>OY978465.1:17500000-20000000 GCA_963854805.1 Plagodis dolabraria
TATATATTTCTTATATATTATTCTTATGGTTTTGAAAAAAAAAATATTTTTGACGGTATAAGTACGAGGACAACCTGAGGTTGAAAGCTTCTTGTGCATGTAATGTATTATTTCAGTCTTTTATTACTTTTTTCGGTGTAAATATCATTCGACAATTCAAATATACGGGTCAAAAAAATATTTTTGCAAACGTATTGGACAACTACACATGAATATACTGAATAAGACAGCTTGTCTACTGCTGAACACAGCCTACCTTATTAAGGGGGGGTTTGACATAATCCCCACGATTGTCAGGCGTCTTGATCACAATATAAGAGAATAGTTTATCAAAAGGCGTTGTTACCTCGCGGCATTTTGCCCTTTTAATCACCTCCTATGACACCCAAGAGAAGATAACGGGTGGGAGGTTACATACTTTTTATATATTGATCAGAATCATCACACAAAATTCCCATGTATTTATGGAGATGAGTATACCAGTATTTCAACTTGATAAGCAACAAAAGGTTTTTCCTTCCTGGCTAACATACTACAGCATACTCTGTGGCGCCTTGGCGGGTTTCCCGCGCACGCGCCGGTCTACAGATTAGCAAATAGTTGCACAGATTACAAGCGTCGCGTGCGATGTATAAAGTTAAATGTTGTTTTTACAGTGTGACCAGATTAAAACAATATGAATTGCAAATAAAACCCAGCCAAGTACGAGTGGGACTAGCGCACGAAGGGTTCCATACCATTATCTGTAACCTAATCTTGTAAGTTACAGAAACTTTTCGCAGTGTCCGATTGATCTGGGTAGGTACGTCCCTATCCTTGGTAGGTACGAACCCTAAATAGTGATCTCACAAATTGTTTATTTTTAAAAGTAAATATACAACTAAATATTCGGTAAATATTTCAAGTTTTATTATTATTATTTTTAGCAAATATACGGCGAAAACCTCTTTTTTTTGTATGGGGGCCCCTTAATTATTTATTTTTATTAATTATATTAAAAGAGAACCTAAAATTAAATACTCTGTGAATAGTAAAAGCATCTACCTATCACCGTTATTAGTATCGAGCAAGAAACTGTAAAAAAAAACAAGTTTGTTGTTTGTGAGCCCCCCTTAAATATTTATTTTTAGTATTTGTTGTTATAGCGGCAATAGAAATACATCTTCTGTGAAAATGTCAACTGTCTAGCTATCACCGTTCTTGAGATACACTCTGGTGACAGACGGACGGACAGCGAAGTCTCAGTAATAGGGTCCCGTTTTTATCCTTTGGGTGCGGAACCCTAAAAATCTGACAAGTGATGTGACCCTGTACTTACGAATATTTTAAATTCAAAAGTTAACGCGTTATGTAGACTGTCGACATAAGGTGTCAGTTACGGGCCCCGAGACTATTATTACGCCGAGCAGCAGCACAAATCGCCGTTAAATCTGATTACTCGAGCCTTTCATTTTAATACCATTTAAAATGTTCCATGCATGCTATAAATAATGAATGATTTTATTTATTTGATATACTTACCTAACTATAATATATATTTTTTCATGTTTGTGGTTATACCAAATGATAGTTATATTATACCCATGGTATTTTTTTTTTATGCCTGATAGGTTAGCCTTTGACCACTATCTCACCTGATGGTAAGTGATGATGTGGTCGAGGATGTTGTTCAGACTAACCTAGATTTACTGGCTCTCAAGGACAGCTGCCGGAACACACCGTTAGGTGCTTGGCGACAGATTTTCAACTTGAGGGTGGTAGCTAGCCAGGCGGGCATTTGCAAAGTGCCCTACCACCATGCTGTAACGACTGCTATCCTAAGACAACAACCAGGACCGACGGCTTAACGTGCCCTCCGAAGCACGGAAGCGCTCAGTAGTAATGCCCAACCAGCGGTCACCCATCCAAGTCATGACCGCGGCGGACGTTGCTTAACTTTGCTGATCGATTCAGAATGGCTAAGCAAACTTGGCTACGAGCGCTTCGTAAAAATTATACAAATGACTAGCATTTGTATAATTTTTGGCCGGCTTTTGCTTGATGAACTATAAAGTCTGATTCCGTGTTTTTATTTATCTTAATGTAAGTAAAAACGAGCCTAAATCCTAATAATGATACCTGACGTTACTGTGATTGTAGTATTTAAAATTTTGTGTTTTATAATTTTATTTGTTGTAAAGTATCTCTGGCAGACAACGGAGGCTTCTCTTAGCGTAGTCATACTATAAACCGGGTTTCCCACAGTTACGAATAATACATAACTGTTTTAAATGAACATCATAAAAATATATTCAATAATCAACATAAACTGGTTTTGAAAAATTCATTAATTACATTTTCAAGGTTAACTGATTTATATATATATATATATATATATATATATTCTGTGAACAAGTTAAGAGGTACGTGATGAGTAGTAATTTGTGATTTTGGGAATCTCCGCGATGACGTAGTCCATTGAAATTTGATTTTTTATGACATAATAGGTACTTGTGCGCTGCGTCGGACGCGTGGGTTTCGTTTATGTAGTGCTCTTGGGAATCTACGTGTCTGTAGATTGCACATAATAATATAGAAACAGTAGCCACATACATATTTTGATAATTCTTTTTTTATTGCTGATAGGTAAGCCTTTGACCTGGTCGAAGGTGTTAACAGGCTTAACCTAGAAATACTGGCTCTCAAGGACAGCTGCCGGAACACACCGTTAGGTGCTTGGCGACAGATTTTCTACTTGAGGGTGGTCGCTAGCGAGGATATTCGCAAAAATGCCCTTCCATCATGCAGAAAACATTTCAGTAATATACAGGGTAATTGGTAATATGCTAACAACCCCTTAGGGTTGACATCTGCTAGTCCTAACAAACATTTAGATATATTTTCTGTTAGTTTGAAAAAAAATTATTTTGTCTTTTATTTTTTTTGTCTTAAAATGCCTACTCCAAGGCCATGCTCCCAAGCCTCGTACTTATTCTATAAAAAATACATGAAAAGCACGAAATAATTGAATAAAATAATATTTAAAAAAAACTCAAAATGTTTGTCAGGACTAGCATCTGCTTGTCCTAGCAGGCGGCTTGGGGATCGCAGTGTAAGTTGGCAGTTCTTTAGAAGGCGCTGCTGCCCACCTACCAGTATTTTTCCCTTAGTCGCCTTTTACGACCATGGGATGATATGGGGAGGTGCAATTCTGACCCGGCACCCCACGGGGCAAAATGTAATGGCGTTAAAACAAAATAATAATATTTTAATAATATAATAATAATGTTTGTTTCTCATATATAGTATACAATTTGTTGATAAACTAAATTGGTCACTTTTCTATATACCTATTAATAAATTTTTACAAAAAGACAATGCTTGTATAAGATTACTTTGTATGATTTCGCGCAGACCCTACACTAAGAAAGCGATTTCTTGTATTGCAGGGTTGTGTTATTATATGTTCTATGCAGGTTCTGCAAGCCCTTCAAGTGTACCTTACAATGTTAGGTAGATGATATAACCGTGTGAGACTTGACTATGTCTAGGTATTAATTACATTATACAAATAAAAATGAAAATATATTCTTTCATTTACCTACTATGTTAAGTAAACATTTTAATTTTTTTATTATTAATTTTGACATTTATGTATTATTTATTAATTTTTTCACTAAATGGTTCAACCACTCTCTCACACGAATAAGATTCGTCTTACTATCACCACATTCTTCAAAATCTCGATAAGATTGTGACAATAGCTTTAAGTACTTCAGGCTAAATTTATCACACTTCTTTTCAAAGACGGGCACTAGGGTTGTTCACTGATTAGGGTTCCCACACCTCCTTAAAAAAATATAGAAAATAGCAGGAAATTCCGATCTCTCCAAATAGACACAGTTCAAATTTTAATATCGGTTGAGTACACCCTCATCGGGTGGGTCAGTGTACTATCAGGGCAAATAATTATAATAATAACAATCATTTATTAACAAATACAGTTACAAAAAATTTTGCGTAGATTTCGTAACGCCAAAAAAATCTCGGCTACGACTCACAGAGTCGTCAGGTCCGCACCCACAGAGTATACTTTGAGCTCGCTTTCGACTCCTTTATATTTCATTGCGACAGAACAAGCACAAAGCCCATCTGACGTTAAGTGGTAACCTCTGCTTATAACAGATGCATTTCGTCACAAGTGACGAACTGCACTGAGATCCCCCTGTCCGTCACCCTGAGATATACAGTTATTGACTCTCGTGTATGCCTGTAATTTTACTGGCTCTCTAGCACTGGTGCCAGAACACATTATTAGGAGCTTGGCGCACAATTTTTTTAATTGATGCCTTGCATAACCTTCGCAGAATGCCTTCCACCATTAAAACGGTTTTTATAAAATACAGAAAGTTATTTTTTATCTGGATTCGACCATGATGACTGCAATTTCAAAATAGCAACCTTTAAAGCAAAATTTTTGCAAAGGTAAACGATCTGCAAATCGAAGTAATGTGTGCATGTTAATGCAGATCGTAAACCGCAAAGGTGATAAGCGACAAGCTCGTGGTCACGAAACGACATTCAAGCCTAAACATGACCACCTGTGAACCATAGACAGCTAATTAGAAAGGCTGTAAGGTATGCAAGGGAGAAGTTTGATCATCCGCTCTTATTTTTTTTTTTTTTTTATTGCTGATAGGTTAGCCTTTGACCACAATCTTACCTGATGGTAAGTGATGATGTGGTCGAAGGTGATAGCAGGCTTAACCTAGAATTACTGGCTCTCAAGGACAGCTGCCGGAACACACCGTTAGGTGCTTGGCGACAGATTTTCAACTTGAGGGTGGTCGCTAGCCAGGCGGGCATTCGCAAAAATGCCCTTCCACCATGCGGTGAAGCTCAAGCCCGCGGCGGGATTCGAACCATGGACCTGCTGCGTGGCAGTCCATAGCCAAAGCCACTGAGCTATCACTGCTTCAATGAGCTCATAATAATATGCGAGCCTACAAACGTTACGTATATACAGGGTTATTGGTAAAATGCTAACAACCTCTAAGGGTTGACTTCTGCTAGTCCTAACAAACATTTCGAGATGACATTTTTGTTTAGAATTTTTTTTTTACATAGGTATATATTTTTTTGTGTTTTAATGCCTACTCCGACCCAAGAGCGGTCACCGCGGCAACACTGGACCGCGCCGTGCTCCCTTTGATTATAGTTTTGAATATTTGTAAACTTACGTTTACAAATATAAAATAAAAAATATGAAATAATACATTACAGGCACAAGAGACTTTTAACATCAGGTGGTCATCATACTTATTCCGTCCAAAACACATAAAAAAATAAAAATAAAATATTCAAAAATAATATATTTTTTTTTTAAACGAAAAAAAATTCGAAATGTTCGTTAGGACTAGCAGAAGTCAACCCTAAGAGGTTGTTAGCATATTACCGATAACCCTGTATACGATACACAATATATTTGTCATCTATTTGCTCTGCCTTTATCACACGTGTTTGGGTTTCACTTATACCATACCCGGACAAGTGCGTTTTTTGAGGTCACAGACTTCAAAAAGCCTAACTGCGAAACTGGTTCTGGACTTAAAAATTTTTGTAACAACAAAATCAAAATGTTGTATATTGCATATAGTTCAAGATAATTGCCGCAAATGCAGCTCACACATGCATACAGTATGAGGTTATTAGGTCTCATATACATAGATTTCGTAACAAAAATAACCAATGTTTTGTGTTCATCCCTTTATAACATAAGATTAAAAATATAAATGTACTTTGTTTACTCAAAAAGTAGGTATTCGTGTCTGATCAGCCAGTCTCAAAATCCCAGCGGTTAAGGTACCTGGTGTGATCCAGGGTACTCGGGTTCGAATCCCGCCAGAGACGAAAATGCTTAAATTTGATCTTTGCTTAGGCCCTCGGTATTGCTTCATATCATATATAGGAATTTACATACTAACTTCCGCGCTCAATTGGGACGTGACGTCATTTTTATTCTGTGACGTGACTTTGTTTTGCAACAAAGCATACCTCTGGCGTTTCTAACTTTTTCAATGTTCTGTGGTGCAGACATTGTAATTAAAATGCATTTTATGTCAATGGCTGCGCATAACCTGTTCTGTATTCAAATCCGTCAGTGATATAGATCATTAACGCGAGCCTTCGACATTAGTCACTAGATGAGTAATACTGAATATGGAACATAACGTTGAATGAGCAGCGTGCCGCTACTCACGCCAATGTATAAGTAACGTCCTACTACCACACAGAAGATATCAACAAATTCTAGTTCAACCAAATCATTACATACCAACATGTGAAATAGGTGTAATATCTCCATCGATTTAAATAAAACAGGAAGATAGGGTACTCTCTAATGTCACGATAAAATAACGTGGAGAAAATTTAACACAAGCATATAACGCACACAGCTATACTTCCATTGTATATGATACGTTTTAATGAATAACAAAGACAGGAAGACAATCATGCAGTAGACGTACATACGCACACTACCGAGACTCAATCAGAAGACGTGTCGCCTGATTTGATATTGCCATGTTCGAGGTACGGGTGCTTCTCCGTTTTTTATAAGTTCAATGGATAGCCCATAAGCAAACATAGGTTAGCTTTGCAATAATTAAAATGAAAAAATATTCATATTAAAACCGGCCCTTGTGAGTTGGACCCGCACGCCAGGGACAGACACAGAATACACCAAAAAATCGTTATTTTTTTCATACAGTTCGAGATCCTTGACTTTTCTGTCTAATATCTTATAGGCTAACCTTTGACCACTGTCTCACCTGATGGTAAGTGATGATGTGGTCGAAGATGTTGTTCAGGCAAGCCTAGAATTACTGGCTCTCAAGGAGAGCTGCCGGAATACCTACACCGTTAGGTTCTTGGCGACAGATGAGAAGAAGAATCCGACCCGCACTTGGCTGGTTTATTATTTGTTGTTTTAAGGTAGATATTAGACTATAATCGTACCAAATTTGACTCTTGTATGTGTTACCATTTTTACGATTAAGCAAAAACCAAAACTCATGTTTCTTGTATAGGGACCGCATTCTATGTTAAACAATTTGCTCAAAGTGAAACTCATTAATTCAATTCTGGCATCTAGGACGCTCTTATATAAACGTCAATTACAAAATATTATTATTAAAATATTCTATTGCCGCGTTCAGCAAACATGGTATAGAGCCTCTTCGAGAAGAAGGGGGCAAGAAACTCGGGGTCATTATTTTTATCTATATTTATCAGGCTATCCATATACCAACACATATTCTGTGAAAATTCAGTCATTGGCCGACCTATTATAACCCCGGACGGGCGGACAGATGGAAAGCCGAGGCTAAGTAATATGGTCCCATTTTCCAGTACGGAACCCTAAAAAGAGTTATATAAAACCTTCCTTTGTTGACTTCCAGTTAGAATATTACGGAGCTCTAGGAATGTTTTTTTGTAAAAGCTTCTTCGTTTGCCCTTATCCCACCCATGAGAGGTTGGTATATGTCTCCTCTAACAACACAAAGACAACATAAAGAAATATTAAATATATGTTTTCAGTTAATATACACCGAAAAACACAAGCACAGATTTATTGTAAAAAGTCATTTTAGTTGCAGTTTAACGCACTATAGGTACATGCTAGATTTTGGGTGATGAAGGCGTTAGGATAGAAAGAAGTCCCAATGCACTCAATGTCAATGACATTTATTCTCAAATTAGACTTGAGTCTAAAGTCAAACTAGCTTGCAAGAAACTGGGTAGGTATCCTCCCTCAATGAGGTGAGACGATACTTCATTGCTTGTAGCAAGCACAAGTCTGATCGTGTTTGATTTCTGCCACCTTTAGGACGAAGCAGCCAAGTACCAGCTGGGAACTTCAGATTCAGTAGACCAGTGTGCAATGAGGATTTGCGATGACAAACATTTGACAAAAACTTCTAAGCGTCGAGCACCGCCGCGCCGTGGTGTCGCTATCCTCTTCCGGATAAATTTGGGCGAATGTGCGCAAGAGCTTCAAGACCAAATCCTGCCTTCCCCGTCCCCTTCTACTAGTGTCCTGTAAAGCAAAGCTGTAAGTAAAAGTACTACCATCCGAATACTAACGATTTCGAACCTCGTTTCTACTACAGCGCAGGTATAGAATTGCCCACTTACAATCATGGTGTCTACAAGGCTTGTATATATATAGATATTGATAGGCTAGTATGAATATATTCTGACTGAAGTGCTTCATCCACGGCCACGCCGTCGTCGCTTACCATAATGTGAGTTAAGGGCCAAACGTAGATCTATATAGATAAAAAAAAATAACAAATATTTTTAAAAGTAAATAGCTTAAGAAATCATTGAATAATATTTAAATAAAACACCTAAAAAAGTATAAAAATATATATCTAGTGACAATTCCGCCTAATTTTCCTGTTATCTACGTGACGTCACAAACATCACGCAGCCTAACCGGAAGAATATCCGACTAGTTTCGCTTCTAAACGAAGCATCTTCAGGAGGTCTTGACTCACCGAGGGCACGATCGAGACATGTCTTTTATTTTATTTAAATATTATTTAATGTTTTCTTAAGATACTTTTAAAAATATTTGTTAAATAATTAAATATGGATTTCCGCAAAGTAACGCCTGAATCTATTCATTATTTCAAAAATGTATATGTGACCTGTGGCGTGACTAAGAAATCTCCTTCTTTTTTAGGTGTCGACTTTGTGGTACGTAGTACGTACGTAGTTCTAGGAATGAAAACTATTTCCGTGTAAAAGTAAAAATTATGTAATACATAATTAAGTTTGAAGTATAATAAAAAATGTAGAATCGCGTGACTCTGTAGCTTATTCTACCTATTTAAACAATCTTGATATTGTTTATGCTAATTTTAAATTAACCACAATTAAGGTTTTTCTATTGAAAAAAGTATAGAACGTAACATTATTAAAAAAAACGATTACACAAACATGATAAGGTGCTTGATTGTTTTTTATTATAACATTTCACTCAGGTAATGGCAGTGGGAAGAGTTATGGGAAATTTTGCATGAGATGTAAAATTACCTAATTATCCTACTAATATTATAAATGCGAAAGTTTGTGAGTGTGTATGGATATATGGATGTATGGATGTTTGTTACTCTTTCACGTAAAAGCTACTGAATGGATTTTAATGAAACTCTACAGTAATATAGCTTAGACATCAGAATAACACATAGGCTATAATTTGTAAAGATATTGTGGGAATTGTCGAAAATATAACGATAAGTGTCAAGTAAGTAAGTAAAAAATTAGCCATATGCGAGACATTCTGGCGTGTGCTGCAAAAACCTTAAGTGTCACACTCACATAATGTATAACGGAAATGTTTACCTTAATTTTTCCTACAAAAAAGTCAGTGACAGCATATATCTATCTTATATGTGTAAGCCATTATCGCCAATATAGTGAACCATATATACTATAAAAAAATATAATTTATTTCTTATGCATATTCGGTAGTAACAAATTGATCCTTTTCAAACTAATATTATAAAGGCAAACGTTTGTGAGTGTGTGTGTATGTTCATTACTTTTTCACCCTCAAACGACTGGACCGATTTTGATGAAATTGGGTATGATAGATAGCGAGATAAATAACTCTTTATTGAAAACACCATAATAACAACATGAAACTTATTACAAAAATATAAATTAAAACCGAGTGTAATGGGTGGTCTTACCGCTCAGAGCGATCTCTTCCAGACAATCCATTAACGATAGATATGGTCAAATTATTGGGCGGGGTTTCTTATGGTCTTAATAATTGTACATATAAATAACTGCTGTATAGCTTTACGTTTTCTAATGACATAGAATGGGTAGAATGAAGAAATTTAAATTGTTCCTTGAGATAGCGCGGGGGTAACTGTATTCTGTTCAATCCTTTATGGATTGAAAAGAATACAGTAAAGGAGAGATAATATGTGAGCATTCCGGCGACGACGAATAGGGAGCCACTTGAGCTTATTACTAAAATCGGAGGCATGATCATATTTGCGTAAGCCATATATAAACCTTATACCTACAAAAATAAATGGTATTGCGGTAGATAAGGCGCTGGATTAACACATATTATACATTTTATCATCATCATCCATCAACCCGCGGGTGTAACCGCGGGGCGCAGCTAGTACAATATAATACAGTTGCCATTAATTGTCAAGTTGAATCGATGGAGGAATAATTTTCCATTTTCTCCTTATATGTAATTATAAATTGAAGTAAAAGTTTACGTGTGGCCACTTGGTGACGATTATATAGTTTAAAATGATAAGATTTAGCACGTATAGATATTTAGGTTATTTCACACACGTAAAGAAGCGGAAGCATCAAGGAATAAAAATATATGTATAATTAATTCGATATTTAATTTTTTAAGGACCCGTGGTCACGTTAAATGTGATGTCCTATAACTCTTCCGTCCACTTGGCCAATCTTGGGGTTTGAGTGCTTTGTTGGTGGCCATTTTGAATTCGAATATTAGATTTTTGACAGATGAACGTTGTCGCCGTTCGTCATCGAAGCTACGCTACGAGCGCTTCGACCATTACACCTGAAATAGCCGTTAGGTTCCAATGCTTTCGTGGTAGTAGTTGTTGTATTATAGTGACATTCTCCCATTAAAGTCAAATAAAAAGAGTGTCTTATATGGTAGTAACTGGAGTAGCTATGCCAGCGACCCAAGGTCCTTCTCCGCTATATCAGGGAGTTGGGATGGCTTGGGTAGAAGCTGTCGGGGAATGCACAAAACACCCCAAGCGGGACGTCAGTGCAGGAAATATCGCCCACAAATAGAATAGGAATAATATAAAGAAACATTTTTCCTTTTCGATGACTATTCCTTGATGGCCCAGCGACGATAACTATGGATTGCTGTACAGTGTGACCATGACTCGAATCCTGCCGCAGGCTTATAGCATAGTGGTAGGACATTTTACCTGGCTACCTACAACACTTATATATATATAAGAATTCTGGCAGCGTCCTTGAGATCCGGTTCCCACATAAGATCGACACTTTCAACATATCACATCACTAGAGGTGTCATAGTGGCAAAGGTTAGCTAAATTCAGTGTAAAAAAATTATCTCAGTCCTTGAGAACTAGATAAGGTAAAAGTGGGATAGTTGCCTTAACGGGATAGATGCCTCTGTTTTGAATACACTGTTGGAGAGGTCCCTGGCGTTAGTGATTTTCTTTAAAGTGGCGATGGTGATCAGATACGAGTTTGTAACGGAAAATAAAACAAAATGTCAATCTCAATGCCATGTTAAGTCTCATGTGCCTCTAATTTCTTAATTACTTTATTGGCTGGCTATTTTGCTGCTACGGGAACACACTGTTAGCTGTTAGCTAGGTGGCTGATTTTCTACTTAACGTTGGTAGTCAGGCAAGCATTCTTAAAAAATAATTTCTACTATGCGCTGAAGCTCAAGCCTGCGATGGGGATCGAGCTATGGCTCAAAAATTAGAGAATATAATACGATGAACTTGAATGCGGTTGTCCGATGTATTTTCACATCTAATTAAAGTGTTGAAATTCACTGAAATTAGATGTTAAAATACAGAATCATTGTGGAGGTATTTCAAAATATTCTTTGAAAACAGCTGAATTTGAGTTTTTTTACCTATTAATTAATCAAGCAGTTACCAAAAAACCTTTACCTTCCACTTTACTGAATCCAAACAATATTCCCATGAATCTACAATCAAAGTGACCAAAATCAGGAAATAAATAATATTAAAGGCTTCTCTGCTACGCAACTAGTTGGTAGAAGATATTCTACGCGTTTCCTCCATGTGAGAGAAAAATAAATCCGCGGCGAGACCTCGATGAGCCTCAAAATTATATTAGTGAATAATTTCTTGACATGTTTTTTTATGGTTGTGGATTCAATCAACTCATTTACAGCAGGCACTAAAGTTGAATTTACACGGTATAACTTTGCTAAGCTATTTATTATCAAATAAAGAGGGAAAGTACCCGGTTCGAATAGGATAGATGCATATACATTTTTACTAACTATTTCTTTGACGATTTCACGTTGCAGATAACCTGACAAATACGAGCACAAAACCAGATGTGGCTCCGAGGCACAACACCTGTTACCACTTACCATCAGATGGGCCGTTTGTCACCATAGGTAAAATTATTTTTTCTGATTATACCCGTCAACATGTTAATAAATTGTTTATTCCAAAGTTGACATAGCCAGGTACTTTTTTTTTTATTCCAGCGGTATGCCTGTATTCATAAAATACTACGAACTATATACAATACTACAGCTACAACAATAAAAGCATTTAAATAACCTATAAGTCATTGCAGAATTACAGGCTGTCCAAATGATTATTTACCTTGTAGGTTATCTTTAACGTGATAATAATGGTAAACTTAAAATTGAAGATTTTTAAAGTTCAGCACCCTATAGTGTAATTAATGCGTTTATAATATGCTGCAATATTGATTAGTAAGGTTAGGTTTTTATTAGCTTTAAAAACACATTAAATTTACACAAAGTTGTTTTTGACCAGTGAAAATTTGTAAGTAATTTCATTGATCTATCCCTGCATGAGGCAAGTATCCCCCGAAGCATTTTTCACGTTAAAAATGCATATATATATACATATATATTAGTTTATAAGCATTACAATTCAATGGGGCAATGCTGCCAGCATGCTGGGCACGCTGCCAACTGGTACTGGGCTGGAGACTGCATATAAGTCTACTATGACTTATAGGTTGTCTAAATGCTTTTATTGTAGTAGCTGTAATATTGTAGATTGTTCTTAGAATTTTGTTTATGATAATAATGAATTGTACCTCTATGATCTAAGTTGAACGAAATCAATTATTTAGTATTATTATACCGAGGGAGAGTAGAATTTTTTTCTGAACAAAATAAATATTTGTAATTTTTTTTCTGTACCAACGTTATGGATTTTGCAAGAACATCTTTCTTTACACCTGATAGGCTTTAAAGCACTATTTCACCTGATGTTAAATGATGATTTGGTCGAAGATCTTATTGTTCAAAACAGTTTGTTCAAACTAAAACTTCACAACTTTTTTGAAAACAATCTCTTCTACACGTTAAAAGAATACATGTCAATGCAGCTTGAATAATCTTTGTTCTTAGGACAAGAGCAAACATGATAATGCAAATTGTATTTAACTGTATTAAGTGTAAAAGTATTGTGATTATAAAATTTTGATCAATTATTTACATAGACGTAATTAGAATTTAATATATTTAAGTAGTATAAATATGTTATAAATGTACCTTGGACTTGCTTGTAAAAAAATTTCAAAAGGGATAATGATTCTTTTTATATCTTTACATCTTTTGCTGGCTCTCAAGGATAAATGCTGGAACACACCGGCGACAGATTTTCTACTTGAAGGTGGTAGCTGGCCAGACAGGCATTCTCAAAATACCCTACTTACTATTGTAGCATAGCACGACTTCCATCCTAAGACAACAATCACGACTGACGGCTTAACGTCCCCTCCGAAGCACGTGCACGCTTAAATAATAATGTCACTAGCGGTCACCCATCCAAATCATAACCGAGACGGACGATGCTTAAATTAGCTGATTGGTTAAGGAGTAAACTTAGCTATAAGCGCTTCGAAAATATTTGTATCTATAATTTCCCTCTCTGTTGCCAAATTTGGTAATGATTGTTGGTATTACCACCTACATTTGAAGCGTCCGTAGCGTAGCTTGCCTCATTATCGGTAACCATGACAACCTACATCGAAGACCTCCCCCATTAGGGGAGATCTGTCATACTCTCCAGACTTGACAAGAGTCTTGGCGATCGCAGTGTCAGATGACATTTCTTCAAAGCTCACTGCTGCGCACCTTCTGGTATTGTTCCTTTTGTAGCCTCCTACCGCCACGCGCGCGCCACGTGCTTCGGAGGGCATGGAAAGCCGTCGCCATAGCGCCCATTTGTTAGCCTAGGATGGCAGTCGTTATAGCATGGTAGAAGAGCATGCTTATTCCCGCTTGGGTTGCTACCGTCCTTAAGTAGATTGTTTCCAAGTTCTATTAGCTGTGATTGAGAGCCAGTAATTCTTGGTTAGCCTGAACAACGTCTTCAACCGCATCACCGCATAACATCAGGTGAGATAGAGGTCAAAGGCTAGCCTAACAGTAATTAAAAACTTTGGTTTATGAGGGCGTTAAGATTGTAATGAGTCCTGATTTACACCTCGTGTGTAGCAAGAGTCGTATCACGACGACGCTGGACGTGAGTAGTGGCATGCCGGTAATTTATATCAGCCCCGCATATTTGGCACAAAACAAGGTATACTACCATATGTAGTAGGCTTAGGCCTGATTTTAAAAGCAGCCTATCAAAAATCCAAGGCCAAGACCGTTACTGAAGTAAATGTTTTGTGTTACGAAAGATTTATCGACGGACTTCATGATGTTTGGGATAAGAGCAAGGAAATCAAGATAAAAGCGGCATATTTCAATTAGTTATTTGGGATAAGGTATTCATTGATACCATAGACAGCTAGCTGATTGACAGACAGGCGACCTCTTGATCCTCATAATAAAGAAGCCGGAAGTCATACGACTTGCAGTGACAATCAGCTATTTCTGTACTTCCGGTCAATTTCGCACTTCAGCGCAACCTTGACATTTTAGTTTCCATAATTAAGTATAGAATTCGTCAGGTACTTTCTATGACTACTTAATTCAGTTAACCTTGGTCCAAAAATAGTATAAAATGAGTTTTTAATACTAAATCCTAGCAGTGGAAGCAAATTTCCATAATAAGTAGCGTGTTCAAATTCCATTTGTTTTATTGTTTTTTTAATACAATTGTGTTAGTTTTAAATTGTAATGAAATTTACTTAAAATACCAGTATGGTTTAGTCCTTATGTCAAACTAAGCCGTGAGATGCATCTCGGCTGTAATTGGCTGCTGAAAGGAAACTGTATGTCCCTTACAATGATCTTCTTATTGAAAAATGTCTGAAAACTGAAGCCGTTAAAGCATGTGAGTACTAATGCCAGCTTAAACTGTAAGTACTTTGGTACTTCCGGTCACCAAAAACATAAACTTTGCATACCAAGAATTCCATCCTTCCTCCTTCCTATTACATATTCGCAATCTTAAGACTTTAAACGTTATTACTGTCAATTAAAAGATCAAATTTTAACTCTAAACTCGTGGTAATAAGGTAGCGAGTTTACGTAGAGCGTGGTAGAGTAGCTATGTTAGGATACCGGTCAGTTTCTTCCAAGCACACGTCATCGCACGGCCGGCCGGTCGCTCCCCCAAATAAATGAAATTTAACAGAATGAGGGAAAAAAATCAATACACTAGTCACCCGGTATCGGCCACTATCGGCCCCTAATTTACTGCCAGACGATAAAAACAATCTCACGTCTGTGTGCGTCACACACACACACTAACACGACATATTAAACGCTATAATATTCATGCGACATCATGAAAGCAGCACCCTTATATAACCCATCAATAATTCCATCAATAATCTGTAAGCCACAAAACTGTTTTATTATCAATAGACAAGCAATACTCACGGGTAGAACAAACGTCAGATGTCCTGATGGTTCAGCATCCTAAAGGTCGACGAACCCGGCAATCATACAGACATACACACAGTCCGCCATCTTGAAATTTAAACGTCAATTTTAAATTCCGAATCCGCGAACTGTCAAAACTTGGTGACAAACTTAAATGTCCCGATTGTTGAACTTTAAACTTGAGTGTTGTTGTCAAATGTCAATGTTGTTTTAACGCCTATCTATAAACACTTTATTGTATAAAACGGTATAAAAATATTAAAATTATGAACGATGGAAAACTTGTAAATTAAAACGAAATATAAATATATATTAATAATAATAAAAACGTTGTAGCGCCTCAGAGTTCGAGCGCCTACTGAGTTAAAATTTTTGGGTATAAAAACATGCTACAATGGCCTCCCTAAGGACTAACTAGTCTTGGTACTTGCAAGCGGAAAATTCGCTGATATGAGGGAAAGTTACGGAAGTCTTCGTTGATTTATGGACGTGGAAATGTGTGCTTTACGGCGCTAGACTGAAAATTCAGTTTAATACTGTCACATTCAGGGTTTTTGAAAGTGATAGTGAAACTATAGGTGGCATTGATTTAAGCAGAATCTAGACAAAATTATTTAAATGTTGTCTGGTTCATTTAATATAAATTCCTTTGTTAAAACGGATATATAATATATTTTTAAGCCATCGAACTTTTTATTTATTTTTCGATTCTGCTGATCATGTACCAATATTTTAATAACTGCATTGCTTTGAAACCACTGATGTTATTAAAAATCACTGAACTTAAAATTATTTACTTAATTGCACGTTTCATTACTGGCAACTGTATTCTCTCACGATAACGTTAGCGGTGTATTTGAAAAAAAAACAGCTGAAATATATTTTTTTTAAATTATACCGAGAGTTGTTCAAGTATCAAGACTACTAAAGGCTGTGCTGCCAAAACGCGTGTGTGCGTGTGCGAAGGGCCGCGCGGGTGTTACCGGGTGGCAGTCGAAGTGGGGGAGGGGGTGAAATTTTTCGTTTTTCGCCTACTTTTCCGTCCCGCTCTAGTTTTTCGTCTCTCCCTCATTTTTTCTTCGCTCGCTTTCTTCTTCCTAGTACCCCACCACATGTGTGCGATGGCAGTATACGCTCAGAAAGCAGAAGCGGCGCCTACTCGTTTCCGGTTTCAACTAGTATGGGATTATATGAAATTTAATTATATTTTTCACGCAATACTCTACCTAAGAATATATAGAGTAAAAATGTATATATTCATCATTATTTTGAGCGTATATGATATATATATGAATTTTAAAATATCTAATTCCGAGTCTGGTGGACGGTGATTATTAAAACATAAGAAGGAAAACTTATAGGTAGTAAACTTCCATCCAAATAATTCTGTAATATGTGAATATTATCGTATGTCAGATTCACCGTGGGGTGCGGGACTATAATTTCACCCCTCGATAGCTTTCTGCAGGAGTTGTAAGAGGCGAAGACAGGAAAAAATCCAGAACTGCTAATTGTCATCGCAACCCTCAGATGTGAAGCATAGGTTTAGTTCCAGGTTCGTAACTCAATCGAGAGATCCGTGGGTCGGACAGATCAATAGACATCAGTTCAGACAAACAGACATCGGAGTCTCGTTAGTAAGTATCTGTCTTGCCATAAGGTTACAGAATTTAAAAAAGCTTTAAGCTTAAGGGTACCCACCCTTGAAACGAAGTGATACTATTTTTCAAAACGGTACGATGACAAAGTTGTTTCTTTTTATCTATTATTTCTTAATTCTGTCAGCTGTTAACCATAACAAGTGGCAGAAGAGAAAGAGATGGCTCTACAACTATTACTTATCGGTAATACTCACAGACGGTACAAATGTGCTATCAAGTGGTAGCAAATAAAACTTTTAACTATTATTTTATTTTTTGTATACGACTATTCTACGAAAGCTAAAATTAGATAGGGGCAGCTTTGTACGCATAGGACTTATTACTAGACTTATTTTGCTCATCCTTGGTAACCACTGAAAATATAATGTATCGAAACATCCACTACATTTCCAGTTTATAATGTACTTTAGTGTTTTTACTACTTTGTATATTTTATATGGTTTAAAATTTAAGATACATGATAAAAGTATAAAAAAACATGTCGAAAATGTAATATATTTTTTGTTTGATCTGTGTGCGTAGAATGTACTACGCAAGTCGCCGCCCGCCCTCGTTCCTCGAGCGGCGGCGCCTTACGGATATACAGGCTGCTGTTTAATGTTTCGCGGGATTTTAATTAATTTATTATTTTTTTCTTATAGAATGGAACATATTTTAATACTGATGACGTGTAACTTGGCTATGTTTTAAGATATCACCTACCCCAATAGATCAGGATGGAACAATCAAAGGACAGCGACGTGTTGGAAGAAGAAAAAGTCATGGCTGAGAAAAAATGGAGGGTAGATTAATAAGATCAGCATAGAAGACCAAGGCACCAAAGCGAGGCAAACATCTAGTGCAGCGGCACTAGAAGAAGGTTGCTAGGCGATGCAGCTCTTATTAAATAAGCACTTTGATATGACATTGACCTATTTCACGATGGTATCAATTTATGTTTTCGACTTTATTAGTTACGCATGTTACGTAAACTCTAAAACTTGTAAGAAACCTCAATAGATATACAGTTTTCTAAATCGCACACGCAATGAAGTCACTTCACAGTCACATTTTCAGCATTTTCTAATTATCACACACTCAATAAAGCACAATAGATAAGAGAGCAAGAGAGACAAATAATAGATGAGAAAGTAGTCATAAAAGTGTCTATCAATTATAAAAAATAAATAAAAAAAAAATGTGATGGTTTGTGGTTTAACATTTATTTATTTATTTCCTTACATACATCTATCTTTACAGGTACACGCCCATTGAGTATATACCAATAGAGTAGCTATACATTTTTAATATCTAATTTTTGGTATCCAATTTCTATTACACAGAACATGTAATGCGTCTTTTGTAAATTCGCTCAGATCACAACAAAATAGGTCCACTTGATCCGCGATAATCTTTAACAATATAGAATAAATATAGTCGCAATTTGATTTTTACCAGAATAAGCCATCGTTATTCTACGAGTAAGAATACATAAGTTTTATTTATGTGTGGGAGAGACGGTAAAAGTTGTAATAAATTACAGAGAAAAATAATTGTACCAGTGCTGTCCATTTATTAATAAGGGTGTGCACCAACATACACATCTGGTTTACGTCACCGATCCAACAACTAGAGTACGGTAAAACTATAGGAAGATATAATTTAGTCCCTGACAGCCAGTACTTATAGGTTAGCTTGAACAGCTTTGCCCGTATCATCACACACCATCAGGTGAGATAGTAGTCAAAGGCTTACCTGTATGTTATAAAAATATGCTACCTACTGCACAACAGACAACCCGACAGGTACACGGTACGGTTCAGAGACTTCTCACGCGTTGTGCAGTCTAAGGGATCGTCCATTAATTGTCCAGACTTGAAAGGGGGCAGGGGGTTCAGCAAAAATCACGAAACATCACAAGGGGGAGGAGGGTGCAGTAAGATATACGTAATATTTATTTTTTGTTTTAACTCGCAATTTATAAACTGAAAAGAGGCGTGTAGTTGTGACCTTGACTTGCCGTAGTCAACGAACGAAGATCCCACGTGTCGCGACTACCGCGGCGAATACATGCGTACACCGTTGCCTCGGTCGATAAAATTATATTATAGTACTTTAAAAAACGTTAGTCAATCATTCAAATTAAAAAATAGGACCAAAATAATGCAAGTTACGAAGTCTAATAGAAACATACCCACATGGTACGTCTATGTTCTGAAAGTTGACTTCAAAAAAGAGAAACTACTTTGGAACGACTAACGTAACAGTTGCATTTAAAAATGTAAATCTATTTCTAGAATTTTCGTTTAATTTGTAGCTAAGTGCATTGTTGAAGATTTTAAGGCATTTCCTTTTTACTTGCCTCACATTTGTAACCTATGATGCGATTTGTCGGCAATACTTTGAAGTAATAAATAAAATTTACTGGAGGATACTTTTAGGTTCAAATCAGTTTTATATGATTAGCTAAAATGAGTAGCAGTTTCGACCGCAGATAGCCCACACGCACGGTGCTATATTAATTAAATAGATTTCCTTGTACATATCCTAGTTCACCAAATTTGAGAACTACTAGCCCTCTCCAACTCAGTGTTACAAAATAACCCAGGAAGTTCTATATGTATCCCCAACACTACCCACCTTCATTCCAAATCTCAAAAAAAAAACAGTCAGAAACAAAAAACCCAAGGCCACACGTCAACAAAACCAACTTCCTCAATCAGCCTGTATACCCACCGAACTAGGAAACGGGGGGGTAAGTACACACTCTCCCCCATTCTCCCCCTAGGGGGAGTACATGGCAAATACGCGAAAGCAATAGGACTTTTAAAAATTCTCCAGAAATATGATTTATGTGTTGACGCCACCTCCTTCCAAGGCCGGGGGTATGATTCGATTTTTAAACCACCCTGGGTAGCCCCGGCCTTTTTTTCAGTGAAAATATTGTTTTTTGCTAGCTTTAAAACTGGCTGGATGGATGTTCTTTTTAAAAATTTCATGTCATGAGAAAGAATGGAGGGCTTCCTCGCGTGGTATTAAACTACAGAATATCGTATCTTCCTTTCTACTTAGAAGGCAGTAATACGAAATTACAACATTGGAGTTTTACGGGTATTTATTCGTCTCTAACTAGGCCAGTTAACGATCTTGGTACTTTTATATTATAAATTGTTATGAATTATGCTACAATCGATCTAAAAACATACGACTGTCATATGAATAATGTCCTGTAGATTCCATAGGTTCGCCTGTTTACAGATGCGCCCAAAACAACTGCACCCCTTTTAGTTAATTAAGGATAGGTAATGTTTTGTGGTTTATGCAAATATTGAACTGCTAATGAATTCTATAATATTCTTACATTCTTCTTCACCGTAAAATAACTCTCCTCCAATAACTCTTTCTCCAACGAAAATAGCCAAGGAGGTTTGATTTAATATGTTTAGTATGTATAATATGCTCATCATATGTCCGGGTTACCGCACAATAAGCAATGCCAATGACTCGGTAATTTGGTATTGCTTATTTTATACATTTATACCTCCCGTATAATTGCTTATACATCAGCTTACATACTTATAAAACAATTATACAATATATCTCTAATAAACTTATCTATTCAATATATTTGTAAGATTATCATCGGGTTTGTTTCCTACAGTGACTTCCCTGGTCTTCGCACTCATCACATACAGTGATTATACACATCTACAGTGTAACAACACAGCATTAAAATATGTTTATAAATCTAAAATAAAAATTACAATAAAAATATTTCACAGAAAGTATAGGTACAAAAATAGAAGTATAATTTACGGTTTTGATAAATCTACCGGTTACCTACCTTAACGCCACGTTAGAAGTATGACCTTTATCAGTCACCTAATATACTCTGTCAATGCTCAGCAGTGCTCCACTGACATGTTAAGAACCATTAGCACCTCGTTGCCGGTCAGTACTAAAATCAATCGAATCGCAATTGTAATAAGGTTTACATTAGCGTACGGTGCAACGTGTAGGTTACGACACGCTGTCCAAAATGCGAAAAAAATTTAAAGAAAATTATTTTAAGTGAACCCCATTATTTTATTAATAATGATATGAAACATATGACTGATGACCAAAAATTCGAGAAAAATCCGTAATGTCGTTTTGGAAGAGATTTAGTTTGATACGTAACAAAACTTAATATCGCAAAAAAAATTAAACTCGTTATGTTATGGTACTGGAGGTCAAAAATAAGTTGATAATTAAAGAAAGGAACCTACTTCTAACTATAAAACGTATTGGATTCAGTACAATTTATTAAACCAAACACTCGAAGCTCACAATAGACCTCAACATATATACATACTTTTCACTGTCTGTAGTTGAGGGTGTTTTTTTATTTTACTCACTTCTGTACGTACCCGACTCCGAGATTGATTGTGGCAGTCGTCAACAATAATGATTACCATCGGCATAGTAGCAATTATATTAATTTAGGATATAACAGTCCTTATATTTAGTAATTAAACAACTTTAAATATAAAAAGGTTTAAATCGCGTTTAAATCATTTTTTTGTCCCGACGTTTCAAACACTTTGCAGTGATCGTGGTCACGGGATGCCACGGGGTAATTACTATGTGTAATAATTGCGAAAACCTAACAACAGTCCTTACATTGTTAAGCCGGGAACTATACGGCATAATGAAATCCTAAATTCGAATTATTTATTTCCAGATAAGGGAGTCTTCATAGCGTTTCAATAAGTGGTTTCGTAATAATTTAAATAACCATATCAACTCCGTGATATTTTGCATGCTTGTATTTATGCTTCTGTGTTGCTAGTTCAACGTAAAACTATGTATTTTCTAAATTATTGCGAAAAAACTTTACACACGGGTATTTTTATGCTGACATTTAGAGAATAAGTAATAAAACAAAAAAGTAGCAAACCAGAAGTATAGAGGCAAATGGTATAGAGATAATTGCATGCAAAAAAATAAACCGACTTCAACACTCAAAAGTGTGAAATAACTTGTTGAAGTGGGTACCATGATAGTTCAGAAGTACCTATTATCACAATATAGTGCGCATAGTACCTTCTTCTTCAACAAGTCATTTCACACTTTTGGGTGTTGAAGTCGGTTCTATTTATTTGGTAAAATAAATGTTTTCACTCTTTTTAGTCACTGCCAACCACTATATCATTAAGATAAGAAAATATTTTTCAGTTATTGGAGTGTAACTCAAAAACGGCTTGGCCGATTTCAATAAAATTTTAATCGGACTAAACGACAAGCATCAGCTTTCAGATAAAAAAAGAACTATATAAAATGGTTCACCCAGTCAAACGTTATGAGATAACAAACATTAAAAAGACAACAGACGAATTAAGAACCTCCTTCTTTTTTGAAGTCGGTTAATTTTTTTAGCTAGGTTGAACGCTCAGTATTTAAAATATAACGAATCTACGTTTGAATCGAAAGATACTTGCTACGAAGAAAAATCCTATAACAATGATCCAAAATATCCACCTAAATGAACCAAAAACATCACTCGTCAAATTCCCAACGTGTAACTCTATTAAATCCTATGTCTCAATACTACCAACCCTTACCTTAGTGACTATAATTTAATCTGCGTCCTCACCATCCCCTATAAACGCGCCCTTTTTTATCCCTACGTTATTTCGATTCACTTTAAAATACCTACAGACATCACTGACACACATTTCGTGTGTACTCGTATGTAGGTTTTAGGGGAACTTAAAAATAGCGCATGAATAATGCATTGGTTTGGTTTTACGGTTGAAATACTGGTTTTAAAATGGTATTAAATGTTTTGTTACGATAGTTTTTTTACGTGGTAGGCTAGCTTTTGAGTGCTATCTCATCTGATGATAAGTGATGATGCAGTATAGGGTGTTGTTTAGGATCGTTGTGTCATTGGACTGGTATTTCAGGGTGGTGGATAGCCAGGCAGGCATTTAAATGCCCTATCAACATGCGAGTTTCAACGAAAAAATCTGAAATGTGACAATTTTAATCAATATTTGAATGCTTTCTTTGTTTCAGTGACAAAGATGTCACTTTATAATATGGAGGTTCTGGGTTCGATCGCTGGGTCAGAAAACTATTGTGTAATTAAAATTGCATATTTTGATAAATACGGAAATTTTCGTATTTCAAATTGTCATTCCGTTCTTCAAAATCATTTTAATGGAATATTCGGGTATTATTTTTTTTATTTCAGATTGTATGCATCAAGATTTCACTTTGAAGGCAATTAAATCCCACAATTTTGGAAGTCTTAAATAGCATACCAATTGAAATATTTTTTTAATTATTAAGATTGGTTTATATTTATTCTTATTTGGGGGCGATATTTCCAGCACTTCCGTCCCGCTTGGGGGGCTTTGTGCATTTCCCCCAAGCCATCCCAACTCCTTGATATAGCGGAGAAGGACTTTGGGTCGCTGCGGCATAGCTGCTCGCATGTGTGATGGTGGTGAGTATGTCGTCGATGAGAATGACTTGTCATCGATGAGAATGACTATGAGTGGTTTAATAGTTTTTAAGATATCATAATTATCAGCCGGAATCAGACTATTTACAACTGTGGACCTCCACAGTTGTAAATAGTCCCCAAAAAAACGCCGCAATGAACGGTTAGCCACTTGTATCACTCACCTCAGTACACACCACGTGGCGTCGATATAATATGTCTTCTCTAATATACAGGATGACATTATACAAATATGATATTGTGTCAAATGGAATAATTTGGCTTCGGGTTAATGACCGGCCGCCGTCGTAATGACAATCCTTATTCATAGTATACCCGCTACCTTTCGTAGCAATCTGGGCTGATTATAAGCAACTCGGTAGTGTTCGTAGCGGAACTTGCTGAGTCGTTCTTAATCTATCAAATAGGTGATGCAACGTCCGCCGCGGTCATTACTTGGATGCGAGACCGCTAGTAGCATATACTAATGAACGCTTCCGTGCTTCTGAGGGCACGTTAAGCTGTCGGTTCTGTTTGTTGTCTTGTCCGGGTGTTGACATTTTTTATTGATGATAAGCCTTGACCACTATCTAAACTGATGATAGATGATATTGCGGTTGAAAATGATGTTCAGGCTATCCTAGATAAGTAGAATTCTATTATTCTATTTCTAGTATAGCTGGCACTTTACGCACATTTATTGATATCCAGTAGGAGCTTATAGAATCGTCCTCATATTCCAGAGGAAATTTCTATATATAAATATTACACTTAGTTATAATTTGTTTTTAGTTTGAAGTAGTCATAGCCACTGGGCTTTAACGTTGCAATTTATAGTCATTGCTACTGAGCAATGACTATAAACGCAGAGCTCCATGGTTCGATACATGTCGTGGGCTGGAGCATCAGCGTATTAAGTGATTGCTCATCAGGCTAGCAAACACCTTTAAGTTTAAGAATCTGACGCGTAGTACCGCTTTTGGCGTGTTGCGGCACCTGTCCTTGAGAGCCAATGATTTTAGGTTTGCCTACAAACATTTTCGATCGCATCATCGCTTACCTTTAAGTGAGATAGTGGTCAAAAGATTAGCCTATCAGAAAGATAAGCAACCGAGAGGTATTAAAAGCACTAAGAACATTCCCTAAGAGACCTATCAAACTGAAGGCATAAAATACTACAATTAGTTCTCGTGATCCCCTTGCCTCATCAGGTAAATCATTTTCATCGACTCTAAGTACCAGGGATAAGGGATGGAAAATGATGATGTCAACGAAGTTATAGATAGAACTTTGATTTGAACTTTGACAGTTGAATTATACCACATACCTACATGTCACCATTCGTCTTGTACGCTTATCGATTGAAGCCACCCCTTCGAACCACCCCTCAGCAAAATATGCCCATAGTAAGAAAAAGTCATAGTAACAAAGGGAAGTATGGAGAGACATGGCGTTTTATAATACGTAAGAATGTATCATTTAAGGCTCCAAGAAGTCTCGACAATTTTTTTTCATATCTAAAGGAAGCATTTTACAAAAGAACCACATATGAACCAGTTGTATCATAATTCGACTTTCAACTCAATCTATTTGAAATAGAGAAGAGTTTTGCCTGTGGGTTTATTCCAAAGCAATTATTTTTCAAGGAACAACAAATAAGTCGTAGGCGTTTAAATATTATGTCCATAAAAATATTATAAGAAAATATGCGTAATATAACTCAATATGCGTAGTGTTTTCGTTATAACGGCTACGGCGTAGCTCGTCTACGTTCGTAGCCTTATTACGATGTTTTTACGAGATTGATAATACAAGTAGCTAGCTTGTGCCTTCCTTTTTTCATTGCTGATAGGCTAGCGATTATCTTTAAGTAAGTGATAATGTAGTTGATGGTGTAAGCAGGTACCAAATGGTAGGTCCACCTTTGCTGATGCCTCGAAGCAGTAGTGTGCAAAGACTACTGAGTTTAGGCGTGAGCGTGAATGAAAAACGAGACCTTTGACAGAGAACTAAACCTAGGTTTCAGTAACCAAAAATCGTGTTTTTTTTTCGGTTTCTGTATTAGAAAATTGTGTAGATAATGTTAATACGTTTTTATATCCGAATTTATTAGTAGATATTGTACCATTAGTCTATTAATATGAGCTCTTTTCATTTCATAATCATAATCATTATATCTCCATATTGAGGTGTACAATAGATCTTAAATAATTAATTAAGTACTAACAACATGAAACCCTTGTGGGCACTCTAGAGCTTATTGGACTCTGGGTTTTGGAACTCTGGGATTTGTTTAAGGATCCCTAATATACTTAATATCATAATAAAATAACTTGTCACAACTTGGGGCTTGTAGGAATTTTGGGGCTTTTAGTTATTATAAACTAGAAGTATTACCCGTTTATCTTATGAATCACTAAAATTTTAATATCCCAACGCAGGATATAGCAATATACTTAAGGGCGGTGAGCGCTGAATCCTTTTGGGGCCCGAAACTATCACCTATTCTGTGGATATATATAATTCCCGTTTATGGAGAGAATATTTGAGCTAGTATTTTTATTTCTTTCAGAATTTGAAAATAACATCTTGCTTTTATTCAATGTGTGGTATAGACCTTTTCAAATAAAAATCGCTATTTGTTAACCGACTTCTAAAATAGGAGGAGGTTCTCAATACGTCTGTATTTTTTTTTATGTTTGTTACCTCAAAACTCTGGACTGGGTGAACAAATTTAAAAAATATTTCTTTGTTTGAAAGCTGATGCTTGTCGTTTGGTCCCATTTAAATTTCATTAAAATCGGTCAAGCCGTTTTTGAGTTACACTCCAATAACTGAAAAATATTTTCCTATCTTGATTATATAGTTGTTGACAATAAATGGCAATCGATCCCGTAAGTAGTAAGGGTCACTAAAAAAAGCGAAAAAAAAATGTTGACCAAAAAATGGAATGGACTTCAAACACCCAAAAGTGCTAATAACTTATCGAAGTCGGTGCCATGCGCACAATATTGTGATAATAGGTACTTTTGAACTATCATGGTACCGACTTCAACAAGTTCTTTTACACTTTTGGATGTTGAAGTCGGTTCCATTTTTTGGTAAACTTTTTTTATTTCATTTCGAGTTCACCGGCGTGAATCTGACCCGCACTTTGCCGGTTTTATTATGTATTACTTAGCCATAGAGTTCATAATCGCGTTATCTACAACTACACCAATATTATAAAGACGAAAGATCTGTATTTTTGTATAACGAATAATTTAAAAACTACTAAACCGATTTGAAAAAATCATTCACCATTATATTTTTTTTGTCTAGTTCCAGTCCAGTACTTTTATTTTTTTAGTCTAGGTCCAGTAGTAGGCCCAGGGACAATGTAGGATTCGTTATCCCTGATGAACATAGACTATACAATATTTGTGTTACCCTATTACACAATGTGTTACCCCATTACTCTTTACAGGATGTACCGATTTTGATATTGTGTTTTACATTTGAAAGCTGGTGCTTGTCTAGGGTCTCATTTAAATTTGAGTACGATCTGATGAATAGTATTTTAGTTATCCCTAATAATAAGGAGTCTGTATTTTTTACTAAAATTATTATTTCGGGTGTTTTTGAAAGTTGCAATTTACCGGTAAATCTGGAGACTAGTTTTTTTTTATATGCCTGATAGCTTAGCCTTTGACCACTATCTCACCTGATGGTATGTGATGATATTTGGCTCAACGACATGCTTTTAAATTTTACCGAAATTGTGCATTTGGTATTTCTAATATGGCGAAATTATGTTCATTTAGAACTCTTCGAAGACACTAGCTTTAAGATTGCGTATCCACTAGTGATGTGCAAAGAAGATGAACGGTTTGCGAGGAGAATATTGTCAGCAAAATAAGAGGGAAAACAAAAATGGAACCGACTTCTAACACTGAAAAGTGTGAAAAAACTTGTTGAAGTCGGCCATGCTGATTCAAAACACTCCGAGATCACATTTTCATTGTGCGACTTCAACAAGTTTTTTCATACTTTTGTAGTGTTAGAAGTCAGTTCCATATTTTTATTATAAAAAAGAATTATCAAAAACGGACTACTCTACAAAAAGTTATCGTAAGTTAAAAAAAGGTAAAAAGTTAAGGCCATATTATTTAATATGTATGGCCATAAGGCCAAACGTACTATAGGCCATATGCCTATAATAAAATATACGTGTCGAATAATAACCTCCTCCTTTTTCGGAAGTTGGTTAAAAAGGGGTAATACTGGAATATGGATATTACTTAGTGAGTCATTTGTGATGAAATATATTTCGGGTATCTGGGAAAATTTGCTATAATTCTATGAAAATTTGAAAAAGCTACATATTATTTTACACGATAGCACGGCAGAGACGGCGCGCAGCTCGGTGGCGTACCAGGTGGTAATTGATCACAGTCGCCACGAACATCCGAAACACCAGAGCTCTCGAGGATGCGTTGCCGGCCTTTAAGATGAGAATATGCTCTCTTCTTGAGGGCTCCTAAGTAGTACCTGTTAGGAAATACTTCACCTGGCAGCTGGTTCTGTATGGCAGCATAATTACGGTTTATATAATACAGCTTTTTTTAAGTAAGATTGAAAGTCAAATGGATAGTAAAGGTTAAGTAATGGAGCCCTATTCATAGAAACAGAACCTTTAAAAGAGCCAGTAACTCTAGGTTAGTCTGAACAACATCCTCGACCACATCATCACTTACCATCAGGTGAGATAGTGGTCAAAGGCTAACCTATCAGGCATAAAAAAAAAGAAGTGAATGAATCATACCTGTTTGTACAATTCTCTAGCGATGTCAAAAAAAATCTAAGTGAATATCGATTGACGGAAACGAGTAGAAAGCCGTTTAGGGTGCTTTTCCATTCCACCGAAGCTGAAAAATATAGAGCTGCGAGCTTTCAGCTCTTCAATTTCACGACAAACTTTTCTCAATAAAATACACCGTTCACCTACTTCAAACCAAATATAATCAACAAACAACTTCCTTTAACTTATATTAAATTGCATCTTCTTCACCTCATCCCGCAATAACTGGGGTCGGCTTAACATGTTTCTATGTTACTTCTACTCTATTCTGTTGCTTGTCATCTAAATACTCACACCTTTCGCACACCAGTGGCTCAATTATATATATTCAGATTTTTTTTTACTTATTACAGCTGTTGTTATATAGTATTTGTTGATATATGATATTTATGAAATCGTTTTTTTTAAACACATCATTTTGATACCTTATACGATGGGTTTGGAAGAAAAAACATTTTATTTTCTCTCAATAGAGCGCAAAACTCCACCAGTTTGATTTTTTAAAATATTTTTATGTACCTAGTGTCACTTGGGTTATCACGACAAATCTAATGATATCTCATACATTAAAATCAGGTAAGCTATTTAGGAGCTATGGTGGAATAAAGAAACTCACAAATATACATACATACATGAACCCTGAAAACATAACACTCCTTTTTTTAGGCAGTCGTGTAAAAAACAGTAAATATTCTAAAACAAAAATGCACTTTAAGTGATTAAACCTTTAGGCATTATGTGGGATAACTCAAATACTCGTCAGATCTCACTCAAATTTAAACAGGATTACATGACAAGCAACAGCTTTAGAATATAAAAAAAAACATCAAAATTGGTTCACCAGTAAAAGTTATGAGGTAGCTTTAACGCCTATATATGCCATAAACGATTTGATTTGATTTAAACCTTCTTATGATAGTCGTTTAAAAAAATACAATCCCGATGAGGCCGTCAAACCACGTTCAAACATTTTATTGATTCTTATTCCCACAATTTTTTAAGCAAATTAATCAATGTACTACCAAATAAATGGCTAAAATGGCGAAGTGGATATATTACAGTTATTTTAATTTATCAATTCAAGTATGTAATTCTAGGTTAGCCTGAACAACATCTTCGACCACATCATCACTTACCATCAGGTGAGATAGTGGTCAAAGGCTAACCTGTCAGGAAAAAAAAAATAAAAATAAAAAAAACCACTCACATGAAAACTCGTAAGGTCCATAATTATTATTTAGTAACCGGCTAGTACTCGCGTAATATTTACCGGATATTGTTCTGACCAGATTCAAACTTATTTGAAGTTCTTCGTCTGGGAGTCACGATTGTGCACAGAGTCGAGCGCCAACCTCAGCACGTAACTGGCGTTCAGACGGTTGCGCCGCAGCTGTCAAAGTCAAAATTCCTCCGTCTGAACTGTCACTTCCGTCACTATTACTGTGATTGTCACTGTCGTTTTGGTATAGGACTGTTGACACACTGTTCGTTTCTGTTGACCTAGAGCTATGAAATTTAGTAGCAATATTAGACATAAATCTATTGTCATATTTTGACCACTTCCATATGCGAGTCCGGTAAACAAGTATCTTCCGTTTGGAAACTGGTTACAGTTGTTAGTTACCAAACTGGAATTAGCAAGACCAGTAAAGTATTCCAGTTTAGTCCGTTGCTGGTTGGAGCTGGAAATTATTTTATCTATTTAGAAACTTGTTTCTAAATTTTGTCATAAAAAGGGAATAATGATTCAAACTTAGCAATTATTTTACCCGATTGGAATCTGGTTACAGCGCTAAATTATATAATTGGCCAAAAGGTAAAATTACATAAAAAATAAAATTCAGTTTTTAGACCGAATGCCTGACTGATGTAAATCCTCCTCGGGAATTCTCATTACGAGTAAACCCGCTACTTTACGCTTAATAAAAGCTTTTTTGTGTAATGAGCTCTGTTGTGAGCCTAGTGTGCAGCAACACATCAGAAAACTATGTGAGTAGAGGCATGATGCTTATTGGCCGTAATCTATTTTCGTTCACGTTGTACGATCATCCAAAGGCAGGGTATGAAACAGTACTAGATTCATAATCCGGGAACTGTGTGCCGAACCAAACCATTTCATCATATAAACAGCTAGGGTTGGCACTTTCCAGCACACACTATTGACACACACGTCGGTATCCGGGCTGAGATTGCTTGCGGGAGACAGCCCTCATATTTCCACGTCTTACCTTATTTGGTGAATTGGGGTAATATGAAATAATTTGACGACTTGACAATACATAAAGCTCTTATTTGGGCTGATGATGGACATATTAACAATCAGTAGTTATTTTTTATGTTATTGTGACGGAACAAGCTCGAGGCCCACCTGATGTTAAGCGTTAACCTCTGCCTATAACAGATGCAATTGGTTGCAAGTGACGTAGTGCCTGAGCCCTTCACCATGAGACAAACTGCCCTGGCCTGTAATTTTATTGGCTCTCAAGGAAAGCTGTTAAGGGCTTGGTGACAGATTTTTATATTTAAGGGTGGTAGCTAGGCGAGAATTCGCAAAATGCTCTCCTACGATATGGTGCTTTACTTAAATTATCCATAGTTAATATCATCATCATCATCAGCCGGAAGACGTCCACTGTGGAACAAAGGTCTCCCCCATAGAGCTCCACAAAGAACGGCTATTAGCCGCTTATAACCTTTGGCTACCAGCGACTTTCACGATGTCGTCAGTCCACCTAGTGGGGGCCTACTAAATAGCCCTAGTTAATATACATTATTAATGAAAATAAAATCCTGATTTTCAGGTAGACTTCTCCACTGTCAAATCAGAATACAAAAAGAAAAGAACAAGTTTGAAATATAAAAAGAAGATATATAAAAAAAAACTCGGTCCTACGCTCGAAGAGTCAAGACCTCCTGAGGATGCTTCGTGTAGCAGCGAAGTCGTGGAAAATTCTTCCAGTCTTATTTATGACGTCACGCCTGCTTAGCTGCAAAATTAAGCGAAATTGTCACTATAAAAAAAAAAATCATTCAAAATATTAGTTTAATGTTTTCTTAAAATATTTTTAAAATATTTGTCTACGCTAATATTACAAAGAGAAAAGATTTGAGTTTTTGCATTTTTGTATGCAACGACTAAACTTAAAAACTACTGGACCGATTTGGATGAAATTTAGTATGGTAATAGATAAAGACCCGGAGATGGACATAGAGTACTTTTTATCCAACTGCGTAAAAGGAGGTTAATGATTTTGCGCGATAACGACATACGCGCCGGCGGAGCCGCGGCCGGAAAGCTATAGTTTTTAATAAAAAAATAAACTTAAAAAGAGGTGCATCCTGCACACCTTCCTTGTTATTCCTGTATTTCCTCTCCATCCAAAGGTTGCCTGGAAGAGATCACTATTAGTGATAAGGCCGCCCATTGTGACACTTTATTGTAAGATTTAGTTTTGATGTTATTTTTGTATAGTAAGTGGTGTAACAATAAAGAATTATCTATCTATCTATCTAACCTTCCCCTATCTCACACACGTAGGGTCGGTATATATATAGCTTCTCCTACAACACAAAAAGGCAACATAAAAACATATTAAATAATTTAAATCTGTAAGTGCGAATCGGACTCGCGCACGAAGGGTTCCGTACCATTATCTATACGACATTAAACACATATACTAAAATCTTGTTTTTTTTAGTTTTCACGTCCAACTCGCTGTTTACTAATTTTAAGTATTGTTATGGGTTTCACTATATTCACTGGGTTAACCGATATTGAATATCTTTTTGATTGCATGCTGATGAAGACGACAAGTCGTTTGGTCCCATTTAAATTTTATCAAAATCGGTCAAGCCGTTTTTAAGTTGCACTCCAATAACCAGAATATATATTTTCCTATGTTGATGATATAGTAGTGGACAATGAATGACAATCGATCTCGTAGGTTGCTACATACGGATCACCAAAATGAGGGAAAAAAATTATATAAAAAATGGAACCGACTTCAACACTTAAAAGTGTGAAATAACTTGTCGAAATAGGTACCATGCGCTCAATAATGTGATAATAGTACTTTTGAACTATCATGGTACCGACTTCATTTCCATTTTTTGGATAAATTTGTTTTACACTACGTCTTAATGTTGGTTTAAATTATGATGATACATATACAATAAAATAAATAAAAACCGACTACAAACAGTAAATATTCCATGTAAAAAATGCTCTAAAAAGTATATAAAACAAACCATCCGAGTTTTCTTTGTTCATTTTACATCGACAAGTAAAAATGAGAACATCAATGTAGTCGAAGCCAATGAAATACCCATTATTAGGGATAACTCAAGTTGAAAATCTGTCGCCAAGCACCTAACGGTGTGTTCCGGCAGCTGTCCTTGAGAGCCAGTAATTCTAGGTTAGCCTGAACAACATCTTCGACCACATCATCACTTACCATCAGGTGAGATAGTGGTCAACGGCTAACCTGTCAAGCATAAAAAAAAAACTCAAATACTACTCGTCAGATCTCACTCAAATTTAAAAGGGAGCACACGACAAGCAACACCTTTCGAATATAAAATACATCAAAATCGGTAAACACGCTGTAAAGAGTTATGAGTTATGAGTTATAACACACACACAAAAAAATTGCAAAAAATGGAACCGACTTCAACACCCAAAACTGAAATAACTTGTTGAAGTCGGTACCATGATAGTTCAAAAGGACCTATTATCAAAATACTGTTCGCATGGTACCGACTTCGACACGTTATTTCACACTTTTGGGTGTTGAAATCGGTTCCATTTTTTGCAAACAAAAAAAAATTTCACACTTTTTAGTGACCCTTGCTACTTACGGGATCGATTATGATTCATTGTTAACGACTATATCATCAAGATAGGTAAATATTTTTCAGGTATTTTACTATAACTCAAAAATGGTTTGACCGATTTTGATGAAACTTAAAATGGGACCAAACGACAAGCATCTCCATTCAAACAAAAAAAAATATTTTCAAAATCAGTTCACCCAGTCCAGAGTTCTGAGGTAACAAACATAAAAAAAAAACTGACGAATTAAGAACCTGCTCCTTTTTTGGTAGTCGGTTAAAAAATACAGTTGATTAGATTAACGATCGATTTATTTATTTATTTATTTTTATTTATTTATTTATAATTAAAACGGTTTACACCAATTACATTAATTAAACACACATTGGAATATATAATGTCAGATTACACTCAGAATTATACAGTACAAATTAAATCATATTTAAATAAAGTATACTTACTTTATTTAAAAATGATTTAATTTGACTAAGTCACTAAGACTAATAATAATTATAATACAAATAATACATAATTCTAAACAATACAAATTAAATTATCAAAATATCTTAAGTCAATAATTAAAATACAAATAATACATAATTCTTAACAATACCAATTGAATAATTAAAATATCTATAGTCAAATTATAATCATTCATCCCTCTCACAAAAATCCAGGCATGCAGTCAAAATACTTTGCCATCCATCAGCAAATAAATCACACTTGGGCTTGGCTGCCAGGAGAGTGTTGAGCGCAAAGAGTGTACGCGGTACGGGCGAATTATGTCGCGCCACGGTTCGACAATCTGGAACGGCGAAAAACTGATGTCTCCTGCCACGTCGGTAGTTATCAGGCACAAAAAATTTACACAGCACATCATGGAGATCTGGCGCGTCAATCTGTCCTCTCAGAATCTTGCACATCACTGCAAGCTGTTGTTTTTCCCGTCTGACTTCCAGAAAGTTATACCCGAGACAACCGAGGAGGAATTTCGTGGGATACATATATGGGTAGTATCCATTCATACGCTTATACAAATACCTGAGAAAAGCTTTCTGTACCTTCTCGAGCATAAGAGAATATTTGCTCTCGTGTGGGTTCCAGACGCACATAGCACTTTCTAACTTGCTACGGACCAATGCCTCAAAAATTAACCGTATAACATGGTGGTTGTCAAAGTCATTAGAATTTCTCAAGATGAAACCCAAACGTCTAAATGACTCTTTAGCCAATGTGACAATGTGGTCGTGGAACGTTAACTTGCGATCGAATATGACTCCCAGATCTTTAATAACTGTCGAACGAGTTACGCTAACACCATTTATTTTGTATTCGTAACTTACTGGGTGCCACATTCGACCGAAAGTCATGGCGTAACATTTAGCTATGTTAAACTCCATCCCATTCTCGCGACTCCAACGATTTACAGCATCGACGTCCTGCTGCAGGGCTGTGCAGTCATCTTCAGACCTTACCTCGGTAAAAAGTTTTAAGTCGTCAGCGTACAGCAAACATCGGGAATTTTTGAGGACGGATGGAAGATCGTTTATCATTACCAGAAATAAAAGAGGTCCCAGTATAGATCCTTGACTGACTCCGGAGCGCGTATGATAAGGTTTAGATTCGTATAAACCGAGTTTGACAAACTGCTGACGCTCACGTAGATAGTCTGCAAGCAAATGCAGAAGTCCCGGGGCAAAACCTATCGTTATAAGTTTTGCCAGCAGTATGTCATTATTAACCCTATCAAACGCCCTCCTAAAATCAAAGTACAGTACGTCTACTTGTGAGCCTCTATCTAATCCAGCTGAAATAAACTCTACAAGTGTCAAGAGATTAGATTCCACAGATCTTTTTGGTCGGAACCCATGTTGCTCAGTACAAAGGTATTTCTCCACCTGTGCAAGAATATGTTTGTGGATGATGCTTTCAAAGACCTTTGCAGGAGAGGACAATACCGCAATAGGTCGGTAATCCTCCACATTTGATTTTTCTGAGTACTTAGGTATTGGGGTTACTCTAGTGGATTTCCATTGAGGCGGGTACTGCCCAGTCCCCAACGCTAAGTTATAAATGTGACAAAGCGGAATGCAAAATTGCTCCTTTACTTGCTTGATAAATGCCGGGGGAATGCAATCTGGTCCTGTGGAACTATTCGGTTTTAATTTATTTATTCCATACATGACATCGTGAGGTGTTATGTGAAAAATATTGATATAATTGCTATTAGGACTTTTATCCTGGTTGTTAACTACTTTAGAGTCAAGTAGAGGTATGTCCGGCAAAAATACACTAGCAAAAAACCTAGCAAAAGCTTCAGCAGCATCTACACCTGAAAATGTTTGACCTTTGTAAGTAATATTTGGTTTGAATCCGCCCTTTGTACGCAAACTAGATATATGTCGCCAAAACTCGCGAGGGTTAATCTGGATGTCTTTTTCTATAGATTGTATATAATTACGATAAGAGGCTGCTGTATGAAGTTTGAGATTCGTTCTGAGGTTGGAAAACGATTTGTAGGTCTCCTTACAGTTTGTTCGCTTCCACCAAGAGTGTAATTCAGTTTTCCTTTTGATATCCTGGATAATGTCGTTAGTAAACCAGACAGGAAAGCGCCTACTGACCGTATTTCTGCGTCTTTTTTTGGGCATGCACTTATCAAAAAAACTATAAACAATATTATACATGTGCTCAGTCGCATCGTGGACATTGTTAGTGTGTAGAACTGCATCCCAAGAACATTCAGAGATAAGTGAGGCCAAAAGCACGGAATCGCATTTTCTGAAATTCCAGTCTTTGGAAGGACTGATATTTGTAGGGTGTAAACGATCTGAATGATGAGCCATGTCAATCTTTACCTCAACGTCCAACGGCGGGTGGTACGCGTCTGGGCAAACTATTCCATCCGTGACCATAACTTGCACCTCACGCACTTCCTCACTCTCCTGGACCAAAACGATATCTAACATTCCTCCATATAAATTACTCACTACATTCTTTTCAGACAAGCAACAATACGACATAAAATAATAATAATAATTATTTACATTTTGGGAGGCACTGTTTAGATTAATATCTCCAAATATCATAACTATCGCTTTAATAGTATTTATGAAACTTTCAACTTTGGTGAACCATTGCATGTAATCGCTATCACTCGCAGATGGATTAATGTAAACAACACAAACATAAAACGTCCGGCCACGCCATAAAAAGCTGGCCCAAAGATCTTCGCCATTGTCAGTTTCTAAGTCACGGCGCCGACAGAGAATAATGGGAGCTCGCGCTGCAAGCGCGACACCTCCACATCGCGTTCTTCTGTCACGTCGTAGAATGCTCCAGCCACAACATTCAAGTTCAGAGTCTTCAACAGAGACATCAAGGAATGTCTCTGTTAAGGCTACAATATCATTATCTATAAGCGACAAATTATTTCGCCATATCCGAAGTTTAGTTTTTAAACCACGCACGTTCTGATAGAATGCACTGAAGTTAACAACCTTGTTGTTACGCTCTTGCGAAGCTACGAAAGGGCTGATTGTTGCTTGTGGAGGCTGTTAAAGTTCTTTGAGAACCGCTAACATCAGCTGGAGCAACTGGTCTGTAGTAAGGAATCCACGCCTTGATCCTGGCATTGACCGGCCAAACTGCAGATGATAAGCACACATCGTAGGCGGCTAATGGGACTCCTATCTTGTAAGATTTATAGTCTCCTCTTGGGGATAGCTCCTGCACTGTGCACGATCCTGTAGGACACAACTGCCGCAAGTAATCTTTAACGTCGTCTATGTTAGACTCCATATTCCATAGGTGGATGAATTTTCGCGGTTCCACGGCCCTTAAAGTTGTAATGGTTGGACCCGCAGTGCCACACAGTGAAGCTGATCGCAAATTTCTCTTCTTTTTTACCTCGGTCCAGGATTCAGTAGGTTGCGGATTTGACATATCAGGTGCTTCCAACTCTATATCTGCACTTTTCTCGGGATATTGCTCTTTGGTCTGGCTGTTGTGAAATTCAACCCCTAAAACCATCTTCGCGTTTTTGGGTTTGGTTTTCCTTCCATTACGCTTTTTGGGTGCTGTCATAAATGTTGTAGTCTGTAGTACGTCCTCATTTCCCACAGTCACGTCTTTTGGCAGCAAAATTGGATCTTGAGCCACAACTGGTGCCGTATTCTTGCTGAGCTGTGGTGGAACAGACGGTGGCTCTTGTAATGAAATTTCATTTAAATTTATTTCTATTTGTTCAAGAGTCTGAGGAGTTTGATGATCAACGGTGTGAGTATTTGCTGCCGATGCTGAGAGAAAGGCATCAAGTTTTTTATTAAGCTCTGTGACTTCAACTGAATAGCTTGCCATCATGGACTCATAATGTTTTATTTGAAAAACTGCCTGACTAATTTGATTTCGCATTAACTGCATCTCGTGCCGCAGACTTTGAAGGTCTTCAACAGGAATATCATTGGTAGGGCTTATAAAATTGCTATCATTTACTAGACAAGGCGAATCGACTCGTTTTCTGAGTGTAACGTTACTGTCTCTGGACTCCCGAGGCTTTTTGGCTGATCCAACCGGAGTCAAACTATTGTCACCTCCTTTCTTAACCGCACAGCGGCATGCAGGGCAAATCCACGTTGTACAAGGCTCAACAAGACTTTTACCACCCGTACAAAGAAGATGGTAAACTTTTTTGCAAGTGCTTATTGTGCATCGTAAATGGTGTTCTTCTTTATCAATTACGGAACAGCACGCAGCGCAATGCATACTTAAATTTCAAAGAAGTGACGACGATATAACCTGTAATAATATTGCAGCGGCCTCAAACCACTACTAGATAGCAACTAATGCAATATAGTGCAGCGTAAGTATAGGCAGCCAGATGTTCCTCTATGCGCCGCCGCGCGCTGCGCCGGTCCCAACACGCAATGACTCACCTTGTTTAGAACAAAGAAGCGGGCGGGCTACGAGTTGTCGTAGGTCAGTTCTGCGACCGTTAAAAACTAACAGCAATGCTAGTTATTTGCTTATATCTTCTGTATTTCTGATCTGATTTTCACCCAACAACCACCACTATTTTCGTCTTTTCACACGGCACAGAAACATATAACTTTCTACACTACAGCTGCACTTTAGACTACTTTAACTTTAAAATATTTGCGGAGCAAACACATACGGTGTTGACTTGACTACAGTTCGGACGGTGATCGATAACCTCCTTTTTTGGAAGTCGGTTAAAATATGTACTTTTGGGAGAATATTATAGTGAAAAGATCTGTGATTATAGGTAAACAGGGCGTTAAAATGACAAGAATCTATTTGTGCGCCAAATACTCAGTCACATCGACGGGTTTATAAGTAGGACATGCTGATCAGTAGGCAAGTTTCCCGTTAGTGTAAATTTTCAACACACTTGCTCATATCGCATCGCCCTTAAATGCATCGACTTTAGTGTCATAATGTGGTCTATCTACGCGTGCCTTTTTCTTCTTTACCGCATTTATGTTTTATATAGAAAAATAACTTTTTCATCCCACCATCTCGGAAAGAGTATTTTTAATCTTCAATATCTGAGTGGGAAAGCCGTTTTTATTCTCTAGAGGATAAAGTAAATTGAATTTAGAACATCGTGTGCACTAAGTTTGTGAATTAAAAAAAACATTAAACCTATTTACTGATACCTCTATGGTGCCGAATATATCATACAGCTTTTTTTTAATTTGTTAAAAACTCAGACTCGGAACCTTCTTGGTGTTCTTTTTTCAATTTGCTTTGTACGCGGTTCTTTACGCGGCATTTTTTCACGTCATTGTTAAACCTTATATTAAAAACAAGAAACTTGAAAACAGTTTAAACAAACTTGAAGTTTGTTTGCCGCCAACAGAATTGACTGAAACAGTTAATAATGCGCAAATGAGCTTTACCTAAATGTTTTTTGCAAATAGGAAATGACTTAATTCATTTCCTCGCTGAGGTGGAATGAAAAGTTACGTGTTGCACTCAAGTGCAAAGATTTTTCACCTCGTGCTCTTTTGATTCCCTCGCTAACGCTCAGGATTCTAATTTTGAATCACTCGCTGCGCTCGTGATTCAATTTTAAAATCCTTCGCTTGCTCGGTCATCAAAATTGAACACGCGGTTAAAAAGCAACTTTGCACTCTTGTATAACAAATAACTATTCCACTCTTTTCACCAAATCGATTGTAGTTTGTTTCATTCATTTTTCATGTAAAAACAAACCAAAGAGTTTTTTTTCCTACTGAAGTAAAACTTTAGAAGATTAAGTGAGTTTATAAACGTTCTTATTCACCTATTATTGCAATAAAAATAGTTATTTGTTAAACAAGAGTGCAAAGTTGGTTTTTAACCGCGTGTTCAATTTTGATGAACGAGCAAGCGAAGGAGTCTAAAATTGAATCACGAGCGCAGCGAGTGATTCAAAATTAGAATCCTGAGCGTTAGCGAGGGAATCAAAAGAGCACGAGGTGAAAAATCTTTGCACTCGAGTGCAACACGTAACTTTTCATTCCACCTCAGCGAGGAAATGAATTAAGTCATTTCCTATTTGCAAAAAACATTTAGGTAAAGCTCATTTGCGCATTATTAACTGTTTCAGTCAATTCTGTTGGCGGCAAACAAACTTCAAGTTTGTTTAAACTGTTTTCAAGTTTCTTGTTTTTAATATAAGGTTTAACAATGACGTGAAAAAATGCCGCGTAAAGAACCGCGTACAAAGCAAATTGAAAAAAGAACACCAAGAAGGTTCCGAGTCTGAGTTTTTAACAAATTAAAAAAAAGCTGTATGATATATTCGGCACCATAGAGGTATCAGTAAATAGGTTTAATGTTTTTTTTAATTCACAAACTTAGTGCACACGATGTTCTAAATTCAATTTACTTTATCCTCTAGAGAATAAAAACGGCTTTCCCACTCAGATATTGAAGATTAAAAATACTCTTTCCGAGATGGTGGGATGAAAAAGTTATTTTTCTATATAAAACATAAATGCGGTAAAGAAGAAAAAGGCACGCGTAGATAGACCACATTATGACACTAAAGTCGATGCATTTAAGGGCGATGCGATATGAGCAAGTGTGTTGAAAATTTACACTAACGGGAAACTTGCCTACTGATCAGCATGTCCTACTTATAAACCCGTCGATGTGACTGAGTATTTGGCGCACAAATAGATTCTTGTCATTTTAACGCCCTGTTTACCTATAATCACAGATCTTTTCACTATAATATTCTCCCAAAAGTACATATTTTAACCGACTTCCAAAAAAGGAGGTTATCGATCGTTAATCTAATCAACTGTATTTTTTAACCGACTACCAAAAAAGGAGCAGGTTCTTAATTCGTCAGTTTTTTTTTTATGTTTGTTACCTCAGAACTCTGGACTGGGTGAACTGATTTTGAAAATATTTTTTTTTGTTTGAATGGAGATGCTTGTCGTTTGGTCCCATTTTAAGTTTCATCAAAATCGGTCAAACCATTTTTGAGTTATAGTAAAATACCTGAAAAATATTTACCTATCTTGATGATATAGTCGTTAACAATGAATCATAATCGATCCCGTAAGTAGCAAGGGTCACTAAAAAGTGTGAAATTTTTTTTTGTTTGCAAAAAATGGAACCGATTTCAACACCCAAAAGTGTGAAATAACGTGTCGAAGTCGGTACCATGCGAACAGTATTTTGATAATAGGTCCTTTTGAACTATCATGGTACCGACTTCAACAAGTTATTTCAGTTTTGGGTGTTGAAGTCGGTTCCATTTTTTGCAATTTTTTTGTGTGTGTGTTATAACTCATAACTCATAACTCTTTACAGCGTGTTTACCGATTTTGATGTATTTTATATTCGAAAGGTGTTGCTTGTCGTGTGCTCCCTTTTAAATTTGAGTGAGATCTGACGAGTAGTATTTGAGTTTTTTTTTTATGCTTGACAGGTTAGCCGTTGACCACTATCTCACCTGATGGTAAGTGATGATGTGGTCGAAGATGTTGTTCAGGCTAACCTAGAATTACTGGCTCTCAAGGACAGCTGCCGGAACACACCGTTAGGTGCTTGGCGACAGATTTTCAACTTGAGTTATCCCTAATAATGGGTATTTCATTGGCTTCGACTACATTGATGTTCTCATTTTTACTTGTCGATGTAAAATGAACAAAGAAAACTCGGATGGTTTGTTTTATATACTTTTTAGAGCATTTTTTACATGGAATATTTACTGTTTGTAGTCGGTTTTTATTTATTTTATTGTATATGTATCATCATAATTTAAACCAACATTAAGACGTAGTGTAAAACAAATTTATCCAAAAAATGGAAATGAAGTCGGTACCATGATAGTTCAAAAGTACTATTATCACATTATTGAGCGCATGGTACCTATTTCGACAAGTTATTTCACACTTTTAAGTGTTGAAGTCGGTTCCATTTTTTATATAATTTTTTCCCTCATTTTGGTGATCCGTATGTAGCAACCTACGAGATCGATTGTCATTCATTGTCCACTACTATATCATCAACATAGGAAAATATATATTCTGGTTATTGGAGTGCAACTTAAAAACGGCTTGACCGATTTTGATAAAATTTAAATGGGACCAAACGACTTGTCGTCTTCATCAGCATGCAATCAAAAAGATATTCAATATCGGTTAACCCAGTGAAAAAATCTGAGTTAGCAAACATAAAAAAAATACAGAAGAATTCAGAACCTCCTCCTTTCTTGGAAGTTGGTTAAGAATGTCTACCCGCATTAAAACATTGGAGTTGCGCGCCTTTGTGAATGAACAGCTTTTATTGTGTAACTAGGTACAGGAGAAAGTTTTCATACGTCTGTTTTTTGTTTTTTTTTTGTCTGAGCGTGGGAATCAAAAGAGCACGAGGTGAAAAATCTTTGCACTCGAGTGCAACACGTAACTTTTCGTTCCACCTCAGCGAGGAAATGACTAAATGCAAAAACAAAAACGTTTACAATCACAAGATAGGTACACTTTTATTTCAGTTTAGGTATTAATTACTACATTATGACAGGTAAGTATTACAGAATAATCTTTAAATTATAACAAAGAATCACTCATTTTAGTTTTTTCACTTGTTTTTGCAAGTTTCTTGTTTTTAATATAAGGTTTAACAATGACGTGAAAAAATGCCGCGTAAAGAACCGCGTACAAAGCAAATTGAAAAAAGAACACCAAGAAGGTTCCGAGTCTGAGTTTTTAACAAATTAAAAAAAAGTTGTATGATATATTCGGCACCATAGAGGTACCAGTAAATAGGTTTAATTTTTTTTAATTCACAAACTTAGTGCACACGATGTTCTAAATTCAATTTACTTTATCCTCTAGAGAATAAAAACGGCTTTTCCATTCAGATATTGAAGATTAAAAATACTCTTTCCGAGATGGTGGGATGAAAAGATAATTTAAGTATATTCCGAATCTTTTTGTATTGTATCTAGTACTAGGTATATATCAACAAATTGACTATGGGAAAATAAGGTGGTCCGCTGTTTTCGTCGGGGCCACCTTTATTAACGAAATCAGCGCGCCATTCATAAATAATTTTTTTTTATCAAAATTTTCGTATTTGTTCCTCGCAAGTGTGTTTAAAAACGTCTTAGGACACACCTGTGGGTTGTTGATCATTACTCACTCGGCTCTCTCATCGCTTTATCGTGTGTAATGATCAACATACCACACTTGTATCATAATATACTATTACAACATACAATAGGAGCATTACGTCATTTTAAAGGCAAAACAGTTCTCATTTAAAAATCAAAGTAACGTCAAGAAAATAATTAAAACCAATGCAATAATATCCTGACGTACAGATTTGTAAGCGCGGCACAACATATAATATTTCTTTCTCTAAAACTATCTACCATTCTCCACCCCTAACCCACCACCCAACGTCTACATGTGTGCGTAAACTTGCGCGTGTGTGAGTGTTAAACTGCGTACACACACGGCCGCCCCCCACCCGCCTTCACGGTTCTAATTTTTCGGGAATTTGGGGCATATTCGTAAATATGAAATGGAAAAAATATTCCGCGATGAATGCTATTTTCGACCGTATTTCGTTGGTGAGAAGGTCGGCAACGGCGTGGAGGGTAGTTCGAAAAAAAATTACTTCATATGTCGTCCTTAAGACGAAGCGCGGCTTCGTATGTGTGTTTTGGACATAGTAGGGTGTGGAGTAGGCAGTTGTAATTAGGGCACATAAATATTTTTTTAGGTACTGTATCAGCCAAATTGTCCACTGCCGAACACAGCCTTCCCCATTAAGAGCGGGTTTGCTCTAATTAGGTTTGCCCCACGCTTGGCAGGCGTCTTGGTGATCGCAGTTTAAGATATCAGTTCCTCAGATGGCGCTGCTGCCCATCTTCCGGTATTTTACCTTAAGTCGCCTCTTACGACACCCACAGGTAGCAATAATGGGGATAACATTATAGCCCGACACCCCACGGGGCTAAAAGTACTTAGTAGGTAATAAATATACCCTAGCAAAATCTGTCTAGATTTTATATGCCTACAAACATTATCTCTTTAAGTCAAAAGTTTTAAGTGCCGGCTAAAATCTTAGATATAAACTGGGTCTCAAGAGCAAGCTACTGTTCCACATTTTAAACCCCCCCGTCGCTGACCACGGCAGGTATTGGGCGACCCGGATGACCCCATCGCAGCCATTACGTTGGTAGCTATAGCGTTATCCGCAAATCGTCCAGGTGACATCCCCAGGTGTCGTTTTGCCTCGAGCTCACCGGCGAGCTTGAGGCAAAAATAACGTCCGGATTAGTGTCTCTCCAAATAGTCACAGAGTTATTTTCCGTAGGGCCCATTCTCAACGGTGCAACACTGCAGTTGCACCGGGGCAATTAGTTCTGACTCCCCCAATGTCTCTCAGCAGCGACTCAAACCGAGGTCCGAACCACAGTGGTGCCCTTGAGCTTGCTGTCAACTCCTCCTATAATGGCAGTGCGTTTTCGGCACCCGCAGGAGACGGAGGTATAAGGCGCTTTTCACCTTCTACGCCGTTAGGTTATAGAGGGCCTTCCCTCGCCCAAAATCCGGTGGAGCTGGACGTCCGACAGAGGTAGCCAGCATCCTTGTCCTCCTTTTTTTTTATGCCTGTTACTTAGGTTAGCCTTTGACCACTATCTCATAATGGTAAGTGATGATGTGGTCGAGGATATTGTTCAGACTAACCTAGAGTTACTGGCTCTCAAAGACGGAACACACTGTTAGGTACTTGGCGACAGATTTTCAACTTGAGGGTGGTAGCTAGCCAGGCGGGCATTTGCAAAGTGCCCTACCACCATGCAAAAATAAGCTACCCGAAATCACGGTTAGTTGCTGGGTAACCAATTTTCTACTAGAAGGTCGCATTTACATCCTCAAAAAGGTACGAGTATGTTTTGGTTACATGTATTAAGAAGCGAGCCAACTGCCATCTACTGGGCACAGATCTAGACGCCTAACTGCTATGTCAGATATACTCAAAAACTGTCTGCCCGATGCGGATCGAACCCAGGTACACAATATTTCACAGCGACACTGCCCTCTCTCAATCAACGAAGCAGGCAACGCCTGAATCCGTGAAATAAATTTCAAGATACCAATATAATAATTACAAAAATACTACAGAGAAATTCCTAGTACAAGGTGTCAGTGGCTTCCAATCACTACTAATATTTTAAATGACATTTCTGTTAGTCTGTTGAATTTTCTGTTTTGAAGCAGTGATAGCTCAGTGGCTTTGGCTATGGACTGTCGCGCAGCAGGTCCATGGTTCGAATCCCGCCGCGGGCTTGAGCTTCAACGCATGGTGGAAGGGCATTTTTGTGAATGCCCGCCTGGCTAGCGACCACCCTCAAGTAGAAAATCTGTCGCCAAGCACCTAACGGTGTGTTCCGGCAGCTTTCCTTGAGAGCCAGTCATTCTAGATTAAGCCTGCTAACACCTTCGACCACATCATCATTTACCATCAGGTGAGATTTTGGTCTAAGGCTTACCTATCAGCAATAAAAAAAACCATCTTTGTGGGCACGGAATTGGATGTATTGTGATAAAATTAAGTACAATGGTAGTCTGTTACAGTTTATATGAACGAAAGATCTTATTAAGAAAACTATTTTACCTGCCTGCTAAGGTCTATTTTGCCCAAAAAGTTAGGTTCGCAAAAGGAAAATGAAAAAATAGGAAAGGTAAAATTCAAAAATTTACTAGATTTAATATTAGATTTTATTATATTATTTATGTTTTATAAGTTAAACTTATTGGTTAATGTATGTACTAAGCGGACGTCTTTAGTAAAAAACTAAAGGGACGTCGATGACATACCTACCATTATTATTTATTATGGTTACCTACCATATATCAACTTGATTTGTTTAAGTAATTTAGAGAGTTTCAGAAATCGTTCACGAGCGCTCTATGGATTTAGTTATCCCCGCGGCTGGTTTCGTGAACACGTACATTTCACGAGCTCTTGAAAAATATTCATAAAACTAGAAAGAAACGTTTATAACAAACCCTAAATCAGTGAATAAGTTAGGTTAGAAACAGTGAATATTGGTGGATACATTCAGGCCCCAAAATCAGTGCGGTGAATTGGATAAATACACTTGGTGAGAAATCAAAATACCATACCACTTTATTTACTTACTTACTTAACTTTTAAACATTAAACGGCAATATTTTTTTGTCTTACATACTACTTGAAATTCCGAGTGGACTCAGCTGATTGGATAAACTTAGGTAAAGCCATTAGATAACGGGTTACAGTAGAAAGCACAGATCACACAGAAGTATTGTATTGACCAGAGACAAGTAAGAATATTGACGATATTGACAATCCGTATTGATAGTACTAAATGTTAAGTGTGTTCAGATACCAGCTGCTAAGTAAAAAGATTTTATTTTACTTTTTACGTGACACATTGGCGTCATATTCAGATATAATAAGGAAAATCACTATTAGACACACTGCGCTTGCACTATTGCTTTGCGTGCTAAAATTTTCCACATCATGAACTGTGTTGCTTGTCGAAGCACAATCTACGAAGAGGATGTATTTTTACAATGCACAAGGAACGACTGTGATAAGGCCTTATGTATACCATGCCTTATGTACCGGCGGAAAAAAGCTTACTGCAGAAGATCGCAAAATTTGGATCTGTCCAGAATGCTCATGTGCTTCAAAAAAAGGTGGTGATAATAGCCTGACTCCAGTGGGTTCTTGCAAGAGGACTCGTGATGCAAATGTGACCCATAGGAAGAGGCTGGGTATTACGGATAGTAGGGATTTCTGTGCAGGTGATATTGAGCATACCAGTATTCACCACACTCCTTCCAATCCTCAAACAACACAGGAAATAAATATGTCGACTTCGGTAGTCCGTAATATCATTCAAGTGGAACTGCAGAAGAGCACAGAGGCACTTCTTGAACGCATGCAGTATTCTGTAAGTAATATTGTAGAACAGCAGGTTTCTACAAAGATGAACGACAATTTCATAGTTTTGATGGATCACATTGATAAGTTGAACGGACGAATAATTGCTTTAGAGACGAAATTAAATACAATTAAACCCATAGATACATCAGTTTCCAATATATCTACGCCACAGCCTAAACCATCGACTCCTATCGAGTCTGCTAAGGAAATTCCCTCTACATCAGACATACAAGTGACCCCCAGTGGCCGGACACAGTCTCAAAGAGGTATGATAGTAGGAATTGAGAAGCAAGCAAGTTGCAAATCAACATCGATACCATGCCCTAAGCATAAAAATACGCAAAAAGAAAACCAGAAGAACATGCGACAAGTTCTGACAACAATGTCAACAATGTCAAATGCAGATACTCTGCTCGCACAACTAGACTCACCAATACCCGAGGAAGATGAATGGATCACGGTTCGCAATAAAAAGAACATCAGCGATCGCGATAAGTACAGATAGCACCAAATCGTTAACGACTAAAGAAACTAACGACGGATCCCAAAGAGACATTCAAGAAACAAGCAGGTCGGAATCTATTAGATTAGAGGAGCGTAGCAAGTATACAAACGTTAGAGGAAGAGAGAATTTACAACAAAAAGTTGTGAAGAAAGGCTTAAACTCTAATAATATGGAAATTCAAGCAATGGAAGTGAATCATCAAAAATCTTCATGTATGGCGATTGGCTCTAGGAACGTCGGTGGATAGTTTAATGGCTCACGTAAAGAGTGTATGTGGCCCGGAAGTCAAGGCAAAGATTAACAAGATCAGGCATAAGACTGAACGGCATTATGCCTCTTTTATTATCACTGTACCGTTCAGAGATTATGAGATACTGTGCCAGCCAGAAGTTTGGCCGGTAAATTCAGAGTTTGGAGAGTGGTTCTGGTTTCGGAGACAGACAAATAGGGCAATTGAAGAAAAATAGTACCATAGAGATATACTATCAAAATGCAAGAGGCTTGCGAACAAAGTTAGATCAAATTTACAGTAGCATTGAATCCTCAGGCGCGGAACTATTTGCAATCACAGAGACTAGTTGTATAGATTCCATACATGATGCAGAGATAGTGCCTCCAGGATACCAAATCTTAAGATGTGACAGAGCGGATGGGCGGAAGCAGGGTGGTGTGTTCCTAGCAGCGTCGCACCGACTTGAGCAACGAAGAGTGAAGATCCCGGATGTAGTTAATATTGACGACTGTGCCTTCGAATTAGTAGGCGCGACAGTGTTTTTTAAAAACAAGTTTTTATTTTTTTGTTGTGTTGTATATATTCCACCTGATAGTACAGAAAATGATTATATGATTTTATTTCGAATAATTGAAAAATGGTGTATAAATTATAAGTCCAGTATAGTTATAGGAGATTTTAATTTATATTCGTGTAATAACAACGTTATTAACTATTTTTTTGTAGCCTTTTGCGGATTCGTTCAGAAGAATGAAGTGAGAAATGTCAATGATAGGGTGTTGGATTTAGTATTGGTCTCATTAGAGATGCATGAGGTGCAGGTATGCGAAGCTGACGAGGCGCTTGTAGGAATAGATAGACAGCACCCGCCACTTGCAGTAACAGTGCACCAGCATATTGCTGCGCCATCAGAATCCGCCTCCAGGCAGCCTCCGTTGGTTCAGCCGACCACACAGCATAGCTGGAATTTTTATAAAGCGAATTACCATGCTTTGTACTCATCAATAGCAGCCACTGATTGGAGCGCTCTATATCTGATCAAGGAGCCAGAGGAAGCTTTGGATTGTTTCTATACCACCATAAATGATATACTGAATGCGTGTGTACCTGAGAAAAGGACTGTAACAGTAAATTCAAGATATAGTTACCCGAGGTGGTATACGGCAGATATCATTCGGGGAATTAAAAGTAAGGCGAGGATGCATAAAATGTATAAGAAAAGTGGGTCGAAAGAAGACTACCAGGTTTTCTCAGAATGGAGAGCTATGATCAAGGAAATGATAAGCACAGCGCATGATCATCACCTGGAGCGAGTGCAGAGCCGGCTAGCAGAGGACCCAAAATCATTCTGGGATTACATTAGAGCAAAACGGGGTGCGGTAGATAGAAAAAAAATTACCAAAGATGGAAGCACACTTTCAGATCCAGAATGTGCGGATGCATTCGCTAAGTTTTTTCATTCGGTTTATGGCACAGCTACCGCATCCTTGAGCGTGGGCGAGGCTGAGGCAGCGAGCCGTCCTGGAAGCGCGCGCGTCCACGTTCCACGGCTCACGGAAGCAGAAGTGCGGGAGGCACTCACAAGGCTGAAACCCAAACAATCTGCGGGTCCGGATGGTATTCCAGTATTTGTTATGTGGGACTGTCATCGAGTCTTGGTTGAGCCACTCAGACATTTATTTAACATCTGTCAGGAGGAGTCATATTTCCCCGAACGATGGAGGGTTACCCGGGTGATACCAATACCTAAAAGTGTTGCCGGCACCGAGATAAGCGAATTCAGACCCGTAGCGATACTTTCAACTCCAGCAAAAGTGTTCGAGTCGGCAATGCAGCACAGTATGCAGCAACAAATGTCGGCCCATCTCTCAGACGCTCAGCACGGGTTTCGACCGGCTCGCAGCACAACCAGCAATCTCCTTAACTCCATGGCTTACATGATCCCGAATGTAGACTCAGGGGTACAAGTCGACGTCGCCTACTTCGATTTCAAAAAAGCATTCGACCTAGTCGACAATGACATCCTACTTACAAAGTTGGCGACGATCGGCTGCACAACCAAACTGCTGCAGTTTTTCGCGAGCTACATGAAAGACAGGCAACAGTATGTTGAGTACGCGGGATACAAATCGGAACCGTATTTCACGAGGACAGATGTAAGCCAAGGTAGTAATTTGGGGCCGCTAGAATTTATAGTAATGATCAACGACCTGCCGGAAGTCATCACAGAAGCCAGATGTCTATTATTTGCGGACGATCTAAAATTGATATTATCAATAAAAGAGGAGGGAGACTGTATACGTATTCAAAAAGACGTGGATAATGTAGCCCAGTGGTGTCAGTTGAACAAATTGCAGTTTAACGTTGACAAATGTTCCATAATAACATTCAGTAGAGCAACTGCACCACTCAAATACAACTACAAGATTGGAGAAACACAGTTGAAGCGAGTGGAATCAGTGAGGGATCTTGGGGTTCGTTTAGATTCAGAGTTGAGGTTTAGAGTACACATAATTAATGTTTGCAAAAAGGCGTATAGAAATCTAGGTTTTATTTTACGCCGAGCGAACGGTTTTAAGAACTATAAGGCCCTAACAGCTATGTACGAGTCTCTAGTCAGAAGCCAGCTGGAGAGCGCGGCTTCGGTATGGGCTCCTAATGAAGCTAAATATAGTCTAATGTTAGAGCGCATTCAGAACAAGTTCACTAGATACCTATACTGGAAGAGATATGGCGTCTACCCGTTCTATCCCTTAATGTATCCAACTTTGTTCGTTTTGGGCATGGTTGGTTACAACAAGTTGGAAATAAGAAGAGATGTGGCGCTTTCGGTGTATGTGGTTAAGGTGTTCAGGGGTATCACAACCAATCCGACCATCTTAGAAATGATGAGGCTGAGCGTGCCAGATGAGTACGTGGAGCGGCGCAGGCAGCCACCTTTGTTCGAAGTACCTCGCGGAAGAACTAACCTGCTCAACAAAGCACCACTGACTACCACTATACGAGCCCTTAATCGGGTGGCGGAAAACATTGATATATTTAACTGTTCACAGAGCGAGTTCGTAAGGGCTACAATGTACTATTTTTGTTATTGTAAGTCCTCTGTTTAAACCTGTAATTATATATTGCTGAAATCGTATATTGATAAATACTCTATTGTATTAGGACATAACCTGTAAGGATAGATGTATTGTTTTAATAATAAATAAATAAGTTATAAAAACGCCTGCAAACAAATTTTTTTTCGTAAATTTGGAACCGACTTCAACACCCAAAAGTGTGAAATAACTTGTTGAGGTCGGTACCATGATAGTTCTTGGGCCGGCACGACCGGGGCAGTACCACTCTCCCACATGATATCGACGTGAAGTAGTGACTTTGCCTTTGTTTCGATCGATTTGTGGGAGACCCGGAGGCCCGATCCCCCCCCCCCCCCCCCCAAGGAATATGGCGGCACAGTTTCAAGAGACATTACTCCAGGAGGGTACCAGCCGTGAACCTGAAGGTGGATGCTCGGGCTGTCCTGCGTATTCTGGAGGGGGCAAAACCGTGCTCAACCCTATTTCTGCTGCTCGAGGTAAACGAAGCAGGAGGCTTAAGTCACCCCACACCACGCTAGCCGTGGACTTTTGCAACATACGGGGTCTCCGTTCTAACCTGAACGATGTCCACTACCATCTGGAGACTGCTAACCCGGCCTTGCTCTTTTTGACCGAAACACAGATATGCTCTCCGGCAGACACTTCATTCCTCACATACCCTGGGTAAAAACTGGAACATTCCTTTTTGCCGCGGGCGGGGGTGTGTCTTTACGTCAGAGAGGATATCTGTGCTCGTCGTCTCAGCAGCCTTGAAGGACGGGGCCTATCTGACATTTGGTTGCGCGTAGACTGCGATGACCATCCGCGTATCTACGCGTGCCTTTATAGTTCCCATATCAACAGTAATGCCGAAATAGATCGATTCGTGGAGCACCTACAGATGGCTACAGATTCCGTGCTTGAGCAGATCCCCACAGCAGAGATCGTGATACTTGGTGATTTCAACGCCCACCACGCCGAATGGCTCGGTTCGCGCACCACCGATCATGCGGGGAGATCTGTTCACGACTTCGCTTTAGCGTATGATCTGACACAACTGGTCACCTCGCCTACGCGAATCCCAGATGTGGATGATCATACACCTTCCCTGTTGGACCTTCTGCTGACCTCTCACCCGGACAACTACACAGTATCCGTTAACGCTCCCCTCGGATCGTCGGACCACTGCCTGATCCGGAGTTCAGTGCCGGTTACACGCCCAACTCGACCCCGTTTTGTAGGTTGTCGTCGCGTGTGGCACTATAGGTCAGCAGATTGGGACGGGATGCGGTCCTTTTTTGCATCCTACCCATGGGGGCAAGTTTGCTTCTTGCCGGATGATCCAGATGTCACTGCTGACTATGTTGCTGATGTGGTGCTTCAGGGTATGGAACTCTTTGTTCCATATTCTACAGTGCCCATCGGTGGCAGGTCACAGCCCTGGTTTGGTCGCTCTTGTAAAATGGCCTCTGGCCATAAACGAGAGCGTTACCAAGCTTGGGCCCATTCAGTGGCATCTAAGGATTTAAATACCAGCGATCTCAAAAAGAAATATAACTTTGCCTCCAGGTCCTTCAAAAGAGTAATCGCTAGAGCGAAGTCGGAGCATATCGGCAGAATTGGCGAGAGATTAGCCCGCCTTCCTTCGGGAACACGTGCGTTCTGGTCTCTTGCCAGGGCTGTCCAGGGGAATTTTTGTCAGTCATCCCTACCGCCCCTGCACAGAGAGAATGACACACTTGCCCACACCGCAAAGGAGAAGGCCGATCTTCTGGGCTCTCTCTTTGCGTCTAACTCGACTTTGGATGACCAAGGGAACTCACCACCGACTATACAACGGTGTGATACTTCGATGCCGGATATTATTTTCCGGCAATGTGCAGTACGTAAAGCACTGTTCTCCTTGGACATTCATAAGTCGAGTGGGCCAGATGGCATCCCTCCGATAGTGCTGCGGACTTGTGCTCCAGAGTTGACACCGGTTCTAACGCGTCTTTTCCGGCTCTGCTACTCATCAGGCGTTGTCCCGAAAACATGGAAGACGGCTTTGGTGCACCCGATCCCTAAAAAAGGTGACCGCTCAGATCCGTCCAATTACCGCCCTATAGCCATAACGTCTCTGTTCTCCAAGATAATGGAATCCATTATCAACAACCAGCTCCTGCAGTATCTAGAGGAGCACCAGCTGATTAGCGATCGCCAGTACGGTTTTCGTCGTGGTCGCTCAGCTGGTGATCTTTTAGTATATCTTACGCACCGATGGGCGGAGGTGGTGGATTCCAAGGGTGAGGCGTTGGCGGCTAGTTTGGACATAGCGAAGGCCTTTGATCGGGTGTGGCATAAAGCGCTTCTATCGAAGCTTCCTTCCTATGGGCTTCCCGAGAAATTGTGCGAATGGATCTCCAGTTTTTTGGCAGATCGGAGCATTAAGGTCGTTGTCGACGGTGCATGCTCCGACTTAAAGCCGTTTAATGCTGGCGTTCCGCAAGGCTGTGTGCTATCTCCGACTCTGTTTCTCTTGCACATCAATGACATGCTGCAACTCAGCGATATTCATTGTTATGCAGATGACAGTACCGGAGATGCCTCATACACCAGCCGCGCTAAAATTTCTCGGGAAAACGTTGTCGAGAGTCGGAACAAACTTGTGTCTTCAGTCGAAACCATGTTGTCAAATGTTTCGAAATGGGGCCAATTGAACTTAATCCAATTTAACCCCAAGAAGACACAAGTTTGTGCGTTTACCGCCAAGATATCCCCCTTTGTCGTATCCCTCCGTTTTGAAGACACTCCCCTTGCTACCTCAGCCAGCATCGGAGTACTTGGCGTCGACATATCGAACGTCGTTCAATTTCGCTGTCACTTGGAAGATAAGGCTAAGTTAGCCTCTAAGAAGCTTGGTGTGCTCGGAAAGGCGAGGCGGTACTTCACGTCGGCCCATCGCCTGCAACTTTATAAGGCTCAGGTTCGACCTCACATGGAGTACTGCTCTCACCTCTGGGCGGGAGCTCCCCAGTACCAGCTTCTTCCATTTGACCGCATTCAACGCAGAGCGACTCGAATCGTCGACGATCAAGTTCTCTCCGGTCGGCTCGACCCTTTGGCTTTGCGTAGAGATGTTGGATCACTCTGCATCTTTTACCGCATATATCACGGGGAGTGTTCTGAGGAACTGTTCGATTTACTACCTGCAGCTCAATTTCGCCACCGGACTTCCCGACAAAGCATGATGTTTCATCAATTTCATGTCGACGTCTGGCAGTCCACAACCTTGCGATTTTCACGGCATTTTTTACCTCGCACTGCCATATTATGGAACCAGCTGCCTGGTGAAGTATTTCCGAACAGTTACGACTTAGGAACCTTCAAGAAGAGAGCATATTCCCTCCTTAAAGGCCGGCAACGCATCCTCGAGACCTCTGGTGTTGCGGATGTTTGTGGGCGACGGTGATCACTTACCATCAGGTGAGCCGCCTGCTCGTTTGCCCTCCTATGCCATAAAAAAAAATATATATATAGCGCGCATGGCACCGACTTCGACAAGTTATTAACGCCTTTGAGTGTTCAAGTCAGATCAATTATTAGCTAAACATTTTTTTCTAATAAAAGAGATTAATCAAAATCGGTTCACCCAGTCAAAAATTCCGAGGTAACAAAAATAAAAAAATACAGACGCATTATTGAGTACCTCCTACTTTTTTAAGTCGGTCAAAAAGGGGGACGTTCTCAAATCAAATGTATTTTTTGTGTGTGACCACAGAATAAAAAGGGTGTATCTTAACTCGTAACTCTTCACAGGGTGTACCGATTATGATGATTTATTTTTTGTTCAGAAGCTGGTGCTTGCCACGTGAACCCATTTTAACTCGAGTGAAATCTGACGAGTATTTCAATTATTCCTGATAATTAATATTTTTTAATTGAAGTCGATTGTTTTTTTTATTGTTGTTGAGTTGATTCAGAGTGATTTGTCCGTAAGCTAAAGAGGTACCTTTTTTTTCAATTTGATGTACTTAACTCAAAATAAATATCTCTCTGAATTGTTTGCAAAATGTGTGCCTTAATTTATTTATTTTATAAGTAAGCTAGCTCTAATCTGCCACTCTCTCACCTGTTGGTAAATGATGATGGTATTTAAGAGCTACGAAGAGCCGTGGAAGCCTCACCACGAGAGAAATCGCTGGTACGAACTAGTCTAACAAACTTGATCTCTACGGCCTTTAGAGCTACCGTTTCAAATCGTAATCTGCGAAAGCAATTATCAGACATAATTTATTTTCTTAGAAATCCAAACAACGGCGATGGAATTTTGTAATTTAAAGTACACTGGTTGTTATAACATCTGGCTGTCTAAAACTTTGTCTGCCTTAGATTTGTTTAAGACAATTACTAAATAGCAGTATAAACCGATTTTTAACTATATATACCTAAATTGTAGCGGTAAGAAAGGTACATGTCAATCTTGTTCATATTTTTAACCGACTTTAAAAAAAGAAGGAGGCTCTCAATCGTCTGTATTTTTACTGTTCAACCTAAATTTCATGAAAAACGGTCAAGCCGTTTTAGAGTTACACTCCGATAACTGAAAAATATTTTCCTATCTTGATGATATAGTCGTTGACAGTGAATAACAATCGATCCCGTTAGTAGCATAAGGATCACTAAAAAGAGTGAAAAAAAATGTTATAAGTACCTAAAAATGTAACCGACTTCAAAACTCAAAAGTGTGAAATAACTTGTCGAAGTCGATACCATGCGCACAATATAGCGATAATAAGTACTTTTGAACTATCATGGTACCGACTTCAATAAGTTATTTCACACTCTTAACAATTATCTCAATAGAATAAAAATGCAAAGTTGACGCCAAATTTTTTGACGGGTATAAAATTCTCTGCGTTTCAGAAAATAGGCAGAGTTTTGTTTGCTAAAAACACAAATATTTTTAATATACAAACGTGGTAAAGAAGTTTATAATTTTTTTCTTTAAAGATGACAGCTGTCTGTCTTTTTTTTATATATAGCCGATAGGTTAGCCTTTGACCACTATCTCACCTGATGGTAAGTGATGATGTGGTCGAAGATGTTGTTCAGGCTAACCTATATTATTGGCTCTCAAGGACAGCCTGAACACACCGTAAGGAGCTTGCCGACAGATTCTCTATTTGAGCTGCCGACTGCCATCCTGACAACAACCGGGACCGACGGCTTAACGTGCCGAAGCACGTGCACGCTCAGTAGTAATGCCACTAGCGGTCACACATCCAACTCATTACCACGACGGATGTTGCTTAAATTAAGAATGGCTAAGCAAACTTCGCTGCCAGCGCTTCTTGTCAGCAACAAAAAGGATATCATAGTTTAGATTTATGAATATGTATGCAAAATTTCACAGTTTGGACGCTTGGAATTTAAAATATGCCGAAACTACGTTTGCATGGAATTAGCTATGGGAACACTAACCTTAAGAAAAGTGAACAATACCGATTGTATGTACAGTCGCGTATAACAGCTATACCAGTAAATTTCTTAGAAATGTAAACGACATTTCATCACAGAATAAATAACGGTATTGCTGTTATAAATATACAGTTCAAAAATGAGTTTACAGTTAATCCGTTCAATAAACGGCGTTGATAAACGGATTTGGACAGACATCTTAATTGGAAAATACATGGGCATACAGTTTCGATGGAAGCTGCACTAACAGCTTACCATGGCTATGTGGCATCGATCCTTAACTATGGATTTATAATGTGTTGAAACTCTATTGACATTATTAGAGTTTTCAAAATCCAGAAACGTTGCATCCGCGCAACAAATAAAGCATGGTTTTTGGACAGCTGCCGACCTTTATTCAAAGCATGTAACATTCTCGCGCTACCGTGTATGTACATAAGAGACGTTTGTTTATTCGTAAAAGACCATCCCAAACACTTCAAAATGCGAAGCGAAGTATATTCACGGCAAAAAAGTCGTCAAGTCATGTCGTAAAGATATCTACAAATAAAATGTATATAATAATTGTATTAATATTTATAATAGGATTCTTGAAGAAATTAAAGTAATGAAAGGCAAGTTATTTAAAAATCGATTATGTGACTGGCTTTTGTATAAATGTTTTTATAGTTTTGGAATTTTTAGATCAAAGTGACAAAAATATTTTTTAATATTTGCACGCCTGCATGCAGGCAGAAAACAAGATCAAATCGCCATAATATTTAAGACCTTTTTACAACTTTGTATTCATATAAATAAATTATTGATTGATTGATAATGACTGGGGCGATGCCAACCTGGTCAAGTTCAATGCCAATAAGACCCAGGCGTGTTTGTTCTCCGCCAAAAGGAGACCATTTCAACTATCTCCAACTTTCCGGGATGTATCCGTGCCAGTCACAGACCACCTAGACCTTCTTGGTGTCACTCTTTCGTCGACTCTTAACTTTGGCTCGTATATCAAGTCAAAGGCTCAGTTGGCTCCAAAAATACTTGGCATCCTCTCAAAGGGAGACGGTACTTCACACCGGAACAGATGCTAACTATGTACAAAGGGCAAATAAGATCCTGTGTTCAGTACTGCTCTCACCTCTGGGACGGCTCTGCCAAATACCAACTTGAGGCATTTGAGTCGATTGAGAGACGCGCCAGGATAGGCAGTGAATTTCTGGGGGAGTCTCGGCTGCAAAGCCTCGAGCACCGCCGTAAAGTCTATTGTGTATCGGTATTTTACCTGATAAATTTCGGTTACTGTGCACAAGAACTGCACAACTTAGTTCCGCCCTCCCCCTTCTTCCATCGAATGTCCAGACAAATGAAGAGGCGCCATCCGTTTATGGTTGATATTCCCAGGACTCGTACGAAGCGCTTCGCTTCCACTTTTCTCATGCGTACTGCGAAAGAGTGGAACTACTTACCATGGTCTGTTTTTCCCGATTACAACATGGGTGTCTTCAAATCGAGAATAAATAGGTTTCTTCTGGGTAAGCGTCCATGTTGGACCATATCAAGGTGTGGTCAAACGCGAACCTATTTTGAATAAGAAAAAAAACAAATTTTTTAACCGTCTTAAGTAACCGGTAAAGATTTCACAGAATATGTGGTTTTATTTTAATCGTTATACGTAGCTGATATGAGCATAGCCTATGCTGTGAACGCTGCTGACGATGTTGAGGCTATCCTAGAATTACTGGTTCTCAAAGACAACTGCAGGAACACACCATTAGGTGCTTGAGGACATTTTTTTTTACTTGACGGTGGTAGTTAACCATTCGGTTATTGTAGAAAATGCCCTACCACGATGCTGTAACGACTGCCATCCTAAAATAACAACCGGGACCGATTTATGATTTTAGTTGGGAAAAAAATATGGTGTAGGTAGAGGTACCTACACCATATTTTTTTCCTAGGTATATAATGTGTTATCGAAAGTATAGAACCACAACAATACACTCACTACAGTAGCTCAATTCGCAGATCATGTCCCGGCTCAATGATGGCTCAGTGGCATTGGCTATGGACTGCCACGCAGCAGTTCCATGGTTCGAATCCTGCCGTAGGCTTAAGCTTCACCGCATGGTGGAAGGGCGTTTTGCGATTGCCCGCCTGGCTGGCTACCACCCTCAAGTAGAAAAACTGTCGCCTAGCACCTATCGGTGTGTTCCGGCAGCTGTCCTTGAGAGCCAGTAATTCTAGGTAAGCCTGAACAACATCTTCGACCACACCATCAATTACCATCAGGTGAGATTGTGGTCAAAGGCTATCAGCAATAAAAAAAAACATTTGGGCAAAAAACGAAGTCAATTGGATACTGTATCAACCTGATTGTCCACTGCACGCAGCCCCCTCCCATTATGGGGGTTTTCCATAATCCCCATACTTGGCAGCCGTCTTGGGGACCGTAGTGTGAGATATCAGTTCCTCAGAAAGCGCTGCTGCCCACCTTCTGGTGTGTTACCCTAAGTCGCCTCTTACGACACCCACGGGTAGAGAAGGGGGGATGACATTCTAGCCCGGCACCCCACTGGTACGTTATGTCATGTAATTTTGATATTTGAGTACAAAAAAAACAAATTATACAAAAAAATGGAGCCGACTTCAACACTCAAAATTGTGGAATAAATTGTTCAAGTCGGTATCATGATAGTTCAAAAGTACCTACTATCACAATATTGTGCGCATGGTACCGACATCCACAAGTTGTTTCACAATTTGGAGTGATGATTTCAGTTCCATTTTTTGATACTCGTAAAAAAACATATTTTTTACTCTTTTTAGTGGTACTACTTGCGGGTTCGATTTTCATTCACTGTCAACGACTATATCATCAAGATAGGAAAATATTTTTCAGTTGTTGGAGTGCGACTGAAAAACGTCTTGACCGATTTGAATGAGATTTAAAGGGACCAAACGACCAGCATCAGCTTTGAAATAAAGAATTATCCAAATCGGTTCACCCAGTCCAAAGCTCTGAGGTAACAACCATAAAAAAGTCGGTTAAAATTTCCAAAAATGAATCAGACTTTGTCGACTCCACAGCACTCTTGTTCCATCAACTCGCAATACATATAGCTCAAGACGGAGAACGCGAACAAATATATTATATTTTCCTATATGTTAGTTCTATCATTTATACTTTATTATTATATATACATACATACATACGCAACTATTTATACGTACCAAAGTGTTTGTCTATTCGACGCTTGTGTGTGTAACAATACAAAGGGATGGAGAACTCAATTAAATATTTTTTCCCTTAATAAGGAATAGGAAAAATGAAGATAATAATATATTTTCCTTGCTCATAATTCCGCATTAAGATTTCCGCAAGTTTGTAGTCTTGCTGGAACGTAATCGGTTTGGGAAAGATTGATTGATTGAGCTAATACGCTGCGCATTGATGAAATGTTTTTAACCGACTTCAAAAAAGGAGGAGGTTCTCAATTGTCTGTATTTTTTTATATATTTGTTACCTCAGAACTTTTGACGGGGTGAACCGAAATTATTATCATTATTATTTTTTAAATTTTTATTTCAATGCTGATGATGCTTGTCGTTTGGTCCCATTTAAATTTCATCAAAATCGGTCAAGCCGTTTTTGTGTTACATTCCAATAACTGAAAAATATTTTCCTATCTTGATGATGTAGTCGTTGACAGTGAATGGTAATCGATTCCATAAGTAGCAAAGGTCACTAAAAAAGTGTTTTTTTTTTACAAAAAATGGAACCTACTACTTCGCTCCAAATTGTGAAATCGGTACCATGCGCACAATATTGTGATAATAGGTACTCTATCATGTTACCGACTTCAATAAGTCATTTCACAGTCGGTTCCGTTTCTTGTTTATATTTTTTTTTCTCTCGCATTATGGTGACTAAAATCCACCAGATAGTTTTTTTATGTACCTAGTGTCACCAGCACTATCAAGATCGATCTAACGATATCTCATACATTAAAATCGGATGAGCCGTTTAGAAATTATGGTGTAATAAAGAAACTCACAAACTCCCTTTTGCGCAGTCGTGTAAGAAATACATAACTGTTACGTTTTGGAAACAAAACTATTTTAAAGGTTTACTCATAACTAGGTTTACGGCCAAGTGCGAGTCGGCCTCGAGCACAAAGGTTTTTTATTGCTCATAGGTAAGACTTTGACCACAATCTCACCTGATGGTAAGTGATGATGTGGTCGAAGGTGTTAACAGGCTTAACCTAGAAAAATACTGGCTCTCAAGGACAGTTGCCGAAACACACCGTAAGGTGCTTGGTCGTCAGATATTTTACTTGAGGGTGGTCGCTAGTCAGGCGAGCACTTGCAAAATGCCCTTCCACCATGCGTTGAAGCTTAAGCCCGCGACGGGATTCGTACCATGGACCTGTTGCGTGGCCGTCCATAGCCAATGCCACTGAGCCATCATTGTTCCGTACCATTATCTATAAAACATTAGACACCATATTTTGATCTTTTTTTTTGTTTTCACGAAGGGTACGGGACCCTTCATGCGCGGGTCCGAGGCGCTCTTGGCCAATTTTTTGTATTTGTTGTTATAGCGGAAACAGAAATATATCATCTGTGAAAATTTCAAGTGTCTATAGCTATCACGGTTGATGAGACTCAGCCTGATGACAGACAGACGGACTGTGGAGTCTTAGTAATAGAGTCCCATTTTTACACTTTGGTAATGGAACCCTTAAAATCAGAAGGGATGTTTTAATATAATTTTTTGGAACTCCTAACGGTAGTAACATATTAGCAAAATTTTGATGTTAATTTTCACATACAATTTTTCTTAAATGAGACCAATTACATACTTATCGTATTGGAAATCGTATCGATGTGAAATGTATTATTAACTCTTATTTTTCGAACACACAAGTCACATTTCGTTGGTCTAAATGACCAGGGTATTCGAGATTTATATATTGGTTTATATATCGAGACGGGTTTTAGGCCTGAGATCGAAGACCAAAGGTTAAATAACTAAATGGAGTAGAGATTGTAATAAACAACGCGCACGAGTTTCATACGACGTTTTTCAACACACTTGCGAGGAACGAATACGAAAATTTCGATACGAAAATATTTTCTAGACCTTTTTGATAGCAATAATAATCTGATTAAAAAGGTTTATAAAAACGAACGAAGCAAACTAGAATCTAGGTACTTGGTGAGAAGTTTGGAAACGTTGTTTTTTTCTATTTAAAACACTAGTGCGGTGAAGTAAACAAAAATCACGAGTGCGTATTATAATAAACTACATTATGATATGACGCTAAAATCGGTGCATTTAAAGGCCCGTTACCAGCGAGTGTGTTGAAAAAGCATTTAGACGTTATAGTTAGTTATGTTGTAGTAGTTAGCTCATATTATCATCAATTACACATTTAACTATACAATCAATTATTTATTTATTTATTTTAGATACACAAAACAAATTACAATCAATTTTCTTATCTAAAATACAAATGTTATACAAATTTTGACCTGGATTGTAATTCAACATATGTGTATACAGAAAGGTAAGATAAATTCCGAGACGATGTAAAAGAAAGTACCAATCCACAAAACAAACTAATATAATTATAATATATTTTTTTTTTACCCGTTCAAAAACGCCGTGTAACATTTACGGGAAAAAAGGCTTATGAATATAAACACCAAGATCATTATCTTGAAAAAACGGCTGTGGGAAGAAACCTTGGGGTCATACTTGATCCTCTTCTTCGTAACAATGAAGCAATGATGGCCGAGCGGTAATAGCTATAGACTGCCATGCCGCAGGTCCACGGTTCGGTCCCCACATCTTCAGCACTTCATGTAAGGACATTTTGCGAATGCTCGCCTGGCTAGCTACTAACCTCAAGTAGACATCTTTACAGACCGTTCCACTTACTGAGGCGTATGTACCTCCATACATTTTGTGTGTAATTGCAGCTACTGTAGGGGAGGGAGGGGTCAAAACTAACAAATTTTAGATAAGACCTGATATCTCTGGAACGGATGATTGTATAAAAATGGTTATTATATCATTGGAAAGGAAAGTTATCTGGCTTTTAATATTTAATACAAAAAAATATGTAGTTTAAATAGAAAAGTAACAGCGATGCCTTTTTTACAATATGTCTCGTGTTAATTTTAGCCCCGGTGTTGGGGCTAGTTTTAACACGGATGGGGCAGGTTTAAACAAGGGGGGCATGTATTAACAGCGTCAATTAAATTGAATTATATATTATATATAATAATATAAATATAATTATAAATATATTAATATATAATATTATATATTAATATTTTACTAATATAATTATACTTACTTATATAATATAATTACTTTATATTATTATTTACAAATTAAGTCAGATCAAAATGTAATTATGCAATATAATTTTCATGACCATTATGTCATGTTTCACAAAATTACAATATAAGAAATAAATGAACCAGCATAATTAAGTACTAATTTTTTAGTTGGTATTAAAATGTCCGTGGGGTGGAATGAAATAGTGGGGATTGCCTAACATATACTAATATTAAAAATAAGTAAAAAATAAGAGAGTGCATGGTGCGTGTATTGCATGGTGGTAGGGCATTTTGCGAAAGCAAGCCTGGCTGGCTACCACCCTTAAGTAGAAAATCTGTCGCCAAGCATCTACCGGTATGTTCCAGCAGTTGTCCTTGAGAATTCTAGGTTAGCCTAAAACACATCTTCGACCAAATCATCACTTACCGTCTGGTGACATTTTAGTCAAAGGTTAGGGCATCCATACTATTGTTTTAAATGCGAAAGTAACTAACTCTGTCTGTCTATCTATCGGTCTGTCTTGCTTTCACGCCAAAACTACTGGACCGATTTGGATAAAATTTAGTATGGAAATAGTTTGAGATGCGGGGAAGGACATAGGATAGTTTTTATCCAACTGCGCAAAAACAGGTTAATGTTTTTGCGTGATAACCGAAATATGCGCAGGCGGAGCCGCGTCAGGTACAAAAAAGTCCCCATTAATGTATGAAAAACACATTTGTTTTTTAAATTATTTTCTTTCTGCTCTTTCGTAAATTATACTTTATATATAGGTACAACTACCAAACTTGATATGATTATAGTCCAATATTTAACGAAGGTACAACGACAAATAATGTCAACCGATAAGAATCTGGAACTCCATATCTAAAATAACATAAAACATTAGATGATACAAAATAAAACCGCAGCAAATTCTGCATCTTAAGTAAATTTTTTATTCATCACACCCCGGACAATATTTTTATAAAAACTAAGGGGTCCGTGATATAGGATATATATATATATATATATCCTACTTATCGGACAGACAGACAATGTGACTTTGTTTTGTCCTAAAAAGTAAAGGTAAGTATTCATAATCGCTTTATAACATTATGATAGGTTTATCAAACTTCAAAGAAAAACTCTAGCGCAGTCATAGAACATATTTATAATAATATGGCGCAGTATCAATGCCGTTGGATAGCCCCTTAGCATCAAATTATAAAACAATATACAATCAAAAATCTGTTTTCGAAGCGAGTTGTTGTCTTATTTTACTTTCATACGTAGTATTGAAAAAGTAGCATCTATTGGGTATTGGCAACACTATGTGGACTGCCCTCGACGATGCTCAACACAACATCTACATTCGTTAGCAACCTAAACGTAATAGGGAAGGCAATAGTACCTCTGCTGGCCGGTAGATGACACTTAAGAAAATCATTCAAATGTGTTTTTTTTTATATAATTTGATTGTGACGGAATATGCACTCAGCACTAGGCTCACCTGATGTTAGCGTACTTATCAGATTTAGCGTTATGTCTATAACAGATTTATTTCGTCACAAGTGCCTTTTACTCTGCGTCTGGCACCCTGAGACATACTGTTGCTTAGTCTCATGTGCCTGCAATTTTATTTTACTGGCTCTCAAGGACTGCTGCCGGAACACTCTGTTAGGTGCTTGTCGACAGTTTTTCTACATGAGGGTGGTAACTAGCCAGGCGAACATTGGCGAAAAGCCCTTCCACCATTCGGCTAAATTCAAGCCGGGGGAATAGGGATCGAACTATTGAAGTGTGGCACGGCGGCAATCCATTACTATGTAACGGCCATCATTACTTTAAAAAGAGACATCTAGCTACTTACTAGCCTCAACTAGAGTAGCAAGAGTATCTAAAGCCTGTATTCTTTCATATTGCTGTTACCTATTGCTCAACTCATCGGTGTGAACAAGGCAAGGATGTAACTCAACCCAAATAGTTATGTAGTTTACCGGTAGATGGTACTATTTTTGTTAGTAACCAAACCAAAAAATATTATTTTGTAATATTATTTAAGTAAGGATTCTGATATAAGAGTGATATTGTAATGATATTAAACTTACTGTTACATTACACAATATGCATTTAGTAGCCTCGTAGTTATCTTTTATAGCCCAAGAATAGAGTTTTAATTTAAGCACAGAGAAAAGTAATATACCTACCGGAAATAAGCTAACTTCTTGATCTTACGTCTCTTTAACCAAAGATCATATTTTATTGTCCCTGACGTAGATATTTTTGTATTCTGTGACTAAGGCATACATGTACTCACTAAGCAATTAATACTTATATGAAAGACCCATGGAAGTAATAAGTACTACGCACAACTGTACGTAGTATGTAGTTATTACTTACTGTAGTTGTACGTAGTACTTATTACTTACATGGAAAGACCTTATATTTGCAAGGTCTTTGACTTATAAACCTACGAGAAACTTAACCTTTTGGAAAATGAAAACTCCTTGAGAAAACCTTAGAAGAATCCTTATACTTCCTACGAAAGAGCATTCAAATCCTAAGTCTATGCTTCCTACTTATTGCAGTTTAAATTCATCCTCTTTGAACCCTCGAACTAGAGTAGAAAGATGACGTCCGAGATCTTTATCAACGCTGTGACATTACAAAGTTCCTCTTTGTCAATAACATCTGTTATTTGAATTGATTGTCAAATCTGGTCAACTCCTTGGATAAAATCCCATGAAATTATTGTACTGTTTCACCACCATGGACTTATTTACTTTATTATGTTATTCACTAACGATCTATACTCGTGTATACATACAATCGCTAATAGTTTAATAAAAATCATGCGGCCCCAGTCGTAATAAGATACTTAAATGAAAAATCACTCCAGACATTCCTTTTCAAAAACAAGAACAGCTAAATGGATGCCATGCCCGGACATCAAGCTAAAATATCCAGGTTTAGCATATATCAAGCCTCTCAGCGAGCTGATAATTGTCAAGCAAAACGACACTCTACACGACTTGATCGGCCTTGGAGGCAACAATACAGGCTACACAATCTTCAACAGCTACGGGCAAAAGGTGTTTTTGGCAGTCGAAAAACGCCGCTGCAGAAAATTCTACGTCACAATCTTCAATCACTACGGAAACGAAGTAATACATGTCGTGCGGGAACCCTACAAAATCTTCAAAAACAAGGCACTGGTGTGGGCTCCACCTGGCAACTTCGTAGGCGTCATAAAAGAAGTCAAAACTTGCGTCAACACTTACATAGTCCAAAATTGGTATGGCAACGAAATCCTAGAAATCGAGGCTAGAGGAAGATGCGACTTCTTCTACAAAATATCAGGATCTCACGGACCATTGGGTAGGGTCAAGAATAACTGGATAGATGCCTCTATTCTTAATGTGAAAAATTGGGGGGTTTCTTTCCCTGAAAGTATGAACATTATGGATAAGGTCATCTTAATTGGCGCTTGCTTTTTAATTGGATGTCTGAAGTACTAGATATGGATTTAAGTATTATTATCTAATATTTAATTATCTTCGGCGCTTTATATTAGACTATAACTAAGCTCCTAAGAAAGAATTTCATTCAGTCAAAGAAAGTGGATCATAAAACATAAACACTAATAAGCGCCTTTAAAAACATTATAGCAATATTATTTCTTAAGTAAAGTGTATAGTTTAGTAGGCGTAACAGTGCAAAATCAAATGATCTGAGATGAGGCACTGTAAAATGAAAGTCTACTTGTCTTTACTGAGTAATATTATATTAAACGAGTGCTATATAATATTTTCATTAATTCATGATATTCAAAGCCAAACAACCGGGCGGGTCTATCTATCACGAATCGGTCGCCTAGTGCACAAGTAATAGTTACTTACTACTTGTAACTTGTAAGTATTAAAATCAACCAAAATTAACATTACATTACATACAAGTTACATCCATCTACACCATGAATAATTTCCTGTCTCTTCCTTGAAATCAAGATACCTACTGAACATAAGTACCTCCGTCACGAGTTTGAAAAAAAAAACGTGAAAAAACTAAAAATAGACTGGCATGATCTTTCTATTTGAGTGAAATAAGTTCAAAATGTGAACTTTTTTCATCATAGTCCTACTTCCACAAGTTATTTGAATTTTGAACATATGATAAGGCGATTTCAATTTTAGTGTTTTGAATCAGCATGGTGCCGACATCTTTATTTCATACTTGTCAGTGTTGGAGTCTGGAAGTCGGTTACGTTTTTTCTTGCGTAATCATAATCACTTACACCAGTGTTTTTTTTTTAATAAAAAAATGTTTTATGACATACGCATGTTGCGCTCCATTCGGAGTGTACTGACTATCATTATTCACAAGTTTTTGGTCTTATTTTAGGGTTCCGAATAAAAAAACAGGGTAGTAACTCTTTGCTGTTCGTCCATCCATTGTGTCTACAGAACCGTATACAATAACAGTAGTTGGTACTTGGTTGGTTTGTTTGGTACTGGTAGAAATTTTCACATTCATACTGTGTTATATTAACATAATCATAGATAAATGAAAAGGACTGATTTCTCTATGACATAATATAGCAAGTAGTTCAGTGGACTGACATTAAATAATTAAAGGAGTTTTATTGTAATGCCTTTTTATTCTGTGGTCATGTATAGGAAGCTGGACTGGGAGACAGCAGCTTCGTCATGTATGACGATGCCGTTTTGTCGCCGCATTGGTCTGGCCACTTGGCCACATAAACACACAAAATTAAATCTGCACAGTGTCAGATTTCAGAGTAACAACTGAAACTGACACAAACTAGGTAGGTGGGTTCCGAATGTAAGCTGATAATTTTTATATATAAAAATTACATGTCACGTTGTTTGTTCGCGATGGACTCCTAAACTACAGAACCAATTTGCAAATTGAATAATAGGAGAGCTTACATCTCAATTTATAGTCGTAAGTCATTACCCGTGCGAAGCCGGGGGGCTGCTGGTATTATTATACCTATGTATGTTCTAATCTAAGTTCTAACTTCTATGCCGATAATGAACGAAAAATTAATACGTAGTTTCTATAAACGAAAAGAAAACATTTGATAACACTTGCAAAGGTTACAAGTTTTGTAACTTTTTGCAAGTAATTAGATACAAAATTATGGGAGGAAAATTTAATGATAATTTGTAATGTAATCCGAAGAGCATGCGTTATTGCAAAAATAAAGATATTAAAACGACAATCACAATATTTAAAACGCTATAGGTAGGTAGGTACCTAAAATTTCCAAATGCCTAGCATATTTATTATTTATTTTATTAGGTGCATACACAGGATTAACCATATGACTTAGTCCATACCTAGGTATACATATTACTAGGTATACACATACATATTATGAAAACTATAAAATATCATATGTTTGTAACAATGTATATAAAGGCCGACTAATGTTCGTCTCCTGTTGAATGTAGAAGGCAGAACATTGCTTATGTATACTTATTAAAAGCTCTCTCTCGAAAGTTCTTTGCCTGCCTCTTTTGGTATCTCTAGAGCGCTCTCCTTACATGTAGGTGCATTTTTTTATTATCAGCCTTGCATTCATTTATTCACGATTATTCAAAAAGTACACAAATGCTCATGTTAAGTAAAACTACTATTTTTAGTGGCAATACAATAAAAAATCGTACATTTTGGCTCTTTGGCGGCATGAAAATTAATTAGGTCAAGCACACAGAGCGCCAAAAATGCATCATGGTTTCGTATAACGCCCTCTAGCGTCTAGTAGCTTAACTACCATATATATCACCAAACTATATGACATACCTTGCCTACTCGTGAACGGGATTCGAACCCGCGGGCCGCGCAAGCAATATCTGTCTGTAAGATAGGAACAACTTCTTTCCCAACTTCCATAAATATACCACCCACATTCTGCTGTGTCACATACCTAAATAAGTTAAGTAGATAGGTGCCTACCCAAAGATGGATTAATACATATATACTCGTATAATATAGGTCTTTGTAAATCATATTTTGAAATTACTGTTATAATAAGTACGTAGTAGGTAGGTAGGTAGGTACGTACGTAGATACTACATTAGGACCATCGCAAATATTAAGGCAGGTAAGTCTTCTATTTCAGGGAAAAAAATTAATTAAACAAAACGACCATATTAATCAAATTGTTTTTGCTTTTATTAGCCGAACACGAAAATCAGTCTTCAGTACGGAATTATAAGTTTCTTACTGAATAATTAAGTAAACTTACTTCTAATTTAACAACCTACTAAAAAAAATTAAACTAAATCATGTAAAACTTAACGCCTACGTTTTTTCTGCGGCGATTTTGTTTCTTCCTCAACTTCCCCGTTGGCTTCTTTTTCGTTATCATCATGTGTCTTTCTCCGAATCGGGCCGGTTTGTGTGACAGGAATCACTCGTTCATCTTTATTTCCAGATAATTTCGGGGCAATGACTGATAGTACCCCATCCGACGAAAGCCTGGACTCGACGGTATCTGGGTTACAACCTTCAGGCAAAGCATAGCGACGCTTAAATTGGCGCGAAATGAATCCATGCTCGTCCTTCCTTTCTTCATGTTTCCCTTCAATAACCACGTATCCGTCGGAGGTTTTGACTGATATCTCTTCAGGGGCGAAATGCTGCACGTCCAGGTTGACATGGAACTTGTCCTTGTCGGTCTTGATGGTGGATCCAACGTCTTGGACAGCCGCAGCCAAGCTTCTCCACGGGCGAAGATATCGACGCATGCTTACGGCTGGGCGGTCAATAATATCCGACAAGGGTGACAAGATATCATCTGATGACAAATTTATGCCAAAGAGCTGGTCGTGAAGCCTTCGAGGGCGCAATTCGTCGAGTAGGTACGGAAGAAGTGCCATTGTTGAAGGTTACTTCGAAAAGTCGGTAGGTAAGTATTCAAAATTTCAGGGATTCTTAGAATAAAAATTCCTTCTAATAAAAATATTTAAAACGCTCCTTGCTTGACAGGTATTTCAGTTGCACACTCGCGTAAAATCAACTCCGTGCTTATTTCGAAATGTCCGAGTGTGTGAATCTGCTTGTGGCTGAAGATAAAATACGTGACGTAGTGGCGCTAACGAACGCTTTATATCTCGATCGGAATCGTTGCCATAGTTTGCCAGTACCATCGAGAATATTGTAGAACACTCTTACAATGCTTTTGACGTCATCTAGCGTCGAGTAGGCAAGGTATGTCATATAGTTTGGTGATATATATGGTAGTTAAGCTACTAGACGCTAGAGGGCGTTATACGAAACCATGATGCATTTTTGGCGCTCTGTGTGCTTGACCTAATTAATTTTCATGCCGCCAAAGAGCCAAAATGTACGATTTTTTATTGTATTGCCACTAAAAATAGTAGTTTTACTTAACATGAGCATTTGTGTACTTTTTGAATAATCGTGAATAAATGAATGCAAGGCTGATAATAAAAAAATGCACCTACATGTAAGGAGAGCGCTCTAGAGATACCAAAAGAGGCAGGCAAAGAACTTTCGAGAGAGAGCTTTTAATAAGTATACATAAGCAATGTTCTGCCTTCTACATTCAACAGGAGACGAACATTAGTCGGCCTTTATATACATTGTTACAAACATATGATATTTTATAGTTTTCATAATATGTATGTGTATACCTAGTAATATGTATACCTAGGTATGGACTAAGTCATATGGTTAATCCTGTGTATGCACCTAATAAAATAAATAATAAATATGCTAGGCATTTGGAAATTTTAGGTACCTACCTACCTATAGCGTTTTAAATATTGTGATTGTCGTTTTAATATCTTTATTTTTGCAATAACGCATGCTCTTCGGATTACATTACAAATTATCATTAATTTTTCCTCTCGTAAATTTGTCTTTTTTTTGTGCTTGATAGGTTAGCCTTTGACCACTATCTCACCTGATGGTAAGTGATGATGTGGTCGAAGATGTTGTACAGGCTAACCTAGAATAGAAATGTCTACTTTGTAATTGTGATTGTCATGTTAGGTATATTAGGTACTTATATCACGTATCATTCATTAGTCATTAAAGGAAACCTAGAAGGGTGACGCAATGACGGTTGGAGCTAATTTCTCTGATAGGAGTGATTAACACGAGTTCTCTGCATTGTAACTAAGTAATACCTTATAGGTAATATGTAAATAAATCAAATGAAATTAAATTATGAAACAGACTTAATAATTTAAAAATATTATACGTAATATACGTTTATGTGAGATAAAATTCAGTTTTAAAATGCTAATAGGTAATAAGTAATTACATACAAACTTAATAATTTAAAAATATTATACGTAATATACGTTTTCAAAACCCTTGCTCGTAAAGTGAGCTTTTTTATATCGTTCTTAGGACATAAACCGAACTATAACACCCTCGTGCATAATAATATTACCTATACACTAGTGCGTAATAGAATTACCTATCCCTACAAAGTTAAGTTGGTACCTACCTAACTGGAAATTATATGCGAATAAACAGAGCATTTTCAATTTAACCAGGTAATTTATCCCTACAAAGTTAAGTTAGTACCTAACTGCAAAATATGTGACATATAGGTAGTTCAATTTAAAAATGCTAACAGGTAGGTACCTAGGTAGGTACTTTAGTTTCATTCACACAGTTGTTATTTGAGCTTTTAATCTTTGATTAATTAGATATCTAAGCTTTCAAACTTATAGTTAATTTTTAATAATCGTTTTTACTTTGTTTTTCTTAATAATTTTAGCAAAAAATGTTCTTTGCGAATATTAGACACAAATTAACAATTAAATTAAGATTATCTTGTATTGGGCCAAGATAAAATGTTAAGCTTAATTATACGGCTTTTTAAATCTTTAATGTATACAAAAAATTACATTTTTCATTTACATACTTAATTTAATATTTAATTTAAATTTCATTTTAGTGTTTTTTTTTTTTATACTGAAGTTTATTTTAGTAAAAAAATATAGTTAGGTACCCGTAATGTTTTTTTTATTTTTGTTGTTATTTCTTTAAATAGCAAATAAAATCACTTTTAATCAATTAAAATATGTACTGAAAAATTGTACTGTAACTCTTTACTATCTCTAGTTTAAGTTTACTTCAATTACAAAGCATAATAATTTGGAAAAAATTTTGCCCTAGTTAGGGCTGCACTAAGGTATCGAAGTTCGGGCCCCTAAAATTGTGTCCACCATTAGCGTTTTGGTACCCGTTGGTGAAACCCAAATCACTGGTAAGTGTCACCCAACATGGGTAAGATGATTAATAGACAAAAATTTTAGGTTTTTAATGGTTGTTGATGAAAACGAGCAAAGTCAGAGTGTTGCCCTACAATAATAGGTATTAAAAAAGGTAATATAATAAGGTACCTAATGTAACAAATGTAGGTATTAGGATATATAAGTAGGTACAATGACAGTGAGTGCAATGACAATATTTAATTAAACGATCGATATTGTCCGAAGATTTTACATTTAGATGAAAGCCGGCAAGGGCCGGCCAAGCAGGCCATATTTTTAGGTTAATTATGTAGGAATATTACATGTAGGTACGTATTCTACGAACCTATACATGTTTTTAACAAAAATTATGATGAAATAAAGCGATATGAATATTAATAATTATAGGTAATGAACGCAAATATTGAGATGGTATTTTGATTTTTCTAGAAACATTGAACTACCTATTACACACAAAATCAATATTACGGTTACAGACTATAGTCAGTTTCGTTATTTTTGCAATGTTGCCACTCGTATGTACTGAAAATTTTACACATTCACACATGAAATACATAATAATATGACTATTTTTATAAACTTTTTTTATTATGATAGATAATGAATATTGCACTATTCTCCTAACAAAACAATGCTTTAAAACATTTTTTTTATAATTAAAGTACACTGTGTCCCGACCAAGGAAGTTTCAATTAAGGCGTATAGAGTCGCCAATGGCCTTCAGCATCTGGGCCTAATCGAGCTTACTTTAATCGTGCATCGCACGTGCCGCGCTCGTCACACAAATATAATGGTCAAAGAATATGAAGATGCGCGATGCGCTCCGGTAACATGGCACTTTATATGCATACCGTACGATTCTAGTGAGTATCCGCAGTTGCAACTGCGACTGAGATCAGTATGAAAATTTATAGTGTACCTACCTAGGTTATTCCGGACGTCTTTATTCCTTTTAATAATAACATATAATTTTAAAATATTTTAAGAAAACATCAAATTATTTTTTAATAAAACACTTAAAAAATATAAAAATATATCTAGAGATAATTCCGCTTAATTTTCCTGCTAAGCCGAAGTGACGTCACAAACGGCACGCAGCCAAACCGAAAGATTTTTTCGACGAGTTTCGCTTCTACACGAAGCCTTCGTAGGAAGTCTTGACACTACGAGACTTTTCTGATCGTGCATAAGCGAAACGCGTCGAAACATTCTTCCGGTTTGGCTGCGTGGTGTTTGTGACGTCACTAATTTCAATCGAGATCTTTTTCGATCGTGCGCTCTTTTATTAATAATAGCGCACTCACCTATTTAGCCCTTTTATTGAAACATATTTATATAATAAAGTCCTGAATCAGTGCGATAAAAAACATAGTTCAGTGTTTGAAGCCAAAAGCATCATTGTTAATTGGTTGTTCACGCTTAGCTATGATGAAACTGAAAAAGTTTTATCGATTACTTCTTCAATTTATTGATAACTCATTTTAATATATGTTATGTATTCATAATTTATACATTCTATACGTATTTATGTATGATTTCTATATATGATCATATTTACTTACATTCTACTTACATTCAGTTCATATATATATATATATATATATGTTTAATATTTTCTTTAAAAATTTCGCTTTTGATTTAGTAATACACATAATGCATCACGTAAATAACACAAATTTAGTTTAAATATCAGTGTGGATAATTTATAAAAAAAAGTGTATGAAGCTGATGTAATTTTATGGATAATTTGTAAGTTAAATATATGTTTATAACTATTTCGTCGGAAAAATTGTATTAAGGTCACTAACCCTATTACTGTACAGCTATCCATTAAGGTCTTCACGATACAGACTTCAACGCCTAGTGTGAAGAAGAATAGAAATGCAAGATTTGGAAAAAGTGTTATTGGCTTTGTTTATTTTTTAGATGACGTATCTTGAAAACGCTAAGATATGTCGGATAATAGTAAGAAAATGATCAATGATCATTCGTTTATTCAAATCAGTATGTGTATTTTGTATTCTATTCTATATTGTAGAATTGTATTGTAGTGTTTTAGTTAGTTGTTATAAGGCTATGATGGGACTGGGATAAACTTAATGTTTAAAAGTCCCTAAATTAAATGAGAATAAAAGAAAAATCTCCTTATTAATGAGAAAGTAACTCGGTTACCTTTTTACGATGGAACCAATCTTGACAATATAGCTGTAGGTAAATTGCCCATTTGCCTAGACCTACAAGAAAATATCATTTTCATTTCTCGTACTCGAAAAGTAGTGTTTGTTTGATGCGAGTAGCGGGTGGAAGGCGCTGCTTCCCACCTATGAGTGGCAAAAACTCATAGCAAATGCTTCCTTCTCAAGGGCCGACATGTCTAAATACCTCGTATGGGAATCGATTCCTTTCGACCCTTGTATAACAATCTACTATTTGTGATCATTTGACTATTTAAACGTTTTAAGTAAGTACGTAAGTTGTAATTTTTGTTTGTTACCTTTACATAGATTTTAATTTTGTCCCCTACATTAAATAGCGAAAAATAAAGTCCTGTGATATAACAGTAAGTAGGCACATGCTTAAATCAGTATGAAATTCCTACCTATGTACACTATACTTAATTACGTACGTACTTAAAACGTTTAAATAGTCAAATTTTCGCAAATAGTAGATTGGTTGAACAACAAAGGTTGAAAGGAATCAAACCCCTTACGAGGTATTTAGACATGTCAGCCCTTGAGAAGGAAGCATTATCTGTGATGAGCGCGCTGCGCGCGCGATGCGTTAGTTCCGAGCCAATAGACCAATAACAGTATATGAAAAACACGGGTGTTTGAGCGTGAACTTACTATGAGTCGATATCGCTATCGACAATGTTTCGGCTTCTACCGGAAGCCTTCCTCAGGATTTTGAGTGTGGTACGTCCGCCGCGGTCGCGTCACGTTTCACGTCATTTTTCATATATTAGATATAAATATGAGCGTAAGTTTTTATAATATGAGACCAATAACAGTCTTATTCCATTTTGGCACTATTTCGTACATACAAATTTGAGTAATAATATTGTGTTGGATAAAACTTTAGTAGCAAAAATGTCAAAAAACACTGACGATACTGATGAAAATTTAACTCCACCTGACATTCTCGAAACAGCTACGAAACTGACAAATAGTATTTTGTCAGGAAGATCAAGAAAAGCGTATAGTCATGAGATTTAAAAAAGTAGTGTATGCAACTGCATATAATTAGGTATTAAAACACTCGTGTAATCTTGTTTGAAACTCGACAAACTACTACACACTATACTACAGCTACTTACACTCGAAACAAAAAACTACAGCCATGTATTAATACCCTCTATTATTGACAGTAGTAACATACAGAGCATAAACTACTATTTTATTACTTTTGAAATAACGTTTTTTTAATCGTATTGTGATGGAACAAGTGAGACCCACCTGACATTAAGCTGTAACATCTGCCTATAACATTGGTATGTATTACGTCACAAATGATGACTTGTACTGCGCTCATAACCCTGAGACATATAGTTCTTGAGTTTCATGTGCCTTTAGATTCATAATTACTAAGTCTCTCAAGGACTGCTGCCGGAACACACTGTTAGGTGCTTGACGATAGATTTTCCTACTTGGCACAGAAAACATTTTTACGAAAATATAAAAACTAAGGTAGCATAAAATCGCATGTTCCAAATGAAACATAACTAACTATAAGACCAAAATCTACATAAAAACTATGTCACTAAAACTAAAGTGTGAGTATTTTTAAATTGAATTGTATGGGTTTAAAAATATAAGTTATATTGTTAGGCTATGTTTGAGGAGATATCTGAAGCCATACATTCCTCAGAAACTTACTTCAGCGTTGTGTTATGGGAGACTTCAACGTTAAGTTGTGCACATGGCTGGGCACCAGCCTCCAGCGTCCTCTGTGCTTTTGGCCTCAACCAGATATGCTACATCAAAAGACCGTAAAGATGGTGCAAGATTTTTTTCTACTAATTTGTATGCACTGTGTACAGAAGATAAAAAAGCTGGTAATGCCACACTAGAAACTTGTTGTCATGGTACGCACATTAACTATTATATTTATATTATGTTATTTAGTAACTTTTATATAACTATTGAACCTTGTTTTTCTTCGGCTCCTCGGCATTATCCTCTCTGCTATCGTCATTCGGGAAAAATGTATTTGTTAGAAACTCTACAGATTTTTCAGGGCTTAGTACGGCTCCATCCATCGCTAGGAGTTGGTCTTCGTGTCGCTCTGTCTTACTTCTAATAAACCTGTATATGTTGTCCCAAAAGCTTTCTTTGTCTTGCTTTGTACAGTTAATTTTCCAGCTTTCAGTTTGTAACCGCATAGCTTCCTCTTCATATTTTGTTTTTTCTTCCAGGTATTCGTCAACCACATGTTTGAGTCTTCGGGGTGCTGCACAATTTATTCGACGTCTCTTCGTGATCACCGCTCTCTTCATTCGCTCAAGTTCGTCGGTCCACCAGTGTAAGTATTCTTTTTTGTTTCTGCTTGTTATTTGGGGTATTGTGTTGTTGCATGCTGTTTGAATACTTTTTGTATAATCTTTAACTGTTGACTCTAGATTTTCTTTGCTTTCAATTTGTGATATTTTTTCAGCTGTTATGTTGTACTCATCTAGAGACTTTTTTAGCTCCTCATCAAACTTACCCCAGTTTGCTTTCCGAGTATTGTATATCCGGGTGGTCTTTCTTTTTTGACATTCTTGGGGTTTATCTAGGATGAGATCGAATGTTAAGGCGTTGTGATCTGAGCTAGTGACCGACACATCGACCTTCCAATCCTTGATGTTGCGCAGAAGATTTGTCGTGCACACTGTAACGTCGACATGGCTTCTATATGTGCGTTCGCCTCGGATTGTATCGAAAGTTGGGTCAGTCCCTTGGTTCAGAATGTGTAAGTCCTTTTCATCTAAGAAATCTCTGTACACTTCGCCTCTTTCATTTTCTTCGATGCTGCCCCACCATGTACTCCATGCGTTAACGTCACCCGCGATTATGATCCTATCAGTTTTTACCGCTTTCAGGATTTCCCTAAGTCGGTCCAAGTAGGGCTCAAGCGGCACGCTGTCCTCGAAGTAGATCGAGACCACACCAATCTTCCATATATGGGTTTGGAGAATAGCCAAGACAATATTCTCGGTCACCATTGTTTGGTCATTTAGGATCTCGATCTCCTCGTCGAACACGATTATTGCGGCTTTAACAGGCTTTGTCCTTTGGTGCTCGCGTTGGACTATACGTGTGCCAGGGTACCGCTTAAGCTCACCCTCGGACCCAACGTAAGGTTCCTGGACCAGTGCGAAACAAGATTTCCTCGTTTGAGCTTCACGAAAAAGTTCTTGTGTGGCCAGTTTTTTGCGCTGTAGATTGGCCTGAATTACCCCATACCTTTTCCTTTCAGGGTTATAGTCCGGGTTTGCTTTTGATGAGGTGCCCGTGTCGTTAACAATACGCCACGCTGGACCTGGCCGTAGCGTCCCATCGTTTGCGTATTGGGCACTCTCTATCAAACGCGTTATGGCCTATGTCATGGTACTTGGCCAGCCTGCAGTTTCGGCAGGTAGGTGTTTCTCCTGCCATGTAGTCTGGGCAGTCTACCCGGTGGTGGGGTCCCGCACAGAAACTGCACAAGTCAGCTGGTTCCTTGCAAAGTCTGCGACCATGGCCGTAGCCCAGGCATTTTGTGCACTGGACCAATGGCGATTGGTCTTGTACCACCACATACTGCAGGTCAATGTGCACTCGCTTGGCCGATGTCAGTTTCTGCCATAGTATAGGCGACACCCGTAGCACCACATGATTTTCATGTGGGTTTCTGGCTCTACGCCTGTACCTGACTTCGGCTCTGAAGTCTTTCTCGGCCAAGTTTCCCAGTAGACCCGCGTTTTGCGACTTTAAAGACGCAATTATGTCCTCATCTTTGTTATATGTCAGGACGTCCTTGATGATAACCATCGGGTCTTTGTTTTTGGCCTCTTCAATTTTTAGGTCCTTATTTCGAGTGAGTTTTGCTGACATTTTTTCCAGCTCATCTCTACTGGCGCAACTAAGGACCACTTTTTGGTTCTTGACCTTACGTACTCGATGGATTTGAATACCGCTGTTTTTGGCATCAAGGACATCCCGGACTTTACCGAGGACTTCATCGCTAGTGTCTTTTTCTACGTCCGACGACACAATGATGGAGTGCTTAGGGACAGTTTCTCTTTGGGGATTACGGCTGGGTCTTCCAAGGACATCCGCATACGATGGCACCGTCTCCTGCAGGGCATAAACCATTTACATTTTCCTCTTCATTAAAAAAATATCCTTAAACCTTAACCTAGTTTCTTTTATTTAGTCGAGCTGAAATGTACCACTCTTATGTAAATTTGACAATGCGATAACAAGTTAGCATTAAGCTAGTCTGATGATGGATACTACTATATCACATATTTCTTACTCATAATGTGGTACTAGTGCTCAAAAACAGCTGCCAGAACCATCGAGATAATACGTTACACTATTATTAGAGAAGTATTATCACTAGTATTAGAGGTCAATGGCCAGAACTCATAAATAGATACTTGCTGACAGATTTTCTACATGACAGTTGTAGATACGCAGGATGCCTACAATGCTGTCACAGAATGCGTTTTGTGATTCATACTGTATGACTCCGTGGCAGTTTGTAGCTATTTCAACTTTTTTTATAATAATTACTGTTTTGTTATAATACATATTACTAAAACCCAACCACTCTTATTATTTACTGAACTAGTGTAAAAATAATCTATAGAAGCAGATGTATTGATACTTTGTATTATTAGTGATAAGTAAAACAATATTGTGCAAAATCATTCTAATTTTATTAAAGCGTAAAATAATAATTTTATCTTTAACGTATTTCTATGTAAAAAACATAAATACATTAAAAGCCCACATCACGGCGGGTTTTTAGTGCCTTAAAAGTTTTACAGAAAAATTGTATTTGTATACAGAGTTTCTTCAATAATGTGGCATTGTAAATATATTTTAACAACTTATATAACATACTTACATTAACGAAGTGGTCATAGCGGAGCTTGCCTAAATATGCTTAATCAATCAACTTGAATCAGCAAAATCCACTGCGGTCATGAATCAAATGGGTGCCAGCTATTTGTTTACTACTGACCGTTTCCATGCTTCAGAGGGTACGGTAAGCCGTCGGCTCTGCTTGGTCTTTGGATAGCAGTCGTTATAGTTGTTGTTAATAAATGAATAATTAATTTATTAATATATGAATAGATTCAGGCGTTACTGTACGGATTGAATTGTTTGCATGGTTGAAAGGCATTTTTGCGAATGCCCGCCTGGCTAGCGACAACCCTCAAGTTGAAAATCTGTCGCCAAGCATCTAACGGTGTGTTGCGGCAGCTGTCCTTGAGAGCCAGTCATTCTAGGTTAAGTCTGTTAACACCTTCGACCACATCATCACTTACCACCACGTGAGATTGTGGTCAAAGGCTTACCTATCAGCAATAAAAAATAAAAAAAAAACATATTTAATAATATTAAAATACTTTTACAAATATTTGTAAAAGTATTTTAAGAAAACATTAAATAATACAAATACAAATTATTTATTGACAACATCATTGTTTCAAGTCCTACAGTAACTATATTAAATATAGTATTGTAAAAATATTATATAATTAGGTACATAATCTCAACATGTCAAATAAATTATTATGTATTCATCAATATTCATCATATATTCATCCGTCATTATTATTTCATTAATTATTTCATACATCCACAAATATTAATTACGGCTTAATTCTTAATATCATTACATGTCAAATTAATGTATATAAATCACAATTATAATTACAAAATTACAATTCTTGTAGCATTATCATTATAGTTTATGTCACAGTGCTTCATTAATAATTTCCGGTGATTTTAAAATTCATCGACCTCATAAAATTGCTTCTCGTGCAGCCACGTCTTAATTTTGATTTTAAACGAGGTGGTGGAAGCTGTGTTACGTATGGGGAATGGTATTCTATTGTATACATTTGGTCCTAGGATGTATACTCTTTGACTTGGAGAGCCTGTGGGCTGGAGTAACTAGCTTATCTTTCTTTTTGTTGCTTCGCAAATTTATGGTTTGATGTTACTTATCTATACCTAACTATACTTTAATAGAACTCTTAAAAAGTATAAATATAGTTATAGCGACAATTCCGCCTAATTTTCCTGTTAAGCCTACGTGACGTCACAAACGCCACGCAGTTAGGCTGTAAAGTATTATGTAATTCTGTAGTTTTCTTAAAATAAGTACTTCTAAAAATATTTGTTATTATTATTAATATATCATTGTGGTACGGCATTGTGCGAATACTCGCCTGGTACCCTCAAGTGACCCAGTAATTCTAGGTTATCCTGAAGATCTACGACCGCATCATCACTTACCATCAGGTGTGATAGCAGTCAAAGGTTATGAGCAATGAAATAAAAAACAAAAAATTCAGTTCGCATTTTAATGTACAAGAGTTGTCCCTTTCTTCTTTATATGGCTACATTATTTTACATACCTAGTCTTTGTGTCTAAAGCCGGATACACCTAACGACATTAGCGGGCAGTGGCAGAACTAAAAACCGGATATTCATAGAATGTTCTATACGACTTCAGAAAAGTTAAGAATTCAGCTTATTTATGACAAAAACATAACACGATAACACATCACGATTTTTTTTCATATTATTTTTGAGCTATTGACATCATTTCATTAAACAGTTTTGTTCTAAATAACTATTTCCAATACATGTTGCTAGTATGATCTCGAATGTTCTAGAACATTTTCCATCCAAACAGTAAATTCGACAGATCTGCCATCTCGTGGCGAGTAAATGTACTGCTGTTTAGTGATAGGTAAGCTCAACATTTGGTAATATGAGAATGATGAAATTCTTTTTCAATATTGTTTTTACTGCGTCTTTAACATGGTAATGTTTTACCATGCTCAGGAAATATAACTTCAATGAGCTGAAACATAGATTGTAGTTAAATGCTACTCCTACATCAATAAATATAATAATATCAAATCGAATTATACACATAGATTAGATAATGGAGACACAGTCATTACAATACATATAGTAGATTTTTATATATAAAAGAATCTATAGCATAGATAGTCGTGGGATACTTTACTCGATCATCATCAATTCATCATCATTAGCCATTACTCCACTCATGAAGGCTCGGCAAATATTGCATTTGCAAGAAATGTTACTAATCCTGTTCCAATCTAAGATTTTTTTACCTGTAGATGTGTTGTATGGCCTCCATATTTACTAGACGAATTCAGGGTAATCACCTGAGTCACTACCAGTCTTGCACTTCCAAGCGTCCGGTGAATACATCGCCGCTAATCTTGTTTTTTAGGAATAATCTGTGGACAATATGCCTTTCTTGTGTCTTTAGACTCTGCACCAATTATACAGGCACTGTGAGAGATAAGAAAACTGTTTCATTTCACGCGTAATTATTGCTTTTATTGATGAAATAGAAAACATCGTCATTTTGTTTTATCTTAGGAACTAATTTCAATGAAATGGATGAGCGAGATATGTGTATCGTTTGGTGTGAGAGAGTGAAAGAGATCGCAGCATAATGGTGATCGGAACGTCTCGTGGCGGTTCGGTGCTAACACGAATTGCTTATTTATCTCTTTCTAACACAGATATGACGCATAATATTTGAACGTTCTTTCCTTGTCATTACAAACTGCATATACATGTGCGTAGGTATGTATATAGGTAAATTCTAGTAAGCTTTTAGAGCAGTGGTGTTCGGATATAACTAATCTAAATATTGCAAATCACTGGTTCCAATCCTATCTTCTTATGAAGTTACAGTTATATTATGTATATCCACATTACAAAAAATATAAGGTACTCAGAAACCACTGTCTTATTTACACAATATTACAGTGCAGGTACTAACTTGGCTGTGACAAACCGCACTGCATTGTAGCGTAGGAGATGTAGAACTAAAAACTTCATTTTAACGGCGCGGCGGCGGCTCTAGTTAGGAATCAAGATGTAATGGTACAATAGAAAATCCTACCCACTTACTAGTTACAGATGCGTGAAAATTATAGCTCGATTGTTCAACTTACCATTCAGAAAAAAATACATTTTTTATCATTAACAGCTTACCAATTTTTACCGGTGGTTTGCCGTTATTAAGAAAATACTAGGAACTCCAGCTATTTCAATAAATGCACTTAGACAGCATATACGTCCAAAACGCCAGTTGGCAGCGTGCCCAGCATGCTGGCAGCATTGCCCCGTTGAATTGCAATGCCTATTCGTTGAACCAAATAGTTGCCAGCATTTAGACCACGCGTCGCATACCTTGATGATGTAGAAAGTCTAAATTTAATTAGAGTAAATCTATCGAACCAGGCAAAGTTACAACTGAATAAATGCTATATTTCCTCCTATATATCGGAGATCTTAACATTACATGCTGTTAAATTAGAAATGTATGAAATATATCATATTGTAGTTATGTATGTAAAAATTTATGCCCAATGTTTGAGACCACTGGTGAGTAGCGCGCAAAATCCAGAAATTTCTACTCAACCATAGATGTCGTTGAAGTTCGTAGCTATAAAAGCTATTTGACAGTCCGCCGCTGCATTATTTCAAGAAATTCGAACGTGAGCGATAGACCGCTGCTCAACTGCGATCCTAAACACGTGTTCTGCGATTCCTGTGAAAAGTACATTTTATTTGAAGAAAGTATTGTGAAATAAGTGCTAACAAAATGCCGGAAGGAATGGAGACACAGGCGGGAGATGTGGAGACCTTCGCGTTCCAGGCTGAGATCGCTCAGCTTATGTCCCTCATCATCAACACGTTCTATTCGAACAAAGAGATATTCCTCCGTGAGTTGATTTCAAATTCTTCAGACGCTTTGGACAAGATCCGCTATGAATCACTCACGGATCCATCAAAACTCGACAGCGGAAAGGAATTGTACATCAAGATCATTCCCAACAAAAGCGAAGGCACGCTGACGATTATCGACACCGGTATCGGCATGACTAAGGCAGATTTGGTGAACAACTTGGGTACGATTGCAAAGTCCGGCACTAAGGCGTTCATGGAGGCGCTCCAGGCGGGCGCAGACATCAGTATGATCGGTCAGTTTGGTGTAGGATTCTACTCGTGCTACCTCGTGGCCGACCGCGTGACTGTTCACTCAAAGCACAACGATGATGAGCAGTACGTATGGGAGTCTGCCGCTGGAGGCTCATTCACTGTCCGCCCAGACCATGGCGAGCCTCTCGGCCGCGGTACAAAGATCATCCTTCATGTCAAGGAGGACTTAGCAGAGTTCATGGAAGAGAACAAAGTCAAAGAGATCGTCAAAAAGCACTCTCAGTTCATTGGCTATCCCATCAAACTTCTAGTCGAAAAAGAACGTGAAAAGGAGCTGTCTGACGATGAAGCAGACGAGGATAAGAAGGAAGATGAAGATGAAAAGCCCAAGATCGAAGATGTCGGCGAGGACGAGGAGGAAGACAAAAAAGATAAGAAAAAGAAGAAAACTATCAAAGAAAAATACACAGAAGACGAGGAACTCAACAAAACAAAGCCTATCTGGACCCGTAATGCTGATGACATCACACAGGAGGAGTATGGTGACTTCTACAAATCCCTGACAAATGACTGGGAAGACCATCTCGCTGTGAAACACTTCTCCGTTGAAGGTCAGCTTGAATTCAGGGCGCTCCTCTTTGTCCCTCGTAGGGCTCCCTTTGATCTCTTTGAAAACAAGAAGCGCAAGAACAACATCAAACTGTATGTAAGACGTGTATTCATCATGGACAACTGTGAAGATCTGATTCCAGAGTACTTGAACTTCGTCCGAGGTGTGGTTGACAGTGAGGACTTGCCTCTCAACATTTCCCGTGAGATGCTTCAACAGAACAAGATCCTCAAAGTCATCAGGAAGAACTTGGTAAAGAAATGCTTGGAGTTGTTTGAGGAGTTAGCTGAAGACAAAGAAAACTACAAGAAGTATTATGAACAGTTCAGCAAGAACTTGAAACTTGGTATCCATGAAGATTCTCAGAATAGGAATAAGTTGGCTGATCTACTCCGTTTCCACACATCTGCTTCAGGCGATGAAGCCTGCTCCCTCAAAGAATATGTTTCCAGAATGAAGGAGAATCAGAAGCACATCTACTACATTACGGGTGAGAACCGTGACCAAGTTTCCAACTCTTCCTTTGTTGAGCGAGTCAAGAAGCGCGGCTATGAGGTTGTCTACATGACAGAACCTATTGATGAGTATGTAGTACAACAAATGAAGGAATACGATGGCAAGAGCTTAGTCTCAGTAACAAAGGAGGGCCTGGAGCTACCAGAAGATGAAGACGAGAAGAAGAAGCGGGAGGAAGACAAGGTTAAGTTTGAAAACCTCTGCAAGGTCATGAAGAACATCCTCGACAACAAAGTTGAAAAAGTTGTAGTTTCAAACAGGCTAGTTGAGTCACCATGCTGCATTGTCACAGCTCAATATGGTTGGTCAGCTAACATGGAGCGCATCATGAAGGCTCAGGCTCTCCGTGACACATCAACCATGGGTTACATGGCTGCGAAGAAACACTTGGAAATTAACCCTGACCATTCCATTGTTGAGACCTTACGGCAGAAGGCGGAAGCTGACAAGAATGACAAAGCTGTTAAAGATCTGGTAATCTTGTTGTATGAGACTGCCCTCCTTTCATCTGGATTCACTCTTGATGAGCCCCAAGTGCATGCTTCTCGCATCTACCGCATGATCAAGCTGGGTCTTGGTATTGATGAAGATGAGCCTATTCAGGTTGAGGAGTCGAGTGCTGGAGATGTGCCACCACTTGAAGGAGACGCTGATGATGCGTCCCGCATGGAGGAAGTAGACTAATCTCTCGTTTTCCATGTTGTAATGGTTTTATGTATGTGATTACCGCAGTGATTGTTTTGTGCACAGGTGTACAGCCAAAGACTGATTTAGTTCAAAGAATTCCATAAAAATAAATGGTTACATTTAATGATATTTTGGTTGTTTACTTTTTCCCTAGTTAATATATTAAGTAGTACCTAGACAGGTTCAATAATTTAAACTATTTGTGTAATATCAGCAGATATTCTATAGGAAATTTTGAGAACATTTAGCATGTGTATGTCTCCTGCTTACTCAATTGAAATTTCTTAATTCTGAATAATATGCCAATATTTAGAGCAGATTTAGTGCAAAGCTTATTACTTACCTATACTATTCACTGATGGTTTGACCAAATGTAGTAGTAGTAATGCACTAAAAATTGTCACTCTACCAAAGGCATGGCAATGTTATATAAGATAACATTACCGTGCCACAGCTGAATTGCTCAGTAGATTGATGTATTTTCAGACCACCTATCCCATCTGTGGTAAAGATATTTGCCCATGGTCACTCCATTGTGTAACATAATTTTTTTTAGTTCCACCTAGGTGAACACCCATACCTCTAGAAAGCTCATGATAAACCTGTCTAGAGAATAAATTTATACCTGCCAATACCATCGTACAGTTAGCTATATTGTATGGATTGTCATAGTACAAAATAATTGATAATAATCGCCTATCAATACATACTATTGTTTAGTTTGTGGACTGGGCTGTTTTAAGATCAAATAGTACCTATGTAATGAATTGGTGTTGATTGCAAAAGTTCAATACCCCCTTAATAGGCCCTTACCCCTGTATCTCGACCGACAACACCTGGGTACTGGGTAGGCACCTAAAGATCTAGTAACTGAGCGTGTGTAGTTTATTTATTTATTGACAAAATCCACAGCTCTTAGAGGTAAACAATAAATCATAATTACTCAACCGACAGCCAATAACGGATTTACATTATATGTTGTTGAAACGGATTTACATTATATGTAGTTGAAACTTCTTTGTGTTCCCATGAGGCAAATGAGAATATTTTTAGGGTTCCGTACCTAAAGAATAAAAACGGGACCTAATACTAAGACTCCACTGTCAATCTGTCTGTCACCGAGTTAGTTGGAATTTTCACATATGATGTAGGTAGGTATTTCTGTTGCCGCCATAATAACTAATACTAAAAATTTACCAAGTGCGAGTTATTTAATATGTTCTTGTGTTGTATTTTGTATAGTTAAAGAAGCTATATCACACCGACGACCCTACGTGCGTGAGATAAGGGTAGGTGTGCAGGATGCACCTCTTTTTATGTTTCTTTATTGTGTAATTACTAATTTCAATTGAGACATACACACAGTTCTCCACTGTCCGTCTGTCACCAAGCTGTAGGTACCTATCTCAGGAACCGTGATAGCTAGACAGTTGAAATTTTGACAACAAATGCAAAAAATCTGCCAAGTGCGAGTCAGACTCGCGCACGAAAGATTCCATAGGCACCATTATCTATTCAACATTTAATTTTTTTTTAACCAAAATATGGAACCGAACCTTTTTTTTTATTTTCATGAGGAAAATACATTTACGCATACACACCCGCCGGGGAGCAGGTGGTTATGTCGGACTCAGGGTCAATAGGGACCCCACTACCGACTAAAAACCTCGTGGTGTTCCGTCGTCATCGACTAGAGGCGGGGGCCGCGGGGTCACTCGCGCTCTCATCCGCAGCCCCCGTCGCCGTCGCTGCCCGCTGAAACGGGCCCAGACTGGGAATAATTCCCCCATGCCGCTTCGTAGGATGCCCCGGAACACGAGGACATCCACACCTCATGAGTACCTAACCCTGATGGGGGGTGCCGGCTGTCCCCACAGCCGACACCCCTGGAACCGAACCTACGTCAACACCCAAAAGTGTGTAATAACGTTGAAGTGCGTTGAAGTCCCATGCTAGTTCAAAACTACCCATCATCACAAAATTGTGCGCATGGTACCGAATACGATAAGTTATTTCACACTTTTGGGTGTCGAAGTCAGTTCCGTTTTTTGGATATTTTTTTTTAGTCTTTTAGTCACCCTTGCTACTTACGGGATCGATAGTCATTCATTATCAACGACTATATCATCAAGATAGGTCAGCTCTAGGTAAGACAAGCATCAGCTTTCATACTGTAGAAATTACTACATATAGGAGGTCAGGAGCAAATAATAGTCACAACTATTCCCAGTGAAAAAGTTAAAAAATATATATTCATCAAAATACATCATAAGAATCTTGTTACAAACGCTTGCGATGGTTAATTTTACCTATGGCGCCATCTAGTTTGCCGACTAAGTACTACGTAAGGTTGGAGCATTAGACATACCGCCCACCAAGAACGATATTGATCGTTCTTCATAACATAACTGATACATAGCACCGCCCACCATAAAGTGGTGTTGAAAAAACATTCGTGAAAGAGGAGATACAATTAAACAATACAAAAATTCTGAAAAGATGGCGCAAAGTAAATTTCAATGAATACTACCTGTTGTTAAATACAATACATTTGATTATTCAGTCAGTTACAGGCAATATGCACAATTTTGATGTGGGTCTTTTGATGAGAGAATCTTTACATTTCAAAGTTACTACTCTAGTAATTTGGTCCAAACCCGGGTGTTTCGCAACTACTCTGCCAAAAAGCCAACGCGCTGGAGGAAGGTTGTCCTCCTTCACGAGAACCACATCACCTATTTTAGGTTCTGGAGTGAGTTTCGACCACTTGTACATCTGTAAGCAATGCACAAGATATTCATTTGACCACCTACGCCAGAAATCCTGCAGCATCCTTTGTGTCAATTGCCATCGTCGTAGTACACCAATATTGCTCGACTCGTAATTGCGGTCGGGGATTACTATTAAGGGTTCTCCAACGAGGAAATGTCCCGGCGTGAGCGGAGAAGGATCGCTGTGATCATTGGGCAATGTCGACAGTGGCCTGGAATTGAGGCAGGCTTCGATTTGCGCTAAGACTGTCGTCATTTCCTCAAAGGTGAGGGTTGAGTTACCAACAACGCGTTTGAGGTGGTACTTTGTGGATTTTACGCCAGCTTCCCACAAGCCACCAAAATTGGGTGCGTGAGGTGGTATAAAATGCCACGTGACACGGTTAGAGCTCAACCACTCTCGAATTTCCGTCGCTACGGAAGATTTTTCTTCATCGACAAGCATACGAAGTTCTTTGGCCGCTCCAACGAAATTCGTACCATTGTCACTCCATATGTCGCTGACATGACCTCTTCTTGCCACAAAACGCTTAAAGCCTGCTATGAAGCTTTGAGAAGTTAGGTCACTTATGACTTCCAAATGGATGGCCTTGGTGGCCATGCAAACATATAGACTTATATAGCCTTTGTAGCTCCGGTTCCCACGTCCCTTGGATACTCGTATGTTAATGGGTCCCGCAAAATCTACGCCACTACGGAGGAAAGGCCTCGATGGCGTCACTCTTGCCGGTGGCAGCTGGCCCATTAACTGATTCCTTGTTGTAGCCGAATGTCGCGCACAAGTGACGCACTTGTGAACGTGTTTCTTGACCAGTCCTTTCATCGATACTATCCAGTATTTTGTTTGTAAGTAATTCATCATCAACAAGGGTCCACCGTGCAGCGTTCTTTTGTGGGCATCGTCAATGATGAGGTTAGTAAAATGACTTTTATGCGGAAGAAGGATTGGATGTTTGGCATTTTCGGTGAGGTTGGAATGTTGAATTCTACCTTGTGCTCTAAGAATTCCCTTGTCATCTTTATATGGATTCAGTGGCTTCAACTTGCTCTTGCTTTCTTCCAACTCTGTGGCCTGACATTGCCTTATGCATGTGTCTAGAGCGTCGCTGAGTTCTGAACTTCCTAGATAAGCTTTGAATTCGTTACGATTAGCTTTAACTTCCTTGATTTTCAGGAATCTCCGACAGAATGCAATTACGCGAATTAATCTTTCCAACGATGAAAATTTTGTCCATATGGGATCTGCTGTAGTATCCACTGCCACGAAAGCCTTGATGTGACGTTTCTCCAGATCTGTGGATATGGATTTTGGCCTGCTATACTCCAGTTCAGTATTGGTCAACCAGGAAGGACCACGAAACCACATCTCATTCTGAGCTAGCTCTGAGGGAGTACAACCACGGGATGCAATATCTGCTGGATTTTGGAGGGACTGCACGTGTGACCATTGCGAATTGTCCAATCTTGATAAGATTTCCGACGTTCTATTGGCAATGAATGTTGTCCATCGACTTGGATGACTGCTAAGCCAAGATAATACGACGGTTGAGTCAGTCCATCCATGAATGTTTGCCCTGTCGATGTTCAAAACTTTGGCCACTTCTGTGCATAGTTTCGCCACTAAGACAGCACCCATTAATTCAAGGCGCGGTATCGACACTTGAAGAGTTGGAGCGACCTTGGTTTTTGCCGCTACAATGTTGACGTGTACGCTACCATCTGCATCTACTATTCTTAAGTACACCACAGCAGCAAATGCAGTGGTTGAAGCGTCACAAAAGCCATGTATCTCCCGGTGAGTATCATTTTCTTTGGCTCCTATCCACCTTGGTACAGTTACATTGTGAACGTTGATTAGTTCCGAGCGATAGGATAACCATTCTTCAAGTAGATCGTCAGGTAATTCTTCATCCCAGTCTATGCCTGCTAGCCACAGTTTTTGGATCATCACCTTGGCAACAATCACACAAGGTGCTACCCAGCCTAAGGGATCAAACAAGCGTGAGATGTCAGAAATCACCTTTCTTTTTGTTACAGGATCCTGTAGAATAGGAAGCTGCGCAGTGTAATGAAAGGAAACTGATTCTTTGTCCCATGACAGTCCTAGTATCTTCACTACTTCGTCAAGAATTTTTATATCTACTTTCCCTTCTTGACTCTCATCTCCCTTTGTTACTATTCCTGCCAACACCTTATCATTTGTTATCCATTTCTGCAGCTCGAATCCTCCTTTCCTTAATACTCTCGTCATGTCCTTGTAAATCCGTATACCTTCTTCTACCGTTTGACATCCGGTCAATAAGTCATCTACGTAATAATCTGTTATTATTTTTTCAGATGTTCCGGTTCCAGGTTCTTCGGGCTCATCAATCGCAAGCTGCTGCAACGTCTTCACAGCGAGGTAAGGAGCTGATGCCGTGCCGAAGGTCAGTCTTAATAATCGAAATTCTTCTATTTCAGATTCCGGATCATCTCTCCAAAGCACACGCTGGAAGTCTGCGTCCTTCGGGGATACGAGCACCTGGCGGTACATTTTAACGATGTCTGCGCTCAGACAAATTGGGTGTGTACGCCACCTTATTATAATATGGCGCAAATCCTGTTGTAAGGTAGGTCCAACCCTCAGTGTGTCGTTTAGAGATACGCCGTTGGTTCCCTTGCATGATGCATCGAAAACAACACGAACCTTGCTCGTGATCTTATCAGGGCGTATAACGGCGTGGTGTGGCAAAAACACACAACCGGAGCTCTCTTCTTTGCTCGTTATACGCTCCATGTGACCAAGGCTCAGGTATTCGTGCATCACTTCGGTATACCCTTTCTTCATTTCAGGATCCTTTTTGAACCTTCGTTCAAGAAGGTGAAATCGTTTGAGGGCAATATCTCTAGAACTTCCATACTTGCACAGAGGATCTTCATCTTTAAATGGAAGTTGCACAATATACCTTCCTGAAACATCTCTTTGTGTTGTCTGCTTGTAAAATTCTTCACAATCTTGTTCTTCTTGAGTAAGAATTTTTTCTTCAAAGGTGTCAGATTCTATTTGCCAAAATTTCTTAAGAAGCTCTTTTTCATCCAAATGAGCGTGCATACTCATAATTATGTTATGATGAGATTGTATTGAGGGTGATTGATCATCATCGTACCGATGTGTGGGGCCTGATATGACCCATCCCAAAGTAGTGTGTTGAGCAATCAATATACCGTTGGGACCCTTGAGCAATCCTTCTCTCAATACTTGACCATATGCATCTGCGCCAAGCAAAATATCTATTTTGTTTGGCGTTTTGAATTGAGGATCAGCTAAAGTAACCTCAGCCAACTCAGGCCACTCTATCGACTCAATCTTGTTAGATGGAAGCAAGCTAGTAATAGCGCCTAAAACATGTGCTTGCACTTCCATTTTGAATGTGGGATCGTGGCGTGATTGCACTGTGATTTCCACGATGTGCTTTGATACTAACGTACCCTTGTCACCACCCAAACCAGAGATAGTGCTCTTACTTCTTATTTTCTTAAGGCCAAGAAGTTGAACAACTGATTCTGAAACGAAGGACGCCTGTGAGCCCTGGTCTAGCAATGCCCGCAGAAGCTGTGTGTCTCCGTTTCTAGTTTGCGTTTTGACGAGAGCCGTGGCCAAAAGAATTTGGCTGGGTGTGACTTCCCTCGAAAAATGCGCCGTAACGTTAGATACTGATGCAGCGGTTTCCGGGGATGATTGATCTCTTGACGAGATCGACTTTACTTCCAACGCCACATCTCTTCTGGACGATTCGGAAGTGCGTGATTCTGGCGTTGGCTTTGGATGTAAAAGTGAGTGATGGTTATGCTTACAGATGCGACATTTGGTAGACGTCCGACAAGCATTGGCTGAGTGGTTTTTCCCTAAGCAGTTAAAGCACAATCCACTAGTTTGGACAAAACTGTGTCGAGCGTCATAATCTACCTTACTAAATTCTTTACATTGCCATAATTTATGGCTTCCGTTTTTACAGAATAAACATGGATCTGTGGCTGCGATGGAACCAGTTGCTAATGCATGCATTACTTTCGGCTTTTGGGTTGAAAAACTTGGTTTAGGTTTTGTTTTAGGACCGAGAAATTCGAGAGACCGAAATCTTGCTTCTAGAAATTCCCGCATTTGATCTAAGGTTGGCAGCTCATCACTAATGCTTATTTTTGCCTCCCATAATTTTCGCGTTTCAGAATCTAACTTCATACAAATAATATAGATGATGATAACATCCCACGAATCTACTTTAATTCCTAAGTTTTTCAAACCATTGAGCGTGTCATTAGTCGTATCTAACATCTCTTTGATAGCACTGCATGATTCAGTTCCTATGTTAGGCTGATTCATAAAACGCCTCAGTAGACCATTGGCTAGATATTTTTTATTGTTGTATCTTCCGTTTAAAATAGACCACGACTCTAAATAAGTATCTCCTGTAATAGGCACATGTCTCAAAAGTTGCTCTGCCTCTCCAGAGAGATGTCCTTTAAGGTAATGCATTTTTTGCACGTTGTCTATGGAAGTGTTATTATGAATCAGTGACACATACAAATCTCTAAAGCTGGGCCATTCAGCATATTGACCTGAAAAGGTCGGTATGTTGATTTTTGGTAAATGTACATTGCCTTCGTTTTTACTACTTGGTACATTGTTGCTTGAAGAGCATTTTGTTGGAAAAGTGGATAAAATTTCTTTGATATCAGATTTATAACTTATATATATCTCCTCCATATCGGCGTATACATCTTCAGTAAAGTATTTATGCTCTAACAAGGTGTCTGTGACTTCACTAGATAATTTAGCATTACTTGACGTAATCAACTTCCATTGCGCTTCAAGTGATTCTAATCTTGTTTGCAAGTAAGACTCTTTAGCTAGCCGATCTTTTGGAGATTTCTTAAAATTTTCATATGATTTTTCCAAACTATTTTTTAAACATATCAAGCTCTTGATAATGCTTGCCATATTTTAATATTTAATTTAACTACACAAGTTATAAAGAAGCGTACTAACACTTTATTTATACTAGACTTAACACATTAAAATAAACTATTAATTTTCTGTTTCTTGAAAAATTACAAGTTGATGATAAAATTAGTGAAATTATTCTAAGTGTTTGGAATTTAATTCAACTTAGTGAGAAATCGGGCATGGATTCCCCGACTGAACACTTTTTGCGAAACTATTCTAAGTTAATATTAGCATGCACATAGAAATTACAAGTCCAAGATAATGTCCGAGATGAAATTCTTCTAAGTCGATGGAACTTTGTCACAGTATATTTGAAAGAACTTTGTAATAATCACAATTAATTGTACTCACGATTTTTTACTGGCAAACCTCACTTATCACTCATTGCTGTTAACGTCACTGCTGTGTCGTTGCTGACTTCACTGGGTAGGTATTGCTACCGTGCCTCCTTCCTTCCGGTATTTCTGCGCCTCCTCGGTGAAGAAAAAGTGCTCCCGCACTTCCCGCTCCGACCATTCGTATTTAAAATACGATGAGCACCGTCAGTGGCGACCCACCACTGGTTTCTAGTGCTTGACGAAAAAACACCGGCTAATGTGCTCGCTCACACACTTGAATTTTCACTGTATACCGATAGGTCACTTGACCCTTCGACTCGAATAGGACCATGTAGAAATTACTACATATAGGAGGTCAGGAGCAAATAATAGTCACAACTATTCCCAGTGAAAAAGTTAAAAAATATATATTCATCAAAATACATCATAAGAATCTTGTTACAAACGCTTGCGATGGTTAATTTTACCTATGGCGCCATCTAGTTTGCCGACTAAGTACTACGTAAGGTTGGAGCATTAGACACATACAAAAAGATAATTTTCAAAATCGGTTCACCCAGTCAAATGTAGTGAGTTAAATAAAAAATAAAAATTAACTTGGAAAAAATGTAATTGGACAAATTTTATTAAGGATTCCCAGTTGTCACCCTGGGGACATTGAAGATGTTAACAAATGGGAAAAATGTGCTATAAAAGTGCTAAACTACCTACAAAGTATACTACTCATGTTAAAATAATTTGTGAAGAACCATAGTTCAAGCCTAGGTCAGTAAAGTGCCTATATCTGACCAGACATATCCATGATAATTACTGAGGGCACTGCCAAATGAGAAATGATCATTACAAGTTTTTACTTATATTTTTCAGTTTCTTCGAGCCTCAGGTTGTTGCAGAATGATACGCTCTTTCTTTATTAATGAATAAAATCATCATCAGTTTTTTTTAATTCTAATTAAGTCAATTCTTGGCCACCTTGAAGTCGCGAACGCTGCCGCGGAAATAGTTAGACGCGTTTTTGTTTGCGCTAACCTTTTGTGAATGTCCCATTCACAGTCCAATAATTTCACTTTGTTACATTGCCCTTCACACAGTGATGCACACTACTACTACGGAGCAGTATATCTGACTATATAGTGGTACCCACCAACACGAACCCTTTCTGAAGAGACATACTTCAGGTAAAATGTGATTGTAACGAACGGAAAATACACAAATCATACGAATCCAATATAAAAAAAAGTTGTCTGTACTAATACTGGCAATAGTTATTTTGGCAATTTTTTTTAAATTAATTGAGTGAAACTCTCGATAAATTATTCGAAACAAAAAGTCGTAGTCGTGACTTGGATGAATGACCGCAGAAGCACTCAGTAAAACTAGACATTGCTACTGAGCGCTTTTTTGCTTCGGAGGGCACGATCCCGGTTGTTTTCTTAGGATAGCAGTCGTAATAGCATGGTGGTAAGCGTAGCGCTTCCGCGCTTCGAAGAGCACGGGCCCCGACGTCTTAGGTTGTTATAACTTATAGTATCATGATAGGGCATTTTGCGAATGCCCCCATAGCTAGCTAACACCCACTCTAGCTACCGTTACCAAGTGGAAAATCTGTCGCCAAGCATCGCGCTGTGTTCCGGCAGCGGTCATTGAGTGTCAGTTCTATGTTAGTCTAAACAACATCTTCGACTACATCGTCACTTACCATCAGGTGAGACAGTAGTCACAGTTAACTACACAAAATCATAATTTTTTTGGTGCCGTCGCCCATCTTTTCCCGTGGGTGTTGTTGAGGCGACTAAGGGTAAAATATCGGAAGGTGGACAGCATCGCTTTCTGAGGAACTACTATCTTACACTGCGATCCCCAAGACGTCTGCCAAGCTTGGGTACTATGGAAACTCTCCTTGATGGGGGAGGTTATATATAAGCAGTGCGGACATCACGGATGATATAGTACATAGAAAACCGGCCAAATGGGAATTGGACCTTAATCGGTGTGTTCCGGCAGCTGTCCTTGAGAGCCAGTGAAATTAAAGGCACATGAGATTTGATAACTATGTCTAAAGGTGTCGGGCGCAGTGAAATTCGTGACTTGTGACGAAATGCATCTGTTATAGGCAGAGGTTAGTCCGCTTAACATCAGGTGGGCCTCTAGCTTTTTCCGTCACAAAACATAAAAAATAAAGACTCAGGGTGACGGGCGTAGTCAGATGCATTTCGTCACAAGTGACGAACTGCATCTGTAATATGCAGGGGTTCACGCTTAACATCAGGTGGGTATCGTGCTTACTCCGTCGCAATAATATAAAAAAACTAAGATCAAATCCCATAAGTTGCTGGGTTTCTGAGATTAAAGGCGTGATGAGTAAGATTTGGCAAAGCATTAGGGATAAATTGGACCGTCCAGCGTGGCAATGCAGCTAGTAGATATAATTTTTTGTATCAGATAGTTGTGGTTCATTTTGTTCACAAACACTTATTCGGTAATATAATCATGACATTGCGGCCCGCCCCGGCTTCGCACGGATTATTACGACTATAAATTGAGATGTAAGCTATCCTATCTTTCAATTTGGATCTATATGTTTTCTTCATACATACTGTTAAGTCGAGGCAGTCAAAAATAATTCCCACGCTAGCTCCGCCCATGCGGCGCAACGATCCCCGCTGCACCGAACGACGCGATGTGCAGCGGCGCACGCGTCTCGCTTAAAAAAACATTTTATGTACTTCATATTAGATTCGCGAACACAGATACCATTGAGACGATTTCAACTTTTTTTATAATCTTATTCACGTGACGAATTTCGATACATAAAGTAACTTTGTATATACTGCAATTGATGTCACGTTTTTATTTTTATCAACATTACTAATATTTCTTAGTAAGAAATTGATTATTTGATTTACTTTTCAAAATTATCCTTACGGTCGCAGTAGCTCATAAAACTAAAGCCAAAAGTTTTACTTTTTACAATATGATAATGTCTGCTCGACTTTATTGGCATATATTATTATGTATGTATTGGTATATATATTATACATATTTAACTGACTTCCCAAAAGAAAGATGGTTCCTAAATTGACTTGTCTATTATTTATTTTATGTTTGACCACACATCATCAATCAGATTATGTTCAAATAAATGAACAACTTGCTCAAATAAACTGGTCAGAAATTTTACACCCTGATCTGGATGTAAACGATATGGTTCAAACTTTTTATGACACGTTTATACCAATAGTTAGGAAGCACACGCCATCACGACTTCCGAAAAGTGATAAGTACCCGGTCTGGTTCTCGACACCTTTAATTAAATGTCTTAAAGAAAAAGCGAAGTATCACTCAAAATATAAATTATATGGGAACCTTCAAGATAAACTAGCATTCGGGGATGCCCGAATACGTTGTAATATTTTATTGACAGAATGTTATACGAAATATAAATGTAATACTTCCACGCTTCTGAAAAAAAACCCTAAATATATTTGGCGATACGTAAATAGTTTAAAAGAAAATAATAGTTCGTTACCAAACCAAATGGAACTTGGAAATAAAACAGGTCTCGGAGGTTATGAAATATGCGCATTGTTTTCTGAACATTTTAATTCTGTTTACCAATCAGGAACCTCTCAAATTTTTGCAAATAACGTAGCTCGTGACATATCCACAACATCTAATCTTGGTATAGTCTGCATTGAAGAAAATGAAGTTCGTAAAGCTCTTTCTGCTTTGAATATAAACAAAGGCTCAGGACCGGACACTCTTCCTTCAGTTGTCTTAAAACAATGCGCGTTGCAGCTTTCGAAACCTCTAGCAATAATTTTTAATCAGTCGCTTTTGTCTGGAGTATTCCCGGAAAGATGGAAAGTAGCCCATATAACTCCAATTCATAAAAAAGGGGACCTATCGAGAGTGGAAAATTATGGACCAATTTCCATCCTTTCTGGTGCAGGTAAATTACTGGAATATTTAGTAGTTAAAAAAATTCACTGGCATATTGCTAAGTCACTTACTCCACATCAACATGGATTTATGCCTCGTAGATCTACATGTACCAATCTGATTGGCTACGTTCATGATGTCTTGGAAGTGCTCGACAAAGGTGGTGAAACTCACGCTATCTATGCAGATTTTAGCAAGGCTTTTGATTTGGTCAACCATGATTTATTGCTAGCGAAACTTTTTAGATTGGGCATCCATGGCACGTTATTACGGTGGTTTGAATCATATTTAAAAAACAGATCTCAATTGGTGGTTGTTAGATGTGTCAAGTCAGCAGAATCACGCGTTCCATCTGGCGTGCCCCAAGGCTCACATCTTGGACCGTTACTTTTCTTAGTCTTCATAAACGACTTACCAGATGACATTAGATCTCGAGTCAAACTCTTTGCCGATGACTTAAAAGAGTATAAAGAAATCAAAGGACTCGAAGACGTTGTTATACTTCAAAATGATATTGACAGAATAAGTCGGTGGTGTAGGGTTAACTACATGAAGCTAAACACCTCAAAATGTTACTGCATAAAATTCACGCGAAAGCGTAATCCGTTTCACTGTATGTACCACATAAATGGCGAATTACTTACAGATGTACCTATGATACGTGATTTGGGAGTAACTATAAACGTGCACATGAATTTCAGAGATCATATCGATAATTTTGTCAAAAGAGCAAACAAAATGTGTGGGTTCATCTCAAGACAGGCTAATCAGTTCAAAAATAGAGAACTCTCCTTTCACCTCTTTAATAGTCTCGTTAGAAGCATTTTAGAATATTGTAGTGTTGTTTGGAACCCCGGATATCAAGTTCATTCTGGTAGAGTGGAACGTGTCCTTAAACGTTTTATGTATCACTTGGCATTCATGGAAAACAAATGTAAGTCATTACGATCCTACCAGTCTCGTCTGGAATATTATAACATTATGCCCTTGAACAAACGCCGTAAAATTATAGACGTGTTAATGTTGTACAAGGTAATGAATGGCTTGGTTGAATGTTCTGATATTCTTCAGTTAAATTATAACGTGCCTCGTCCTAGTAGTAGGCCACTTCAGAGAAATACATTTGTGTTACCAATCTGCAGAACCAATATGCTTAGGCATTCCCCGATACATCGTATGTGTAAAACCTATAATGAAGAATACATCAGGTGTAATTTCGATATCTTCAATGTTGTTTCGTTGCCCTCAATTAAATCTTATTTAAGAAATGCAGTGTAGACTGTATTAATGTAGTTGTGTGAATTATTTTTGTGTATGTGTTAGGTAAAAAGACTTTTAAATTATTGCATTTTCACGTTTAACTTGCATAGTACATCAGCAGTTTTATTAAGTAAGATATTTTTGCATGTTAGGTTTACATTTGAAAGGACTTATGTAATGTCATTACTTTTCAGTACTTCGTACAAGGAATCATAGAAAATAATGTCTGTAAATTGCATAAGGCTGTTTTGTAAACTTTAAATAAAAAATAAAAAAAAAACTTTTTTATTGAACCTTACAATCTTGAAGATTATTTTTTTGCTAGTACAGTTTAACTCTTAATTGGTTTCATTTTAATTTCATCAACATCGGTCGAACGGTTTGCCAGTTACAGTCAACTTACTAAAAGTAATTTGCCAAAATGCCTTGACGATCGCAGTGCTTCTAGCAACTAATGTAAGTGGCAACTGTGAATATAGATGAAAGTTATTGTTAACCAGTGATAAAATCTATAAATAATATGTGAATAATAATCTCTCTTGAAAAGTCTGTAGTCATCAGTATATCAAATAACTTGTCGACGTCATAAGCACAAAATTGAGATCATATTGAACCGATATCAATGAGTTATTCCAGTCTTTTTAATTAAAAAAAATGTTTTCAAGTTGTTTATTTTTAATTTTCTTTGCTATGTTGTTGTGTCGCAGTTTCTGTGTTTATAGAGAAAACGTATTGCACCAAACCAACATAAAGTGAGACGTGGGTCGGAATATGATGATGGTACATAACAGCCCAAACGGCACGATATATATTGATAAATGGGGTGTTTTTAAATTCTCCGTAGTAACGAAAGTGATTTCTACTGATTAAACTACCTATAAAAATTTCATTACCCCTTGGCATCCGCGTGGACGATAATTTATGAATGAATCAACATTGTTCTCAGTATCTTGGAAGCGATTAATCAGATTACACATCATTAGAATAAAGTAAAATATCATCAAATTGAATGAGCATAATATTAAATTATATTCGGTGAATATGGGTACAATTGACCTGAAATAAATGGATTTGATTTGATTAAATATGACCATTCATAATACCATGACTCGTCATACAAATATGAATTATAGTTTTTCATAACTGTGCTACTGTACACGTTTCCATAATAAAATAAAGTAGGTTGTTTTTTTTTATTGCTATGATATAATTTTTAACTATTAATTACTAATGTTGAAAATATGTTCGTATACATCCTAGTACTTTTTATTTTTCAGTTACAGTGGTAAACAGAATGGTGTTATTTTACTACCACTCTGCTTTTAGATACCAACTATGGTAAAAATTAGACCAACCAGATATAAGTAGATCTAGCCACTTCTAAACAGCAGGATAAGATTTTTTTACCAAACTTGCAGAAGAGTGTATATATGCAATTGTAAGGGGTTTAATTATTGGGATATTTAATAAAAAACACACGACTGCAGAAACATTGTAGAGAACATGTTATACAGGCTTCTTTTAATGCAACATAGCAGACAAGTGAGACAGTGAGTGGCACTGGAACAGGTGACTAAATTAGACATTAAAATAAAAACAGTGGATTCTTAGATTGTTAGTAAGTGGACTATCATAATACAGATATTCGTGGATGGTCTACAGAGGTTATAGACACATTAAGTTAAGATGTATATGAATTAACAAAAAAACATTTATGAAATAAAAAATATATAGTTTTCCATTTATACAATTTTAATGAAATGCAAAAGTGTGCGTGAGAAATAACGAGTATCGGATACGGAAAGTCAAGTTTGCAGTCCCCCCGATCGTCACCCCGTGACCACGATCACTGCAAAGTGTTTGAAACGTCATGACAAAAATAATGATAAATATACGCGATTTAAACCGTTTAATGTTGTTTAATTACTATGCGTAACAAACACTAAAACCTAAGACAATATTAAGTTAAGTCTTCTTTTTACGGTGGGAGGAGGTACTGAAGCATTTGCACTTTGATGTTGCAAGTCTCCCTCGACAGCCTCCTCTTGATTTTTTCTTTTTATAGAAGTTTCCACATATTCTTGATCCCGGATCATTCTTTTCTTTGAGTGATGGGGATTGACCAGCTCGGGCAGAAGGCAGTCCATATAGAATGTGATTAGTTTTGTCTCAATTTTTTCCCTCCAAAATTTTTCTTCTTTTTGTAGAATTTCTATTTTTGATTTGTTGTCTCCATACTACACGGCAAATAAGCATTAGTTATATTACAAATGTGCATTTAGCCGAGTTTGATGATACCAATCAGATTTTTGATTGATATATACCTGCAAAAAATATAATTATACATTTTACAGACATTCAGTTACCTGAAGCCTTCAGAAAAGCAACTGTACATATCTGTTTGTCCGACAATCAATTTCGCACAATTTGTTAGAATGTGTAGATAGAATTTGTTAGTTCGTATACGAGTGTCAAGTAAGGATAAATGTCGAGAGAGCAGTCGAATGACACCTGTCAAAAATCCAAAATGGCGATTTCAAGACGGCCACCATACAAACTGCTCCGCCCCTGCTGAAGTTCGGCCTTCAGAAAGGGGGTGTTGGGAATATGAATAAAGGAATTTAAATACATATATTCAGATAATTTGCACGTCAGATTTTTTGCACGTCAAGAGTACAACATCGCTCTTTACCATCTATCTAATACCCTAACAACCGAAAAGGGGGCGAAGGCAAGTATAATACATATCAGCGATGGCATTCCCAAAAGGGTATTGCTTCAGATAGGAGGCCGGGCATAAAATTTAAGTCTTGCTCCGCACAATTATGTCAATGCGTTGTCTTTTGTGTAGGTACTCAGAAAAAATATATTGTTTATACCGACCCTACAGAGGTGTGACAAGTGCAGGGCGATAATAATGTAAAGTGTTATTTTTCAGTGTAAAAAGAAAATTTAAATGTATTTATAACGTTTTTTTTATTTAATTTTACCTGTTGCTCTGCTATGGATAGGTCAAAATAATTTTTAGCCTAATATAGGTAGTATATAAAATATTTCCATTATTTAAATGTGCAAATTTAGCAATATTTTATTCAAAGAATTACTCACTTAGTTTCATGTAGTGGAAGAACACAGTCTAAACTTATTATATGAGATGGCGACTCCGACAGTTTTCCCTGTCCGAGTGATCTCAGACTTCGACTGATTTGTTATTTTTTTCATGAGAAAGAAGGTGCATTTTATGAGCACAGTCAATTATTCAACTCTATTTATGTATAAATCGATACTTATATGTACATGTCTAAGTGATAAAATGTATATTTATAAGTACCTATGCCGGTGACTTTGTATATAATATCTTGAATATATACCTACTTGCCTGATTCTGAATATTCTTTCATTGATATAAATCTACATCTAGTCTTGAGGGACGTAAACAATGTTTGATGTTTTATTGCGATATAGGTACCTACCCACCAAACTAAATGCTTTGATTTGCTACGCTTTTGTTATTATTATTTAGCAACGCTCAACTCCATTTACGGTTGAACGGCAGCTGTACTTTAGAGCCAGATAATTTTACTTTATACCTGTTCGGCACCTTCAACCACATCACTTACCATCAGGTGAGACCATAATTATACATATACCAGATATTATTATAGTACCCTACTAATCATACTTAGATTAGTACGACATATAGTTATTTTATAGCTCCATTACAGTACTAAAGGAACCTAGTTGGTATAGAATCTCTTAGTTCGGTAGAGATAGTACTTATGTTTCATGAATAGAATAAACACCAAAACACAAACGATTATTAAATTTGCATGGGTACAATAGGTAAAAAAAACTGAAATATTAATTTCATATATTAATTTCATTTCTTTTGCCTCTCTCATAATTCTTGCAAAGTCTTTGTATCGACTCTTCTGCATCCTTTTTTATTTTGTTGGTTATCTTTATTTCCCATATTGATATACTCGTACCTACCAAGATACGTATTTATAATGCAGAGGTGATAGCGCGCGAGCGATAGGTCCACGTCCAACGGCGCACAGCGCGGCACTGAAGGACAGCTCTTACGCATTGATTTTATTTCGTAATCGTAAGCTAATAAGGTTGAATATCGAATCTTCCGATTGACCGTAATCCTGCACAGAACTAAAGGTCGTAAGTCTAAAACACAGTTTAATTTTTTATGAGAATACTAATTACTCTAGGTAAATTTTACTTATACAGCGGATAATAAACTACATTTCCTTTCTATGTGTATTTATTATTGATATGTAACTGATGCAGTTTCCCAGAAAAATCCAATAATTTAAAGAAAAGGCTTCATTTTAAAAAATTAAAACTATCGAGTAAATTTCTTTCAAATGTGTTCCTGTCTGGACAACGGATAGAAAAAGGTTTGAAAAATCAAATATTTGAGTTATCGTGTCGATTGCATATTTAAGTTGCTTAAAAAATCTAGTCGAATGAGAGTATTTTTTCCGCAGCCTCGTCTTAAACCATCAAAATTAATTAGTTTATTTACATAAACATATAATGCTTACTTAATGTATATGTATTTATAAGAAGCTCAAGAAATCTTTATATATAAAAATTACGTGTCACGTTGTTTGTCCGCGATGGACTCCTAAACTACTAAACCGATTTTAAATTTGATCAAATTGCACACCTTGTGCAATTTGATCTAAATTGAAAGATAGGATAGCTTACACCTCAATTTACAGTCGTAAAAAATTACCCTTGCGAAGCCGGGGCGCGGCGGGCCGCTAGTACTCCATAAAGTTTACAATATAATGTACACTAGCTTTCCGTGCGCGGCTCCGCCCGCGCGTATGTCGGTTATCGCGCAAAAACATTAATATCTTTTTGCGCAGTTGGATAAAAACTATCCTATGTTTTTTCCCGGGTCTCAAACTATTTCCATAACAAATTTCATTCAAATCGGTCCAGTAGTTTTGGCGTGAAAGCGTAACAGACCGACAGACAGACAGAGTTACTTTCGCATTTATAATATTAGTACTGATTTATATACTTACGCTTAGACTTGAGAACCTTTCCCATTTTTGGGAAATCTATTAACAATCATAGTTCTATATGTCCAAATGTTATTACAATTTACAAGCACTATCGCGTGCTGAGCGAAAATGACGTTTAATTAGGTATATACTAGTGGCTCTCTGAGTCTGCCCCTTGCATAGCTTACAATCCAACACAATAAAAGTATTTTACGATGATAATGACTGTGCTGCGTACTTGAGTAGACGAGAGAGGGAGCCTATCACTTATAGGCAACTGACGTGCGTGTCAGGGACATTGCCATTAAATTTAGCGTAGGCGTCCATACTTTCAACACTATATTATAATATTTATAATGTATATCACTATCGTAACTCCGTCATTTTGAAAATGTCCAAAAAATTAATCGACATAAAAAATTTATGAACTTATCAATCCTGCTCAAAAAATTTGGTGAGAATCGGTTGAGAAACCTTGTAGAAGAGAACAACCGGACATACGAAACCATTTTTGTTCAAGTTCAGTTAAAGTTTAACTTACACAAAAATGGTTTTTTGTGTCTAACTGTTGAAGCAGCGACGATTCGCTTGAACATAGTTCTCACTCAGTCAATATGTACATTATATTATATTCATAATGTACATTTATAATATTATATAAATTCATCGCTGCTATACTATTACCTCAATCCTAAAACCCTTCGTTCATAATAACAGTTTTTTTAAAACTATCTTAAGAAAACATAAAACAATATTTTAATAAAACACTTAAAAAAGTATAAAATAGGTATATATCTAGTGACAATACCGCCTAATTTTACTGTTAAACCTACGTGACGTCACAAACGCCACGCAGCCCAACCGGAAGAATATTCGACTAGTTTCGCTTCTAAACGAAGCATCTTCAGGAGGTCTGACTCACCGAGCGCACGATTGAGACCTTTTGTTCATGTTGACTTGACTTTTTAGGTACAGTCAAGTTGACTGTATCTAAAAACGTCTTGGAAGTCGCGAGAATTAAAATGTATGCAGCTAACATCGAGATATACCTGCGTAGAGTTCAATGGCAGCTAATAACAATAAGAGCCGTGGATGGAAGTAGTGGTAGGTAAATGGTAATAAACATTTTGGAAATCTCGGAGTAAACGGTATTGATGAAGGCGTATATACATGTATTTAGGTATTTTACATAATCTTTTAAATACCATAAGTATTCGTTTTCAGTAAGTTATTTTATGTCTGTTTTGCCATGATTTTAAAGGAGAATGTTCAAAGGCAGGTCCCCTATATGGCGGAGTGTCCTATTAAAATATTATGCTCATATCGTTGCATATTTTTTTGCTCTTCTCTCATTAACAGCGTATTTCTTTTCACCCTAGCATTAAAAGTTTTCTTAAAGAGTACATACAAACTTTTATAAATTATTTATTTCCTGTTAATTGAAAACTAGCAACCAAAGATAATATGCACTTCATTTTTTTTTATTTATTGGCAACTGGATACATAGTCCTTATGCATCACTAAAATATTGCCAACTTAGAATTGCCAGTTATTTATAGTTCCCATTTTTCCATTATCTTCGATCGATGAAAAATACAAAGCTATGATTGAATTCATTGCTATTCATATAGTTTTTTTTACACGTTGTTAGTTTTGCCTTTAATTGAATATCTATGGACAGCGCAGAAACGATCCATACCGTAAGTATACTTATTGAATATACTATCGGTACTATTGATAATTTATGTATGTTTTTTATTTTATTTTTATAGCCTTTGACCACTATCTCACTTGATGGTAAGTCATGATTTGGTCGAAGATGTTGTTCAGGCTAATCTAGAATTACTGGCTATGAAGGCCAGCTGCTGGAACACACTGTTCAGTGCTTGGCGATAGATTTTCTACTTGAATGTGGTAGCTAGCCAGTCGGGCATTCGCAAAATGCCCTACCACCATATGCATGCTGTAACGACTGCCATCTGAAGACAACGCCGGGACCGACGACGGCTAAACGTGCCATACGAAGCGCGGAAGCTCTCAGTAGTAATGTCACTAGCTGTCAAGCATCTAAGTCATGATTTATGACGTTGCTTAACTTAGCTGATCGATTAAGAACGGCTAAGCAAACTCCGCTACAAGTCCTTTAAGATGTATATTTATAGATGCCTGGTATTCAATACAATATGGCTTGCTGTTAGGTGTGCCGCCAGGCTAGTAGCAAGTTGAACGTTAGAATTCAGCGAGTATAAACTATAATAAAATAAGGATTTATAGCAGCCACATATAAAAGCATCAGTGATGGTATAACGTGGAAGAACGGCTGTCTTAACACACTCTTAAGTCAGGAAAAATCGATATGTTGTGTCTCGATTTAAAAAATGTTAACTGGCATCACTACTAATGTTTACGTGCCGCTGTCAAGAGTGTCAAGTCAATGACGAGCTGATAGCGTGAAAGAAAATAATCTTTTCTTTTGAAATGTCTTGTCTATTCCTAAATAGCATCAAGTTATACACTAACCGGCAAAAAACTCACGTGTTTTGCCGGTTACTGTACTGTACTTACTGTACTGTACTGATTAGTTTCCTAGATTAAATGTAAATTACTTAAATGCAGATTCGCATTAGGATCTTTCAATACAGGCAAAATCTTACAACTTGAAGCATGTGCGAGAAAATACTACCATATTTATTGTTATATTGTCTAGAAAAAAGCAATGAATTAGAAGAAGATTGGCATTAATATTAAATCTGAATAATTATTAAGGACCAGAGTAAAGTTGTTGATACTACCTCCTAAACTATCAGGTTGCGGATTTTGAGACTTATGGTATCATTCGATTTGTCTGAAAAGTATTATAGTCTTAATATCTAGATGATTGATAATTTTTATAACTTAAAAATTAAATTACTCTTAAACCAGGGTAAAAATATGAAAAATGGCTACTGATCCTAATATTAGACGTTTTTATTAACAAATTAAAAAAGAAATAATCAGGACACTAAACTTTTTCTGCGGACCTAAATCTCCTAGTGAAATGGGCATTCTCCTTTATATTTTATGTACTTACACACTATTTGGCTGTAACTCCCTACCTACACGTATAAAAGATGGTAATTAGAATAAAAAATGCCAATTTTAATCTCACAATATATATACGCATATGAAAAGGATCTTTGCGAATTACTGAGGAACTTTAAAAAACTTTAAAATATTCGCTTCAAATATTTGTTATTATCATTATAAACTTGACAAGAAGTAAGATAGAATTGCAAATCAAGGATTCGTACTTGAACCCGGAAACGATACTAAGGATTTTAAACTTGTAACGGAAAAGTAACGAGGACGGCCCAAAAATAACGAAAAACGTTACTAATGTACGTTTTGGCAACACTATGACTGTTGTTTATTCAAATTTTATTGCCATCTAGTGAGATCGTAAGACCCTCAACAAAATACAGATTATCTATAATATATTTGTATCTCGCAAAAAAATCTAAATATTCTAGCGCCATCTAGCGTGGAGTAGATTATTATGCACTATTACCATGGACTATGGACATAGTAGATGATAAATGAAAATGGAGTTTCTTCTTCTTCGTTTAAATTAAAGGTTGGCGTTTTTCTGCAAGCGCCTTGTGTCGCTGGCAACTTAATAAAAGATTTAGAGGGAAAGTACCTTGATTATTGTAGATGGAACATTTTACTGAAAGAAGACATGAGTTTATAAAAAAAACTGCATTCGTAGATATTTAAAATTTAAATAATTACATGGTTGAACCGGGAATCAAACCCGATATACACGAGAAAAATAATCAACCTGTAGTTTTATCATACCAATCGAAAGGCTTCATCATAAGGATTATTTTTTTGCTAAATGACATAGTGTCAGATATAAAAGGAAGAGCATGAATTTTGTATGATAAAGCTACAGGCTAAGATTTTTTTACCTATTTAGATATTTCAACTCTCTGGCTACAGTTGATTATTTTTCTCGTGTTACGGGTTCGATTCCCCGTCTCAACCACGTAATTATTTAAATATCTATGAATACAGCTTCAATTGTTTTTTAGATTCATATAATGTCTTCTTTCAATACTTTCCCGCCATATTGTGGCATATCCGTGGTCGGACGCTGTGTATAGTAATGTTCAGTAAATAAGTAATCTGTCTGTGGTGGGGTTGGTATACCTAGTAATAATGCTTCGCTGTATTGTACTAACGCATCTCAGACCGAATAATTTTTTTCTTTAATCGATCTGAAAAACGCATATACAAAAATATACATAGAATATAATAGAAGATGTAGGTCATCGAATAGTAGGTTACTCTATCTGGAACATTCTAGTGCTTTCATAGAAGCAGGCAGGTGGAGCGGGGCGGAGCGCGGCGCGGCCGGTTCGCGGCGCGGCGCGGTGCGGCGCGCGGCTTTCGTCAAGCAGCGCGGGGAAGAGCTGTTATTGTATTGATCCACTGTGCCCTGCCGCGTAACATGGTCATCTCTCGAACGTACTCGAATACTCGAATGTTCTAGAAATTGGAAAACTGGAATGACGTAGGTTACTTACATATTTATAGGTAGGTAGTAGGTACCAACTTATGTTAGTTACTGTTCCCGTACGTATGATAAGGTATATATTAAGTACTTACATAAGTACCTACCTACTGATTGAAGGACACAGATGAAGTACCTATGAGTAATTAGATGAGATGACCTAGAAATCAAACTGGAACGAAAATCGAAATAGGTAAGTAGGTACCTATATTGAAGTGACACATGCCGCTTTGCATCTCGCGTAGAAATGTTTTCTGCACAGTGTGTGTGAATTGTTGCTATGCTTACCACAGTATTTGTCTTGGGCATTGACATCAGGTCAATAAACTAGCTATACCTACGTAGGTACTTTATATTTAAACAGTAGTATACCTACCTAAGTTAAAAACTTGCGATTCATCAAAAATATTTGATTGAAGAATTTGCAATGGTCCAGTCTTTCAAGCGATGTAATTAGCAACCTAGGTAGGTACTATAATTTGAATGTTGACCTTCAGTATGTATCCCATTACCATGAACCTGCATGTGGCCTTTTCATGACCATGTCCTGCGCTACGCTGCGGTTATTGGTAGAGGTGTGTACCGGAGGCAATTTCAGCCTCCGGAGAATTTGCGGTGATTTTATTGAATAACCGGTGTTTCTCCGGTTATTCTCCGGATAGTCAGTATATTTTATTACTGATGCACAGAAAATACTTGTTATCCAATCGAATTTAATGTGACCAATAATAGTAGTTTATGCAACTGTCATATAATAGAGGGTATTAAAATTTTAATGCAATTAAAACATGAGTGTAGTTTTTTGAAACGAGCCGCTCTGGCGTGTTTCAAAATAAGATTACACGAGTGTTTTAATACCTAATTATATGCAGTTGCATACACTACTTTATTTAATTTCATGGCTATAAGCTTTTCTTGATTTTTCTGGCAAAAGAAAAAAGCCTGTTTCTGGTCTATTGGCTCGGAACCAGGTGGTTGCGCGCGCAGCGCGCTCACCACAGATAATGTGTATTTAAATTGAATTGAAACCTCCTTGGTCGGGACACATTGTACTTTAATAATTAAAAAAATGTTTTAAAGCATTGTTTTGTTAGGAAAATAATGCTTTAATTTAATTTGTTAATTTTCTTAAAGAAGTATGTAAATAAAATATGCCAATAAAAATCTGTATTTCATTTCATAATAAGAATATTACCGAATGAGATTATATAAACTAATTTTGAATGCAATCCAAGGAAAAAAAATGGTTTTGATTGTCATCAAAATACTTACCTACCGAGAACAAGTGGTTTTCTTGGGAAGCATAAACGGAGGAGAGCTCAATGGGGTTAGTAGTATTAATGGTTTCCCGTGTAGGTTAATAGAAGCAAAACGCATTTACAGAACGAATGAGATGAGATGAAATTAATATTATTATTTTATGACATTCGTATGAGTAGTAAGTATCGAACAAAGGTACATCCCTACCCTAATCGCGACTGAATCGCGCGTTCAGAAATAATTACCCATTAAATAATTGATTAACCGGTAGTCAATAGAAACACCGATTAGTCTCCGGTACCCATCCCAACCGGTGATTATCCGGTTTTTTGAGAACCGGTACACACCACTAGTTATTGGTATTTGGTACGTATGCACTACGTGCGGCGCACGTATAATGTCAGATGTGCTAAATGCTGTAAGTAAACAAAAAATACAAATGAATTCTACGAGGCGTTGCTGTTGACTCATCTCGGAATCTCGGTTCAATATTCTCCGTTTTATAAACAAATCGAACGGTAGGTTATTTTGCCCACGCGATTTCTATTTAAATTCCAATTTAAATATGGAACTCCAGATAAAATCGCAGCAGAATGTCTCAGAGCTGTGTGGACACACCTGAAAATAGTTTCCCTAAATAAATATGTGCCAGTTACTATGAAGTGTGTATATGCCCTATTTTATTACGGAAAACTCTACATAGGTAAATCTTCGCTATCGTCACGGATATTCAAAAATAGAATATAATTTCTGTGTGGTCACTGCTCGAAAACAAATTGCCTGATTTTAGTATGTCCCAATTATTTATATTTATGGAAAACTCAAAAATAATCTCTGCCATGGACATTGATCACCACATAATAGCCTACAGTAGATGTAGACACATATTAAGTACCAAATAATTATAAATTATAAGGTTTGTATGTACTGTACTTACAATTCCTATACATAGAGGTATTTTTATTCATACATAAATGGAATAGGGTCAATTTGCTATATTTAGTGCCAAATAAAGTAGTGTATTTATTTATTAGACATTGCAGTAATTAAATGGAATATGTACCTACGCTAATAAGTCAAAAGTCGATGATCACGGATTGCCATAATTATTGTATAAAACAAAATCTAGCATCATTTTTTTTAATACCTTCTCACACTAGTAATACTTGGTAAGTACATCATTGCTGTTAAATGATTTGTCATAGACTGTAATTGCATAACTATTAGGTAATCTAGCAGATATAAATAAAAGATATATAAATAATGATTAGACTCGTAGAATTGGAATCAAGTAAGAGATTACTGCCTCCGATGCATGTATTACTTATAATAGGTACCTCAAAAGTAATCATATAATTGTATTGATTTTGTAACGTTGAGAATATTATGCTACTCTTATCTATTAGCAAGACGTTGTTATTATATTCTAGGGGATTATTCATTAAGATGGCAAACGACTTACCCCCTCTTATTTGTTGTTTAGTCTGAACATCATCTTCGACCGCATCATCACTTACCATTCGATGATAATAGTGGTCAAATACTAGCCTATAAACTATAAAAAAAACATCTTAATGGCAAAAAATGGGTGTTAAGTTTTGTTTAATCAATCACTTTAATTTTTTAAATTTGTATATTGTAGGCTCCAACTAAGATTTTATTATATTTCAACTCTCTGGGCTCCAATTATATATTATTATAGTTCGAGACCGATAAGACGATAAAATATTTCTATATATTGTCGTCTTTTCGGAAATCTCTCTAACGATTTCGATAAAATTTAAATAAAATTGTTTTTATGGGCTGAAAAATCAATCTAGCATCGAGAGTGTAAGCTAAAGCATTCATTAGTATAGGCCATAACAAAGCTAAGTATATGTGGTAGGTACCTATCTCAAAGTACTTACGCAACATTCTAATCTATTCTATACATTTCTATCCTTCTTGGAAAGCAACCACTTTGCCAAAAATAACAAAGGGTCGAATCGAACGAAAGTTCTAGGCCTTAGGGTAGCCTTATTCGAAGGCCAGTACAAACAGCTGTTGATGTAAACAATGGTAATGCTTTCTCGCTCTTTCCTCGGAACTCTCGCTCATTTTTTTCCAGCATTCTCGATGCACAGTGCCTGGTGAGTAGCGCACCGTGTGATTTCTAGAAGCTTCGCCAGAAAAACACCATATTCGGGAATTAAATTACCCCAATACTCTAAATTAATAATTATTCAAGTTGTATTAATATTTAAATTGCATCTATCAGTCAGTTTGTAGTAGCATAAAATTATTATGGCATACGAGTACAAACTGCTTTAAAGAAGTGATCTTACTAAACTTTCAAATCGCTATGTATTCGTAACAACTCAGGTAGTCGTAATATTTATTATTTATATAAATGATAATTCTAATATATAAATAAAATATTTTGACCGAACTTAATTTACAAAAAAATATTTATTGTACCCGTTTTCTTTCAATGATGCCCTTATTAATCATTATTTAGGTATATATAAATACCTGAATATATTTGATAAATACATAGTTTCTAAATACAGTTATAAAATGTACAAATTAAAATCCTTCTCCTGCGACATTGATCTCTCTATAGCGTTTTTAAAATATTCAATTTAATATAATATTTTGTTAACTTCTCGCAGACTGATTTAGCACTTTAAGAAACAAATAACCATAATTCTATTTCTATAAGCTACCTTTTTCCCAAATTTTATAAAAAATAGATAAATTATTGTATATTATTTTAATAAGTTAACTTTGGAGTTTGTGTACAGGTATATAGGTATATAATGTTTTGTTTTATTATTATGTTTAGTACTCATATTAAAATATATTAGATTAATAAGTATTATACGTTATATAGGTACACAAAATGTAACAAAATATTTCTCATTGACTTAATACTAAAACAATCCAATTGCGAGGTGAACTCACACACCCAGGGTTCCTTACCACCACAGAATGGACCAAAAATTGGTAATTTATTCACGCAGATCGAGATTCTTAGTGGGAGTCGGACATGCATATGTCTGCTTGTCTATATTATGTTAATTGTTGTTGTTACGTTTTATATTGTTATACCAAGCTTGTCTCATGTATTTTAAGATAGAGCAAGAAGAAACTTTAATAAACACTTCTTCAACGGAGACCCTTTTATTTTAACTGTTTGTTGTTATTATTTACTAGGCAATTCGCTATAGTAACAAATATTCTATGAAAATTTAAATCGGCTATTGTATTTAGTCGGACGGACGGACTTAGTAATAAGGTTCCATTTTTTAATATGGTACCCTAAAAAGACTAGGAAACTACAAACTTGTTCATCAATAATATACCATCAACATTGTTCAATATATAAATCATATATTGACTAATTTGCTAATATTCAAAATACATATAATATGAGAATATCCATATTTTACTAAATACATATATACTAAAATATTTCAATAACAAACAATAACTAATTTAGTAATTCATTTCTCACAATACACAGAATATTTTTATGGTTACGTTAAATTATAAACATGGATAGAATCTCCCCATTTATTGGGAGAAAGTCTTAACTGTTCACCCCAATATGTCACGATATGAGCGAGACAGACCAATGACGTAAAACATTCTATCTCTGTCTTCATTCTGATTGGCCAACCTAATAGGTCTCTAGAATGTTCGCTGGCTATGATTGGCCTATCTAGCAAAGGGTGGAACGTTCTCGACTCCTATTCGTTTTCATATATAAGCTCGCAGAGCTCGGCGGGAAGACAGAATTATTTGAAACTCGAAGCGAATAAGACAGTGATTTCGGTGCAACCGAAGCGAATTTTATTTCTACAACTGAACGAAAGTTTTACAAGTGTTACGAGGAAATTAATAAAACAAAATGCCAGCTATTGGAATCGATTTGGGCACAACCTACTCCTGTGTAGGAGTATGGCAACATGGAAATGTGGAGATCATCGCCAACGACCAAGGCAACAGGACAACACCATCTTACGTCGCGTTCACTGACACCGAGCGACTGATCGGCGATGCTGCGAAGAACCAAGTGGCCCTGAACCCAACCAACACGGTTTTCGATGCAAAAAGGCTCATCGGACGCAAATTCGACGACCCGAAAATCCAAGCTGATATGAAACACTGGCCATTCAAAGTAGTCAACGATGCCACCAAACCGAAGATCCAAGTGGAATTCAAAGGGGAAACCAAGAGGTTCGCGCCTGAGGAGATCAGTTCTATGGTGCTGACGAAGATGAAAGAAACGGCCGAAGCGTATCTTGGAACATCAGTCCGCGATGCAGTCATCACAGTTCCGGCGTATTTCAACGATTCACAGAGACAAGCCACTAAAGATGCCGGAGCCATCGCAGGGTTGAACGTACTCCGGATCATCAACGAGCCGACAGCCGCCGCTCTGGCGTACGGTTTGGATAAGAACTTGAAAGGTGAAAGGAACGTGCTGATCTTCGATCTGGGCGGCGGGACCTTTGACGTGTCTGTGTTAACCATTGATGAGGGCTCGCTGTTCGAGGTGAAGTCAACGGCGGGAGACACTCATCTTGGAGGCGAAGACTTCGACAACAGGCTCGTGAACCATCTTGCTGAAGAATTCAAGAGGAAGTACAAGAAAGATCTGCGCGTGAACCCACGCGCGCTACGCCGCCTCCGCACGGCCGCTGAGCGCGCCAAACGCACCCTATCATCCAGTACCGAAGCTTCCATCGAAATCGATGCTCTTTACGAAGGTATCGACTACTACACTCGTGTGTCTCGCGCACGTTTCGAAGAGCTCAACTCCGACCTGTTCCGAGGCACCTTAGAGCCGGTAGAAAAGGCCCTCAAAGACGCGAAACTTGACAAAAGCCAGATCCACGATGTTGTCCTTGTCGGCGGTTCCACACGCATTCCGAAGGTCCAGAATTTGCTGCAGAACTTCTTCTGTGGGAAGCAGCTGAATCTGTCCATCAACCCTGATGAAGCAGTAGCTTACGGCGCGGCAGTCCAGGCGGCAATCTTGAGCGGCGAGTCGCACTCTAAGATCCAAGACGTTTTACTCGTTGACGTGGCTCCCCTATCTCTTGGCATTGAGACGGCGGGCGGCGTGATGACCAAAATCGTCGAGCGCAACTCCAAGATCCCGTGCAAGCAGTCGCAGACCTTCACCACGTACTCTGACAACCAGCCAGCTGTCACCATACAAGTATACGAAGGCGAGCGTGCAATGACGAAAGATAACAACCTCTTGGGCACTTTCGACTTGACTGGAATCCCGCCAGCGCCCCGTGGAGTCCCGAAAATTGACGTCACATTCGACCTTGACGCGAACGGCATCCTGAACGTCTCTGCGAAGGAGAACAGCACAGGTCGCAGCAAAAACATTGTCATCAAGAACGACAAGGGACGTTTGTCACAGGCCGATATCGACAGAATGTTATCAGAAGCAGAAAAGTACAAAGAAGAGGATGAGAAGCAACGTCAGAGAGTAGCCGCTCGCAACCAACTGGAAAGCTATATCTTCAGTGTTAAACAGGCCTTGGATGATGCTGGAGACAAGCTGTCGGAGGAAGACAAGAGCTCTGGTAAAAATGCCTGCGATGAAGCGCTACGTTGGCTGGATAACAACACCTTAGCGGAACAAGAGGAATATGAACATAAACTGAAAGACATTCAGCGAGTGTGCTCCCCGCTGATGTCCAAAATGCACGGAGCCGGTGGTGCCACGCCAGGAGGAATGCCTGGAGGTATGCCTGGAGGACCAGGTCACCAAGGTCCCACAGTAGAGGAAGTTGATTAAACTTTTAGTTAACCCGATCTGATTGTGATATTAATTTGTTAAGTAAGACTGATAATTTATTTGTTATGTAACCTTTGATCATTATGTCGAAATAAAAAATAATTTATTTTTATTCTTGTGTTTCATTAAGCTGATCCTTGTAGGTATGTAGTTTTTTCAATACTTACATTTAGCGTCAAAATATAAAAAGGTCAAATGTAGCTAAAATCAAGTAAGTAGGTCAAGCAATGGTATAGGTAGGTAGAAATAATAAATTATCTAATACCTACATATGTTAGTTCTTGAGATAATGACCTACACACAGAAAGTTGAAATACAAAAAATCTTAGCCTAAGTAGTTACGTGGAGGTACCCTATTATTTTTTTTTATGCCTGATAGGTTAGCCTTTGACCACTATCTCACCATCGTAAGTGATGATGTGATCGAAGATGTTGTTCAGGCTAACCTAGAATTACTGGCTCTCAAGGACAGCTGCCGGAACACACCGTTAGGTGCTTGGCGACAGATTTTCTACTTGAGGGTGGTAGCTAGCCAGGCGGGCAGTCGCAAAATGCCCTACCACCATGCAAATTACTTTAGTTATTCAGAGATTAGTTATATTGCAATATTTTGACAATACTCGTAGTAATCCTACGGCCTACTTAAGTTAAATCTAGGTCCTATATAGGTATCTATACGTAAAGTACCTACCTACCTACTCATACAGCTGTTTCTTACACTGTGCTACTTAGCTGGGTGTTCTTGTGGACCTGCCAATTTGTCCTTTTTTCCTATTAGGTAGGCAGGTAAGTTCTTAAAAAGGACATCATTAAATTAACTAGTTTTTGACGAGTCACACACCGGATATCTGTGAAGCTTTATAAGGTAGATATATTGTACGGTATATTGTACGATTTGTTTGTATTGCTGGTAGGCAGGCAGGTAGGTACTTAGGTCGTAGGTATATCTGTCGCAATGATTAATAAATAATTACATTCGCAAAGAAACCTTTGACCACTGTAATAGAATATAATTGCCTGATGTAGACGAAAATAACTGCAGGCTTTACATGGCCGTACTATATTTGGACTGGCTCCCATAGAGCTGCTGGAAGATACCGACAACATAGTTAATGTGACAGTTTATAAGGGAATGATTCATCTAGGCCGCTGATAGGGTAATAGTTTCTATAATAGTAATCTTATTGAGTCATTCTTGGCCGTTTTTGCACACGAAAGTTATTTTAGAATTTACGATTATTTATGTCAGCGCCATCTATTACTGCGCCTGAAAATCACGCATTAAAGCTAAAGCAACGAGCTAACGCTGCCACAGAATAAACGCTGCACCGGCCACAGCCTGAACAGAACTTATGCCATGGGTTGCCTTTATTTTAGTATCGTAGAGATGGCGTTAGTAGTAAGCTTTACCTGTAGAACTGACACGAGGGGCGTTCAATCTTCAAAGTACCTATTCAGAGTGTATCTATCTGTTGAAAATGAAGATCCAGCTAAGGTACATGCTTGGGGTCATTGGCATTTGGTTAATCACGATTTAACTAAGTTCTTCATAACATGGATATTTAAACTGTTTAATAAAGACTTTTTAACTAGGTCACCTTATATATGTACCTAAATATACTAAGTAGTACCATAAGAGGACTATGTAATCCTTGAGTACCTAGAGTTGTTAGTCGTAGATGCTAGATGGCATTAGTCGCAATATGATAGTCCTAACTCCTAACCCAATTACTGATTTCATTCTTGCTCTTCTATTATAGTATCGACCTTATGGAAGCATGTTAACTTTATTTAATTGCCTAAAGTCCTAAACCTTAGATATTTGCAGGAATATCGTACCATATCTCTTCTACCTATCTTATTTATAGTCTTGGGAAATATAATGGGATAATAATAAATATAATGGCCGGAATTATAATGGGATTCCGGCTTCAACTACCTACGTAGAGCAGTACTATTGCTGACTCTAAGTATAGGTTTTTGTCGTCAAATTCGCAATTTCATCACTAACACTATCATGATTTTTTTTATGCCACAGTCGCAGTGAAAAACTACTGTAAAAGGAGGATGAAAGTAGAATAATTTTAAATGCAGTTGATCTGAGCGCTTTATAGAAGTTAGTAACTGTAAGACAGAGTGTTAAGAAAGTAATGTGGTGTGAATAAGTACATAGTTACGTAAGTCGAGAAAGGGTCCTGAGATCTTTGAACATGTGAATAAGATATAGACTGAATGACAGAAACAAAGTAAATTTACAATGCGTGAAGGAACATTTTTTATGCAATTCGTCGGTGAACTCAACATTGGAGCGGTTCTGGACAATGAATAGGTCAAGAGTAGCCTTAACAGACGGGTGTGAATAAAGAATACTAATACTATTACCGATATTCTTAAATAAATAAATAAAAATACTTTTCTTGAAAATAATATCTTTTTGTCAAAAGAAATGTAACTTTTGGCCAATTGGCCCTGGTAATACAGCGAGAAAAATAACGAATGGTTTTTTTTTAAATATATTGCGGAACTTGCGGATATTTCGTTTTATTTAACTGCCCTGCTTTGAATTTTGATCTAGTGCCACTAAGTCTCCTCGAGAGCGACACTAAGGCTTAAAGTTTTCCTACGAAACGATGCATACGAATTATAAAATTACCTCAGGATATCCACCTAATCCTAGTAAGTAAATGAATAATATTGGTTCTAAATTACTAAGCATTCGACAACGTTTTGCACTCAATGGCAGAAATCTACGCAAATAGGTACCTACATTGTCCTATTGTATGCATTCTTGCTCCTTGTGAGCTTCAATACTTGCACATAGTCGCATCTCCTGGTAGTGACTAAGAGCTCCGTTTCAACTAACATATATTATGATTGTAATGAAACTGATTTATACGCAATATGAGATATCGACATTTAATTAAATGCAGCAAGTCAAGTGTAGTTTATATATTTTTATATATACAAAAATCTTTGTTTTTTTTTCAGGGATTACCTACAATCATTTCAAGCACTTGCATGTGTGGTAGAAAAGTGGAGACTAACACTTATTAAGAAAATCCCATTATAATTACCTATTACAAGTTTCCAAAAAATACGGAAGCCTATGAAACATGACTTTGTGTATGGTAAATGTATAAAAAAAAAAACTTAAAGTTGCCAAAATTGCTTTCGTGATGGGTAGATATGAGGATATTGAATGTCATTTGACGAATATAAAAAAAAAACCGTCATCATTTTCTGGGGGAAACCAAACGTGGCATGTTTTTAAAATGTTTTTAGCTTGTATTAAAATAGCTTTTTAGAATCGGCTCAAAAAACCGTTACATATTTATTACACAGGCAAGGTTTCGTTACTTTAGTAGTAATTAATTTAAAAAAGTAAAAAATCCGACTGAAAATAGTTTATTTTTGTTAACCAATTTATCGTTCCATTGAAATTGAAATTGCAAGTTATTATAGGTATATATTACGGAATCCTTTTTTAAAGCTCTTTATTTTGATACCCCACTCGATGGGTTTGGAAGAAAAAAATATTTTTTTCTTCTTTAAAAATATTAATTGCACTGCGCTCGTCACCTTGTAAGTGCCTGTAATTTATCTGGCTCTCAAGACTGCTGCTGGAACACACAGTTAGGTGCTTGGCGACAGATATTCTACTTGAGGGTGGTCGCTAGCCAGGCAAGCGCAAAATACCCTTCCACCATGCAAAGTCTTTATAGACAAACAAAAATATTACGAAGATATGAATATATGCTTAGTAATTATTATTCTATTAGGTAGGTACCTGGTAACTTCACATGACTTTGGCATCGAATAATTATCAAATTCAATTCAATTAGAATTTAAACTTACTCAATTTTGGATACTACATACACCTAAGAGGTACAAATGTTATCGAGCCTGTGAACTATTCTCTTCCATTATCACCACTTCATCCTTTTCTTTCAAAGGCACAGAACTCATCACATCTTCAGGAGAATAGCCCCTGAAGATATCTTCAATATCTTGAAGAGTCCTGTCTTTAGTTTCCGGCAATAGGAACCACGTTATTATCAAACCTACTACTACTATAGAAGAATACAAAGAATACGTCAATGGTAGACCTATAGAATGGTTCAACACAGGAAACATTTTTACGGCTAAGAAAAAGTTCACAGATAGCGTCATCATGCTGATTCCACTTCCTGAACCTCGATACTCCAAAGGGAATATCTCTCCGGCCACGGTAAGAGGCACTGACGATATGCCCACTGTCATGGTAAATATATAAAAACCTATTAAGGTAATGGGGATCCACTGATGGTCATAGGGAAGTCTACCATCCTGCTTCAAGTAAACGTATCCAGCCTGTGCAAAGTACGCCAGCGCACAACCAAATCCAGTGGTAAACAACAAAGTCCTTCGTGTCATGATTTTAATAAGGTACAGCGCTAAAATGTTGCAAACAAGTCTTTCAATATCCAAAACTATCATAAGTAGATTGTAGTTCGCTTCAGGACCTACAATTTGCTTGATGATGTCAGTTGCAAAAGAATTCATAACATTGATTCCAGCGAATTGGTACACTGTGTATAAGGTAATCATAATAATTGTTGGTTTGTAGAACGCTGGTTTTTTGCAGGTTTCAATGTAAAATCTGAAGAATCTTCTTGTCCTTTTTAAAATTGATATATCTTTTTCAGGTGTGCTCAATTTTCTGTCATTTTTATGCGCTATCACCATCTTTTCAAACTCCGTTTCTTGCGACACGCCATTTCCTCTTAACCATAAGAAGATAATTCTCGCTTCTTGATATCTGCCCTTTGATATCAACCAAGATGGAGATTCTGGAGTGTAGAACATCATAACGAGGCTTGTAAAAGTTATAAACGAACATATCAATGCGCTCGTCTGCCATGCGAAGTAGCTTCCGAAAGCGTGACTGAATAGAACTCCAATTGTAAGCGATACAGATATCATAGTTGCGAAGCTGCCTCTATGTTTGGGTGCAGTCATTTCGCCAATAATGATAGATCCCAAGAATCCAAACATGCCAATGCCAAATCCCTGGAGAAGTCTGGCAACGATCAGTCCATTCACGTTTGTCGCAAACAAAAGAATGAACCAGCCTATTAGGACGAATAAAACGGCAAAGAAGTGACATTTTCTTCTTCCAACTTTGTCAAGAATAGCGGTGACGAGTAAGGTGCCAAAGACAAGTGGAAAAGCCAGTGCAGCGGCTGCAAACAAAAATGCAAGGTTTCAACAATTTAAAATCATGAAAATATGTTTTCTAGTATGATAAACCATAAACATTATGATCGGTTTAGGACTTCAGGGTTTGGACGTTACGCTAGGTAGCGATATCTCAAGGGCCTTAAGATCAGGTTTAGTTCCGTATCCTTAGGTATAGTTCATTGTCCAGTGGAAAGATGAGAATTGATAAAGAACAGTCGTACCAATCCAAGACTCCTCATTGACCGTTGCGTGTATATGAGATTCCTTGGTCCTCAGACTTGGGATGATGACAGCTGCTATGCCGATCGCGCAGCCATTCCCAACTACACTGATGGACACGTTGGCTGTCACGAAGCACTGAAAACATAGGAATAGATATATTATTTCATGTGTGACATAGATCAAATACGGAGTTTTCCATGTGACCTATTTTATTAAAAATTGGTGCTGGATTGGGGTTTTTTATTTTTTTTTATGCCTGATAGGTTAGTCTTTGACCACTATCTCACCTGATGGTAAGTGATGATGTGGTCGAAGATGTTGTTCAGGCTAACGTAGAATTACTGGCTCTCAAGGACAGCTGCCGGAACACACCGTTAGGTGCTTGGCGACAGATTTTCAACTTGAGGGTGGTAACTAGCCAGGCGGGCATTCGCAAAATGCCCTACCACCATGCAAAATATTAGGTATTTCCCTGTACCAAAATATTTACCCAAGTCCAAATTAAAATTATGATCAGTGGCCATGCGTTAGAGGGATTGAAAACATTGGATGATATTATCATCACTGATCATAATTTTAATTTGGACTTGGGTAAATATTTTGGTACAGGGAAATACCCCAATCCAGCACCAACTTTTAATAAAATAGGTCACATGGAAAACTTCCATATTGGATCTTTTGTGCATAATATTATTATAAATTAAAATGTACTATGTAGGTAAAGGTATAGATCTATAGCCTAATAATCCACGCCCCTCTAATGTCTTTACTCCTACATGCTAAATAATATACAGGGTTATTGGTAAAATGCTAACAACCTCTTAGTGTTGACTTCTGCTAGTCCTAACAAAGATTTTGAGACGTTTCTTTTGTTTCTTTATATGTATATATATATATCCTGGATATATATATGTATATATACACATATATGAAACCACCAAAATAGATTTTTTTCAATTTCAATTTATTTACAAATCCAGTTTTTTTAAATATACATTTTAAATTTCAATTACTTTAGAGTACAGTTTTATTTAAATTATAGGTTATATATATACTACATTATTATTATTTTTATAAATTTCAACTTGATTACAAATCCATATATTTTTATATTATACATTTCAATTTGTTTATAAAATAAGTTTTTTTAAATCAGATATGTAGATTCATAAACGACACTATCGAGTTAATTGAACATGAATCTTATATTTGAATAATCTCGAACAACGAAAGTTTCATTTAATCGTGAATTTAGTGTTTTTTTTACCGGAGACATGCATTTATTAACGAAATAAGTACAACAACACTACAGCTACTACAATGAAAGCATTTAGATAACCTTCATAGCACTCATTTGTAGTGCATTATTTATTATTATGATAATGTTGTCTCATACATTATTCATAATCATTAAAAAACAGCTGAACGAGTGCAGAATTTGAAGAATGCAAAACTAGACTATTTTTTTTTAAATTATGAATTATGGATATGAAATTGAAATAAATTATAGGGCCCTGATATACTGATCGGTTGTTAATGAAAGAACTCGTTTTCTATAAACAGTAGTAGTAGAAATACGAAATGCTTTAATATTATACACTCGAGAGCAATGAATCCGGGTCACTTAGAGAATCCTAAGAATCTCGGAAACTAAAAATGCTAGGTTAATGCAATAAATTGTATTTAATAGACAATGTAATACTCCTTAAATGAAGGTATTAAAACTTCTTAGTTATTGTAAAGTTATATCATAAAAAAATCAAATTTGAAAAAGGGCCACTTTCGAAGATGGAACTACGAAATTACAGCATTTGGTTTTGCTTTTGTTTGTAATCTGTCATTTATGTGGGTACATAAACCATGTTGATAGTGCTCTATATTCATTATTCAAGCTGAAATTATGTCGCTTACGCCTGAAGAATGCACCAGAATACTTACAATGCTGGAAACCGGCCGGAGTCAGCGCGATACAGCCAGGACTGTCGGTGTGTCGCTGTCAACAGTACAAAGAGTTCTCCGACGTTACGAAGAAACTGGTTCTAACCTACGCAGACCAGGAACGGGCAGAACCAGGTGTACCACAGCACGAGAAGACCGATACTTGGTGAACACCATGCTTCGAAATCGCTTTCTCACAGGAACTGAACTCACCAATCAGTTTCGACGCCTCGGAGGAAGTAACCCAAGTGCATAGACAGTAAGACGTCGGCTTGCTGAATCTAACTTAAAACCCCTTAGACCTGCAAACGGCCCTAAACTGGAGCGTGGGCATCGTATTTCGAGACTAAGATATGCCCAGAGCCACGTAAATTGGAGTATTGAAGATTGGTCAAAAGTTATGTTCTCCGACGAATCAAAATTTATGCTCTACAAGCACGATGGAAGACACAGAGTGTATCGAAGACCAGGGGATAGATTCAAGCAAGCATGCATCGAAGAAAAAGTAGCCTACGGTGGTGGGTTTGTACTTGTGTGGGCCGGAATTTCTTCTGAAAGTCGCACAGAGCTGGTGATCATAGAAAACGGCTCTTTAACTAGCGTAAGATATGTGGAAGAAATCCTCAATGATCACGTTGGTCCATTTATGGTCAATTTAGGTGAGGATGCTATATTTATGCATGACAATGCCCGACCTCATACAGGTAGGATTGTGAATGACTACCTTCAAGAGATGAACATTACTCGTATGGAGTGGCCAGCGCGCAGCCCGGATATCAACCCGATCGAGCATGCTTGGGACGAGCTAGGCAGATGCGTAAAACAACGAAACCCTCCCCCAATCACGCTTCGTGAGCTCAAAATTGCTCTCACAGAGGAATGGGAGAATATTCCCCAAAATCGTATAAGGAACTTGGTGTACAGCATGCCAAACCGCGTAAACGCAGTAATGGGAGCACGAGGAGGCAATACGAAGTATTAAAATTCAAGAAAATCGTAATAAAGTTAAAAAATTTCATGTTTCCTATTTTTGTTTTAAGGAGAGATCAGCAGTTTTTTTCTTTATGTAATTTTGTGTTAATAAAATGTATGGTGACTCATATTTTTTTTACTTTCATTTAAGGAGTATTACATTGTCTATTAAATACAATTTATTGCATTAACCTATCATTTTTAGTTTCCGAGATTTTTAACATTCTTTAAGTGACCCGGATTCATTGCTCTCGAGTGTATTTTAAAGTATTAAAAATCCACATTCTAATAACTACCTGTAATATTATTATAACTTGCTTATAAGTACTACCTACCTATTTCACTCGTGTCAATCACTTTCCTTCACTCTATTCACTTTTTTTTATTAATTGAGACATTTTTTTCGCGGGATAAAAATAAATAGGTACTTGCCCATTAAAAAGACACACATTATTTACCGTCAACTATATGTAGACTATAAAAAAAATTTACTAACTAGTAAGTAAAATTGTTTTATAGTTAAGTAAAATTATTTTATACTATTACCTTTCAGTTTGCAGGTAATCTAAAAAAGTTATCTCTGGATGCGTTTTTGACGAATTCATGTAACTAAAAACAGCACATTATATCGTACTCATCATATTTAATATGTAAATATGTACTTGAACTTATTTTTGGTGAAAAAATCGCACGTTTATTGTTAAAAAACAACAAACCATTCGCTCGTCACTGCGGCGTAGTCGCGACACTCGAGACTGTCTGCGGGCCGAGCGTGGGCCGAGATCGAGGCGCGTAGGTATAACTCGCCCGTTTCTATGAAGTTGAAATACTGTATAGATAACATTACCGTGTCCCGGGTTCCTGTCATTTTGTGCGTTTCGATAAAGCGTCCGTTGTTGCGCGGGAAAAGTTCTTCGTCCCGCGTAAGGTACGAGAAGCTATCGAAATATATCGTCATCCCAACTTCAACCGGGATTGTGTGTGGAACGCCGGCATGGAAAGCTGTGTTGAACATTTGTGACTCCAATATTGTGCGTCTGAATCGTGAGACTGATACAGTTAGTGTAGTGTGCAGTGTTTCCACTTTAATGATTTCCATTCCCCACGCCTCAATTCAGATTTACCCTTTTCAGGACTTTTTCCCCTCAATTTTTTTTCTGCTGTAGTTTTTAGTTTTGGCCCTAACTAAAAAAAAGGTTATATCGATTTTCTTTTATAGCCTGCCCTCGCTTCTGGTGATAGTATACTATGATAATATATTGAGCAATGGCTGCAAGAAAACTTGCTCACGTTGAATGTTGATAAAACTAAGTTTGTTACATTCACCAATGCCCGAGAGAGAATACCTAACATCTATATAAAAGTACCTACACACTAACTGTGATAAATATAATTGTGTATGTCCTAGCAAAATGTCCCATCCATAAAATACCTAGGTGTGACCCTAGATAGAAGAATGACGTGGAAGAGCCATATTGAGATACTCAGTAAAAGAGTCAGAAAGCTTATTTTCGTGTTTAGGAACCTGCGAGATGTTGCCGATCGTACATTAATTTTTGCAGAGTATAACGCCCTCTGTAAATCTATACTTACATATTGTAATACATCATGGGGGGCGCCGGCATAACGTATATGACAAAATACTTAGATAATGCCGCTTCTGCCAAGCTATCGCCTCTACCTACGTAATTTAAATTAATACTGTAAAATTTATACCATTAAAATATATATAAAAATCACCTATATACAAACAGTGGCTCTAATCTCTACACATTTTCTATGGCTGAACGTACTGCCACAGTATTGCAAAGTACTGTGTAAAGTATAACAATATTAAAATTGGCAATTGGCCTTCAAAAGAGCGTTGTAGACGACTAAATTGAATAAATGATTTTGACTTTACACTGTATACCTTTTTTTAAGATGCTATGTTGTTGCGGTAACATTTAACGTTAACCTTTTGATTACGTTACCCTTTCAACAGTCATTATAAAATACATTATTTTTTCTTTTTATTTCGGTCGGGTTCAGCTACTCATTGATATAGGCAATTTCAAAAAATTTTAATGCAGTTTTACATAAGTAATTTATATAATAAAATTCAATATTTAATGTACCTCCCCTATTTGTAGCATAGCCGTTGGAAGTACTGTATAATGGGGTGTGGAATACTAAATAATAGAACCCCAAACCTCACTAATGTAATAAACTAAGTACTAAGTAATGTACCTGAGGTATTATTCATATTTGTTCCTAACAAACAAAATACAAAGTTATCTAAGTGTGGTTTTATTTATATTTGTTCGTACAAACAAAGTACTTAAAAGCCTATTAAGTAAACCCTTACCTGACGAATAAACGGTTTTTTACTATCGTCAGCTGTGTCTTCATACATTTTCACAATATTTTCTCACTCAAATATGAGTACTTCACCAGGAAAACATTTCAGTTTTACACCCTACAGCCTACACACATGTAAAACGACCGACAGACTGACACATCCAAACCGTCTGATATCACGTCTTTATTTACAGATAAAAAAGATAACACAATCATTTTGTTTGTTAATTACGTATTTATGCTGTCTGCGGATTCGCCCGCATTAAATCTTATTTTAGTTCTTTCCATGAAAAAAGTTATTGCCATTTAATTGCCATTATACATTCGGAAACAATGCATCTTAGAGTAAGAATACTTTTCTTTGTCTAAGTAAGCTAGCTCCGCCGACAAGTGTGAAGTGTATACGAAATATATGAAAGAAAAATATCGCGATATATTCTCAAAAAAGGCACTTCGAATGAGGCAAAAATTCGTAAGCGCATTCATTACATACGAGTTGATACGTTAAAACACTTAAAACTGATAGGTTGTAAGAATAGCTTGTAAGAATAGCGCGTACCTACTAATTAAAAAAAGTCATCAAAGTAACAATTTTAAACTACGCTAAACGCCTGTTAATCCATTGCCAAATGCAGATTAGGTTGTTGAAAACTTCAAGTGACTGTTTGTCAATACTAATGTCAAATCTCCGATTAAACGCCAATTATTTCAATTTTGGGTTTCCGAAAAGCCTTTTCTGTGTGTTGTCAAACTGGATTGTGCTAATTGCCCTAAATCGACCAATTATTCTAAGATTAAAGTCTTGAAATCGTAGATATATAATAATTAATAATATATAAGTATATATTTCTACATAAAATAGGCTATAAAATGGTTTTAGGCTTCCGTACAATGTTTTCTCTAATACCTGTGATAATACTTATGAGCGAAGATAATGCTGCCAGCGTGCTACCAACTGGTAGGTAGTTGCTGGCTGGAGCATTTTGACTGCCTGTGAGTCTGCTATGACTTATAGGTTGTCCAAATGCTTTTATTGTAGTAGCTGTAGTGTTGTATATAGTTCGTAGTATTTTGTTTAATTAAGATAAGATATTACAAGAACAGAATTAAATCAAGTATGATTACCTCAACACATGTATTACTACTAAGTGAATATACTACTAACGTCGACGTGATTAAAGTGTAGCTGCTCACTAGGCAGCCCCGGATCTACGATTTTTCCGAACCGGGGCAGAAACTTGTTTTGGCGCCCCCCACCAATAGTTTTTTTTTGTTTCGCCCAGTAAGTGAATATAGCCAGTGTCAAGTAAATAATATGTATTACTTAGTCAAGATCAAGTAACAGGATTAAAGTTTAGTCACAGTCAAGTTATACCTCAGTAAAGAGGTGTGAACTTTACTAGTTCGAACGGGGTTTTGCTGCTAGAACAAAAAGGTGTAGGTAAATCACATTAAGTTGAAAAACTTAAATAAAAAAGTTTTTCAACTTTATGTGATTTACCTACACCAGAGCACGCACGTAAAATTTACCATTATTTCCCACCTGCACTTGATGAAAAATAAATTTCGGCAACATATTACTAAATTGACAACACCATTTAATTGTTCCCTCTGGCGGGAAAAGGTTTAATTATTTGAAAAAAAATATAATAATATATTTGGGGACTGGGGGAATATTAACCCTTCGAAAAATACTATAAATTACTATCCTAATACGAGTACTAATAACATGACAAAATTATAGCCATATAAACATACAACAATATATATACATCCAAGAGGCAAGCAAGACAATATGCACATCCAGCTTTTTATCTAAATCATGCTACAGCTTTACACGGCGTGCTTTACTTTCAGCGAAAGAATCTATTAGCTCTTCAAAGTTTATCTGATAGGCAGTTTTATTTTTGATGGCAAGTATCGCTAAGCCAGATAGACGTTCCTGACTCATTGTTGAACACAGATAAGTTTTTATTATTTTCAGTTTGCTGAAACTTCGCTCACAGCTTGCAGATGTCGTCGGTGAAGTACAATATATCCTCAAAGCTATCGTTACATTTGGAAATGCTTCTCTGAAGTCATGCTTTCACAGGTGTTCTAAGAGATCAAATGCAATCGATTTTTCGCTAATTTCTATTACTAGATTTTTGAAAACGGCTAGATCTTGGCAATAATCAATTGCATTTAAATCTTTTAAATATTCTCTACTAGATCGGCTCCATTTTTTTGCAGATCTTGGGTAGACATGTTTCAAAATGCATGGCCACTAAGGAAGGCGAAATTTTCATTTAGACTCTTTGCACTCGCTACCCTTGTCTCAATTCCTGTTAATATGTTGTCAAACACTATTTTAATATCTTTGGAAAATAGCTGAGTCGAGTCTAGCGTTCTTGATTCATCCTCGCAAATTTCGTCGTGCTGCCTTTTTTGGAATTCGTTTGTTTTTGGGCTCGATTTCCAACTTTTCTGATAAAAGTTCAGCTTCTTCAATCCATTTTTCTACAGGTTTACTTCTCATTTCATGCAAAATCTTAATAAGGCAACAGAACGTGAAATAATAATGTTCTCTTTCTGTATTTCGATATTTAATCTGAATATCTCACGGAGAACATTAACCCAAATTGTAAAATTTAGAATAAATTTAAAATCCTTCACCGCATGTATTAAATTATGATCTTCGTATTTAGATTCTGCGTTGAAAGTAGATTTTTCAATTTCCTGCAGTGCTTGGATAACTTCCGATAAATTATTGACTAGAGCTGTAACAGCCAGATGTTTAGCCGACCATCTGTTGGACTACTTCCTTTTAAGTTGGTTTTTGTACACTTTTGCATTATATTCCACCACTAGGTGGATCTAACAAAGAAACAGTACAGTTCCTGTACTAGTTTTGTGGTTTTCCCAATAGAGTACAGCATGGGGTTGTTCAAAAAGGGCGTGAAGAGATTTCTTCAGGGTCGGCAACGCGCGACTGATACCCCTGGTGTTGCAAGCGTCCATAGGCTACGGTAACTGCTTACCATCAGGTGGGCCGTAGGCTTGTTTGCCACCTTAGTGGTATTTAAAAAAAAGTCCAAACAGGCTGACTGCTTCTAAGCATGACGATGCTGAATGCACACCAACAAGATTCAAGGAGTGTGCTAGGCACGGTACAAATTCTGCTAGTTCATTCGTTTCCATGTCTCGCGATTGTACTCCTTTATATATGCCAGCCATATTAGATCCGTGATCATATGATTGACCGCGACATTTTTGTAAACTTAAACCGTCCGCTTCTAGTTTTTCTAAAATTCGCTGTGTGATGTATTATCCAGTTTTTCCATCCACTTCAATAAAGTCAATGAAGCTTTCCTTTATTTCACATCCATTTTCCGTAATTTTTACAAATCGAATCACCTGGCTCATTTGCTTAGTGTGAGAAACGTCTGGAGCGCAATCGAACATAATCGTGAAATAATTGGCCTCCTTGATCTCATTGATAATAGTGTTTCGAACTTTTTTGCCATTATACCGATGATTTAATTTTGTATCGTCTTCGACAAATAGGATACCTGTCCTTTTTTTTACGTTTTTCTTACTGGTATTTTAGAGTAGGGTTGTATTTGCCGAAATAATTGGATATGGTACGACCCGCAATGAAATAGAAATTGTTGGTACGAGTACTATGGCGCCCGATTGAGCGCTCAGCACGATGCGGCGCGCGGCTCGGTAAGTTTAGTTTATTGTTGTGATTTAATTTTTTTCTCGTGTAAAATATTATCACTAAATATACTTATTTGAGCACGTGAACTGGTTAACGGTAGGTTTGGCATTTCAAGTTAAAAATTATTTCCGACCTATACTTAAACTTATGCTTACTTTTTCGCTGTGTTTTGTCATTTTAACTATAAAACAAATAGTAAGTACAAGTATTTTAACCTAATTTTAACCCGATTTAGTTTAGATAGGTATTTCGAAATAAAAGCTCCGAATATAAACAGTAAATACACAGTGAGAAGCGCCCATTTCTCGCGCCATGGTCGAACGTTTTGTAGGTAGGTACTTACCTACTTAGACCCGGCCGCGCTTCCCCGCCAAAAAATAATAAGCTGGCTAAATCTACGAATGTGCAATTAGGTGCAAGGGCGCTTTCTGATACCAATTTTCATTTATGTGTGTTCAATAGTGGATGTATTCTACTGATGACAATGTTGCTGAAAAATTTAATGATTTTGCGCCCCCTGGAGCTAGCGCCCGGGGCAGATAACCCGGTTCGCCCCCCCCTAGATCCGGGCCTGTCACTAGGTGCTAAATAGGTTGCTATAACATCCTTATTAAACAAAACGGGAAAGGCCTCCTTCCAGCCCAACCATCTTTGAGGAAACATCTTAAGATATGGTTTGAAGCTCTGTTTTGCACTTGATGTACAGCCACAACCTACTCACGTTGATGTGAGCAGTAGCTAAAGAAGACCATTATTTTGTGTTGCTGCGCAAGAGGTACAGGGTTAGAATCTCAGCGTGGACTTACACTTCACCGTATGATGCGAGGGCAGGAGTTTATCGAATGCCTAGCTCGCTATAGCTGTTGACCCTCAAGTAGAAAGTCTGTCACCAAGCATCTAATGACTCAGAATAAAATTGACTAATGGTGTGTTAAGATGGCTGTTCTTGAGTGCTGCCAATTCTAGGTGAAGCGTGTTTACATTTCTACATCATCATCAGTAATCAAACACTTACCATCACATGAGGTTACGGTCAAAGCGCAGCCTATCACCAACAAAAAAACCTGCTCATAAATTTTTACCTAAGTCGACTTTTACAATAATCCGACGGTAAGTTATGGAACATTCCTTAGAGTCAACCATAGTAACCGCGGCGATGCCAAGAAAGGATTTGGCATCGATTCCATTTCAAAAAAAAGAGAAATGGTTAAAAAAACCGGCCAAGTGCTAGTGGAACTCGCTCACGAAGGGTTCCGTACCATTATCTGTAACCTTATAAACGGCGAAAACCTCTTTTATTGTATGGGAGCTCCCTTAATTAGTTAATTTATTTTAATTAATTATATTTAAAGAGAACCTAAAACTAAATATACTGTGAATAGCTATAGCTAAAGGTATATTGCTGTGGGGAGCTGCTGCTGAAATAGAGACAATCTTTATCTTACCAAAGCGTGCAATTCGAGCCATATATGAAATGGATCCTATAGGGAATCCCTGAGAGATCTTTTTAAAGAAATTGATATTTTAGAAAATACTTTACCAAGAAATTACTTTACCAAGTCTGTATATATTTGAAAATATTATGTATGTTCGTAATAATTTGAGCAAATTTAAATCAAACTGTGACAATCACGATTATAACACTAGGAATAAAGATAAAATAGCGGTGCCAGGTTTTAGATTAGCAAAGACAAATAAAAGGTCCTTCTTAGGCAATTGTGTGCGGTTTTATAATAAATTGCCCAAACATATTACAACGCTCACAGAAAGAAAATTCAAGTTGCATGTGAAGAATATTTTGATAAAGAAATCTTACTACACAGTTTGTGATTACTTAAACGACAAAAATGCTTGGACTGGTTCGCCTCTGCCAAGCTAGCGCCTAACACCTACGTAATGTAAATTAAGTATTGTAATAATTTTACTATATAGTATGTACTTAACACATTGTTAAAAAAAACGTTTAAAAGAATGGCCCCGAGTTTCTTGCCCGTTCTTCTCGCAGTGGCTCTATAATTTTTGTTTGCTGAACGTTGGCAGTACAATGTAGTATATTTCAATATTAAAATTTGTAATTGACCTTCATAAGAGCGTCGTAGACGCCTAAATTGAATAAATGACTTTGACTTTGAAGCGTCTACCTGTCACCGTTATTAGTATCGAGCAAGAAACGAAATGGAGCCAGCCCCACTTAAATATTTATTACATTTTATTTTTAGTATTTGTTGTCATAGCGGCGCTAGAAATACATCATCTGCGAAAATTTAAACTGTCTAGCTATCATAGTAGTTATACAGCCTGAGGACGGACAGACGGACAACGAAGTCTTAGTAATAGGGTCCCGTTGGGAGAATGAATGTATATGAACGAATTTTTCAAATTTCACGTTATTATCATAGATAAGCATGCTAATCATGTGTTATGTAATTTTTCATTTGTATGCGTTCCAGAAACCCGTCGAGATATAGCAGATTGTTAAATGTGACAGCTTGTTAGCTGAATCGGGTTTGACACGCGTACCGGAAATCGGCGGTAACAACCGGTTTCTGAAAACAAATTTGTGACGTTGAATACCTGTTTCCATTGTAAAACGCAGATTGGGTTGCTCAAAACTTCATGTGACTGTTTGTCAACCAACACTAATGCCAAACTTCCGTATTCATTTATGAGTATTTGTTTTTTTTTAATTTTCAATCGATTGATGATCTACGATGAAATATACTATATAATCATCATAATATAGGTACTATAAATTTGCTGTGATTTTGTATACTTAGACCGATAGCAGTATCAGGGCCAAGTTTAGTTTTTCGTGATTCAAGTGACACTATAGACAACGAATATTGAATTTGCGGTACGAAGTTTGTTGTTTGATATAGTCTATGTCGGACCGCATCGTTTATCACTTTCATCAGTCTTAAAGAGTGTAAATATATCTGGCAACAACATAATATACACAGCATTTTTTTTTTTTCATATCAATTGTTACACAGTGTAAAGGCCATTTATAATATTATTAATGCTATAAGTACTTCTCGTCGTGATCCAAGAAAGCAGATTTGTATACCACAGATTAAATAGAATATATATGATATGTAAATGCTTTTCGTGGTCTCGCCTAAACTCCCTATCAAGATTTAGTAATGTAGCCATAGTCAACATATCACTAAATAATTACTTTGTCACCACTATGATTTATTTATTTTACTAGCTTTCCGGGCGCGGCTCCGCCCGCGCGTATGTCGGTTATCGTGCAAAAACATTAACCTCTTTTTGCGCAGTTGAATAAAAACTCTCCTATGTTTTTTCCCGGGTCTCAAACTATTTCCGTACCAAATTTCATTCAAATGGGTCCAGTAGTTTTGGCGTGAAAGCGTAACAGACAGACAGAGTTACTTTCGCATTTATAATATTATAATAGTACTGATTTCTGAATATATAGAACTCTCCTTTGACTTTTTATAAGCAAACTAATAAATTAATTTTAATATTTCTACGTTTGTAATAACGCATGTTCTGTCGGTTATATTACAAAATTACAAATTTACGAGAAGAAAAATTTAAGTCATGTGCGGGATTCGAAACCGCGTCCATCCACCCCTTTAGCCGGGGTATGCTCTAATCTAATTGAGCTAACATAACAATTAGTCCATTACTCAATTTTTTCCTATCGTTCTGTTTAACCATCGTATTAGATGGAGCGACATCTATAGTTCAACTTACGTTGTACTACAAAAAATGTACGCGGGTTCGAATCCCGCACATGACTTAATTTTTTCCTCTCGTAAATTTGTAATTTTGTAACGAATTAATTAATATTTCATATTTGGGATATGTACAAACCATACGAGACTGATAAAAAAAATATTCAGAATCAAATGCTTACTAGTCTATGCTACGAACGAAGTTAAACAAAAGCATACAAAAGTAAGCCAAAAAGTGTTTCACGGATACCTTTCTTTCGAACCCGAAGTTCAAAATATCGACGAATCAGAGTAGAAGCCTTTTCATTCTGTGGTACTTAGAAGGCCAGAACGTACGCGCGCGACTAAAAAAGTAACAAAAAAAGTATGAATCATTGGTACAATGAAAAGATTGTACCTATACAATATTTATTGTACTTATTATACAAGGTTATAATAAAAATGCTAATTTTTTTTTTGTTTATTTGCCTGAATACGTGCGAGTAACACCTGGTTTTTAATTAAGGGTTTGTGGCTGTAATGTATTATTTCATATGTTTTATTACTTTGCTCGATTTAAATATTCAAAACTCTATTCAGAGGCAGCACGGCGTGGTCCAGTGTTGCCGCGGCGGGCGCTATTGGCTCAGAGTAGGCATTAAAACACAAAAAAATTTATTAAAAACATTGAATTTGAAAAAAAATAATATCTCAAAATATTTGGTAGGACTTGGAGAAGTCAACCCCAAGAGGTTATTAGCATATTACCAATATATGTATATTATAGTTGATTTATTGTATTTAATATTACATATTGCTTTATAGAATTCTTCGCATACTCGGGATACAAATTTAGTGCTCGCGTCAAAAAATAACTTTAATCTCTTATTATGCAAATAACCTTACTATTGTCTTCAGAGAAGAAAAGATCATAATTTTTGTTATTCTATCAGTGTCAAATTATTTTTTTTAATTTTTGTTAGAGCCTCTCCCCTGAAAAATGCTAAGTCCGTCGCCAAGCAGTTAATAATGTTTTGGACCGGTTCCGCGATCCTATATAAAAACTGTTATGGCGGAAAATGACAGAATTTGGAAGGTTGGCGCGTGGTGGGCAAAATTAAGCTTATGTAGGCTTGGCTAGTGCATTATTATATGTTCTATGCTAGTACTTAAGATCAATAGACCACAAAAAACCAAACCCTAAGGTACTTGATGTCCCAAAGAACATTCGACAAAGACCCAGACAACATTTTAGGTACGTATTTTTATTCTGGCTATATGCCTTTATTAACAAAATACTACGAACTATATACAACACTACCTACAGCTACTACAATTAAAGCATTTAGACAACCCATAAGTCATTGCAGACTCACAGGCAGTCCAAATGCACATTACCAGTTGGCAGCGGCCCAGCACGCTGGCAACAATACCCCAATTTTTAAGTTATTAGGTAAGTACATTAGGTTAAATCATTTTGCACTGGACGTGGCAGTTGAATATTTCAATATTTAAAGTGCATAAGAGCTCTTAATCAGAAGGTGTCCCGCTTCTTGATATCTGGCATTTGATATAAGCCAATGCGTTTTTCAAGATTGCTGATTAAGTCTTGTATAAAAGCATTATCTATGTAACAGTTGTCGGACCTTGCATTAGAACCTGTGCCAGTGGATCAAAAGAGTGACGATGCTCTAAAATTTAGAGTGCATCATCACCCTTTTGATGCCAGAAAATACCTGGGCCCAGCATAATGCTGTGGACTAATGCCCAGCGCTGATTTCCACCTCTGACCTTTAGTTTTAGACTCTAAACTAAAGGTCAGAGCTGAAATTCAGCGCCAGTGCGGCGAATTCATAATGTGATATAAACATATTATTATTTAACCCATCACTGTTTATAACGCTGTTTGCAGTTCTGTCTGGAATAAATACTTTTTTGATACTGTTGTAGGTCTTTTGTCTGTACTCTGTACCAAAGACATAACCTAGGCCTGAACGGAGACTGAAATCATAATGTGGCAGAAAATATCATTTGGTAAAATAAATTTCCTCTATGAAAAAATTTAAGAAAAATTTTTTTTGACAATTTGTTATTTGTAACTTTTTTCTATGTAAATTACCTGTCCTTGTTTGATGGCGATAATTTATAACTACTTTAATAACAACTTACTATAAATATCAACATTTCGACTGCAATTGTTAATAGTTATTTGTTAAACAAGAGTGCAAAGTTGCTTTTTAACCGCGTGTTCAATTTTGATGACCGAGCAAGCGAAGGATTCTAAAATTGAATCACGAGCGCAGCGAGTGATTCAAAATTAGAATCCTGAGCGTTAGCGAGGGAATCAAAAGAGCACGAGGTGAAAAATCTTTGCACTCGAGTGCAACACGTAACTTTTCATTCCACCTCAGCGAGGAAATGAAGAACCGCGTACAAAGCAAATTGTAAAAAGAACACCAAGAAGGTTCCGAGTCTGACTTTTTAACAAATTTAAAAAAAGTTGTACCTATGATATATTCGGCACCATAGAGGTAGCAGTAAATAGGTTTAATGTTTTTTTTAATTCACAAACTTAGTGCACACGATGTTCTAAATTCAATTTACTTTATCCTCTAGAGAATAAAAACGGCTTTTCCACTCAGATATTGAAGATTAAAAATACTCTTTCCGAGATGGTGGGATAAAAATCATCTTTTATTTATCGAGTGAAATTACTATAAAACTAATGTTCATTGAAAAAATACGCAGAAATTCATAAATTTAAATGGGGAATGTGAAATTTAACGTTATCAGAAACGCATACTATATTTATTTTTGGGTTTTATTGCTAAGTATCATCCGGATCGTCCACTACTTTTTTTTTTTTTTTAGGTAGGACAAAGATGCTGGCTACCGCCTGTGCGATCGTCCAGCTCCACCGGATTTTGGGCGAGGGCCTGTTCCTTCAATAGCTGAACACAGCCTCCCCTGCAAAGGGGGTATTGGCCATAATCCCTACGCTAGGCAGGCGGCTTGGGGATCGCAGTGTCAGCTGGCAGTTCTTTAGAAGGCGCTGCTGCCCACCTTTCAGTATTTTTCCCTTAGTCGCCTCTTACGACACCCATGGGATGATATGGAGAGGTGCAATTCTATCCCGGCACCCCACGGGATAAATTTATTATTATTGCTATCATTATATTCAAATATTCAGTTCAGTAGGGTATTTATTTCACGCTTTAAATTGGTATTAATGACTTTTGTTATCATAATAATCGTATAAATGGCGTTAAAAGGCTTCCAAGAAAAGAATAAATAACTTTTGAATTTGCTTATTCATAACTAAGATAAGTTATTCCAAAGTAACACTTACACATACTATTACTAATGAGGTACAACTAATTGTTTTTGTCATAATAATAATATTCTTAAACAATTGATTTCAATATTTCACTCCCAGCATTTTTTTTTTGATCCTTGTTAGGTTAGCCCTTGACCACTATCTCACCTGATGGTAAGTGATGATGTGGTCGAAGATGTTGTTCAGGCTAACTTAGAATTACTGGCTCTCAAGGACAGCTGCCGGAACACACCGTTAGGTGCTTGTCGTCAGATTTTCTGGTCAAAATAATTGTTTTGACCTTTGGTTCTGTTATTTATTTAAAAATATTAGAATTTTTAATTAACAGAAACAGTAATAGCAAAGGATGTGCAGCATAATGCAGCATATTTGGTTTACTGATGATTTGGTCGAAGATGTTGTTCAGGCTAATCTAGAATTAGCTTCTTAGGTTCTTGGCGGCAGATTTTCTACTTGATGGTGGAAGTTGGGACTAGGTGAGCATTAAGCCCTGCTACCATGCTGTAACGACTGCCATCCTAAGATCGGCGGACAGATTAAGTAAGTAGTTAAGAACGGCTAAGCAAACTTCGCTACGAGCTCTTCAAAGGATAGCCGTTTGGCACAGGTGTACGTTTAAGGTCAAAACAATTATTTTGACCTTGAATTTGACTCATAAAAGTATTTCCTCTTTATGTATAAGAGGGGAGTTCTGACGTCGTCTTTATTTAGCTTGCATATTTAGCATAAAAAAAAAATATTTTCCTCTAAATCTTAATACTTAATGTTAATGTTTAAATGCACATATTCTTTATCTACTATATAGCATCCTTTTCATTCCCAATACCCCTTCATATCTGAAAGAGCGTTTTAAGTAGATTCATCTTACTCATGACTTGTAACTTCGCTCTTCTAACACTTTCCAATTGAAAATTCCTCCACATTGTTCCCAGTATTACAACAAGTCGTTCACAGTGCAGGCTGCACGACTATGGAATGGTTTGCCACTCGACATAAGACGTGCCAAATCTATTTCAATTTTCAAAAGTATGGTAAAAAATCACTATTTATCTATTATATAACACTGTATGTATTTGTATATATTTATGTTATAATAATGTATTGTATTACTATTTATGCAGTTATTTATTATGTATATAATAGTTTAATATATATGTATTATGCTAGTGTATATTAAGTTTATGTTTGTATTTATTTAATATAACGAAATGAGTAGTTATATGATTTATACATTAAAACACATTTTTTTCATGTAAACTATATTTATTGTTCACCACCGTATATCTCTTCTCTTGCTTCTGTCCATCCAAAGGTTGTCTGGAAGAAATCGCTACATAGCGATAAGACCGCCCATTGTACTACCTAAGTATACGTATGTTAAGGCGATTAGAGTCGCCAATGGCCTTGAGCATCTGGACCTAATCGAGCTTACTTTACTCACGCATCGCAGCATACGTTCCGCGCTCGCTGCACAAATATAACGGTCAAAGAATATGCAGATGCGCGATGCGCTCCGGTAACATGGCACTTTATATTCCTACCGTACGATTCTAGTGAGTATCCGCAATTGCAACTGCGACTGAGATCAGTCGTCAAATGAAAATGTATAGTGTACCTACCTACGTTGTTCTGGACGTCTTTATTCCTTTTCTTTATTTTTCAATGTCATCTGCCGAGTGAAGAAAGTTACTCATTTGTCTGATACTCGATATTTAGGCTGTGCTGAGAGTCATTATTACGAATTTGGAATTATTTTTTCAATGTCATCTGCCAAGTGAAGAAAAATGCTACGGTTTGACTAAAAATTGATATCTAGGTTGTTGTAGACGTTATTATTCCATGTTAAGAATTTGTTTTACGTTGACGTCTGCCAAGTGAAAAATGTACTTCGATTTGGCTGAAAATCGATATCTAGGTTGTTTTCAGTTCGCACACAGACTCTTTAAAAAATCTGCAAATTTTAGTAATATGCTACATAAACGAGTTTTCCAATTCAAATAACCTGTCATTCGTACAACTTTTGCAAGAAGATTTAGCCCTTTTATTAAAACATATTTATATAATCAAGTCCTGGATTTTTCAGTTCATATATCACCATATAGCATCATACATACAAACACGTAAATAACACAAATTTAGTTAAAATATAAATACCACCTGTGTGGATAATTTATAAAAAAAAATATATGAAACTGAACAAGATGTTATTTTATGGATAATTTGTAAGTTAAATTTATGTTTATAACTATTTTGCGTGAAAAATTGTACTGAAGTCAACTGTGCACTGGTCAGCTATCAATTAAGGTCTTAACGATACAAACTTCAACGTCGAAGTGTGAAGACCACCAGCAATACAAGATTTGGAAAAAGTGTTATTGGCTTAAATAAAGATTTACATTATTGTTTATATTATTATTATTATTCTGGACGTTTTTATTCCAAATTTGGAATTTATTTTTCGATGACGTCTGCCTAGTGAGAAAAGTTACTAAGATTTGGCTAAAAATCGATATCTAGGTTTTTCGGGGCGTCCTTATTCCAAATTTGGAATTTACTTTCCGATGACGTCTGCCAAGTGAAAAACTACTTCAATTTGGCTGAAAATCGATATCTAGGTTGTGCTGGGCGTCATTATTCCGAATTAAGATTTTTTTTTTTATGGCGTCTGTCAAGGGAAGAAAGTTACTCCGATATCTAGGTTGTGCTGGGCGTCATTATTCTACATTTGGATTTCATTTTTCAATGACGTTTGCTAAGTAAAGATAGATGACGTATCTTTAAAACGCTAAGATATATCGGATAAGAGTAAGAAAATTATAATAATCAATCGTTTATTCAAATCTCCTTATAAATGAGATTATAGCCGACGCGGGTTTACTCGTTTAAAAACGACGATATAAAAGGAAGATTTGTATAATGGCGAAAATACATTGAAAAATAAGAATAGGGACGACTGTGTCGTACGCAAAAATACAAAATGGCCAACGTTTGTGCTATTGGACATGTCGGCCCTTGAGAAGGAAGTATTTACCTTTAGATTTTCCCGCCCATAGGTGGGAAGCAGTCTTCCACCCGCTACTCGCATCAAACAAACACTACTTTCCGGGTACGAGATATGAGATGAATAATTTCTTGTCTAGGAAATAATAATATGGGCAATTTATCTACAGCTATATTGTAAAGATTGGTTCCATCGTGAAAAGGTAACCGATATACTTTCTCATTTATTAGGAGATTTGAATAATTGATTAATAAGTACTTTTCTTTAAACTTTCGTAAACTAAACTCATGTTTCTAAATTACATTAACGAAAACCAAGCGGGGTAGATTTAAATCGCTCCCGCCGCTCCTCAAGACGAGGACACCCGCTTCTTCAGTCTACTCGTGACCACGGTCAATGCAACTTGATCGAAACGTCGAGGTTAGTCAAAATATTATTTTGATGTTAATTCGTGCGTCTTTGATAAGTAATCATAATTTTCCTACTCTTATCGTACTGCGGCGATAGGGAACTGCTAATCATCGCACGGCCAGCAGGTAGGTAGGTAAACTCAGGGAGTAGGTTTGAAAAGTTTATTAGGCCAAGCCTTATCAGGTTGCACAGCCGCACAGTTCTACTGAAGTTACATAGACCGGAGGGAGACACTGGCCTGATAGTACACGTGATTCAGGTCCCAGATGTGGCGGTCTTTGCGTCAGCTGATAGTTCTGGATCTCGGTAGTGAGTGCTCGAAACACCCGTCCTCGGATTAAATCAGTGAAGTGGAATCCTGGAAGGAAGACACCGGCTTAGTAGCTGATATTCCTCAGCCAACTGTTGCCAAGCCGCGCCGACACGATCGTGGTACTGTTACCAGCGACTCACATTTTAAAACTCACAGTCTAGCGCGGTAGGGCAGCACAGCTGTTTACGTTACATAGGTTTTAGTCAGCACTATGAAATAACAATAATAAATAAGGAACTCACCTTAGAGGGATTCACGCACTTCACAACAAGTTAATAACAATTAAGATCGATAGTACGAATAGAAAGGCGTCCAGGAAAACCAAGATAAGTATCGATTTGTAGCCAAATCAAAGTAACTTTTTCCACTTGGCCGACGTCATTGTTAAATAAATTCTAGATTTGGAATTAAGACGTCTAGAACAACCTAGATCGATATCTAGGTTGTTCTAGACGATCGATCTTTTCAGCTAAATCGAAGTTACTTTATCTACTGGGCATACGTCATCGTAAACAAATTCTAAATTTGGAATAATAACGTCTAAAACAACCTAGATATCCATTTTTAGTCAATTCTGAGTATTTTTCTTCACTTAGCAGACGACATAGATAAAATTATTCCAAATTCGGAATAATGACGCACAGCACAACCTAGAAAAACTTAGATATTGATTTTCAGCCAATTCAGAGTAACTTACTTCCCATGGCAGACGTCATCGAAAAATAAATTCCAAATTCGGAATAAAAACGTCCAGAACTACCTAGATTTTGAATGTTAGCCAAATTGGAGTGACTTTCCTCACCTAGCAGATGTCGAAAAATGTATGCCAAATATTGAACAAAAACGTCCAGAAAAACCTAGATATCGATTTTCAGCCAAATAGGAGTAACTTTTTTCACCTGGCAGACGTCTTCAAAAAATTAATTCTTAATTCAGAATGACGATGTCCAGAACAACCTAGATTTTCAATTTCAGCTAAATCAGAGTTACTTTCTTCACTTGGCAGATGTCGTCGAAAAAATAATTTCAAATTTGGAAAAAAGACGTCCAGAAAAACCTTGATTTCGTTTATTAGCCAAATCGGAGCAACTTTTTTTACTTGGCAGACGTAATCGTAAAATACATTCCAAATTCGGAATAAAGACGTCCAGAACTACCTAGATTTTGAATTTCATCCAAATTGGAGTAACTTTCCACACTTGGCAGACGTCATAGAAAAATACGTTGAAAATTCGGAATAAAGACGTCCAGAACTACTTAGAGTTTGAATTTCAGCCAAATTGGAGTAACTTTCTTCACTTGGCAGACGTCATTAAAAAATAAATACCAAATTCGGAATAAAGACGTCTAGAACTACCTAGATTTTGAATTTCAGCCAAATCGGAGTAACTTTCTTCAATTGGCAGACGTTATCGAAAAATAAATACCAAATTCGGAATAAAGACCTCTAGAACTACCTAGATTTTGAATTTCAGCCAAATCTAGGTAACTTTTTTCACTTGGCAGACGTCATCGGAATATACATTCCAAATTCGGAATAATGACGCACAGCACAACCTAGGTATCGATTTTCAGCCATATCGGACTAACTTTTTTCACTTGGCAGACGTCATCGAAAAATAAATTCCAAATTTGGAATAAGGACGTCCAGAAAAATCTATATATCGATTTTCAGTACTGTAACAGTCAGTTCGTCCACTGCTGAACACAGCCTCACTTTTTAAGGGGGTATTTGCCATAATCCCCACACTTGGCAGGCGTCTTGGGGATCGCAATGTAAGTTGGCAGTTCTTTAGAAGGCGCTGCTGCCCCCCTTTAAGTAGTTTTCCCTTAGACGCTTCTGACGACACCCACGGGATGATATGGGGAGGTGCAATTCTAACCCGGCACCCCACGTGGCTGCCCACCTTCCAGTAGTTTTCCCTTAATCGCCTCTTCCGACACCCACGGGATTATATGGGGAGGTGCAATTCTAACCCGGCACCCCACGGTGCTAATCTCCCTTACGTATCTCTCACTATTTTCGAGATACGTTATCCATCTTCACTTGGCAGACGTTATCTTTATGTAGTATTAATTAACCTATATCAAAACACCTAATACAATTATCAAGAAAAGCTTAGAACTCCAAAAGATGTATGTAGCCCCATACAAACTCTAAGTGTAGTAGAGAACCATTTTGTACCCTACAAACTACTAAAGCCGGAAACTATTTACCATAATATAAAAAATATATTATCTTTAGTTAACCAGTTATAACATGAGAGCGTTATAGACATTACTAATTAATTTTGTACATATATTATAAAACTTTTCATTGATCTTATTGATAAGGCCGCCCATTGTAATTTACCCACAACATTGTCAATTTCAAGTTTTGATTCTTTTCATATGTGAGACAATTCGAATAAAATTTGTCTACAAAATACCAATAATAAAGCGTCACCGCGCATACTTCACGTCGCAATCAAGTTGGCCCTCTGCAGCGAGCGAATCATTGCACGCACACAGCTACGAATCTCGCGTGTCAATGCACTAATACAAAGACAAGATCGTTATCAGTCGAAAGCGCGAGCGGAGCTACGAGCGACACAGCCTCCCCGTGCCAACGCTTGCGCAACACTGCCGCCCGCGTCCGCGCAGAGCACCTCGGAACCGCAAGCGTTCTGAATCTGAGTAATTCGACATTTTCTTAGGAAAATATCAATGGATTTACAAATGCTATGTTATAATTGTAGTATAACAATCTAGAAATTTAATGGTACAATTTATTTTTCAAAAATCGTAGCCGTTTAGAAGGAGTTCACCATATAAGTCAAGAAATAGTATGTAGTTTGAATTTTTTTCAAGGCAAAAGTAATAGTAACACCGTAAAATCATATGTTGCAAATGTTGTCCTTGAATTCATCTATAAAATATATTTTTTTCAAATCTCCAACTTCAGCAGTTACGGAGGAGTTCGCTTTAGAAAGTACGAATTTGACGTACCCAAGGGCCTTAATTACTCTTAAGTGTAAATTGGCTTGGTAAACGGAGTTTTTGTATTGTATTGTATGTTAAGTCATTTATTCACATATACCTAGAATAGAAATATCAAGTAGAAAATCTGTCGCCAAGCACCTAACGGCGTGTTCCGGCAGCTGTCCTTGAGAGCCAGTATTTCTAGGTTAAGCCTGTTAACACCTTCGACCACATCATCACTTACCATCAGGTGAGATTGTGGTCAAAGACTTACCTATCAGCAATAAAAAAAAACCTTACGGTAGCAATTTTAGTAGTAATATTTTTTCCTATTTCCATTATTTCAAATACTGAAAATAGAAAAAAAACATTCCTTGAGTAAATCTTCGAATAGTTTCGAGTAGTATGACAAATCATAGATACAGGCGTAACTTTGCGGAAATCCATCTTTAATAATATCAACTACTTACCATGGTCTGTTTTTCCCGATGAATACAACATGGGTGTCTTCAAATCGAGTGTAAATAGGTTTCTTCTAGTTAAGTGTGCTCCATCTTAGACCACATCAATGCTTAACATCAGGCAGGGTGTGGTCAGACGAGAACCTATCATGAATTCAAAAAAATAAAATATATATAATAAAAAGAATACACTATATAAATATTTTGGAAAATCTCTTACAATATATAATAATATATCTAGTGACGATTCCGCTGAAGACTAAGATATCAACTGAGAACACTTGCCGCATTTTGCAACACATATGCTAAGGTGTAGAGCGGATACTAAAAATGTTTCTGAGGCATCTTTCACACAATGCTGGTATTAAAAATAGAATTAGATCGTATGAAAATAGGTTAACATACTTCAAAATGACGTCACTGTCAACCCGCAGAGACCTTATAGATATTGTGTTTGCATACAAGCTCCTTAGAAATTACTTCGATAGCCCAGACCTCCCTAAAAAAGGATAACATTAAGGGTCCCTAACCGGTATCCTCGTAACACTATAAAGTTATTTAAGCCACCTATCCGAAAACTGCGTATGGTGCCAACTCTGTCATACCTAGACGCAGCAAGTTGGATGTGTTGTCGATGTATTTGGGCAAGTTAAAAAAAAAGCGCTGGAACATTATTCGTGTACTTGAGAACTTTACTCGTCTTTTTTTAATGTAAAAGTATAATTTTAATATGAAAAAAAACTTTGTTACCATAATTTGTTAGTAACTCACATAAAATCAACGTTTCAAACACTGCACGCTGTGTTTGCCTATAAGTAATCATGTATTTAGCGTAGAACTTATACATATGTACATATATACTTAGATTTAAATGAATTTATGTAATAATTGTTGGTAGAACATAAATAAATACTTCGAGCGCCCGCTTGAAGAGTACGCAGTTCCTATTTAGTCGGTTTCTTTCGAAAAAACTTATTGAGTTAATGCCTTGCATCAGTAAGACAGTAAGGACAAGCAACAAGTTATTAAATTTGCCTTAATAAGTATGCACTAATTTGCCTTTTTATAGTTTACTATCTTGGTTTGTTAGAAGTTATATAAATAGTTTAGGTTATATAATAGTTTAGCTTATCGTTCCTAATTATTTATCAAACTTTATTTCTATGTAAACGTATAACAATTTATTAAAATGTACATAATTTTAAATAATAACCAGTTTGAACGTATAATATCATCACCAACTTTAATTTAGCCCTATTGCATAATACAGATTTTCATACAAACATTAAGTATAAATATTTTTATTATTCTCTATTTAGGAAAGTTATATTACTTACTTCTGCAAAGGAACACAAAATAAGGTATGTTTTAAAAGAAGATTCAGATTTTCAATCGACAGATATAAGCTTACTATTCACAAGAATAAATGTATACACAACCCTATTACACTACTATTATAAAAAGCATGAAGCATTCATGCTTTTTATTTATAAATATATTTCTTTATAAAACAAAAGCTATTTTTTTAAATATTTAAAATTCTCACTTATATGGGCAGCACAATATTAAATAGTATGGATACTATGATTACTATGCATCACTTCCAGGCTTTTCCCTTAAAGGCTTTGAACTCTTCACATCTTCAGGAGAATACCCCCTGAAAACATCCTCAATATCTTGAAGAGTCCTGTCTTTAGTCTCCGGTAATATAAACCAAGCTATACACAGGCCTACTACCACTACTCCAGCATAAAGTATATACGTCATAGGGAGACCTATTGAACTGATCAACACAGGAAACAGTTTCACTGCTAAGAAAAAATTCACAGAAAGCGACATCATACTAATTCCACTTCCTAAACCACGATACTCCAGAGGGAATATCTCTCCAGCCAAGGCAAAAGGCAATGACGATATGCCTATAGTTACAGTAAATATATAAAAAGCTATCAATGCTATGGGAATCCACTGACTATCATACGCCAGTCTACCGTTCTGCTTCAAGTAAACGTAAGCCGCTTGTCCAAAATAAGACAACACACATCCAAATCCAGTACTAAACAGTAAAAACCTTCTTTCCATTACCTTCATCAGGTATACAGCCAAAATATTGCACACAAGTCTTTCGACGTCCAACGCCACCATAAGTAGATTCGAGTTTGCTTCGGGTCCTACAATTTGGTTGATGATGTCTATGGTATAAGTGTTAATGACGTTAATCCCCGCGAATTGATATACTGCGTACATACAAATCATGATGATTGTGGGTTTGTAGAACTCTGGCTTTTTACAGGATTCAATAAAATATTTGATGTACCGCAACGTTTTGATTTTGACTGATACTTCTTGTTCAGCTACACTAGATTCTCTGATTAACTTTTGCGCTGTAACCATCTTTTCAAACTCCATTTCTTCACTCACACCACAGCCTCTCAACCAAAAGAATACGTCTCTTGCTTCTTCATATCTGCCCTTTTGAATGAACCAAGATGGAGATTCTGGAGCGTAGAGTATCATTATTAAACTTGTGAACGTTGTAAATGAACATATAAGAGCGTTCGTTTGCCAGGAGAAATAACTCCCTAAAGCGTGTGTTAGTAGAACTCCAATTGTCAAAGAAAGTGACACCATAGTAAGAAAGATGCCTCTGTACTTGGGTGCAGTCATTTCTCCAATAATTATGGAGCCAAGGAAACCGTAGACACCAATAGCAAACCCTTGTAGCAATCTCGCAGCGAGCAATGCTTCAATGTTGGTGGCATAAAGAAGAATCAACCAGCCCAAGAGAGTAAATAATACAGAAATTAAGTGACATTTCCTTCTTCCCACTTTGTCGAGGATTGCTGCGGAGAATATGTTGCCGAAGATAAGTGTCAGGCCCAAAGCTCCACCTGAAAGCCAGAGCAGCAATTATTAGGTAGGAACCTACCTCATAAAAACCAATTTTTCAAGAGGTAGGCTCAGTACAGACTGAGGCCTTGGCATTCTATCTGATGAAATAAAGAACAAAATATAAGCGTCCCATGAGAACTTCCAAAGACCTGTTTTTGATATAATCACTACAAATATGGAATCTTTTCAGTAATACAGTGGTCTACAGTAAGTCCAATATTATTGCCAGAAAGCTGATGTAGAATAAGAAAGGAAGGCCTTACCAATCCAGGATTCTTCATTGACTGTGGCATGGATATGAGACTCCTTGCTCCTTAGACTTGGGATGAGAACAGCTGCGATGGCGATCGCACAGCCGTTCCCCAAGAAGGTCATGGAGACGTTAGCCGTCACGAAACACTAGAAACGATTAAAGCAACTGATATACCTCTTTCACCTCTATACCCCTTATGTTTATCAAGGAAGATGACACTGATCGACTTGTTTGTAAGTCATGTACCTTAAATATATAATGATAAAAAAGTTTTATTAGCCCTTTTATAAAAAAAAAAACAGACAACTCCAAGGTACATTAATTTAAAACATATTTATACAACTCCAATTCTAATTACGTCTTTGTAAATAATTGAGTAAAATTAAATAATAATAATATTTTTACACTTAAATACAGTTAAATACAATTTGCAGTTATCACGTTTGCACTTGTCCTAAGAACAAAAATTATAAAAGCTGCATTGATATATATTCTTTAAATATGTAGAAGGGATTGTTTTCAAAAAGTTCTTAAGTTTTAGTAAGTTTAAGACAGAATATCAGGGATTTTATTTTTATGCTCTGCTAATCTTCAAAATCTGTCGCTGCAGCACTGGCACCGTAGCATAATTAGATGTTTTTATGGGATGAGACCCACCTGATGTTAAGCTGTTACCAATTACCATCTGCTTATAAAAACAAGTGAAAGTGGCCATCGCTCTGAGACATAGTACATTTTTTATGTCTCATGTGCCTGTAATATCATAATTATTTTCTGGTTCTCAGCCGTTATCTGCTGCCGGAACACACTATTAAGTGCTTGGCGGCAGAGTTTCTACTCAAGGGTGGTAGCTAGCTAGGCGTGCATTCGCAAAATGCCCTTTCACCATGCGGTGAAGCTCAAGCCGGCGATTGAACTATAGCGGTCATAGACCGCTCAGCTATCACTGCTTCATAAGATAGACTTTCAACTCCATACTTATCAAGTTAGTCAGCTATTAATAATAATAATAGCTCTTTATTTCAGACTCTGGGATCCATAAATTACATTGTTAAGAAAAATGTAAAATAAAAATAGATTAAAAATTCGATGTCAAAAAAATATACATTATAAAAACAAGAAAGTAAAAAAAATATATTATTAAATTATATTAATAATAATTTAAAAATATTATAAATTATTAATAATTTATAATTAATAAATTATATCGACGTATTTATATCTGATCATTTATATGTGTACGTGTTCGGGGTGAGTTCCACCCTGTGACCATGATCACTGCAGTGTTTCGCGAAATCGTAAGACAAGATTCATTTGGAAATGCCCTAGCCTGTTTCTTCAAGGTAGAAGTAGTATATTAGTACAAGTATATTCTTTTATCATAATTTATTATCAGCGCTTCGCAGTGGCCTTAAGATGCCATGGTCATGTATAATCAACTCTGATTACAACATGGCGCTTCCTTTTGGTGATTATTTTATACCTTTTGGCAGATTCCACATATATGCCAAACTTCTATTTGATTTTACGTTCGCGGCATGTGAAAAATGCTCTCTAAAAATATTTTAAATCAAAAAATGGAACCGACTTCAACACTCAAGTGTGAAATAACTTGTTGAAGTCGGTACCATCATAGCTCTAAAGTATCTATTATCACAATATTGTGCGCATGGTACCGACTTCGAAAATGTATTTCTCACTTTTGAGTATTGAACTCATATCAGTCGTAGAAAAATTTTTGCACTCTTTTTAGTGGCCCTTGCTACTGACGGGATCGATTGTCATTCACTGTCAACGACTATATCAAAAGGTAGGAAAATATTTTTAGTTATTGGAGTGTAACTCAAAAACGGCTAAACCGATTTTGATTAAACTTAAATGGGACCAAACGACAAGCATCAGCTTTCAAATAAAAAAAGAATAATAAAAATCGGTTCACCCAGTCAAAAGTTCTGAGGTAACAAACATAAAGAAAACGGACAAATAGAGAACCTCTTTTTTTTTAAACCATCCTATACAGTTCTTTTGGTCAATTTACATCGCGAAGTTAAAATTACATCATCAATAATGTAGTCGAAGCCAGAAAATACGCATTATTAGGGATAACTCAAATACTCGTCAGATCTCACTCAAATTTAAATGAGACCAAACGACAAGCACCAGCTTTCGAATATTAAAAAATCAGCCAAGTGCGAGTCGGACTCGCGCACGAAGGGTTCCGAACCATTAGCTATACAACATTAGACTTCATATTTTAACCTTTTTATTTTTTTAACGTGTCAGACTCGCACTTGGCCAACTTTTTATATTTGTTGTTATAGCGGCAACAGAAATACATCATCTGAGAAAATTTCAACTGTCTAGCTATCACCGTTCTTGAGATACAGCCTGGTGACAGAAGGACGGACGGACAGGGAAGTCTCAGTAATAGGGCCCCGGTTTTACCCTTTAGGTACGGAACCCTAAAAATCATCAATACCTACCAGTACACCCTGTTAAAGGTTACGATGTACACACACAAAAAAAATATACAGTCGAATTGAGAACCTCCGCCTTTTTTAAAGTCGATTAAATATTTATACTATACTCAGTTCTAGGTTCTAGCAATAACATTTTAAAACGTAAAGTAAATGCAATCCATAAATAATTTTAATATTTTTACGTTTGGAATAATGCATGCTCTGCAGATTACATTACAAAATTACAAATTTATGAGAGGAAATTTTTTTCTTGCACATAACTTATATTTTTCTATTTTATAAATAATTGGAGTATAAAATTTGATGCCTAAGGCGGGAATAGAACCCGCGTGTTCCGATACACCGTCAGATGCCTAAACCTCCTCGGCCACCTGGGACTTACATTTTTCTTCTCGTAAATTTGTAATATCAAATAACTTTAAAAACAAATGAACCACCTGTCGTAACAGCGCCTTTTTACCCCCATCCACTGGTTTTTCAATCATATTTATCACAAAAACAGAAACTTAAGACTACTTAGTTCATTTTTGTCTAAACACACACGCACACGTTTTAATTTTAAAGTAATGATTACTAACTATGATAATTTAATTGTAATGAATGAAACAATTCACGAAGATAACAACATATCATATTAGATTAATTTAATGATGTTTATAAAGTCGGCGTTTAGGTGGGTAAATAAAACGTACCAACTTTGATTGTGTTCCAATTTTGCAATTCTTACGCTATTATAAATACACAAGTGTGTGTGTCGGTATGTTGGTTTGTTATTCTTTTACGAGAAAGGGTTCTTCGTTATATTTGGCACAGATGCTATGAGACTATGACAGCTTCCGAAAGAAAAAAATCAATTCTTGTAGGTTAGGAATACCAGCTAAGTATGCCTTATTACTTGTTCAGTGAGTACATATGCCTACAATACATTTATGTATGGTTTGCATTTTTTTACGTACGAGTCCAAAACCCCAAAAATTAAAAAAAATGCATTTATTTTAATTTTTGGGGTTTTGGACTCGTACGTTTTGTGCATTTGCAAGTGTCATGTTATTACAGTGTATTAAATATAGGTTAATACGCGGGACATTGACACTGACATACAAATTGATATGGATCACGTGCATGAAGTTCCGTATTTTTAACGCAAAAAATGTACGTACCACGATGTGGTACTTTATGTCGATGATCAACGGAAAGGTTCATTGCATCATCTTATCCACAGACTACTCGTAAATCGATAATCAAAATACAAAAAACTTAATAAATGTTGTATTAAACCAAACACACAATGAACAGAAGTGCGAGTAAAGGATAAATTCGTTTTTTGGACGAAACCTGGCTCAACGTAAACCAAAATCAAAATTTTCAAAATCGTGAACAGATGAAAGAGCGGAATCTACCAATAAAGTGCCCGAAGGGAAAGGACAGAGACTTATAATTGCTCATGCTGACAGTCCTTCAAGTTTTGTGTTGAGTATGTACCACGAAGAGATGAATTTGGATAAATTTAAGGAGTGGTTTTTGTTTTTACTGAACAATTTAAACGGGTCGCATGTGATAATTGTGGACAATGTTCCGTAGGTACAATTCAGTAAAAAAACAAACCACCAACGGAAAACAACAAAAAAATTTTGCTTATTGCATACCTGCAGAGCATAGGCGTTGAATCCAAGGAAACGATGCTGAAAAATGAATTGCTTAAGTTAGTTAAAATGCACAAGCCTCAACCTGCAACGCCAACTTACGTTTTAGACTCAATTGGAGAGGAAATGGGCCATACATTCATCCATTTGCCACCATACCACTGTCATTATAGACCAATTTAATTGATATGGGCCCAAGTTAAAGGTCACGCTGCAAGAAATAATACAAAACCATCTTTCAGGGCGAATACAATGCTTACATTACTAAATAGTGCCTGTGAACAAGTCACACCAGACGACCGGAACAAAGTAGTTGAATAGTGTTGAAAAATCATAAATGATGATTGGGAACGCGATGTTCAATTTGACAATTCAACAGATAGAGAAATTATAATAAATCTGCTGGGTTGCTCTAGTGAATCCGAATCCGATTACGAAGACGATTTGGGTTGTGCCCCATTATAATAATGCTTCGTAAACAACAAATGCTCCTTATTTCATGTGTAATAAAAACTGTTTACCATATACCTACATTTTTCTTGTTTTATTTCATAGCCGTGATTCGGACGTACCTATCTGTGAAATGGAAAAATAGTGCAAGTTTTTTCAATTTTTTTTTAATGTTTTTGTGACGGATCAAGCTCGAGGCCCACCTGATATTAAGCGGTTACCTCTGCCTATAACAGATGCATTTCGTCACAAGTGACGAATTGCTCTGCGCCCGTCACCTTGAGAGTCTATAGTAGTCTATAGTTGTTAAGTCTCATGTGCCTGTAATTTCACTGGCTCTCAAGGACTGCTGCTGGAACACACCGTTAGGTGCTTGGTGACAGATTTACAACTTGAGAGTGGTCGCTAGCCAGGCGGGCATTCGCAAAAAGCCCTTCCACCATGCGGTGAAGCTTAAGCCCGCGGCGGGATTCGAACCATAGACCTGCTGCGCGGCAGTCCATAGCCAATGCCATTGAGCCATCACTGCTTCAAGAGTTCAACTGATGTAGTATTCATATGGAAAGTTTAGGTCTAAAACCAAACTGCGCATCATGTAAATCTAAGTGCTTGCAAAGATGCCTGTCGAGCAGGCTGTCCAAAACTTTACCGACAACCGTAGCCAGGAAAATTGGCCTGTAATTGGACGCGTCTGAGGCATCACCAGTTCTATTTTTGATAATGGGTACAACAATTGTTTTCATTAAATCCTGAGGTAAATAGGAATGTCCGATGCAAAAATTAAACAACATGGCCAACACTCTCGGCAGATGGTCTCCAGCATACAGCAGATGTTCTATACTGAGTTGATCGTGCCCTGGGGATTTTCCCCTCTTCATGTTTTTAATAACCGCTTCCACATCCTTCGTCAAAATAATTTGTTGTCGATAAGCACTACGTGATTCAGTACCTAACATCAGCTGTTGTCCACATAACACAGGTTTAACCTGAAATTGCTTACTAAACAAATTTGCAATATCTTTAAGAGCACACACGCCGTTCATGCTCACGGGAAGTTTTTCTACGGTACTAAAATTTTTAGTATGTTTCCAAAAGCTTTTGAAGTCCTTAGAAGCATGGTGTGTTGCCATTATATCACTTTTTATTTGGTTTTGGTGATTTTGACACCATTTCAGCTTATTTTTGAAAACTTTGCGCATTTCAATCATATTTTTATGATAATCACCACTAGTCGGTTTACCATAAAGTACCCACGCCTGAAAAGCAAGTCGTGCCTGCCCATGAGCATGCCTGACGTGCTTGTTCCATTCCACGACATGAGTTTGCCTCTTTATAACCGCCTTGTTGTTGCTTTGAAATGAAGCATGTTGTAAAATCCCTACTATTGTTTCATACATTCGGTTAATAACTAACTTATGGTCATAATCATTACAACTTTTATCACAACAATGTTCTAATTCACGGGGGATGTCAACGCCCTTTAAAAAAGCATTACATATTTTGTGATATTTATTTATTTGTGCGGTGTCACGTTGTCCCCACTTGACTTTACTACATTGGTTTTGACAGCTATTTTAGGTTCTATTATTCTAATATTACACTTGACTACAAGTGGAAAGTCATCAGACCAGAACACATTGTTATTGACGCTGATATCCGTGACCGTCTTCAATGCCGCCCTAGTCACTGAGCAATGGTCTAGCCAACTCCTACAGCCGCTTACGTCACACACATATGTAAAGGTATCTGACAAGGGTCCCAATCTTTCATAATCGACACATACCCAGTCTTGATCACGACAAAAGTCAAAAAGCTGCTTACCGAAACGTCTTTCGGGATGAGCGTTAAAATCCCCAAGCATATAAACATACTCTGACTCCGCACTTTCTATTATTGCGCTAATTTCTCCAAGACACTCAGTAAATTCTACTACATTAGCTGCACAATCACAAGGCATATGCACGGAGAATACTAGCACCGAACTTTGATTAGAGAGTGATATCTTTACTGCTGCGAGACGCACACTACTACAGGTTATCACTGAAACTTCTTGGAACACACTATTTTTCCAAAGAATAGCTACACCACCAAATGGCCTTCCTATGAGTGGCCCAGATGATAAGTCAACAGCTGACTTTCCGGTATAGCTAAAGTCTTGATGAATGTTTCCCAGAAAAGAGATGTCATTAGGCAGCAGCCAGGTTTCTTGAAGGGCGATGATATCAGCTTCTTCACACAACGATCTAACACAGTCAACAGATCGCATTATCGACTTGCAATTAAAGCTCATAAATGTACAACTTCTATCCATAGTTATAGTTGTTTATTCAATCGGCTTTTTTCAACTAACCCAGCATTCTGTCGGAAATCAACAAAACGCCGGAAAGAAATACCATCTGGCCACAGCTTAGTATCCATAAAAATGTCTATTTTGTGCTTTGGGACGAATATCTTAAAAGAATTATATTCTTTGTCTCTTTTCATACTTACTTTTTCCAAAGTTACCACCAATCCAGTTTTATTCAATAAGTATGAGCTAATGTCAGAAGCAGATGTACTTTTGTTTACATTGTAAATAAAGATAGGAACACTTGTATCCGCGGCCTTGAATTTATCATCCTGTCCCGTCACAGCGTCTCCCTTAAATCCTGTGAAACGGTTTCTCAATTTTTTTCTCTGCACTAATTTCCATCCCTCAGTCGGTTCGGGATATCTCCAATCACCTTCCTGCCTTGCTATTTCTAGAAAAGATTTTTCATTCAGGGATCGTAAATCCTTATTTTTGTCACTCTTACAAACCAGATGCGCATTGCACACTTTCGAGTCCGGTGCATTCGCCGATATCAGTTTGCTATTTATCGGATCTATACTTGAGACAGACTTAGTGTTAGTACCTTTGCGCGACAGAGATGGTTGTATTACCGGCGACCGTTGGTCATGCAGCGGTGATGATGACTCACAGCCGCTGTGCACTATGCTTACATGATTTTTCTTGCTTTTCAACGGATTTGTTGTTTGTTTCTGGCGATATACTAAATGATTCTTCTTGGTAAGGTAGACCTAAAGGTCCACTCACATCACAGCTGTAACTTTCCGTTAAACAAGCCCCCCGCTTTACGTTAACGTTTTTCGTGCCAGCTCTAAATATCGAAGGAGACTTTATTGACAAATTTTCCTTGAAAACAGTGAACTCATCCACAGTTAAATAACTATTTTTAATAGATTTTATTTCATCCTTGAGAACTATTAAATCCTTCATTAATTTCGTGGTGTCTGCTATCTGAAATGAGAGGGGAGGGAGCCGTCCTAGGCTTTTAGCGACAAATATAGGAGTCGATTCCACATCACTTTCTTTGAATAAGGCTATAATATCATATAAATCCCGCTCGGATTTGCCACACTTTTTTCTTGTTATTTTTCGCTTTGATGTGGGAACAGAATCGAAGAGGAGGCTTTTGGCGGTTTCAACTTCTTCACTCGAGAATGCATCTTTGCACAAACGAACAATTCCCTCTTCATCGATGATATCAGCTTTATTTTGAATAAATGCTACAGGTCGTCAATCACAATCTTGCAATGATTGCACTTTATCACTTTGCAGGCCATTTCTCCTGCTACGCTAACAGTATTTTCACTCATAATAACTCGATGACTCACGACTACACGCAATAACGCGCAAGCGCAGACCGTGAATTGTGAATTGAAATAAAAATAATTGATCTCTATAAAAGCGTCGTAGACGCCAAATATTTATAAATGATTTTGACTTTGACATAATAATTTTCACGTAAGCAAAACCGCGGAAGTACTTATATAGATTAGAAAGCAAGAAGTATATTACTTAGATACGTAAAAACTGCTACTAATAAAAGGGCCTATTATCTTTATTCTCTGTAAATATGGACGACGTAATTTGAGCGTATCAGTCCATCGTTTAACACGTGTGGAGTGTGTAGATCTACGAATAATAAATGTAGATAAATATGATTTAATTTATTGACAAAGGTTTCTAATTTGGGTGAGGAAAATTGGTGGAAATGGATGAAAAAACAATTGATGATCGTAAAAGGCCGTTGCTACGACAGGTAGGGTTGTGATATATCTGTCTACGAGTGCACCCGTTTTATCATGTAGTTCAATACATTTTTTCTCAAAGATGTAATAGTAACCGTAGTTTATTTTAATTTATTTTATATTTATTGCAGTAGATCTTTTTTAAAATTGTTATTTTTGTAATTTTGTCCATTTTTTACAACGGGAGGAAAAATTATAGTCATCTTATTCTATTTGGGGGCGATATGTCCTGCAGTGACGTCCCGCTTGGGGGGTTTTGTGCATTTCCCCCGCCAGCTTCAACCCAAACCATCCCACCTCCCTGATGTAGCGGAGAAGAACCTTGGGTAGCGAGCATAGCTGCTCCAGTGACGTGTGTGATGGTGGTGAGAATGTCTTCGATGAGAATGACTCTTGTAGTCCGGTTGTAATTCTTATTTGCTCCGTGGCTTCACAGTGCGGTAGTACATGCTCCACGGTCTCATCTTTTCGCATACAGCCTCTACGTAGACGATGTCTGTTGCTCCAGTTTTGTGCAGAAAATAATTCAGGTGCAGAAAATAATTCAGGTTACAGCATACAGTGACCAGTAAGGCTGCTACAATGCGCAATCTCGCTTTAGTTTCAGCAGGGTATTTGTCAGGTTCTTGTTTAGAGTTGGGAACATGGTTTTTGTTTGTGTACAATCCTCTGTCTTACTCCACAGGTTTGTTGTTCTCTCTCGGTGTGATGACGTAGTAGTTCCCGTACTTCCATTGCTGATGGCTTGCAAAGGTTCTTTACGTCATCACAGTCCCGTATTTTGGTTTCTTTCTTGGCAAGAGTGTTACCCGGGTATGCACTATGTCCATGTTATCATTATTCTGTAGTTGTTTGACAGCGTTTGCAAAGCAGATGGGCGCAGACCGTCACTTGTGACGAAATGCATCTGTTATAGGCAAAGTTACTGCTGAAGGAAAGTGTACTCGTAGCTCTTTACATATAAACGTAGTTTTATCATGTTTTGACTATCAAGTGTTCAAATTAGCTGAAATTTGTATGTCCTTGCTTAATATCTATGCTTCTGATTCGGCAATTTTCTTTTAAATTATATAGATGTTATCTTTCACATTTAGAGTTAAAGACATAGTAAAACGAAAAATCGGCCAAGTGTGAGCAGTCTTTTAGAGAAGATTTCACCTTTGATCTATGTCACACGTGCAATAATGTTTTGCTCATTACGTTTTCAGTGCTTCGTGACAGCTAACGTGTCCATGAGTATCATTGGGAATGGCTGCGCATTCGGCATTGTTGCTGTCATAATTCCAAGTCTGAGGACCAAGGAATCTCTCATACACGCAACGGTCAATGAGGAGTCTTGGATTGGTACGACTTTTCTTTATTAGTGCTCATCTATGCATATATTAAGCCTGCATCGAGGCCGCAACACGTAATTGTGAAATACTTACGTTCGTTTAATCCCTTGCTGTTTCTTTATTTTTTTATTTTGTTTTAAGGAACAATAGGAAGGTGGTATGCACTGCCTTCTCGAAAACTGTTTATTTCTCCTTAAAATAATAAAATTAAAGTACAATATTCACATCACATCCAGTGATCTCCATAGCTCATAGCTTCAAGCTCAAAATGGATGAAAATTTTGTGATCTAAAAATATGTGAATGTTACACCTTGTATTATTTATTTTCAGCCGCTGCATTGGCTCTACCATTCTTCTTTGGCACCTTACTAGTCACCGCTATTCTCGACAAAGTTGGAAGAAGAAAATCTCACTTCCTGTCAGTTTTAATGGTGCTAATAGGCTGGGTCATTCTTCTGTACGCGACCAACGTGACTGGACTGGTCGTTGCCAGACTTTTTCAGGGTTTTGGAATTGGTATTTTTGGATTCTTGGGCTGCATCATTATTGGAGAAATGACTGATCCCAAATATAGAGGCACTTTCTCAACTACGATGTCTCTTTCTTTGACAAGTGGAGTTCTATTGAGTCACACTTTGGGGAGCTACTTCCCATGGCAGACGAATGCGTTAATATGTTCGTTCATAACTTTTACCAGCCTTATTATGCTTTTGTACACTCCAGAATCTCCATCTTGGTTGATAACAAAGGGCAGATATCAAGAAGCGAGAGTAATATTCTTATGGTTAAGAGGAAATGGTGTGTCGCAAGAAACGGAGTTTGATAAGATGGTGACAGCGCACAAAATAGTTAGAAAATTGAGCGCAGATGAACCAAATATTTCAACCACAAGAAGGGTACAGCAATTATTTAGATATTACATCGAAACCTGCAAAAACCCAGCGTTCTACAAACCAACAATTATTATGATATCCTTGTACACAGTGTACCAATTCGCTGGTATCCACGTTATGAATTCTTTTGCTACTGACATCATCAAGCAAATAGTGGGTCCTGAAGCGAACTCAAATCTACTTATGATAGTTTTGGACGTTCAAAGACTTGTTTGCAACATTTTAGCGCTGTACTTTATTAAAATCATGAAAAGAAGGACTTTGTTGTTCACTACTGGATTTGGTTGTGCGCTGGCTTACTTTGCACAGGCTGGTTACGTTTACTTGAAGCAAGGTGGTAATCTTCCCTATGATCATCAGTGGATCCCCATTACCTTAATAGCTTTTTATACATTTACTTTGACAGTGGGCATATCTTCAGTGCCTCTTGTTTTGGCCGGAGAGATATTCCCTTTGGAGTATCGAGGTTTAGGAAGTGGAATCAGCGTGTTGACTCTTTCTGTGAGCCTTTTCTTAGCCGTAAAAATGTTTCCTGTGTTGAACCATTCTATAGGTCTACCATTGACGTATTCATTGTATTCTTCTATAGTAGTAGTAGGTTTGTTAATAACGTGGTTCCTATTACCAGAAACTAAAGACAGGACTCTTCAAGATATTGAGGATGTATTCAGGGGCTATTCTCCTGAGGATGTGAAGAGTTCTGTGCCTTTAAAACAAAAGGATGAGAAGGAGATGATGGATGGGAACCATAGTATGCAAGCTACATGATATTTATATAAATAAGACTAATTATTGGCTCATATTGAGATCCAAAATTGTTTTACTTTTATAGATTATTATTGTAATATTGTTTTGTGATGGATATTAAAATAAATATGATTAAAATTGCAAATAATTTATTCTATAGGGTTCAGAGTATTTTAAGCCCACTATGTACTTACGCTTGTGTTGCTACCATGACGATAGTGACCTACTTAATATAGACTTATTAAATAACTCGATTTTGATTACCATGTTTTTTTATCTTCATGAGATTGTGAAGGAACACTTACGAGAACCACCTGATGTTAAGAAGTAACCTCTGCAAACTGTGCCCGTCTCCTTGAGATATACTGGGGGATCGGACCATAGACATGCAGCACGGCTGTACGACGTACTAGCCCACATTTTTTGTCTATATTGGCTACTTATAAAGCTCAGACGGAAGGACGACTTTAGTACAGGCGAGCTTTAGTAATAGAGTCCCGGGGGACACATTAAAGATGTGTCCCCCGGTTTGAACAAATTCATATTTTTTTCATATTAAGTAACCCATATTTCAATTCTGTGTATGAGTTTATTTTGGCTACCCATTTCCATTCCAAACATATAACCCCTAAAAGGTTGGATGGGTGGATACATAGGCACCAAGGAAGCTGGGTGACGTTTTGAAAAATATCAAATCGAGTTTTAAGTATATGATTTAAATGTGATCTAGATATGTTGTGATGTAGAATGACACCTAGATACACACCACACTAACTGATATCGTTGAAGATAACTCTAGATTGAGAAAACACAGTCCTTAAGTCTATCTTGCTAAATTATATTTGCATTAGATTCAAAGATGTTATTGCCTCTTGTCTAATTCTTCACACAAAAATTATCTCAAGGCTTTTGGTACATACAGCATTTTATAAATTTTATTTTTGAAACAATTCACAAAAGCGAAATATGGACAAAATGTATGAAAAACATTATTTACTCGTTCACCCCACGAGATGTGCCAGTGCCCAGTACCGACCGCGATATCTAAAAATATAAAGATAAACATTTTTATATGGCTGATAGGTTAAACTTTGCCCACTATTTAACCTGATAGTAAGTGATGATATGGTCGAAGATGTTGTTCAGCCTAACCTAGAATTACGGGCTTTCAAGGAAAGCTGCCGGAACACACTGTTAGGTGTTTTTCAACTTGGGGGTATGGTAGCTAGCCATGCGGGTATTCGCAAAATGCCCTACCACCATGCTATGTAACGACTGCAATCCTAAGACAACAACCGCACCGACGGCTTAACGTGCCCGCCGAAGCACGAAATGAAAATGAAACTCAATAATAATTATTTCTCACCTTATATTCCAAAACTTGCGCGTAGCTTTGCATGGTGGAAGGGCATTTGCGAATGCCCGCCTGGCGACCACCCTCAAGTAGAAAATCAGTCGCCAAGCATCTAACGGTGTGTTCTTGCAGCATTCCTTGAGAGCCAGAGATATTACAGGCACATGAGACGTAACAGCTATATATGTCTCAAGGCGACGGGCGCAGTACAATTCGTGACTTGTGATGAAATGCTATAGGCAGAGGTTAGTCCGCTTAACATCAGGCGGGCCTCGATCTTGTTCCGTGTGTTCATCTTGTTCTTGTTCTTTGTGATCAGACGATAACATAAAAAAAACCTATTGGCTCAACGAATACGCACTGTAATCCAATTGGGCAATGCTGCGAGCATGCTGGGCGCTGCACACTGGCTGTGGGCTGGAGTATTAAGACAGCCTTTGGGCCAGCAATGGCCTTTAGGCCGCGTAAATGCTGTCGTAGTAGCTGTAATGTTGTAGTTAGTTAGTAGTATTTCGATAATAAAGACTTGATGATGTGTAAGTGATGATGTGGTCGAAGGTGTTAACAGGCTTAACCCAGAATTACTTGATCTCGAGGACAGCTGCCGGAACACACCGTTAGGTGCTTGGCGACAAATTTTCTACTTGAGGGAGAACAATTATAGTTAATAATATAATTTTATTACTAAACTAGCTTTACGGGAGCGGCTCCACCCGCGCGTATGTCGGTTATCGCGCAAAAACATGAACTTTTTGCGCAGTTGGATAAAAACTATCCTATGTTTTTCCCGGGTCTCAAACTATTTTCATACCAAATTTCATTCAAATCGGTCCAGTAGTTTCGGCGTGAAAGCGTAACAGACAGACAGACAGACAGAGTTACTTTCGCATTTATAATATTAGTACTGATATTTCATACATTTCCTATCTATTTTAGGCATTGTACACATTTCCTAGGAATCGTATACATTGACGGCTTACACACTTTTCCGTTAACATGTATAAAGACATTCTGTAGTATATTTAGTACCAGCATTGCACACGTGCGAAGCCGGGGCCGGTCGCTAGTGTGACATAATTCAGATTCCTACCAACTTCTGTTTTTTTAATATTGTAGGCAATTATTGTGGATATGTATGTCCCTGACATATTATTCTAATAACATATCAAACGCAATGCACGCTTAAAATTTGATAATTATGATAAAATTATGATATAAGTTTTATCCTTATCAGCCGTCCATCAAATACCTATATCGTGTTCAAAATTATCAGCTGACAATCAATGCTTGACAACGAACTAATATGACGTCATATAATGGGATTGCACGTCAGAAAAAGATACGATTCTGAAACAGCCTATTGTTAAGACCCAAAATAGGTTGTACTTTTCTACTAATTGTCTTAGTCATTCGCCCGTTCATTCATTTCGAACAAAGTAAGATAATAGTTTTTTTTTACCTAAAAATGATATGGCTTTTGTCAATCGACTTCAATATTCAAAAGTTTGAAATAAATTGTTCAAGTCGGTTCCATGATAGCGCAAAAGTACCTACGAGTATTATCACAATATTGTGCGCATGGTACCGATTTCAGCAAGTTATTTCACACTTTTGAGTGTTGAAGTCGATTATATTTTTAGGTAAAAAAATATTTTCACCTTTTTAGTGACCCTTGCTACTACGGGATCGATTGTCATTCGCTGTCAACGACTATATCATCAAGATAGGAAAATATTTTTCATTTATCGGAGTGTAACTCGAAAACGGCTTGACCGAATTTTATGAAATTAATAAATGGGACCAAACGACAAGCATCAGCTTTCAAATAAAGAAAATCATTATAAAAAAAACATCAAAATCCGTTGACCCAGTCAAATATTCTGAGGTAACAAACAATTCAGGTCCAAAATTCAGTTTCTCTTAGAGAATTATTTCATGAGTCAGTAAAGTAGATATAGCCATTGCAAGAGCTTCCACTAGTACAAACCATAGCAAGAACTAGCATGTTTGCATAAGTTGTAGAATTGAATAATCCAAATGGTAACTTGTAGTTCAAGTACTGCTACAAAAATAAAAATCTTGCTATCTTTATTAAAATCTCGCGAATTTTTATAAAGATTACAAAGTTGATGACCAACTGGCAAAACATATGATATACTATAATATTGTATCTCTAGTATTTCTGCTCCCAAAATACAAGCAATTAACTCAGCGTTGTCTTAGGTTTTAGCGATTATTATGTACACATAGTACCTACGGTTTAAATCGAATTATTTTTGTCCCGACGCGACGACGTTTCAAACACTTTGCAGTGATCGTGGTCACGGGGTGACTAATAGGTTTTATTTGTCACATGAGTTATTAAGAAATTATTCGGTCTACCGTCAGAAGTTTTTATATTAATCATAACGTTCCCTGGCTATTCACGCAGTATTCGCTCACAGTGTCCAGAGGTCTTGCAGATTTGTGTTGGCCATGGGATTTAATTAACATGATAACAGGATCCCAAGCTCGTGGTACTTGCCAACCATCATCTCTATTGAAATTTGGGTACTTTTTGATTTCAATTGCCTCGCGTAACATTCTTGGTATAAACCGGGTCTCTCTGGCGAGGATTTTTGGTTTGTCGAACCGAATGTAGTAATTGGGTTTGTCCTGGGCATCGAATGCGTCACAGTAGCCGGCCCAAGCCTTACACAGTTGAGCGACAACCTGCCATCTGCCATGGATTTTACTGGATTTTATTATATTGCTTTTATATATTATCATTAAATATATGTACTCGAATACATACTATATATATATGCTATGTATATATATATATATATACATCCCGCAAACAATTAGACGTCCTCTGAAGAGAAAAGTGCATTTAAACTGACGTCCACCTGCTTTTGGCGTCCGCATACTGGACGCCACTTTGTTGGCCAGTGGCACTTACGTCCCATTGGTCCTGACTAGCCATAGGACAAATATCGATAGAAGCCAAAATATCACTTAAATAGCTGCAACAATATATTAAAAAGTTCGCGACGAAATCTTAGCGCAGGTGTGGCGCTGCTGTCGTGCGTATATTGAAAGCCGCATATCGCGGAGAGTTCCTGACTATGGATCCGCGTATTTGGCGTCCACAACTGCGACGTTGCCAGCTCGTTTGCAACAATCCAACAATAAATCACAATTATCACACGATATTTAAGCAAAACAATATATTCGCCTTAGGTGGTGTACGCGTTGCGTATCATTAGGAGCCCGAGTTCATTTAAACTTTTAAAAAGTCAGTAAATGTTACGAAAAAATATACGTACAGTCAGCCTCATTTGCCTGTAATTTATAATCTTCGATCATTAATATGTCTTTGTAATGAATGATTCACTGGCTCTCAAGGACTGAGCTGAGATGCTAACCTCTAGAATATTTGCTTGAAGTAGGTAGGTACCAACGTCGTAAAGGTTGCTATTTCTAAGACATTAGTAATGATAGCAAAATTGAATCAACTTATTGTTGTTGAATTATTGTTTTCCAAAAAAATATTATACATCATCAAGACTGAATAAGTAATTTTTGTAGCTAATTTTTCTATTGCTATTAGACTGAATCGTAGGTATTAATTCGTCGTGAACGTTAATTACTAAGTAGGTACTTACTTACTTGGTAGCATAAAAATAACAACTTTGCCCAGGTTCTAAATAGCGAGCTATCTTTTGAAATCATTTCGTAGGTAGCAACCTATACCCGCAACTTTTAGCGTGAACTGGGCATGAAGGTTATAAGAAGCCATGTCATGCACCCTATGACCCTATGTGGAACAACACTCCACTCACATCATTTCAACATGCAATAGGAGAACATGAAATGTGAATTCACCTCAATATTGTTATTATAATAATAATAAATAATAATAATATAATAGATTACGTATCTGTAAATACCTCTACCGTAAAATCCCTGCTCGTCACTCCAAGATATTGGTTTTACCTTACTGAAATATGAAATCTCTACAATATACTCGGCTTGTACACCTATCCCTACCAAGGTTTCCACTTGAATATACCGGTTGTGACAGATGTAAACTTAAGTTCACTTATCCCTATATAGTATAAGTAATAATAACTATGTATAAGTTAATGATAGCAATTACATTATCACCTAGCCACGTTTTTGTATGAATGAGCATGATATAAAAACTATTGAAATATAATTATTTCATATAGCCAGTTTTACCCGCGCGCTGATGAAAAACGGTGATGATGGTGATGATGAACAGTAGTCTATATGTTAATCCAGGGTAAAAGCTATCTCCATACCAAATTTCATCCAAATCCATCCAGCCGTTTAGGTGTGAAGAAGTAACACACATACTCACAGACTTTCGACACATACCTACCTATTTTTTATTAGTGTGATTACAAAGATTTTTATTTATAGTAATAAACTTAAAATTAAATTATTTCCAATAAAAATCAATAACTAATCATAGGTTATTTTTGATTAGGTAAGTGCCTACAATCATTGCTAAGTTTACCAGATAAAATTTCGTACTACCTCATACCTACCTACTACAAATATATACCTATACTTATTCTATGAATTTACGTAGGTAGATACATAGTACTAACTTAATTATTTGTTGTGATCTTATAGCTATTTAGGTAGATAGGTATGCAATGCAATGCGCGCCCGCGAATGTCGATTTGACATCGTTGACAGTTGCGTACCTAGGCAGGCCTATATGATAAATGATAATTATTTAGTAGATAGAGCTTCTAACCCTTTACTACTTTGTGGTAGGTTTACTTTATCGAAGGTAGCTATATTACTGCTAAGACTATATGTAAAGTGTTATTCTATCTTGATGATTAGGTAGTTGGCAGTGAATAACAATAGTTCCCGTAAGTGGCAAGAATCACTAAAACGGGGGAAGGATTTTTACAAAAAAATTAACTGACTTCAACACTCAAAAGTGTAAAATAACTTGTCGACGTCGGTACCATGCGCACAATAATATGACAATTGGTTCATTCAAACTAGCATGGCACCGACTTCAACCAATTATTTCACTGTTTGGAGTGTTGAAGTCGGTTCCATTTTTTGGTAAAAAACCTTCCCCTTTTTAGTGACCCTTGCCACTTCGAGAATTCACAAAATGCCCATATATATATAATATGTATAAATAAACTGTACATTAAATACATACGTTCTAACAATTTGAGGACCCGCCACCCAGCTCCCGAGTACGAGAGTAATTTGTTCATGTACCCATGACTCGCTTCCCGAGTCGTGCCTATATGTAGTGTAAATTAAAACACGATGATAAAGCTGCAAAATATGTTTAGTAAATTCTTTAAATAAAGGAGAAATCGGACACCCAATAGCTTTATACGGACGACCAATAGCTATATACGGAAGCTCAATTGCTATATACGGATGTCCAATTCAAATTTAGTGGGATAGTCAAGAGAAGTTAATTAACAATATTTCTTCCTAATATAATATCTAATATATAATCTAATATCGATTTTTCGATATTTTAGTTACAAAATTTACGACTTATAAATTTCCTCAATTTTGAAATTTAATCATCATATTTACATTTAGACTAGACTTAAATATGTAATGACGATACCACCCACCAGTGTGGAATCCGAAAGACCTTTTTACTCCGCTGCCTAGACTTGCAATAGCTTAAAGTCAGTAGCTACCCTTATAAAAGAAAGTTATTTTTATTCATGTATTATTTTGTTTGGTAGAAATCTTTATGAATCTTTATGTGTTGATATTTTTAGAAATAGCAATGTTTAGCTGTTAGTAGAAAAATAATACATAAATAATATTAATACGTTTTGTGCCCCGTGGGGTGCCGAGCTAGAATGTCACCCCCCGATTGCTACCTGTGGGTGTCATAAGAGGCCACTAAAGGTATTTTTTTTGTGGGATAGTAGGGCAAACTACCAGGCGGCTCACCTGATGGTAAGTGATTACCGTCGCCTACAAACATCCGCAACACCAGACGCGAATGAAAAACGGTGGTTCAGGCTTAAATTTATTTTTTTAAGCCTGATAGGTTTTTGCCTTTAAGCCTTTGACCACTATCTCACCTGATGGTAAGTGATGATGTGGTCGAGGATGTTGTTCAGACTAACCTAGAGTTACTGGCTCTCAAGGACAGCTGTCGGAACACACCGTTAGGTGCTTGGCGACAGAAAAGCTGCTAAATATGTTTAGTAAATTCTTTATATAAAGGAGAAATCGGACATCCATTAGCTTTATACGGACGACCAATAGCTATATATGGACGCTCAATTGCTATATACGGAAGTCTAATTCAAATCTAGTGGGATCGTCAAGAGAAGTTGATTAAACATATTTCTTCCTACTGCCAATAATTCCCATTTGTCCCGGGGAAATCTGTGGGGACAAATGGGAATAATCCAATATGGTGCAACACAATTGGCAACAAAATTTCCACCATACAGTAACTTGTAGCCAAACAGTACTGCCTCACATAGTGCCGTATTTTTATAATAAAAGTAGCCAGGTTATTGGACGTCCGTATACAGCTATTAGGCGTCCGTATATAATATTGGACGTCCATATATAATATTGGACGTCCATATATAATATCGGACTTCCATATATAATATTAGACGTCCATATATAATATTGGACGTCCATATATATATAATATTGGACGTCCATATATAATATTGGTTCAGGCCATGGTACGATACAATTCCGATTTTATCATACCTATATTTATATTTAACCCACAAATGAAGTTATTACGTACCTAATTAAGCAATATTCTTCTTAAATTTATAAGAAAAATAGACTAGACAAACATGTACATATTATATGCTTGTTACCAATAGCTTTATACGGACGCTCAATTGCTATATACGGATGTCTAATTCAAATCTATAGTCTATTTTTTTAGCAAACGAGTTCCGAAAATTTTACTGCGTTGCTATTGGCCCGCGTAATCAACATAAAATTCGTTCCACACGAACTCTGTAGTTACATGTAGGTATATGCAATTCGAAAAATATTGCTTGTAACGAATCAATATTAAAGTGGCAACTTTTGAATTAGGGTAAGCAAAACAAAGATCGTTTCGGAAAAAATGTTGTTGCTAAGTCAACAAATCGTCTCGTCATACGTTTGCCGACGTATCACTGTGAGCTCAACCCAATTGCACGCGTTTGGTTTCAAGTGAAGGGCTATGGCAGGATATGACAAAAGTTATAAAATTTATGAAGTCTGAACTCTTTTGTTACAAGGAGTAGCTAAAGGGAATAGATAAAAATGGTGCTCTTGTCTCAATCATGTAATAACTAAGATAGAAACAAAAATGTACGGAACCGACAATCATGTACAAAATATGTTGAACAATTTATTATTGACGTATCTGCAGAAAGTTCATCAGAAGGTTGACGAAAATTTTTAAGATTACAAGAATTGTAGTAGAATTATTTGATTTATATGTTGAATTGCATAATATATATACTATTACAATATTGTTTTATATCATGAACAGAAAATTTCGTTACGAATATACTCAGCATGCAAATTTAAATCGTAAAATAATAACGTAATTTTTTCTACGGTAAATTTTAGAAGTATTCAATATGATCGGGCTTTGACAATTTCAAAACAAGAACAAAGACATTGACCAATGACGGCAATTACCCATCTCACTCTGTCGATATCTGAAATGTGCGAGAGACATACTCAGTACTCGTTTGTTAAAAAAAACAGACTATAGTGGGATAGTCAAGAGAATTTGAATAAAAATATTATTAAGTTATTTTATTACCAATTTGTAATTGTTGTGATCGTAATTATAACAATTTAAGTCTGAAAATTCTGCTTTACTAGTTCTTAAGGTAATTTTCACGTCCAGCACTATGTGCTGACATATAAGGTGATTTTATTAATATTTGTGACATTGATTAGTTATAGTAGTTGATAATCTGTTGTGAAAATATCTTTTGTTAACAATATACGGCGAAGTTGACAAATTGTTAAAGGCATAAACTTTTAACAATAGTGCGTTAATTGTCTCAACCTTACTCTAAATCTAAGATGTTTTAGAATTACAGTATCTAAGTACTTACCTAAGTTGTGTATCTAGCACGAAGTGCCAAAGTTGTACCTATATAATGTGGATATTAATTTATCAACAATACTGCGGAGGATAGTGTAGAATTGATAACGGAATGTGTTCCACTCTTTTTTAATATTCACATACACAAAAAGTCTGTACTATTGCTTAAGCTATGGCACGTTGGCTTTGGGAATACTAGCAAAGACAACCGCGGTCTACGAACACGGTGTATCTACTCTATTCACACACACGTACGATTGCTACGCGAAGTCAATGAACTGCTATACTAGGCACAATAGACAGCTGTTTTGTGTACCTATTCTGCCTAGTCGGTCTTTGGCGGCTTGCGACAAAAGAACGCGCGACGCGGTAGCGGTTTATCACAATATGGCATACCTAAGTAGCTGCAACACAATACAGTACGTACCTACGTAAACTTGAAATTAAAAAGAATGTAGGTAAGTAAATTTTTTTTATCATTTAGATGAGTTTAATCGATTGGCGATTATGCAAAGCATTCGACAGTCTAGCTAGATTGGCCGGTAAGGCCTTCGCGTTCGTCAGAATAGGTACGTGAAACAGCTTCGTCTATCACTAGGGCAAAACAGCTGTTTTGCCATAATGATAGCGTCTAATTGACATCGGGTAGCGTTCGTACATGTGAGAATGGAGTAAACCGCGGTTCTCGATATCATACTAAAAGGCAACGCGCCGCGCTTAGACAATAGTTATACTGATTTTTTTGTATGTGAAAATTAAACATGAGTGGAACACATGCCGTTATCGATTCTACACCATCCCCCGCAGTATTGTTGATGAATTAATGTCAACCTTATATAATAAACGTTGTGTTGTTAATTTTTTGTTGATAAAATTAATCAACGCTTGTTTTCTTATATCTAGCTCTTGCGTATTAGCGTTCTAAGTGCTTAGCTAAGTTGTGTGTCTAGCACGAAGTGCCATAGTTGTACCTACATAATAAACGTTGTGTTGTTGGTGTTGTTGACAAAATTAATCAACGTTTGTCTTCTTATTTCTAGCTCTTGCGTCTTAGCGTATTATAAGTCTACTCTCTCTCTCTAAAACGCGGAATAAAAGTGATACATCTACATGTTTTTTGTTTTTATTTATTTACCTAATATGGGTTACCCTGAAATATAAATATTACATATAGGTACACTATGCAAACTAACTTATTCTTTACTTTACCTACACACAAACTACCTACGACAAAAAAAACCCACCTATTACACTAAATAGTCAAATTATCACACTTTCTATATTGATTCTGCAACAAACTAGCCACAGTTTAATCATATGTGCCGTTTGTGGTGAAGTGTCACAGGTCCGTTCTGTACTTCTGTACAACATCTTGTCCTGCATGATTTATTTGTACCTACCAACTACCTGCGCCCCGCTGTTTTACCCGCGCGCTGATGAAAAAGGGTGATGATGGTGATGATGAACAGTAGTCTTTATGTTAATCCAGGGTATAAGCTATCTCCATACCAAATTTCATCCAAATCCATCCAGCCGTTTAGGCGTGAAGAAGTAACACACATACCCACAAACTTTCGACACATACCTACCTATTTAAAATATTTTTGTTTGCGATATATCAATGAAAGCCGAACCATGCCGAACGAATTACTATGTTTGACGACGGACGGAGATAGTGTCTCAAGCTACGTCACGATGTGTGTAGGTTCTTCAGATAAAATAATATTTTAAATTCACAGAGCAATAAATTTTCGCGGAGAGTAGGTACCTGTTACCTATATATACGTTAGGTACGTTGCTCGTGTGAGATACTATGATGAATAGATTACAATATATGATCGCCCTAAATAAATATGTAATATATTACATACCTACCTATTTAGGGCGATCCTTCTGTTGTTCTTTGTTTTTAGTCATCTTTCGTTTTATAATAACATTAGTAGGTAGATACTGTTTCAATATTGCAAGTGACATGATTGTCATTGATTACATTTCTTATAAAATTGTGTTTTATCTCTGAAACATATAGGTATGTTTATGGCATCAATATGAAAAGAACAAACTACTACATTTACTACGAACAAATAATTTTACTTAATATTTACAATAATTATTTATTACATAATTTGTAACTAACTGCATTTACTACAACATATTTTGTAAAACAGTGACGGCTCAGTGGCATTAGCTATGGACTGCCGGGCAGCAGGACTATGGTTCGAATCCCGCCGCGGGCTTGAGCTTTACCACTGGGTAGAAGGGCATTATGCGAATGCTCGCTTGGCTAGCTACTACCCTGAAGTAGAAATTCTGTCACTTAACACTTAACGGGAAGCAGTGATGGCTCATAGCTATGGACTGCCGCGCAGCAGGTCTATGGTTCAAATCCCGCCGCGTGCATGAACTTCATCGCATGGTGGAAGGGTTTCAAAATCTGTCTCTAAGCGGTAATCACGATGTCATCGTGGATCTACCAATTCTGGTAGAACGGCCCAAAAATTTCGGACTGGGTAGGTAGGTAACTGATTTAAATTATTTTCAATAAAATTCAAAAACTAATCATAGGTTAATTTTGATTAGGTAAGTGCCTACAATCATCGCTAAGTTTACCAGATATATGAAAAAAAGGCCCAAAAATTTCGGACTGGGTAGGTAGGTAACTGATTTAAATTATTTTCAATAAAATTCAAAAACTAATCATAGGTTAATTTTGATTAGGTAAGTGCCTACAATCATCGCTAAGTTTACCATATAAACTTTCGTACTACCTTATACCTACTACAAATATATACCTACACTTATTCTATGAATTTACGTAGGTAGATACATAGTACTAACTTTATTATTTGTTGTGATCTTATAGCTGTTTATGTTATGATAAATGATAATTATATCGTAGATAGAGCTTTTAACTCTTTAATACTTTGTGTTAGGTAGGTACTTTCTCAAAGGTAGCTATATTGCTGCTTAGACTATATGTAAAGTTTTATTCTATCTTGATGATTAGGTAATTGGCAGTGAATAACAATCGTTCCCGTAAGTGTTATTCTTGCTACTACATGCGATTTATTGTGCAAAAATCTCAGAAACAGGAGCTAAATTTTCTTTATCTTATTATAAACTATTTGTGTACTTAACTTTATCAAAATCCATTGTTCCTACGTGTATATAGATAATAATAAATTATATAAAAATATCGGGCATCCGTATATATATAGATTTGACCAAATTGTTATAAATGTACATACAAGCGATTGTCAAAGAAAGAGAAAGTAAACATAAAGATGGCAACGTCGCACTCACAAATGTCGTTCATCCTATGAGGACGCTAAATAGTCGATGCCATAGGTAAATCACGATCAATATATCCAGGACGCCTATAATTTATGACCATGGTTCGGGGTTCAAAAATGTTGCGGCACGAACGCAAGAAGAATATCGCGAAAAATAAAATTATCGGAAAATGACGTATCTCACGGAGCTGGCAATCGAAGAGCTAAGCAATATTCATTAAGACATGTTAAAAAAAGCAATGGGAACTGGAGGACGTCGTAATAATGCACCACGTGCATGACGCCAAAAAGCTTCTAGGATGTAAATATATATATACATACTATATATATATAGTATATACTATATACAATGTTTTAAAGATACCAAGGATTTAGCTTCTATATTAAGCAATTTGATTTGTTTAAATTAGTGTCTTAGATTTGATAAATGTATTTTATTGATCTTGAATACTATCTTACATGTATACTACTTCATTTACTGTAAATCGTTTTAGATCTTCACGATACAGGCTTGCCTAGTGTGAAGATCACAAATTATGGAACTTACGTAATTATTTACCTCAGCGATAGACAATATTAAATATGTACTTAGTAATAGTTTACTATATGTACCTAGTCAAGTCGGGGGCGAGCGGGAGGAGCTTTTAAAAATACAATTATTTTATTTAAGACGTTTAATGTCTTCAAAAGCTATTACAAGACTGCCTTAATTCTAAATTAAATCTAGTGTCTAGACATCAAACTATCGTGGGAGCGGATGAGCTTATCAGCAAAGTCTGCTGAGTCAGTTTATCAGTTGCTAGAAAATAGAACGCTGACATGTGTGATTCGTTGAGTCTAGCGACTTAACTCTTCCCTCCTTAAGTTCGATGTTCTCTTCTATAGGGGAACTTCGAACACATGAAAATAACCTTGAGTGATATTTATATAATAAGAAACACAGAATTACAAAAATAAGAATGTAGACTCCAAGAGTCCAAACGCTTATGCTACGCACTTCAATAATTGCCCTTTCACTTTCACTGTTCTCACTATCACTATAACTTTTCTTTAGCGCCAATGCCAGGAGCTTCAAATCCGCTAGGTCGACGCCTTCCAGGTTTACAGGTGTAGAAGATGTAGTTTTCTCAGGTGAGTACAGCAAAGGTAAGTTTACGATGGGTAAGTTCGAGTATGTTACATTTTCAATATACGTTTGGTGCCTTTTCAGGGTAATGTTTCGAATTTTCGTCCAAAGTAAGTATGTAGGTGCCATGAACATTATAACGAAACATTTCGTTATTGCAGGTACTTGTAAGTAGCTCTTCATCTCTACTATAGAGTATCCATCTATTTGTCGTCAGGAACTGAACTCGAACCGTTTCAATAGTTATAGGAATTTGAGTGCATGACGTCACGTTCTCAGCATACGTCATCAAATCGGTTACACAGGGGTCGTTAATGAACTGAGACATTTCATCATCAGTGCAGAGGAAGCTGGCCTCGTCGATTTCTTGACATGGGCGACTGAGCAATCTGATCTTCAACCCTTTCGCTATTAGGTAAGGATACTTGGGCAATATGACAACAGTGGAGTCGAGGGATAGCACAGGTAAGGGTGTTAATTTATAATAGATATAAGTATCTTTTTCAATAACAGGTATTTCCAAAAGGTAAGTTATTTGGTTCTCTTTCAAATAAGCTTTCAATGTAATGGTCTGTTCTATCTTAACTAAGTTTTCTAAGCTAGGTGTAAAAATTAATTCTTCTAATTTATTAATACGTTCAAGTAGAGGCAAAAGCTTATCTGACTCTATTATGGATTGGTGTAGAACTCCTAATCTACTGAATGATAAACTGGTTTCTATCTCATCTAATTGTGCGTAGATCACTTGAAAATTGTGGATTAACAGATTATATGTGCTTATAAACTGAATGCCTAAATGCTCTAACTCTTCGAGATTTTTCGATATTATCCCTATTTTATTATTAAGTTGAACCAGATTATTATTTAATACAAATGTAGAATTCGTCAAAAGTTGAACCATTTCAGTGATCACTGTTAGCTTTTCATTATTGTAGTTATCTCTGATTTTAATATTATTAATTAATCTGTCGTATTTAATGGCATCGTCATTATCAAGATTTCCAGTAATCATTTTTATAAGTGACCCTAGTGGGTTAATAAGGCCTCTTTTAATTCGAATCGTTGGAATTATTTGGTTAAACTTAGTTATAGTTATGTTTTTAAAGTACTCTACTTGACTTCTTACATCTATCAAATTATCGGCAAATTTCTTATAAAAATTAACCTTAACTAACTTATCTAAATCGGAGAGTCGTTGAACGTTAAACGTTAAATCTTCCTTTAAAGGGTTAATATCCAACACTCTTGCAATTGTCCATTTGTCTCTACTGATTACGGCAATTCCATTTTTCACGGGCAGGATTCCCGGGTTTTTATCAAGCACCTGAAGTTGAAGTGCCTGCAGTTGGGTCACCATGGCTACTGCCAGAGCGATGTGCCTGTGGAGGGCGTTTAACATTCTTTAGTGGAACCTTAGTGTTACGATTCTTTACTTGAATAGGAACTATGTTTCTAACAATTTCATCAGAAACTAAAGCCTTTTGATAGCGTGGTTTGTCTTTACTGCTTCTTTTATTTACTTCTTTTGCAAAAATTGTATCGCCTATATTTACTTTAAATTCTGTTTCTCCACCTCTTTTCTCTATTATTTTCTCTTTCTGTTTAATGGCTTGTTCTGATAAATATTTATATAGAAATTTAGTTCTGTTCGCATGTTCTTTAATTAATTGTTGCATGTATTGTTTCTCAAAGTCCAAAGTAAATACATTTTTAGAATCGGTATGTCCTAGCAAAACTTCAAAGGGGGTAAAACCAGTAGATGAGTGTATGGAGTGGTTATAAGCCATTATAGCATAACTCATTACAGTTGCGGCATCGCTGTACTTGTGTTCGTATTTGGCCAGTCGATAAATTTCTATAATAGTGGAATGGAATCTTTCTATAAGACCCATAGAGTTGGGGTTGTTAGGGGTTGCAATATGTAGGTCTACTTTATACAGGGTTAGAAGTTCTTTTAAGAGAGCATTATTAAATTCTGAACCCGAGTCCGAACTAATTTTGAGGGGTACGCCATAAAATGAGAAGTATTTAATGAGGGCTCTGACTACCTCAGGGGTTGATCTGTTAGGTATTTCCAATGCTTGTCCCAGTTTACTGAAAGCATCTATTACTGTTAAATAATAGCGCCCTTCAATAGAAAATAGGTCCATAAAAACTTCTTCTAAAGGTTTTGATTGAGTATGCGTCATTTGAAGTGTAGGTTTTAAGGGTTTTCTATCGTATTTCATGCGTTTGCACGTTTCGCATGAATTTATAAAGCTAGAAATAGTTTGTTCCATTTTATGCCAAAAGTAAGTGCGCTTGATGTGTGTAAGAGTTTCTTTAATACCGCGGTGGTATGTTTTACCAGTATGATATTTACTAACGATTTCCTTTTGTTCCGATTCATCTTCAATAAATATTACTCTTTTAGTGCATTCGAAGAATTGTACTAATTCCTTTTTAAACAAGTATATAACCATTTGTGCAAACTGACGCTTATGTTCTTCTTCTTCGAAGTAAATGAAATATTTTGTATTATTTTTAATGTATTCTTTCAGGAATTGTTTTACGAGATCGGTTCTGTTTAAAGGTAAGTGCACTTCTAGAATTCTTTGTTTAGGCCGGGATAGATTTTTAACCGATAGTTTATCTATAGACCAGGAATGAACAAGTATTTGATTTGGTTTGGTATCGACAGCTTCCTGCAAAATTGGAATACCTTTTGATTCAGTCTCCTGCCCTGAATGAGCAGTTTCTGTGCTGGAAGAGTTTCTAGAAGCTGTTAAAGTCGAACTACCAGATGAGCACGGTATTGAATACGGGGATCGACATTTAATTGAACCTTCTGAATCTGATACCGTTATTGTCTTTTCGTCATCTGAGTCAAAACATTCTATTTCATCCTTTCGACCTAGAGTTTTCTTTTGTACTTTACCTAGTTCTTCTATTTCTTTCGTTAATCGACTAATTTCTCTGTTTCTTATTTCATCTTTATCAATGTTAACTTGTGTGGACATATTATCTTTGTTTCCTAATGCATTTGTACGAATACGTGACAGCGCATCTGCATTGCAGTTAAGTTTGCCACTTTTATGGATTATTTCAAAGTCGTATTCGGCTAATCGTAGTCTCCATCGGGTTAATCTACTATTTGTTTCTTTTAGGGAGTTTAACCAGGCTAAGGGTTTATGGTCAGTTACTATTGTGAATTTCTTACCGTAGAGATATGGGCGAAAGTGTTTCACTGCCCATACTATGGCAAGTAATTCCTTTTCAGTGACACTGTAGCGCGTTTCAGCGTCGTTTAATGTTCTGCTGGCATATGCAACGGGCTTATCGTTGCCAACAGAGCCTTGTGAAAGGACTGCTCCTAGAGCAAATTCTGAAGCGTCCGTTGTAAGTATGTATGGCTTTTCTGGGTCTGGATATTGTAAAATCGGTGCATTTACAAGTAACTCTTTACATTTTTGAAAGGCTGCTATGTACTTTTCGTCATCAACAGGCATTGAACGTTTTTGTCTCAATCTAGCTGTCATCGGTTGAGTAATTTTCGCAAAGTCCTTCACGAATTTTCGGTAATAACCGATTAGGCCAAAAAGCTTTTAATCTCTGTGGTAGTACGGGGTAATCTAAGATTGCTTTAATTTTATCGTTGTTGGGTTTTAAACCGTCGCTTGTAATTGTGTGTCCAAGGTATAAAACCTCTTTTCTGAGAAATTCCGATTTGTCTAACTGTACTTTTAAATTAGTTTTTCTGAGTCTGTCAAAAACGGTACGTAACTTAGCTATGTGTTCTTGTAGGCTAGATGAGTAGATGATTATGTCATCTAAGTACACTAGGCAGTGTATTCCTTGTAAGCCACGTAACACATTATCAATAGTTCTCTGAAAAGTTGCTGGTGCGGTTTTTAAGCCAAAAGGCATACGAGAAAATTCAAAATGTCCCGAATTTGAACTAAATGCAGTTTTTTGTCTATCCTCTTCTGCTACTTCTATCTGATGGTAACCGCTAGCAAGATCAAGGGTGGTAAAGTAAGTACTGCGTCCCAATTTATCAAATAGTTCAGTTATGTTTGGTAGTGGGTATTTGTCGTCGATTGTAATTTCGTTTAGTTTTCGGTAGTCAATTACAAGTCGGTATTTCTTTTCGTTAGTCGCGTCTAATTTCTTGGGTACAAGGTGCACGGGTGCACTCCAAGGAGAGTGTGATGGTTGTACTATTTTGTCATCTAACATTTTATTTACCTGCCTATTAATTTCGTCGTTAATTACTTGAGGCTGACGGTAAGGTCGGACGAAAATCGGGTCTTCATTACGTGTCCGGATGTGGTGTTTGACGTCGTTGGTAAAAGTCAATGGTAACTTTTCAGTATAAAAAATGTCTTTATATTGTAGACAAAGTTTTTGGACAGAGTCCTTTTCTTCGGGGTTCATGTGGTCTAAACGTAATTTACTTATGTTTTCACTTAAGATTTGGTCAATTTCAAAGTCATTTCTGTCGTCAAGTTTATTTAAGTCACATTTCTCTGTGTCACAATATTTTGTTACTATTAGTGGTCTGTCAATTTTTAAAGTCATTTCTTCCTCTCGAGTATTTTGGATAATTGTTGTCGCATAACCATTTTTACATTTTACTATAGCAGTAGGCATTCGGACGCCATCACAGAATAGTTTGTAGTTAAGAATCGCTTCACCGTCTTTTAAATTAATCGGTAACCTTACTCGTTGTTCGGTACGTGGGGCAAGTTTAATTACGTTATTGGGATTGTATATTATGGGTATAGCTGTAGTTTGAGTGTAGAGAATTTCATTTTTCATATCTATTTTTGCATGCAGTTGCTTAAGAAGGTCGCTACCTATAAGTCCGTCGTAACAGCCATCTACGTCAAAAATATAGAATTTATGCGTCTCAGGGGTATTAAGAGTTGGAAATAAGGGTATGACAATTACTTCATTATGTCGGCTTGAAGCATGTGTGCTTCTAACCTCAAATGGTTCGTGTTGTTTAAAATCTGCAAATAATTCATTTGCTTTTTTAGGGTTAATGAAAGACCTTGAACTTCCGGTATCTATCATTAGTTTAGCATTTATTTCCGGTATCACTATGTAGGGCAAGCTTAGTGTATTACAATTAAGTTGTATTATTTCAGGGGTTGGTTGGAGGCATTGATCTGAAAATTTTCATAATTTTGCAAAGCTGAGTCTTGATCTTCTTGTTCGTTAGTAGTCTCATAAGTTTCGACGTTATATGTAGAGTCAATATCGTTATATTCATAGTAACATTCATTTTCGGGAAGCTCATACATGTCGTCAGTTTCAGATTCGTTAAGATTATATAATGCGTTCATTTTAAACCCTTGTGGTTTTGTTGGGAGTGCTGTACGCATGCTAACGTCAGTGGATAGCTGAGGTGCTAACCTCTGTACGGGACGGTAACCAAATTGTTGCTGTCCTTGATTTAATTGGGGTCGGTAGCCAAATTGCTGCTGACCTTTGTTGAACTGAGGACGATAGCCAAATTGTTGTTGAGTTTGATTGAATGGAGGTTTATAACCGAATTGCTGTTGACCTTGATTGAGTTGAGGTCGGTAACCAAACTGCTGTGGAGTTTGATTAAATGATGGTTTGTAACCGAATTGCTGTTGGCCTTGGTTGTTTTGAGGCCGGTAACCTAACTGTTGGTTGGGTGTTATACCAAATTTAAATTTCGGCTGCATTTGCTGTACGTTTGATGTACTTGGACCACTTTGGGGAATGCCAAACTTAAAGTTATTTTGAGGCTGCGGGTTTGAAGTAAAGAAAGGCTTCATTCCAAACTTTTCTATGAAAGGATTATGATTCATAGTTTGAGGCTTTGGCTGCATTAAATTCTGAGATCGTAACATTTTATTTTTTGAATTATATTGAAACATAAAGTTTACCTCTTCGAGAACAATACTTAATGCATTTTCTAATGTTGTAGAGCCTTTGAGGCGCACTATGCGAAGTAATTCTTCGGGTAAGTTGTACAAAAATACGTTTTTGGCCATGTTGTTGTATATGATGATTTTACTTTGACGTAAGTTGACGTCATTAATTAAATTGACTTTGGCGAATAACGTACTTTTAACGTGCTGAATCCTGTTACAGAAATCAAGATATGATTCGCCATTATTTATTTTTAATGTTTCTAGTTCTATTGCTATGCATTCCTCTGAACGGGGATTACCAAAATGTTGCTCAAAAGCTACTTTTAATTCAGCCCAGGTATCTAAGTCTTGTCGTTCGCTAACAAGAGCGGCTGCTCTACCTATTAATCGTGATGTTATGATGTTGAAGATGTAGAGGTCCTGATGTGGATTATTTTCTATTCTACAACAGCTTATTAAGTATTCGCATTTCCTTACGAATAAACTCAATAATTTTTCGTCCCCGTCGAACTTCGGGACGACATTCGTAAATTCACGTGGAATGTGAACTATGTCCATCTTACTATAACTATTTATAAACTGTTATATATTTAAAGTTGAAATGTATAAAATCACTAATATTTTTTATATCTTTCTAACTTATTATACACTTTAAGTTGAAGTATATAAAGTAACTATTTTTTTTTTTACACAAAGTATGTGCGCTATGCACTTATTAATTTATGTATTTTTATTTAACTATATTTCTTGTATTCACTTAAACCTATTTAAAAGAAACCACAAAACACCTTTCAATTGTTGGAAATAGCGTTCGGATAATCTATATACTTATACATAAAATATGGAATAGGATTGGACTACGACTGGAAATAGCGATTAAGGTCTACTCACAGAATGCCCATGTCCCTCGTTGTTGGAGCCTTGTCTTCCTCCGGATCGTGTTGGCACTCACTCACTCGATATTACAGTTCTTGACTTATTTATTTGGTTCGTGGATTTCCATAAAACGCGTGAAAACGTAAGTCGCGGGCACTGAAGTTAAGTTTTCGCGACGCGGAAATACTACCGGCTGCGCCAGTCAAGTCGGGGGCGAGCGGGAGGAGCTTTTAAAAATACAATTATTTTATTTAAGACGTTTAATGTATTCAAAAGCTATTACAAGACTGCCTTAATTCTAAATTAAATCTAGTGTCTAGACATCAAACTATCGTGGGAGCGGATGAGCTTATCAGCAAAGTCTGCTGAGTCAGTTTATCAGTTGCTAGAAAATAGAACGCTGACATGTGTGATTCGTTGAGTCTAGCGACTTAACTACCTACTTGTGTATCGCTGCAAATAAATATATTTTTCATTTTTTTTTTCTATTTTTTTTCATCTTACCTTACATAAAGGGTGTCACAGACAAAATTGGTAAAATATCTTAAGACGAGCTTCAATAAAAGCTTGCTTCAACCCGATGAACAAAAACAAAATACAAGAAGATCAACCAATTTTTAAGACCTGTTAAGTGCAATATTCCCCTACAAGATGCAGGTGTTTACAAACTTGATTGTGAATTTGGGCTGTCATACATTGGGCAAACAAAGAGGAGCGTTGGTATCCGGGTAAAAGAACACATTGCTGACAAGTCTGCGGTTTGTGAACCTATATACACAAACTGCAAAGTGTTTGAAACGTCGGGACAAAAATAATTATAAATATACGCGATACGGTTTAAAGTTGTTTAATTACTACAATTAACTCAGGTGTTGCTATAACAATTCTTTTTATTGTTAAAGTTAATGTTTAAGTAAAGGATTTTTTTATATCACAGAAAATGTTAAAGTATGTTACATCGGAGTCGCTTATCTAACCGTGAAAGTAATTATGATAATGTATATCTTATGTAATAAATATAAGATATACATATATAGCACAAGCTTTATATTATGAGTGGATCCCAAACTCGCCTAGGCCTCTTGGGGACCCGAAAGACAACCTGGGAAACACCCTTTCTGGTTCTAGTTATAGAAATACATCATGATAGATGTGTATATACCTATACTTAATAATTCCAAAAGTGTGTTTCCGATATAGCCTGCTAGGAAATACAGATTGTCTAAGACGCAGCTTGCTCAACTGTAACAGAAGGTAGGGGATAACTTATTACAAAGAGAAAAAATAAAATAATATTAATAAAAAAAATACTATTTAAGTAAATTTGATAAAATATGTTAAACTATTGTTATATTGGACATTGGAATACCTCAGAGCCAGGGTTGTATTATTTCTCAGTGGAGAGTTATACAAAGATATTCTTGACACTAACGGCCTGTTTCAGAATGTTCGAGTAAATTCCGGATATACTACCCAGAACATATTTAATAAACAAAACACTATCTTTGCAAATCAAATCAAATCAAATCAAATCAATATTTTATTTGCGAGAATACAGTACAAATCCTTACATGAACAAGATTTTTTAATTTGTCAAGTAGGTACAGCATTCAGCCTGCAAGCAGACGTGCAAATGCTAAAATTCATTTTTGAAATTATAATTTAAATATTCCCTAATACTATAAAAACATTTGGTTAAGAGCCAATCACATAATTGTTTTTTAAAACTATTACCTTCTAACATTTTTATCTTATTTGGTAAGTTATTATAAATTGAAATACACATATTATTTACATTTTTTTTATAAATGACTCTGCGGCACGGAGGTTGGTATAATAAATGTTCATATTGTGATCTTTTTTGTCTAATAATGACGTCACTACGTTTAATAAAACATTCTGGATGAGCTTTGGTAAACAAACAAATATCTTTGATGTACATGCAAGGCAGGAAGAATTTTACAAGCTTTAAAAAGTGGTGTGCAGCTATCCAGAAACCAGGCCTTATTTATAACGCGAATACATCTTTTCTGGATTTTAAAAACTAATTCCATATCAACCGAATTTCCCCACATTATCAAACCGTAACTGAGAATAGAGGAAACATACCCATGGTAGGCCGATAGCGCTGCCTCCATTGAAACAGTCTGCCTGAGTTTTTTTAGAACATAAACGTAACGTTTCAATTTTAGGCAGACCTGTTCTACATGCTGTTTCCAATTCAAATGTTTATCTAAATAAATTCCTAGGAATCTGTAGGTATCTACTTCGTCAACTTTATTTAAATTGTGAATAATGTCAAGATTAATTGAATTTGTATTATATGAATTAAATTGTATTATTTTGGTTTTATTTATGTTTATATTCAAATCATTGCTGTCCATCCAAAAAATAACATCTGCAAGGGCTTTGTTGACAATGCATTGAACTTCATCCCTTTTATCACATTTAATAAGTACTGTCGTATCGTCGGCAAAAAGAATGCATTTATGCGGGGTAGCTCTTGGAAGGTCGTTTATATATATTAAGAAAAGTAATGGACCAAGAATACTACCTTGGGGCACACCAGTATTATTTATAAGGGGCTCAGATCTAAAACATTTCCGAATAAATCCATTTTTATTGTTAGTTACTAGTTTAGTAATTTGAGTGTACTGTTTTCTGTTATTTAAATAACTCGATAACCATTCGAGTGTTTTACCCCTTATTCCGTAAAAATCTAATTTGTATAAAAGTTTTGGGTGGTTTACGAAATCAAACGCTTTGGTCATGTCCAAAAAAAGTGAAATTATCGGTGCACCGTTGTTGATGCTCTCCGTGACAAAATTTACAAAGCTAAAGCATGCCTGTGTGGTTGAGCTTCCCTTGCGAAAACCAAATTGTTCGTTATGTAAAATTTTAAATTTGGTAAAGAAACAGTTCAATCTAATTAGCATTGCTCTTTCGAATATCTTAGACAGAACTGGGACTATAGTTATAGATCTATAGTTGTCAAGATCACATTTTTCTCCTTTTTTGTAGAGTGGTTTAACAATCGCTAACTTTAGTTGATCAGGAAAGACCCCCTCTGCAAAAGATAAATTTATGATATGCGCAAGGGGGCTGCAAATCCAAGAAGCACAAAACTTAAGAGCTCTTGTGATAATGTCATCATTTCCACTTGTTTTACTATTTTTTAGGGACATAATAATGTTATAGACTTCGCTCGCATCAACAGGATTACAAAAAGAAGTAGTAATTGCATTCCAAATTGCTTTACCTTTATTTTTACTTTTCTGTATACTCTTAGCATTGACAACTTTTTGAGCAGTCCTTACGCATTTTTTAAATATTGAATTGTATGTAGTATACATTTTCTTATTAATTAGTCTATTTTTATTTATTTTGATATATGTTATATATAATTGACGTTTAGTTTTCGACGATCTTTTAATACCCTTTGTTAACCATCTAAGTTTATTTGGCTTATTGTTCATTTTTACCTTAATAACGGGGAAACACAAATTATAAAAAAGACAAACTTCACTGTAGAAACAATCAAAAGCTTTTGACAGGCAGTTAGATTCGAAGACTTCCAAAAAAGAAAGTGCAGATATACTCTTGCAAAATTTTAACATATTTTCTTCATTGTAATCGCGTTTATGTTCAAACCAAGTAGTGAAAGCTTTATGTTTATTCGCTTTCAATGTTATTGTTTGTGCTGTTTCATGGTCTGATAGACCAAGTAAGTACATAAATATTTGATTGTACATTTTTGATGTTACTAGCTATTTGATCTAAACAAGCGTTCAACCGAGTTGGAGTCCTAATGTGAGCCTCAAATTTATAATTATGCAGTATACTTAAAAGTTCCTTCGCATCAGAGTTGTCACTCAAAATGTCGATGTTCCAATCACCAACCCGAAACTTTATTAGGAAATTCTGAAACGGGCCCTTAGCCTATTCTTCGGTTAAAGCTTGAAACGCGCAGCGTATTAGGGTAAGAGGGGGGAATACCGAACGCTTAAGAAGAAAACCTTGTTATATTTTTATAAATGGTTTTAATAAAAAACTCTAAAGGCATAACAAAACTTTAACTATTTAGCTATTAATATTTCAACACAAAACTTATCTAAATATCTCATTGAACTAGTAATAATACGTATAAAAAAAAGTTGCTTTATTCGCCATTACCCCTAGGCATGGGTAATGCCGAACAGGTCATGGGGTAATAACGATCACATTTTATATAGTAACTAAATAACAACTGAGACTATATTGTATTAGAGCAGATATCAAATTATGTAGATAAAATAGTTTTACATCCTACCGAGTGGTATTTTTATCTTAATAACAAAAATCACAAATATAACCATCATCAATATTCCACCTTGAGCACATGGCATAGGACCACCCCTTACATGCTGTGCAACGGTACCATATTTTATCGTTTCTTCCAATTTCTTCACAAATACAACAGTCTTGCGCAAGTCTGCGACAGTCAATCTCATCTGATGGTAAGTGATGATGTGGTCGAAGGTGTTAACAGGCTTCCCCAAATTACTGGCTCCCAAGAACAGCTGCCGGAACACACCGTAAGGTGCTTGGCGACAGATTTTCTACTTGAACTACCTGGCTAGCGACCACCCGCGCGGTCGCTAGCCAGGCGGGCATTCGCAAAATGTCCTTCACTGCACGGTAGTCCATAGCCAATGCCACTGAGCCATCACTGCTTCAAACAACTTTACATGTCGCTAGTCATCTTCCTTCCAAACCGCTTTGGCTGTCGTTCTTTTTGGGTGTCATGACGAACGGTGATCGGTATTACCCCTCGGTTAATGTTCGGCATAACCCCAAATAACCGTTTTTAATTTGAGGCCATTTTTTTCCACATACTAAAACGAATAGATAGAAAGACTTTTACACTATAGTTCTATGTGATGTTATGCATAAGAATAATCAATAATAACAAAAGAAAAGTATTTAAAAACAACACTTACCGAAAAATTCATTTGGCCAAAAGTTAGAGCAAAGCGTCCGAAATTATAAACACGCGCCTTACTCTTAAATGCACCGAGCGAACTGACTGAAATTGTTGGCGCTTGCTATTGCATTACGCCCCCGCCCCGCACTCCGGATGCCGTGCTTCTGATCTGAGCCAGTCATTTTACGAGTAATCTGCCTCTTCGCGATTCCCCCTTGTTCGCCATAACCCCCTCTTACCCTAACTGTCATTTTTATCATTCAGTTATTTTACGTGTTGCATAGCAACCCGAAACTTTATTAGGACATTCTGAAACGGGTCCTTATTGACAATACTTATATAATAGAATATAAGTATTGTCATAATTATTCGTCTTCGAAGACTTACTAATGGAAAGTATAAAATTAACCATAAAGAGTATTACAAAATTAAAAATTTACGAGGAAAAACTGTACCCGTGTCACCCACCCCTTTAGCCGGGGTATGGCCATCGTATGGGGGTGGAATTAGATTCAAATTCCGCACATGATTTTAACTTTTCCTCTCGTAAATTTTTAATATTATAATGTAACCCGCAGAGCATGTGTTATTATAAAAATACAAATATTAAAAATAAAGTGTATGTTTAGTCATGATAAGTGTTCAGTTATACCATCAATATAGGGTCTTCATCAACCTATATAGGGTCTATATCTATAACCTATTATAGAAAATAAAAGTAATGAACAAGTTTAAATTTTGACGAGCTCAAGATCTTTATACTTATCAAACAAATTATTGGAGTACAAAATTTTATGCCCAAGACGGGAAAATCCCAAATCATCCCAAAAAAAAAATCCTGCCTTGGGCATAAAAAAAATTTTGTACTCCAATAATTTGTTTGATATGATTTTCGCTTAGCACGCGATAGTGCTTGTAATCATATTTAGAAAAAAAAAAAAAAAACTATACTTATTTTGAACTTTTCAGATGTTCCAATTTTTACCGAAATGGTCTTTCTTTTCCAGAACAGAAATTTGTAAAATTCAGCAGCAATCATTTACCTCTATATACTGGACGCGACATCTCAAACGAACAAAGTAGAATAGGTAAGAAAAGCCAGCCGGCATATCCTCACCCACACGCAGCTGGGCACTCTTACTCATAGAGATCACACGTGCTTTTCGACGAAAATTGTGTATGCAAAAAGCCATCCTGCATCCTTAGATACTGCAAAAACCAGTCGGGAAAAAACAAATAAAAGCGTTGGAATCACTTTTCACAAATAAGTTCAGATTTTGGTATTAAACACACCCGAATACATTATTATTTTGTCGATTTGTCATCGCAATGCTTCACGACCGCATAGACAGCCATGTTCACGGAGTGAAATTCATAGATTAGGTGGACAGATATGACAACTAGCAACATTGAGTCAATTACCTAGTTTTTACTCACGACGAAAGAAGTTTGACGTGTCTGTTTATCATCATAACTCCCAATTGGCTGGAAAATTTTGGATAAAATATTTGAAAAGCGACTTGATCAAGTGCTTTATCCCTCATAAACATATTACATATGTCAATTACTCGCAATTAGGTATTCTAATAAGTAACTAAATAAATACGTCAAATTCGGATTGAATAAAATATATTAAAAAAACCTTAATTAAAAAATATAATATGTACAAATATGTATGAAAAATAATATTAACTTTTTTTAATCTAGATTTTATATTATGATAATGATAATATAAAATCTAGATATAAAAAAGTTAGTAACACTTTGTTTCTAGTAAAAAGCCAATTGTACCTTTACTTTCAAAAACTGAATAGCGCAGTTAGTGACCCTCAGTTATACTTTTTTTTACTAATATGGGTATATTAGTTAAAAAATAGTTCACAAAAATTTCGGTGGTACAAAAACCATATCCGTTCTGTGTGCTGATAGTCTTTGATATTGAGAAACCATACCTCAGAAATAGTCTAGCGCTGCATGTTTGAATAGTTTGTTTAGATGATGCAACTTTTTTCTTCAAAACTTTAGCCTACAAGCGTTGTGGCGCTGCGTATTTGGATCATTTGGTTAGGCGATATAATTAGTTCTAGACTGCAGTCAGATCTCGTAAAGCGCTGAAGCGCACATAATATGTTTAAAATTAGCAAAAATGGCAGAGACTTTTGTCTCAAATGTCTTCTTTAGTGTAGCGTATTATCTCGATGGGCTTAAAAGAGTGCGCGCCAGTACACACGCGCCACAGCATGCACACATGGGCAAATATCGAAACACCGACTGATGCTTATCAGTATTTGTCGGTATTATTAAAGTCGTCAGTCAGTGTAGTCAATGGAGGACAGTACCTCCCGCCACGCCCGAGTCTCTAGTGGTAGTAAAACCATATAATGTGTCATAAGTATATTAATACCTACTCATTGTTAGTACACTCACCCACTATCAGTCGATCAATCATGGCGCAAATGACGGTTGAACCTTGGTGTGTACATTACAAAACCCCTGTAACACGCAGTGGACAAAGAGATGTCGTGGAACGCGGGCATCGCCTTTTGTGAAAAGGTGATGACGTGGAAGGAGGTGGCTTAGAGGGTGATTGCATAAAACTTTCCGAACCACCAACAGAGAGCAGGGCTGTGAAGGAGACTATGCCCTTCTTCATGCTGTTATAACCGAGGTTCGGGGGCAGGGGGCGACTGCTGCCACAAAGACAGCGAAGTGGTGCACGCGGTGTCTCCGCGTGCTTTTCAAGGACGATAAGACTAAGGCACGGTAATGTTATCTATACAGTATTTCAACTTCATAGAAACGGACGAAACGCGAGTTATACCTCCGCGCCTCGATCTCGGCCTGCGCTCGTACCGCAGACAGTCTCGAGTGTCGTGACTACGCCGCAGTGACGAGCGAATGGTTTGTTGTTTTTTAACAACGACTTTTTCACCAAAAATAAGTTCAAATACATATCTACATATAAAATATTACGAGTAAGATATATTGTGCTGTTTTAAGTTACACGAATTCGTCAAAAACGCATCCAGAGAAAACTTTTTTGATTACATGGAAACTGAAAGGTAATAGGTACTATAAAACAATTTTACTTACTAGTAAGTAAAATTTTTTTATAGTCTACATATAGTTGACGGTACATAATGTGTGTCTTTTTAATGGACAAGTATTTCCTAAAAAAATTCTCAACTAATAAAAAAAAGTGAATAGAGTGAAGGAAAGTGGTTGACACGAGTGAAATAGGTAGAAGTTATAAGCAAGTTATAATAATATTACAGGTAGTTATTAGAATGTGGATTTTTAATACCTTAAAATATAATAATTAAAAGCGTTTCGTACGTCACACAAATATTTTTCGGTCGCCAATTTTTAAGAACGATTTTTTATTCAAACATAACCATGGTTTATTGTTTAAATCTACCTACTGGTCAAGAAAACAACACGCATTTTTAGTGAAAACTTCCTCTTCAATTCACAGAGTATTTTATTTATATAAAAAAAGTATATTTACAATCACAAAACTAAATAGAAACACAAAGTAGGCAAATGTAATTAAAATGCTGGAGGCGGGCAGCCCTATCGCATGTTTACGTACAGCGCGGCTGTAGGTACTTATTTCGAAGACAGAGCCGAGTTACACTACTAGATAACATTACCGTGACTAAGGGATAAGTAACTCCAGTTTTGTCTCGACATGAGATTGCTACCCAAAGGTGGGTCACCGCTATCTGGGCCACAGAGAGTGCGCAAGCGTTCCCGTAGCCCCGACATTAAAGCGACCTGTAGAAATACCGTGTGCTTTTCAGTCCGTTACTTGCTGCTGGGGGAGTAGTTGGTACCGAGCCCAATATATCCCGTTCAACCTACCCCTGGGTTGACGGATAGCGCGTCAACCTGCAAGTAAACAAAGGTACTGGCAAGTTGTATAAGTATTATTATCCAGCCTTATAATCCTCAATGCATGTCGAGGTTTGAATTCGTTTCACGGCAAGATGGCGTATTAACCTGTTTGCTATACGATCTTGGCATCACAATCATGCATAAACTCGTTGCATACATTTCATTTATCATCTCTGTTGGTTGTTGTGTATATCTAGCGAACGAGTAGATGTGGAGATAAAGGCGAAATGTGGATTACGTAGGTCTCTAAATACTCAGGTTTCGCAAGTTATATTTTCACACCATGTATAGAACATTTTTTAACAAAAAATGGAACCGACTTCAACACCCAAAAGTGTGAAATAACTTGTTGAAGTCGGTACCATGATTGTTCAAAAGTACCTATTATCACAATATTGTGGGCATGGTACCGACTTCGACAAGTTATTTCACACTTTTGGGTGTTGAAGTCGGTTCCATTTTTTGTTAAAATTTTTTTTCAATCTTTTTAGTGTAACTCAAAAACGGCTTGACCGATTTTGATGAAATTTAAAATGGGACCAAACGACAAGCATCAGCTTTCAAACAAAAAAAGAATTTTCAAAATCGGTTCACCCAGTCAAGAGAGCTGAGGTAACAAACATAAAAAAAAAAAAAAAATACAGACGAACTGAGAACCTCCTCCTTTTTTGGAAGTCGGTTAAAAATCTAAGATAGCGCCGCTAATCATGTCAAAAAATCTGGCCATGTGCGAATCGGACTCGTGCACCGAGAGTTCCGTATAAACCTGTAGGTATATAAAAGTTATAGTATTTTCATTGCTAAATGAAATCCATAACACTGTAGACCTGTTTTATGGATTTCATTTCATTTTTTTTGTTTATAAGGGTATACTTGCCAAATGGTCCAATAAAAAATTCATTAAAATCGGATGAGACATAGTATTTAGTTATAGTAAATTAGTTAACTGAAAAATGTATTTGCATACATGGATGATTTGATGGTAATTGCAACTTTTGCCAGTGATGAAACGATATATGACTTTTAAGCAGTATGCAACACTAAACGAGTGAAAAAAAATCTGATACGCATGAAATAACTTGTGGAAGTCAGACCACGCTAATGTGAGTGTGTCAGTTTAATAAATAAAATAAAGTCAAAATCAAAGTCAAAACCATTTATTTAATATCTAATGAAATTTTAATATTGTTATATTATAACTGTACTGCCACGTTCAGCAAACAAAGTTGTATAGTTCTTCCACTGCGAGAAGAACGGGCAAGAAACTCGGGGTCATTCTTTTAAACGTCTTTTAACAATGTGTTACTTACTTTCTAAATACATTTTATTTACACTTTTACTGGTTCATCAACTATTTATTAACATTATTATAATTCAATATAATTTATAATCATTGTCAAAACCCTTTTAACAAACCATTTCAAGAACCATTACATATACACAAGGTTTGTCGTTATATAATATTAGAAAAGAGAATAATAAATTACTTAACTTCACACAATCTAGATCGGGCAGCACTTCGTCGTTAAAGACTACTTTGAAAATATATTTTGACACCACTGTGAGATCTGAGTTGTTAACTCTGAGCTTGCTTAAAGACGACTGACTTGCTGGGCAGAGCCCTTTTCAAATAGCAATTTCGGCAGTCAATATCAATACTTTTAAATTATTACAATTTTGGTTTCCTATTAAATTATTTGATTAGAATGTGCTTATAAATAACTATTTTAATTTTAGGTATTATTACATTAATCTTATTATTGATTTTATACAATTGTATATATTTAACAAATATAGTATATTTAATATGACTAACGTCAAATCAAGTACTCTTATTTTAAACCTTAAATAAATGTACAATGGTTCAACATGATACAAATACTTATTAATAGTTCCTTGAAATTCCTATTTTATTCAACATCTTAAAATTAAAACAAAGGACATTACCTAAAATGTAAATCTAACGACACAATATTTACTTATGCTATCAAGTGCAATGTTGGAATCAGCATAGTATTGACTTCCACAAGTTGTTATACAGGGTTATTGGTATTGGTAACCTCTTAGAGTTGACTTCTGCTAGCCACAAACATTTTGAGGATAAGGATTTTTTTTCTTTTTAATATTTATTTGTTTTATTTTTTGTTTTTTACCGACTTCCAAAAACGGGGGAGGTTCTCAATTCGTCTGTTTTTTTATGTTTGTTACCTCAGAACTCTGGACTGAGTGAACCGATTTGAAAATCCTTTTTTTGTTTGAAAGGTGATGGTTGTCGTTTGGTCCCATTTTAAATTTTACCAAAATGTGTTAAGCTGTTTTTGAGTTACACAAAAATACCTAAAAAATATTAACCTTGATGATATAGTTGTTAAAAATTAATGATAATCGATCGCGTAAGTAGCAAGGGTCACTAAAAAGTGTAAAATTTTTTTTTTGCAAAAAATGGAACCGACTTCAACACCCAAAAGTGTGAAATAACTTGTCGAAGTCAGTACCATGCGCACAGTTTTGTAATAATAGGTACTTTTGAACTATCGTGGTACCGACTTCAACAAGTTATTTCACACTTTTGGGTGTTAAAGTCGGTTCCATTTTTTCCTAAAATTTTTTTTACGGAATAAGCACATGGACCACTTTATATTAAAAGTCTCTTGTGCCAGTTAGAAACAGACAATGCCTACTTCGAGGTATGAGTGCCCGCCGCGGCAACACTGGACGCGCCTACTTTGAATAGAGCTTTAAAGAATATTTAGGTACATCGAGCAAAGTAATAAAAAAATATTAAATAATAAATTACAGGCACAAAAGACTTTTAACACCAGTCAACAACACCTTAAAACTCATGGAAAAAAAATAAAAAAAAAACTAGCAGAAGTCAACCCTTAGAGGTTGTTAGCAATTTATATGTATACTTTACAGTGTTCCGTTTGTGTTCTTTTTTTTTTTCATTTCATGATATTGGACATGTCGCGTGTCTAATGGTAAGTGTAAGCCTGTCTATGACATTTGAAAATTCTTCCGGTTAACGCGATGCTGCCTAAGCGGAAAGGAGTCTTCGTTCAACCGAGTGACCGTGTCTTTTATGCTATCAAGTCTACTTAGCAGGGAAATTAGGCGGTATTGTGACCAATTTTTTTCTGTGTATATCTAAAATAGTAATGATATGATAGATTTTCTGAGATTAATATTTATTTTATGATGTGTTCTAAAATGCAAATATATTTACCTTGTTTACCTCAAAACACCGACAAGGTGTCTATCAAGGATATAGTGTGCACAAACATGTTGTGTAGATTAATATCCAACATTCTATATTAAAAAAAGTAAGTGCGTTTGTCTGTGTATGTATTTAACCGTCATTTATAATAGAGCAAATATATTAATTATTTCTATTTGAAGAAGTGACGTGACGAACAGGTACCCTGCCTGATGGTAAGCCTCGCAATGTAACAACTACAATTTAATCTTTCTCGTTCTTCTTGTAACTGCGCATCGCTGTTCACTTACAGACGATAGTTTTATAGTCCAGTTATCTTAGGCCAAATTATGTGAATATCTTGGAAAATCGACTTATCCAGTATATTGCCACGTAAAAACTTGTATATTGGCATCCTAAAACTGTTTTCGAAATTCACATATACTTTGTTGGTTGGTCGCAAGTTCATGAAGAAAAATAATTTGTTCTATTAAAGGTGAAGCTCTATTTTTTAAATTTAAATTTGATCATGTTGCCATTTCTAAAAAAAGGATATTCCTTTATGAATGGGGTTTAAATCCATTAGAGTTATATATAATCATTATATATTTAGCAATAATTTATAACCATAATAGTACGAGTTTTTGATCGGGACAATCAGTTCATGATTCTCTGACCGCGCACTCTCCGACCTCTATCTCGAAAACAGTTCAAGGTATGAAAAAATATTATATACAAAAGTTGTAGAAAATGTAATTTTCTATAATATTGATAATGTATATACAAATACCGTAAAATCCATACAAAACGAGATATCTGCAAAAAAAAAAGATTTTTGTGCCCTTTGACCCATGACTTCAAAACTTGCGACCATACAATTATATTTGATTTTTAGAACAGTTATAGAATGCAGAAATACAGAAGCAATGATAGCTCAGTGGCGTTGGCTATGGACTGCCACGCAGCAGGTCAACGGTTCGAATCCCGCTGCGGGCTTAAGCTTCACCGCATGGTGGAAGGGCATTTTGCGAATGCCCGTCTGGCTAACGACCACCCTCAAGAAGAAAATCTGCCACCAAGCACTTAACAGTGTGTTCCGGCAGCAGTCCTTGAGAGCCAGAAAGTTACAGGCACGAGAGACTTAACAGTATGTCTTAATGTGACGAGCGCAGTGCAATTCGTCACACGACGGTATGCATCTGTTATAGCTGTAACCACTCGGCTATCATAGCTCTAATAATGGCTGTTGGAATTGAGTAAATAGGTACTGGATAATGTTGGATTTCAGTGTTGAATATATTCATCATCATCAGCTGAACATACACCTCCCGCTTATTTCGGGCTTGCCATAATCCATACGCTTGGCAGGCATCTTGAGGATCGCAGTGTAAGATGCAGTTCTTTAGAAAGCAATGCTGCACACTTTCTGTTATATTACAACAAATTTAATAAATATTTACTTCTAATATTTAATCATTACATTACCGCCGTAAAGTCGCTTGTCTATCGGTCTATTACCGGATACATTTCGGTAAATGTGCACAAGACCTGCACAACTTAGTTCCGCCCTCCCCTTCTTCCATCGGACGTCCATACACAAAGAGGCACCATCTGTACATGGTTGATATTGCCAGGACTCGTACGCAGCACTTCGCTCCAACTCTTCTCGTTGTACTGCAAAAGAGTGGAACTCCTTACCGTGGTCAGTTTTTCCCGATGAATACAACATGGGCGTCTTCAAATCGAGAGTAAATAGGTTTCTTCTAGGTAAGCGTCCATCTTAGACCACATCAATGCTTAACATCAGGCAGGGTGTAGTCGCGAACCTATTTTGAAATTTAAAAAAAATATTTCCACAAACACTCATGAGCGAAGTCGCACGACAGATCAGGTATAACCTAGTATAAAAACAATTAACTACAAATCTAATCTAAGCCACGTTTATCAGACAATCACGTTGGTAGGAGAACGAACACCTCGTCACTCGATATCGTTCATAACATAACCTGTTGAGCTATGCCTTCCAGTCCGTCCACACGTGGTCTAGAAAAATGCCGTACGTACTTTGATAACATCTCTGGCATTTGACGGACATTGATAAATTCTGTGAAGTTTACCTTAAAATATGGGGGAAATTTTGAAAAATGGTGGTCAAGCGAAGAAAAGCGAGGGTAGTGCCGTTCCGATTATCAGGCAGGTGAGAATTGTTTGTCTTTTATATTTTACATTTTGGAAAGAATATTATTTCATAGGCAGAATTTAAAGTATTGTATTCAGTTATTAATTAATTATTGATTTGGGTCAACGAATAAGCATTGTAATTCGATGGGGCAATGATGCCAATGACCAAATGACTAGAGCATTTGGACTGCCCGTGATTTTGCTTTCTTTGCCGTTGCCGTTAACTGTAAGTTCGTAGTATTTTGTTAATAAAGGTATATGTAGGTACCGCCTGTTAAAAAAAATGTATGAATATTATGTAGTAATCAATTTTAAGGATTAAAAGTTTTATTACCTTAATTCGTTGCAGCTCACTATCATTGTTTTTCAAATATTTATCTACAGCCGGGGATTTTGCGACTAGTATTACTTAAAATTTACCATAATGCATACATTTTTATAAATATTTTTAAATGAACTTAAATTTTGCCCCGTGTAGTGCGGGGCTAGAATGCCCCCCCTCCCTATTGCTAACTGTGGGTGTCATAAGAGGAGATTAAAGATAGAACACCGCAAGAAGCGCAGCGCCTTCTATTATAATCTGAGGAACTGATATATAAAACTGCGATCGTCAAGATACCTGCTAAACGTGGGGATTATCGCAACCGCACCCTTACTGGGGGAGGCTGTGTTCAGCAGTGGACAATACGGCTGATATAGTACAGTAAATAATAATATTTTATCTCAATAATACTTACTTGTCACTGTGCACTTTTTGCGAATGCCCGCCTGGATAGCTACCACATTCAATTACAAAATCTGTCACCAAGCACCTCATTTTGGTTTCTATCTTCAGAGCCAGTTCCCATTTTGCAAACCATATTCAACCACATCACGAACTACCATCATCTACTCTCTACGGGTCTACTCTCTACGGTCTTATTTTTTCCAGTCGGAATGTGTGTCAAATAAACTATTTTATACTACACCTGCTCGGAAAGTACCTTGATACTTTATCAAATTTACGGTAGAAAGTACGTCATTGCATATCGAACAAATATGCGGGGAGAAAACGCATCTGAGCGGGAGAGAAAAGTGTATGAAAATCCATTTCTTACGTGGTTTTTCTTTTTTAATTTTGGGTAAGACTATGCGCTGGTAACCTAAATATCAAAAGCCAAAAAGTTTTTACAGTGAGTTTTTATCTCCAAATTCGCAAAATGACACTGGCCACTGTGTGTTGGATGGTGTCAAACAATTTGAAAAAAGAACATGTGAAAATTGCAGACGCCATTTTCAATTTGTGTGTTGTTTGAGGATTCAGTTTTCGTAGAAAAGTAAAGTAAAATAAAGGTAGGTGTAGTATAAAGCACTATGTATCACTCGAGCGAAAGTGCGATTCCCGATCTCGGGTGTTTCAAACGACACCCTCGACGGTAATCGGTCACTTTCTCCTCTCGGTGAACAATGTACTATTTCTTTCTTTCTTCTTTCAATACTACCTTCCCGTTGCAGTAACTTGATGGCAGCTTGACAGTGAAAGATTCACTTCACTTTATTTACACACAAGAGAAAAAAGATCTTATACTACTATATCTTACTGAAAATATTTTTAGTTATTACCTACGTGCTAACCTATATTTTGATTGATATCTTTACAAATATTCAACAAAGCTCTTAATTTGTTTGTTTATTTATTCCAAACACATATTTTTAAAATCATGTTGTGATAAAGGATGGTATTGAAATCTCACGTGATGGTAGTTGTTTATGTGGTAGTAAATCGTAACAGGATTTATTTAGAATGGGAACTGTTCTCGAGGTTAAGCGCCGACACATTATATGATGTTACAAATGAAGTTAAGAATGTAATCATTCTTAACTGAACAACTAGAAAAGCGCTTGAAGCAAACCATGATACTAGGCAAAGGAAAGCGCTTCTTATTGAACTAATACTTTGAGAGTTAAATTAGATTTCCTGCCCAGAGAGGTTAAGGATTACTTTAAAGTACCAAAGATATGCGAACCGAACGAATAATATGTTCTTGTGTCTTCGTTTATGTTGTTAAATATTGTGTCATCGCCTTTTATTGTATCAGGATATAGGAATAAGATGATTATTCTAAATTACACGAAAGGGTCAAAACCTACCCAAGCTTCATAGCTTGGGTAGGTCCACCTCTAGTTACCGTCCACTAGCGACGATAGTATTTCAGAACATTTTGGGAGGGAGGGGGGGGGGTTGCATTTGCACTTCCCTTAACCACGGGGGTTGCGGGAAGGGGAAGTGTGGGACTTGAACCCACTAAAATATTGTTTACTAGCCGTACCACGCGGTTTCATCCGCATGATGAAAAGTTTTAAGTCAGTTATGTAAGAATGAATGTTTATTTTGTTTCGGGTACGTATTTGAAATGACTAAAATAGCTCAGTGGCTTTGGCTATGGACTGCCGCGCAGCAGGTCCATGGTTCGAATCCCGCCGCGGGCTTGAGCTTCACCGCATGGTGGAAGGGCATTTTTGCGAATACCCGCCTGGCTAGCGACCACCCTCAAGTAGAAAATCTGTCGCCAAGCACACCTAACGGTGTGTTCCGGCAGCTGTCCTTGAGAGCCAGTATTTCTAGGTTAAGCCTGTTAACACCTTCAACCACAACATCACTTACCATCAGGTGAGATTGTGATCAGAGACTTATCTATCAACATAAAAAAAAAATAATTAAAACTAGCTTTCCGGGCGCGGCTCCGCCCGCGCATATGTCGGTTATCGTGCAAAAACATTAACCTCATTTTGCACAGTTGGATAAAAACTATCCTATGTTTTTTCCCGGGTCTCAAACTATTTCCATACCAAATTTCATTCAAATCGGTCCAGTAGTTTTGGCGTGAAAGCGTAACAGACAGACAGACAGAGTTACTTTCACATTTATAATATTAGTACTGAAGTACTGATACGTTACAAATTATACTGGCAAAACCCGAAAATGCGAAATTTCACATTCAAAATTATGAAAAACTGCAATAATTCTGATAATACTTTTATTTAGTTTCATCAACTTGTAAGTTGACAGTTTAAACAAATAAATATATTTTATTCTTATTATAAAAAACTATGACGTTCGATGCGATGTACAAAATCGTGGTTATCCACGATTTTGTGGCAGGAGTCAGATCCGATTTATCCGAAGTAAATGTATATTTCGAGTTATAGTATCTCAATGATTAATCAAATTTAACTAATAAGCAGTACGAAATTAGCTGATCACAAAATGTACAACATATAAATAACTCTAGCTTAATAATTGTACAATTGTAAACGGTTAAAATCGCGTATATTTAAACCGTTTAAAGTTGTATAATTACAACGTGTAACACTCGCAAAAAATTAAGAAAGTTGAGCTTAATTTTAAACATTCGAACTCTAGAAATAAGTTCCGAAAAGGAAAGTAAAGGAAAGTGATCATTCATGTAAAACTGCTTTGTTGTAAATTAAATAAGTTTCGTGGTTTTCCATCATCTTAATATCTGCAAAAAACTATACGCAAACTTCATATCGTTATGTGTAAACTTCATCTCCAAAGCCCGACTCCTCCAGCTGTTTAGTTCCCTTGAGTGACGTTCCCCTGAGAGGCCAATGGCTGGATTGACCTCTAGGGAAAACCTCGGATATAGGGCTTAGCAACGACTACTGAATATGTCATTCTAAGAAACCTCATTATCTATCCGATCCGTAGATTGAACCCATTATTTCTCAACCCCGACGTTTTACGACTAAATCAACGTGGCAGTCTATTGCAAGCATACATAAGTAGTTATACCTAGAACCGGATTATATGTAATAGACAGGGTTTACTGAACAAAGAGACTTGAAGTATTGAAACTGAATTACCACTTGTAGCAGCAACGTTATCAGCAAGGTTCAGATAACCCACTCGATAAGTCTGCAATACTCCATTATCGTTCAATAAATCAAAATAATATTAATTTATTGACTAACTTTTTATACTAAGTTACGCAGACATAACAAAGAAGGTTCCTAGCAGAGCGGTATGCCTTGCTATCATTGATGGCATATTATACGGCAATTGCCTTTCAGGCTTTCAGGCAGGTAAATTATCAAAATACCGCTTAGGATAGGTATTACAAAACCGTACAACATTTGTATGAAATTATACGGCCAGAAAGAGAAGCCCTGACAAAACCAAATTTCTTCGTGTTACGGAACGTATTAGCGTTTTTTTCTGGCATAAAATAAGCTAACAAAAGAAGATGACACGTGTACTTTACTAGTGTTTGTACACATAGCGACTTTCTAATTTAGTATCTTAGTTTATCCATATTGTATTTCATGTATGGAGGGTAGAGGTAAGGAGAGGCATCTCATATGGTAGAAATTAATAAAAGTGTCCTGCTGTAAGCTATAAATAACAGTTCAAAAATCTTCCAGCATGGCGCTGGCGTAGACAAAGGGTATGGTGTGAATGTAACAATTGTAAACGAATTGTAGTATGCCTAGTTGAAAATTTAACAGCGCTTCCTTTAAAATTTACCCTGATTCTAATGTGGCGGTGGCGCCACCCTAATTTAAAGCATTTAGACGGATACTTTTTCATGTAGGTACGCAGATGAGTCTCCTTACCTCTACCCTCCATAATTTCACATAATATGTGTATTTAATGTAATATATTTATTTCCTGTTACGACACTTACGACTGCCCATTATTTATATTTAGATTTTGTACTTATACCGCATTATTGCTTCTTTTTTCAGTAAATATTTATTACTTAGTGGCTCTCCGAGCTGTAAACCGCGCGAGTCTGCCCTTGCATAGCATAAAATCTTCGAGAAAGTAACCCAAAGAGAAGCCATTCCAGTTGCTTTGTTCGAAATATATTCAGACAATTTTTCTCTTATCAAAACGCGTTCTAATTGGCTAAGCCATAACAACGTGCTTTATCGTGATGGGACGTAATTCATGTGTTAATTTAATCGATATCGATCGATAGATAATGTTACTCTTAGAAAGTAGTAGAAACTACTTTCTAAGTGTAACATTATGTGTTCACCATTGTAAGAATTTACCAAATGTAATGTACGTATTGCTAGGTTATAACAAGATCAAAATTAGTTTCTTATCACAAGCTAGGGTAGGAATGATTTGCGAATTCAATATAATATTATCGATTCATTAATGAGTACTTTCAGAATTTTATGATTTGATTTTATTAGACTTATTTTTGTACCTAATTCTATATACATTATGAAATTCACATGAGCCGTTCACCGCTTTTTAGTCTGTTTTTACATAGATGCAAGAAAGAAATACAGAAGTTAAAAACACTATAAAATATTATAAAATAGAATAAGTGCTTAACAAATATCCTTTTATAAGTTTTAATTTTAATATAGAAAATAAACAAAGTAAGGCCCATGTCTTACATCGCAAAAATTAAGTGAATAGGGTTCAATGACTCCCTAAATAACCTGGACATCCAATAGGATTTATTACAAAACTTATCAGTTATAAAAAAAAAACAAACTTGTAAGCGCCTCACTAGGAAAAATAATATTTTAAATTTCGAATGAGTGGAACATCACACAAGCGTCCATACTTTCAACATCATGTAATGTATTATCATACCATACCTCCGTCATTTAAAAAATACTCAATCGACCAAAAAAATTTATGGACTTATCAAACCTGCTCACAAAATTTCGTGATAATCGGTTGAGAAATGCGACCTGTAGAGGAGAACAACCGGACATAGGAAAGCATTTTTGTGTTAGTTGAAGCAGAGACGCTTCGCTCGATCTACTTAGATCTCTCGCTTAGTCAATTAAGCTCGTACTTAGCAGAAATAGCAGCTTCTCCGCTTTTACACACCGTGTACATAACTGACGTTGAGTCCGTGGGGACCGGGAGCTCATCGTATTTTCCAAAACTTATCTGAGCGCTTGGTCGATGCGACGTGTGATCAAAATGCTAGCACATATTTGGCTCAACGAATAAGCATTGTAATTCAACGGGGCAATGCTGCCAGCATGCTGGGCACGCTGCCAACTGGGAGTGGGCTGGAGCATTTGGACTGCCTATGAATTTGCTATGACTTATTTGTCTAAATGCTTTTATTGTAGTAGTTGTATATAGTTCATAGTATTTTGTTTAATAAAAGCACATCGCCGGATAAAATAACTGCTTGGTTATCAAGGTGAATGAGATGCAAATGTTGTCCGTTAATATTATTATTTTAACCGTCATAGGTGACGGTGTGGCGATCAACCAGACTATTAAATACACTTTATCTGAACGATAAGTGCATGTTGTCGCTACCCTACCATATTTTTAAATATGAAGAACTATCGCATGTGAAACAAACATCACATAAAATTTTCATTTGAGCACAATATTTTATAACGATATCATCGAAAAATTGCTTAAGTATATGGTGTTTGCGTAGCTCATTCTATAAAAACGCAGTTCCGCCGTATTTTAAGTATCTACCAGTTTTTAAATTTTCCATGCATGTTTCAGAGCCTAAAATCTATGCTTCTGTCTATGTTGCCAGTTTCCCATAAATTTAACTATTTTCTAAAGTAGGTATTAAAAATTATCGCTATGAATGTATGGGATTTCTTATATTCCCATTTAAGGGTAAAATTGCAGAAGCATTGAAATTAGGTTCAATTCAAATTCAACAATTTCAATTCTTCGGCCGAAGATGTAGCATGCTTGCCTAGATATACTACCATATAGACCTATTCACTATACTGATCGGGAAACAAAGACGCGGGCAATGAGTTCCATTCATACGGTTGATAAATGTAGAAGGGAAACGCTTCGAGCGAACCGGTACTACATATGACGGAACTAAATTTGTACATAAAGCACTTCGCAAACACTAATCTTAACTCTCATAATTATTGTTCTACGACTTCGACACTGAAGCGAAGCCGGTAATCCTTTACACCTAGTGACATTGACAATCTTATCTGTTAATCTATCAGCAAAATTAATCAAAACAATTTTGTCGCGCAAGCGGGTTAAGGGCAACGAAGATCATTATCATGTTTACCTTCTTTCAATATTTTACTACCAAATCGTTGCTAATTTTGATTTGCCTTGTTTTTATAGTAATGTAAATGAGCAAGCACAAGGCCTACCAGTTAAGTGGAAACCTCTACCTATAATAAGATGTTAGATGCATTTCGTCAAGTGACGAAGTACACTGCGCCCGTCACCCTGAGACGTACAGTTGATTATGTGTATTTTGTTACACGACTGCCCAAAAAGAAGAGTGTTAGATGTTTTCAGGGTTCATGTATGTATGTTTGTGAGTTTCTTTATTCCACTAAAACTTCTGAACGGCTTAACCGATTTTGATGTATGATATATCATTAGATTCGCCTTGATAGCGCGGGTGACACTAGGTACATAAAAAAGTAAATAAAATCAAACTGTCGGACTTTAGACGCTATATTGTGAGAAGAAATTATTTTCTACCAATCCCTTTAAATGTGAATCAAAATTAAGAGCTTTAAGAAACAATTCCGTAATTATATACAGGTTGTCCCAAGAAGTAGTGATATACTGAAGGTGGGAGGTAGAGGACCTAGAGAGCTATCTGAATCACCCCCATGTATGTTCCGCGATTTTTCGTATTTTCGGAGTTATGACTTTTTTTTTAAATTTTCACCTATCGCCGAGTACGATGAGATTTTTATTTATGATGACGTGAATGATTGCGTCAGATGCTTGATTTTAGGCCAATTCAGTAAGGTAACATATAATTAACTTTCGTTAGATCTTTGAATGGAATAAAAAAAAATTAAATGCCAAGAGAGATAAAATTACCCAGTATGTTCATATTTGTATGCTTACAACTTCAAGGGCTCTTAAAATATGAAAATACTGGGTAATTTTATCTTTCTTGGCATTTAATTTTTTTTCCATTTTCGTTGCGTACGTAGAACTTTGATGTGTGAAAAAACCAATTGACGAAACATTTCCCGCCAATTTTTTTTATTACTAAAAAGGTTGCAAGTCGTTTCAAAAATATAACATTCGAAATTCAAATAGTTCCGATTAGCTAGAAGTGCAAAACTTTTACTGTGCCCCATGTAGCATGGTGGTAGAGCATTTGACGAATGCCCGCCTGGCTAGCTACCACCCTCAAGTAGGAAATCTTTGGCCGAGTACCTAATCGTGTATGCAACTGTTATTGAGAGCCAGTAATTCTAGGTTAGCCTGAAAACCATCTTCACCTTACGGTAAGAGATGACGTGGTCACTATAGTGGTCAAAGGCTAGCCTATCAGGTATTAATAGAAAAAAAATCCTTTAGTGCGCTGGTGAGTGGAGTCTTAGTTAAAACTTATTCTTGGAGTCAATTTAAAAATTTGTAGGTAGAATTAAATTATAATTTAATTTCTATTATTTGTTGCATCAACATCCAAATGTTTAATTTCTAGCTCAAAGGTTAGTTAGAACATGTTTTGGTTTATTTTAATTTTAATTGTTGTCATCAAATTCTTTTCACAAGCTGTTTTTTTTACGTTATTGTGATGGAACAAGCTCGAGGCCCACCTGATGTTAAGTGGTTACCTCTGCCTATAACAGATGCGTTTCGTCACAAGTGACGAATTGCACTGCGCCCGTCACCTTGAGACATAGTTGTTAAGTCTCATGTGCCTGTAATTTCGATGTATCAAATTTGTTGTTCTAAGCTTTCGTAAGCCGTTTTTTTTGTATGACTATCATATGTCTCGGCAAACAACCGCCCGAGAACAGCAGGCATATGCTGAAAAATAGCGCAGCGATGCTCCTCTGAAAAGAGAACATTGCTGCACAAGCTGAGCATACGAACACAAGCTATTGTCTACATTCATTTTTAAATTTGTGATAATTTAGTAATTAGGTGACTTTTGATAGATATTTTATTTTTATTTTATTATAATTTCGCTAAGAATGTAACAGTGAGGGAAAAATCATGTTTAGTTTCTATTACTTCAATTCCAGTGTTTCCTGACAGCATCGGTGGCGATGAACATTGTGGGCCATGGGTGCGTCATCGGCTTCTCCGCCATTCTCATCCCCAGCCTCAGGAAACCAGAGTCTCACATCCTCGCTACCCATAGCGAGGAATCCTGGATAGGTTAGTAATCACCCTTCATCACATTTACAAATTATTATTTCACCCAATTACCCTGCAGCGGGAATTGAACCCGCGTCCCACAGATTCACCCCAAGTGACCTGATCTCTAGGCTATCGGAACATATGCAACTGAGGCCAAATCTTTTGCTCTAATTATATTATTTTAACCGTTATCATGAGAGCCTTTTTTTTAATGTTATTGTGACGGAACAGGCTCGAGGCCCACCTGATGTTAAGCGGATTAACCTCTGATTCTACTTGAGGGTGGTCGCTAGCCAGGCGGGCAAACACAAAATGCCCTTCCGCTATGCGGTGAAGCTCAAGCCCGCGGCGGGATTCGAACCATGAACCTGCTGCGTGGCAGTCTATAGCCAAAGTCACTGAGCAATAATTACTTCTGCCTACCATTATATTTATGAATACACTCGTTCTGATTATTTTAAAAGAAATATCTAAATAGTCTGCAGTCATATCCTGATTGTTAAACTAGATGTACCCCTTATAAAAAAAATACCTTTGACTGATTATAAGAGAACAAGAGCATCTTCGTCTTCTGAGGAGAACATGGTGGACACTGGACAACAGACTGTGGCCGACCTACTACTCTATTCGTAATCGGTCAGGTTATTTCTGTGTCATTTCAGTGCTACGCCCGCGTCATCTCTGCGCCATACTCGCACCAGCACCAGATCCTGTATGGGTTGCGACTAGCATTCACGTTTTGTCCAGTCGTAATATCCGACTAGCGTCCGCGAATATCCGTGGTTCGGGCAGTATAGATGCATATTCTGTATACCTAAGCCTAGCAGCTCTCTGTCTGGTGACACTCCTTGAAAAAGGGCATCTTTACTGCTTCAATACCGGTACAGATACGACTCGACAAACCTTTTGACGTGAATTAATCCCGTGCTGGCCGTATTACTGAGTTGGTAGTCATCTCGACCCCGAAAAACTCGATGGTGTGGTCGAGTTCCCATATGGCTACTTACACTTGCTTCTTACTAATAGGCTGGTCATTGACTACCCTGTTGTTAAGTGGTGATGTGATTGAACATCTTCAAACATATCATCACTTCTTCTTATAAACAGCCTAAGCCAAGAATAGGAATTGCCTGTAAACTAAACAGGTAACTTCTGCCTAAAACAGTTGTAAGTAGTTTGTCAAATGGCACTGCGCCCGATACTTTAAGACATAAAGTTGGTAAGTCCCATGTGCCTGTAATTTCACCGGCACCCATACCCTTCAAATCAGAACACAGTATGGTGAACATTACTATTCGGCCGTGGAAATAGGTTTGGTGACAGTACTTCCCCGAACGAACTCGCATTCTACTGGTACTCTATTTTGAAAAATTCCCAACCATCATACGATGAAGCTCAAGGCCGAGGCACAAACCACGCACGAGGTTCGGACAATATTTTTGCTGAGTAGTCCACAGGCTATGCCGCTCGGCCATCACTCCTTATAAAACTTCGTTTATATTCTTCCTTCCGTGACTTCTGCAAGTATATCCAAATACCCCTTTTATCGTATGCCAAGATCGATGCCATATCGATAAGATCGAAATCAGTGATACCTTACTTCGATACCGATTTTTATTTGATTTTCTCAATGTTAGTGGCGTCTAAACTGGAGAGATAAGAAGATAAAATTTAATTATCTTGATACCAGCGTCAGAATCTTTATAACATGGGTAATCCAAAATCATTATTATACTAAGTTAACAAGATAAAATACGATTAACCTAAGTCTAGTCAGACAAAGAATGGCCCCAAGTTTCCAACCCGTTCTCGCATTGGCTCCATAACTCTTTTTTTGTCTCTGTTGAACGTGGCAGTAGAATTTAGAATCTTTCTATGTTAGATTTTGTAATTGACCTCCATAAAAGCGTTGTAGACACATCAATAGTTTTTGTTCAAGGCAGTTTCTTGAAAAAGCTTTAATATTAATGCGTTATTAAATTAAATGTGCTTCTTTTCGCACACGTAACGTTATCTTCTAATTTTACAGAAAAACAATTCAAGGAGTTACGAGTTCATCACTTAATAACCTCTTTACTGTTTGCGGTAGGTTACAATAGCCTATTTTTTCTGCTCTCTTTTATTTTCATACGGTAAAGTAGTGAAATATGATTATTATTATAAATTGAAAATTTTATTCACAATTCACAAGTGTGACAACTAACGTGGTTTTCTTAAAATAAGTGTATTAAAATTAGTCGTATGACTCTCGTGCTATATTAAATATTCCAATCTCGGATCGACAATCTCGATCAATTTGAGCTTCAGCATACGGCGCGGCAATTAAAAGTTATTCTACTTATTGTAATCCCTAACAATCTTCAATGCTACAACTACCTACTACATCGAAATTATTTCACTGCCTAACGACCTTTTCAGGTCTTTGGGTGTTGTGTGGTAAATGTTCCAGCCAACTAGCAGTAGAATGGCAGCGTATCCATAATGCTGGCAGCATTACCCCTTAGATTGCATGCTGATTCGCTTAGCCACGCGTTTTTATCACGCGTCGCATTGCCCAGTCTCTCTGATAATGTTAGATAAAATATTTAATTTATAACTTGAATCATTGTTAGCCCCGTTTTAGTGACTTGGACTGTGATAGGGCATTTTACGAAATGACCGCCCGGCTAGTTATTATTCTCAACCATGAAAACTTTTGCCCAAGTAGAAAATCCGTCGCCAAGCATCTGACGTGTTTCAGCAGCTGTCCCTGAGAGCTAGTTTCCGCTCTATGTTAAGCATGTTTACTATTCTTAACCACATCCCCTTTCATAAGGTGAGATTGTAATCTGGGTATGGAATTAAAAAAAAAGTAATTTATCCGTGGAAATTATGTAAGAGTTTGGCACTACAAATAGCGCCACATTTTCTAAGGCTCGAATGGTAGTACCAAACAGTACCTACAACTTCTGAAATAGCTGTTTATAATGAAACTAGGACCGGCCTCTCAATAATACTCAAATAGTTAAGCTTGATACCATAAAAGGTTTTTTCTTCATTTCAGCTTCTATCGTTGGATTCGCCTTGATCGTGGGAAACATCATCAACACAATGATCCTGGACGCACTTGGAAGGAAAAAATCTCATCTGCTCACCATCCTTCCCAATATGATCGGCTGGTTTATGCTTCTGCTTGTCAACAACGTCGCCGGTCTCATCACAGCCAGATTCCTCCAAGGAGTAGCCATGGGCATGCTTGGACCTCTCGGCTCCATCATCATCGGAGAAATGACAGATCCAAAATACCGAGGAATGTTTCTTACTAGCGTCTCCTTATCTTTAACTATCGGAGTCCTTTTCTGTCACACTCTTGGGACATATTTCAGCTGGCAACAAAGTGCACTGATTTGCTCCTTTACTACATTCACAAGTCTCTTGCTGATTATATACGCTCCAGAATCACCAGCCTGGTTGATATCCAAAGGAAGGTACGAAGAAGGAAGTGAGGTGTTCCTGTGGTTGAGAGGGAAAACCCATGAACAGGAAGTGGAGTTGGAAAGGATGATTGCAGCTCAGAAAATGTTCCGGAAATCTAGCATAACTGCACAAGATGTTCCCATGAAAATTAAGTTAAAAAGATTCTTCAGACACTTCAACGAGTCATGCAGAAAACCGGAATTTTACAAGCCTATCTTCATAATGATTTTATTGTATACAATGTTCCAATTTGCTGGGATCAACGTCATCAGCTCTTACACAACTGATATAATCGAGCAAGTGGTGGGAAAAGAAGCAAACTCCAAGGTATTGATGGTGGCTTTAGACGTTGAAAGATTGATGTGCAACTTATTAGCAGTATACCTGATGAAGGTCATGAAGCGACGGGCTTTATTATTTACAACTGGAGCTATTTGCGTGTTATCCTACTTCGGAAAAGCTGGATACGTGTATCTGAAACAGACGAATAATCTGCCAATTGATAGTCAGTGGATCCCAATTGGATTAATTGCGCTTTACATGTTTTCTCTGACAGTTGGAATATCTTCCATTCCGTTTGCGTTATCAGGAGAGATATTCCCCTTGGAATATCGAGGATTGGGGAGCGGGATAAGTATTTTGGCGCTTTCGTTGAACTTCTTTGTGTCTGTAAAGTGTTTCCCAGTACTGAGCGTGGCGATTGGTCTACCTCTGACTTATAGTTTGTATGCAAGCATTGTGCTGATCCTTCTGATCTTTGTATGGTTCTTATTACCGGAAACAAAGGACAGAACTCTTCAAGATATAGAAGACATCTTCAGAGGTCTTTCTCCTGAAGACGTGAGGAGTATACAACCACTTAACGCTATCAACGGTGAGATGAGAAGATGCAGTTCACATATTTTATACTGATACATGTAGAATAGTTGTATTTTTATACATCGTATAAAAATTTTAGGCTGTGACCCATACTGAGGTTATTGATGGAAATATGAATAAATTTTCACTCAATGTAACACATTATCATTAATTAATAAGGTGATTCGTTATCATGGTGTTATCTACAAGTATTTATTACTCATTAATCTAATTGAAGGACTATTGCATATTATTCACAAATAAATTCAACAAAGTCTTTTGGAATTGTATTTATTGAGCATTATGGAATAAATAAGAGTACTATGTGCAATACTTTAAGAACAAAGTAGGGCCAATATGTTTTCTGTTGTTAACATTCGTTTATATCGTATCTCCCCTAACTGCGGTGCCAGCTTTAAAAAAGCTGAAGAGCATTCCCTATTACTTCCAACGATCTGTCATCCTCCTTCTACTTTCTGAAGCTCCAGCATTCTTTCATTCTCACGAGCATCAGGCATAACTTCATCTTTGATCCCTCGGAAATGACATTCGATTTCATACAATGTTTTCCCTTTAGTTTCGGGAAGCAAAAAGTATAAAAATACTCCACAGATTGCGATCGACACCCCCCAAACACAGAAGGTCCCATTGATTCCAATTGCCTCAAAAGAAGAAGGCGCAGTCTTCACCACGACGAAGAACATGATTGACAGAACCATCCCAGAGATTCCACCGCCTAAGCTCCTGTACTGCAGCGGAAATATTTCGCCAGCTACTGCCCAAGGGATAGGAAGGATTCCGAGTGTCTTTCCAAAGATATACATCAAAGTCGGAATAACTGGTGTCCACTTGTACTCTTCTGGAATATACCCTAGATCTCGTAAAAACAGTAGTAACGCAGCGAGGAATAATGAGACAACACTTATGGTGATTCCTAAGAACAGGACAGTTCTTCTATTCAGCTTATTGACAAGAATACAGGATAGCACAGCTGTAGCAAATCTATCCACGTCTACCATAAGCATGCTTATATTAGGATCGATACTGTAATCTGTCACTTTATCCATAATAAGTATAGAATACGATGGCACAACGGTCATTCCCGAAAGTTGGAAGAGAACAAACATAAACATCATTATCATTGTCGGTTTATAAAACTCTGGTTTCTTTACAATGTTCCAATATCGTTGGACTCTGGATAGGTTTGTAGAGGAAATCGTCATGACTTGAACATTCTTCTGGCTGTTGAGAAGGACTTCCAGTTCTTTCTCGGAGTTAAGGTCGTAGCCTCTAAACCAGCGGAAAGACCTTCGGCATTCGTTGCTAAGGCCGCGAGAAGCGAGGTAGGGTGGTGTTTCAGGGCTCAGCGAGATCAGAATTAATGAAAGGGCATAACAGCTTCCACAAGCTAAAGCAGCTTGTCTCCAGTAGAGTAAGGTTCCGAAGATGTGTGCGACCAGCATGCCAGTGGCGAAGGAAAATGCGATGGTGGCGAGAAAGGCTCCCCTGTACTTTGGGGAAGAATACTCTGCGATGGTGATCGGTGCAGCTGCAGCTTGCAAGCCCATTCCAAAACCCTGGAATGAAATTTTTTTTCGTTATAGTTAAGATTATATAACGATAAAAAAATAATAAATAATAATACGAGGTGACTGTAAAACTGCTTAAGGCGATATGGTCTGCCAAAGTAACATCTTTGAAAATCGAGATAAAATACTTCTTCGATTACCTAAGTCGCATTCTTTTGATATGTATATCTTCAGTTCATAAACTTAATTATGATCTCGGCAAAAACACGATTACGTAAAAAATCCTCGATAGATTTAATTTTTGAAAAATATGCTTTTTAAATTTTATTATCGCCGATATCTTAAAACTATAATTAATATTAACACAACTGGTTTTATTCGATAGTTTATTAGTATATCTAAATATATGCCTAATATTTTATCAATATCTATAGTGGATGATTTTCTGGCAATTTTTTCTCATTATAAACTACGAGATCCCTTGTACCCGTGTCGCCAGTACGCCCGTGACCGCTGTCAACGACGGTACTGTGCTCGTTTCTTTCGCACACGGATTGTATACGCTATTTCGGAATCGACGAATAAATAAATGGGAAACCACAGTATAAAAAATAAGGAACGCTTACGTCAGCTGAGGGAGCATATTATGATATTGATAAGAGATCGAAATCGGTAAGTACTAACTAGTAGGTAAGTAACTAATACATTTATCAAATGAATAAGCCACATGATGGCCTTTGTCGGTGTAGAAAATAAAATCAAATATATTTCATATGTATCAGTATTTCAGTATTAATATTATAAATGCGAAAGTAACTCTGTCCGTCTGTCTGTTACGCTTTCACGCCAAAACTACTGGACCTATTTGAATGAAATTTGGTATGGAAATAGTTTGAGACCCGGGAAAAAACATAGGATAGTTTTTATCCAACTGCGCAAAAAGAGGTTAATGTTTTTGCGCGATAACCGACATACGCGCAGGTGGAGCCGCGCCCGGAAAGCTAGTGGTATAATAATCACATAAGTAAATGCTTAGTATATTCCACGTTTTGATATTTCCCTATTACTCAGGTTCATCTGTACTGGACGACTTATTTGCATATCGCCGTTTAGTTTGCGCATGTAGCGCCAACATATCAATATCAATAACGATTTCGTCTGCCAACTGAAGAAAGTTGCTCCGATTTGGCTGAAAATAAAAATCTAGGTTGTTCTGGACGTCCTCACTCCCAATGCAGACCTTATTTCGATGACGTCTGCCAAGTGAAAAAAGTTACTCCAATTTGGATGAAAATCGATATCTAGGTTGTTCTGGATGTCCTCATTCCAAATTTGGAATTTATTTTACGATGACGTCTGCCAAGTGAAAAAAGATACTCTGATTTGGCTGAAAATCGATATCTAGGTTGTTCTGGATGTCCTTATTCCAAATTTGGAATTTATTTATTGATGACGTCTGCCAGGTGAAAAAAGTGACTCCGATTGGGCTGAAAATCGATGTCTAGGTAGTTCTGAACGTCCGTATTACGAATTTAGAATTTGATTTCCGATGACGTCTGCCAATAGAAAACAGTTACTCCGATTTGGATGAAAATTGATATCTAGGTTGTGCTGGATGTCTTCATTACAAATTTGTTATTTTTTCTTCGATGGCGTCTGCCAAGTGTAAAAAGATACTCTGATTCGGCTGAAAATCGATATCTACGAGTAGGTTGTTCTGGATGTCCTTATTCCAAATTTGGAAATTATTTTTGATGACGTCTGCAGCGTAAGAAAAGTTACTCCAATTTGCATGAAAATCGATATATATGTTGTTCTGGATGTCCTCATTCCAAATTTGGAATTTATTTTTCGATGCCGTCTGCCAAATGAAAAAAGTTACTCTGATTTAGATGATTCGATTTTGAAGCGCTCGTAGCCAAGTTTGCTTAGCCATTCTGAATTGATCAGCAAAGTTAAGCAACGTCCGCCGCGGTCATGACTTGGATGGGTGACCGCTGGTTGGGCATTACTACTGAGCGCTTCCGTGCTTCGGAGGGCACGTTAAGCCGTCGGTCCCGGTTGTTGTCTTAGGATAGCAGTCGTTACAGCATGGTGGTAGGGCACTTTGCAAATGCCCGCCTAGCTAGCTACCACCCTCAAGTTGAAAATCTGTCGCCAAGCACCTAACGGTGTGTTCTGGCAGCTGTCCTTGAGAGCCAGTAACTCTAGGTTAGTCTGATCAACATCCTCGACCACATCATCACTTACCATCAGGTGAGATAGTGGTCAAAGGCTAACCTATCAAGCAAAAAAAAAAAAAAAAAAAACGATATCTAGGTAGTTCTGAACGTCCATATTACGAATTTAGAATTTGTTTCCGATGACGTCTGCCAAGTGAAAAAAGTTACTCCAATATGGATGAAAATCGATATCTACGTTGTTCTGGATGTCCTCATTCCAAATTTGGAATTATTTTTTATGACGCCTGCCAAGTATGAAAAGTTACTCCGGTTTGGATGAAAATCGATATCTAGGTTGTTGTAGATGTCCTTATTTCAAATACGGAACTAAATTTTCAATGACGACTGCCAAGTGAAAAAAGTGACTCCGATTTGGCTGAAAATCGATATCTGGGTAGTTCTGAACGTCCGTATAACGAATTCAAAATATGTTTTTCGAGGACGTCTGCCAAGTGAAAAAAGTTACTCCGATTTGTTTGAAAATAAATTTCTAGGCTGAAACGGACGTCATTATTCTGAATATGTATTTATTTCGGATGGCGTCAGCCATGAGAAGACAAATGACGTATCTCTAAAACGGTATTATGGAGTGTAAATATCAGTAATATATTAACAGTTGTAGTGCGTACTGGGTTACACGGTGTCTTAGTAGTAAGTAGGTACTAATCCGAAATTATCTCAATGTAGACCTACCTACTCATTTGATAAACGTATTATTCCTAAGACTTTCTGAATACGGAAAAAGTAAAATTGAATGTTCCACAGAAAAAGCAATTCACTCTCTACTTAGCAAAATATATGGAAAAGCATAATTTCAGGTTGGTGCCACAGTAAAAGTTCTTTATAATGACAACGCAAAGGAAGGGAAGACTTCAATCAGCTTTTTTCGACCGTTCCGTGTTACCATGTATGAATGTACAGAATATTACAATTACAATACCTTCCTTCTATATTACGATGCTAAGTTGATACTTATTATTATACACATTGAAATAATAAGCTTATTCTGAGATTATACATAAGTATTTGCTGTCATTGATATTTTGCATACCCGCTACGAACTCAATAATCAAACAAAAATTATAAAGATTATGGTTTATTTTTAGTTTGTCCAATCCTTACGCTAGTAAAATAACGTATAATAACCCCGATCTTTATGGCAGTTCCAATGGGGTGGTGTACAACAAACGAGATAGTATACTTTACCTCGGAATTGGATATAACCGAGTAACGTAGCTAGTAATTTTTGGAAGTAAATATAATCGAAAATATGTACCTAATTATATAGTATATAATTAGCGAATTGACTGTAGATTATCTTCAGCTTATAATTTTCCATAGTAAAGGATGTTATAAGTACCTACTCATTTACTAAATACAAATCTTGAAATTATAAATTTACCTTTTTGTACTTACTACTAATTGCTATAAGTAGATAGATTTATAAGGGATTTATAATTATGACTTATGAGGGTAGGATTGTCTACATTTAAATTTTGTACACATGCTACGGTATACAAAGAAACAGTAGCGTATGAAGCAGTGATTCTTGAGTAGTGTTTCGTCAGCAGTGAGAGTCAGTAATTTTAGTCACTTTACCATCCTTGACTATATTCTATACTCGTGATTTGGTTTGGTATACACATGTTGTAAATATGATAATAGTTCAATTTACATATAGTAAATCATGGTTTTAGGGAACTAGGCGTTTCGCAACTTATAGACAATGGTGGTAGCGCCCAGGAGCCATCGAACAAATCTTTTGCCAACTTCAAAATGACCTTGGTTTCGAGAGTTGAGTAAGTACTTGTCTAGATTTTTATATTTGATGTATTTTATATAAATACATCTTATCATAACTTTTTTACAGGTATTGGGACGGCGCATTTCAAGATAGAGACTGCAGTAATTCAGATAACTCTGAACTGACCAATAACTTAAACATCTATACAGAAAATGAGTATGTAGAGTTCAAATATACAAATAGCAAACAAAAGAAGTAGTTTTTTTTAATATAATTTGTGATTTTATTTTCCAGTGTTGAAGAACAACTGATAGAACTGACCGTTGAAACGCTCAGTGAGTCAAATGATTTTCACCCCGTTACTGGAAGAAGATTTGTTGATTTGAATGATTTTCTTGCTCAGCTACAAAATAAAGGAAGCTTCAATGGTTTGTCCGCTTGTAAGACTGAAAATTTTAGATTGGTGGACGAGAAAAGATTAGGACTGACATCAAAATTTAAATTTGAATGCAATATGTGCCATGAATTAGTGGTGATTAAATCTGAGGATAGCAGTGATGAAAAATATAGCTGCTACTAGCGGAATCATAGCTTTAGGCATCGGTTACTCTCAGTTTCAGGAAGTTTTCTCTGCATTGGATGCACCAGTCATTTCGACAAAATATTATGGCAAGATTCAAAATCAGGTTTATGAGAAATGGGAAGGAGTCGCAGTTGAATCAATGGAATCTGCAGCATTGTGCGACAAAGAAGCAGCTATAGCTGAGGGTAGGACTAAAAATGGAGTAAGTACCTTTAATTGACAATTTTGTCCATGGGTCTGCAAGGTCAAATGGTATGATAAAAAATATGAAAGAGGATACATTTTTGAGGACGAAAATGAAACCACAACTTGTAAAATTTTACATGGACTCTCTTCTACCGAAATAATAGATCCTCGAAGATAAGAGGGATAGAGATAAGAAAAATAAAAGTACCTAAAGAAAATAACTGATTACTTGTAATTATTATATTTGTTATATATATTAACAAATTAAACTGCATTTTACTCTAAAAATATTAAAATACTTAAAAGTATCCTGGCCTTTTAATAATCTTACCTAATTGTATCTACCAACACCCTCCTAAATTAAAAATCTCCTTTTTTGACTTTATTTAAAACTATTGGATTTGACTATTCCGTGTTACTTTTACATACAGAATTTATACAATACGCATTACTTGCTATATTATATTATATTTTAACTGATTACTAAACAGCATTTTGACTCTAAAAAAATTAGATACTTTATCTTCTATTACCCTTACCTGATTATTTACGATTATTCCTGATTACTATTACGATTATATTAAAAATTCAACATAAGTATGACATACATATATTTTCAACACCCTCGCCCGTAAAGTGAGCTTTATTATATCGTTCTTAGGGCCATAAACCGAACTATAACACCCTCATGCATAATAATATTACACACTAGTGCGTAATAGAATTATCCCTACAAAGTTAAATTAGTACCTAACTGCAAATTATAAAAGCCTTTTATCTAGTAAATCGTTGACTCCCTATGAACATATATATAATCGTTGTTCCATTGTTAGTATGTGTCATATAATCATGAACATCATTCATTATTTATGTATGTATATATTATTATGTTGTATATGTGCATGTATTATTATATATTAATATTATTTGTTTATCGATATGAGTATTCTAATTATATTTTTGTATTTATGTAATGTAGGTAATATATAAGTTAATTGTCAGTGTAAGTACTATAATATCTTGCTCACCGCCGTCCCTTGGATCTCTTTAAATTATGTCTCTCCTTCCAATGGTTTGTCTGGAAGAGATCGCGTTCAGCGATAAGACCGCCAAATGTTACATTATTTTAAATTGTGTTTCTGCTTAAACTATTTATACGGTGTTTCAACAAAGTGTATATCAATCTATCAAATTATATATGCGATTAAACAGGGCATTTTCAATTTAACCGGGTAATGTATCCCTATAAAGTTAAGTTATTACCAAACTGCAACTTTTATGCAAGTAAACAGAGCATTTTCAATTTAACCGGGTTATACAGATTTGTTACAACAAAGAGGTTTATATGTAATCAACACCATACATTTGCCGCGTGCAAAAAAAAAACTTGCGCGCTACATTCCATAATTTTCGTATGTATTATTGTGTTTGTATCGCATTTGTGCAATTTTTTTTTCTCGCAAGGGTGTTGAAAAAGTTAGTATGAAACTCGTGAACAACTTGCTCATTATACACTTGGCTGAATTACGCCCTCGCCTACGGCTCGGGCTGCAACCTACAGCCTCGTCTATAATGAGCAACTTAGCTCAATTGTATAATAATCTACTATTATGCACGTAAATATTATGAATCCACCCGTAATATTATTACTTCGTCCGTGTCTGTAGTGTTGCAGTATAAAGCCATAGAAACTACACTTTCAACATGATTGTCATTGTAGCAAAACGTGGAAAAAAATATTGTAATAAATGTTAAGCTTGCGAAACTGTAATTTTTACACTGTGACGCTGTCTTTTCGAACTGGAGGTCGTTGACCGCGTCGCGTAATTCACGGCTAGTCCATGCGTGTGGCTATGCGTACTTATCTTATTCTATAGGGATACGTTCGAGCGCTATTTGCCTAAACTGTCCGGAAAACGTCGCCTTAAAAGAATCACAGTATCTCATTTCGTCTCGTTCTTAAGTTTTGGCGCTGCCATCCCTTCCAGAACTGCGATCCGAGCTGAATGGTACTTCTTGCCTTCTTTATAGCAAATACATTTACTTAACTCCCTATATTTTACCATACTGCTTTACATATTATCACACCAACAGCCGGAAGATGTTCACTGTTGAACAAAGGCGTCCTCCTTTTGGTTGCCATTATCCTCGCCTTTGCAGGCGCCTTGGGGATCGCAACGTTATATGACAGATCTGCAGAAATAGCTGCGCTGGCCATCTCTAGGTTCTCACACAGGAGGTTTAGTGGGGTGATATTTTTTCCTGGTTTCGCACGAGTAAAAGTATAAGTAATAATAATGATATCGTTTATTTGCTTGAACTTTCAGTTAAAATCTAGAAAAATATACTAATGAACATATAAAATTAATTAATTATCATATTAAACTACAACTATGAATACTAGAGTACTACAATACTAGAACTTACACTTTACAGTATATTTATTAAAAAAAAAAACGTCGTTCTGACTTAATCTACTGTTTTAGTTAATAACTTAATTTTAACTATTTCTGTATCATCCGTCGGCAATGTCGGCATTTCCACCATCACAATGGTTTCATTATTTTTGTGACGGAACTAGCTCGAGGCCTGATGTTAAGCTGACTAACCTCTGCCTATAACAGATGCATTTCGTCACAAGTCCCGAATTATAGAGACATAGTTATTAAGTCTCATGACCTGTAATTTCACTGCCTTTCAAGGGCTGCTGCCGGAACATACCATTAGGAGCTTGGCGACAGATATTATACTTGAGGCCCGCCTGGCTAGCTACCACCTAGCCAGGCGGGCATTCGCAAAATGCCCTTCCACCATGCGGTGAAGCTCAAGGCGGTGGTAGGGATCGAACCAGTTATCTGCGTCACGGCAGTCATAGCTATTACCGCTAGGCCGTCATTGCATCTTCTCTACATTTCGTGATACTGAAGTAATGCCCTTGAGCCGGCCGGTGGTATCTCGGGGAACCTCAGTTGCATCTTACAAACCGCTTTTCTTATATATTTATAGCTGATATGATAGCTTTTGATTACTATTTTACCTGATTGTGAGTGATTATGTAGTTGAAGATGTTATTCAAGCTAACCTAGAATTATTGGCTCTCAAAGACAGCTGCCGGAATACACTGTGACGGTTTGGCGATAGATTTCCTACTTGGGGGTGGTAGGTAGCATGGCGAGCATTCCCATAATGCCCTACCACCATGCCATATATAACGACTGCTTAACGTACCCTGCAAAGCACGGAAGTGCTCAGAAGTAATGCGACTAGCGGTACCTATCCAAGTTATGACCGCAGCTGATAATCCTCGGTTAAGAACAACTAAGCAAGCGAAGCTACGAACGCTTCACCCGTGGCCTGACAATCCGGAATCAAAGTCCAAGTCGCAAATCGATTAATATGTCGTGTATTTATTTATACGACCTACATGGCATCGGTCCATTGGAATCACTCCATTTCAATTGAACGCTGTTATTTCACGTGGATACGAATATACTAGTGTCTTTATCTCTTGAGAAACTGTGGGAACATTGCTGTGCTCTAATACATTACAAGGCGCTCGCTGCAGAGCTTGTCTATTACATCTTATTCGATAAACTATACACTGTGGTCACTACTTGGATGGTTGACCGAAGCACAGAATAAAAAAGACCAGAATCATCACTCCGCAAAGCCATTCCAATAAACAAGCTGCGAAACAATAAAAGGCACTTCAGCTCGCGAAGCACGGAGTACCTAATAATTATATTATTCTCGTAGAAGTCGTCTCTCTTTTAATTGCATAGCGACGAATAGTCAGAAGAGATCAGGTAGCTCTGATCTCTTCTGACGCGGCACGAATTATCACGTCCTACTGGATATGCCGATGTATTTGTAGCATTGTACCTAAAGCATAGAACATATAATAATACTCCTAAAGAGCGGAGTGAGCTAGGCCTGCCGCTAGCAGACATTTACTAATGCACGCTTCCGTGTTTCGATGCGCAAATACATGACAGGTCTTTTTTAATAATAGGTAGGCAAGACTTTCGTTATATAGACTAGTATTGTTTGTGTGAGGCTGCGATTGAATGCTTACCAAGGAGGATTAGCGCGCAGTCGACGCTGGAACATTCAGCGTAGATACAGCGAGTCTGAAGACCAAGATGGGATTCGAAACTTGCGCGACAATCAGTCATTATATAAACCATTAGGCAGCATTAGCTAAGTATTGATACTTCTGAAGAATTCTGTTCTGAAGAGTAAAGCTTTAAGTCTATTGGCACATATGAGCTGCACTCACTTACCCAAGAACGACAGGGTGTTGAGGACAGGGTCGTGTTGACTGACTCCTGAGGTCCATCAAGCTCAAGGACACTTCTGATCTCTAAAGATCAGAGGCCTAGGATTGATAGTAAAGTATAACAAATTGTATTAACCTGCAACGATCTGCTGATGAGCAATGCTTCAGGTCCTTTGGCACAGACGAGCAGCGCCCATCCCCCCAGAGACGGCAGTGTGCTGAGCTGGTTGGTAAGTTTCCTGCCGAGGTGCTGCAGACTGAAGGGAGCCACAACGATCCCGGAGATCAGAGCCAGGCCGAGGATCGACGCTGGAATTAAAAAGTCGTAAATTAAATAATCTGGAGTGAACTGTGGCCGCACATGTTCAGTTGTGTCTCTGGAAGTGAGACTGAAAGAGTATCAACCAATGGCTAAGCAATCGTAGCGAAGTGTGCTTAGCCGTTCTGAACCGATCAGCGAAGCTAAGCAACGTCCGCCGCGGTCATGAGTTGGATGGGTGACCGCTGGTGACATTACTACTGAGCGTGCACGTGCTTCGGAGGGCACGTAAAGCCGTCGGTCCCGGTTGTTGTCTTAGGATGGCAGTCGTTATAGCATTGGTGGTAGGGCATTTTGCGAATGCCCGCATGGCTAGCTACCACCCTCAAGTAGAAAATCTGTCGCCAAGCACCCAACGGTGTGTTCCGGCAGCTGTCCTTGAGAGCCAGTTAATTCTAGGTTATGAACTACAACTTGGACCACATCATCACTTACCATCAGGTGAGATAGTGGTCAAAGGCTAACCTATCACGCATAAAAAAAAGAAAAATATCAATATTAAATGTTTTACAGCAATTCAGCGCTATCAACTTGTGAGTTCAAAATATTTAAGTACCTAATACAAATCATATGAAACATTTCGCTTTGTTTGGACGGCAGTGAATGATGCCGCTTACAGCGCTTTTCAAAAGTGTCATTACGACATCGCGAGCGGTATTGATTGTGATGAAATTTAAATGGGACCAAACGACAAGCATCAGCTTCAAATATAATAAAAAAAAATATCAAAATTGGTTCACCCAGTCAAAAGTTCTGAGGTAACAAACATAAAAAAACACTCGAATTTAGTACCTCATCCTTTTTGAAGTCGGTAAAAAATTCACTTCACACATAGCGATACTATTCGTTGAAGGCAGACGATTTTTTTGTCCATAAAAGTACGCATGGTCAAAGAGACGCAAGTTTTTGTTACTATTCAATTAACACATTAAAATATTCTAATGCAAACTTGATACGGGTGGCAAGGTCATGAGAACCAATATCATCAATTATTATAACTATAAGAACAGCTAAAGACCGTGTTGGAAATAAAAATCTATTCATAATGGAGCGGTCAATGAATGATATACGATATTTAGGTTAGGTAGGTATGTTAAATTTGATCGATATGGGTAGATTTTCTATTATGCTTAGTATATATTTACAATGTGGCGTGTTTCCACTGCAAATATAAATAAAAAATAACGATTTAACGAATATTGATAAAATTTAGGATGGAACTTAGTCGATAATCTATTATAGTTTTAATAGTACTTATATATTATACAACATGTGCATAACATTCACATAAAAATTTTGAACGCACGTCAATAGTTTTGTACTATTATAATTTTATTATTGTTACGAGCTGGGGGTTCGGGATAAATAATGCAATACGTTTTCGACACACTGACACCTTTATTCAACAGTTCTACAGTCACTTCCGACTACACTACAACACTGAACTGTTCACACTTCACAGAACACTATTCACAAACTTCACTGTACTTCACTATTCGCGCTTGGAGCACTTGGTCCAAAGATTATCGCACTGTTGATCGTTTCGAACTCAAAGTAAGACTGACTGGACGGCCCGGACCCGACCCTATTTATACTCAAAAGTTACATTTTCCAGAATGTTCACTAATAGTCTAGATAGAAAAACAATAAGGGCCATAAATCATCCTTTTAACGTAAACAACTTTGAATGGAATTCCACGAAAGTTAACTACTACTTATTCTGTGGTTGTTTACTAGTTGCCTGAGAACAAAGGCGACCCTTTTTTTATAACCTTTTGTGTGAAGAGTAGGTACATTCTTGATTTCTTTTACTTGTTTACTGACGTTGGATTATTCTAGATTGTTCGAGCCCTTGCGCCGTAACACTGCCCCCTCCTAAGACATGCTCGTCCCGAGCATAATTGGAACCACAGTATGGCGCCAATCGATCCACATGAACAATCTTAGAGACTCCTCGTTGACCCTTCCGTATCCGGTACGTGATGTCGTTGATTTTAGTCACAACCAGGTATGGTCCGTCCCATTTAGGCTGAAGCTTCGGTGACTTCCCTTTACTGCGTACAGGGTTATGCAGCCACACCATAGACCCTTCAGTAAATCCGGGGTTGTTTAGTTTCCTGTCGTATCGAGTTTTCATTTTTTCGGACATCTGCTGGCCGGTATCTCTTACATGTTCATAAATGTCATTCATTTTGCTGCGTAGGTCACTCACGTAGTCTGTTATGCTGCGGGGAGCGTCAGGTGGAATGCCAGTTATAAGATCAGCGGGCAACCTTAATTCCCTTCCAAAGTTCGCAAAGGCTGGTTTCACAGATGTGCTCTCATGAACAGCACTTCGGTAAGAGAGAAGAAATGGCTGGATGTGCTTGTCCCAATCCCTTTGTCGGCTCTCAACAACTTTTGCCAAATATCTTTCCAGTGTTTGATTAAATCGTTCTACCATTCCATCGGATTGCGGGTGGTAAGAGGTGGTTCTGGTTTTGTGAGCTCCCATAACTCGACATGTTTCTTGGAATACTTGGGATTCGAAGTTCCGTCCTTGATCACTATGAATTTCCAGTGGGACACCAAAACGACAAAACACTTCGTGAACTAATTTATCAGCAACGGTTGTTGCTTCCTGGTTAGGAATGGCGAACACTTCCGGCCACTTTGTGAAGTAGTCCATGACGACCATGAAGTATTTGTTCCCATTTTCAGTCACAGGGAATGGGCCAGCTATGTCTAACGCTATTCTTTCCCACGGGGCTCCAACGTTATAGAGTTTAAGCGCACCTCTGCTTCGTGTCTGGGGTCCTTTCACCGCAGAACAAGTAGTGCATTTCCGGCACCAATCCTCAACATCGTCGCGACAGTGAATCCAATAAAAGCGTTCCCTTATCTTCAGCAGAGTCTTTTTCACGCCCATGTGACTTCCAGAGCACCCGTCGTGGTAGAGTTGAAGAACTTCAGGAATTTTTGCTTTAGGAACCACCATTTGGAGATGACACTTTGTCCCTCGCGCATTTTCCCATTTCCGGCACAGTACTCCATCTTGAATAACTAAGCTGTCCCACTGTGCCCAATAACACTTCGTCGTCACGCTCTTTGCAGCAACATCGTTCCACTTGGGCTTATTGACACCACCGTTAATCCAATCCAAGATGGGGCGAATGTCTGTGTCATCCTGTTGAGCTGTTTGTATTGCTCCTTTCCATTCATCACTGAGATCCGTTCTTAGCAACTTCACAGGTACCAGTTCTTTATTTTCTTGTCGAACGCAGTGCTTGCAGCCTTCAGTACAAGGTCTTCTCGATAACGCATCAGCGTTCCCATGAGACTTGCCACTTCGGTGTTCGATCTCGAATTCAAACTCTTGAAGTTGTTCGATCCACCTTGCCACTTGTCCTTCGGGGTTTTGAAATGTAATAGCCATTTTAATGCAGCATGATCAGTCCGCAGATGGAATTTGCGTCCCAATAAGTACTTGCTAAAATGCTGCAAGGTCTTCACAACTGCTAGTAGCTCTCTCCTAGTGACGCAGTAGTTTCTTTCTGGTTTCGATAAAGATTTGCTGAAGTAAGCTATCACAATCTCCTGATTTCCTTTTCGTTGTGATAGGATACCGCCGATCCCAGTGTTACTCGCATCGGTGTCCACGATGAAGTCGTTCTCGGTGTCTGGATAGCCAAGAATAGGAGCATCGCATAAACGGCTTTTCAATTCTCCAAAGGAGGCCTCACATCTTTCATCCCAACAAAACACACGCTTCTCCTCAGTCAGTTTGTGTAATGGTTTAGCAATATCGGCGAAGTTCTTAACAAACCTTCGGTAGTAGGAGCATAATCCTAAAAAGGCACGGACTTCTGTCTTGTCCCTTGGAGTTGGCCAATCCTTCACGGCGACAATCTTATCTGGGTCAGTTTGTAAACCTTCTTCTGAGACAACGTGCCCCAAATAATTCACTTGGCGTCTGAATAATGTGCACTTTTTCGGACTTAGCTTGAGATTTGCCCCTCGGATTTTTACCAGTACACGCTCAAGATTCTGCAGGTGATCTTCAAATGTTCTGCCCACAATGATGATGTCATCCAAATAGACAAGACAGGCGTCTCCAATTAGACCCATGAGTATGAGCTCCATAAGCCTTTCAAACGTTGCAGGAGCGTTGCACAATCCAAATGGCATAACTCTGAATTGCCAAAGACCCTTACCCGTGGAAAATGCAGTTTTCTCCTTGTCCTTAGGGTCAATTTCTACCTGCCAGTAGCCACTTTTTAAGTCTAAGGTTGTAAACCACTTCATTCCCGTGAGCGTGTCCAGGGTGTCATCAATCCTTGGTAGTGGTTAGCTGTCTTTCTTCGTAACTTCGTTTAGTCGTCGGTAGTCCACACAAAATCGCGTCGTGCCATCCTTCTTCTTAACCAGAACCACAGGGGAACACCATGGGCTCGATGATGGTTCAATGACACCGTTTTTCACCATCTCTTCAATCATAGTTTCCACTTCTTTCTCGCGCGCAACTGGTAGTCTTCTGGGTCAAAAAGTTTGTCCAAAAATAAAGAAACAAGTAAATGGAAAGTTGAAGTTCGGTGATTGGGCAACTACAGGTATTCGAAAAAGTAGAGATTATTTGTATGATCTGTATCGCAGGAAGAATTTGACATCCTGCAAGCAGTTTTGTGATTATGTTAGGAACTATTCAAAAATGTTTAAGTCTGTTTGCTTGTGTGCTAAATCTCTTTTGATTAGAAATAAAATTAGCAAGTCTAAAAATAAAATAAAAACCATTTGGAATACTATAAATACTGAGACCGGAAAAAATAAACCTAGAGATTCTACATATGTCTTAAATGTTGATAAAAATCAAATATCTGATCCAATACAAGTGGCAAATATATTTGACAATTTTTTTTCTAACTTACCCCTAGAAGTCACTAAGTCATTGGATGCATGTCCCGATGTAGCAGAAACTCTGCTAATACATAATTTCCCCTGCAAATCACCGGACTTTTCTTTCGGACACACAACAATATTTGAAATTATAAAGACATTTAAAAATTTAAATGTTAAGAGCACCGAAGACTTGTGGGGTATGTTAGTTAAAGTGGCAGAGTCTATAATATGCATTATTGCACCATATTTAAAAACAATATTCAATCTTTGTATTGATAAAGGAAACTTCCCCGACTTAATGAAACAAAGTAAAATCACTCCAATTCTGAAGTCGGGGGCTACATCTGACCCTTGCAATTACAGACCTATTTCTATCTTACCTGTTCTGAGTAAAGTATTCGAAAAAATTATGCTCAAACAACTTCTATCCCATTTTAATGAGCATAATATATTGAATGAGAATCAGTTTGGTTTCACAAAGAGCAGATCCACAACAGATGCAGGTGCTCAATTGATGTCACATATACTTGAAGCCTGGGAGAGTTCACAGGATGCTATTGCCGTATTCTGTGACCTTTCTAAGGCATTTGACTGTGTAGAGCACCGCACTCTGATTCGAAAACTTTCACATTATGGTATTCGTGGAAAAGCTCTGGATCTTATAAAGTCATATCTGTCAGACAGGCTACAGAAGGTTAGAATAAATGGCAATACTTCTTCCGGGTCTTTGGTAAGAATAGGCGTACCGCAAGGATCAATTTTAGGACCTTTTCTGTTTCTAGCATATATAAATGATCTGCCTTGCATGGTTAAAAATTTCTGCGATATAGTTTTATTCGCAGATGATACCTCCCTAATTTTTAAAGTAGATAGGAGGGATAGTGAACTTATTCATGTAAATAATGTGTTATCTATGATCTCTAAGTGGTTCGCGGCTAATAATCTTCTCTTAAATTCAAAAAAGACCAAATGTTTAAAGTTTTCTTTACCAAATGTTACTTATGTTGAACCAAACATTAAGCTTGGCCTAGAAAAACTCTCTTTTGACAATGCGACAGTCTTCCTGGGAATTAAAATGGATTCAACTTTACAGTGGAATCCACATATACATGATCTATCTGGAAGACTTAGTTCTGCTGCATATGCAGTTCGTAAGATAAGACAGCTAACAGACGTAGCTACTGCTAGGCTCGTTTATTTCGCGTACTTCCACAGTATTATGTCTTATGGTATATTGCTGTGGGGAGCTGCTGCTGAGATAGAGACAATCTTTATCTTACAAAAGCGTGCAATTCGAGCCATATATGAAATGGATCCTAGGGAATCCCTGAGAGATATTTTTAAAGAAATTGATATTTTAACTTTACCAAGTCTGTATATATTTGAAAATATTATGTATGTTCGTAAAAATTTGAGCAAATTTAAATCAAACAGTGACACTCACGATTATAACACTAGGAATAAAGATAAAATAGCGGTGCCAGGTTTTAGATTAGCAAAGACAAATAAAAGGTCCTTCTTAGGAAATTGTGTGCGGTTTTATAATAAATTGCCCAAACATATTACAACGCTCACAGAAAGAAAATTCAAGTTGCATGTGAAGAATATTTTGATAAAGAAATCTTACTACACAGTTTGTGATTACTTAAACGACAAAAATGCCTGGACAGGTTCGCCTCTGCCAAGCTAGCGCCCAACACCTACGTAATGTAAATTAAGTATTGTGATAATTTTATTATATAGTATGTACTTAACACATTTTTAAAAAACGTTTAAAAGAATGGCCCCGAGTTTCTTGCCCGTTCTTCTCGCAGTGGCTCTATAACTTTTGTTTGCTGAACGTGGCAGTACAATGTAGTATATTTCAATATTAAAATTTGTAATTGACCTTCATAAGAGCGTCGTAGACGCCTAAATTGAATAAATGATTTTGACTTTGACTTTGACTTTGGTCGTTGGCGAATAGGTAGCTCATTTCCTGTGTTGATTTTGTGCTGAACCAATCCAGTCTTTCCAATGTCAGCATCATTATTAGAGAAGATGTCCCCGTACTTCATGAGCATTTTCTGAGCTTTTACCACTTCTTCTGCAGATAGATTTTCCCGACAACCATCCAAAAGCGATGTTACATCAAACTTAGTGACTTTGGAGCAATTGCCACCTAATGGTTCTTGGCATTGACGCATCCAGGACACTTCTTCAAATGTGCCCATTAGCGTGCCTTTCTTGATTATTTGTCCCTCTTTGCTCGGATTTATTATTCGCACCGCTGAGACACTTGTAGCTTTGGTCAAAGTTCGTGCCATTATATATGGAACATCTACGTCTGAACCCTCAATAAGCACGCATCGATTGCCATGATCGGAGGAATTAGATAAACTTACAGGAACAATAGTTTCTGACCTAGGAGGCAGAACTGTCTTCTTTAGGCAGTAGACCAATCCTGATGTACCACCTTCTATAAAAACTTCTTCTGATCCACATTTCAAAACTCCTTGGTGCACATCAATCTTGCAGCAATATTTCCTCATGAAGTCTAAGCCGAGAATGCAGTCATCAACAATATCAGCAACAATGACATTATGCAAGAAAGTTCTCTCACCCAGCTTCAGTTCCACCTCCTTTTCGCCTTGGACGGATATGTGCTGACCGGTGGCTGTTAGCAGTCGGATTTGTGCGTGGCTGCGGTAGTAGTCCCCAATAATGCGTTTTGATAGTTGGGAACTCAAGACTGTACGTGAAGCTCCAGTATCCAAGGTAAACTTACAAGGTGTCCCGTTGATTTCTCCATTAATAATCAGGCTGTTCCCGTCATGGGCTTGCGAGATGAAAACTTTGGGGGCTATTTCTACACCAGCCAGCACCCGCCCCGCAGTCCTGGCGTTTACTCGTTTCCCTGCTGCTGTTGCACGGTGGAACTCACTGTCCTTCCTTCCTGGGGTCGCATTCCGTCTCCTATGGTTCGCTTGGGGCAACTAGATCTAAGGTGGCCCCTTTCCCCACAGTCGTAGCATCGAGGGCTGAATCTCTGCTGATTGTCGCGAGAAGGTCGTGTGGTGACCTCTCGAATACGATGTGATCGATGATCCTGCCGTACAGCTTCTACCTCCAAAGCATGGGCTAGTGCTTCTTTCAAAGATTCGTGATGCCCCAGCCTTACTGCAGCCCTCACTTCTATGTCACGAATCCCGTCGATGAACGCTTGGAGTAGATTTCCATCGATGAGCGCCGGTGATGTCTGGTACGCCTTCCGTACGAGCTTCTCCACTTCCAGGGCCCACTGCTGCAGATTCTCACTGCTTCGCTGGGCTCTATCTTTGAGCTGGGCTCGGAACACATGCTCTAGATGAGCATCACCGAAGCGAGATTCCAATGCCTCTAAAAGCTGGTCATATTCTATGTCTTTTCCTAGAGCTTCAAGTACTGTAAGGGCTTGGTCACGAAGACCCAGAGTTAGCGCTGTCATAGCCTGATCTTTATTCCAACCATTCGCCTTCACGACGGCCTCGAATTGGATTTTATAGGCCGACCACGAAGAGGTTCCGTCGAAAGGTGGTACTTTGAATCCTCGTAGTGACGATGCAGGTACTACAGGTGCAGGTAATCCAGCTCCAGTCTTTAAAAGGCCCAGCGTCTTTTGCATGTCATCCATTCTAGCTTCCACTTTCTCGAAGCGGTTCTCATGCTGATGGACCTGATCTTCCACCACTTGGAGTTTCTTCCCGAACGTTGCATGCAGGTCTTTCATCAGAAGAGTCTGCTCCTCGTGGCGACGGGTCTGTTCTTCCCTGTCCTGGCGCAGTTGTTCCTCCAGTCGACGGGCCTGTTCCTTAGCCTGCTCCTCCTGGCGGCGGACCTGTTCTTCCTGCCGGCGGGCTTGCTCATGAAGCATCGCCATTAGTGCAGCAAAATCAGGCGCAGCCGGAGCAGCCATAGTCGAAGAGGCTCCCGACGTAGTGGCGGTGGTTATCTCTGTAGCCGGCTGTTCTTCGGAGAGCACTGGTGGTGTAGCTCCTCCAAACCTTCGTTGGTCGATGTCTTGTTGCCGCTGGCTCCTCGTGCGGATGCCCTCAACGTCTTCCTTTGGCAGCACAGGCATTATTTATCCCCAATTCTGACACCAATTTGTTACGAGCTGGGGGTTCGGGATAAATAATGCAATACGTTTTCGACACACTGACACCTTTATTCAACAGTTCTAGAAGTTCAGTAGAAGAACAGTTCTTGAAGCGCTCGTAGCGAAGTTTGCTTAGCCATTCTGAATCGATCAGCAAAGTTAAGCAACGTCCGCCTCGGTCAGGAGTTGGATGGGTGACCGCTGGTTGGGCATTACTACTGAGCGCTTCCGTGCTTCGGAGGGCACGTTAAGCCGTCGGTCCCGGTTGTTGTCTTAGTATAGCAGTCGTTACAGCATGGTGGTAGGGCACTTTGCAAATGCCCGCCTGGCTAGCTACCACCCTCAAGTTGAAAAATCTGTCGCCAAGCACCTAACGGTGTGTTCCGGCAGCTGTCCTTGAGAGCCAGTAGTAACTCTAGGTTAGTCTGAACAACATCCTCGACCACATCATCACTTACCATCAGGTGAGATAGTGGTCAAAGGCTAACCTATCAGGCATAAAAAAAAAAAAAAAAAAAAAAGTTCTACAGTCACTTCCGACTACACTACAACACTGAACTGTTCACACTTCACAGAACACTATTCACAAACTTCACTGTACTTCACTATTCGCGCTTGGAGCACTTGGTCCAAAGATTATCGCACTGTTGATCGTTTCGAACTCAAAGTAAGACTGACTGGACGGCCCGGACCCGACCCTATTTATACTCAAAAGTTACATTTTCCAGAATGTTCACTAATAGTCTAGATAGAAAAACAATAAGGGCCATAAATCATCCTTTTAACGTAAACAACTTTGAATGGAATTCCACGAAAGTTAACTACTACTTATTCTGTGGTTGTTTACTAGTTGCCTGAGAACAAAGGCGACCCTTTTTTTATAACCTTTTGTGTGAAGAGTAGGTACATTCTTGATTTCTTTTACTTGTTTACTGACGTTGGATTATTCTAGATTGTTCGAGCCCTTGCGCCGTAACATTATGTTATGCCAAAATAATCTAACACATGTTGTGGAAAAAAGATAAAACAATTGAATTACCAACCAATTAACGGTTCAAAAGTTCTGTACAATTTTTTTTTTTTTTTTATTTTATTAAGACGAAGCGTTCTTTTGAAAAATGTCAGACGTACGATGAAGAGAGCTCGTTTCGCATGAGAGTTAGTATAACAGAACAACGCAATAGAGCGATTTTTTAAAAATAATATAATAATTAATAAAAATGTAAACTATTCAAAAACGAAAATAAATATTTCACATATTAATTAGAAATAATATAATTGTATTGATGTATCAATACATTTTTTTTATTATAAAGGATGTCCCAAGAAGTATTTATATCCTGAAGCTGGGAGGTAGAGGACTTAGAGGGCTATCTGAATCACCTCCATGTATGTTCCGCGATTTTCATATTTTCGGAGTTATGACTTTATTTTTAATTTTTCACCTATCGCAGAGTACGATGAGATTTTTAATAATGGTGACGTGAATTATTGCCGTAGATGCTTGATTTTTTTGTTTGTATTTTTTTTGTTAGTATGATACCATTTACTATTGTTAGATCTTTGAATGGAATAAAAAAAAAAAAAATCCAAAAAAGATAAAATTACCCAGAAGTTGTGAACATACTTGTCACTTTGTCATCATAAATAAAAATCTCATCGTACTCGGCGAATGGGGAAAAATTATAAAAACGTCATAACTCTGAAAATACGAAAAATCGCGGAACATACATGGGGGTGATTCAGATAGTCCTCTAGGTCCTCTACCTCCCACCTTCAGTATATCACTATTTCTTGGGACATCCTGTATATGGTTACAAAACTTATCAACTTATATAACTTATATACATAGACCAAGCGAAAACTTAACTAGATTCATGTTTTTTTTTCCGTCAAGAGAACTAATATGGAGTCGATCAAGTATACGAGTAGTATTTTATAGATAATTTGATTTTATCAATAAAATCATTGCAGTCTCCCATGCAAATACATTTCACTGCGAAAAACATAATAGGATAAGTGATACAATTCTTCCATTATAACGAAATTCAACTGTCAAATACGCAGTTTTTTTAAATGTTATTATAACGGCACAAGCTCGAACCTCATCTGATGTTAAGTGGACTAATCTCTGCCTATAGCATATGTACTTCGTCACATGTCACGAATTGCACTGCGCCCGTCACCTTGAGACATAGTTGTTAAGGACATATACCCGCCAGCCAAACCGTGAACTTTTATATAAACTCAACTTGTTATTAAAAAAAACCCGCTTGTAAATATAGTGTATTATTAGACCTATCGTTTCTGGCCTAAATCCTTTTTCTTTTGGACTAATAATTAATTTTTTTATCATATAGCGTTTAGTATATAGCACTCGTTTTTAGGAGTTTGAGCCAGTTATTCGTAGCTCCAGATTTATTTAAAAAACATAGTACACATGTATAAATAACTTCCCATTATATTCCCCAGGTTTGTGGTGCAATAGAAATATTAAAAACATGCTTATTTTTCTTGAAAGAGATGCTTAAAGTGGGGTATTTCTTTTATCTAAAATTACGAGTTTTTGAGCTAGTGTAATTTCAAAACTGTATATTTTAATGAAAATCTGATGCACCACAAACCTAGATATTAGGGTAGTGATTACGTAGGTAAAAATCATTGAGTTTTATTCGCTATTATTAAAATGAGATTGGAGCTGCGTTTTGTATGGGGGCTTTCGTCTCAAATTCAAATTCAAATTCAAATTCAAAATCATTTATTCAATTTAGGCGTCTACGACGCTCTTATGAAGGTCAATTACAAATTTTAATATTGAAATATTCTACATTGTACTGCCACGTTCAGCAAAAAAAGTTTATAGAGCCACTGCGAGAAGAACGGGCAAGAAACTCGGGGCCAAAATATACTCTTAACTCTCATGTGCCTGTAATTTCAAGTTGGCAATAAATTATCACTAAAGACCTATAATCGGAGTTGGATCAAAAAAAAGCTTTTTGAGATACCACCGGGCAGCTGTTACCGAAGCTTTCTGAACGGTGCTACGAGAACATTCAAAAGCAGACGTAATAGTTATGGACTGCCGCCGTACCGCCGGTCCATGGTTCGATATCCGTCGCCTCGCCTGGCTAACCACCACCCTCAAGTGGGAAATCTGTCGCCAAGCACCTAACACCAGCTGTATTCCTTGTGGGCCAGAAAAATTACAGGCACATAAGACTTAACAACTGTATGTCTCATTGTGACGGGCGCACTGCAATTTGTCAATTGTGTCCGCTTAACATAAGGTAGGCTTCGTGCTTGTTTCCACAAAAACATAAAAAAAAAACGCTATTTTTGGCTAGAACATCCCAAAACGAACGCCCAATGTGATCGTTTTTAGCATTGGTGGGTTATTTATGCTACCAGCAGACTATACAAACACCCTATATGTATAATTATTATGCTTTTCATATAGGTCTGACTAATAATGACATTGGTTCACATAACCTTGCCAATGGAAACAAGTTTAGGTGCTTAACATCTTATTAGAATATTATTACGTAATTTGATAGAAACTAAAGAACTCAATAGCCTTTTTAGCATTTCTAACACGGCACCGATGGCTACTTATACGATATTGTTTTTTTACAGTATGGCCTTTGAAATGGGCTCAGTACGACCCGGTATAGCGCGCCGAGGCCGAGAGTTCCGAATTAGAATACGAAATGTTACTTTTCCTGGCTTCCTCGCCGTTTAAAACTGCAAATCCATAGTCTCGGTCTACTCCTCGTGTAATGTTATGTATATAATTCAAAAAAGACCAAATGTTAAAAGTTTCCTTTAACAAATGTTACTTATGTTGAGCTTGTCCTAGATAAACTCTCTTTTGACAATGCGACAGTCTTCCTGGGAATCAAAATGGATTCAACTTTACAGTAGGACCCACATAATATAAGGTTTAGTTCTGCTGCATATGCAGTTTGCTAGATAAGACGTTAACAGACGTATAGCTATTGCTCGGCTAGTTTATTTCGCGTACTTCCACAGTATTATGTCGTATGATGTATTGCTGTGGGGAGCTGCTGCTGAGATAGAGACAATCTTTTCTTACAAAACGGCCAAATGCGAGTCGGATGAAAATACGCTAATGGTACGGAAGGGTTTTAATCTTTTTTATGTTTTAACATGCGCGAGTCCAACTCGCACTTGGCCAACTTTTTGTATTTGTTGTTATAGCGGCAACAGAAATACATCATTGTGAAAATTTCAACTGTCTAGCTATCACCATCCTTGAGATACAGCCTGGGGACAGACGGACGGACGGACGGGCGGACGGAACCCTAAAAAGCGTGCAATTCGAGCCATATAATGGATCCTAGTCATATAATATCTAAGGAATCTTTTTATAGAATTTGATATTTTAACTTTACCGAGTATTTGTAAATTTCAATTAAACAGTGACAATCACGATTATAACAATAGGAATAAATATAAAATAGTGGTACCAGGATTTATATTAGCAAAGACAAATAAAAAGTCTTTCGTGTGCGGTTTGATAATATAAAGATTAACAACGCTCACAGAAGGGAAATTCAAGTTGCACTTGAATAACATTTTGATAAAGAAATCATACGAGTACACAGTTTGTCGTTACTTAGACTTACAACAACAATGCTTGAATGATTCCGCCTCTGCCACGCTATCGCCTGTCATACGTATTTTAAACTAGCTTTCCGGGCGCGGCTCCGCCCGCGCGTATGTCGGTTATCGCGCTAAATCATTAACCTCTTTTTGCGCAGCTGGATAAAAACTATCCTATGTTTTTTCCCGGGTCTCAAACTACTTCCATACCAAATTTCATTCAAATCGGTCCAGTAGTTTTGGCGTGAAAGCGTAACAGACAGACAGACAGACAGAGTTACTTTCGCATTTATAATATTAGTACTGATAAATATTGTAATAATTTTATAATATAGTTTGTAACACATTGTTAAAAAACGTTTAAAAGAATGGCCCCGAGTCTCTTGCCTGTTCTTCTCGCAGTGGCTCTATACATTTTCTTTGCTGTGGCAGTACAATGTAGAATATTTATATAATAAAATTTGTTATTGCCTACCAGAAAAGCTTCGTAGACGGCTAAATGAAAATAAAATGATAGTTTATTTGTCAAAAACATTAGTTTATTTGTCAAAATGTTACAAAGTGGTTTAAAAGATACCAGCATGTTCTGCCTTGCGGCGTACAAATTTTGAAATATGTAATTATTGAGGTATATAAAAATATACAATTGTTTGAAAATTACACAATATTTTTAAAGAATTAACACAGTACATAATTAAAGGTCAGTAATAAATTAAAAAGTAAAAATTTCGTTAATAGAATAATATATCGACAAAAATTACTACAATGACAAACATTGTTGCATTATTAAATAAATTATTTTGACTTTTGAAGACACATAAAACATTTTCATTTCACGGGCTGTTGCGACACGGAACCTTAAATAAGCGAGACCCGACTCCCACTCACCCATTTTTTTTAAGTCCTCTCCGTTCCCTCAATACCACTGTAAGCTGGAATATATTCTCTCCTTGAGCAACTGACGTACTTTGAATTTCATTGACGCAAACATTACAAATGGCGGACAATCTTCTCTACAATTTAGTCATTATACGTCTATACTGCCATGAAATTACTGCAATTTGCCGGCTAAATTATAATGTTGAAGAATCGCGAGTTATTTTGTATACCAGCTTCGCCTGCGGCTTCGTCAGAGTTTAAATCGTATATATTCTCCATCAGAAATTATAGTAGAACGTCGATTAACCGAATCGCCAATTATCCGAATCGGTCCTAAGCGTAATAAGGCCTGATGGGGTTGCAACTTACTCTGATCGAGATAGTTTTTGTAGAACTGTGTTTGTTAAACTTAATACATTTTATGCTATGTGTGACGGTTCGTTTTTCTTTAGTCTATGTCCGATTGTCCGAATCGACCCCGGTCCCGATTAATTCGTATAATCGGCGTTCTAATGTACTCAGTAAATGAGACAGTTAAGGCGCTGTCAACTGCTGTCAATTTTGTCACTATCGGACTGCGTAGGAGTAAAAGAGAGACAGCGATGGTGAAATCGCGATCAGTTCATGTAAAATCCGAAACAAAGCTTAATAATACAATAATACAACTAGTAAGGTAAATCGAAATTGTAACTTTTCTTGCCCCTTTTGATAAAGTTTTGCTATTTTATTAATTTATTTTCATACACATTCATACGTGAATAATTAATATAAGTATTTACGTTATAAGCGTAATTTAGGGTCAACTTTTTAATTTTATTCTAACGTGAAAATATTAAGATACGTTTCGAACTTTTCTTGGCCTTAAATAATGTGATCAAAAGTAACATATAATTTTCTTACTGCTACAAACTACTATTTTGCACTTGACAGCGTCTCAATGACTTTGTTACATATTGTACCTAAAGGTATAGTGGAATATTGCTGCCGTAGAAGCGAAATTGAACAACTCACAATTTTATTTTAAGATTTTTAAGCCTATGGGCTCAAAGTAAAATACCTAAGCTTTCGAAGGGCTCCGCCTGGAGTTATCGGGGGCTATTTATCGATAGACACAAGTACGAAGCCATGGAAGGCTAGGCATGTTAGACACAAAGCAACGTCAGCACTGGATGCCCCTAAAAAGTTTTGTTGCGAAAATAATGATTTTGATAACTTGTAAGAAACATAATACCAGTGGAGCTGCATCCATGCTACGAATGCTTACCATCAACAGGCCCGGCAAGCTATAAGTACATCGGCGTACCCGTCCGGACCGGACTATTGTACGGTGCGTGCCGCGTCAGAAGAGATCAGAGCTATGCATGCACATGCGATAGAAAGAGACGTCTCTCTTTCACACGTCGTTCACACGTCTTTGTAGGTGAATGTAAATATTAGGTACTCCGTGCTTTGCGAGCTGAAGTGCACTTTATTGCTTCGTTGCTAGAGTCGCTTATTTATTGGAATGGCTTTGCGGAGTGATGCCTCTGATCCTTTTTATTTTGTGCCATCAGTCGGCCAGGGAATAATTAATGAAACAACTAGAGGAACGTGTCCCAAAGGATAGATAGGTTGCAGTTTCGAATATCATTCGGGGATCGAAACTTCTTTTGTAGGAACTTTGTTGATGTTTTTTGCTTGGCTAGCAAAAATACAATATTACTCTCAATTTTGTAGCAGTGATAGCTCAGTGGCTTGGCTATGTACTGCCGCGCAGCAGGTCCATGGTTCGAATCCCGCCGTGGGCTTGAGCTTCACCGCATGGTGGAAGGGCATTTTGCGAATGCCCTCCTGGCTAGCGACCACCCTCAAGTAGAAAATCTGACGCAAAGCACCTAACTGTGTGTTCCGGCAGCAGTCCTTCAAGCCAGTGAAATTACAGGTACATGAGACTTTACAACTATGTCTCAAGGTGACGGGCGCAGTGCAATTCGTAACTTGTGACGAAATGCATCTGTTATAGGCAGAGGTTAGTCCGCTTAACGTTAAAATTAACGTTACAATAACATAAAATACAATGTCCTATGAGTTAATACAATGGTTGCATAATCGTCAGTATGATAATGAAGTATGTAACACATTGTAACAATACTAATTATAAATATAATGGCCAAAGTTAATCACTAATAGTTCTTCTCAAAAGTGGTTCTAGATAAAATACTTTAGCTGAAATACGTGACCTGACGTTATGTAAGCGCATTTATAACACATTTGCTTGTAAAGGGTCTCCTATTTCACCAATTTCCATATCGTAATGTATCTCATTACGTAAAAATGCGTCTTTGTAATGTAAAACGCACGGTTTATCAAGATGCTCCTACTTAAACGAACGGTACTTTTTAAAGTCTTAGCAAAGAGGTTTTATGTCAGAAAAGTGGTCAACATTTTATGAATAAAATTGACTTTGGGAGATAAAATATAATAAATAAAAATTTAAAAATAAATAAACTTTAATTTAATTAATTTTGACCACAAATCACAACCTTTTTTTATGTGTAACAAAACACAAAATTATTAATTTGATTTATTTATGAAAGTTCAAGTTTTATTTATTTCCTCTCAAATGTGTTATAAAACGACGTATGACATACGTGTGTCATGTGCTTTGATAATTATTATTACAGCCTCTGCTTTCTTGTATATTGCCATAAGAAAGCAGATCGCCTCGGCTGTAATTTTCAACTTACCATATCATAATGTACAATTTCGTTCATTAAACATCAATGGTTTTAACTACTAAAAACTATTTCGTAGATGGCGCTGTGTGTTTGTTACCTGGTAGAACTTCTACCTAGAACTTTCTAGTAGAAGTCTGGCTTACAAACTGAGCTTGATGTTTTCTGTATCTCACTAGCTGAGTTATTAATTTCACCGATAATGCAATCTGGCATCACTGATTAAATGAGAAGTTAAACAATCGGTCAAGTGCGAGTCTGACACTCGCGCTAATTGTTCCGTACATTATCTATACAACATAATATAGTGACTAAGTTTCCGTATCCTTCTTGAAAAAAAGTTTTCAAGAAGGATACGGAAACCTGCGTGCGCGAGTCCGAGTCGTACTAAGCCCATTTCTTGTATTTGTTGTTAAAGCGGCAACAGATTATACATCATCTGTGAAAATGGCAATTGTCTAGCTATCACAGCTTATGAGATTTAGCCTGGTGACAGACAGATAGACAGACGGACAATGGAGTCTTAGTAATTCCGTTTTTACTCTTTCAGTACGGGACCCTAAACTCGAGGTGCTTACTTCTGGGAAGGAAAGTTAATACAGCCGAAAGTTTGCTTTGTTAAAGTACTCTTTACTCTGTTTCAAGGATTTGAAATTGTTATTTTTACATCATTGTAGCACTAAATGAACCCAGCTCTTTCATTTTGGCTAACTACCTATGTGAATATATATATTTGCACACAAACTGTATTGTACTTGTACTTTATATTAAAACACAATAATTGTTTAAATTGTCTTTTTTATTTTTACTTAACCACACTTGTTACAAAGTAGCTCCGATCAAGATGGCCGACGCAGCGGCGCCAGGAGAAGGGAAGTCAACGCGACTATCTGTCAGGTGACATCTATCAATGTCACCTGACAGTTGTATTTGTTTATGACATACACTACATCCTTCCCTTTCCCAAAAAAAAATTCAAAAAAAATATATATATTTATACACATATCTTAAATTAACCTATAGACACACACTCAGTCCAGCCTACCTGTAGGGACACCAGATTATTGAGGTCTGATGTGGTATGAAGTTCTCGTGTAGATCACCCCATCATCATCAATTATTCTATAAGATCTAAAATTATTATTACTTACAATTTTACCCTGACTCCATCCAGTAACATTTGGATTTTTCTTAAACCAAACCATTTGATTTATTGTAAAACTATCCTTAATTCTAGTATTCTTGTTATAATTTCTTACATTTCTTTCTTTACTTTTAATCAATTGACTTCCCATATTACAATTTAACTTTGGAACAAGATGTTCATATGTTACTGGTAACTTAGTTTTTAAATTTCTGTTCATCATCAATTGTGAAGGAGTAAATTTAGTACCAGCTACTGGAGCTGACCTGTATTGTAATAAGGCTAGTCTAGAATCAGTTTTATCTTCAAAACATTTTCTTAACATTTTTTTAGCAATTTGAACTCCTCGTTCTGCCATACCATTTCACTGTGGGTATCTTGGGCTGGAGTAGGTAAATTTAAAACCCCATTCTGATGCAAATTTTTTACAATGTAGTGAATCAAAAGGAACATGATCTGCTACCACTTCTGATGGTATGCCAAAACACATAAAGACATCAATTAATGCATTCAACACACTTTGTGCTGACTTACTAGGAATTATTTTTATCTCCAACCATTTTGACATATAATCAAATATTATTAAATAGTTCTTTTTATTTAAATCCATAATATCTATTGCTATCTTGGAAAATGGTAATGATGGTACCTCATGATTTAAAATGGGTTCTTTAATATTATTGTTTTGATAAATTTGACAGGTTACACATTTCTTTACATAATTTTCAATATGAACATCGATTTGTGGCCAGTAATATAAAGTTCTCGCTAACTGCTTCATCTTAGTTATGCCAATATGACCTTCATGTATTTTATTTAAGATATATACTCTCAGTGACTTAGGTATTATAAGCCTGTGGTTCATGAAAATTAATTGCTGGTCTATTGACATATCATGATGAAATTTATAAAAATATTTTATATTATCAGGTACATATTTAATGTTGTGTGGCCAACCATTTTTTATATATTCACTTATTTTATTTAATTCTTCATCTTTGGCGGTTTCTAATATTAATTGTTGTCTTTGTGCATCTGTACATTGTAAATATGTGGCGAGCCCTATACAATGTACCATTTCATACATATATGACTGATCCTCTTCATTTTCATTCAGGAATGCTCTTGATAACATGTCAGCAATATGCATCAATCTACCTTTTAAATACTTAAATTGAATATCATATTTTAATAATTTTAACTTCATTCTTTGTAACCTTACTGATGGAATCTCATGTACCCCCCTTTTTAGTATAGTCTCCAATGGTTTATGATCGTTTAATATGACACATTTTCTGCCATAAATATAATAATGAAACTTTTTCGTTGCCCATACTACACTTAATAATTCTTTTTCAATCTGTGAAAAATTTTTTTCGGCATCAGTAAGGCTTCGCGATGCATAGGTGACTGGCTTGTTATTTTGCATAAGGCAACATCCCAAGCCATCTTTACTAGCATCACATTGAATGGTTATAGGCAAAGAACTATTAAAATTTTGTAAAACAGGTGCACTACTTATACACTTCTTAATATTAGAGAACGCCATTTCGTGAATACTTGTCCATATCCATGTAACATCTTTCTTTAACAATGCTTGCAATGGTGAAACTAAATCTGCCAGTTGACATACAAATTTTCGTAAGTAGTTAATCATACCTAGGAAAATCTGTAATTCTTTTTTATTTTTAGGACTATTAATATTTAATATAGCTTTTATTCTGTCTGGATCAATTTTCATGCCCTCTCTAGAAAAAATATGACCAAAATATTTAACTTCTTTTAATTTATACTGAAATTTTCGTTTGTTAAATCTAATGTTGTGTTTTTCTGCACGCTCAAAGACTTGTTTTAATATTTTGTCGTGGTCCAGTTCATTTTCTCCACAGATCAACAGATCGTCGCAGTAGATCACCACCCCTGGTATGTCTCCAAATGTTTTTTCACTGTATTTTTGAAATATTTCAGGAGCTACGGCAAGGCCAAATGGTAATCTATGAAATTTATAACACCCGACAGGACTACTGAAAGTACAAAGGTCTGTTGAGCTTTCCGATAATTTGATATTGTAAAATCCATCAGATAAATCTAAAACTGAGAAAATGGATTTATTATTTAACTTAGTAATTATTTCCTCTAGAGTGGGGATGAGATGATATTCTCTAACTAAGACATTGTTTAGTTCTTTCGGATCTAGGCATATTCTTAAATTACCATCAGATTTTTCAATAATAACTAAATTACTAACAAATGATTTGGGGTGATCGACCTTTTCAATAATCCGGTGCTCCTCCAGACTTCTCAGCTTGGCCACTAAACGATCCATCAAGGCATGAGGGACTCGTCGAGGTGGCCTGACAACTGCCTTGGCATCGGACTGAATGTGTAGTTCTAGGGGCTCCTCAAACTCTCCAATACCCTGAAATAGTTTTTTATATCTATTAATAATTAAGTTCTTTTCATGAATATTAATGGTGTTGATGTTATTACAAGTGTTGTTACTATTGATATTAATATTATTCAATAATTTTAGTTCAATCAGTGAATTTAGCCCCAATATGGGTTTCACTTGCTCTTTAATAATTACAAATTCAGTTATACATTTTTGATTTCTATTATTATAAACTGTTAACATCTTTTTTCCTAATGGTTTAATTGTTGCCCCCCCAAATGCTTCAAGAATAATGTTAGTCTCAGACCACTTAGGACTCTCATCATCGACAATCTTTCTAAAATCATTTAATGGTAATACATTTACTTGAGCCCCCGTGTCACACTTAAATTTAACTTTTTTATTTTCCACTTTTAATATGATTGTCCACTCATTTTTATTAATATTATAACCCTCACCTATGGAGTGGCATACTTTGAAGTCTTTAGCTAGTCACAAGTCCTGAACTTCATTATTTTCGTCTAACAGGAAATTTGATTTTCCCTTTTCCCCCTCAATATCAACACTATTCAAATTTTTAAGTCTACAGCCCTGTGCAAAATGATTTAATTTATGGCATTTATTGCATGTTTTTCCAAATGCTGGACACTGGCGAGGGCCATGCTCCCTATTACATTTAAGACAAAGATAAAATTGTTTATTAAAGTTATTCTTATTCCCTTTGTAATTACTACTGGACATAGGGTAATACTTAGCTTCTTTCTGATTTTCACTCTGCACTTGTCGCTTTATCACAGCGTCCACCGATGTCCTGACCTCCTGATGATGCTGAATGGTTTTGACATGTTCTCTTGACATCTCTGCTGCTCTGCACATGTCTACCGCCTTGTCCAAGTTAAGGTCTCTAACCTCCAGAAGTTTTCGCTGTAGCTGAAAATCTCTAATCCCCATGACAATTCTGTCTCTGAGCATTCTTTCTTCCATATCCTTAAAGTTGCAGTTTTTTATTAATTTTCTTATTTCCGAGTAAAAACTATCAAAAGATTCTCCATCTTCTTGTTTTCTTATATTAAAGTTAAAGGTACTAATAAGTTCATTTTGCTTTGGTGCAAAGTATTCTTCCAATTGTTTTAGTACATCATCATATTTTCGATCTTGATCCCCTTTACTGATTACATTTAAGTATAAATATTGTGCCTGTTCGCCGATGCAATTTAATAGAAGCGCTATTTTTCTGTTTTCACACACTCTGTCGAGTCCCGCTGCCGTGATGAATATTTGAAATTGTTGCTTAAATTTGTGCCACCTTGGTAATAAGTCTTCCACCGAGTCCATCGCCAACGGTGATGGCATTTTGTAATCCATTTTCCGTTCAGTATGTTGTGTCTGTGTCGTTTCGTCCATACAACCTTTCAGTAATTAAAATCTATAAATATCTTCCCAATCCTTGGTTTTCTTTCCACAAAATTTACTGCTGATGTTCGTTTTTCGACTGCGCCATGTATTGTACTTGTACTTTATATTAAAACACAATAATTGTTTAAATTGTCTTTTTTATTTTTACTTAACCACACTTGTTACAAAGTAGCTCCGATCAAGATGGCCGACGCAGCGGCGCCAGGAGAAGGGAAGTCAACGCGACTATCTGTCAGGTGACATCTATCAATGTCACCTGACAGTTGTATTTGTTTATGACATACACTACACAAACATCCTGCACTACTCGACCGTCGCGTCGCGTGACGCGTCGCTCGCCCACGAAGTTCCGCAACATAAGACAGAGGTCTCGAGGATGCGTTGCCGACCTTTAAGGTGGGAATATGCTCTCTATATACGAGGAGTAAGCTACGTTCTGCTTATATATTACTCAAAATTTGATAAAATTACTTTATTACAGATAAAAAAAAATACCAAAAAATGGAACCGACTTCAAACCCAAAAGTGTGAAATAACTTCTTGAAGTCAGTACCATGATCAAATGTACCTATTATCACAATATTGTGCGTATGGTATCGACTTCGACAAGTTATTTCACACTTTTGGGAACACCCAAGAGACTCGTAGAGATTACACGCGCTTTACGTGCGAAAATTGTGTATTCAAAATGCACAATTGATAATACCCAATATTCGAACGTAAAGCGCGTGTAATCTCTACGAGTGCCCAACTGCGTGTGGGGAGAGTATGCCGGCCAGCATACTTGCACTGGTCGACTATTCTCATTTGAGATGTCGCGTCTAGTATATATAGGTCAATGTTTACGCATGGACAGACAGACCGACCGACAGCGGGGTATCACTAATCGAGCTCCGTTTTGCCATTTGAATATGGAACCCTGAAAAGCATGGATTCACCGGTTCATTGGCCTATATCGGGCTTTTATCATAAACTGGTATTACGATGTCTTTATCATAGATGTTTATTGCAAATCTTAACCTTGGCGGCCATTGGTCTCTGACGCCATTGTCTGTAAGGGATCCGGATGTAATCAATTACCTTTATACTTAGATTATTGATCAATGACCTCCGAATAAACAACAATTATAATTAAATTATTGGAGTCCAGGAAAAAAAACTAAACTATACTGTTTTTACACGACTCCCCAAAAGTTTCATTTAATTCCACCATAACTTCTAAGCAGCAACCGATTATAATGTATGAGATATCTTTAAATTCGTCTTGACGACGCAAGTGACACTAAGTATTAAAAGGAAATTAAAAAACAAACACAGTTAAGCAACGTTCGCCTCGGTCATGAGTTAGATGGGTGACCGCTGGTGACATTACTACTGCTTAGGAAGGCACATTAAGCCGTCGGTCCCGGGTTGTATTAGGGTGGCAGTCGTTATAGCACGGTGGAAGGGCATTTTGCGAATGCCCGCCTGGTTAGCTACCATCCTAAAGTAGAAAATCTGTCGCCAAGCACCTAACAGCGTGTTCCGACAGCTGTCCTTGAGAGCCAGTAATTCTAGGTTAGCCTGAACAACATCTTCGACCACATTATCACATACCATCAGGTGAGATAGTGGTCAGAGGCAAACCTATAAAGCATAAAAAAAAAATTGGCTTCCAGGAACAGAATCTAAATTATACTGTTTTTACACGACTGCCCAAAAAAAGAGTGTAATGTTTTGTATGTTTGTGAGTTTCTTTATTTCACCATAACTTCTAAACGGTTTATTTTAATGTATGAGATATCGTTAGATTCGTCTTGACAACGCAAATGACAATTAAAAAACAAACTGGCAGATTTTTGACGCCATATTGGGAGATAAAAAAAATGTTTTTCTTCCAAACCAAGAGTGAGGAATAAAAATTAAGGCCTTTAAAAAAACGATTCCAAACATGTATATTATAACTTGCAGTTTTAATTTCAATGGACAGTCGGGTTTTTTACTTTTCAAATTAACATTTTTACGATAATGAATAAATCTCGATCGTGCGCTCGCAGAGTCAAGATCTCCTGAGGATGCTTCGTGTAGAAGAGAAACGCGTCGAAAAATTCTTCCGGTTTGGCTGCGTGGCGTTTGTTACGTCACGTCGGCTTAGTAAGAAAATTAGGCGGAATTGTCACTAGATATATTTCTGTATTTTTTAAGTGTTTTATTAAAATATTAATTTGATGTTTTCTTAAAATATTTTTAAAAAATATTTGTTATTATTAACATTTTTACATTACTGCAAGAACACTCACCAATCCAAGACTCGTGGTGCGGCTCCAGCTTGAATGCGGAGTCAGGTTGCCTGAGCTGCTGTAGCAACACGCCGGGGTACGCGATGTTGGCGCCCGTGCCGATCATGTACATCACCACCCCGGTTACAGCCAACAACTGGGAACAAAGGAAATCTTTTACAACACTGTCCAAATAAACTGCGTGCAATGGAAAAGGTCACTTGAAGGAGCCAAGATGTCTCCTAAACTATGTAAGATAGGTTGCTGAAATTAATTGCATACTGTAACAGCCGGATCGTCCATTGCTGAACACGGCCTCCCCTATTAAGGGGGTATTTGCCATAATCCCCACGCTAGGGCAGGCGTCTTGGGGATCGCAGTGTAAGTTAGCAGTTCTTAAGAAAGCGCTGTTGCCCACCTTCCAGTATTTTTCCCTTAGTCGCCTCTTACGACACCCATGGGATGATATGACCATGGGTGAGGTGCAATTCCATATGCAAAAATTTATTGCATATGGAAGACAATTTAATTAACTGAAAAGACAATTTAAAAAAATGTTGCTACCCTGTAATTCTAGGTTAGCCTAGCCTAAATATAACAGCTGGTGTATACTTTACATGTATTTTGGAAAATTCGTTTAAATTTTTTAATGTTTTGGCTATAAGTAGTAAACATTGTGCCTAAAGATTGCATGGTAATATAACAACTTTTAACAAAAAAAAACCGACTTTAAAACTAAAATACGCATTATAAGGTATAACTCAAATACTACCTACTCGTCAGATCTTACTCAAATTTAAATTAGACCATATGACAAGCACCAGCTTTCGGATATAAAAAATCGGCCAAGTGCGAGTCGGACTCGCGCACGAAGCGTTCCGTACCATTAGCTATACAACATTAGACTTCGTATTTTAACCTATTTTTGTTATAACGTACGCGAGTCCGACTCGCACTTGGCCAACTTTTTGTATCTGTTGTTATAGCGGCAACAGAAATACATCAACTGTGAAAATTTCAACTGTCTAGCTATCACCGTTATTGAGATACAGCCTGGTGACAGACGGACGGACGGACGGACAGCGAAGTCTCAGTAATAGGGTCCCGTTTTTACCCTTCGGGTACGGAACCCTAAAAATCATCAAAGTCAAAAATTTCGTTTATAGCTCATCATAAAATAAAACTAATATTTTTATTTGGAATATAAAGAAATAAGGTATCGGCGATATTAGACAATTTTTGTAACGGGGCAATTTATAATATTATTCTATATAGTTATGAATATTAAATTTCAGCGAATATACCAATCTTCTGCTAAATCAACAAATACATATTGAAAACGCCAATTAAATTGCGGTTTTGAAATCATAATGAAAACCATTTTTTTGTTCTGCGGTTCCTAAAGTTACTATTTACACACAAAAAGAAAAGTTCTGAAAAACATTTGCTCACCATACGGTTTGTGATTTAATAAACGAAAAAAATGCTTGGACAGTATTTTTTTTTATTTATGATAGGTATAGCCTTTGACCACAATCTCACCTGATGGTAAGTGATGATCTAGTCGAAGGTGTTAACAGGCTTAAGCTAGAATTACTGACTCTCAAGGACAGCTGCCGGAACATAATTCGGCATCAAATGCAATGCTTGTTTTAGATACTCTACAAATATTGTTTTTTTTTGTAACACATTGTTAAAAATGTTTATAAAGAATAACACTCCTGTTGGACATAGCAATTTAACAACCTTAAACTGTTTAAATCGCGTATAGTTATCATTATTTTTTCCCCGACGTTTCATTTCTGTTGGAATTGGAGTTCCTTGCCCGTTCTTCTCGCAGTAGCTCTATAACATTTTTTGCTGAACGGGGCAGTAGAATGCAGAATATTTCAATTTTATAATTTGTATTTCACTTTCATAAGAGCAACGTCTGAAGCGCTCGTAGCGAAGTTTGCTTAGCCATTCTGAACCGATCAGCAAAGCTAACCATGGTTGACCGCTGTTGACATTACTACTGAGCGCTTCCGTGCTTCGGAGGGCACGTTAAGCCGTCGGTCCCGGTTGTTGTCTTGGGATGGCAGTCGTTATAGCATGGTGGTAGGGCATTTTGCGAATGCCCGCCTGGCTAGCTATCACCCTCAAGTAGAAAATCTGTCGCCAAGCACCTAACGGTGTGTTCCGGCAGCTGTCCTTGAGAGCCAGTTATTCTCTAGGTTAGCCTGAACAACATCTTCGACCACATCATCACTTACCATCAGGTGAGATAGTAGTCAAGGGCTAACCTATAATGCATAAAAAAAAGTCGATACATACTCTCACTGATCAATTTAGACGCCTATATTTAATAAATTATTAGAATTTAAGTATATACAGAGCTTGTCTTGCTACCTAGAATATAACATAAACGATGGTAGTATATTTTATCGAAGCCTGCCACCTAAGCTATTTAAATTTATCTCGCTCAATATGAATTAGACATGCCTGTTTTATAGTTTATACCAAGAATAGCTCATTTTAATCATGAATGATTAGTCGTGGATTAGTTCCGGACATTGTTTATAACCGCCCAGCACCTACCATACCACGATGCATGACATCTGTGTCTAATTCACAAAAAGACTTTCAAGTAATTAACTTTACCCTATAGGTATAGAAAGGGAAACTGACGACTGGCAATATTACATGTAGGTACTATTTACTGCAATGGAATGGAAAGTTTTAATCCAACATGATTTATAAACTGAAATTACTAAATACAAACATAAAATACCATACTATACTTACTCTGCAACATTACTAAGTACAAAACGAAAAGTGCATGCTTTTTCTGCGGCGCGTTAAGTGTCACAGACTATTAAATATATCTCATAAAATGTCATACCAAACAAAAAGATATTAGGAGCTTCCCATAACCATGTTATAATGGCTAAATTCTAATCTGTGTCTGCACAAAACGTGCGAGTCCAAATACCGAGATAGGAAAAAAAACTGTGTCTGGTACTATGTTTTTTAATTTTTAAGCAGATCTAAAGCGGATGACCTATTGTCCAGGAAGTAAATTATATATACTTTTTTACTGGACAGTAGAAGATTCCAAATTTAAAAAACTCGCTTCTTACTGGACAGTTGTGAATGAGTCTCCGGTATTCACTTTCTGGATACTTTTTAGAGATGTTATGGCAACATACCATTTTTGAGAAAATACAATATTTTATCACGTTTATCGGGCTTATACCTAAGTTCGGTAATTGTTCTACATGATAATGGTATGCGCGGATGTAATACAATGTTGTACGTATAATCTTTAAAGGTTATTGAACATCAATGCACACGATTCCATAATTTAACTCTAACACCGTAAATAATATTCAAAAGGTAAAGTTACATAACGAAAACTTAGTTATTTGTTCAATCGTTTTTTAAAGTCTTTCATTTTGATACCCCACTCGAGGTTTAGAAGAAAAAAAAATTTTCTCACAAAATGGCGTCTAAAATTCGGCAGTTTGTTTTTAATTTTTTTTTCATATCAGTACCTAGTGTCACTTGCGCCATCAAGACGAATCTAATGATATCTCATGCATTAAAAACGGATAAGCCGCTTTGAAGTTTTGGTGGAATAATATATATCATAATGAAAGGTATAATAATATATATCTATATATAGCTTACCTGTCTCAAAAAAGGTGATACTCTCTGCTCCTCATAAACAGCGCCTTCTGCCATCTTGAGTTTTTCTGACGCTTGTTTTCAATGGCTTTGTTGTTTTTAATCAAATCCATGAACGGTCTGCAACAAAATGATTACAATGTGAGTAGAGCTGATGCAAATACATAAACAGTCCAGATACATTGAAATACAGGCAAACTAATACTGTACTGTAACAGCCGGATCGTCCACTGCTGAACACAGCCTCCCATATTAAGGGGGTATTTGCCATAATCCCCACGCTTGGCAGGCGTCTTGGTGATCGTAGTATAAGTTGGCAGTTCTTTAGAAGGCGCTGCTGCCCACCTTTCAGTATTTTTCCCTTAGTCGCCTCTTATGAAACCCATGGGATGATATGGGGAGGTGCAATTCTGACCCAGCACCCCACGGGCTAAACTAATACGGCAGGGGCTAAATCTGATCCTGTCAATAATAGACCAGTATAAAACCTTCCTACCAGAAGAAAAACTATAGGATCTAAATGAAATAAATGTATTCCGCAATCCGCATTGATGAACGTATGTCCATAGCGTTAAGACCGCTCATTGTTTTTTTTTTTATGCGTAATAGGTTAGCCTTTGACCACTATCTCACCTGATGGTAAGTGATGATGTGGTCGAATGCGTTATTCAGGCTAACCTAGAGAATTACTGGCTCTCAAGGACAGCTGCCGGAACCCACCGTTAGTGCATGGCGACAGATTTTCTACTTGAGGGTGGTAGCTAGCCAGGCGGGCATTCGCAAAATGCCCTACCACCATGCTATAACGACTGCGATCCGAATACAACAACCGGGACCGAAGGCTTAACGTGCCCTCAGAAGCACGGAAGTAGTAATGACACCAGCGGTCACCCATCCAACTCATGACCGAGGCGGACGTTGCTTAGTTCGATTCAGAATGGCTAAGGAAACTTCGCTACGAGCGCTTCAGAGCTTTGTTTCACTTAGTTACTTTATATCTTTAGTTGTAAGTTTTTTTATTAAGCTTGGTGTAACTATAAAAAGTTTATATATCATAGCATTTTAAATACAGGGAAGGCAGTAAAATTTAACATTTTATTTTTATAATTGTTTTGAACTAATACTTACAAACAACCTCACACTGACACTACTCACACGCAAACAGTTTATTATTGTTTTAACTTGTGTTCACTTTACAGCGCTCCTCATAAACTAAAATATATACTCATGTTTTACTATAGGTAATATCTGATTTAAGCTATCTACACCGTATCTGATACTATCATAATAATTATTCTGTATTTTCGCATCTCAAGAGTTCCAAGATACAACAATTTTTTAGTTCAAATTTGTCAACAGTTGTGTTCTTTAAAAAGTGTATGTTATCGTAATGTACTCGTAACTCTTTCTGAAATAAAATATTTATTATCATATTATTAATTTATCAAAGTGTTCAAAATGTGATCCATTCTGTACTATACAAAGTCGCACTCTGCTCCATGTTGATTAACTTATCTTTAAATGTTCCATTTTCAAATTATTATTTTGATAAAATAACAAAAGTATTTCTTGAGTAGATATTGGTTAGTTGATTGTGTATGTGTATGTATGTATGTAAACACGGCAAGTCAGAAAACAGTCTGTTATACATTTTTCGGCACATTTTTAAGTAATACGTTGAAATTCTATAGATCTTCGTTTAAGTTAACATGCTTTGTTAATTAGGAAGTAAAATAATCCTTAAATATAAGGATTATTTTTTGGCGGACAAATGTTTAAATCTTAATCTAAATTTATTATTGGGTTTAAAATAACATGGCATTCGGATTTATACTGATAAAAGAATTGTAGACACAAAATTCAAAGTATTTAAAAAATAAATAAAAATGAATGTAAATGTCAAACCTGAAAAATGACTGAATGAATTTACTCTTTGTGAGTTACATACAGTATACCTGCACATTTAAGTCGGCATCTATGAAAGGAGCGTGACAACTAATATACTGAATTATATTTAAAAAAATATTAAGAGAGTGAAAATTAAATTAAGAACAGACAATGGCTGTTAATAGTATATTATTTACCTAGTAGAAAGCACAGCCGCATTCGCAGGATACAGTACAATCGGCTATTAGGTAATGTTACCATTTCCTAATTATATTGTACATGTATAACCGTGGGATAACATTAAAAAAATCACTGCAATAAAATTAAACTCACTATACTCTTGAACAAAAAAATCACGGCGATTTAAAGCACACACAACTGTTCCTATCAAACTGTTATTATTGACTGAGGCGTCCACGCAGAAGGCGTTCCTTTTTATACTATCAAGGTTTACCAGTGGGCGCCATTGTTTTTTTTAATGTACCATCACTTCTGTCGCCGCCTTGATACATTTTGGGTACCTAGGTCCTGATATACCTGAGATGTTTCAAGTAATAAAGATTGTCATAGTTCTCGGGTAACTAGAATAAGTTTAGATTGCATAAATACTCGTAGCTCAAGTAACTTTAAACAACGACTTCAGATTAATGCTGACAAGTGCTAAATAGCTTTACTTGAACATATTTTAACCAAAATGTATTCAGTTTGTAGCAGTAAGAAAATTATATGTTAATCTTGATTACATTATCTAAGGCCAAGAAAAGTCCGAAACACGTTTGCTCGATGGTATAAAATTGCAAAGTTGCCTCTAAATTACGCTTGTAACGTAATTATCTTAATTATTTACGTATGAATGTGTATGAAAATATATTAATAAAATAGCAAAATCTTATCAAGAGGGACAAGAAAAGTTACATTTCCGATTTACGTTACTAGTTTTATGTTGTTAAGCTTACTTTCGCATTTTACCTTAACTGATGGCGAGTTCACCATCGCTCCCTCTCTTTCACTTCTACGCAGTCTGAAAGTGACAAAATTTCAGCATTTGACAGCATCTTTAGGTAAAAAATCACGAAATCCCCGAAGCTGCCATAAGAAAAAACGGCAAGGGACAGAGTGTACCAATGATTATGGAAATGAAAACATTTTATTGATGCGGTTCCACATTGTACAGGGTTATTGAGAATCATACTAACAACCTCTGATTGCTGTCTTCTGTCAAGTCACAAACATCGGTTCTAAGCTTGTGGGAGTCATTGTTTATACTTTCGTGTACTACAATACTAAGAACACAATTTATTTATTTATTACAATAACAGACACAAGTTTTTTTTTTCCAGACAAATGTTTAGGTTTTGAGTAAAGTAATAGAACTACACAATTACAATTTACGAGAGGAAAAATTTAAGTTATGTGCAGGATTCGAAGTCGCGTCCATCCACCATTTTAGCTGGGGTATGCTCTGACCAATTGAGCTAACATGGCAATGAGACATATCTCATTTTTTTCCTATCGTTTTTTCGTTCTTTAACCATCATATTGGGATGGAGCATACCCCGGCTACAGGGTTAAATACTCAACTAATATCTATTCTTAATAATCGATTATAATATTTTTTTTTTGTATCAAAACGTCAACTTTTTTTTGCACGCCGTCATGGCTACGTAAATATTTGACCTTAATGTTTCTGAACGAAACATTTGTATAATCTGTGGTGTGGGCAAAAAGCCCGCCATCCGCTTAAAAAAAGTTCACATATCAGCATGCTGGGCATGCAGCCAACTGGTAGTAGGCTGTAGCATTTGGACTGCCTGTGGGTCTGCAACTTGTAGGGAGTCTAATGTAGTGTTGTATATAGTACGTAGTAATTTGTTAATGAAGGCATACCGACTGTCATAATTAAAATAATGACGATTATCTAAACATTGATAATGACCTACCTGCCAGTATGTCTCTGTCAGCTTTTGATCAAAATTATTGTTAGCGACGACGGCCATAGGTGAAAACATTAACGATCCCCAAAAATCAATAGATTCATTAAAAAATCGTCTAAAAAAGAATTCAGAATTATTGTATAAAAATTCATATGATGATATTGATTGATTGACTCGACGTGGCGAGCGACATGCGGAAGGGTTCCGGCAAATAAATTATTTTTAAAATATTTTTTATTCTCATATTTTAATTTGAGTAATATTTCTATTTAGACTGAGTAAGGATACATCTATTACAATTATGAGTTGAAAGGTATAACATGTAGCAAGGTTGCAGTGAAATTTCTGTTTAGATAACATTGTAAGACAATTTTTCAATTGCTTGTGAACTGCTTGAACTTGCATTATTTGTGTGCAGTGCTATAAATAAAAAATACAATTACTTATACTTATTTAATTTTAAAACCTTGGGTTTCATGACAAAAAGAAAGCTCGAGGGTTTTATATGAGGCATTACGGCCAAGATAACCTGTATGTTTAGATACTGTTTACTCGTACGTTTAAGTGTGATGAAAATAGTTTTTATTTCATTTATGTGTTTTTGATTTCCTCGCCGGTAACGAGCTACTAATTATTGTCTAATTTTTGCCTCTAGGGAGGTAACCCATTGATTTCCGCCTGTTACTCGATGCGAACTACTTATTAGTTATTAATTATACTTTTCATATGTAATTACGATTTGGGCAATCTACTCTGGTATGCAAAAAAAATTAATTAACTTTTTAAACACCTTGTTATGTGTATCAGATTTGATAAGGTACATTGTTTTGCATTGTATTTGTAATTAGTTATGTTATATTGTTTCCATGAAAGGTCAAGTTCACAAGGAAGTGTTCTGCCAGTCCATTATTGATCCAAATGTTACTGTTTATCTATTTCGTAATTATATTCCAACTATAAATCGATTATTTCAGGCCTATTCTCCAAAAGGTCAAAACATCACAGATTGAAATACTATTAGAATAAGTTTCTACGACACCGGCGCGCGGCGGTAGAGCCGACCATCTTATCCACAGATCACAGAAACTTATCTGTTTCTCTCAATTTTAAGGATTCCGTATCCAAAAGACAAAATGGAACTTTGTATCTCATGGAGTCTGTCCGTCTCGCCACCACAATACGTTATCGTGACTATATCTTACTTTTTTTAAATCTATGTTTGCATTTTCCCGGTTTTTAAACGAATTAAAAAAAGGTTTCTCTCAATTCGATTGAATTTTTATGTATCTCACCTCATTAGTACTTACAGGGTGTGTCTTGATGTTTTTTTTTTATATTCGAAAGCTGATGCTTTTCGTGTGGTCCCATTTAAATTTGAGTGAGATCTGACGAGTAGTATTTGAGTAATCCCTAATAATGCGTACTTTATTTATGAAGTGGGTTATTTCTGTTACAGTTGTACATGTAACATTTGATAATATTAATAATTAATATTGCACAACACATAAAGTACATATTATGATACACAATATACAGGTACCCAATAGTCGATTGTTTTTAAAATGCCAAATCAATATCATACTATAGATATTACGATTGTAATTTATAACGTGTTATTTTGCGGATGTGATTTTATCTTCGAGCTTCTTTTGGTAATGTATCTAATCATTTTATAAACAATAGAGAACAAAAACTAATTTATAAAAAATATGTTAAGCGGATGCTTGCCTAATAGTTATGTTCTGGGGAGTAGCTCCCAAGAAATCATACACATGAAAATGTTGTCGTATTAGTTTTAGTTTTACTTCATGAGCCTTATTTTTGTCAAAGTTGATGGGCATTCTGTCCATGGTGGCCGGAATGTTCAGGCTCCTAATGTCAAACGAAATGTTCATACTTAAATAAAATCATAGATGGCGCCCTTCACAAAGCGGTCAAGAGGCCGAAACACATCTTTTGTTACACGACGGCCGATGTACATTTTGTGAATATTGAAATAACCACTCCTTCTTTACTTAACAATCCTAGTTTGATTTTGGGGTTTGTTGGGAAGTAAGCTATACCATTTAAAATAAAACGTGTCCAATCCCAAAAATCAAGTGTCTCTTCCATCGGATCCATGTAACTTGCAATATTAGTCTACAGATAATGGTACGAAACCTTTCGTGCGCGAGTCCCACTCGCACTAGGCCGGTTTTTTTAACAATGTGTTATACACTATATAGTAAAATGATTACAATATTTGTTTACATTAAATAGGGGTCAGGCGCTAGCTTGGCAGAGGCGAAAAATTCCAAGATTTTTGTCGTTTAAGTAATGACAAACTGTGTAGTAAGATTTCTTTATCAAAATGTTCTTCACGTGCAACTTGAGTTTTCCTTCTGTGAGCGTTATAATATGTTTGGGTTTGTTACCTCAGATCTTTTGACTGGGCGAACAGTTTTTTTTTTAATTGTAAGCAGATGCTTGTCGTTTGGTCCCATTTAAATTACATCAAATCGGTCAAGCCGTTTTTGAGTTACACTCCAATAACTGAAAAATATTTTCCTATCTTGATTATATAGCCGTTGACATTGAATGACAGTCGATCCCGTAAGTAGCAAGCAAGGGTCATTAAAAAAATTGAAAAAATGTTTTTACCAAAAAATGGAACAAACTTCAACACTCAAAAGCGTGAAATAACTTGTCGAAGTCGGTACCATGCGCACAATATTGTGATAATAGGTACTTTTGAACCATCATGGTACCGACTTCAACAAGTTATTTCACACTTTTGAGGTTTGAAGTCGATCCATTTATTAGTTTTAAAAAATGCGTGCCATGACTTCTGTAGCTTCTGCTACGTAAAGATTATAAGGTCAACAATAAAATTAAAAGAAAAGAAAGAAGAAAGTACTGTGACATGGGCGTTATGCAAGGAGGTTGGACTGGGTCACTGGTCCTCATTATAAGAAAAGGTTTTTTTACATGTGATTGTGACGGATGAGGCCCACTTGATGTTAATCCGACTCACTTCTGCCTATAACAGATGCATTTTGTCACAAATGACGAATCGCATTGCGCCCGGACGTTTAGTTGTAAAGTCTTATGTGCCTGTAATTTTACTGGCTCAAGGACTGCTGCCAGAATACCTACACTGTTAGGTGCTTGGCGACAGGTTTTCTACTTGAGGGTGGTCGCTTTCCCAAGCGGGCATTCGCAAAATGCCCTTCCACCATGCGGTGAAGCTCAAGCCCGCGGCGGTATTAGAACCATGGACCTGCTGCGCGGCAGTCCATAGTCAATGCCACAGAGCCATCACTTCTACAAAATTCTTAATCTTTTTTCGGTATTTTTAGTACAGTTTTCTCATTTATTAATTATTAATTTTATTTTAGACTTTTTAGTGCACAATGAATTTATTTTACGTATATATTTATTTTATTATCTTTACAAAAAATCAAACTTAACATTATTATTTTGTGATTTCCTTTAAATTACCTTTATTTTGATACCCTACTCGATAGGTTTTGTATTTTTTTTTTATTTACCTTTTCGTCTTTTGGATCAAAAATCCACTACATATTATTTTAAACACGTACCCAAAACATTTGAGGGTTCACTCCCACTTCTACTTGAAGGTGGTAGCTAGCCAGGCGAGCATTCGCAAAATGCCCTTCCACCCTGCAATACAGATGACTCCGTGCTCCGTGCGTCTAGTTACAAAAATAGTCAACATTTTACTGGAATGTTATGAGCACGGTTTTCGTATATTGTAATACAATGGTATAGGCAACTTCTAACAAAAATTGTTAGAAAGTGACAAATTCCAAATACCCAGGCAATTAAACACATATTAAAATGAAAATACATATTAAAATTTATTCGCTTTCTAGGCACGCTTTCAATTTTGAAGTTACGCACTGGAAAAATGTGAATATTCAATAAAAAAGCAAATAAAAGAAATAAACAAAATAAAAAAATTCCAATAACCTAACGGTGTGTTCCGGCAGCTGTCCTTGAGAGCCAGAGTAATTCTAGGTTAAGCCTGTTAACACCTTCGACCACATCATCACTTACCATCACGTCAGATTGTGGTCAAAGGCTAACCTATCAGCAATAAAAAAAAAACCCTGCCTTTCTTAATTTTTTGCGCTTTCATTTCAATAGTTTTTTTATTTATATATTTCCTGTCAGCCTACAATTAAATTAACATACACGACATTGTTTCTACTATAGTACATTGCTTAATGACTAACACAACATGCTATTAATAATTACATGTAATTAAAATATAAATAATATTAATTTGTTAGTTTTAAAAAATAACAATTAGTAGAAGGTGCGCTTCTACGCACTTTGACTGATTAAGAAGTCAGTTATATTTTTGCGAAACCGACCTAGGGGTTCCGCAAATGCGTCGGCTATCACGGCACAATTATTAATAGACCTGCTCAGTCTGGGAATCACGGAATTTGCTCCTAAAACAGTATGTCGAAAGGGTGGACATAAAAGTTCTATATGTCCACGAGGGTAACTCCAGGGAATTTTAAAATAAAACCTACTCAATAGTCCAGGAGAGCTTATATGATTTCTTAAGAGTTTGTAAGAAAATAATAAAATATTTTCGGAAGATGTTCCTATAATAATGTAAATAGCCTTCCTTTACCTTTGGCGGCGTATTCATAATCGTTCCTTGACTTTTAATATTGTAAAATTATATTAGAACTGCGCCAAGGAAAACTGTTCTGCACAGTACTAGTGACAATTATAATAATAATAAAATCGATTTTGTTCATGCAACTTAGCATTTTAAACAACTTTGATTTTATCCGTTACACTAGACAAAGTCGGTACCATGATAGTTCAAAAGTACCTATTATCACAATATTGTGTGCATGGTACCGACTTCGACAAGTTATTTCACACTTTTGAGTGTTAAAGTAGGTTCCATTTTTCGGTAAAAAAAATTTGTTTACTCTTTTTAGTGACCCTTGCTCCTTACGGGATCGAATGTCATTCATTGTCAACGACTATATTTCAGTTATTAGAGTGTAACTCAAAAACGGTTTGACTGATTTTGATGAAATTTAAAATGGAACCAAACGACAAGCATCAGCTTCCAAACAAAAAAAGAATTTTTAAAATCGGTTCACCCAGTCAGGAGTTCTGAGGTAACAAACATAAAAAAAGACGACGTACAGACGAATTGAGAACCTCCTCCTTTTTTGGAAGTAGGTTAAAAAATGGAACCTGTTTGTTACAGGTATAAAAAGTATGAAATAACTTGTTAAAGGCCTCATGCTTATTCAAAACAGTAAAATGTGCACTCTGAGATCACATTTTCATGGTCCGACTTCAACAAGTTATTTCATACTTAATACGATATTACGTGATAATTGGGTACATGTTGAACGATAGATTTTCACTCACCTACAATACTGGTCACCATCGACAAAACTTGCAACTACCGAGTCACTTAGGTTTTTTTTTTAAATTTTTGGTTTGCAATAACTCATGCTCTGCTGATTACATTACAAAATTACAAAATTACAAATTTACGAGAGGAAAAATTTAAGTCATTGTCATGTTAGCTCAATTGGATTAGAGCATACCCCGGCTAAAAGGGTGGATAGACGTGGGATGGATTGCGGTTATAGTTATAGCGGTCTATAACCGTTTATAGTTGTTGAATATGTCCTAACCAGAAGTCACATTGAGTTGTGGAACAGTTACAGCCTGTTTATACAGGCTCATGTGGACACGAGGCCTTGTGTTTTCACGGGCCTCGAAATGCGCCACCAATAGGAGCTCATCTGATTGTGGGTGGAGTTTCCATCGGCGTTGGGTCGACGATGAGGTACCTGGGCATCGTCCTCGATGGCAGATGGAAATTCAAGGAGCACTTTAAACTCCTTGCTCCAAAACTTTTGAGGGTGACGTCCGCCTTGACTTGGCTATTGCCGAATCTTGGTGGACCAAATGACAAGTGCCGCCGCCTCTTTACAGCGGTGGCACGATCGGTTGCACTGTATGGGGCACCCATTTGGGCATGCTCTTTGAGCGCCCCTAACAGGACGCTATTGCGTCGCCCGCAGAGGGTAATGGCTCTCAGGGTGACCCGATCATATCGCACGGTCTCTTTTGAGGCTGCGTGCGTTCTGGCCGGCTCTTTGCCCTGGGACCTTGAAGCAGAAATACTTGCGGAGGTATATGCGAGAACTGCCGTTGTAAAGAGTCGTGGATCTATGCCGCCGCCTGAAGAGGTCGAGCGCTGGCGACTTAACGCCCGACAAGTGACCCTCCGCAAATGGGCACTGAGACTGGAGGAGCCGAGCGCCGGACACCGCACTATTGCGGCCATCCGTCCGGTGCTGAAGGAATGGTTGGACAGAGCGTGGGGGTCGCTCTCTTATCGCCTCGTGCAGGTGCTTACCGGGCATGGGTGTTTTGGTAAATACCTATGCAACATGGCGAGGAGAGAGCGACTTCCACTGTGTCATGAGTGTGGTGCTGTCGAAGACTCGGCGGAGCACACTCTTGCAAACTGTCCAAAGTGGGCAACGGAGCGGTCTATGCTCGTATACGCGGTTGGTCCCGACCTATCGCTGCCAGCCGTCGTCAACGCGATGGTCGGTAGCGAGAGAGCTTGGGATGCGGTTCGAGCCTACTGCGAGACCGTTGTTGCCCAAAAAGAAGAGGGAGAGCGGCGTCGAGAGGTAGACCCATTAGCGGATCCTCTCCGCCGCAAGAGGACCGGGCGTAGACGCAGGGCGTACGCCAGGACTTTCGCTCCCTGATTGGGTTTGTGCAACATGTTGGGGAACGTGGTGCACGCGAAATGACCCTAGGAGGTGGTGGTGTGGTGTGTCAGTGTTCCGGCACACCACACAATAGAGATTAATGTGACCGAGCATCATCAGAAGTTGAGTCTGAAAACGGACAGACGCTAAACAAGGGAACAGGATAAGGGCAACTGTGACCTTTCCCTTGTCCAAGCGCAAAGGTGGAACACCAGGGTGGTTTTAGTGGGTATTCCTGCCGAGGGGCAGCGAACTTAGCCACGCTGCCCGCCGGCAGGCGAGTCCCACATAACCCGTAAGTTTTTCCCCAAAGCTGCGGGTATGCGCAACGCATTTCCCCCTGTAAAAAAAAAAAAAAAAAAAAAAGGCTCATGTGGACACTTATGTCTCCATGGGGGAATTATGTTCTAGAAATAAGTGTGAAAACTGCGGATAAATATTTTGGACAGTACAGCACCGCTTCCATAGCATTAGATACGCACCGGGACGGTATTATGGGGTTGCGACTTCAAGTCCCGCTGGGAGTTATTTTTCCCATCCGAAAGAATTTATTTTGTGATCAAAATGCTGGACTTATTTGGATCAACTAATAAGCATTGGAATTCAAAAGAGCAATGCTGGCAACTGGTAGTGAGCTGGAGCAATTGGGCTGTCTGTGAATCTGCAATGACTTGTAGGGTGTCTAAATGCTTCCATTGTCGTAGCTATATTGTTGTATATAGTTAGTAGTATTTTGTTAAAATAAGAGCATACCGCTTACTAAAATAAAAAAAATATTTTTAATGTATATTCTACCTAATAATAAATCTTTTCAAATTACCCGGTTCTGCACGAAGAGTTTTTTCCTTGTACAGAACTGGTAATGTTACTTGCCAATGTACGAGGATAAAATGACATTTACCTTTGGTAAAATTTTGTGTACTAAAATATTTTGAAAACGTATTTGGTGTCCCAACTATATAATTCCATCTAATTCGATATATAGGCCGATTCAGGAAGCTGTTTCGAAATACCTCCATATGCTGTTAGAATATCTGCTAGTGCAGCGGTACAGGTGGGTGTTCCGCATTGATGCAGTAGTATCCAAAGACTACTGTTTTTAGGCACAAAAGGCACTGTAGCAGGTAATTATTGAGCAAACGTAATATAACAACTAAGGTCCTGGAGCTGCGAGTGCAGTGCAGTGTCAAGCAAAAGTAGGAAGTGACAATGCTGCTGCAAGGTACAGACATGATAATGGTCACCTTCTAGTCTCTTACGACACCCATACAATATGGGGTGTGACATTCTAGCCCGGCACCTCAAGGCCAATTATTCTAATCACTACACAGTATAAAAAAAGTCGCTTCCCGCTGTCTGTCTGTCCCTATGTATGCTTAGATCTTTAAAACTACGCAACGGATTTTGATGCGGATTTTTTTAATAGTGATTAATTAGGAAGGTTTATATGTATGTTTATATGTATATGCATAATATGTAGACCATACATTATATGTATACCAGAGAAACACTGATAATTTTAGAGGTTTCTAATGTGATGTGAAGAGCCTTCAATTCAAATTCAAAATCATTTATTCAATTTAGGCGTCTACGACGCTCTTATGAAGGTCAATTACAAATTTTAATATTGAAATATTGAACATTGTACTGCCACGTTCAGCAAAAAAAAATTATAGAGCCACTGCGAGAAGAACGGGCAAGAAACTCGGGGCCATTCTTTTAAACATCTTTTAACAATGTGTTATATACAATATAATACGATTATTACAATATTTGTTTAAATTACGTAGGTGACAGGTGATAGCTTGGCAGAGGCGGAACTTTCCAAGCATCTTTGTCGTTTAAGTAATCACGAACTTTGTAGTATGATTTCTTAATCAAAATATTTTTCACATGCAACTTGAATTTTCCTTCTGTGGGCATTGTAATATGTTTGGGAATTTTATTATAAAACCGCCTTTTACCTTTAACCTTGAAGCAGTGATAGCTCAGTGGCTTTGGCTATGGACTGCCGCGCAGCAGGTCCATGGTTCGAATCCCGCCGCGAGCATTTTGCGAATGCTCGCCTGGCTAGCGACCACACTCAAGTAGAAAATCTATCGCCAAGCACCTAACGGTGTGTTCCGGCAGCTGTCCTTGAGAGCCAGTAATTCTAGGTCAAGCCTGTTAATTATTGAAAAATTGGCGGAGTCAATTATACTAGAAACTTCACTCAATCCTCAGTTCAGTAAAGTCATCCGCTTAGTTAGCTTCGCCGTAACTTAAGTATCGATTCCTTTATATGTTGTCAGTTCTTACCATCAAACTTTTACCCTTCATTGAGGAGCAGTTTTGGCCGAAAGGAGTCGTCTTACAAATATTAAGTTTGGCTACTTGACTACACACGCGACTGGCTGTGCTACAAGTCGTTGGGGTCATAACGTGTATACTTAGTTTTTTTTTTTTTTTTTTATGCCTGATAGGTTAGCCTTTGACCACTATCTCATGATGGTAAGTGATGATGTGGTCGAGGATGTTGTTCAGGCTAACCTAGAGTTACTGGCTCTACAGGACAGCTGCCGGAACACACCGTTAGGTGCTTGGCGACAGATTTTCAACTTGAGGGTGGTAGCTAGCCAGTCGGGCATTCGCAAAGTGCCCTACCACCATGCTGTAACGACTGCTATCCTAAGACAACAACCGGGACCGACGGCTTAACGTGCCCTCCGAAGCACGGAAGCGCTCAGTAGTAATGTCACCAGCGGTCACCCATCCAAGTCATGACCGCGGCGGACATTGCTTAACTTTGCTGATCGATTCAGAATGGCTAAGCAAACTTGCACTTCAAAAGTTCTTTAGTTATTATTCTTTAGTGTTTTCTGTTTTATACATGGTGTTTTATAACGAATATTAAATTGAATATTATAAGAGGGTTGAAGTTATTGTATTGAAAAAAGTTTAGGTGGGGGACGATTAAAAAGTCATTTGGTTAACATAAAAGTCATCATTAACGTTACGCTAGGCTTAGCGTATTTTTTATAATGTACTAGCTTTCCGGGCGGCTCTGCCCGCGCGTATGTCGGTTATCGCGCCAAAACATTATCTTCTTTTTGCGCAGTTGGATAAAACTATCCTATGTTTTTTCCCGGGTCTCAAACTATTTCCATACCAAATTTCATTCAAATCGGTCCAGTAGTTTTGGCGTGAAAGCGTAACAGACAGACAGACAGAGTTACTTTCGCATTTATAATATTAGTACTGAAGTACCGATACGAAAAAATATTAAAAGAAAAAATCTGATTCTGATCTGATCCTGAGTTACAAATTACATAATTGGAGCACTGAGTTTTCGTGATAATGTGAAAAGCTATGTATTAATGACCATCAATGATGTCTGATATTTATTCACGGTTTTAGAAATTATTTCGATCATTCCCCGTCACAATCTCATCTCCCCCCTGTCATTCTCTTGGTAAAAATACTTTATTTAATTATTTTTCTTGCTTTAGACCAGGATATTCTCAATTTAATAGAAGACTAAACGTTTTGGCCATTGCTCACCAGCACCAGTATGAGATAAGCTTAAGTTGGTATGTATTATTCTACAACGATTCTAATTGAACACTTCTCATTTCGTCAAAAACCCTTCCATCTTCACACAGCCTACTTCAAATATGTATATTTAAATATCAAGTGAAATATATATAATAATAAATACTTTTAAAAGTATCCTAAAAAACATTAAATAATATTTCAATAAAACACTTAAAAAAGCATAAAATTATTATCTAGTGACAATTCCGCCTAATTTTCCTGTCATCTACGTGACGTCACAAACATCACGCAGCCTAACCGGAAGAATACCCGACTAGTTTCGCTTCTAAACGAAGCATCTTCAGGAGGTCTTGACTTACCGAGCGCACGATCGAGAGAGAATTCTCTAATTTCTTCTAATTTCTCTCTCGATCGTGCGCTCGGTGAGTCAAGACCTCCTGAAGATGCTTCGTTTAATGTTTTTTAGGATACTTTTAAAAGTATTTATTATTAAATATGGATTTCCGCAAAGTAACGCCTGAATCTATTCATTACCTGAAAGATATATCTATGTTGTAAAAATTTTTGTTTATATTTGACCCCTATTTATTTGTATAAATCCCAACATTTCTAAAATTCTTTACTTATATTATCATTTACTAACGAAATTTATCAATTCTTTTTTATTGTTAGAACTAAACTCTCCTCTGTAGTTAGTAATATTTCAACAATCTAAGTACCATACTTTAAAGGACGGTAACGAGTATAATTCTGTGTCAATTCAACAGAAATGTCCAACCAGACCCAGCCTCAGTACATTTTATTCTATGGTATAATAGTACTTGACTGTACTATACCTACACGTAACTACAAGTTTCATTTCCCGTTTCGCAAACAAAGTCAATTCCTTGACAATTCTACAATTCTAACTTATAATTAGTTCCTAGGTGATTGATTTCAATTTGAAGGCAAGCTAGAACATGTCAGGCTTTTATTTACTTTGTAACTTCTTTTTAGATTTTTGTACCCAAAGGGTGAAACGGAGCTCCACTTCTGTCTATACATCCGTACATCACATCACGGCAATGGGTTGTCTAGCTCGACAACCAGAAACAAAGGTCACAAAACTGAAATTTAAAACTGGCCCATACTATATATATATATATTCTGTCAGTGGAACTACCTGTCCCTTAGTCGCTAATGAAGGAGGGTGTTGATATACGCAATACAGTTTTTTTTAACTAAAACTTTCGCGAGTATCATCGTTTTTCAGCTGCATTTGTTCATATAAAGATCCGAATAAAGATTTATTATTATTATTAATATCCTAACCTAACAATCAGAAAGTATCAAATATAATATAAAAAAATATTCCCAGTTTCTTACGATTTACCACTAAATGCACTTCATCCATATATTCAACTAATCTAGTTTATGATCAGCAGCAACAAACAAAAGTATGCTAATTACATAACGATTTGAAATTATGCAAATATTTTCTCCATACAAAGTTATGTAAATACGCTAGAGTCTGAGTAGTGAAGTCTTTTTTATTATAATTCAGATATTTACATAACAAAAAATATTAATGTGCAACTTTAACAAAGAATTATTCACATACGGAGTTAGTTTCTTTGTATCTAATTAGTTTTGATGACGATGACGTTACTGGGTAATAAAAACCAATGTTTGAATGTGTAACAAAAACTTTGACATTTGAACCAAACCTAACCGTTCATGGTCATAATATATATTTTTTATGTACCTACCAAGTGAGGCGAAGATCTTTTCGGCGGCTGAAACATCCCATCTTTTATTGTTTATTTGAGTGTAACTTTTGAGTGTTTAATCAAAACTGCATGAAATTTATCTACAAATTTGTACAGCGTAATTTATTGCTATGGGTGGGGAGAGTTGAGTTGAGGTGGGCAGAGTTTACTTTGCGTATTCTTATTTGATCCTTGTTTCATCATAAAGGAAGGTCAACCATCAACCACACAACCATACTTCATCGGATCGGAACGAAAGGAGTATATAAGTGTTTCTGCAAACACTCAAACTTTGGTAATGTCGCCAACCTTGTGAATTTCCCAATAGGTCCAAAAATTGCGCTTTGAATTTTGCGCATTGTATAGGTACATATGAATAAGATTCATAATGTTTTTTATAGATCAGACGGTTTCAGAGAATCATCACACTTGGCAGATGTTTTAGGGATCGCAGCAGGGCTTCTGAAGAACAAAATGTATGATAGCAATTCCTCAGAAGGCGCTGCTATTCACCTTCCGTAGTCGCCACTTACGACATCCATGAAAAAAGATCTCTTGCGTGACATTCTAGTCCGACACCTCATGGGCACTTATGATAGGTAATTAAGTAAAATTTTTGGAATAAACTAGATAGCTCTAAGCAGTCTGCGTCGGTCCCGGTTGTTGTCTTAGGATAGCAGTCGTTATAGCATGGTGGTAGGGCATTTTGCGAACGCCCGCCTGGCTAGCTCCCTCAAGTAGAAAATCTGTTGCCAAGCACTATCAGTGTGTTCCGGCAGCTGTCTTTGAGAGCCAGTAATTCAACGTTAACTTGAACAACATCTTCGACCACATCATCACTTACCGTCTAATCAGGTGAGATAGTGGTCAAAAGCTAACCTATCATGCATATAAAAAAGAATATTAGCAAGTGTATGTAGGTAACAATTGATAAATACCTACTAAAATATATTTTATATTGGAAAAATATTTAATAGTCACTAGTAGTAACCAATAGTACCTACCTACGTAGCTTGACTCTCATTATTAATTTTAAATTTGACAAAGGCTTAGTTAAACCTACAATGACCTTTGCCTCATCAGTAAATTAATTCTATTCACTACTAACATATACCTACCTATCCCAAATTACTTAGCTAAGTAGGTACAAGAAACTTAAGTGGACACAATCGCTTACCTCTTTTATACTCCAAATGATACAATAAACGCATCACATGTATCTTTGGCACAGATTTATCACATTTTCATTAATAAAACTTAAAATATACAAAGTAAAACTACTCGTGGTGTAGAATAACTGGTATGTGTGAGTCCGCGGTCGGTCGTCGTCGTGCACTGTCGCGAAACTCGCTTGTGTTGCAATACCTACACATACATAGCAGTACAGTATCCACATGAACACACTTTCCTCGGACACAGCCCACAAAGTTCATCATCGCCCTTAACCGCGCACTTGGTGTGGGTCAGCACTCTGCATAATACATTTTTGAAGGACGACACAAGACCTTAATTTTACAATATGAATACTCCAACAACACAAAGGGCAAAAAAATTGGGTATGGGTGTGGTATGGACACGGTCGTTTTTTGTACGTGAATTTGTCTCAAAATGGCGGGTTCTCCCCACCACCGCGCGCGATGAGTTACAGTACAGTCCTTACTTAGCGTAATAAATGCTTTGATTCGTTAGCTATCCAGTGGTTATTGAAATTTGGATGGAGATGATAGATATGTAGCTAAAGCACTAATCTGCATTACCTGATTATGTTATCATTTGTTTTTTTTGGATAGCGTCCCTATCGAAACAATTTTAAAGACGTATTCACGTCAATATTAATACAATTACTAATTAATAATGGCTGCCAGAATCCAATCTTCCCAGTGAATACACGTATTCAGTTAACGCGTCACCTTTCGGCTCATAAGACCGTTAAGATGGTAAAGAACCCTGTCACAGAATAAATGTGAGTTGACGAGTTAGTGTCACGCATTGTCTTATATTAACTGTAGTATTGTTTTCCATATTAAGTTTTTACAATCATCAATAGAACGATATGGAAATTTGGATTTGGCAAAGCTTATTGTTTTATTAAAATTTCTTTAATGATTGTAATATTAGTTGTGTATACACATTATAAAGTGTGTTTCTATAACAAAGGCAAAGCAGCTATAAAACCGTCTATGATTTATTACATTATTGTTATTATGTACTTGGTATAGTTACTACTTATGGTGTCTTTTAGATTATCTAACAATTTATGAATATTTATTATAATATTCATAAATTGTACAGAGCGTATAGGAACACTAAATAATTATTCTCCATATTAAGCAGTTTATTTGGATAGATAGGTAACAGTTTATTGCACCTTAAAATTATTAATCTAGTTATAAAAAATATTAAAAATAACATAAAAATAGTACAATCGGCGCGGCGGCCTTATTGCTAAGCAACAATCTTTTTTCAACAAAACATGACAACGTTACTACGGTTGTCATGTATCTATTCAGCCAGTAGGCTAATTTAGAGGGAGGTTTATGCTATTTATTTTAGCAAAAAAAATAAATAATATAGATAAAGTAAGCTTATGATCGTATAAATTGATAATGAATGGAAAGATCTAATTCCTGTAAGTATTAAAAAACGCCGTTTTCACTGATAGGATAACCACTATCACACCTGGTGCTAAACATGAACTTTAAAGAAAGAGAAATGGCTCTCCAGGACAGGTGCCGTGACTGACAGTTAGACTGGCGACGTATTTACTACTTGAGAGTTTTGGTTATCCAGGTGGGCACTCACAATATGGATTACATTTCTTATTTGCTGAGATGCTCAAACCAAGGAACGAAAGAAAATCATCTGCAATCATTACGTGTTTCCATGGAGTGCATAGAATGATTTTTTAAACTGCACTTTTATTTTTTTTAAATCAAAGTGAAATATCTGCGAATGTAAAGTGCTCGTGAATTATAAAGATATACAAACGAATATAATATAAATTTAAAATATTAAAAAAAAATACAATATAATATTTCTGTGAGATAATTTGAGTATGGTCAACCTACTCTATTATGCCTAATGATTATTATTACATATGCGTATACAGTTTGTAAAACTAATCTGTCTTCTTCATATTCCTTATTCCCTGGTAATAAGGCTGAAGGCTTGGGATAACAAGAAGAGATTTTTGCGAAACCTTTTTGTATACTGTACAAATATGTGAAGCGTGAGACGTAGACGTGACTTGGGTTCTTCATAAGACTTCCAAAAAGGAGGTTCATAATTTTTATTTGCATCATTGTATCCATTGATATGTACATCATAAATTCTAAACTGAGGTCATTTCGTTGCATATATATACAGGTACTTTTTTTTTATTTTTAATATTGTTAAGAGCAGGCAGTCAAAAATAATTCCCACGCTAGCTCCGCCCATGCGGCGCAACGATCCCCGCTGCACCGACCGACGCGATGTGCAGCAGCGGCGCACGCGTCTCGCTTATAAACATATTTGTATACTTGATATTAGATTCGCGAACACAGATACCATTGAGACGATTTCAACTTTTTTTATAATCTTATTCACGTGACGAATTTCGATATATAAAGTAACTTTGTATATACTGCAATTGATGTCACGTTTTTATTTTTATCAACATTACTAATATTTCTTAGTAAGAAATTGATTATTTGATTTACTTTTCAAAATTATTCTTACGGTCGACAGACTTATTACTTATTACCATATGTTCATTTCTGCTCGACTTTATTGGTATATATTATTGGTATATCATATTATACATATTTAACTGACTTCCCAATAGAAAGAGGGTTCTTAAATTGACTTGTCTATTATTTATTTTATGTTTGACCACACATAACTTTTTTACTGAACCTTACAATATAGAAGATTATTTTTTTGCTAGTACAGTTTAACTCTTTATTGGTTTCATTTTAATTTCATCAACACCGGCGAACGGTTTGCCAGTTACAGTCAACTTACTAAAAAGTAATTTGCCAAAATGCCTTGACGATAGCAGTGCTTCTAGCAACTAATGTAAGTGGCAACTATGAATATAGATGAAAGTTATTGTTCAATAGTGATAAAAACACAAATTTGAGATCATAATATTGAACCGATATCAACCAGTTATTTCAGACTGTTTAATTTAAAAAATTGTTTTCAAGTCTTTTTTTTTAAAGTTTCTTTGCTATGTTGTTGCGTCGCAGTCTCCGTGTTTATAGAAAAAAACATACTGCACCAAACCAACATAAGTGAGACAAGGGTCGGAATATGATGGTGGTACATAACAGCCCAAACGGCACGATATATATTGATAAATGGGGTGTTTTTAAATTCTCCGTAGTAACGAAAGTAATGTTACTTGGCATCCGCGTGGACGATAATTTATGAATGAATCAACATTGTTCTCAGTATCTTGGAATGTGATTAATCAGATTACATGTTACACATCATTAGAATAAAGTAAAATATCATCAAATTGAATGAGCAAAATATTATATTATATTCGGTGAATATGGGTACAATTGACCTGAAATAAATGGATTTGATTTGATTTCATTAAATGTTAGTTGTGGGCAATATATTTTACCATGACTCGTCATACAAATATGAATTATAGTTTTTCATAACTGTGCTACTGTACACGTTCCCATGATAATATAATGCAGGTTGTTTTTTTTATTGCTATCATATAATTTTTGACTATTAATTACTTATGTTGAAAATATGTTCGTAATTCGTATACATCCTATTTCGTTTAATTTTTCAGTTACAGTGGTTAACAGAAAGGTGTTATTTTACTACCACTCTGCTTTCATATACCAACTATGGTAAAAATTAGACCAACCAGATATATATCTAGCCACTTCTAAACAGCAGGATAAGATTTTTTTTTACCAAACTTGCAGAAGAGTCTACATACGCAATTGTAAGGGCCTTAAACTTTGGGATATTTTATGAAAAAAACACACAGCTACAGAAATATTGTAGGGAACATGTTATACAGGCTTTTTTAATGAAACATGGCAGACAAGTGAGAGGTACTGGAACAGGTGACTAAATTAGACTTTAAAATAAAAATAGTGGATTCTTAGATTGTTAGTAAGTGGTATAGTCTACAGAGGTTATCGACAAATTAAGTTAAGATGTATATAAATTAACAAAAAATCATTTATAAAATTAAAAATATATTGTTTTCAATTTATACAGTTTTAATGATATGCAAAAGTGTGCGTGAGAAATAACGAGTATCGGAAACGGAAAGTCAAGTTTTTTTTCAAGTTTGCAGTCCCCGTGACCACGATCACTGCAAAGTGTTTGAAACGTCAGGACAAAAATAATGATAAATATACGAGATTTAAACCGTTTAATGTTGTTTAATTACTATGTGTAACAATCGCGAAAACCTAAGACAACATTAAGTAAAGAGCCCTTATTCCAGCAAAGCCATTTTACAGCCCTTTTCTCAAGGCTGGTGTGGCTAAAGTATAAAAGTTTTTGTTTTTTAAATGATGCAGGAAGAAAGTTTATTGTTTTTGTAATTGAGTGCATTAGCCATTATTGGAGTACAAAATTTGTTTGATATGATTTCGCTTAGCACGCGATAGTGCTTGTAATCATATTTAGAAATAAAGAAGGGTAGCAACATCATACCGAGAGTTAAGTGTTTGAAAAAACACTTCTTTCGATCAGATGAAGTCTTGTAGTCTGGTTGATGGCCGCGCACCGTCCCCTATGATGGTTAAAGTAATACAATTGGAGCACAAAGTTTCGGCAGAAATGCCAATGTCCAGGTGGCTGAGATGGTGTTAAGCATCCGACGCGATATCGGAGGACGCGGGTTCGATTCCCGCCTTGGGCATAAAATTTTGTACTCCAATAATTTGTTTGATATGTATCTATCTATCTAAAGCGGTTCCGCCAACAGGGCAGTTATACAAATATAATGAACCAAGGTATGCATGCACAAAGCAGGTATACAAACTACAAAACTAAGTTATTTGCCTATATGTATACAATTATGGTTAGAAGGACATAATCAAATATACCTACATAGTAGTCCATTTAAATGTTACAATTTAAGGACCGAATATTCCAATTCCTAGAGGGCGCAATTTTACTTTTGAGACAAATCTAAGTTTGTGGGGTCGCCACCCTTGTGCCCCGGCCACCATCTTGATAAAAGGGGTGAAAACACTTATTTCGCGATATCTCGGAAACGATGTGTCCTACAAAAAATTCCACTGCACATAATTTGTAGCTAATTATTTTTCCTACAAATATGTTATTATAACTTTTTGCCAAAAATTTAAGAAGTTATAAGCAAAAAAGTGAGAAAATTTTCATATTTTTTTCTTGCTCTATAACTTTTTTTTCTTATTTTACAAAATAATACCTCAGACCAACATTTTTAATTATCTTTTGAGGATTTTTTTATTTTATTTTAATTCATTTAACACACTGTTACAGCGCTCCAAAGTTGACCAGGTTCGTCAATGCTCATGAGAATCCGGTCAAAAAGAAATGTTTAACTTATTATATTTTTTATTGTAAATATATTCTTAAAAAAAATTGTTGAATTCGTACAACTTTACTTCTTCATTCCTGTTTTCCTTACCATAGAACTTACTAAATTTAACTTACGGAAGGATAAGCAGGTAGTAAAGGTCTGAGTAACCGTTTGGGTTCAAAGGAACATCTGCCTGCTACGACTATTATTATTATACGTAGGCTTAGCTGTTTCTTCTATCTCATTTTATTCTCTTAGTTGTGCTACATTTTTTGCAACGTGTAAACGTATTGAAAATTGTGGATTTTATTTTCAGTTTTATCAATTAACCTGCGAGTTTCGTAAAAAAATCCTGAGCAGATCATCTACGAGATTGTTCTAGGGTAATTTTTTGTAAAATGTATAAAAAAGTTATATAGCAAAAAAATTTATTATTGCTTATAACTTCTTTAATATTTAATTTAGGGCAAAAAATTATATAAATATGTTTGTGGGCAACACAATTTGCTACAAATTATGTTCTTACAATTTTTTTATAAAACGCATAGTTTCTGAGATATTGCAAAATACGTCTTTTCACCCCTTTTTCCAAGATGGCGGCCGGGGGACAAGGGTGGCGACCCCATAAACTTGAGGTTAAGCTTCTTCAGACCCCCACATATAAAAAGATGTCCCAAAAATAAATTGCGTGCTCTAAAAATGCAAAGCTCATGTAACTTTTTAATGGACTATAGTTATAGTTAGTCAATGAGTAGATACCTCAAGGTTTATTATTAGGTTCATTTAAGTCTACTTTGTTTGTAAACAGTAAAGATGAGAAATGAATTTACAAAGTTACATAACATTCCACATTATTTATCAAAAATAAATAACACTGCAAAAAGGATCAAAATGTATTATTCCATGCGACATCGTCGTTGACCGCTCGATCCTTGCTAACGGTGTGCCCGTTTGCGCCGTGCTTCAATAAATGCCTAAACTTGACCGATCGCGCAAAGCGTAAAGGCTCTTAAGTCTTCTTTTTATGGCGGGAGGAAGTACTGAAGGATTTGCACTTTGATGTTGCAAGTCACCCTCGACAGCCTCCGCTTGATTTTTTTTTTCTAGAAGTATCCGCAAATTCTTGATCCCGATCATTCTTTTCTTTGGGTGGCGGGGATCGACCAGCTCAGGAAGAAGGCAGTCCATATAGAATGTGACTAGTTTTGTCTCCATTTTTTTCCCTCCAAAATTCTTCATCTTTTTGTAGAATTACTATTTTTAATTTTTTGTCTCCATACTACACGGCAAATAAGCATTTAGTTTTGCTCGATTTTATTTATAATATGTGGTAACAGATATTTATGACTAAAATTAACATATTTAAATAAAAAAAATAAAAAAAATTACTACAAACTATTCCAAAATATTCCACTACCATTAGGCAGTGTTCCCAAAATGCTGGCCGCATTGCCACGTTGTATGGCAATGCTTATCCTTTGTCCAAAGTATATGCCAGCATTTTGGTCACAAGTAGCGTCGACCAGACGTTTTGAGACGTCTTTGAATAATAGTTTGGCGCTCGGTCCCCACGGTCCCAGCGTTTCGACCCCAAAAGGCACAAACATGTAACAACTACTGAGATTACTATATTTGCGCCTTTTGAGGCCTTCTGCTAGTTCAGCCGCCGCACCGGCCACTTTTTGGGTAGCAGGAATATGAGAAGGTGCTAAGGTATCGACACAGGTAGCGTCCCATACCAGAGGCCTTCCCATCCTCCACGGAACCAAAGTCATGCCGTCCGGCCTTTTACCATCGCCACGTACAAGGCCTAAGCATTTAGTTATATTACAAATGTGCATTTAGCCTTCAGTTTGATAATATCAATCAAATTTTTGATTGATATATATACCTGCAAAATACATTTTACAGACAATCCGTTACCTGAAGCCTTCAGAAAAGCATTTCTGTACATTACATTTCTGTTTGTCCGACAATCAATTTCGCACAATTTGTCAGAATGTGTAGATAGAATTTGTTAAAAGGTAGAAGTAAGGATAAATGTCGGGAGAGCAGTCGAATGACACCTGTCAAAAATCCAAAATGGCGATTTCAAGGCGGCCACCATACAAACTGCTCCGCCCCTGCTGAAGCTCGGCCTTCAGAAAGGGGGTGTAGTGAATATGAATAAATTAATTTAAATACATAAATTCAGATAATTTTCACGTCAGATTTTTTGCACGTCAAGAGTAAAACATCGCTCTTTACCATCTATCTAATACCCTAACTAATAACCGAAAAGGGGGCAAAGGCGAGTATAATACATATCAACGATGGCATACGCAAAGGCATATTGCTTCAGATAGGAGGCCGGCCATAAAATTTAAGTCTTACTCCGCACAATTATGTCAATGCGTTGTCTTTTGTGAAGGTACTCAGAAAAAATATATTGTTTATACCGACCCTACAGAGGTGTGACAAGTGCAGGGCGATAATAATGTAAAGTTTTTTTTTTCAGTGTAAACAGCATGATAGCTCGGTGGCTTTGGCTATGGACTGCCGCGCAGCAGGTCCATGGTTCGAATCCCGCCGCTGGCTTGAGCTTCACCGCATGGTGGAAGGGCATTTTAGCGAATGCCCGCCTGGCTAGCGACCACCCTCAAGTGGAAAATCTGTCGCCAAGCACCTAACGGTGTGTTCCGGCAGCTGTCCTTGAGAGCCAGTAATTCTAGGTTAAGCCTGTTAACACCTTCGACCACATCATCACTTACCATCAGGTGAGATTGTGGTTAAAGGCTTACTTATCAGCAATAAAAAAAAAAATGTATATATACATTTATATGTTTTTGTTATTTAAGTTTACCTGCTGCTCTGCTATGGATAGGTCAAAATATTTTTTTGCCTAATATAGGTATTATAATATTTAAATAATATATTAAATATTATTTCGTTTACGAAATAATATTTTTTCGTTTACGAAATTTCCTGTGAATAAAATGTGCAAATTTAGTAATACTTTATTCAAAGATTACTCTCTTATTTTCATATAGTGGAAGAACACAGTCTAAATTTATTATATGAGATGGCGACTCCGACAGTTCTCCCTGTTCCGAGTGATCTCGGACTTTGACTGATTTATTATTTTTTTTCCTGAGAAAGAAGGTGCATTTTATGAGCACAGTCTATTTTATTATATATATGTACAAAATCTATTTATTCCACTCTATTATATTTGTATAAATCGTTACTTATATGTACATGTCTAAGTGATAAAATGTATATTTAAAAGTACCTATGCAGGTGACTTTGTAGATAATCTCTTGAATATATACCTACTTGCCTGATTCTGAATATTCTTTCATTGATATAAATCTACATTTAGTCTTGAGGGACATGAACAATGTTCGATGTTTTATTGCGATATACCCACCAAACCAAATGCTTTGATTTGCTACGCTTGTGTTATTATTATTTAGCAACACTCAACTCCATTTACGGCTGAACGGCAGCTGTACTTTAGAGCCAGATAATTTTAGTTATCACCTGTTTGGTACCTTCTACCACATCACTTACCATCAGGTGAGACCATAACTATACATTACCAGATATTATTATAGTATCCAACTAATCGTACTTAGATTAGTACGACATTTAGTTATTTTATAGCTCCATTACAGTACTATAGGAACCTAGTAGGTATAGAATCTCTTAGTTCGATAGAGATAATATGTTTCATGAATAGAATAAACACCGAAACACAAACGAATATTAAATTTGCATAGGTAAAAATAAACTGAAATATTATACGCTCTCTCATAATTCTTGCAAAGTCTTTGTATCGACTCTTCTGCTTCGTTTTTTATTTTTTAGTTATCTTTATTTCCCATATTGATTGATATACCTACCAAGATACGTATTTATACTGCACAGCACAGGTGATAGCGCGCGAGCGATAGGTCCACGTCCAACGGCGCACAGCGCGGCACTGAAGGACAGCTCTTACGCATTGATTTTATTTCGTAATCCTAAGCTAATAACTAATAAGGTTGAATATCGAATCTTCCGATTGACCGTAATCCTGCACAGAACTAAAGGTCGTAAGTCTAAAACACTATTTAATTTATTATGACAATACTAATTACTCTAGGTACATTTTACTTATACAGCGGATAATAAACTACATTTCCTTTCTATGTGTGTTTATTATTAATATGTAACTGATGTAGTTTCCAAGAAAACTCCAATAATTTAAAGAAAAGGCTTCATTTTGAAAAATTAAAACTATCGAGTAAATTTCTTTCCAATGTGTTTCTGACTGTACAACTGATAGAAAAAGGTTTGAAATATCAAATATTTAAGTTTTCGTGTTGATTGCATATTTCAGTTGCTTAAAAAAACTAGTCGAATGAGAGTATTTTTTCCGCAGCCTCGTCTTAAGTTTGCAATAACGCCTGCTAAGCGAATTACATTATAAAATTACAAATTTACGAGAGAAAAAATTATAGTCATGTGCGGGATTCGAACCCGCGTCCATCCACCCCTTTAGCCGGGGTACTGCTATTCAATCATCTGCAACCTAGATATATGAGTTTTATTTATATAGGTTTACTCAATTGTTCATGTAAAATAGCATTGATAGGTATATGTACCTGTACGAGTAGGTATGTTTACGAGTATGTACTCGTAAACATACCTACTTACTATAATTTGATATGTGATACGTTTACCTTCATAAAACTTTAAAGTAATAAAAGTAGACTATTTAATATTAGGGCTGCCATCACCTAAACCACCGATGCCGGACAAAATCTTTAAAAATCCGGACATTTGGGTGAAATTGAGTTTTTTCCCCGGACACCCATGAAAACAAAGTTCATAATTTTTTTTTCATTTATACAGCTTTTTTGCGCAAAAAATACAGTGCTACACACATAATTATTCACTCTTCTCTTTCTGAGGCAATCCAGTGATAAAAATAATTACGATTAGTGTTATTTGGCATCAAATTAGTAAAAAAATATAATTTTTGATTTAATAAATATTCTCCAGTTTGAAAACTATCGCGAGTTTTATCCATACTTATTAACTTTTTTTTTGCTGTTTTCTCATAAATTAATTAGTTAATAAATTAGAACCTAGTCTGAAGTTACAAACTACATAGTATCAATATTTTTAAGCTATTTTGTTGTGGTACGTAGATTAAGTACCCACCAAAACTTTTTTTATGTAAACTAAAAGTAAGTAACAAGTTAAAATTTTGACGAGCTCAAGATCTTTTTACTTTTCAAAATTATTAATATACGGGAGGAAAAATTATAGTCATGTGCGGTCCCGCGTCATCCACCCTGTTAGCTGGGGTATGCTCTGATCTGACCGTCATGTTAGCTCAGTCGTCAGAGCATACCCCGGCTAAAGGGGTCGATGAAGCGGGTTGGAATCCCGCACATTATTATGATATTTCCTCTCGTATATTTGTAATATTGGAATGTAATCCGCAAAGCATGCGTTATTGCAAACATATTAAATTTAAAATCTTTCTTTATTTAATAAATTTAAATTAAAGAAATATTAAAATCTTTTTATTTATTTCGGTATTTTTTTGATTATCTAAATTTAGTCAAAGTGATGTTATATACTTTATTTCGATCAGATATGAAACCATATGCTTTTTAGCGAGTTTTTCTCGAATAGCGAAGAGACTAGCGAATAAACTCTGAGTTGCCAACTAATATCAAGATAATCTTGTTTGTAATGTGTGTAATATTTTCCGCCAGATTTCACTAGACGTTTTCAGCGTATGGTAATGAGTAAAAAGCGCTAAAGACCCTAGAAATATTCTAGACCTAGCACCAAATGCACCAAAATGGCAACACAGTGAGTCGGCGGCAGTTTTTTATGGTGAGATGCCGGCGCGGCGTGGGGGACGTTCTGTTGTTGTAGATTTTGCAGCGCCACCGCTGTTAACTTGTATGCAGCTTACGAATTAATATACAACTCAGATTTGTTTCAATCAATTGCTTATATTTCAATCAATCCGGATACCCCTGACACAAAAGGGGTTTTCAAATAGTGTCTGGGTTTTACCCGGACACTATTTGAAAACCCCTACCGGACACCCTCTAACCTAGGACAAATCCGGGGAAACCCGGACGGATGGCAGCCCTATTTAATATACATAAATTACGTATAGAAAAACTGTAATTTTTTTTACAATATATAACTAGCATATAACTCCTTATAATTGAGTTCCCTTCCTGAGTGGGTACGTAACAATGTTCTCTCTTTTGTAAACCCTATTTATAAAAAAAATCCAATACAAAGTTAAATAATGGCACGAACCTAAATGTCTGTGGAGAGTAATCTCATTAAAAAAAAATCCCAGAAAATTCGCCAGGCTGGGCTACCACTCTCAAGTAGAAAATCAGTCACCATGCCCCAAGGAAGGATGCGTTCAGACAGTTTGCTATGCGTTCACGCAGTGTACTATGCGTTCACGCAGTGTACTATGCGTTCAGACAGTTATAACCGATTATTAGGTGATATTGTGGTCTAAAGACAAGTCTATCGACATTAAAAAGAAACTTTATTTTAGTACGTGCAAGATTTGTGTAATTGTAATCAAAACACTTTTATGTTTTATGTTTGTTTACATATAGCAGTTCAAATTATATTAATGTTCTAGGTATGTATTGGTGCAAGTAATGTAAACAAACTAAGTACAGACTACAACAAAAAGGGTTTTAGAGCCTACCATTTACTTGGATCTTTACGAAAGAAATTTTACTATGTACTCGGATCTTTCTAGACTATGGTCCTATTTTTACAAGGTACATTCCTACTTATATTATATCTAATCTTAATGACGAAAATACATATTAGGTAAGCATTGCGCACTCTTACCCCAGAAATTTATGCGCATACTTACCATAACTATCCGGTCCGGATTTCTTATTCTTATATCTTAATTACAGCAAAAAATAAATACAGTATTAAATAACATTGGTGATATAGGCAAAACAGCATAACCGAGCCAGACAGCGGGTCATTAAAATAAGCAGGACAGTCTCTGTTTAAAAAATACACTCTTACCCGCTGCGCACACTTGCCCCACATGCATTTTCATCAGATACCTATTAATTATATTAGGCCGTGTTCTACTTGACGCCACTACCGTTATTATTGATAATTTTGACCACCTTTTGTGTCTATGGTTATAATGTTGTAACCATAGACGACAAATGTGGTCAAAATTAAAGAAAATAACAATAGTGGCGTCAAGTGGAATACGGCCTTTGTAGATGTTATTAAAAGGATGTAGTTACATTACAAATTAATAAAAGAATAATTCAATCAATTTAGCTTACTAAGATCAAAAAGTTTATTATTCTTATACAAAACTTTGTCATGTGTTTTTTTATTAGCATTCATTGCATGTGCTATACTTTCACTTCTTTTGCATTCCAAGAATAACTTTTGACGTAAGTAGGTGCTCATTTCTTGTTGACATCATTATATGAGTAAATACTTTTTGAAATAAAGTGTGAATAAATATGTAAGTAATTAACCAAGCCTAGTTCAATAGTAGGTAAAAGCCGTGTATAATATATTCTAAGTAAGACTACATTATACCCTCTTTTTTAGTTTTCACGTGCTCGTTCCCGACTCGCGCTTAGCCGATTTTTAGCACCTATATTTGTTGTTATATAATATATATATATATATATTTTATGCTTGATAGGTTAGCCTTTGACCACTATCTCACCTGATGGTAAGTGATGATGTGGTCGAAGATGTTGTTCAGGCTAACCTAGAATTATAGCGGCAACAGAAATACATCATCTGTGAAAATTTTAACTGTCAAGCTATAGCCGTGCATGAAACATTATACAGGCTGTGACAGAACGACAGACAGATGAATAGTGGAGTCTTACTATTACTCCCTCCCTTATTTACCGTTGGGGTACGGAAGCCTAAAAAGAACATAGTTGTAATAAAAGTCGAAAACCTCGTCTTTTTTTTTAAGTAAGAAAGAAAGAAAAATAATTTTATTTGGCACATAAACAAAAAGTTCCAATGAAGAAAGTGTTAAAACAACAAGTGTTCTGCTTATTGGCATTGCATGTCGTCGTCTGCTTGAAAATATGTTGGCCATCCGTAAACGTACCTTGCAGTTTGGCGGCAATGTATTCGTAACAAAATACTACGAAGTATAGGTATACAATACTACAGCTGCTACAATAAAAGCATTTAGACAACCTATAAGTCATTGCAGACTCACAGGCAGTCCTATATAATAATCCAGCTCACTAACAGTAGGCAGCGTGCCCACCATTCAAAAATTAAGTATCTATTTAAAGCTGCCATTGATAACCTTATGTCAATGTCGAGATGTAATATAAATATGTCTATGTTATTGAAAACAAAATTGTACACTGGTCAGATTGTGTTTAATGATAATGGGTTTAGGTATACTTAGGTATATACGGATCATACGTCAACCTTGCCCTTGCGTTAGTGTATTCTAAACTCTATGCCTTTGCGTATGGTAATATGGTAATTTTTTTTTCTTTGTGCATATATTATTATAAATAAATAAGTATCTATACAATAGTGTGCACTAAATATAGTAATTATAAAAGCACTATTTATTTCTCAAAATCAATTTAACACGACCTCTCAATGCGGAAATAAAAAAGATTGGGCGAAACGGTAGGTGTGAAGCGGTAACCAGGTTCCAATTCTTGCCTTGTGAGAATATAATAAAATATAAGCTCAGCGTGAGCTTATATTTTTCGGTCAACAGGTCTCAGATATGTGACTTATTAATTGTTGTGACAATTGAGGCACAGATTCGTAAGCAAGCTAATGCTCAGTCAGAGATGGGCTCAGAGCTCAGCTGGCCGTAAATACTGTTAGCGTTGAGTGGTATGGTAACATCATCGATTACATCACACCTGTCAGCCGTGCAAAGGTATGGTGCCCTTCGTGTAATTCGGACCAGCTCTGAACATCTACTGGTACTAATTGCGCAAATCGGACCGCATCCCTTAAGGATAAATAAAATTAACTTTTTAACATTATCCGAACGGCATTACTGTTTCTAGTTATACTTATATTCCTTGAGTCGGAGAATCCATAATTAATATATTATTGATATATTGTACCTGAGAGCCTGCCTGAGAGCCCTTCCACAGCTTTCTTCGTTGGATGGCAGTATTTTTTTTTTGTAATGTTGTTATTTTGAAAGGTACTTATACCTTTCAAAAAATACTACTGCTCCACTGTGCTATACACGAGTATAAAGTATGCTGTCATAAGCGACCTTAGTCAATAAGCCATTTATATATAATATATATATATATATATATATATATATATATATATATATATATATATATATATTAACCCGCATTATATATATATATATATATATAATGCGGGTTACATAGAATACTAATAGTTCCTCCGCCAGGGGGGTGATGACGGTAGAGTGGGTCTCTAATCCTTGATATTACGAGAGACATTGTATCAAAAATCAATAGATCGTTCGAAGCCAAAGCTATTTTAAAATTAAACAACATTAAACTGATTATCTAATTATAATAAAGAGGAAAGATTTGATTATTTGTTTGTTTGCATTGAATAGGCTCCGAAACTACTGGACCGATTTGAAAAATTCTTTCACCATGAGAATTCTACATTATCCCTGATGAACATAGGATATAGAAGATTTTCAAAAAGTTAGGGATCCGTATGAATACTTCGATAATGTAACCCAAGGTGCGTAATAAATACAAAAAAAAATAGTTTAATTGCGTACGCTGCGGAAGTTATTGAAATTAGAGCAAAGTAATTTACTCCAATTTTATAGAAGACATCAATATTTACCAATAAGTCCTATAAGTCTAACTATAAGTCTATTACAGATACTATAAGTCTAACTATTACAGTTATGTCTCAATAACTACTTTTTATGTGTATAATTTATGGAATTTTGCAAAATACCCGTGCGAAGCCGGGGCGAACCACTAGTATGCCTATATAATGTAAACATATCGTCATGCCTGTGTCCCCAAACTGGTAGACAGAAGTGTCCAAGCACGCACTTTTCGCCAGATGTGTTTTGGTGTGAGTCTATTGCCATCTGTCGGGTACAGCTCCAAACTTCGGACTGCTACTGAGAATTTCTTTGTCAGAAAAACCCAATATATCTGACCTGGAGATCGAACCTGGGATCTTGGGCTTTTAAAATTCATATTTAAGCATTTTTAACAGCCATCTCTTTTGTTCAGATGAATTCTGTAAGTTGGTTTATGTGATGAAAAAATCAATTAACTATCGGTCTCTGTGGCGAAAATTTATACGTATTCAGTCGTTCACACCACTGTGTAGGCCTATACTGTACCCAGAATATGCAATGTCTATCCCAGGCCGAGTAAGATATTTCTTAGTAATATGCCCTAAAATTTATTTTGTGGTAGTAAATGCTCGTAATTTATCTTTTTATATAAATTATTCCCATTACGCTTCCCAAGTAGCTTTCGAAACCCGTCCGCGGGCCCCTAAAATCAAGTTTGAATGAAAGCGGCCCTGTGCCACTGTGCACAAACGAAGAGAAATGTCACGTGCGAAACCCCTACAAACTACTTAAGTAATCTGTGGCCCAACTTACAATATAAAGGCTTTTTTTTGTTATTGTGAAGGAACAAGCTCGAAGCCTACCTGATGTTAAGTCGAGTAACCTCTGCCTATAACAGATGCACAAGTCACGAATTGTACTGCACCCGTTACCTTGAGACAGTTGCTAAGTTTCATGTGCCTTTAATTCCACTGGCTCTCAAGGACCGCTGCCGGAACACACCGTTAGGTACTTGGTGACAGATTTTATACTTGAGGGTGGTCGCTACCCATGCGGGTATTTGCAAAATGCCCTTCCACGTTCCACCATGCCGTGAAGCTCAAGCCCGCGGCGTTCGAACCACGGAACTGCTGCGCGGCAGTCCATAGCCAATGCCACTGAGCCATCACTGCTTCTAAACTAAAATGTCAAGAAAAAACCTTTGCATAGATTTCTTTTTTAAATAATTGGAACGAACCTCTAATACTGAAATGTACCAGAACTGCCGGGAAGAGATCGCCATTTGTGACACATGTATCTTAGTTTTTGTTTGTATTTTGATATTAGTGTTGTATGTAGTGTAATAATAAAGAGTTATCTAAAAGTCTGATGTAACTTGTTGAAGTCGGTACCATGATAATTCAAAACGCTCTGACCTCACTTCCATGGTTCGACTTCGACAAGTGATAATTTACGTAACACACGGAGCCGACATTGTCCATTTATGAATGAAATTCAATTGTTATCATTATCTATATGATGCGCATATGTATAAATACCTCTTCAGTGATGTTTTCTGTTTATAATATAGATTGTGTCACTTGCCTTCTATAAATAATGGTCACCTTTGGCAAGCGTTACCGTACAACTATTATTATCATAGTCATAAAGGTATTGGCAAATACATTTTTACTGTTGAATTTATCAATAACTACTCAATATATATTGATTAAATGAAAATGGAATCAATTTGAAGGTATACTCTCTCTACCCATAACAATAAAATGATCATCAAAATTAATTAAAAAATAGCGGAGTAATCTAATATCGGGTAACCAGAAATGTTTTATTAATTTTGATATTAGTTATCAAATATAATTTAACAATATTTAAAAATGACAAGTAAATTTTTTTATTTCAGATTACCGTTGTAATTGCAACGTTTTTGCGATGGTTGAAGCAGTGATAGCTTTGGCTATGGACTGCCGCGCAGCAGGTCCATGGTTTGAATCCCACCGCGGGCTTGAGGTTCACCGCATGGTGGTAGGGCATTTTTGCGAATACCCGCCTGACTAGCGACCAACCTCAAGTAGGAAATCTGTCGCCAAGCTTCTAACGGTGTATTCCGGCAGCAGTCCTTGAGAGCCAGTATTTCTAGGTTAAGCCTGTTACCACCTTCGACCACATCATCACTTACCATTAGGTGAGATTGTGGTCAAAGGCTAACCTATCAGCAATAAAAAAAATGGTGAACATTATTTTTAGGCGAATGACATTAGTTGTGAAAGTCGGACCATGATACCATGATATTCTGAAGTCAAAGTTTTGTATCAGCATGGTACCGACTTCAACAAGATATTACATACGTTTCAGAGTTCGAAATCGGTTCTGTTATTTTATTAATATTATTTAATTTTTCATACATATATATATTTGATTCTAAATTATCTATAGGTAATTCATTGAGAAGTGGCCAAAGCGTCGGTTTAGAATCTGGAGATATTTAGGTTTGATCCCTGAGCCGGATAGTTGTAGGGTTGTTACTTCGTGGATATTAATTATAATTGCAATGATAGCCGAGTGGTTATAACTATGGTCTGCGATGCCGCAGGTCCACGATTCAAGCCCCGCCGCCGGCTTGAGCTTAAATGCAAAGTGGAAAGACATTTTGCGAATGCCCGCCTGGCTAGCTCCCACCCTCGAGTAGATAATCTGTGGCCAAACACTTAACAGTGTGCTTCGGCAGCAGTCCTTCAGAGCCAGTAAAATTACAGGCAAGTAATGAGACTTTAACTGTATGTCTAAGGGTGACGGGAGCAGTGCGGTTCGTTACTTGTTACGAAGTGCATCTGTTATAGGCAGAGGCTTAACATCAGGTGGCCAACGTGCTTGTTCTGTCACAAACAAAAAAAAAACAGTAGCAGTGGTAGCAGTCGAAGTCTATGGAACCTTGCCTGGTAGATGACAATACACTGGCCTAAACGGGTCGGGTCAATCTTGATTTAGGATAATCTGTGGCTTAGTCAGCTTTGCTTAGCCTAGGCCACGGACTAATGGGTAGTCTGGCCTAGCCCCTGTGATAGAGAACAGACAGTGGAACTTCTGGCCTCATTACCATAGAACAGGTGGGAAAAATGTTTCTCACTACTTCCATTATGGAACTACTGGTAGCCAGCGTCCCTGCCGTACAAGCGTGAATAGTTCTTAGATTATATGTATAAGCAACTGCTACTTCCCAAAATAATAGTTAAAAATATTTACAGAATTTAAATTTTTTTCTAGATTAGGATTCAAATTCGCAATCCCGACTGTATTTGAAAAATATCAGACTGAGGGCGCAGGACGAAGAGACTTCGTTTCGCATGTGAGTGAGCGAAACAGAACTACTAAATATTATAGCTAACAGTTTTTTTTAAGTGAGGTTTTTTAAAACGGAAAGAATATTTCAGGTAAGTATTATATCACATGAATGCTAAAAAATTATTAGAAATAATGTATTCATACGATATACTACGTAAATACAAATCGAAATTTTAGATCGTGTGTTGATTGTAATCATGTTTTTTTTCTATCTAGATATATGTGGAATCGTGTTTTCTGACATCGTGCTATAATAATTTTAAGTTAAATGCATGGAAGTAATAAGTACTACGTACAACAGGAATGAGCTGTTGTCGCAAAATTTAAGCCGAATGAGAGCTCAGTCATTGTACCTCTTATCCCTCTCTGGCAATGGTTACAATATTAAATATGATTTAAGGACAATACTTTTATTATATAAAATGATTTGTGATCTGACGTCAGCAGATCATTGCTTCAGATGGATTTTAATCGAAGATGCTAATGATAAACTTGCCCTTTGTGGCACTGTAGATTTCCTGTTTTTGCTCGCTTTTCACGATCGCGTCATACTTATAGGTAGGTACTTACCTACTGGTGCTTGTGGTACACGACATGCAGTTGGACTGAGATATAATTACGATAAACTACCTATTGTGGTATATTTCATTAATTAGGTAAGAAAAAACAGTTAAGTTTACATTTAAGTGTAATTCTCAATCAGATATATTAAATAAAAGAGTCTTGTGAAGTTTCTGCCTCAAACCAAGCTTATTCCGTATATGTTTCATTGTTTCTAATTTGCATTATGTATGAGTTAAACTAACATAAGGATCTTTAGGAAATCTGAAATTGAGACAAAATCATTTTAATAGAGAAAGGAATAAAATATACATAGGTATTTAGTTTATTTGTTCTTGAACTAGAATTTGATAGTCATGCATGGTCACCGTAATTCCTCACTAACAAATTATGTTTAAAACTATTACCTGTGAAAAGATAAACCACAATCAGGATAATACTCGCTAGTCGCTACCGCAAGCCTCCTCGACACAAATTCTCCCCATTTTTACTAAAATTCTTCAAAAATATCACGAAATCAAAAAACACTCCGTTATTAACGTCCGAGTGGACAATTTCATGTCGGGTTGTCAAGTCAGGTGTCCGTATTTCATACAAATAAAAGAAAACCTATACGCCAATCGCAAAATGTTTGCGTTAGTAAGGCTTTACACGTAGCAACAAATAATATTGCTTTAACATGTTGGTACAAAATTATTATTTATGTTTAGAAACATTTTAGAAGTAAATGTTTTTACTTCATTACATTACATCAATCGCATACATTTCGACAAACAACGAAAGGATTGAAATCGACTTAGCTCTGGCAACTCTAAGTCACTGTAAGAACGAGACACAGGGTTCAGTGGTAGCCTTCTCACTCGGCTTCATTTTTATTTTGCGCAACAAGACTCTTATCACCTTACAATAAGGTTTTATTTTCTTTATTTTAGCTGCATGATACACAGATAGAGCTCATTCCTGTTGTACGTATAGTACTTATTACTTCCATGGTTAAATGACAAACTAACTGACATGCTTAGGCCTAGTTTCACCATACTCTGTTATTTATTTGACGCCTTGTTAATCCTTTTAACGGACTGTTAACTGAACCGAGTGTCCCACCAACTGTTAATGGATGATTAATTCAGTTAACTTCATAGAACGTAGACTGATTTAACAGCTCTGTTATTTTTAAAGACCCATTAGCTAATGCCTGATTTAGCGTAAACAAACATGGTATGGTGAAATTAGGCCTAAATTATGTAATAACATGGATGACCGATCACGACCTTGACATAAATTATTCCAAGACAAAAATTATACTATTTCACCCGTATCAAAAAAATCCGCTTGACATTAACTTTTCATACCAAAACAATAAAATACTCGTAGAATGTGTAAACTCAGCGACATTGCTAGGAATAGATATTGATAGTCAATTAAATTGGACAAACCAAAATTATCAAACTTCACATATGCACTTCGGGAACTACGGCGCGCAACTGACCTTAATACAGCTTCAACGAGTTACATTGGATTCGCACAATCTTGGCTCAGCTATGGAATCATACTGTGCGAAAATAGCGTATGTTCTGAAGATCTTTTTATTTCCCAAAAAAAATGCGTACGTATCCTTGCCAATATTAAAACCATGGAAAGTTGCAAGCCATATTTTATAAAATATAATATTTTAACCCTTGTGTGCTTATATATATTAGAAACATGTAAATTTATAAAACAATACCCTCAATTCTTTAATAAAGATGTAGATCAACATAGAAGATATCCCATTAGATTTAAGCATAATCTCACACTACCTAGCTCAAAACTAGCAATGCACAGTTCTGGTCCCAAAGTAATGGCAATAAAAATATTTAACACACTGAGAAAAATGATTTCCGTCCTTCATTACTTATTGACGTGCAGAATAATTAATAATGCTGATGCCTGTAATAATATCAAGAGTATGATGAAATAGCACGAAGGCAAATATACTTTTGGTTCCATCACTACAAGTTTCAATTCAAATAACAAACATAAGTCATGACAGCCTTTCATTTAAAAATAAAGAAAATTAATATTAAACTATTACGATATACCTGTTTTTTAACAGGAATTTCATAATACATTTTCAAGTTTGTCGTGAGTGAAATGTAGCACGACAATTAATCAAGAATTAGTGCGAAACCAAAAATAAAATATCAAGACCGAGCATGACAAAAAAACATAATTTTCTACCCACAAAATGTTATTGAATCATGAGTAGTTAACGAGTTTTTACCAATAATTTACTATGATGTAACGTTCTAAATAATTTGTGAAATAATTATCTGTTGGGAAAAAATAAATGATAGTAATGTCATGTTAAATTTTCGTGACCGGCACGACGTCCCTAGATGTCGTAGTGCATTACGCGAATGCTCGTCTGGCTGACTACCACCTTCAAGTAGAAAATTTGTCTCTAAGCTTACCCTAATGTCCTTTTGTGTTATCTAGGTCACGTTGAAGCCAATATAAATTCTGCCCATTCTAGCTTTAGCCTGTTGGTCAAAAATGTTCAACCAATGAGTCATCATCAGAGATTCATCTTCTTCTTTGTGGTATAGAGTAATTCTATATTAATTGAACTGATTTTATTAAGATACATCTGTTCAGCCATATTCATGTAAAAGAGTTCGAACTGGTGGTTCCTTTTGAACTACCTAGATGGCGCTATCGCTATTTACGCTCTTTCCTATACAAAATGCGTCAGAATGTATGAAATCCTGCATCGCGCAAACGAAATAATCCGACGGTTCCGAAAGATATTCAGCTAACATTATACTAAATATATTGACATCGGCAGCAATCGGCAACACTCGGCAGTCTAGTGCAGCAGAATCACCAGGAATTACGCATTAAAAGTTATTACAGGTTCACGATAATAAACGAGAAAGCTCTTTTAAGACTGCTATGATGATATCGAAAATATATCAAAACTTTCCCGTAAAGTTGTTAGGAAAATGTATTCTTATTTTGGTGAATTTCACAATAATTTATCATTTCATTAATGAAACTATACCATTCATTCTTAATTTTTATAATTCCCTTCACGACTTTTTGTCATTACTGTTAGGGATAATTCCGAGTTCGTCATGATATTTTGTTATGACGCGTACTGACAAAACGTGAGTATTCAGCACTAAGAAATCTTGTGCTGTTGCCTGATTATTTATCTTAACATCAATTCATGGTAAATTCTTGTGATTTACATGCAAATTATAATTAAATACTCTTGGTCCGTTTTTATTGGGAATACGGATATTTATTTCAAAATTCCTTTACAATTATCATGAATCATGACAGTCATTTTTCTCAGTGTGCCTACCAAATTCATTAAAAAGTGAAGAAAAAGATTCGACTTTTGTCAATGCTTTAAAAAAACTATTACTTAATAAATGTTATTATACCTCAAATAAATTATTTGGTGACAAATTTAAATGAAATAAAAAAGATCGGTCGCTCTACTACTATTATATATGTTGCTATACCCAAAATGGGTCATATGTATAACTTCACAAATATGTATTTAAGATCTGCATGTACACCACATATGACGCAATAAAGAATTGAGAATTGATAAGTCATAGTATTTCTTTTATCCCCTAGAATACATTTTATTCATTCCAGTATGGCATACATACCCTCTTCCTAAAAAACATGTTCAAAATTGCCTTTTTGGTCGCACCGTCTCCAATGACGACAGCTGGAGCACGGAATCCGCATCGGTCCAACCAGTCTGGATAGCTGAGTAGTTAAAGCACAGGTGCTGAAAGACGGGGACGTAGGTTCGAGGGCAACCCGAACGAAAATGTTTTCTAAAAATTTGTAAACGTAGGAATGTTAGTTTAGCACGAGATACTTTTCAAAATGATATGATTACAAGCACTATCACGTGCTAAGCGAAAATCATATCAAACAAATTATTGGAGCAGAAAATGTTATGCCCTGGGCGGGAATCGAACCAGAGTTGTTTAGGCGTCCGGCGCGAAATCGGAGGACACGGGTTGGATTCCCGCCCATAATTTTTTGTGCTCCAATAATGTTTAAAATACTTATTCCTTGAAATCACATTTAGATATAATAATACATAAATAGTTTTGATTATGTTTAAGTGATTTGAACTTTAGAGGGCGTAAGGACGATGGAAGGAAGGTGACTCGGAAGGAAACAAATTGACACCAAAAGCAATTAACCTTGCATTATAAAGTATGAATTGAAATATAATGACCAAATGATGGGATTTTAACTGCCCCATCATAATGATCTTGGTATAGATATCTGCATCGTACTTAATCATCTCGGAGAATCATTATACATAAATACTAAACAAACTAACTGGTCTTGTCGCACAAATGGAACCGACTTCTACACTCAAAAGTGTGAAATAACTTGTTGAAGTCGGTACCACGATAGTTCAAAAGTACGTATTATCACAATATTGTGCGCATGATACAGACTTCGACAAGTTATTTCACACTTTTGAGTGTTGAAGTCGGTTCCATATTTAGGTTAAATTTTGTTCGCCCTTTTTAGTGTCCCTTGCTACTTACGGGATCGATTGTTATTCACTGGCAATGACTATATCATCAAGATAGGAAAAAACTTTTCAGTTATAATGTATAATGTAACTCAAAATCGGCTTGACCGATTTTGTTGAAATTTAAATAGGGCCACAAGGTAAGCATCAGCTTTCAAATAATAAATAAACAATCAAAATCGGTTCATCCAGCAAAAAGTTCTGAGGTAACAAACATAAAAATACAGACGAATTGAGAACCTACTCCTGTATTAGAAGTCGGTTAAGAATATCAGCATTCAGAATCTTCACACAATTAGTGAGATGATCAAATTTATTTATTATATTAAAATGGTATACCAATTACATTAATTAAACATACAATTCAAAATAATTTTGCAAATAATATATCAAATATTACATTCTTTTTATATATTCGGATACTTGAGAATATAAAAGCACCTGACATCAATATATAACGTGGATATTAATTCATCAACAATACTGCGGGGGATGGTGTAGAATCAATAACAGAATGTGATCCACTCATGTTTAATTTTCACATAAACAAAATTAATACTAACTATTGCCTAAGCTGTGGCGCTTTGACTTTGAGAATGATAGCGACGACCACACTGGCGGCCGCCGTGGACTCCACTCACACATACACACACGTTCTAACGCTATGTTGCATAAGAGTGCAAGAGCTTCGATGAACAACTGTGTGCGTCGAGAGGAACGGTGTATATGTCCAGACTCATGTGTAAATAGCCATGTAAATAATTGTGTAGGTACTAAGTGATTGTTGTAAATAGGATTGATTGACTTTTAAACACGCCACATGGATATAATTTTATGTTTTCATTCTACCACAAACTTAACGTTCGTTTAATAAAATCGACTGTCGATGAAAATTATCAAATTATAAAATTACATACATTTAACAGTCCAAAGCCTGATAAAAGTGTGATGGGAAGTAAATTACCTATTTACAAGCTAAGATTTTTTTACCTGTAGATGTGTTGTATGGCCTCCATATTTACTAGACGAATTCAGGGTAATCACCTGAGTCACTACCAGTCATGCACTTCCAAGCGTCCGGTGAATACATCGCCGCTAATCGTGTTTTTTAGGAATAATCTGTGGACAATATGCCTTTCTTGTGTCTTTAGACTCTGCACCAATTATACAGGCACTGTGAGAGATAAGAAAACTGTTTCATTTCACGCGTAATTATTGCTTTTATTGATGAAATAGAAAATATCGTCATATTGTTTTATCTTAGGAACTAATCTCAATGAAATGGATGAGCGAGATATGTGTATCGTTTTGTGTGAGAGAGTGAAAGAGATCGCAGCATAATGGTGATCGGAACGTCTCGTGGCGGTTCGGTGGTAACACGAATTGCTTATTTATCTCTTTCTAACAACAGATATGACGCATAATATTTGAACGTTCTTTCCTTATCATTACAAACTGCATATACATGTGCGTAGGTATGTATATAGGTAAATTCTAGTAAGCTTTTAGAGCAGTGGTGTTCGGATATAACTAATCTATATATTTCAAATCACTGTTTACAAGTAAATATCTACCACACAGCTTGTACCTACACGATGTCTACCTACCTCCTGTGAAGTGTTTTGATGCACAAACATCTTGATTTATTGGATTTAATGGGTAAGTTTAATACTTTAAAAATTTTAATCTTTGTCGTGAACACTATTTTCAGATGTATCTAACTATCTATCTGATAAAAGACAACCCTGGTAGCGGATATTGATACGGCGCCATGAAAGTCGCCTCTTTGAGCAATCATCTCATTACTTACCAACTAATACCTACTTGGCCCACACCGGCTCGCCATTGCTACCGCTTCTGCGTCCGTCAAACATGAAACAGCTGAGTTATACCGAGTTCATTGCCCTTGCATAGCGTTAGAACGTGTGTGTATGTGTGAGCGGAGTCCACGGCGGCAGCGAGTGTGCTGTCATTCTCAAAGTTAAAGCGCCACAGCTTAGGCAATAGTTAGTATTGATTTTGTTTATGTGAAAATTAAATATGAGTGGATCACATTCAGTTATCGATTCTACACCATCCCCCGCAGTATTGTTGATGAATTAATATCCACGTTATATATGTATACAAAATTTTCATAAACCATTTTTTATAAAATTTAAAATTCTATCCATAGAATCCATTTATACAGGGTTATTGGTATAATGCTAACAACCTCTTAGGGTTGACATCTGCTAGTCGCGGCAACAATGGGCCGCGCCATGCTCCCTTTGAACAGAGTTTTGACTATTTACATCGAGCAAAGTAAAAAAAATATGAAATAATACATTATGTGCTTCGATATCGTGCTTATTCATTAATTTTATGGGATATACATATGATTATTTATTGTATGTTTTACTATATGTATAATATGATATATTTAACCAAGATTTGCATATCAGGATTCAGATTTAATAAAGAGAGACTTATTTTATAATATAAGACCATAATTGTACCTATTACAGCAAATAAATAAATAAAAAATAAATATTCCATTAAAAATATGTAAAAAACACAAAAAAAAATTGTGAGTTTTTCAATGCAAAAAAACATCTCTAAATGTTTGTTAGGACTAGCAGAAGTCAACCCTAAGAGGTTGTTAGCATTTTACCAATAACCCTGTATACTAGAAATTAGCAAATTTGTAAAAAAGTACTTATCTTTATTCCCAAAATGTATCGACCAACCACGTGATATTAGATCTCAATATAGACATAAACTAATGAAATTATATTCCAATCTAGAAATGTACAGATCCGGCCGTAACTCAATGAATGTAAACTATATTATTAAATTTTGAGTAGAGAGAAAAAGTCACGGTCCCTGGAATTCGTAAGCGTAGTTTAAAAACCGGCCTACTGTGATTCGAGTTAGTCTCCCAAATAAAATGGGGGGCACCCTTCAGCAGTACAGAATGTAACAATAATCGTAATTTTATTTTCACACAGATCGAAGTCCTTATCCGGAGTCCGACCTGCACATGGCCGTTTTTGTTGTTCGTTCACCTATTTGTTGCGGTGCATTAGACAGTGGATTTTAACCCTTTATTACGGGTTTTATGAAAGAGCAAAAATAAACAACGTAAAACAAATACTTATCTTTACTGAATAGATTCAGGCGTTACTTTGCGGAAATCCATATTTAATAATAATAAATATATTTTTAAAAGTATTTTAAGAAAACATTAAATAATATTTTAATGAAACACTATCGAGATGAGCACGATTAAGTCTCGATCGTGCGCTCGGTGAGTCAAGAGCTCCTGAAGACGCTTCGTTTAGAAGTGAAACAAATCGAATATTCTTCTGCATGGCGTTAGTGACGTTACGTAGTCTTAACAGTAAAATTAGGCAGTATTGTCACTACATATATATTGTTATATTTTTTAAGTGTTTCATTAAAATGTTAGTTAATGTTTTCTTAAGATACATTTTGTTGTTATTATAAATATCTTTCTAGTATGGAAGTTCCCAACTCCCTATACTTTTTAACTGATAAAAAAAAAGAGTAGGTTGTTAATTCGACTGTATTTTTTTGTGTGTGTTGACTTCAACTTTCGACTCAAAGTCTTTAAATGGTGTATCGATTTTTTATATCCGAAAGATGGTCCTTGTCGTGTGGTTGCATTTAAATTTGAGTGAGATCTGACGAGCCGTATTTGAGTTATCCCTAAAAATGCTTTTTTTTATGTCTGAAGTCGGTTTTTTATTCAACATTTTATTTTTTATGTTATTATGTGTCAGGCAATCCGCCATGATACACCTATTCAGTGAATATTTCAATCGGCTACCTACCGTTCCAAACATACATCCCTATTAAGGTCGTACGGACAGACGAACAGCCCCGAGGCTTAGTAATAGGTTCCCATATTCTAGTACGGAACCCTAAAAACATTAGATATACAAAATGCTCAGGCCCTCAGAGAGGTCGCTCCGCTCGGTCAATAGAACTAATTTTCAAGTTCAACGTAGCTACTGCATACTCGTATAAGTACTGCGGCATTGAATAAAACACCATACGTGAATGTTGATTAAAATACCACCAACACACCGTCACGTGAATGAGGCTCACGTGATGTTGATGATCAAATATTCAGAAGGTCTGCTATGGAGAAAGATTAGAAGTGGTGGCACTGTGGTGCTACACAGTAGGTTCGACCGATTCGGGCGTTGAAAGGAATGAATGCGCACTGACTTATAGTCCTATTAATATAGTTCATATAGTTTATGTTATTAATATTATAAATTATTACCTTTTTTATGTTACTGTGGCGGATCAAACACGAGGCCCTCCTGATGTTAAGCGGACTAACCTCTGCCTATAACAGATGCATTTCGTCACAAGTCACGAATTGCACTGCGCCCGTCACACCTTGATACAGAGTTGTTAGGTCTCATGTGCCTGTAATTTCTCTGGCTCTCATAAGGACTACTGCCGGAACACATCATTAGGTGCTTAGCAACAGATTTTCTACTTGAGGGTGGTCGCTAGCCAGGGCATTTTGCGAATGCCCTTCCACCATGCGGTGAAGCTCATGCCCGCGGCGGGATTCGAACCATGGACCTGCTTCGCGGCAGTCCAAAGCCAATGCCACTGAGCCATCACTGCTGCAAAAACTACTAATGAAAAATTATAATACATTTTACTATATTCACCATTTACCTATAGATCTCATGAAATTAATAAAAATGATACCATTTTGTATAATTGTTGTGTGTTTATTAGGATATTTTATCTAAATTATATGGTTATATAATGTGTACATTAATGAATAATATTTACATATAGTTATTTATTTAAATGTTCATATAATTTTATTATCTCTAAAGATTGGATAGGTACATGCGAATCCTAAAATCAGATTTAAGCACATATTATAATGATAAAGATTAAGTTCCACCGTGTTTTGCCTATATAATAATATGTAATCGTACAATTTTAGAAATCGAGCTACCAAATTAAGAAGAAAATTACAAATGATTATTATTAAGTTCATATGTTTCAAAATGTATATGATCAAATCATTATAAGTACAATAAAAGCTCCTTATTCGCGGTTCCCTTATTCGCGATTTCGGTATTCGCGGGTAGAAAAATTATTATAATATTTCGATTTTCACGGATCTAGTCATAGAAATCGGTGTCCTTTTTTAACGCACCGAAATCTTTTGAGTACTACGGGGCTTTTACAAAGGCCTTTGCGGTTGAATCCAAAAAACGAATATAAATATAAAAATAAGTCTTATTGCCAATATGCCTTAAGTTCGTTGTAAAATGCGGCCGCTGCTGTGTAACGCTGTTCTTTTGCGAATATAAAATATAAATATTAAAAGCCAAACTTAAGGACCCTTTAAAAGCGGAAAAATAAGGGGAAAATTACTAAGGTTTACATACTTTTTGTCTAAGCCAGATAATAATTAGTTGGCATTCTTAAAAAACGAGTTCCATTATGTAATTAAATTAATTTTTAGCATGATTATTTTATTTATTTTGAGTTCTTGGAACTCCCCTTGGAATCCCCTACATTTCTATACAAATTACCGTTCCGTATCCACGGTTTCTGTATTCGCAGCATACTCACGGAACATATAAGTAACCATTTTCCATTGGACGTCCAGACAAACGGAGAGGTGCCATCCATAAGTACTACATGTTTGATATTTCCAGGACTCGTACGAAGCGCCTCGCTACCACTTTTCTCGTGCGTACTGTGATAGAGCGGAACTCCTTACCGTTGTCAGTTTTCCCGATGGATACAACATGGGTGTCTTCAAATTGAGAGTAAATATGTTTCTTCTAGATAAGCGTTCTCATTCTTAGACCGCATTAATACTTAAAATCAGGCAGGGTGTGGTCAAACGCGAACCTATCATGAATAATAGAAAAAAAGGTATACCCCGCGAATCAGAAGCTTTTACTGTATAACCTTATTGTATTGTAATATTACCATCTAATTATAAGAATGTAATTTCCATTAATATATATAACACTGGTCAAGGACAACATTTTGACAAAAAAAATTTTAGTCTTAGATATTATAGCAACATATATAGACCAGATTTTAAAAAAATATTTGATATGTATTAATAGATACTTAAGTCCATCAAGGGCTTTGGTATTTTATTATAAATACGTGGTGCCATACAGTTTGCACTCTTCTGTAGAAGAGCGGTTTTGCCTGTTTGGTATTATGTGGTATTTCTGTGAGATAATTTTGGAAAACATTTTCGTTTTAAGCCCAAACATGGCCCTAACGCAGCGCTTTTGTGTTTATAAAATAACCTCTTTATTAATAGAATTTCCCCAGAAAATTATTCCATATCTTTGGACAGATTCAACCATGCCATAGTACGGACACATTAGGTGTTTATATAGAGCATACGCTAAGCTACTAAGCATTTGACTAAGATCTTCTAATTGTGGTTTCCAATTAAACTTATAACATAATTTTTTTAAAGATATTTCAGCAATTGTATATTAAAGAAATCAAATGCGTTAATATTTAATTTGTTAAACGTAGTCAAGTCCTGATGATACAGGCAATGCCTAGAATGCCTAGTGTGATTACTGATATCCACCTCGATATTGGTGAAATTGTTTGTCTTCTTGCTTGTTACATTTGAAGCCGCCGTAAGCCGCGCGCTAAATCAAGTATTAGACAATCGATACATTATAGCTGGCTGCACGGGAAACACTCTATTGGCACGATTACAGGTATTTCCATTCCGTCATGATGTATTTTCATATCCAAAGTGTTTCCCAGGTGGTCATTCTGGTCCCCAAGATACAGGCCTAGCCGAGGGGCCCACTGATATATATAAAGTATTTGCTACATAATGATTATATTAGGTACCTTAACATTGTCTCAATTACTCATACGGTTAATTTAGCAACTATAATTGTAAAATACATTTATAATTTCTGTGAAATAAATATTTACTTTACTTCTTCAATTCTGCCGAAAAGACATAATTATTAAAATGAACTCATGAAATGACTGAATATTGAAATTAAGGGTTGCGACTTACATGGAGTATGGGCATCCAACAATATGTAAAAGGCAAATCACCGCCCCCTATACGTGTCATTTAGTGTACTTCCGGTTCTCCTCGTTGTCAATCTTATTTGCAAAAATATATAAGGCGCGCATTATGTTCACTTCACAATGAGTAGTAGTGAACATATTATTTATTCTGTTTATAACCTAAAAAACTAAATGGGGGATGTGATTTTTAACTATTTTTGTAGCACAGTCTATCTTAATCTTAACTAAAAAGTCGGTACATAATGCACCGTTTCTTTTATATAATCCACAAATATTTACAGAAAATCGATAATACTATTTTTGACTCTGGTTCGTTGCGATGAGAGACTGATGTGAGACCTTGAAAAGCGAGGCCCGACCCGCACTTGGCCTATTTTTTATAATTATTTGACTATGTGTAAGAAATTACGGATTTGCACCCCCCCCCTGAATCAGAAGCTGGGTACGCCCATGGACTGGTATACCATTGAATCGATTGACTTAAATGCCCCTTGGCTTGCTTAGTCCAAAAGAAGAAAGAATAATATAGATACCATTACGGCGGCGCGGCGTTGATTGAAGATGTTTGATACTTACACTGTGCATAGAAAAGCAATACTCAAAAAACTTACCTATGAAATTACGAACTATACATAAATAACTCCATTTTATAACGTAAATATTATAACAGACAGGCAAATTCATATTCTTCAATCATATGACCCTCTCCCTCTTCATCTTCAAAGAAATTACAAACAGATGCCACGGCTACGAGATAGTTGAAAACTAAGAGTACGTGGACAGCTTGAGACACCCGCCACGCACGACACACTATGGCTGGCTGTTATATAGGGACGTTAATTATTATACGTTACATATAATTACATAATTAATTCCTTTTTACAACCTTAATTAGGAATCACGAAGCTTACCTTATCGACCAGATTGTCCACTGCTGAACATAGCCTCCCCCATTAAGGAGGGCAAAATATGGTAGGTGACATTCTAGCCCGGACCACGGGGGATAAATAACTTTAAAGATTGCATTATTAGAATTCTAAATAACTCAATTACACCAGCCAGCTTAATATGTATGAGCTATTCGTTTTTAAGAGGCAGGTGTTCTTGAGAAGCAATTATTCCTGAGCGCCAGATATTCTGAGCATCATTTGTTCTTGAGAAGCAATTATTCTTGAGCGCCAGTTGTTTTGCGCATCAGTAGTCCTTGAGAAGCAATTATTCCCGAGCGGCAGTTGTTCTGAGCGTCAGTTGTTCTTGAGAAGCAATTATTCCTGAGCGCCAGTTGTTTTTGAGAAGCATTTTAGCGGCCTAGATCTGAAGCCCATTCGTGCTCCTTTGTTACTATCACTATATAATCCAGTCTTCTGCTATCTTCAACATTTTATTATTAAAATCAATCAGACAAAAATCAAATAATTTTCAGTTGTTTATTGTATTTTGCTTACAAATATCACGATTACGTAAAATAAATAACAATAAATTATTGTTTATGTTATAATTATAGGTAATTAAAATCTATAACAACATTTACAATAATGAATAAAAAAAAACTAAATAAAAAAAGACCAAGTTAAAGTAGGTATAAGTTAGGAACTTAAATATTTTAGAAATTTGATGAAATATGTTTAAAGAATTATTTAGGCTATTAGGTAACTATATTTATTAAGATACATTTATATTTAGATATGTTGTAACGTACATAGAACGTTTAAATTATTTTTCGTTATTAGAAAATATAAAAATCTGAAATATGTTTAAATTATTAAATCAACAACTAACATCACTTAAGAATTAAGTATTTCATTTATTAATAATGTTATTATAATAAGAAAAGTATTGATACACAAGTACTTATCTAGTAGTCTATATAGTAATTAGTAACTAAGTATGACTAGTTTTTGGACTACAATATTTATTTTGATTATATAAAAAAAAAAACATAAAAATCCTAATCAAAATGCTCCTTAAAAATGAAAAATGTTTTCGTTTTGCATATTTAGTATTTTTATTTCGATTTGTACATGTATACGCTTACTTTATTGTATATGAACATTATTTTAGACTGCCATTAATTTAGTAACGAAAACACGCATGAAAGTTCCCAAATGCACTTTACAAAAATTCTTTTGAATTATTTTATTTACATAAATAAATAATAAATATGCTTAGCGTCATCCTTAAGGCACTTAACCCTCTTCATGTTCTAAAACTAGCGTTTTTTTTCACCCATTCCAAACATTAAAGACGCCTGTCCATTCCCTCTCTGTTATTGAGAACACGCCACCTGCTATTCTTCCATTGTCCTAAAAGTCAGAATATCCTTTAGCACCGACATCTAGCGAGACAGGTCTGTAATAATCCTTCATTTCTCCCCAGCCACGTGGTGCTACATTGAAGTTTGGACCACAAACCAGCGGCAGACGTGGACTCTTCGGAGACGCGTATACATCGTTCAACTTTGTCGGAGCAAGGGGAACAGGGAGCTCCTGGTTTGCAATGGTGATGGTTGGGGCTGTTATAGGGAAGGGTTCCATTTTGGGCAGGTTGTTGGGTGAATGCTTCAGGACGGATTTGGGGTAAGTCTTCTGGTTTCGCAGGCTGGACGGTGGACGGTAAGCTGTGTCGTGGCTGGCGATTGGTGTCGGGGTAGAGCATGTGTTCGATGTGTTGCGTCCTGGAAAAGAGAATATAAAAGACGTTGAGATAATGCCGGAAATAACGACGTCAATGCAAGCTTTATCGACGTAAAGAAGCCCCACTTTAAATAAAGCATCCATAGGTCTACTAGACGCTCCCTCAATTGTATTTTCGTTTGTAAAGTTCAATAACTGTGATTATAGTTGATGAATCTATAGGCTATGGTACAGTACTTACTTCGATAAAACTTTTTTGACATCGCTAGAGCAAATAATCTATGTTTTAGTAGAAATCTGCGACCTTATACAATGGATCTCTACTTATTTAATTAAGAGTGTTCCAATAAACGGAAGCACGATTTTTCGTGTAGAGCGGGATGGCTCCCTTTCTTTGCAAAATGCATCACCACTCCACCGCACCGTATGGAAAACTTATCTCTGAAGAAATCGTTTTCTGTAAAGAGTTTGTCGATGGACTCATTTCCTTGCTACCATTCTCGATTTGAAGTTAAGGCCAACGCAAAGTGCCATATGTCAGCTAGACTAGGAACATGTAATATGCGTTACAGTATGAAAAGCAAACTGCTCCAGTGCAGATTGATTACTAATATTAACCACTTTCATAATTATTACAACGTAATATCCTTCAAATAGTAAGTTCACGGATTCCATTTGAGAGAATAAGTATTATTATATTGTAAGCTTCTTGATCCTTGAAACAACCTGACAAGAGTGACAAGTTCGGTAACAGCTGCTGTAGGCCACAGCAAGCCCTGAATTCACTATAAATAATAACAGCTTGGCTCACGATCAAGCTGTCAATTCAGTCACGATACAAACTGTCACGTTAATGCGTCGCCGAGATTGTAAACTAATGTGCGAATCTGTTCGTGAGGCTGTTAGTCAAAGTCGTGGCCTAAATGTTCCGGACTTTGAAACTTTCGATCTTATGTATATAGATAAAGAAGTCATACTTATTTTGTCCGTATTCAGGTGCCTTCTATCGAAGATTAACCAAACCTAGCTACTAATAACAAATATTTTAAGATAACATTATGTTAATATTTTAGAAAAACACTTTAAAAATATAAATAGTATATCCAGTGACAATTCCACCTAATTTGCCTGTTAAGCTTACGTAACGTCATAAACACCACGTAGCCAAATCGGAAGAATGCTTCTACACGCAGCATCCTCAGAAGGTCTTGACTTTTCGAGAGACCGATCGAGAATCTAGCTTGCTACCTTAGGCCTGAAATAATTTACAGCACGAATTGTTACGCTGTCTTTGTCGTCTTTGTCTAACTAATGGATGGAGTTGTGCCAGTCAGTGAGTTGAATTTGGAGTGTCTTCTTTTCTTGGCATGTTTTTCCCTCTATTCTTGTGGTAGCTAGATTTAGAGCTAAGGCGAGACAAATATCAGAGGCATTATTGTCTTACTAGAATGGTAATGAAGATGAACATCATTTGAACATTTGAACTCCATAAAATTCTTCGTTTTCAAAGAAATGTGTCAAAATAACGTTGATTTCCATTATCATTCTAACAAGACAGTGAGGTCCCAGGTTCACTTTATACAACAACAATAAACGCAGACATATGCCCTTCCATCTACTAGGCATCTTTGCATGGTATTTGCATATTGGCAGATGCTCGCTAGCTATCACGCTCAAATAGAAAATCTGCCTTGATGCACCTAACAGCGCATTTCAGTAGCTTACTGTTTACCATAAGACTCAATTCCTAATCGAGCTTAAGTTTATTTTCCGTTCTCAGTCCCATTATTACTAACCCACAGGTGAGATATTAGTCAAAGGATAACTTATCAGGAGTAAACAAGTACCTACTCCCTCTAAAAGTCCCTCAGAAGTCCCAGCTTATTTATATGAACTCATTTGATTATACTGCTAATCAAATCGTAGCCTATATCAATTAAAATGTCCTTACCTCGTCCCTCATGCACCCACTTGACGGATCTCTTCTTCCTGTTGACGTACATGCTCTGCCCCCGACTCATGTGGTTGCTGGAGTCACTGAGGGACTTGCTGATCGCTCGTGCCAGGTCCATCTGCTCCTTGACTGTGGGGTGCACGCCGGGCACGTAGAACGCTGATGATGCGAATGTTTTCTCTGGAATGTTAAGAGCGAAAGTGATGGTCAATAATTTCTCAATAATTTGTCTGAATTGGAACATCAATTTGGAGGGGAGGGGCTACCATAACATTGCCTATGGGGTGCCAGACCCTCAGAAAGTCACCCCCCCCCCCATATCTACCCGTGGGTGTCTTAAGACGCGCGACTAAGGGTTACATACTAGGTGGGCTGCAGCGCTTTCAGAGTAACCGATATCTCACACTGCTATCCTCAAGACGCCTGCCTAGCATGAGGATTACGGCAAACCCCCCATAATAGGAGAGCAGTTCAGCAGTGGAAAATCCGGTTGATACAGTACCAAGACAGAACCGTGGGGTGTCGGGCTAGAATTGCAGCATTTCTTGCTGTAGGAGTCGTCAGAGGCGATGAAAGGAAAAATACAAGAAGGTGGGCAGCAGCACCTTCTAAAGAAATGCTCTCTTACACTTCCAATACTCTTGCCAAGCACGGGGATTATGGTAACCACTTATGAGGGAGGCCTTTATTCAATGGTGGACATTGAGTGTCGATGATATCGATGATGACGTTAACAGAACTTGAAACGTTCAAATTTGAAAACTGTTGAATATCGGACCAGTAATGGGAACAAGCATACATCATTGAAGGGTTATGACCATCACTAAATAGTGTACTGTGTAACCTATTGTATTATATCAGCCGTAATATACCTACTTGTATTTTATGTCGTGTTTTTTTTGTTTCCTAATTCAAACAACATAGAAGCCTTCGTACGACATCTACCGTCATCACACAGGACTACATTTTTAGTTCGTTTCTGGCTCGTATGAAAATCAAACAAACCAACGTCGACACAGACGCTATCTAAAAAGATAGTCGTAAAAGTTAAATTTATCACTTTTGGTTCTTGTTTTGGTTACTATCTGTATGTCAAAGTATGCACAGTTTTTTTCTACTACCCGCAACGAGCTGCGGTTGATGCTTTGCTTCGCCGCGGCAAACCAGTTTCAATGGAGTCATCGTTGGACCGCGCCTCGCGTCATACATCACGATTGGTGTCGCATTCCTAATTTAAATTTAAGTAAATATTGTGTTACACCGCATCGTGTTTTCTATTACGTTAAGAAGTGCATCATCATATTTTGCTTGGATTGTGGAATATCGGACTATACCTACTACTGTTTTTTTACTACGTGAGATTTTGTGACATACGTGAAAGGTGACCGCACCGCGGCTTCTACAAGGGTGACACTGACTAGGTGTTCGAGAAAGGTATGGTATGTGCACATACATTTTAGTAGCCTCAATTAAGAACCTCCTTTGTGTTAGGGAAACTCTTTTCTATAGGACTACTACATACTCAAGGCTTCAATTACCTACTATAAACGATCATCTAACCAGCCACTACCCCGCGCGGTACGAGTTCCGTTATTTTGAGGAAAATTATTTTCACTAACTTGTAAAGAAAACAGTAGAAATTACAGGCACATGAGACTTAACAACTATGTCTCAAGGCGACGGGCGCAGTGCAATTCGTGACTTGTGATGAAATGCATCTGTAATAGGAATAGGTTAGTCCGCTTAACATCAGGTGTACCTCGAGCTTGTTCCGTCACAATAACATAATTTTCTTTTTTGCAAAAAATGGAACAGACTTCAACACCCAAAAGTGTGAGTGTGTGTGTATTTGGGTGTTGAAGTCGGTTCCATGTTATGGTAAAAAAAAAAATTCACAGTTTTCATTGTTGACGACTATATCATCAAGATAGCTAAATATTTTTCAGGTATTTTAGTGTAACTCAAAAACGGCTTGACCGATTTTGATGAAATTTAAAATGGGACCAAACGACAAGCATCGCCTTTCAAACAAAAAAAGAATTTTCAATATCGGTTCACCCAGTCCAGAGTTCTGAGGTAACAAACATTCAAAAAAAAAACTCCTTCTTTTTTGGAAATCGGTTAAAATGTGATTTTAGGTACTAGTGCTTAAAACAATTAATTTCATTCAACTGTTTTATTTAAATTGAGGACGAACGCAAATATATATAGATTCTGTCAATGGATGTAGGTAATATTTTTTGTATAATATACAAAAATTACAAAAGAGATATATTATATCTCTTTATTAGATTTTTTTATGGATATTGTATAGATTCAGCCGTTACTTTGCGGAACTCCATATTTCTCGTAGAGTCCTGAGGATGCTTAGTTTAGAAGCGAAACGCGTTGAATATTTTTCCGGTGTGGCTGCGGGGCGTTTGTGACGTCACGTCAGCTTAACACGAAAATTAGGCCGTATTGTCACTAGATATATATATTATATTCTGTGTACTATTTTAAGTGTTTTATTAAATTAATAATTAAAAATGTTTTAGGTTGTCTATGCTACATAAAAATATATGACTCTTATACACCGGTAAAAAATCCCTGTGGTTTTGAAAATCGTTTATAAAACAATGTCTATATAATTATATCAATACTACAAAGTATAGAGAAAGCGACAGAAACTATCACCAAGTTTGTATATTTTGAAGCAGTGATGGCTCAGTGGCATTGAATATGGACTGACGCGCAGCAGATCCATGGTTCGAAACTCGCCGCGGGCTTGAGGCAAAATGCTCTTTCACCGCGTGGTGGAAGGGCATTTTACGAATGCCCACCTAGTTAACGACCACCCTCAAGTAGAAAATCTGAAGCCAAGCACCTGTTCCGGCAGCAATCATTGAGAGCCAGTGAAATTACAGGCATATGAGACTAAACAACTATGTCTCGATGTGACGGGCTCAATGCAATTCGTGATTTGTGACGAAATGCATCTGCTATAGGCAGAGGTTAGTCCGCTTAACATCAGGTGGACCACAACTACACGAACACATAAGAAAAAAAGTTCATCGTATGTTAATACTTTCTGTTAATAATAATTAAAGCTTACCAAATTTCCTGTCCTTTTTGATGAGGTGTTCCTCAGCATCAGGCGCTGGTGTGAAGATTTTGTTGAGGTCCACTTCTTTGTCACCCACGATCACCGGCTTATTCTCCATGTCTTCCTAGAAATGTAGCCCACAAATGATTAACAAATTGTTGTAAAAGCACGATTATACGATTTATACCATGGATGCCTTTTTAGGGTGAATTGAATTGATTTTAAGATATTTGAATGACACACACAATGAACGACATGTAGCCATTTGCATCCTTTAACTCCCTGCGACCCTCACGATGTCCTCGGTCTATCTAGAGAATTCTATAACACAACATCATCCCACGCGATTTGGTAGGAAGAATCAATTCGTCACTTTAACTTTCAAATTCTGACATTACGTGTCAGAGGTTCTTCTTTGATCAATTTCCTCATTCTGAATTTTCCTTTGACTCTAGGACCACGGCAATGAAAATTACGATTTCTATAAATTACTGCATCTTTACTTCAAATGAGCACGTCTGATCGTGTTTATTATAAAAAACCGCTTCTACGCGCCTAGTGTTTTGCTAGAGACAACATATCCAAAAATATGATGCTTACACTTCTACTTCTTAATTTGACTAATTCAGCAACTCACTCCAAGTCTTTACGTACCAAACCACCAACAAACTATAGGAAGATAGACACGTCCTTCAAGTCAGCAATTCAGGTTTTTATTATGACAGGTGATATGTAACAGCCCTTACAACAATTGAAATCCACTGCTGGAACCCCTGAGGATCGGTTGTCAATATATTCACAGAATACATTAGATTGTTTAGAATAAGTTACCGATTTATTTAAGGGCTATTACTTAGTCCACAAATAAATAAAAGCTTAGTAAGTTTCAAGAACAACAATACTTGATATTTCAGTGTCGCTGTTTGTGGTCAATTCAAGATGTGGCGCCTGTTCAAGAAGTGGTTATTTTAAGTACCTATATATGTATTGATCAATCAAGCAGATTTAATCCAGGAAGTGGTAATATCTATTTGTGGCTATTCGGTATCTAATCGGCCATCGGGCAAATTCTGAGATCTAACTTATGTTAGTAATTTTGTTTCTTCGATGAGTTTCCTCGTTCTGGATTTTATAACGCAAAGCAATTCCAAGCATAGCTCTTTCCATGGCTCTCATAACTCTGAGCTTTTTCAAAATGGCGCACCGGAAGCACTTCATCTTCATTCTCAGCGGCATGTTAATTTCCATCTGAGTTGGTTTCCTCGGTTGACTAGTGAAATCTTCATTACTGGACAATATTATGTCTGAGATAAATACAGACATCGATATCTTCGAGAGTTTCGTTTCCAATTATTGCAGGTGTCCATCATGACCGTCTGACATACTTATTTCTAAATACTACATACTAAGTACTGTATGGGCAGGGGCAGTTCGTTAACATTAGGCAGGAGACGATCAATTTAAAAATTGTTTCAACTATAATAAGATGACTACACAGCTAGAGTGATAATATGTATTTACGTGAGTTTATTTTTTGACCATAACTTCTTTGACCAAAATTGCCATGACCAAAATCTTACCTGCTGGTGGATGCCTAGATAAAGTGGTCATATCTTATAAATGGACTTATCCTTTAATGGGTACTGACTCTCAATTTTCCTACGTGTTGTAGCTAATGGCAAGAAGCCTTACCACCGTGCAAATAAACTGCGGTTACGAAAGCAAGCACAAAGGTAATTTTGTTTATGCTTTCGTAATTATTTTCAGATGTTGGAATTTTCAACCATACCTAAGCTAATGACAGACGTACAGCATTGTCGATGGCTTATATATGGCCTATATAATAAGCAATCATTTATGGCTATTTTTTGGCTGAGCACTCGCAATGTTGAATGCTTATTCTTTAGCACTTAGGTATGTTAAGTTACAATACCTAGCTACTCTACTAATTTATGTGCAGGTATATACCTTTCCTGGTGGGGACTCTGGCTAGGATAGTACCCCCATATCTTCTTATGGGAGTCTTAAGAGGTGACGAACAGAAAATTATCAGAAGGTGGGCAAGGTGCGCCTTCTAAAGAACTACATCTGACAATGTGATCTTCAAGACTCCTCCCTAGCGTGGGGATTATGGCTTATGATTATGGCTTCCTCTCTTATTAGGAAGGCTTTTGTTTGACTGTGGATGTTATGGCAGCTGATGATGTTAATTTAACATACCTAAGTGCTAAAGTGTAGTTCTAAAAAAACAGAGATATAAATCATGTTTATATATGTACAATGATCAATTTGCATCAGATAATGAAGGTAATACAGTAAAATATGAGTTTCTGAAATAAACACGATTGTGACGAGGTATGTATGTCTAATCTTATTTTAATTTAGAGGAACATAGATATCTGTAAATGTATTAAAAAAGCGCAAATATTATAAAGCGTGCCCAAGCATAAACGAATTTAATAATAAATATGTATACATAATACACACCATAAATACATAAATTAAACCTTTTTGTGTAAGTAATAAAGATGCAAGCAAAGCGAAAAGTGCACACAAGCCAGAAAATATTTACAACAGATTTAATAATTAAAAATACAATGTATGTATTTATGACCTAAAACGAATAAAAACCGATTATCACAATAGAAAAATTAAAAATTTAGAGACATTGGTTTCATCTTGTTGAAAAAATGTCCTAATGAAATATTTACAGCAGATGTAACTAGTGACTGCATGTTTTTGGATAATCTAGGACAGTCTTACGGAAGCAGATTCCGGAGGCTGCAATATAGCTTCATCGCGGACGCCGGACAATTCGCCATCGTTCTGTGTAAGATTTATTGTCTTATAAGTAATTAACCTACATGTTAAGTAATACTATCAGTAGAAAAATCTTTGTGACGTGTCAGACTTTTTCAATGCTATTGTGGTTGAAGCAACGTAATGCAAGTAAAGCCTACAATTTATAAAAACTATTATTACAATAAATACTTAACACTTTAGCTCAAATTATGATAGTTTAACTTTAAATCTTTAAAACGTATTCATGAATTTACATAAGTTGACTGCTTAAAATAATAAGAAAACGTTATCATCAATGTAGAGATCTATTTATATTTTTTTTTAATACATCTTTGGTCACAGTTTCATCCGGTAGTAAGTGATGATGTGGTAGAAGGTGTTAAGAGGTTTAAATATAGAATTACTGGGTCTCAAGGATAGCTGCCGGAATACACAATTAGGTGCTTGGCGGGAGATGTTTTACTTGAGGGTGGTAGCTAGCCAGGTGGACATTGCGGTGACGTTCAAGTCTGTGACAGGATTGTAACAATAGACCTACTGAGCGGCCGTCCATAGCCATTGCCACTGCTTCAATGTATTAAAAATTCAAAATTTGAGCCAATACCGAGTTTGATAATTTAGAACAGTGTCGAGACAGCCTTACAGAAACATTTTCCGGATATTCCAGTTCCGGCGGCTGCAAAATAGCTTCGTCGCGTTGTCCGGAAAATTCTCCATCGTTCTGTATAAAATATTACACAATAAATTTTGAGCGTATTGCACTTTATATATTTAGTTTGAATGATCAGTGAGAAAGTGATATATTATTATATTCACTCATTGTTATGAATTATGATGCATAATATTCACTTAGAAGAATACAAATTCTTTGTTATGTAAATTTTCCAAATAACAACAATGAAATATTTATAAATCTGTCAGATTCTGACAAAACGATAATGCACAATCAGAGAAGTTAGTAAAATCAGAACAACAAAAACAAATTAATCCGGCAAATCCCGTAAAACGTGGATACCGTAGTCGTATGTGCGTAGCGCAGTCTATTCGAAGGGCGTCAGAAAACATGTTTCGACGTAGTTATAGCTTGCATTGAATTTAAATAATACAAACTGACCGGAATGAGAAAATAACTTTTTATGTAGATATGCCCTTCATGGACTGGTACAAAGTGACTTTAAGGGGTGAAACTGGAAGCTGGAAGAACTGGATGGTCACACACAGTCGTAGTCGTAGAAAGGTTACAAACAAGGAAGGGCGATGATCACTCCCTTATTTGAAGGTTTAGGTCTAAAACTAACCATGATTTCAATTTATCACATTATACTTGTATTCTTACAAATTTATTAAAAGATAGAGAAGAGAAGAGAACTAATGAGCCATGAAATATTTTCATGAAAAACTTTCGATGCTGATAACTTTATAATTTTAATTATTTTTTTACTTTATTTTTAATCTTTTACGGCACGTATGTGCCTAGACAATGAAAAGATAAATTCATATCATATTTAGGTCTGCACCTACGAATAAATGACTTATCATTTATTTGTAGACCTGCACCTAAAACCTTAATAAGGGAGTGATCATACTTCAACGGTTGTATGAAGAAGTCAAACGGTCAATTCAACCAGCATCTTTCAAAATGCTTTTAAAAATTCCAACTCGAGAGAAAGATCTTAAAAAGAATGAAGAATAATTGGGTTTCACTAAAGAAATATCGTCCTTAGATACCAGCTAGTGAAGAAATAAATTAGTGTCTACATTTTGGAAAACTGCTGAACATTATTTCAGATATTCCAGTGACTGGTGTTTCATTTCAGGTGTTCTATCTGTCTATTAGGTATTATTATTTTCAACGTGTATATCGTAAAATTTCATATTCAATAAAATATATTTTTTGGCAATTTCACATTGCTTTATCTCAAAAGTAGAGGTTTCTATAATTTTGAATTTTCAAATGAATTTCAATTACTAGGTTTGCTTTTAAATCACTATAGATGTCTCTGATTCCAATTGTAGTTGGCGTGAGAGCAGCTAGTAAGTGTAAAAACTAGCCGTTAATAAATTTAGAAAAATATAAGTAGGGCAGCCTTACGAGACCAGATTCCGAGCAAGGTGTTGTTTCCTCAATTGCTGCTTGGTGTCCTTCGGGAATTTCCCCGGACTCTCCTTCAGTCTGTTGTTAATGATTAATGCTTAAATAATATCAACAACTTGACAAAACTGGTCACAAATATGAATTTATGACATTACCTATATATCCGAATATGGCTACGGTCACAAAGCCGACTAATTTTGCTGGCGTCGACTAATTGAACTCCTAAAGATTCTTATATGACATCGATCCAAATGTATTTAGACTTTTAACTAAACCTGCACTGTCCCATGTCCAAGGAGGTTTTGATTTAAGTAATAGTACTTACACTAATATTATCAAGGCGAAAGTTTGTGAGTTTGTTACTTCTTTGCGATCAAAGGGTTGGACCATTTTGGATGAAATTTGTTATGAAGGTAGATCAAGCGCTGGATTAATACATAAGATACTTTTTATCATCAACATCCATCAATACGCAGGTGTTACCGCGGGGCGCAGCTATTAAAAAAAATAACACGGTGAGCTCTTCGCCCGCCTTTTCTAAAATAATGTTATAAAGAAACTGAAGATTCTTGAAATAAAAATGTTAATTACACAGTAATTAAACCAGAAAATTGATTAAAATTCTCGTATGATCAACGTCCAGTCTTTTGATATGACATGTAAACGATTCTGGCGCGGGCCCAAGAGTCCCTTGGCATCAGTCCCACATAATTTACGATCACTAGCATTTTTTTTATATCCAGGCCAAAAGTAACGTGGCTCGGTTGTTTTATTGTTTTTCATGCGTATCTTTTGCATTGTAGTACTTTGCATATTTTGTTTTATTTCAAGTGGATTGTCTGTACAGTGAGTAAGAAGAGTGTGATGTACAGTGTCAAGATAGGATTGCTGTGATGGATGAAAGTATAGACGAAAACAAATTGCCTAAGCAAGTACATATACAGACGAATATGGAACAGTTGTAAGGGGAAGACCTCAGCGAACGTATTTTAGCTCTGACCATATTGGAGGTGTTGTAGAAAAAGTAACCGTTACGAATATATGCTACGAATATATACACGTGGACAAGTTCGATAGCTCCGACTATAGTTTTATAGCTCCGACTATAGTTAATGAATGTAATAAGATTGAAGGAGGCAGGAACCTGCTTAGATAGTAAGACAAAAGTCTAGCTCTACATCTGCCCCGTGATTCAGACTGAATGATAACTCGGTACACCAACATTGTATCTTATGAAATTATTGAGGAACATTCAGGTAATTGTATCAGGTATATGAATCTGTGGCGGCCAAAAGAACCAAAGTAAATTTTTTAAACAAATTCAAAGATAATGTAAAATAATAATGGAATTATATATATTTATTGAGAGTATTTTTAAAAGGTGGAAGCGTAAACGTTAGGACAATATCCTAATAGATAAGTAATAAGTGAAAATTTAAAAATTTGTAGAAATCGAATTCGCAAACCTGTAGGGTTTCGTTTTTTTAAAGCTGATAGACTAGCATTTGAACACTATTTCATCTGATAATAAGTGATGTGGTCGAAGATGTTGTTCAGGCTAACCAAAAATTACTGGCTCTCAAGGACAGCTGCCGGAACTCACCGTTAGGTGTTACTCGAGGGTGGTAACTAGCTAGGCGGGCATTCGCAAAACGCCCTACCACCATGCAAAATTTATACCAACAGACAATAGCTACAATATGATACGTGTGGTATGTATTTATCATAAAATCACCACTTCATTGCATCCAAATGGGTTAACTGCTTCACGAATTCCCACCTGGTTAGCCACCACCCTCAATTAGATATCCGTCGCGAAGCACCTAACGGTGTGTTCCGGCAGCTGTCCCTGAGAGCCAGTAAAATTACAGGCACTTGAGAATTAACAACAGTATGTCTCAGTGTGACGGGCGCAGTGCAATTCGTGACTTGTGACGAAATGCATCTGTTATAGGTAGAGGTTAGTCCACTTTTCATCAATCAGGTGGGCCCCGCGCTTGTCATCTTGAGCCACAATCACATTAAAAAACTACAATTCGGGTCATATTAGGGTTTCCAATTCATTCACATTTATAAAATCAATAAATTTTAGAAAAACATCTGAAGTACAAGTGTTATGACTTTATTAGTAATATGCCAGTTTTGTTATCATTAATTCTTGATTATTGACCGTGGTCACGAGTAGACTCCGATTTAGAAACAAGAGTTTATTTCACGAAAGTTTAAAGAAAAGAATATGTCTGTTATTCTTGTTTCCTTTACAAACACTGACATCACCACTTATCATCAATTTACAATGATTAGCATAACTTTTAAAAGCAATATCAACTACGTTATATTGAATGAAAGTGCTCACTCTACTTTTCTCGCCACGTCATACCTTGACTTTCATTCCAAATGCCAAACCTAGCTACCTGTCTGTAGACCTACATAATAGTGCTCCAAATTCAACCGTGGGGCATCGAACCTGCACTAGCGTAGACTTGGCCTCAGATGAAAGTAGGCCAGCTATGGCACCGTCTGTTTCAAATTAAAAATCTAATTAAAACGACAAACTGTGGCGCATTCTTATGAACTGTACATACTCACCCCTATGTATCTATAGGTGTATTTAGCTATTGTGGTACATATATATACTTATGTATAATTTTGTGCCAAAGCGCACATAGCGGAACTTGCCTAATTCTATGCGTCCACTATTTACAGTCAGAAGGTGTCTAAGAAGGCTCGTGTCTGGCTGTTCATGGGGGAGTGTTGGTTCCGACAATAATGTATGGGAATGAAAGTTGGGTATGGCAGAAAAGCTGAATAAATGCTGTGGAGATGAGAGCATTGAGAAGCATGATTGGAGTCAAAAAGCCCTTTGACAGGATAAGGAATAATGTGACAAGGGAACGATGTGGTGTGAATGTGGATGTGGTGACAAAAATCGAGAAAGGTATGTTAAGATGGTTTGGACATGTAAAGAGAATGAATGAAATGAGATAGACTAAACGGGTAAACGTGGGACAAGTGAACGGAAGTGTTGGAAGGGGAAGACCTAGGCGAACGATCCGAAATCAGATTAAAACGTTCTGAAAAAAGGCCAGTTCAGTAGCCTAAACTGACGCTCATGTATGAAAGGATTGATGAGTGTAGATGAAGCAAAAGAGAAATAGGAGAGTAAGGATATGAGAATAAGTGGAAATCTGTGTTCACCCTAGGAAAGCGGCGTGATTTTTATGTACCCTATATTTGTTTACTAATAGTAGGTGCATTATGGACCTATTTCTTAACGTGCAAAGAGATGTACAAATAAACAAGAATGTTTTAAGAGACGTCTTGACTTTCGGTTTGATAAATTACCAGCTGTCAAAAAAGTTTCTATGCATTCATAAAGCTTCTACGTAATGTAACGTGTTGCATCTCTCCGCGGTTCATTTGAACCATAAAGCTGTGCCAGAAGTTGCTCATTCTTGGCACCTGCACGACTGAAGATTGTTTGAGCACTTGAGTTATCGTTAAAAACATCTCTATGAGTAGATCTGTGAGTCTGTAGGTCTGTAGCCAGCTAGATGGCTAACATCAACACAAGTGTCTTTTCCAATCACAAATTCGAATGGATGAAATTATGAAGAGGAACTTGCGTAGTCCGCTATTACAGTCATAACTTGTATGGGAAACCGCTAAATGTTTTTTCTATTGAGCGTTTCAATGGGCGCATTCTTTTCATATACCTAATAGGCTAGCCTTTGGCCACTATCTCACCTGATGGTAAGTTGTGATTTGGTGGAAGATGTTGTTCAGGCTAACCTAGAATTATTAGCTCTCAAGGACAGCTGCCGGAACATAGGCTGGCGACATATGATGAGCATCTGATATGCTCTAAACCCGCGAGTGTTCGATCCCCAAAGTGAGTGTTTTTGCCGGTATTAAATATTAAATATACTTGTGTTCTACTCAATGAGCTCTAGACGGTACTTCACATGCTATTTCAAATAAGTATATTTTTAGTTTTACCTGCTTCACATCTATCGGAGACCCCCTGAAAAATAATGTAATTGAATTTCTAGAACAGTAGCTATATTTGGTTCATCAGATATGTTTTACAACAAATGTCAGGATTTCAGATGTGTAACTAATTCTGTTTACGAGCTATAGACCCGTAACTTACGGACGGACAGACAGACAGCAGTGTTTCACTAATATGGTTTCGTTTTGACCTTTGGTTTTCAAACCCTAAAAAGCACTTATCAGTACATCATCACAATATTTATGGGTGCTACCTGGCTACATGCAATAGATAATTCTTTTATAGACTTGTCTATTAAAATAGGCTGCAGGGAGGAATAAGAAAGAGTACAGATTCTTTACCAACCTCATAAAAACATCTAATGAGTTTCTAATAGCCATCTCCAGACAAAGATATTTCGGTTCCCTCTTCAGACTCGGTCGGAAAACTTCTAGAAGGTCAATGCACTATCGGTTCAAAGAACGGCCTAGATTCAAAATAGACAGTAGCAGTTTAAAACTGACCCTGGTTTAAAAGAAATTAAGTGGTCATTGACTTAAATACTTTTTAGACACGTCTTTTTTTAAGGGAAGTGTGCACGAAGGCACGAAGCGCTTATCATACGGACGTATTAGTATCGTCATATTTTAAATACCAAGCGGCCTATAATTCGCTTTATGTTTCTATATATTTATGTGTAAGAAGTATGTCCTAGCTGGAGGTTAGATTGGTCATGCATAGAAATAAATAAACAATATTTATGTGTTCAAAATCTGTGTAACTTTGCATTCAAGTCCTTGAGCCGAATATACCTATATGGATATTGTTTGCCAGTTTTCCGCCAATTATCTGAAATATTCAAAAATATCGTTTTGTACAGGAATTATTATTTTTACATTTAGGAATAAAATGAATGATTAATCGAAAAACTGGCAAACTAGAAGTATAGGTATTAGGTTCAGGGTTATGCATGAGCATTTTAAATTTTTTAATATGTAAATTAATTTTCTTCACATGCAATAAACCTTATTAAGTATAATGTATAATATATAATCTCGATTATATATTCCACCTCTGGTGTTGCGTATGTTTGTGGGGAACGGTGATCACTTACCATCAGATGAGCCGCCTGATCGTTTGCCATCCTACCCCATAAAAAAAATTCTAATAATTAATTACTGTGAGATAAATGTTCTAAGTGACGATTTTTATCTCAATAAACAATTTATATATTATTTTATTAATGTCCGTGAATAACACAAAACCCAGATGTGAAGTAGAGTCGAGTCAATTTCGAATAACAACTAAGAATATGGGGGTAAAACTCTGCGTACCCACAATGCCAGAGCTGTCTTAGAATTACTTCACTTCTAATTAAACGAAACCTTACCTTGTAGGTACTATACAAGTAGTATTTAATATAATGTGACGAAACTTTGTTCATAACTTTGTATGGCAAGCGCAGCTTGCACGTGTGATGGTAAGCGTGACGCCTGTCCATTACAGTTACAAGAGTCACAGTTCCCATGCTGCTTGTAATGATGATGAAAAGTATCCTTTGTGTTAAATCAGCACCTAAACTACGTATATTCTTAGTTTCATCCAAATCGGTTCAGGCGTTTCTGCGTGAAGGAGTAACAAACTGCATACACACCCACATCTTCACTCACAAACTTTCGTCTTTATAATAATATAAGTGTGATGTGGTGTGAAATAGTAATATTATGTGATAAACACGCTTTATATCCCCGTGGGGGTGGGCAGAAGTGTCATAAATACCCGCGTTTCGCCAGTCATGTTTGGTGCAATGAAACAGGAGACAAATATATTGCTTCCTTCCGGATACAATACCTAACAATGAAAAATGTGAGACAATCTTAATAATAATCTGACCCGACCTCGGATCAAACTCAGAACCTTGCAGTTCATAACCAAGTGATGCTTTAGGCCACTTGACTAATAAGACAGTGGAAAAATAATTAAATATTTGAATTAAATTATATTAAATATTTGATTTTCAAATATTAATCTATAATTAATTAATCTTAAAAGTTGTTCTACGGAAAAATTAAAAGTAGTTTTTCAAATATTCGACTGGATTAATAAGAAACGGATCAATTCAAAATTTTAAAGAGATTCCAACATTTTTATATGGAATATGGCATATCCGCCATTTTTTTTTATATTTTCTCGCACGTTGTTATTAGTAAACATGAGTAGAGGATACTTACATAAACCAAAAATATTATAACATGTGTACCCTTAAGTGTCAAGATGCTGAAATATTTCGCGGTAATGATCGCCATGTAAAAATTGCATTTCATGCAGATATTAGTATTGCCTTCAAGTAAATTCTTAAGTCAACCTAAGAACCAACCTAGTTTATTTCGCGTATTTGAATACAACAGTACACACGGAATTACTGTATTTTTAATTATTTTCATTGTTCTCATAAGGCGATCTTTATCACCAAATAATCAGATACGTGACAACTGACACCATGTTATTGATAGAAATGGAACGCACTCGTAATTAGTTTAAGTTTTAGCCGCTCACTTCTGTGGCGCTAGGTGTGTTATAGAAAACTGTAATGTCACTCCGTGTAGATTTTGTTTAACAGTTTATTAAAATAAAACACACATAAAACGAAATTACCCATTTGTTATTTGCTAAAAACCTTCAGTTACTAATATTCTCTTGTTTGTATAAGTCTACCCACATAATATTATACAACATAAATAGTGCGCGAAAACTATGAAAATAAAAAATGGCGGGGGTCGATATGCCACAAAGGTCCTATCCCCTTTTTGAGTGACATTAAATCTACACGCATTAAATCTACGGCACAGGTTGTTCTGTACTTATAGTGGAATATAATAATATACATTATTCGGTACAACAACCTATGCCATTTTAGAGTTTAATGTACCAACGTAAGTTATTAAAATTTCATAATATTAGACATGTGTCATGTCGTACAAAACAGTTAAGTATGGGTAGGTACCTAGGTATTTACCACGAAGCAATTGATGTCAATGAATTTCAACTCCTACACGCTGTCACAATTAACATTTCAAATGCCATTTAGATTTTGATCGATGTCATGTAAGAATCTTAACAGTGGTAGGTATAGCTTTAGTTATTCGACCTCGATATACCTCGTAGGATTGTAATAATAATAAAGCCGGCCAAGTACGAGATGGACCTGCAAACCAAGGATTCCGTGCAAGACAGGTACTTATGTTGAACCAAGCATTAAGCTTTGCCTAGATAAACTCTCTATTGACAATGCGACGGTCTTCCTGTGAGTCAAATTGAATTCAACTTTACAGAGGGATCCACATATACATTTTTTTTATCTTATTGTGACAGAACAAGCTCGAGGCCCACCTGATGTTAAGCGGTTACCTCTGTCTATAACAGATGCATTTCGCACAAGTGATAAATTGCACTGCGCCAGTCACCTTGAGACATAGTTGTTAAGTCTCATGTGATTTCACTGGCTCTCAAGGACTACAATAATACATGATCTATCTGGAAGATTTAGTTCTGATGCATACGCAGTTTATAACATAATACAGTTAAAAGAGGTAGCTACTGCCAGGCTAGTTTATTTCGCGTACATCAACGATATTTTATCGTATAGTGTATTGCTGTGGGGAGCTGCTGCAGAGATAGAGACATTCTTTGTCTTACAAAAACGTGCAATTCTAGCCATAATAAAATATGAAATGTATCCCAGTTAATATTTTAACTTAACCGAGACTGAATATATTTAAAAATAGTATGTACGTTGGTAAAAAAAATATTATATGTTAATTAAACAATGACAATTACGATTATAATAACACGAGGAATAATAATAAATAGCTGTGCCTGGTTTTAGGCAAAGGCATTCACCGGTCCTTCTTAGGGAATTGTGTGCGGTTTTATAATAATGTTCCCAAAATTAAATAAAAATGTGTCGCTTATACAAGAAGCATTGTCTGTAGGTCTTGATACTTCGAGCACGTAAACGCGAAAATTGTTAAAATTTATGAATAAATATGGATTTCCGAAAATTGACACCTGAGTCTTGTTTTAGTGTACTGTACTGATGCTGTTTCGATGTCTTAAGCTGTCAATTTAAAATTGTAAACATCACATTCAGATAGACAGACAACCAGATGACAGGAACAATCAAATAAAAAAGAAAGCTATATAAAAAAGAGCCAACAAAGATTGATTACATTTATGAACTAATTCATATGATAACAGTGGATTCAAATTATGGTGAGTATTAAAGACTAATAGTTATTAACTATTCTGACAACACATTATCAATAATGAAAAGAAGCAGAAACAGGCCTAGTGTAATAGTAGATCCAAAATTAGTTTGGCAAAATTTGGGTGATATTATATAGATTGTGATTTTTACTTAGTAAATAAAATTGTACATTACAGCGGTAAGTAAATTATTTTCAAAGTGACATACGACATCGAAAAAATGGGCATCTTTACATACATCGAGAAACTAAACTAAACATAAACTAAATCTTCTTAATCCACAATCACTGGCCAAGCACAGTTTAATTATAACTAATATAGGTTAATCTGTTCGTCTGTCTGTTCACGATAGTGAAACGTCTTTTTACCAGAAGTTTCAGTGATAATTTTAACTTCGTAAACAATTTCAGAATTTTGATTTGAACGATTATTATTCAACATTAATGCTTGAAAGACTAAAACAAGATACATTTTAGGCTTTTAATAAGGAATAAATTTTGGTTATTTTATTAAATTCATATTTTAATTCTTGTTCTTATAATAAATACCGTTTTGGCTTTAGTATGTTTTTATTATAGTCTGCTTTCTCAAACCTTATTGTGTGTGTGTGTGTGTGTGTTTTTTTTTTTATTGGCTATTTAGCTGACTCTGTTAAAATAATATTGTAGTTGTTAAAGTTTATTTTAGGTACTTATCTTTAAATAACTAAAAACCAACTAGATTCTTTCTTCAATTACCCACATCTACTATTTTCGATTCTAAGCAGAGTTCTAAGAAACATCTTCTAAACATTGTGTCGAGCTGGATACAAGCCAGATGCTATGTTGCATTTATGTAAAAGCAACTCTACAGTCCAGAAAATAAGAGTTAACCAAATTAAACGGATGACCTAGAAAACACTATAAAAATCTGTAAAAGCTTTCTGGCCTAGTAACGTTATGAAGATAAAATTCTTTAAGAAACATCTAGCTAAGTTAGTGAGCGGAAATGTAATTCAACTAACTACAATAAAATAAATATAATATTGACATTGTAAGCTCGGAAGCAAAGGTGAGCAAATCAAATTTTTTAAATATGCCAGGTAGCCTTGTCCACAGTCTCATGTATCGGAAAGTGAAAATCACATGATCAAAAACAGACTTTTATGATTATTCATTATATTTAAGTTACTGATATTTCGAAACAGCATCTCCAACAATTATATTTACATATTTTTTTAGCAAAATCAGCGGCGTAATCATGTAATTTATTAGTACAAAAATCTGACTGACATTATAGAAAACTTGCAGTTTTGCGATTATATATTTAAATGTGTTACTAACTAAACCGGTTATTGACTGATAGACTTCAGTAAATAACATCTTTAATTAGTATCAAACTTAAATAGTATTATATATTTCACGTATTTAATCGCAAAACCACGATTTTTCGATGATTTGAATCAGATATTATTAGTAACAAGTAACATAATTAGGCTACATATCGCTTAAAACCCATGAAAATAACATATACCTACATATATTCGTTTATTTTTATTGATTTGGAAGGTAATCGAGCAGGCGGCTCACCTGGTGATACGTGATCACCGTCGCCCACGATCATCCGCAACACCAGAGGTTTGGCGATGCCGGCCTTTGTGGAGGGAACATGCTAACACGTACCAGAATATCATAAAAACAACGATAAACACCTTTGCTTCCCAACTTAAAATTAAAGTAATAAATAAGTGTATATACCAGTCTTACACTCCGCCGTGTTTGTTAGAAGCCTCTGACACTAATAAGGAATATAGTAACTTACCCAACTTACAGGGAACAACTTATAACTGAGGTTTGTGAGGAATTCCTTCTTCTGGGGATCAAACATGTCCGATGGCTTGAACCCTCGCTTGGTGACCAGGGCGCTGTTCACGCTGGAAGAACTCTTCACATCGTCATAGCTGTCTCGATGGACCACCCGGTCGTTGATTTTGTGAATACTGGACATCTTGTTTGACGAAAACTGACTCTCGCTTATCGTCATCATTTTGGTTTTTTATAGTCTTTTTCGCACTGGGTTTTTGTGGTTTTGCACTTACACTGTTTTTGTTTTAAGTCTTCGATTCAGATAAGAAATTGTAAGGGTCTAAAATTAAAAATTAATTAATTAATTAGTCCAACTTAATATCTTGAATTTCGTTTAAATTTATTTACGAAACTAAATGATTTTGTAGGTTCTTAATATTTTTTATGTTCTTGTTAAAATATTTGATTTTTATATTATTTTTTTTTTTATATTTTTATGACTACGTTGTGTAGATGTCACCACACGCTCGCGTTTTTCTGGACTGAAAAGATTTGCGTATTTTCTCTCGGGATGAATCATAAACCACTCATGTAGGTATTGTGACGTCAGAGATTGACGCTGCGGCTGTGGGCAGCTTTCGGAATATTTGCCAATGCAAAACAGTACAGATGTATGTATGGGTGTCAGTGGCACGAAAACTCGAAAACATTTTTCAACCTACGTGGTTTTTCACCTACCTATCGGTATAGGTACCTAGGTACTTACTTGAAATAGGCACATGTATATATGCAAAAGGACAAAGGCCTCATAAACTGAGTAGGTACCTACGAGTGGGTGTTGTTTCATGCGATAATTTACCCTTGCTTTATTAAACGGAAAAGGTATTTTTCTTGAGCGCGTAGGTAGTGCTTTTTGACCGGGCGAGAACGAAGTGCGAGTGAAGCGTCTGCTTTAGCTTACACAAAAATGCTTTATGCTCGGTTGTTCTCCTCTACAGGTCCCATTTCTCAACCGGTTCTTGTGAAATTTTGTGAGCAGATTTGATAACAGGTTTTCCATAGAGTATTTTTGTCGATTCAGTTTTAAAATTTTTCAAAATGATGGAGGTATAGGGTTTAAAAGCTTTAAAATGTTGTATAGATATTAATAAAAAAAAACGCAAATTATCTGTGTCACTATAAAATAATTTCATCAGTTTTAGGAATATATCTATGGTTTTTATTCGTACTGCTTGTTTCAATTACCTAGATAGATAAACTGTATCAGCCGGATCGTCCACTGCTGAACACAGCCTCCCCTTTGTATGGGGTATTTGACATAATCCCCACGCTTGGCGATCGCAGTACAAGATGGCATACTTCTTAAGAAGGCGCTGCTGCCCACCTTCTAGTATTTTCCCTTAGTCGACTTTTTACGACACCCACACGGGAAGAAATGGGGAGGTGTAATTCTAACCCAGCGCCCCAGGGGGTTGAGATAGATGTAGTTACATAAATTAGCCTTAAAAGTGTGCAATAATAAATGGCAAACAATTTTCTTATTGTTTCTTTTTCTTCCATATAGGAGAGACACTATATGTAACCTATACTCCGGCCACCGAGAGAATGCGTTTAACAGTACGTGTTTTTATTGGCGTTGTGGCTTGTAAATGGAGTAAAATATAAAATATACCCTATTTTTATATACTTCGGTGACTGACTAATACAATATTATGCAGTCAAACTGTCTATGTTACTTTGAACTGGGGAAAAAATATTCACAAAACGAACTGTCAAACGCATTCTCTCGGCGGCCGGAGTAGGTACAATAAAAAATTTATTACGTGAAATCATAATATTGGTAATTTGTACTGACGGTTGGATGTTGTATTCTTTTTATTATATATTTTTGTAGACGGTTTAAAAATTATTGTTATTATTATTGTATATTTCCTTTAGTTGCCGTATTTTAATAATTACTTCAAAAGTCAAACCAGTATGTAAGTATTTATATAATACGTTTACATATGTGCTCATCTTGAAAATTCTTAAATAATATATACCTAGGCAATAATTACTAACGGCAAGCGCCTTCTGGTAAAAAAAAATATTTAATCAGAAAATAAAGTGCCCTGAAAATGACACCTATCAGAATCACGTATATTGTTATAGTCATATTGTTTGGCAAATGAACTAATCAGGTCTCTGTCCATACTACCTACCTGCCTGCCCTACTATGAACTAATCAGGTCTCTGTCTATACTACCTACCTGCCTGCCCCACACCTACTATAGAGTTTGGCGTCAATTTGTCTGTTTTGCTTTGTCAGTCTAATTTGTACTTTTAGTTGGTGTTGAATAGGGCTTTACATACTAAGGAAGGAATGGTTTATTTTATCTACCTACAAATAAGTTGGACATCGACAAATGTCGTAAAAAAAAGTTAGTTGTTAGTGACCCTTGCTACTTACAGGATCGATTGTCATTCATTGTCAACGACTATATCATCAAGATATAGATAGATATAAGATTTTTCAGTTATTGAAGTGCAATTCAAAAACGGCTTGACTGATTTTAATGAAATTGAAATGGGACCAAACGACAAGCATCAGCTTTCAAATAAAATAAGATTTTTTTAAATCGGTTCACTTAGTCAAAAGTTCTGAGGTGACGAATTGAGAACATCCTCCTTTTTTATGAAAGGGGTGTCTCCCTTTCACAAAAAAGGTTGTTCTAGTTAGGTCTGTTCTACTTCAAAAACGTACTACTTAGCCTCTAGAAGGCAAAAAAAAACCTTTCCAAGGAAAATAATGTAGAAAGAGAAGTTTATAAGCTAATTATTTTTATATAATAAAATACAAACTCATTAATTTCAGTACGTTCGTAATATTTGCTTTGTTATCGTATAGTGGTGTTCGGCCGCGACTTTTCCGGTATGGAAAAAGGTTATGTCCGTCTCAGTACATGTCTATATAAAGTAAACTATGTCGTAATCCCGAACTAGACTAATTTATATACCCAACGCGATTCAAAATAGTAAATAAAATTCACACACAAACATTTATAAAATATTAGATAATATTTGATACTTATTATTAATTAGTATTATTGTTTTAAGATACTAATACATAATAATATGTAGACTAAGTAGTACCTCTTCGTCCACTATAAAACAAGTAAGTACGAAGGTAGGTACGTTGGTACTAATGATTCGTAATATTGTAATTACTCAGAACAAGTTTACTACGTCCTTCTTTGTTCAAGGCATTGCTCATAGATTCTTAAGTCAACAATGTAAGATCTTAAATTTGTACCTATACAATTGTCACATCCCAACTTTGGATGAAACTATTTATATTTAAAGAAATTTTAATGCAAAATGTATCACTAAACTGAAAAAACTAAACTGGGAATACTTTTATAATAGTATTGCTTGAGAGATAAAGCAGCTAATTTTCGATATCAAATACCAGGGGACCATAATACGATATATTTAGCACATAGGAACCTTCTCACTTAAGCTCCTTTTACATTATGATATAAATAGGAGCATAGTAAGAACTGTAACATATACAATAGTGTTTAAGGGGACTTGCACCATGAAAACGAAAAAAGTTCTTAGGGGATAGCTGGCGTCACGGGCGATGGAATATACATAGACATAAGTCCCACGCGTAGCAAAGGATTCTATAGTACTAGTCCGAACGTCTTGAGTGATTGAGCAAGGAACTTCTAAATACAGCGATCGACATAATAAAATAACCCGAAGCAAACTCTTCCAAAGAAATCTAGACAGAAATAAAAATATAATTAGGTCGGACGTTATCAACAATGACGCAAAAGAACCAAGGTTTAGGGCACGTAGAGCGTGGATATTGTTTATAAATAGGGCACGTTTGTTTATGAGTATATACGTGTGTACTCTAATCGTCTAACAAACCTTATTCGTTAAAAGGTTAACATAAAGTCATTGAGCTATTTTACTTACTCAATACAAACAGGACGCCATGATATAGGTGGACATATTATAATATACCTAATGTAATGGTGACGATTCTGATATAAAAATAATTTTGTAAGTTTAAAATCCTCCAAATTAGTCATGAACCAAAGAGAATTAGTGCACCACATAATTTGTGCACTGCTCTCTAATTACCTATAATTTTCGTAGCAAATTGTATTTGACACATACCATGAGAAATTAGAAATCAGAAAAGGTGTCACCAATATTGTATTTAAATATTTAAAATTCTTTATGTTGAGTCTATATATTTTGTGCCTCAGAGGAATCCTTAGCAAACATATTTTTTGTAAAATTTACTGTACAACTCATTTATATTAATTGTAAAAAGTTGCGTTTGAATTGAACCTAGTAAAAATTTGGATAGAGACTCCAGAAACACTAATTTACTTAACTAGAATCCTGTAAACATTTAGTTTAGGCCTAAGTTTTTAGGAACTAAAAGGTATTTACATAAATTTCAAAGCAGCGACTTTGATTGCACTTTTTTTCATTATATTGCTAAATTCATCCATTTCACATAATTACCAAATCACACATCCAATATTCAACATTGTATTTTTTACATACATACATAACAACACGCTTCTTTCCCGTCGGGGTAGGCAGAAAATCCTAACTAGCTCTTTCGCTTCATCTACACTCATCAATCCTTTCATACTTAAAAGCGTACTTGTAAGCTAAACTGTATTTTTTATTTTCAAATAATATGGAATACTCTTTATTTAGGTAACATTACGATTACAATCACGTTTTTTATTCCTATTCAGTACCTGAATCCCTAAATATCTGATTATTATAATTTTTTTTTAATTGCAATAGTGCTTCAAATCGTATTTAGAAAGAAAAATATCATCTAAATTTATAATTTAATATTATATTAGAGTAGTAGAATATTTCGAGTTAATTACTGTGCAGACGTCTAAAACAATTATGATAAATGACGTTTGACAGGACGTCGCTTTAGCGACGTCCTGTCAAACGTCATTTTCATCGAACGAATTTTACTGGCAGAAAACCTAAGCAGCTATACCGCGAAACGTCAATATGCATGACAAATATGACAATATTTATTGCTCTCATAAATAACAACGGGTGCCTAGTAGGACTGTTCTGTATTTATTAGGTATAACTCGCACAATTTGAAACACTGGTCCTTTTAACAAGTTACGACCTATTTGACAAGCTTCGCATTTTGCTATTCTATCAAGATATTGTCATCTGTACCTATCCTGCAGTGAACTAAGTTTCCGATCATAAGATCGGAGGGAAACTTAGTTCACTTGAATTTTGCCACTTTCAAACACACAATTCAAACTCAATCACGTTTTTATGATCATAAAGCACATAAAGCCGCAGCTAATGTTCTTTCTAACATTGTTTATCATCCATTAAAAAAAAAAGCTTTTCAGGTGTATTACCTTATAATAAGGTTCATTTCTCTGTAGCAAAAGAAGTAGACGAATGCAATAATTCTAGTCGTAATGTACAGAAATACTTTGGTTAGAAAATCGGTTGCCAGGCTGATCCGACGTAATTTTGTTTACGCGCCCAAATTTCAGTGTTTTGGCTTCCGAACTTTTAAAAAATATCCTCAAGGCATCAAATCGAGTTCACTAACAAACATACAGTCGGAATCTACATAACCTATTATATTCGGAATTTTCGACTGTATGGTGCAACGAACGACTGCAATGGTGATTTTACACGGACACTAGAAATGACTCAATTCTTTTATAATGAAAAAAACAACAAACGATAAGTTATTAGGTATCATATAAAGCTATGATGACCTAGTAGCAATTAACCATATCTACTAAAAAGGTAGAAATGTTTTTATTGGTTATTACTGGTAGGTTAGCCTTTGACCACATCTTACCTGATAGTAAGCGCTGATGTGGTCGCAGGCTGACTGGCTTTCAAGGACAACTGCGTGGCAGCCCATTGCCGTGGGTCAAAGGCTAACCATTAATAAAAAAAATCGGCCAAGTGCGAGTCGGACTCGCGCACGAAGGGTTCCGTACCATTAGCTATAACAACATTAGACTTCATATTTTAACCTTTTTTTGTTTTAAAGTGCGCGAGTCCGACTCGCACATGGCGTTTTTACCCTATGGGTACGGACGGAACCCTAAAAAGAAACATTTCAACGAGTAAGTATCTACCTACTTAAGTGGATATATTAATGTAAATTAATTAATTAGCGTCTTTCTCTTGTCACTTTGTTTTCAATTTAATATTTTTTTTGTCATTGATTTGATGCACAAAGTATTTATTTTTACCGTATAAGTTTCTGATATGATTCGATTAATAATTATTTAAAGCATTTAAGGTATCTATCTCAGTATTAAGTTTATAGAGCCATAGCTCGACACAATAAAATATTGATAAATTCAACGGACATATATGATTAATGTTTACACTACAAATAAACTTAGGTAACTGAAGTTTTTAAAATAGTTTCTGCAGTTTATGTTAGCACTCAGATAGCAGTTTTGGGTTAAAATGTTAATTATATTTAAAAGCCTTTTTTGGTATTTCATTATTTTGTCCAGTCTTTAATCTATGGTATGGTCTAGTCGCTGCCCAGTTAAGATCACTCCTGTCAGAAATAGACTTAACAACCTACATAAGTACCATACTATCTCAAAATGTGCATTTAATGGAGTCACAACACAACTCACAACTGCGTTTCATTTAGTGGACCTTAATATTTAGTAAAAACTGTTATGATATGACAATAATGGGCTACGCAAGTCGCTACGCAGTGGAAAACAAGAAATTTAAATTATGCTGTGGAACTAAATCTTGAAACAACGATTTAAATATTTTCACGTCACCAAAACTAAAATGCCACTGATAAAACACTAATTGACATTAACAGATGACTCATCGCGGAAAATGTAACTACCCACATGTAAAAAACAAACAAAACAAAAACCAAAATGGCCGCCGTCACTCCTACACAACAACAAAAATATAAATCTTCCGACGATTTAAACACTTATTTCGAACGAAAACGCGCACACGGAGCTCTGAAGATTACACTTAAGGCAATAACAAATCGTATGAATTAATGTATTTAGACTGTTTTTGCGTATACTTTATGAAAAGACGTGCGTCGGACGCAAGCAGTATTCGTACTAACTAAAATAAGTTCTGAAACGCCATTGCATAATACGTAGAAAAGCTTCGACTGTTGTATATGGACCATGAAGCGGCGGATTTTCCCGGACAACTTATGGACTCCAAAAACGAATACAAAAGTTCAGTAGCCACTTTGTCGCATTGATGTGATATCCATTTTTAATGATTCGTGGTGCCTTATTAAAATTTACTATGGTATGTAGTCAATTCGTAGGTATTTACTATTACTACAGTGGAAGAACAATAATATAGAAAATATCACAGCCTAAATATGCTTCTTAAACTGTGATAATATGCTCGCCAATTGCCACCTTCAAGCTGATTGTATGATGGCAAACATAGAGGCCAGTTTCTTTATCCATGATACCAACCCTTTTTAACTATAGACAACCGTGATCTCACCTGAAGGAAAGTGGTAGAAGTTGAAATATGCTTGGCCAAATATTACAAATTTTTAGGCCCCGTTTGCGTTAATATGCCCATGTCCGCAATAGTATATCGCAATTGTCGCCTCACGACCTCCCTGATCGGAATTCAACCCTCACCACATACTTACGTAATAGCTATACCTATTATAATAAGGTAATTGTCGTAATTTTATCTTATCCTACGTCAAGTAACAGTCGTTATCGCAAGAAAGCTTGCTATGTCCACAAGCTTCCAAAAATCACAAAATGGAAACGAAAATATCGAGTGGGAGTTGGACTAGCATAATCCGATTGGTTACTCGTGCCGAGATGTATTGGCTACTACTACTTACTATCCTGGCGTTCTTATTTTGTGTCATAGTCGTAGAAAGGTGATGTGGAGTTTGTAAAGTCTCTAGTGAATATTTTCACCTTTCAAGTTTGAAAAGTATTGAGTCATTCGAAATCTGCGTGCAAAAATGCTTTTAATCCGCTATAGCATAGCAATAGTAGATTGTTACTTGAGGGATAAAAGGGACAGCTTTCAAGTGCCAAAAAGGTCATATTAAACAGAAGCAGTGATGGCTCAGTGGCTTTGGCTATGGACTGCCGCGCAGCAGATCCATGGTTCGAATCCCGCCGCGGGCTTGAGCTTCACCGCGTGGTGGAAGGGCATTTTTGCGAATGCCCGCCTGGCTAGCGACCACCCTCAAGTGGAAAATCTGTCGCCAAGCACCTAACGGTGTGTTCCGGCAGCTGTCCTTGAGAGCCAGTAATTCTAGGTTAAGCCTGTTAACACCCTTCGACCACATCATCACTTACCATCAGGTGAGATTGTGGTCAAAGGCTTACCTATCAGCAATAAAAAAAAAAAAAAAAAAACAAATTTTGTGAAAGTAAATTATAAGTAATAAATCATGCTCCTAAGTTGTTTAATATATTTAATTTGGTACATGTTTACATCTCAATTTAACACAGTGACAGTATAAACGTTGGGACATGGCTGCAATTTGCATAATTAATAAATATTTTGACAGCACGGAAAATCGTTTCATAGTGACGATAAGTACTGTATCCATCCCTCTGATCAGGTAAACTTCAAGCTTTCCGAGTCTGAGAAATGAAAAGGTTTTCAAAACTAGAACCTTTAAACCTATACATATTTTCAATACGCTCTTGCGTTGTTATAGAATACATATTGTATAGACCCAAGGTAAATGTTGTTTGAACTGGGAAAACAATACTGATAAAATGAACTGTCGAACGCTTTCTTTCGGCGACCGGACTGTAATTTTGAATGGACTACGGCGTGTCTTTTGTAGCTGTCCAAGATGGCCACCCTACTTGGAGCCGAACACTGCCAGTTCTAATTCGGTCCGCGGTCTTCGTTGTTTCACCATCTCTCCATCGCATCGCACGAAAACATTAATTATTGTAATACCAAACACATTTGTTGTTTCGTTTCAACTACTTATGGCGTGGGTTAACAATGATATTTAATTTTCTAGGTATTATGACTCTCTGTGAGGCAGACGCCTGGATGAGTAGAACTGACTTGTTTGTTTTTCTCGACAGACTAGAGATTGACCGCAATCTCAGCTAAAGGTTTGTGTGGTCGAAGATGGTAAATAGCTAAATACACGGAAAAAAAAAATTGTTTCAAATCAAGAATATATCTATTGGTCAAGACATTCCGTGTTTCATATATGGGGAAAACAATATATTCTTGAGATTAGTAAATATTTGTCTTGATAATCATTTTTCATGTAAGTATTTATTTACTCTTACTAAGATTATTATGTTCTTATTAAGAGAAAGTAGCCATGTCTCTCTCTAAGTACATCATTGTTCTTATTTAGAGAATCAGAAATTCTCAAATTTAAAACAATCCTTACTTGAATAGATGAACTCATTCGTTCACTCATTCATTAGATTCTAACAAGAAAAAAAAATATTCTACTGTCAAGTACATAAATAGTTCAGTTAAGATATTATTCTTACTTCAAGTAAAATATATACTTCTGAATAAATATTATTATTAGACCAACAACAGAGTTTTCTACGTACAAGAAAATGTATTTTAGGTAGAACTAAAAATCTTCTTATATGAATACTGTGACTTATTTATGTTAAGAAACGAAAGTTCAATGAACAATTTTCAGTTCTCATTCCAATATTAAGTATATTTAATGTAAGTAATTTTAGATCTTAGTATTCTAATGGATGTTTTACCCCAAGAAGTTGTATTGATTCGTTCAAAAGAATATGTATGTTGCACGAAGACAGAATTTTCTACAGGGTAGAATATCAGATTTCTTGACTCGACAATGGAATTTCACTGTAAGAAACCTCAGTTCTTGTTCAAAATAATTACATATTTTACATTTAGATCTTAATTATCTTAGTAAAATAATGGCGCGTTTTATTGTAAGAAGTTTAATTACTTGGTTCAAGTCATTCCATGTTTCACTCGGAAATCACATAATATGTTGTAAAGAATATCCATTATCTTGGCTCAATAATAGGTTATTTTTGTAGAAGGAGTCTTAGTTCTTGGTTCAAATCTCTAAATGTTTCATACGGAGATCAGATAATATATTAGGAAAAATATCTATTGTCTTGGTTCAATAATAGTGCGTTTTGCTGGAAGGAGTCTTAGTTCTTGGTTCAACTCATAAAAGTGTTTCATATGAAGATCAGATAGTATTTTGTTAAAAATATCAATCATCTTGGTTCGAAATCAAAGAACTGAGACTTCCTATAGTAAAAAAGCACCATGCATTTTACTATAAGAAGTTTCAGTTCTTGGTTTAACATAATATAATGATATTTTGATAATTGATATTTTCCATTAATACAATAAGATATTCATATAAAACGTCCAGTTAGTAAACAAGAACAAAAACTCACTTACAGAATACAGAGCCTGGTACACTGTACAGACCTACCAATCTGATCTCCGCCTTTCAAATCTGCAAGTAAAGTAGGATAATAGTTAAAAGTAGTTCTAAAAGTGATAGACTAAAAACATCTATTATCGTAAAAATAAATAAAATACAATAAATATTTTCTGTTGATAATTATTTATTTATAAAATAAATTAAGAAGCATACAATTGTATAATATAATAATTATCATATTGACTATACATAATTTTATTTAATATATAAGTATTTAAACGACTCGGAGAGGTTATTAATAATTTCAAGATATGTACTAAAAAATTATACTTCAAAATTATTCACATTTTGTAATTGCTTACATTATTTTAACTACATGGTTTGGCGTTATTCGTTTTTTTTAGGAATTACACTTACAGATAAACACTCAAAAATAAAATCAATGAAACTAATTATAAACTCTAAGCTAGATTTCAAGAATATCTTACTATCACAGAACCATTTACCATAATCCACATGTCATAAATGTAACAGATTATATATAGATATAATTTCGGAATTCACTCACCAGCGTCCTCATTACATAGAAAACCTTTAATACAAATGATACAAAATGCCTATTATGTAGTTGAGAATTAAACCACTCTGGTACTCTGGTAGAAATGCGTGAAATGTAGGTGACTTAAAATTCAATCTGACCTAATCTACCACCAGATAATATTTTTTCTCATTATTATCAGCACCACATTATATGTTATGAATGAGGTATGATTGAACACTGCTTGTTGAGTCGAGCATTTTTCTTCACCTCCTCCCTTTTATTTTGGACATCTCCAGGATTCTAAAAAAAAGAGAATAAATGAAAATATTGCAAAATACATAAAGCTTTTATAGACGATAGGTATCTTTTGACCATAATCTCACATAATGTTGAGTGGTCAAAGATGGCAAACAGGTTAAACCTAAAATTAGAACTGTCTTCAAAATCAGCTTCCAGAAGACCCCGTCCCGTTAGATTATTATCACTTATATCATCTAAACTGCAAGTTAGCGGTTAATCAGACAGTGCATTTTATTATATACTGTACATAATCATGAAATATGATTCGACACACTTTTAAAAGTTTTGTGTAGAAAATACTGACATATATATTATATTTTAGTATGGAATAGAATGAATATTTGATTGAGACTTCCTAACATAATAATAAAAATATATTATATGTGTAATAGATATGTGTTTTCATACATAATTACATTACATAATTACAATTGATTTAATTACCTGAAAATCAATAACAAAGTTCTGAATTTGCTCCAAAGCGTGGTAGCCTTCCTCTTGGGGGTATTGAGTTGAGCAGCATAACACTTATGTTTCATTGGTAAATTTTTGATCTGAAATGTAAAAAAACACATTGTATATTCTTGAATGCCGGTTTATCTAACAAGAAAATCTATGTATACCTATGTAAAACATTATAGAGAGAATAGGTAGATATATATACATCGAAATCCATTCTGAATAATTAACGAGGAATAGACACACATACAAATACAAACATACATTCGCATTTATAATATAATATTTAAGGATTATTTACCAACAAGGCTGATGTTGAACTTTATCATAAAGAGTTGTCATTATATCAGTAGGTATGTAATACAATTATGTATTACCTGCTTACCGTCCGTTAACTTGGCTGTACTTAATGTATCCAAACACCACGTTCCAGGCAAAGAAAATCTAGCAGCCCCTATGATGGATATTTTTTTTCTATCTACAGCTATTTATAGAGTAAGGAACAAACTTACCTAACTGAGCACAAATTAGGTTGCTATCTCAAGCATAACTTGAAAAATATTCACTTTATAACACTTTATTAAACAAAATTTACGAAAATGCTATTAAACGACGCGTGCGCCTTTCGCTCGCAGCGCAGTGTATTGTGTGTAGCCAACATCATCCATATAAAGTCCCGAAACTTAATCATATTATCATTATTATTTAACACATAGGTAATCATCTATACTGGCAGTATTTAACACTGATCGTCAACCTACATGAAAAGTTATTCGAATGTAAAATAATATTTATATATAAGTACATATAAATATTATTTTTCTCAATTTCAAAGTTTTCTCAATTTTTTACAATTTACACAATATTTTCAAATATATACAGACTCGGTAATAATACAACAATAGGTAATCATCTATACTGGCAGTATTTAACACTGATCGTCAACCTACATGAAAAGTTATTCGAATGTAAAATAATATTTATATATAAGTACATATAAATATTATTTTACATTCGAATAACTTTTCATGTAGGTTGACGATCAGTGTTAAATACTGCCAGTATAGATGATTACCTATTGTTGTATTATTACCGAGTCTGTATATATTTGAAAATATTGTGTAAATTGTAAAAAATTGAGAAAACTTAAATTAAACAATATCAATCACGATCAACACACTAGGAATAAAGATAAATTGCGGTGCCAGGTTTTAGGTTAGCAAAGACAAAAAAAAGGTCATTCTTAGGTAATTGTGTGCAGTTTAATAATAAAATTTCCGAACATATTACAACGCTCACAGAAGGAACATTCAAGTTGCACGTGAAACAACATTTTGATTAAGAAATCCTACTACACAGTTTATGATTACTTAAACAACCAAAATACTTGGACAATTTTGTCACCTACGTATTTTAAAGAAATATTATAATAATTTTATTATATAGTAGGTACCTACGTAAAAAGATATTTAAATCAATGGTCCCGAGTTTCTTGTCCATTCTTCTCGCAGTGGCTCTGTACATTTGTTTGCTGAACATGGCAGTACAGAGTACAATATTTCAATATTAAAATTTCTAATTGACTTTCACAAGAGCGTCGTAGATGTCTAAATTGAATGAATGATTTTGACTTTGACCTGACTTTGATTTAATGTCATAACTAACGAAATCCATGGGTTCCTGCAGCGGGTTTGAGATTCAGTACATGGTGATAGGGTACTTTACTAATGCTCACCTAGCTAGCTTTCAACCACTTTGAATTAGGAAATGTGAAGCCGAGCACCTAAAAGCACATGAATAAATAACCGTATTCATGTGCTTAAAGGTGATAATCGGACAGTTTTAAAACACTAGCACCAATATATTTGGGCACTAGCGGGGTTCAAACCCTACCATTTTGCCGTTATACTACGAGTATATTAGTCTACCAGTCCGAATTAGCCGAGTAAGCTTATACTTTTGAAATGATAATTTAAATATCCTATTCATAATATGAATTTCATGATGTTTATTCGGCATGCATAATTGATTATAATTAATAATTGATTATAATTTTTACGTTCCGTAGTTTACCCACAACAAGGGAGAACTAGACAAAACTAAAAAATTGCAACACTGAATAAAATCGGAAATAGAGAAACCCTTCTCAAACTAAAAACTGACTACTTGATCTGAAAACACACATTTTGAATGAAGAAACCGTTATTCTTGACTGGAAATTTGTCTTTTTACTTTAAAATTCATGGTTTTGATTCAAAAGCTAGTGATGAAAACTTTATTTTTTTTATGCCTGATATTATGATATTAGCTTTGACTACTATGAACTATATATCACCTGATGGCGAGTGATGATGTAATCGAAGCTATTGTTCAGGCTAACCTAGAATTCGATTTTCTTGTTATAACCATAATTATGTTTAAATATGTACATACGTATCTAACGTAGGTATGATTTCGATCCCCAAGCCGCCTGCCAAGCGTGGCGATTATTGCAAACATTCCTTTAATGACTCTTCAGCAGTGCACAATTCGGCTGATACAACATGATGGATATCATCTACAAGTTTGTAGATATAATATATTTGTGTCACACTTTAATTGACTTGTGGAAGTCAATTAAAGTGTGAGCGTCAGAGTGTTTCAATTAGCATGTTCCCGACTTTAACGAGTTTGGTATTTCATATTTTTCAATATTAAATGTCTAGTCAGTTTTGTTCTGAAACTACGATACTTAGTGAATTACTCACTGAGTTCACAGTATATATAGGTTCATCGTATCAAAATGGAATGTGGACTTTACAATACAATTGGTAGCAGAAAGGATGAATAAATTTAAAAAATCTAACTACTTTATAGAAGTCATCATTATCATCAACAGCCATAACATCCACTCGTTATTTATATATTACAAAAAGTAAACTTACAGCTAAGGAGCCAAAACGTTTACAATTTTAGACAAAACATAATATTCTTATAAATAGTTCTAAAGGGATCGACATGGATGTCGACATTTTGGACAGTTAGGAGGAAACAGTTTATAAGATTTACTGCCCTTGCCGTGGGTGCATTATTGGCATATCGGGTGCGTAACTTGCTAGAAAATGCCAACAGACGGTGCCGACGACGCTCACCTACGGTAGTGTAGTTTTGTGGAACATAATAGCTTACTCGAGATGGTGCTGAGGGATTATCTACTGAATTGCGCAACAGCATACAGTAATGCATAATCAGTAGAAGCTTGCGCCTGCGCTCTAGAGTAACAAGCCCTACCATACCAGATACAAACAAGGATGGGAAAAGGAAGGGGTAGTAACCGTATATCTTCTTATAGAGGGACCTGGCAAACTTACGCTGAACTCTTTCCAAAAAAGGAATGCTTGGAATGTTAAAGGAATGCCTCCTCTTATAAAAGCTGTAACACATGCTTGACAGACCTCTTGGAGACCGCAGTGTAAGATGGGAATTCTTCAGAAAGCTGCTGCCCACTAGTTGGATCTATGTATATTAGCTAGTGACTTCTAAATTACCCAGGTTAAATTGTCGGGCTCAGCTGGTTGTCTTCAAGAACTGCAGCAGATTTACTGTTTCTTAACCAAAGAATATTGCATCAAGTAAATATTCTTAGATCAAAAACAAAAAATTTCGGCCAAGATTGGTTTTCTTGATTAAAGATACGTTATAACTAATTTTACAATCTAACACTTTGCTTTGAAAACTTTAATATTCTTCACATAGGATAAGTCACTCTCTGCAGTAGAGATGTGCTTTATCGGTTCAAAGTGGTATATAGTTTGGCTGTTAATCCAATATCTCTTAACCTAATAATATCGTATCAAAAATCAATCAAGAACATAGGTACATTTAAGTTAAGTATTCCTTTTCTGAAGTGAAGATGAATAACTTCAACAATTAACAATATATAATTATTGCCTCGAAAACTTAAAAATTCTTCATTTAATAGAAGCCACCATCTGCAATCAAAATTTAGTTTTTTAGTTATAAAATAAGATTGTTTTGTTTGAAAAATAATGTCTCTTTACCTAATAATACCGTATCAAATATCAATCAAGAATTCAAATTTAAGATCAAGATTTGTTTTTATTTACTGAAGATGAATTACTATAATAATTAACAATCTATCACTATTGGCTTGAGAACTTTAAAATTCGTCAGATTAAATAAGTTTATGTCTATAATGGACATGTGTTTTCTTGGTTCAATAAATGATATTGTTTTCATGTTAATCTAATTCTTAACCGAAGAATACAATATCAAATAAGTATCAAGAACAATGAAACAAAGATCAAGAATTTGATTTTTTCACTTAAGATAAATACATTCCACAATCAACAATCAATTACTTTTGCTTTGACAACTTTAACATTCTCTATCTAATATAGGTCACTTCTGCAGTTGAGATATTTGTCTTGGTTATACCAAGTATATTGTTTTGTATTAAATCCAATGTATCTCAGCATGATAATACCAATTCACAGTTCAATAAAGAATATATGGCTCAGATATAGAAAACAAAGATTTTTAAGAGGATAATTATTTTCTTGCTCGGAAATATGTTTATCCTTGTTATTTACTTCTCATAATTATTTTAAATGAATAAAAGAAATTTCTTTTATTAAGACCATCGTTGTTGAAGGAATGGAAATATTATCTTAATCCCATAAAACTTTTATTATTCTTTGATAAAATTTCAGAATTCTTATGCTAACTCCGCACATATTCAGAATGAGAATTCATAAAATATTTCATTCAAAATATAATATTTTCTATAGTCAAGAGCAAAAACATCTCTGACGAATAGTTATAATCTTGATGTAAAAATATAAAGTGAGAATAATATTATTTATCTTGGAGAAAACGACGTAACTTCACTCAAGATATTATTTTTATTTTAAGTAAATATTTACTTGAGATTAAACAATACTCCCGAGAATAATATTATTCTTGGATTGACACTTTGTCAGGACCCATTTTTTTCCGTGTAGGCATAGCCTATAAAGGGGTTTGTAATAATAAGCTAACCAAGGCTTCTCTGTGTAGTTCTTTCGGGGAACCGTGCTGTGGTAAATAATGGTATAGCCTAACACATTTAACGTTCTACCACTCAGTGGTGAATGATGATATCGTACAAGCGTAAATCGGCGGTACGTAGCTCGGAACTGACAGCTACCGGAACATAACGTTAGGTGCTTGGCTACAGATTGTCTATTAAGGGTAGGTAGTAGCTTTTTTTTTTTTTGTGCCTGATAGGTTAGCCTTTGATCACTATCTCACCTGATGGTAAGTGATGTTGTGGTCGAGGATGTTGTTCAGACTAACCTAGAGTTACTGGCTCTCAAGGACAGCTGCCGGAACACACCGTTAGGTGCTTGGCGACAGATTTTCAACTTGAGGGTGGTAGCTAGGCAGGTTAGCATTCGCAAAATGCACTGCCACCATGCAAAGAAGAGTTCACAAGCTGGAAGTGGCAAACTTATACCTAATTACCTACCTTGTTCATAGTTCTTAGATATCAGTTTCATTACATCTCATATGTATGCCCCGTGGGGTGCCGGGCTAGAAGTCACTCCTCCCATTGCTACCGGTGGGTGTCGTACGTGGCAACTAAAGGTAAAATACCGAAAGGTGGGCAGCAGCGCCTTCTGAACTGATATCTTGAACTGCGATCCCAAGACGCCTGCCAAGCGTGGGGATTAAGGCAAACCACCCCTTGATGGGGGAGGCTGTGTTCAGCAGTGGACGAAACAAACAAATAACTGTAATTTATTATTTATTATAAGCGTGCTATAATATTTAATTTTATAGAACTGAAGTACCGTCTAATCAATAAAATCAAAGTATTGTAGGGCTAGTCGAAGGCCTACAAGACCTAAAACAACTTACTTACAGTGGGTATTTATTACTTACTTGTTCTTATTACGTAAGAAAGGTGAAATCTTAATACTACAAAACAATATTTATTGTGTGCCTTGAAAATATTACAATTTACAATACATAAGGCTGGGATAACATGACCTCCGGAGCATGGCATGGGAGCTTCCAGTAGTATGTAAATGCCACTAGCTGTTAAGTTGAACGGAACGGCTATGCAACAGAGAGTTGAAATACTTAGAGTTGTTATATCCGAACACCACTGCTCTAAAAGCTTACTAGAATTTACCTATATACATACCTACGCACATGTATATGCAGTTTGTAATGACAAGGAAAGAACGTTCAAATATTATGCGTCATATCTGTTGTTAGAAAGAGATCAATAAGCAATTCGTGTTACCACCGAACCGCCACGAGACGTTCCGATCACCATTATGCTGCGATCTCTTTCACTCTCTCACACCAAACGATACACATATCTCGCTCATCCATTTCATTGTGATTAGTTCCTAAGATAAAACAAAATGACGATATTTTCTATTTCAACAATAAAAGCAATAATTACGCGTGAAATAAAACAGTTTTCTTATCTCTCACAGTGCCTGTATAATTGGTGCAGAGTCTAAAGACACAAGGAAGGCATATTGTCCACAGATTATTTCTAAAAAACACGATTAGCGGCGATGTATTCACCGAACGCTCGGAAGTGCAAGACTGGTAGTGACTCAGGTAATTAGCCTGAATTCGTCTAGTAAATATGGGAGGGCATACAACATATCTACAGGTAAAAAAATCTTAGCTATGCAAGCTTTGCTACGAGCGCTCGAAGATCGCCTTGACTAATATTCCAAGGCCAAGCAGTCATGTTAGGTAACATATAGCTCTGTCCCCTTCCAGATTGATAGATAGACTACACATGAAAACCTATAATTAGCTTTATGTTACTATGTTATATATAAATTACCAGCTGTTGGTTTTCCCTAAAATTAAATAAATAAACAGCCAGGCAAATAGTTATATGTTTAGGCCCAATTTCACCAATATATAAGGTGTACCTAATTCAGAGGTGGATAACTTTAAAACTATAAACCATTAAAATGTGATAGGCCTTTACTATCACAGAACATCAAAATTAGTAGGTCATTTTGGATATTCATATTGTGGAAAAAAAACTTTACCTACGCCATATTAGATTCGGCGTATAACACGACGAAAAATGTTATTCGTTGTAAAACAATAACACATTAATTTATTACCCATTGATATAAATAAAAATACGGTACGCTCTAATGTCACGACAATATAATATTGAGAAAGTTTAACAGAAGTATATAGCAACACTTCCATTGTATATGATACGTTATAATGAATTATATAGAAAGGAAGCAAGCATGCAGAAGACGCACATACTCTCAATCAAGAGACGTCGCCTGATCTCACATTGTCATGTTTGAGTGCTGTTTTTTATAAGTTCAAAGTTTTTGAAGCGCTCGTAGCGAATCGATCAGCAAAGTTAAGCAACGTCCACCTCCGTCATGACTTGGATGGGAGACCGCTGGTTGGACATTACTACTGAGCGCTTCCGTGCTTCGAAGGGTACGTTAAGCCGTCGGTCCCGGTTGTTGTCTTAGGATGGCAGTCTTTATAGCATGGTGGTAGGGCATTTTGCGAATGCCCGCCTGGCTAGCTACCACCCTCAAGTTGAAAATCTGTCGCCAAGCACCTAACGGTGTGTTCCGGCAGCTGTCCTTGAGAGCCAGTAATTCTAGGTTGGCCTGAACAACATCTTCGACCACATCATCACTTACCATCAGGTGAGATAGTGGTCAAAGGCTAACCTATCAGGCATTAAAAAAAAAATAACACAGGGTTTCTCTCATAAAATAGTTGAATGGAAAAATGCCACTCCATCTAAAAAACTTGTCTTTTAAAACCACATTTTGTAAACAATCAAATAATGATTCAGAATCCTGTAGTTTTGTGATTCAACATTCCAATAAACAAATGGTAGATATAATTATGTAGGTAGCAACATTTACGTAAACAAACATTGGCGTTACTGGCCTAGTTGCCACACTGTTTATGTAGTTGTGATGCAGTGCAGCTGAGATAAATCCCTGGAAAATTTTAGCACGATTAGTGCTGTCCTAAAAACGGTTAGTAGGCGGTTCTTGACGTTTTTTCACAGTAGATAATGCTCTAGTTTCTTTACGCGATAAAATCTGGAACGATAATAGCATAGAGAAAAGTATTTTTTCTCAAACATGCTTGGAAATGTGAGCATTATTAACCGACTTCCAAAAAAGGGGGAGGTTCTCAATTCGTCTGTTTTTTTTATGTTTGTTACCTCAGATCTCTTGACTGGGTGAACCGATTTTGAAAATTCTGTTTTTGTTTGAAAGCTGGTGCTTGTCGTTTGGTCCCATTTCAAATTTCATCAAAATCGGTCAAGCCGTTTTTGAGTTACACTCCAATAGCTGAAAAATATGTACCTATCTTGATGATATAGTCGTTGAGAATGAATGACAATCGATCCCGTAAGCAGCAAGGGTCACTAAAAAGATTGAATTTTTTTACGAAAAATGGAACCGACTTCAACACCCAAAAGTGTGAAATAACTTGTCGAAGGGGAAATGCGCACAATATTGTGATAATAGGTACTTTTGAACCATCATGGTACCGACTTCAACAAGTTATTTCACAATGTTGGGTGTTGAAGTCGGTTCCATTTTTTGTAATTGTTTTTTTCTGATAATCTTCTTCGATATAAATCGAAATTGCTGTACTGGCCAAATATATGCGCGCAGCGGCCGGCAAAAATTTATGAAAATCTGTATGTCGTGTCTAGCGGCCAAATAAATTGCATAGTAAACTCATATCTGTCGTGTATTTTAAAAATGGAACGATCTTTTACTTCGAAGCAACCAAGGAGGTAACTTATCAAAGGTTTTATTTAAATTTCGATCTGGCTTGCAAATAGAACGCTGTTTATTGAATATTGTACATTTAACAACTGTATCTTCAAATAAAAAATTCTGCCTAGGTACTACTTTGTTTTAATTTCCGCGCATTATTTGAGAAAAGCACTATACAAGCCTTGGCCACAACTAGGCATTGACGTAAGTCCATTACGTATGTGTGCCTCGGCTTCGCCTCGGCTCAGATTTACACGTTCGTCCATCAATGCCTCCTTTGCTGGCCGCTGCAGTAATGTACTAATACCTATGGATAATAGGTACCTATTCGGTGAAGGATCTTAACACAATTTGCATATTGAAGGGGTAATGGGCAGGCTACATTGCTCTACAAACATAACCAGTTCAAGCAAAGTTCTCGAATGGTTACCACATTAGACCGGAAGATGTAGATGGTAGACCCCCCACTAGGTGGACTGATAACATCGTAGAGGAAGCGGATAGCCAATGCTTACATAAGTGTCTCATTGTATCTTTAGAGTAAATCGTTACAATACACATTTTATTTCTAATATTAGTAGCAACTATGTGATAAACCTCAAATCTGTTTTCCGTTAATAAAGCTCGCGTTTATGAATATATTTTTCATCCCACCATCTCGGAAAGAGTATTTTTAATCTTCAATATCTGAGTGGAAAAGCCGTTTTTATTCTCTAGAGGATAAAGTAAATTGAATTTAGAACATCGTGTGCACTAAGTTTGTGAATTAAAAAAAACATTAAACCTATTTACTGCTACCTCTATGGTGCCGAATATATCATACAACTTTTTTTTAATTTGTTAAAAACTCAGACTCGGAACCTTCTTGGTGTTCTTCTTTCAATTTGCTTTGTACGCGGTTCTTTACGCGGCATTGTCATTTCCTCGCTGAGGTGGAATGAAAAGTTACGTGTTGCACTCGAGTGCAAAGATTTTTCACCTCGTGCTCTTTTGATTCCCTCGCTAACGCTCAGGATTCTAATTTTGAATCACTCGCTGCGCTCGTGATTCAATTTTGGAATCCTTCGCTTGCTCGGTCATCAAAATTGAACACGCGGTTAAAAAGCAACTTTGCACTCTTGTATAACAAATAACTATTAAATAGTGTTTTGAGGCAGTGATGGCCCAGTGTCATTGGCTATGGACTGCCGCGCAACAGGTCCATGGTTCGAATCCGGCCGTGGGCTTGAGCTTCACCGCATGGTGGAAGAGCATTTTGAGTATGCCCACCCTCAAATAGAAAATCTGTCGTCAAGCACCTAACGGTGTGTTCCGGTAGCAGTCTATGAGACTTAACAACATCTCAAGGTGACGGGTGCAGTGCAATTCGTGACATGGGACGGAATATATATATGTTATAGTCAAAGGTTAATCCGCTTAACATCAGGTGGGCCTCGAGCTTGTTCCGTCACAATAACAAAATCTTATTAAATTAACGTGGTCTCTCCGTATCACGTCCTGAGTCTGTAATTTGTCAAAGAACACTTACAACACAACATCTTCTACCGTATCATCACTAACCATCAGGTTAGAAAATGGTCAAAGGCTAGCCTATCAGGAATAACAATAAAAAAGCAACAACGAACTGTAAGCGTCGTCTAAAAAGGATAGGATAGGTAATTACGTACCTACTTATTTTGTGACCCTTCTTTTTAGGGAAGACTAGCATGTTGCAGTAGCCAATGCTGCTGTCGGCTGTACAATTCCACCGGATTTTTGTCTTCGTAGAATCCTGGATGGAATTTGGTTCTTCTTATAATCCTGGATGGGGAAGAGCTGAAGGTACTTCTCCCGAGACGGGCGTAGAAAGCGAATAGCGCCTTCTACGCCGTCATCCGTCTCCTGGTGGCGCCGAACAAGCACCGCTACTAAAAGAGGAGTTGACAACGGGCCCAAGGGCATCACTGTGGTACAGACTTCGGCAAGAGTCGTTGCCGAGAAAAATTGGGGAGGTCGGAACTAATTGCCTCGGTACAACTGCAGTGTTTTAATACTGTTGAGAGTGGCCCCATGGGTATTAACTGACTATCTCTAACGGAGGTACACTAATCGGGACCTTATTTTTGCCTCGAGCTCGGTGTTTGATCATGTATCCTCTAATTACCGCACAGGGATGTTACCGGGACGTCTTGTAGATGACGCTAAAGCTGCCAACGTAATGGTTGCGATGGGGTCATCCAGGTTGTAAGTGGGGATCCGAGGAGAATTTGTGTCACTATTGTCACCTTGGGCACACATCACATTGGCAAAATTTGGTCTTTCTTCCTAGCTTGTATGTACCTATGTATAATAGTAGTTGTACGGCCATTCTTCGTGGATATCCTCGTTGGTGGACCTAATAAGTATAACAATGTTATACAGTTAGAGCAGAAGAGCTAGTAGGGTACCTGATGTTTAATCTCGGTCTATGTCTGTATAAATTCAAGTTATTGTCTTATACAATACTGCACAGTAGAAGCACGGTAATGTTATCTAATATTACCGTGGTAGAAGCAAAATAATACACTATGCTTACTATTAGAAGGTACTGTTATAGTAGGTAATGGCTAGATAGGTACGGAATCTTATTCTTAGTAAGCTTTTTTTGCTTGTTCTTCAAAAGTTGCTAAACCAATTGTTTAATGACACTGGGAAGATGGGATCTCTATATATCTATTTGGTCGATTAGGCGATTGCGACTTTTTCAAATGTTACATATTTATGTGTATGTCTCCAGCTTACTCAATTGAAATTTCTTAATTCTGAATATGCCAATATTTAGAGCAGATTTAGTGCAATTATGAATACCAATTCAAAATTTAGGTGCCAAATAAACTTCGATGCTACACGTGATTATAAGTGTGTTAGCTGGCGTTATGGTCTCCAGCTGACACATGCTATATATACGAAACGGCTAAAGGTGTGATTACTGATTATATACTATAGCCAGGGATTTAGCGCATAATTTGTGCCAGTGGCACAAAAAAATTGAAACACCTTACTTGAAAACTGTAGTAGTAATGACCCGATTACAACGTGTAAGCTGGAGACCACGTGTCTACAGCTGCTCATCTGTATCTTCTGAACGAATGGGCCCACGACTTTGTTTAATATGTCAAAATTTAGCGCCAAATTTGTGCCATCGGCACTAAAATTTTCAAGTCTGTGGCTATTAAGGTTTTGGAGCTACAAGCTCAAATAAACGTGTAAGCTGGAGACACATGTCCCCAGCTAGCACATGCTGTACAGCTCAAACGGGAAAGGCTAGACTACTGTTTAATATCTTAAAATGTTGGGTAGAATTTGTGCCATCGGCACCAAAATTTTCAAAACAATGGGCCTCATAGTTTTTGCGTAATAAGCAAAAACATTTCTTCCCGCCTAATTATTTAAATATTTCGTTGAAAACATCACTGTACGCGGCGTTGCCTTTCCGATGACTGTAGCTACAATCTGTCTTGAACCTTATTTCTATAGGCTTGGAAACTATTATCACTTTCATACAAAATAAACGCCGTTGAGACATAGGCTAGGAGCATGAAGGTTTAAATATAATCTGACAAATATTTTATACTATGCATGCTTTCCGGATTTCAAAGTTATTGAAGCCGTCACTATTGACGAGTGGTCGTTTTAAAACGTTACGGGTTTCGCAAACTATCTTCCCATCGTTGCAATAGGGGTTTTTCAGTTTTCGTTCTGAAATGAAACTATTTAGATATTCTGTGTTTTGAAAATCCGACGTATTGAATAAGGATATATTACGCGGAAGTCCACGTTTGTAGCTAGTTAGCGCCTACATGCATGCGTAACAACTACTCGTATGTATAGCCGGTATGTACCTATCTCACTAGCTTGCTGTTGTTTGTATTATTTGATAGAGCGCGATGTTTTTGCAGTCTGTTTTTAAATTTAGGTAGGGAAGGTCGTAGTGTATTTCGTTAATGTGAACAACCAAAATGTTAAATATTAGTTTATAGATACCTATAAGTGTAAATACCTACATATTTTCGTAGCTAAATAAAAATTTTTGGGTTCCGTACTAGAAAACAGGAACCTATTACAAAGCAACATGGATAGCTGACCTTTATAGGTCTGTATCTTTGGAACGGTAATAGGTTACCGGTTGAAATTTTCACAGAATGTGTGTGAATGTGTTAGTATGGCAATCTGCCATACTAAGTCATATTCTGTGAAAATAAGCATTACGGTGTTTCACAAGGCAGCCGTTGCGCGTAGCGTATTAGAAAAAGATAGGTTTTGAAGCAGTGATGGCTCAGTGGCATTGGAAATGGACTGCCGCGCAGCAGGTCCATGATTTGAATCCCGCCGCGGGCTTTCGCTTCACCGCATGATGGTAGGGCATTTTGCGAATGCCCGCCCGGCTAGCGACCACCCTCAAGTAGAAAATCTGTCGACAAGCACCTAACGGTGTGTTCCGGCAGCTGTCCTTGAGAGCCAGTAATTCTAGGTTAAGCCTGTTAACACCTTCGACCAGATCATCACTTACCATCAGGTGAGATTGTGGTCAAAGGCATACATATAAGCAATAAAAAAAAGTTGTATATATACGAGTACATTTTCTTCGACTGGACTGATAATTTCTTATATATTCATATCCTGAAGGTCTTCGAATATGCCCAAAGGAACGTATTAAATCATTTAATACGTGCGGACAACATCGAGGACAAAGGAGCGTATCCCTTACAAAAAATCCATAGCATTTGTTAATTGATCAATTAATCATTTGTAGGGTGTGTTTAGTGATAGGCTTCTTGTGACGGAGCGACGAGCGGGTCCTCTGAAAGTAGGTCCTTCCCGCCCATTTTTCCCACGTGCCTAAGGGCATATATATCGGCTGGTGTCTTCCTGTTACATTCCAGGAGCCCAGTCGAATATGCCACGACATCGTGGTATAGTTTGGGACTACGGGGATCATAAGGGGCCCCATTCCCAAACAAGTGTCCTAAAACAAAGCTTTAAGAAGCAAAGGTTTTAGCAAAGCAAAGGTAAGTATAGTTAGGCAGAGATTTGAAATACTTACATAGATTAGTTATATCCGAACACCACTGCTCTAAAAGCTTACTAGAATTTACCTTTATACATACCTACGCCCATGTATATGCAGTTTGTAATGACAAGGAAAGAACGTTCAAATATTATGCGTAATATCTGTTGTTAGAAAGAGATAAATGAGCAATTCGTGTTACCACCAAATAGAGATCCGCGCCACGCCGGCGCCCCGCCGCCGAGTTACCTCGGCGCGCCGCCGCCGCCGCCGGGTCATGAACAAATTCACAGACGCCGACACCTATTCCAACAAGGACACCGACGCCGACGCCGACGCCGATGCGACGCCGAAACTGACACCTATTCGGACACCGACGCCTATTCTAACAATGACACCGACGCCGACGCCGACGCCGATGCGACGCCGAAACTGACACCAATTCCGACACCGACGCCTATTCCAACAATGACACCGACGCCGACGTCGACGCCGATGCGCCGCCAAAACTGACACCTATTCCGACACCGACGCCTATTCCAACAATGACACCGATGCCGACGCCGTCACCTATTCCAACAATGACACCGACGCCGACGCCGACGCCGATGAGACGCCGAAACTGACACCAATTCCGACACCGACGCCTATTCCAACAATGACACCGACGCCGACGCCGACATCTATGCCAACAATGACACCGACGCCTACGCCGACACCTATTCCAACAATGACACCGACGCCGACGCCGACACCTATTCCAACAATGACACCGACGCCGACGCCGACACCTATTCCAACAATGACACCGACGCCTATTCCAACAATGACACCGACGCAGACGCCGACACCTATTCCAACAAGGACACCGACGCCGACGCCGACGCCGATGCGACGCCGAAACTGACACCTATTCCGACACCGACGCCTATTCTAACAATGACACCGACGCCGACGCCGACGCCGACGCCGATGCGACGCCGAAACTGACACCAATTCCGACACCGACGCCTATTCCAACAATGACACCGACGCCGATGCCGACGCCGATGCGACGCCGAAACTGACACCTATTCCGACACCGACGCCTATTCCAACAATGACACCGACGCAGACGCCGACACCTATTCCAACAAAGACACCGACGCTGCCGCAGACGCCGATGCGACGCCGAAACTGACACCTATTCCGACACCGACGCCTATTCCAACAATGACACCGACGCCGATGCGACGCCGAAACTGACACCTATTCCGACACCGACGCCTATTCCAACAATGACACCGACGCAGACGCCGACACCTTTTCCAACAATGACACCGACGCCGACGCCGACGCCGATGCGACGCCGAAACTGACACCTATTCCGACGCCGACACCTATGCCAACAATGACAATGACGCCTACGCCGACACCTATTCCAACAATGACACCGACGCCGACGCCGACACCTATTCCAACAATGACACCGACGCCGACGCCGACGCCGATGCGACGCCGAAACTGACACCTATTCCGACACCGACGCCTATTCCAACAACGACACCGACGCCGACGCAGACACCTATTCCAACAATGACACCGACTCCGACGTCGACGCCGATGCGACGCCAAAACTGACACCTATTCCGACACCGACGCCTTTTCCAACAATGACACCGATGCCGACGCCGTCACCTTTTCCAACAATGACACCGACGCCGACGCCGACGCCGATGCGACGCCGAAACTGACACCAATTCCGACACCGACGCCTATTCCTACAATGACACCGACGCCGATGCGACGCCGAAACTGACACCTATTCCGACACCGACGCCTATTCCAACAATGACACCGACGCAGACGCCGACACCTATTCCAACAATGACACCGACGCCGACGCCGACGCCGATGCGACGCCGAAACTGACACCAATTCGGACACCGACGCTGATGCTGTCACCAATTTTAATACCGACACCTTTTCCGACACTGACACCGAGTTCGACGCCTATTCCGACACTGACACTTATTTTTTTACTGACACCAACGCCGACGCCCTTTCTGATACCGACGCCGACAGTTAAATAAATTGATCTTCTTTTTAAAATAAAATTTAAAAAAAAAATTAAGAAATTGATTTTTTTAACTTTATAAAGTCTATAATTGCGTTCACCTCTGATTTTGAAGGGCAGTCAGTGCGCTCTAAGGTTTTCTCGTACGCGGACGTACGTTTATTCCAAACAAACGGAGTTAGACAGGTTTCCGGTCGCGGCGATCGGATGTGCTAGCAAGGATTGCTATAGATATTAGTGAATATAAACATGTGGTTTATTTGTGTGAGTGACCGTTATTTTGGACGCCGTGCGTTCCTTTTGGTGGAAGGATGAGCAAGCTGTTGGCGGGCGGACAACATCGAGGACAAAGGAGCGTATCCCTTACAAAAAATCCATAGCATTTGTTAATTGATCAATTAATCATTGTTTGGGACTACGGGGATCAAAAGGGGCCCCATCCCCAAACAAGTGTCCTAAAACAAAGCTTTAAGAAGCAAAGGTTTTAGCAAAGCAAAGGTAAGTATAGTTAGGCAGAGATTTGAAATACTTACATAGATTAGTTATATCCGAACACCACTAGTCTAAAAGCTTACTAGAATTTACCTATATACATACCTACGCCCATGTATATGCAGTTTGTAATGACAAGGAAAGAACGTTCAAATATTATGCGTCATATCTGTTGTTAGAAAGAGATAAATGAGCAATTCGTGTTACCACCGAATAGAGATCCGCGCCACGCCGGCGTGTCGCCGCCGAATTACCTCGGCGCGCCGCCGCCGCGCGCCGCCGCCGGGTCATGAACAAATTCGCGCTGACGTCGAAAATCAATTTAGAGTTTTCTGCCGTGAGGTGCATTACCCTGGATAGCTGAGGTGTGGGGGAGTGCTCCGACCGGAATCCGAACTGCTCCGGTCGGGACTTCATGTGAGGGGCTATCCGACTTAAGAAGAGGCGTTCAAAGACTTTCGAAATGCATGTAAGTAGAGTGATAGGCCTGTAATTCTCGGGTCTCCAAACGTCTTTGCCGGGTTTCGGGAACATATCCACGTGGCTCATTTTTCATTGAGAGGGTAAGTGCTCCGTGCGCAGGATCCCGTTAAACAGGCGCGTGATAGCTGCCGTGGTTTTAGAGGACAGGTGACGGATCACTGTCCAATATCTTCTTCTGTGTTTTATGGGACACTGAAGTATTCATCGAGGAATACTTCAGTAAGTTCAACACTCAGACTCTGTTCCACAGAGTCTGAGTGTTCTCTGTTCACTGTGGGATTGGGCTTGAATAAGTTCTCAAGGGATTGGGCAAATATTTCTGCCATGTCCTCTGCTCTGTATCTCAAGTTGCAATTTTCGTGGAAAAGACAACGAATTGGTTCTGAGTATTTCCTAAGTTGCCTGCAGAGTTTGTGGAGTGAGGCCCAGTTCTGTGGATGGGGTCTCATTAATGTTGCCAGGTTTTTCTGAACAGGCGTTTTTCTTTTATGAGCTCTCTTATACAGCGGGGGAGGATGGGCAATCTCGATTCTCCTTAGGGGTTTTCTTTAATTGTGGAGGTATGAAGTGCCTTCTGCGTGCATTGAGTGATCTCTTCTGCAAGATTGTCCACTTCTGATGGGGTTGTGACATGCCTTGAAGTTGAGGTATCTCATGCGGTTTTCATAAACTTAGGCCAGTCGATTTTGGGCTTTTGTGGAAGTTTGTGTATCGGTTGGTGGCAAGATCCTGTTTCTTTAATATTTTGACTAATTAATTTGAGTAGGAACTTACTTGTATGCAAGAAAATAAACATTTACCCTTTTAGTACATATACAGCAGATTTAATTTTTCTATTCCACCATATAGGTAAAAAAATCAATAACACGCCGGCTACGCCGCGCCACGCCGGGTACGTTTACCAGCGCGCCGCTGCCGACTTTCATGACCGCGGCGCGGACCTCTAATTTGAAGTGACATATACCAATTAAACATCCAGAAGAGTATTTACTTTTATCTAACATAAATAAAGAAAACACACACCAGCCATGTACGTCTAAAGAAATATCAATCTCTGAAAAAGTTAAGGATTTATGTGTCGGTGTATAATGTGTCGTATTGTTAAGTAACTTAAAAAAAATTACAAAACTACTGATAGAACACTGCAGCACAGAAGCCCAAGATTTTGACTCCCAATCCAAAGATGATGATAACGAATACGATTATGCAGAGCCACAAAACTTTATTAGTGTTGCACAAGAAGTTAAATTTTGATAGCATTATCAACACCATGAACAGTGAATCGATCAAGCCACGTGTAATGCTCTGCGCTGCACAAACCCTTCAACTTGCCGTAAAAGACGCAATAAGACGTTCTAATAAGTGGATAAGTCTCACCTATAGAGTAATAACGCTATCCACCAAAGAACAAAATATTAGTATACTAAAGAAGGACAACAAATTCCTACTAAAATGTTCGCAAGTACGATTCGGCACTCCCCGCAAAATCCTGAATTAATAACTGGGTATAGTTCGCGGAAAAGAAATAACTTCTTGAAGTGGTGCATAATTAACACTTATTTATGATTTTCTTTTCTCATCAACATTTTCTGTGCTTAAATAAAAAAAAACAAAATAACTTTTTTATCTTTTTAACTTTTCTTTCAATATAACAAGTAAATAATTAGAAGATTCAGCTTAAATATTCACGTATAATAAAAATTTACAGCGAAAATGGAAACTAACAAAATACTTTATAACCAACTATAATATAAGCAAACATTCTAGCTGGGTTTCTAAACTTTCTACATAGGCGCGGGTGTGAGACGCTGTGTATAACCCCTTACGGGGAACCTCTGAAACCTAAAATATAATATCTGCGCAACCAGAAGCGCGATGTTCGAGGGGCTCATAAAGATTTGCGCGAACTATACAAAACCTTTATCGATGTATGAGTCCGACTCGCTCTTGGCCAGTTCTTTACCCATCAGCTCTGTAACGGCTTAGATTGGGTAAAGTTTCGTGAGGAGATTATAGATACCCTAGTATAAAATACCTACCTATTTATACTTTTCATCACAGAACTCATGGATAAAGACTCAGTTTGACTAAAAATAAAGATACCGGATAATTCAAAAGATCAGATATACCTACCGGGAAAATTTAAATGATTCAAAACCTAATTTGCGAAAATATTAAGTACCTATCTATATATAAGTAGGTTACATAATATTTTATGTACTTGTAATATAATATTACTTACTTGTAGTGGCCGCTAGTGAAAAATGCGCAAACTTAAGGGAGACTTAGTTTTGGGCCAATCAATTAGGTAGAGTTTTACTTAAATGCAATATTTTTTTTTATATCAATGGCTAGTATAAACCACTAACTCAGGTATTTTAACTTACCGCACTCCCAACCCAAGCCGAATGACTAATGGATTTTAGGTAACTATTATATAACACGTTTTTCCCCTCACCTTTCAAATAAGACATTTACGATCAAAAACCCAAAGTATAGGGTAACCCAGGGTTACCCACCACCAACCCAGGTTTTTAAAAAGTTACAAATACCTCTTCATTCGAAAACCCTAAGCAAAGGGTTACCCTATGGTGTAAAGGGTTATTGATACTTCTAGAAACAAAAGCCCAAACGAAAGGGTAACCCTAACCTATGGAAGGGTTACCCTTTGGTAGGGTTACCCTTTGGTTAGTGTTACAGTTTCTTTTAAGGTTACAGAAAGTTACAAATACCGCTTATATCGAAAACCATAAGCATAGGGTTACCCTATCGTTGGGTTGAAGGCAGGGTAACCGTTTAAATTGGTAACCTCATAGAAATGGTTTTTGATAAATGAAAAACCCTTTCGAAAGGCTTAACCGAAAACCGGGGTTGTACGGTCCCTGTTAAATGTCATCGATTATTTTAATAGTGCATTTGTGTTTGCATGTCATGATATTGTATGGATCTTATAATGAAAGCTTTTATCTTTTTTAAATTGCCTATTTTGAAACATTTCTTCTTTCTTTGCTTCTTCGAACTGATTTCCAGATATATTGCAGCCTTTACTAGTGCTAGGATTTTGGTCAGTATTATGTTTATATAATTTAATTTGCTGTATCTTATTTCCGGCGGTAAGACGGAGTTTTTATTCTCCTGTTAAGCTTGATAAATCAATATTATGTCCTTCTCTTAACTCGTTTCCTGTTTTACTGGATAAATCGGTATTCTCTTCTTCTGTTAGTGCGATTCTTATTTCCTTTACAAATTCGGTATTTTGTTGTCCTGTTAACCCGCTTTTTGTGTCTGTCCACCAAACGAGAAAAAGTGTGTTCCACACACACATTAGAAACCACACACTCCACACACACAGACCAGAAATCAAAGCGGAAAGTTGTAACTATAGCGACGTGACAGACACTTACTAGCAAGCGGCAACAGAAAACATGACACCTAAAATTTTGACCAATGTTTTACTAGAAGAAATATATGTTCTATGGCTTAATTACAAAAAATATATATGATATAGCGATACATACATTTGCTGCACGTCCGCGCGTCTCTTGCTTGCGGCTGCTTTATTAATCTTTTATTTTTGATTCAGTAAGTCAGCCCTAAGAAAGCGCATCAGTCATATGATGGTCAATGGTGAATGCTGCTATCATCACGGGCTGTACATAGCGAAAGTAACGCTAAGTCTAGCGCATTAGACACGTATTTGCGTTTACTGATCTGATAGTGGTAGCGATTAAATTTGTAGGTATTTTTTCTCTTTGAAAGGACAGAGTTAGATCTATTAGTAGGTAATCTGTGCCCTGGTCTTGATTAGTAAATAAAAGAGAACTGAACTTACCATTTTGCTTTCGATCAACGTTGCACCGTGGATCCACCTTGAAATTCGAAATGAGATTACTCGGATTAAGATTACTCTTAGTCCGGCAGCACTCATCATGCCACAATCGGTATCCTACTAGATTGTATTATAAATATGTATCATAATTCATAATGTGCTGTAATTGCGTTAGATATACTAAGGATGACTAATTGATTTGATGTTTTGATTAAATTGATACTAAATTAGTATGTAACATTGCGTTTTTATTTGTAGTATTCGAAAACAATTCTTCTATTGAATACTAGTCATAAACATTCTACATGGATATAAAGTTCCTATGCTTATTCAGCCTTTGAAAACGAATCGAATAATCCCAAAGATTAAATCACATCTGCTCTTACGCTGCTTATGCTTAGGATCTTTGTTAGAAATGTTTAACGCATAGAGCAATGCGTTGTTTCTCCTTAGAAGAAATATGAATATAGGTAAAAAAAATTGGGTAATTTGGCACTTTAGCGTAAATTGGGCACTTTAGGTAAAAAAAATTGGGTAAGTAATTGATTCAAATAGATCTCGTTCCGTAGATTCCGAATATGTATACATTTCAATTTCACAAAAAATGTCACATGCGTTGTTTATAGTTAGCTCGGCACAGTTAGTAGGTACTCATAAATAACAAAATTACGAGAGAAAAAAATATAGTCTTGTGCGGGATTAATACCTACGATTTTTTTTAAACAACATTATTTACTTCCCTTACACATTTACCATAGCAACGCCGTCGTTTGGTAAGTACCTGTTCTGTTACGGCATGCGGCATACGTAGGGCTGCCATCCGTCCGGGATTCCCCGGATTTGTCCTAGTCTAGAGGGTGTCCGGGAGGCGTCCAGTAGGGGTTTACAAATAATCCGGGTAAAACCCGGTCTTTCTACATCATGATTTGTAAATGCTATACCAATTTGGACGTTTGCAAACAAACTAAGAACTTGTATATATCACTTAATGTTGGTTGGTTTTCCATAACAGAATTACGAATAATTATCTTTTTACCAATTTTCTTTTTTTTTCAAATTAAATTTTATAATTACAGTATATTCGTAACCAGTTATCACTGATAGATTTAGTGTAGGATTAGATTAGAAAGCAATATCTTGGTCAAACAAAGAGGATGTAATAAAGATCTAGTAAATACGTCAACATTCTGAGAGAAAAAATACCTACCAACATATCTTGTAAATATTGGCATTATATGGTTGTCAAACTACACAACACCTTCTCCTAGTCTATACATTTACTGTTTCTTTGTAACTTCTTCCACATATCCTTAACGTGAAAGCAAAAAGTAAGTTCAAACGCTATAGAAATAAGGTTCAAAACAGATTGCAGTTACAGCGAACGGGACGGCAACGCCGCGTACAGTAACATTTTTAACGAAATATCTAAATATTTAGGCGGGAAGAAATGTTTTTGCTTGTTACGGAAAAACTATGAGGCCCATTGTTTTGAAAATGTTGGTGCCGATGGCACAAATTCTACCCAACATTTTAAGATATTAAACAGTAGTCTAGCCTTCCCCGTTTGAGCTGTACAGCATGTGCTAGCTGGGGACATGTGTCTCCAGCTTACACGTTTATTTGAGCTTGTAGCTCCAAAACCTTAATAGCCACAGACTTGAAAATTTTAGTGCCGATGGCACAAATTTGGCGCTAAATTTTGACATATTAAACAAAGTCGTAGGCCCATTCGTTCAGAAGATACAGATGAGCAGGTGTAGACACGTGGTCCCCAGCTTACACGTTGTAATCGGGTCATTACTACTACAGTTTTCAAGTAAGGTGTTTCAATTTTTTTGTGCTACTGGCACAAATTATGCGCTAAATCCCTGGCTATAGTATATAATCACACCTTTAGCCGTTTCGTATATACAGCATGTGTCAGCTGGAGACCATAACGCCAGCTAACACACTTATAATCACGTGTAGCATCGAAGTTTATTTGGCACCTAAATTTTGAGTTGGTATTCATAATTGCACTAAATCTGCTCTAAATATTGGCATATTCAGAATTAAGAAATTTCAATTGAGTAAGCTGGAGACATACACATACATATTTTAGATATAGTTTTGCCGACTTTTTGATAAATGTAAATCCATTGTTACCTACTACTTATTTAGCCACCTCTCTAAAAATTGGAAAATGTATCAATCGAGACTTTGCCGACCCTAAATAATTTCTTGAACGATTACCTATACCTCAAAAACAGGTAATTCCCAGTTGTTCCCCCCTTCAGAATCCACAATGGTGACAACCGGGAAATATTTTTGAAATTCGTTCCTTTTGACACCTCTGGATATGTCCCCACACACCACTGGTGATATATATGGGATGCCATACTTCCTTCAATACTATTCCCAGTTGTGATGATAACATAGTAACCGGATAATAGCGTAGTATTGAGCACGAACAACAAGTATATACACTGAATTGAAGTGTGTAAATTCAGTGTACTTCTTACCGTCTTAAATTTGCTATAAGAGCTAGGTAGGTATATTAAATACTAGCAGCCCGCCCCTACTTCGACCGGGTATTGAACAAAAATGACAAAAAATAAACACTTTTTCGAAATTATTCTATAGCCTATGTTCATCAGGGATAATGTAGGATTATAATGTTGTTTTATTTTATTTATTTATTTAGTCAATTAGCACGGCTTACGCCAATTACACTAATGATATGGACAAATTATTAACAACAATTACGAAAGAAGTGTACAATAAAATCAAGTAATAGTTCATAGTTAATGTCAAAGATAATAATAATAATCAGTAATAATAAACAAAAAAAAAAATATTTAGCGCTAAGCAAATATGTCAAAATTAAATCTACTACTTATAAACTATGACTGTATGCTTGAAGTACGGTAGTACGCTGCCTCACAGTACTTCAAGCATTCAGATAAAATCTCTCTCCAGTCGTCAGCAAATATGTCACAATTACGGTTGGTGTGTACAATATGATTTAAGTCTGCAAGGGACCGCGGTATCGGGGAGTTGGCGTGAGAAACTGTCCTACACCTCGGGGTGGCCAGCAATTTGTGAACCCTACCCCTAAGATAGTGATCTGGTACAAACAAGCTACATATTTGAGAATGGAGGCCAGGAGCATCCACATTCCCACGAAGTATTTTACAGACCATCACCAGCTGGTCGCAAGCTCTTCTTACTTCCAAGGAGTTATATCCTAGAGATCCAAGCAAATAGTTTGTGGGATACATGTATGGGTAGAACCCATACTTACGCTTGTAAATATACCTGAGGAAGGTTTTCTGAATTTTCTCCAATATAAGGGTATAATTATCCTCGTGCGGGTGCCACACACAGGCACTGGCTTCCAACTTACTTCGAACAAGGGCGCCATAGATGAGTCTGATTACATTCAAATTATGAAACTCTCGAGAATTTCTCAGAACAAATCCCAGCCGCTGATAACTCTGCTTAGCAACTAATGCGATGTGGTCGTTAAACGTGAGCTTTCGGTCAAATGTGACACCCAAATCTTTTACGGTTGTGGAGCGCGCTATAGTGCATTGGTCCAATTTGTATTGAAACTCCATTGGGCGTCCCATTCGACCGAAAGTCAGAACACAGCATTTTGATGTGTTAAATTCCATTTTGTTCGTTACGCTCCACCGATGAATGGCGTCTATATCTTGCTGTAGCTGAAGACAATCATCTATTGTTTTTATCTCCATGAACAATTTCAGATCATCAGCATACAGAAGACATTTAGCATGTTTGAGAACTTCAGGGAGGTCATTTATCATAAGGATAAAAAGAAGCGGCCCAAGCACCGAACCCTGACTTACTCCGGAACGCGTATGATAGGGTTGGGATTCATACAATCCGAGACGAACATACTGCTGACGATTGCGAAGATAGTGTGCGATAAAATGGAGAAGGCCAGGAGTGAATCCTAGTGCACTGAGCTTTGCCAGCAGTATGTCATTGTTGACCCTATCAAATGCCTTCCGGAAGTCGAAGTACAGTACATCTATCTGCCCTCTGCAGTCCAGCTTCGAAGAAATGAAATTAACTAGTGTCAGCAGATTAGTGTTAACTGACCTCTTCTTTCTAAACCCATGCTGCTCTTCGCAGAGGAATGGTTCGATTTGCCTATATAAGTTTTTATGAATGGCGTGTTCAAAGATTTTTGCAATAGTGGGCAGTATGGCAATTGGGCGATATTCCTCAACCGATAATTTATTTGAGTTTTTTGGGATGGGAATAACTCTTGAAAGTTTCCATTCAGATGGATACATCCCACTCTTTAAAGCGAGATTAAATATATGAGTAAGTGGTAATACTAGAAACTTTGTACATTGCTTGAGGAGCCAAGGGGGAATACCATCGGGACCGACAGAGCTAGTCGGTTTGAGTTTTTGAATTGCAGAGGCTACGTCACATGGAGTTATCTCAAATATATTGACGTAGTTACTTGCGAGAGACCGGTCCTTTTGAGATATACTCTCTGCATCCAGTGTTGGTAGTTCTGTCAAAAATACACCGGAGAAGTACTCTGCAAAAGCTTCAGAGGCCTCCACACCTGTCAACAAACTGCCGTTGTAAGAAAAAGTGGATTCAAATACACCTTTAGACTGCAGGTTCGATATATGACGCCAAAATTTCCGAGGATTCGCTGTAACATTCTCCTCTATGGCCACCATGTACAAATCGTAAGCGTTTGAGACCCGTACCTTCAACTCAGCCCTCAAGTTCGAGAACAATTCGTAAGTCTCCTCAGAACCTTTACGTTTCCAACCTCGATGTAATTTGCGTTTCATTTTAGTGTCGTCTATAATATCTCTTGTGAACCAAACCGGATACCGCGCTCCCGCTGCATCACTACGACGCTTCTTAGGAATACAAGCGCCAAAAATACGGTAAATTGTATTGTAAAAATATTGCACGCTAATATTAACATCATCAAATTTTAAAAAATCACACCATGAAATATTGGATACCATGTCAATAATTAATTTTAAATCACAATTTTTAAAATTCCAATCTTTAGCACAATCAATATTACTGGGATGAATGGCGTCAGAAAATCGAGATGAAACAATTTTAATGTCAATGCTAAGAGGTGGGTGATGTTTATCAATTTTATCAACAATCGACTCTGTAGCTTTAACGGCAATAACTTGGGCATTCACATTCTTACGGATCAACACAACATCCAACATTCTACCATTGACATTCGGCACCTCATTATTCTCAGTTAGATTGCAAAATGACATAAAATAGTAATAATAGTTTTTGACATTAGTTGAAGCTGTATATAAATTTAAATCTCCAAAAAATAGAACAATACCTTTTAAATTATTTATAAAACTTTCCACTTTACAGAACCAATTAAAATAGAAATGTTCAGGAGCGTTCGATTTAATATAAACCACGCAAACATACGTCTTATGACCGTGCCACTCAAAACTTGACCATAAGTCCTCCCCGCCGCCAACTGATTCCAATTCAAAGTGACGGCGCAGTGCTATGGGTGCGCGCGCGGCTAACATTGCACCACCACAGGGCGTATTTCTGTCGCGTCGCAGCATACTCCATTCGCCTGTAAGGACTTCCGCATCTGTTACTGATTCATCCAAGTAAGTTTCTGTAAGAGCTACCAGATTATGCTCGAGGAGAGGTAAGTTGATTCGCAAGTCCTTAAGTTTTCCTTTAAGGCCACGAACATTTTGCGAGTAGACGAATAAGTCGAAGTGATCCTTACAGCGGCTTTGCCCTGTATGAGGGCCTTTCGCGAAAGGGCTGTTGGCTAGAAGAAGACCCAGTTATCGCCTGTTTTGCCGCACCCCTGTAGTTAACCCAGGCTTTGATTCTGGCATTGATGGGCCAAACATTATCGCAAAAGCATATATCGTAACAGGCAGCTGGAACGCCTATTTAACGCCTTTTTTAAATGATTTATAATTTCCTCGTGCGATGAGTTCTTCCACAGTGCAGGCAGCGTTGGGACAGAGCTGTTGCAGGTACACTCGCACTTCTTCAATGCTTGACGCCATATTCCACAAATGGATATATTTTTGAAATTCAACAGCTTTTAGCGATGTTACAGAGGGCCCCGCAGTACCCATAATTGAAGTTGGACGGCGATTCTTCTTCTTCTTCACCTCAGTCCATTGCTCGCAGTCGCTAACGGTAAGTTCTGTGCTATTTTCCAAAATATTGTTCAATACTGTAGGCGCCGGCTGTGATACCACGCCGGCTGTGATACACGGTACAGGACCAGGATAGATGACCTTTTTTGGTTCGGTTTTCTTGCCCTGTTTTGGCTTTGCGTCATGTTTAGCCAGCTTTTGCTTCTGAGCCGTTTTCGTTTTAATAGGTGATACGGGAACCAACAACGGAGACAGCTTTTGCGGCTCTGAATAGTCTCTAGCGGAGGGAGGGGTTGCAGCTATAACCGGGGCACAAGATCCAGATGGCGCCACCGGGTGCTGTACCTGGGCGTGAGACGTGTCGGGGCTCATATGGCTACAGCTACAGCTGCGTTTGCTTAGCTTGTTCATTAACTTTTCTATATGGCAAGCATGTAGTTCTATTTTAGTTTCATAGCTCGCAATGATCGACACAGAGTGAGAAAGCTTTTGAGCATAGTCAGCAATGATGGAAACTGAGTTATTTAACTTAGTTTCGTATTTGGAAATGAGAGAGTGGAAATCTGCAAGCTGTGCCATCATCAAAGTCATCTCAGTATTTTTATTCTTCTCTTTAGATACATTCTGACAATGGCAGTGATTTTCGTCGTAGCTAATGTCAGCTTCACCACTAATACGTGATACTTTTTGCCGAACAGTCACGTTTGTATCACGATATTTTTTTGAGACTCCTACAGGGGTTGAGCTGTTATCCCCGCCTTTTTTGGTAGCACAACGGCACTCGGGGCAGACCCATTTCATATCATCTGCTTGACTTGGCTTCTTTTCTCCGATACACAGCAAATGATAACACTTATTGCAGTCGTATACTGAACAGCGCAAGTACTCTTCATCGTTTTCTATTAAATTGCTACAGCACGCTGAGCAATTCATATTTACGTATGTAAATTATCAAAGTGTGCGCAGGCAGATATTGTATGATAATATTGGTGGTAAACAATAATGCACAGCTGACGATGTAAGCGAACAAAGCGGGCCGGGCCGAGCGCTCTAACCGATGACTCATTCACCAGCCACGAGCAGCGAGGTGCACACGCACAGTTCGGCAGTACTCGGTTGTATTCGGCACAGCGCGCCGCTGCGGCGACACTATGACTCAGCGTAAGCCACAACACAACGCGTTTGACTGTGCGCTGTACTAAGAAATATCGTCGTTAACTTAAAACTTGGCACAATTTTTGTTTATATTTCCAAAACCACGTATTTGATATCTTCGAGGTTTACGACACTGCAATCCTTGTGTTGTTTCCTGCACACTAATGTAACTTTCACTGCTACTAATTCACTTTTTCTGCTATAAGAAACTTAAAAGGCTACGGAGCAACTGAACGAGCTGTTGCTTCGCGCGCGTTCCGAATTGTTCATAAGAGGGGATCTCTCTGCCGAGCGTTGTAAGCGCCATGCTCGGCGGAGAGAGATCAAGGCAGGCGGTGGTCTCCTGCGAAGCGGTAATGGCGCAGAAGGCGGTCAAGGAGCGGGTCAGGAAGGACGATGTACATGCTCCGGCGCAGACGAACGGGAGCGAGGAGACGGCAGTTCACCCGCCTCCTCCCTACTCTGTAGTGGGGCCACTGGTGGAGAGTTGGGGGATTATCCACCAGCTTGCACAGCCTCACACGTCTGGGGGATGGCCTTGGTGAGCCGGTTCGTCCCTCCACAGAAACAGAGGCCCGATCGAGTTCGGGCCTACCGCCGGGGCAAGATGATGGTGAAGCAGTGACTCCTAACGCGACCCTATCTTGCCCGAGGACTGCTCACGGGGGGTTTTAGTGGGTTCAAGTTCCACACATCCTCTTACACCACCCACAAAGGATTCTAATGGTGTAAGAATTTTTCAAATCGGTCCAGTATTTTCCTATTCTATCAATTTTCCTCAAGTTTAAATTTGATAAGAGTTAATAGATGGTTTTTATGGAATGAACATAATCAGTACTAACACCTTAGCATTTAAAGTCATGGGTTAGCGGCAATATTGACTGGAACAAATCTGCTTTATAATAAATGACGATTTAAGTAACTTTTTTCTGTCTAGCACAATCAATTCGGGGAGGGTGTTATGGAAAAAGAGTGCAAGGTGGTAGACCTGAGTAGATAGAACTCTAGTGGAAATCTAAATAGAAAGTATGTCGCCAAGCACGCGAGTATTCCGGCAGTTGGCTCTTCCCTATTTTCTGGCTTAATTTCTTTTGCATTAGCGACTCCATCATCACTTATCTGATCCTTCAACTGAGATTATGGTAAAAGGCAGCAAATCACTAATCAGCAAAAACAAGACTGAAAAAGAACGTCCTCATCAGCAGTCACTTGGACATCTGTCACTAATAATTACTGTTTTATCTCTTTCAGCACTTCACAAAACGATATTTTGTCTCATGGCTTAGTACCTCTGGGTTATGGAAGGCAGAGGTAAGGAGAACCATCTGTGTACATGAAAGTGTCCGTCCAAATTCATTAAATTAGGGTGGCGCCATATTGGCATCCGGGTAAATTTTACAGGAAGTGCAAAAATCAATAAAAGTACTATTCACAGTTCACAAAATAAAATCACTACTAATTTTCTCATAATAATTCTGTTTTACTACGCAAGTACTTGAAATTTTCAATAAGCAACAACTTTAGTCGACATAACATATTTTTTTTTAACTCGGCATACTTCAATTCGTTAACAATTTCTACATTCATACCATATATCTTTTGGCTACACCAGCGCCATTCTGGAAGGTTTTTGAACTGTTATTTACAGCTTACTTTTAGGGCCCAAGTGGCCCTTTTTTTAAGTTTTCTATCGTATTATTTTGCAAATGCCCGCCTGGCTAGCTACCACCATCAAGAGGAAAATGTGTCGCCAAGCACCTAACGGTGTGTTCTGGCAGCTGTCCTTGAGAGCCAGTATTTCCAGGTAAGCCTGAACAACATCTTCGACCACATCATCACTTACCATCAGGTGAGATAGTGGTCAAAGGCTAACCTATCAGGCATAAAAAAAACCCTATACTAATTCCCTAAGTGTATAGATTTAAAGGATATCGAAATAAAACTCACCGTAAAATAAACAAATTTTAATTTATTGATATAACTAAAAAAAATATTTTACAGAATACATTATAATTAGTATTACACGACTAAGAATAATTATTTAAACATATCAAAGACGTGGACTAGCAAATAAAAATTAAATTATACAAATCCATTCATTTTAAAGGAATATTGATAACAGTTCGTGACATCATTTGGATAAAAAGAAATACTTAAGAGGAAACTACGCCGTCCTACTTATTTCATCAGAGACTGATGTGATGATCATAAAGGTTTTAATGTTACGCGGGATACCCCAAGATCGTATCGCAATGGCTAGAATATCCTACCTCTCCTAGACCAAACATCTTCCGACATTTTTAAGTAAGGTTTACAATAAGAGTTAAAGATTAAGGTTAATGGCAGTCCATACCAATATAACGATGTAAAAGTGAGAAAAATTGGTCAGAAATCTGAATAGACAAAAAAAAACAAATTGGATTTCATATGAAACTATCCAATAAATATCATACATACGCAATATTATTATAGTTAATCATACATCGATTTGAAAAGAAGCCGTTACAGTAGAAAATCAACGTTTTTATTTTTAAAAAAGTCTTATATCTAGGCGTAAACTAGCAGACCAGAGTCAACTCTGAACATTAATCTATTTTATAATTCGTCCAACATGGCCGATGCTTGCACTTGTTAAAGCAGTTTCCCGCTAAATCGCGGCAGCCATTTTGTTTTCCGTTGGACAAATACGTTTATTCCAATAAATATGTACCTTACGTATGTATAGATAAAAGTATGCGTGTATACAAAGTATTAACTTGGTTTGATGAGTGGAAAAATGTATATTACGATAATTACATACTTTAAGGAGTGCGGGAGACACAAACTAGCGGTGTGAGTTGTTACTGATATGCCACTCAATTACCATCTTAGAAACTTACAAAATTGATGATAAAATGGTTAAAGAGAATATAAAACGCGGTATTATTATTGAGCATCAAAAGAGCTGGTGTGGTGTAGGAAATTATGAACGAAATCATCTGTGGACTCCCAAAGTGTTGCCATAACTAGCCGCGTCTGCCTTAATTTATAAACATCTACGTATGTATATTGTATCCTATCTAATACGAAAAGGCTTAATTAACACAAAATTAGCGCTGACAACCGTTCATCGACTAAATAATTAAATTAAAAAGCCGACAAATTAAAATAAAGTGCTAAGAATTCCAATGAATACTGCAACGAAGATTATTAATCTAGTGTTACCACAATGAAAAAATAAAAGAAAATTGAAATTGGCATCGAATTTTCGCAACACACATAATGTACCGAGATACAAATGCCTAATTTTCAAATGTATATTTTTATTTTTACCCTTATATACCTAACGCTAACTTACATCTAAAGTTCAATTACTTCGGGATACTTAATTTGGTTGTAATGGCATCCCAGTGTAATAAATTAAAATGTGTTTATTTTAAGACATACCGTTATGTATAGACCAATCACAGATGACTTAGTAAGTCGAAAACATATCGTTCTGTTACACTAAAACTTGATTAACAAAAGACTGGTCAAAAAACAAAATCTTCGGTCACCGAATGTTTTCGACAAAAATTCTGTCAAGTGTGATAGTTTCTGGTACTTGCACGAACATTACAAAAAGGACATTGATAGCACTAAGTACTAAAAACATGTGGTATGATATTGATAGCATATGAATGTTTTAAGTTAAACCTATCGTGCAAGCTATCAGTATAAATATACAAAAACTTAGTGCTTTTGAGACGAATTATATGAGTTTTTTATTGAAATTAACGCGAATTTATGACACTCTTCTAGAAAAAAAACTATAACATCTCAACGTAGATTATACTATGTTAAACATTTTAGAATCGTGCTCAAAGGAATGGAGTTGAAATGCAATGTATTCGGACATATTTTCCCAACATAATTATATTATGAACAAAAATGTGCAGATTTTTGTGCTACAATAAAATATTTTTTAATATATCATTTTTGATGATTGCTAATATTGAATTCGCAATAAAAGTTTGTGCGTCCAACTCTAAATCGTTTATCAATTTTATATGAATAAATGATTCAAAGCATTGTGTGCGTTGTTTTTTTTTTACATGTTTTATCAATTATCAAACATGATACATTAATTTAATAAATCTATAAAACTCTTTGACAAAATGTCTCATTTAAAGGTTTTAGGGAGACAGACAAACAAATTATAAAATAACAATCAAAATCATTATATTGCAAAATGTCAAAACATAAATCACTGTAAACTTAAAGGCTAAATTCCAATAAACTTCAAATTAATATAATCCCGGACAATCAATAACGCCAGTAACAAAAAACATAGTGTTGCCAATAAATACACAAAACATTTGAACTGTTTCCTGTCAGGAGATCTTACAAAAATCTCGAATTTTTAAATTGATTCTATCGTGATAATCTAAATTCTAACATACATTATAAAATCATAATTTAGCATCGACCACGCTTTAGGATACAATTAAAATTGATGTTTAAATACAAAATAGAGATATTTTCAATAAATTATGAATAGATACGAATTAATAATAATATTTGGTTCTTTATTCGTAGGATTTTTAATGATGGCAGAAAAAATCTGTTGTGCAATGGTGTATCACCTGTGGAAATAAATTAATAAGTTGTTAGTTTGCTTATTTTTTTTACAACCTGTTTCTGGGTGCTGTTTTGTACACATTATTATGGTATTAGTGTCTGTCTATCAAAATTGACAGATTTTTTTTGACCAGACGATGCTGATTGAGCCAGCCTTTGCCCGTTTTATCACCTGATATTAAGTGTTGAAGTTGTCGAAGGTGTTACACCACCGGTGTATATGGTGGTGTAGGTGTATTATATCCACCTCTAGGAACAAGGATAATTTCTCCCTTTCGTGTATCATACAGAGACTATTTTACCCATATTCTGTGTCAAACCTTTAAAGCTGAGACATGTTTCCACAGAAAAGTTAAAAATGCATAGTTTTACATTCCTTCATAAGAGCGTCGTAGACGCCTAAATTGAATAAATGATTTTGAATTTGAATTTGCCTCTGGAGATAATTTTGTTGAATTTGTACACAGTTTGAGTGTTACGGTGACGTAGCACCAAACTTATATTGATGAAATTTGGTACATACAATCGTGTCTTTAATCCTTTTCTTTCATTTTTAACTATAAAAAAACTTGGAAAGATATTTATAATTGATCGTTAATAACTTACCAATAAACAGAAATAAGATCCAGCAGTGCGCACTCCTTGTGTGAAGGTGTCCAGCGTTTATTTTATATGTAATTATGATATATAGAAATAACTGTATATATGTATATCGTGAACATGAATAGGGCGCGTGAAAACGACTCAAGTTATTTAAAAAAAAAAACATATTCAACGACGTATGCTGTTAAAATCTTGTCGTTAAAATGAGCAGGGTCACAAAATTCTAGAATTTGTACCATTTTGTATAACATTAAGCTTTATGACACAAAATATTCACTTTCAATTATGAGTCTTATGCTGTATTGATATAAATTCTATTTTTCTGTGATTAGAAGTGGTTGTACCTAGTCATTCTAAATAAAGCAACTGTCATTTTAATCTGCAATGTCACTTGAGACATTTTCACACAACCACTTGTATAGCGCGCACATATACACAAAAAAAACGACGCAAACACGACAGACATACTCCAACGAAACCACCCTATATATATAATCGTAACATTAAATGCTTTCCTATCGTTATCGTAAGAAATAATCTAATATAGTAAATGTAAATAAATAAAGCAAGGTTTTTATGTGCGGGCGTTGCTGTAAGTATCAAAACCGTTTCAAAATAATTTAATAACTGTCATAAGATTTTATTTCAATCACATAATGGCCTTTTACAATAGATATTGGAAACGGACATATGTAATGATTAAAACTGATAAAATAATACGACAGAAATGAAATATCAATTGATCGGTACATATTTGTGCTAATATTCGAAATAATAGATTGAAAAATAAGCCTACGCACATTCGAAAAGTCTGTCATTAACATCAATGCTACATTTATCAGCATTAATCTATCGCAGACATTATAAAAAAATTATTAGCGTCTCTGTTACTATGTAAAAAATCATAACAAATTACATTTTCAAAGGTACAACTTCGAAATGTGATTTAAGTCAAAATTTAAACACGAATAGAGATCGCGAAGTGTGTTCAAGTTTCGATTATCGATTTTGGACTTTACTTATATGCAGTCAAGTTTCAAAATTGGATAAACTGTTCATAACATTTCGCGACTTTAGAATGAAGCTTTACACATATCACACACCGTTGTTTTCGCGTATTTTATTATAAAATTATAAAAAGTTTAAGCCAGGGGCGGACATAGGATGGGGGCGGGGCATATGGGCCTTTCCTTAGGCATGCTGTTAACTTACAAATCACCTTTAGAATATTATTTCCTCCCCATTCACGCATTCACTTTCATTTACCGTTCAAATAGCCATTAATCTTAGTTCTCAGCTGGTTTAAAATCTTTGTCAAAATGAAGCAAAGCTTTTAGGTCAAGAGTAACATTAAGATGACAAATTTTCTGACAACCATTAGCAAAAATCCGCTATAGGCTATGGTGCAAGATAATGATATATATATCGCAGTTTAACTCTCTTAGATATCATCACAACAGCAACTTTAAATTCAAAATTTTCTATATTCTTAACGAGCGAAATGCCTGCCTGATGTTGAACACCTCACCTATTCAATGTTTGTTAAGCTAAGTGCCAACCCGTAAGGCTAAGAACTTACAATAGAAGTAATTGTGTCTAATCGCTATACATCAATTACTCTTCAAATTTATGGCACCGACACAAATAAACAAATCCAACAATTTTGTCCGATCTTTCTACAACCAACTCCATATTTATACAAGCCCGTATCAGCCCCACCCCTGGCTTGATATCTGCGTATGTGTGAGTGTGTGCGAGGGTGTGTGTGTGTGTGTGGAGGTGTGTGAGTGCGTGTTTAGTTCCAGATGCGCAGGAACGAGTCCCAAGAGCCGGTGGCGACGGCCATTCCGTTCTCGGTGACGCCGAGACATGAGACGCGGTTGTCGTGTCCGGCCAGGATGCCTGCGGAACAAAAAAACCGGTTAGGGTAAAGAATTATTTCAAAATACTACTTGAGTGAGTAGGTCCTGTTTCAGAATGTTCGAGTAAGTTCCGGTTTTACTACCCAGTACATATTTAATAAATAAAACACTATCTTTGGGTTTCATAGTCATCGATTGAGCATATTTATCGATTAAAGCTTCAAATGCGCTGCATATTAACTGTAATTTTTATCATTCAGTTATTTTATGTATTGGTTAGCAACTCGAAACTTTATTAGGATATTCTGAAATGATACCTTAAAATAATTAAGTTTAAGTTATCCAAACTACAATAACTATAGCCGCAAGGACAGTACAGAAAAAAAAACATTCGAGTAGAATCACAATAAGTTTGACCCTTACATATACTATCATTCTCACAATCGATAAAGCAAAATCAAATAACATATAACAAAACAAGTGTCTTATATATGAACCACCTTTTATTTGTACTTTTTTATTTTTTTATGCTTGATTATGGTTAGCCTTTGACCACTATCTCACCTGATGGTAAGTGATGATGTGGTCGAAGATGTTGTTCAGGCTAACCTAGAATTACCTGCTCTCAAGGACAGCTGCCGGAACACACCGTTAGGTGCTTGGCGACAGATTTCCACTTGAGGGTGGTAACTATCCAGGCGGGCATTCGCAAAATGGCCTACCACCATGCTATAACGACTGTCATCTTAAGACAACATCCGGGACCGACGGCTTAACGTGCCCTCCGAAGCACGGAAGCGCTCAGTAGTAATGTCACCAGCGGTCACCCATCCAAGTCATGACCGCGGCGGACGTTGCTTAACTTTGCTGATCAGTTCAGAATGGCTTAGCAAACTTCGCTACAAGCGCTTCAAAATATATAATAATAATAATATATAATAGTATATATTATTATTATATACTATTATATCATATTTATATACTCAGCGAAAATTACAATGGGCTACATATCATGATTCACAAGATAGCGCTTTAAAAGTTGGACTGACAGATAAAAGCACCACGGTTTCATACTACGGATTGTGGTGGTCATTTTAGTACTCCGTACTAAAATGGCCACCACAATCCATTAACATCTGAGGTTAATACTAAAAATGTACATAAACTTAGTATGCATCGACTATGAAGTAATATCTATTTAAAAATTAAGTAAGCATACAGTTGGTCGAAAATATAGCTGTCTTTTGTTGGCATTACTCGAGTCCAGTGTCTTAGATGAGTATAATTTTTAAGTATCAGACATAAAAATATATTTAAATATATAAAAAAAATACTTTAGCCTTCCACTGCCTTCTCACATCTTGGTAAGTGATTATTTAATTGATGATGGCCAATATGACTATATGGTGTGTAGCAGTTACTAGAGTGAGTCTCCACGAGTAGGTAGATAGGTTTCCTCAGCAAGAGTCTGCCCACCTGTCAGATATAATAGTGCATCGTTGTATCGGGTATACAATACATACCGGCACGCTCGCTCTTCATGGAGTCCCAGACGTTGCAGTTGAAGTCGTCGTACCCGGCGAGCAGCAGGCGGCCGGACTTGGAGAATGCGACGGAGGTGATGCCGCAGATGATGTTGTCGTGCGAGTACATGGCGAGCTCCTGGTCCGCGCGGATGTCGAACATGCGGCACGTCGCGTCGTCGGACCCCGTCGCGAACGCGAACCCGGACGGGAAGAACTGTCATACCAACACACACATTTACTTACAAGCTCAGATATACATCAGATACTTAACGTGAGGAAATATTATAGTCATGTGTGGGATCCGAGCATCCACCCCTTTAGCCGGGGTATGCCCTGACCGACTGAGCTAACATGACCATGGTTCATAACTCAAATTTTCCTCTCATACCTACCATATATATGGTAGGTACCCATATAACCATTATATGGGGATGGAGTGACACCTATAGTTCAACTTACGTTGTACTGCAAACAAGACCATTTTTACAATTAGCTTTAAACTTGTAAATGATGAGGCATTCCTATAATCAAATAATACTAAATAAAAAATTAGTCATGTGCGGGATAATACTACTATAATTGTTCCTCTTGTAAATTTGTAATGTAATCCGTAAAGAATGTGTTATTACAAAATTATAAATTTTAAAAAAGGTATAGGAATGTTGAGCTGTAGTCTGAAGCAGTTATAACTTATTTTATATAATCTCATTCGGTAATATTCTAATTATGAAATGAAATACAGACTTTTATTGGCACACTTTATATACATACTTCTTTAAGAAAATTAAAAAATTAAAATAAAGCATTATTCTCCTAACAAAACAATGCTTTAAAACAATTTTTTAATTATTAAAGTACAGTGTGTCCCGACCAAGGAGGTTTCAATTCAATTTATGTACACATTATCTGTGGTGAGCGCGCTGCTTTTTATATTGCATTTTATTTAAAGTAGCTACCTATAGCCATGAGATTAAGTAAAGCAGTGTATGCAACTGCATATAATTAGGTATTATATGACAGTTGCATAAACTACTATTATCTAGTCGTTTTAAACCAATCAACTATTTTAAGCAACATTTGGCTGACTTGGATGGGTGACCACTACTGGCAGTACTATTGAGTGTGCATGTGCTTTGGTGGGCACTGTTGTTGTCTTAGGATGACAGTCGTCATAGCATAGTGGTAGGCCATTTTACGAATGCATGCCTGGCTAGCGCCCACCCTCAAAAATAATATCTGTCACCAAGCAACTAGCGGTGTTTTCTGGTTACTGTTTTTGGGAGCCAGTAAATCTAGGTTAGCCTGAACAGCATGTTTGACCACATAAGGCTTTGCCTATCGAATTTTTTAATAGTTATTGAGATTGTGTCATTATCATTACATACCACTCATATCATAAAACAAGGTAAATGAAAAGCTCTTAATAAAACGTATTTGGTATCTGTCTTATTGGTCAATTAGAAAGAAGAGGATTATGGAGAGAAAACTGGAGTGGTATGGAGATGATTCTAGGTTAAGACTGTTAACACCTTCGACCACATCATCACTTACCATCACGTGAGATTGTGGTCAAAGGCTTACCTATCAGCAATAAAAAAAAAAAAAAAAATGAAGTGACAGAGTGTGTGTGTGTGAGAGAGAGAGAGAGATAGAGGTCTATAACCCTCTCCTCTCCCTCTATATGATAGATAGGTATGGGAATGGAGAGACAGTGTGTGTGTGAGAGAGAGAGAGAGAGAGAGAGAGAGAGAGAGGACGTAGACATACCGTGACGGCATTAATGTCACTCTCGTGTCCCGGGAAGGTCTGCTTGCAGGCGCAGTCGCGGATGTCCCAGAGCTTGGCGGAGGCGTCGCAGGCGCCGGAGACGAAGGTGCGCTGGTCGGGCGCCAGCGACAGCGACATCACGTCCCCCGTGTGCCCCGTGAACTGCCCGCACTGCTGCCCCGTCTCGATGTCCCACAGGGCGCTGCCACATACACACACAGTGCAACACATTCCAATTCAGAGACCATGTTCTCATTATTTTACTATTTGTGCGATTTGCCCCAAATCGAACGACAGCTACCACTTTTTGACAATAGCTGTCAATCTTAAAGGATAACGCGTGTGCGTATTTTGATTTAATTTATATATTAGTGGGCTGGACATTTAGACTGTCTGTGAGTCTGCTATGACTTATAGGTTGTATAAATGATTTTATTGTAGTAGATGTAGTGTTGTATATAGTTCATAGTATTTTGTTAAATTAAGGCATACCGCCGGTAAAAAAATAATTTAATTTAATACATTTAACTGCTTACAACATAAATATGTCATTCTACAATATTACGAAGTTTAACTATCTTAGAGGTCTAATCATAGACTTTTTAAAAACCGATCACTATAATCGGACATGTGTCAAAAATATCTCTTCGCGATGTCATCCATAGCCGTTTTCAAATATTTTTTAGCATTAGGTGTTCCTTTTGCTAATACTAGACACAGCGTCTCCTATTAAGGGGGTATTTGCCATAATCCCCACGCTTGGCAGGCGTCTTGGGGATCGAAGTGTAAGATAGCAGTTCTTTAGAAGGCGCTGCTGCCCACCTTCCAGTAATTTTCCCCTAGTCGCCTCTTACGACACCCACGGGAGGATATGGGAAGGTGCAATTCTAACCTGGCACCCTACAGGGACCTTTATATGACACTAATCTAGATTCACCATGCGAGAGCCGGGCATATCGCACTGCAAGGAAAACGGCTCAAGTTATGTTTGTCAGACTATTCGCATTATCATGGTACAAATTCCACAAGTCACCTCATATTTTTTAGTGCTCGAGGACCATTCCAAAATAAAACACTCTTTTTTGTGATGCATACTGGAGACAAGATGATTGTCAGTCGCATAAAATACTGTAATTATAAATTAACTGCAGAAAAACTACAATTACCATTTAATGACCAAAACTACTTGATCAATGTCGATAAAATTTGGAGGTTGCACTCTTGCCAACAAATAAATTCATTAAAACCAATTCATAATTGACAGAGTAATCGGGTAATACAAATAAAAAAAAGTAACATTAAGAACCTCTTAATTTTTTTGGATGTCAATCAAAAAGGTGCTATACTACCCAATACACCAGTCCAACACAAGTTGATCAGATAAAGGAGCAGCATGTAGACAACAGACATACCAAGTCATGTCCCCGGAGCTGGTGAGTATCTGGTTGTCGTCCAGGAAGCGGCAGCACGAGAGATAGCCCGAGTGGCCGGGCAGCTCGCGGGACACGCGCACGTTGCCCTCGCGGGTCTTTAGGCTGGAGGGAAACAACGTTACACACATATTACAACATACATTTATTTTTATTAACAGCTGATAGGATAGCCTTTGACCACTATCTCAGCTGATGGTAAGTGATGATGTGGTCGAAGGTGTTGTTAAGACGCTGTCAAATGATGATACAGCCAATGTATAAATTGGCCTCTTTCATAAATATTGCTGTGCCATGTGTATCAATGTGTACAATACATTACCAATATCGCTTAGAGAGCTCCCATACGAAATGTTTAAAAAGAAACTGAAGTCATGGTTATTGGAAAAAAAACTTTTACAGTATAAAAGACTTTTTACCGCTCTAAGAATATTTCATTTATTCTATATAACTAGCAATTTCTAATATGTTGACATTTTAACTTAAATTTTATTTCCCTAATGAATGTATGTTAATAATTGTGGTAATAAAATTAATTGCTCCTAAAATTGATGAAATATTGGCTAGGTGTAAGGAAAAGATAGCTAACTCTACTGATCTTCCCCCATGAGCAATATTAGATGATAAAGGAGGATAAACAGTTCGTCCAGTTCCTGCTCCATTTTCTACAATTCTACTTGAAATTAATAATGTAATAGAGGGTGGTAATAATCAAAATCTTATGTTATTTATTCGAGGGAAAGCTATATCTGGGGCCCCTAATATTAATGGTACTAATCAATTTCCAAATCCTCCAATTTTTTTTTTTTTTATTGCTGATAGGTAAGCCTTTGACCACAATCTCACCTGATGGTAAGTGATGATGTGGTCGAAGGTGTTAACAGGCTTAACCTAGAATTACTGGCTTAATTATAATAGGTATTACTATAAAAAAAAATATAATAAAAGCATGAGCAGTAACAATAGTATTATAAATTTGACATTTTAACTTAAATTTTATTTCCCTAATGAGAATTTTTTTTACATGTTTAATTGATATAATTTTGATTACACTATTATTGTTATTATTTTAAAATTGATATTTTTAATAAAATTGTATTAATTCCATTTGATAATTTTTTAATTGTTTTTTTTTTATACTCAACAGAATTCTATTTATGCCACCAAATTCACATGCCGAGTAACGGCAAAATGGGAGAGTTTAATTTAAAATACCTTAAGGCCTATGTAATACTCTATTTTTGAAGATAAAAGTTGAAGAACTATCTTACGTCACGTGTTAAGAAAAGGTCGTACTAAAGAAGATGATTATGCTCTGTCTTGATGGTCCTCCTGGCTCCATTTGAAACTTTTGCAACTATGGCGAAAATACAAAACTATAGTATCAATGAGACATCTTTGTTTTCTGTAAGCCAATTCTTTAGTGGCCAGATTGTCGCTAAAATGAAAAACGAGTGAGACAAGGAAAGAAAGTGAGGAGGATTGAGTGGAAGGAAGTAGTGAGACAAAGAAAGAGTAACAAGAAGAATGCACGTAAAGCTAGGAGGTACCTGTAGATAGAACAGATGTTGTCGAGGCCGCCGCACGCTACGTAAGAGCCGGAGGGTGCGTACGCGCAGGTCATCACCCACGAGGAGCGCAGAGGGATGGCGTGCACCTTGTTGGTGGTGTGGCTGTCCCATACGATCAGCTTGCCGTCCTGGCTCGCCGATACCAGGTTCCTGGAACAAACATTACAACATTTTTAATTCAATTCAAGACTGTGGTTTTTACATTTGAAATAGACGTCTCAATTAAACTAATATAATATAAATAATATAACATTTAAATGAATATCATTTGTTTCAATATGGTTATTATAACATTTAAATGAATATTATTTGGTTCAATATGGTGATTCATTCGTTTCAATATGGTTATTATAACATTTAAATGAATATCATTTGTTTCAATATGGTTATTATAACATTTAAATGAATATTATTTGGTTCAATATGGTGATTCATTCGTTTCAATATGGTTATTATAACATTTAAATGAATATCATTTGTTTCAATATGGTGATTCATTCGTTTCAATATAGTGATAATAACATTTAAATGAATATCATTTGTTTTAATGTGGCGATGAGGAAATTTAATTAATTATAAAATTTATATGTTCACATATAAGCATCTAGATAGATCTCTTTGTATCTACATCAATCTCTTAATAAGATATAGATATATAATTAGAACAGTAAATTTTTCTCCAAGGAATCGAATCTGCGTTTATCTCACCGGTTGCTTTGGTAGTTAAATAGGTTACTTTTGAGATTAGTTTTTCAATCAACAGATAATAAATATTCCTCAAAATCAATAATTTTTTTTTTTAATTCATAATAATGTTTCTTTAGATTGTAATTACATTTTTCTATTAGTAATGATATAATTTTATTTATAACCTTGATCGTATATTGTTCACTTCTTATGTCGTTATAAAATGGTTGAAAGGTTCTATTGCGTTAATATAAAGACTATTTTATACATATCGATGCGGCTATGAGACTGAGTTTTTAGTAAATATTGGACATTTATGGCAGGTATGTAAGTGAAGTTATTAAGTAAAAGTTGCTATATTACAATGGGTAGTCCCACTTATACTGTAAAAAATGCGAGTTTGTTTGATTATGCACTTCGTCATCACGCTAAACGAATAGACATGACTTAGATGAAATTTGGAACATTTATACCCTTGTATAGATAGTGAGACCCAAGAAGACGCGTCCCACTCTTCTTCTTGATCGCTTAATCGAAGTAAAGCAACTTTCTTGGCTATCCAAATGTCTCGATTAACGCAATGTGAACTAGGCTACTCTTGTGCATCGAACTGTGTGTCAGCTCGCGACTACCGCTAGGGGTCAGCCCCCCCCCCCCCCTCCTCCGCGCACCCCGCGATTCCCTCTGTCGAAAAAGAGAGGGGCGCATCTTCGTGGATGGCACTATCTGTCTATGCATATACTGTTCATTATAACGTAAAATTTAAAATTGACTGGTGCTTAAATTCAATTAAAATATACTAGAAACCAATCAAAAGACAACACATAGAATAATGTGACTCAAAAAACTTATTCCCTCAGTAAATTATATCAGTTAATAATAATATCGTACATTATATTAGTTACAGATTAAATGGGACCATTGTTCGTGGCCTTCCGACTTGAAGTTTACAGGAAAATGACTAGAATAATAATATTAATTTCATTGTAAGAAAACATCTGTCATATTTATTCATGATTCAAGTTTTTGAAGTTTTTATTCTTAGCTGGTGTTCCCACTTTGTTCTTACTAACAATACGAACATTTTATTTTTACTTAAAATGTAAATACATGTCTCCCACCTGATGGTAAGCGTTGTGTCGTGTCACCGTCCTTTCCCTTTGACACTGCACTGCTCTCATCACTCCAATTACATCAGTTCTTATGTCTCCTTCGCCCATTCATTTAACTTACAATATTGCCATTCACACCTAAACACTTGGTACATGGCAAAAGGCTCGGCCTCCATTACATCAGATCACATCATCCGCCGAAAATGACTGATGCGTAGATGTGTTGTCTCGTCATAAGTATATTGTATGTGTGTACGTGACCAAAACGGAGTTGAGAGTGTTACGATCAGATACGCGCGATGACCTATAAATTGTCGAGGGGAGAGATCTCTCCACGTGATGTGATCGACAGTTTTCTAGGGTACAGTATTGAATATAGGAACCTTTATTTTTTGTACGCCTGTGCAAAAGATGCAAAATAATTTATTTGCGAGAATAGTTCACGTATTCAGCATGGAAGCAGAAGTGGAATATTAAAAGATAAATATTAGAATACAATTTTGATTGTGATGAAGAAGTTTTTTTTTTGTTCAGATAAAAAAAAACAATATATTTCTTTTTTTTGTGATTTTTAATGTGTTTTGACTGAATAACTACGAGGACCAGCTGATGTTAAAAGTATCTTGTGCCTGTAATGTATCATTTCATATTTTTTATTACTTTGCTCGATGTAAATATTCAAAACTCTGTTCAAAGGGAGCATGGCACGGTCCAGTGTGGCCGCGGCGGGCGCTCTCGCCTCGGAGTAGGCATTAAAACACAATTTATTTTTTCTCAAAATGTTTGTTAGGACTAGCAGAAGTCAACCCTAAGAGGTTTAACGGATTTTTCCAATAATTCGTAATATCGAAGGGGCCGTGAAACATAATGGCTGTTGCATACTGATCCATTCGGCAACGTATCAACATCGCCTCAACTCGAGCTGTTACAATCTTTGTATAAATCTGCTACTAGTTTACTGATATACGTTTACACAAACAATAGCTTTTGTATAAAGCTCGCCATCACGATACGCAAACTATTAAAAGCCGTTATATCTCTCGGGCATGATTGTTCTTAGAAATAACAATAAACATGTATAAATGTACAAATAACAAAGTGTTGGTTCCATATGCCATGTACATATATTTCATAATTTTAGTATCTTAAGATTTTAAACTCTAAAAGCTCTCTGTGGATATCTGTTCCCTGCACTAGATCTCTAGAATGAGCCTGTACACCTGGGTCACAGCGATCATCAACGCTCACTTTATCAACATTAAAATATTTTTTTGACAGAGTAGTCTATCAGTTTTGTGGTCAGATACGTTTACGATTAAACCTTTAAGGCTCGGAAATTACGAAATAGTGCCAACATGATATGGAAAATCTCATAAACCAGGTACCGGATGGTACTGCAATTTAAATACACGATACTCAAGGATATAAGTAATACTTTCATCGATTTCAAAACATGTTTCCTAATAATTGGCTCGATAGAAAAAAATCTCAAAAACACCTCTGAAAATAGAGGATTCCTACTTTTTCCGCCAGATTTTAGTGTATTAAAAATTGGATTTTTTTTCTAAAATATTGATTTTTTAAGTACAATAAATTTCATTGATTATTTTAATCCAAAAAAAGCACAGTTAATGCGTACTGAGCCTGTTTACAAAATGTCACATACGCCCTTTCATTCCGAGAAGCGTTAACATCATGTCGCACTATTTACTCCAGCGATCTACGTATATTGCTATCATCCTCGCTCATATCGCGGTCAGCCGCGTCATGCGTCGGACCTGTGTCACTTTTCTCGGCGATCTCAATTAAAATAAAACATGGGTAAAATTATAAATAAACGCTTTGGGAATGCAAAAAATCGTCAAAAACGCATGATGGACATAATAAGGTAAGCATCTATGGCTTCCTTTCTCCATGTACCTATGTATATATCTCTTATATTAATGAAATTATGATATGATTGTGAACCCTAACGCAATATAAAAGACACTTCAAACATTTTACAAGACATAGGTACAACTTTAGCTACCTAAAATAATTATTATAAGCAATATTCAGAATTTTTCGTAATGAATGTGTTGTAATTATTTTAGATGGATCATGATTAATTTATACAGTTTCTGACAATAAGGCACACAGGTTATGTACATAATTTTCGACAAATCAATCGTCGTTCAAATAGCGCATAGTAAGTGACATCGCTTCGCAATTGAGAGGCACGTGGATCGAATCCAGCGTAAAGAGATTCTTTTTGGTCTAATTTTAATTTTACGACATAATTCTTAATAATACAATAATAATTTTACGTATGTACGTGGACCAATATAATGTGTCTGACAGTAAGGCATAAACGATATGTGTGTAATTTTCGACACCTTGGTCAATGATTGTATAGTGTGTAACTACTGAAGTCGAATCAGAAGATCGAGTACCGTGGATCGAATCTCACATACCTAGATTCTTTTTGGTGACTTTTTTATTTGTATTACTTTTTATTTGATACGTATTATATTTACGTATAATTAAGTTTTCTGACGCGTATTCAATTTACGATTACAATGCTTGCAAATTTATTAGGTATCTCGAGTTTCCATGTTTTCATATAATTAGAGAGTTTAGTATATCTAATGAACGTGAACATTAAATAGGTACTACCTAATCTAGCTACCTGAACACGTTTTTTCATAGATCTCGAAAAAGTATGTCTTGGATGGACACGAGTTGCCACAGCGTAATAGTTACAGTAGAACAACATTTTCAATTTACTACAAAGCTATGTTGAGTAAACACCGTCCTTCTGTCCACTACTATAGAAAACACAAACTTTCATACATGGAAAGTTATTGAAATATTCATGGTATTATCGAGTACGTAATATATTAGTACATATAAATTAGTAGTAAAAAGATGGCCGTAAACGTTTGATGCGATAGAGATAATGAAATTCTGAAATGAAAACTTAATACAAAAAGATGAAGCCTAAGCTTCTGCTTTAGAATGAGACTTTCCATGGTTTTCTTGAATAGCATAAGAATTAAGAACTGACTAAAAGAAAATGAAATAATTAGCACCATACCAATACTTACGTAAGAACATCGAGTAAGGTGCATTATAGAGGACTTAACCATAACGCCCTTAATAACCAAAGTGTAGCGGATATACTACCAAAGAGAGTATTCCCCAGGACGTTTTGGTGTTAAGGGGCGGCCGGTAATTCAACAAAAGTTAAAATTATACACATTATAGCCATTATGTTTTTAAATGTTACATCTTCTGTGTTGTATAAACAACATATGGTAGCCATATAAACAACCCCATATATTGGATAGGAGGATGCTTCTTGGTTATTGATACTATCCCATAACTTACTTACCAATAAAATTCTTACCCCCGGTTTCTGAAACGCAAATCAGCGACAAATTATTTTAAATACTTGTTAATCCATTGTCATACGCAGATTGGGTTTCTAAAAACTTCATGTGACTGTTTGTCAACACTAATGTCAAATCTCCAATTAATCGACAATTATTTCAATTTTGGGTTTCTGAAAAGCTTTTCGGTACGTTAACGGTTTGTTAAACTGACTAATTCTAATTGCCCAAAATCGACCAATTATTCTAAGATTAACGTGTTGATATCGTAAAAATATATAAAAATAGTTTTAAGCATTCCTACCTACAACGTTTACTCTAATAACTGATAAGATAGAACAAGAACAGAATTATATCAAGTATGATTACTCTAAAAACACATATTGCTATTTTTCATACCGAAGGTACTGGGTAGCACTTCACCACTATCTCGCCTAATGTTAAGTGACGATGCCATCGATGATGCAGCTCGCTTACCCTGAAGATACCTATTCACTCCTGTTTAGAAAACCCCCCCGTAATTAACCAGAAACACAGACTCAGGCAGAGTGTTCCATTCCCTAGCGGTGTGTATGATGAGCGAGTATAGAACAAGAGTCCGATTATAGAACTACGTAAATATATTACTAAAGACTACGTGATTATAGTGTTGCTGCTCATTTGTTACTCAATAGGGTGCTATAACATAACCATAGCAGCCATTAAACAAACCGCAGCTGGGTAGATTGTAATACCAACAAAAGCATTTCCAAGATAAGTAGGTTATGGACCTTCCAAACCCCAACCCTCTTTGAGAAAACACCTTTCGGCTGAGGGCGTTAAGATATGGTTTAAAGCTCTGTTTAGCGCCTGATGTGCGGCTACAACATATTCACGTTGATGTTAGAAGTGGTATTATTTTGTATTGATGCGCAGGAGGTCCATAGTTAGAATCTCGCCGCGGTCTTCCACTTCACCGCATGATGCGAGGGCGGGAGTTTTTAGAATCATTGATAGGCTTGATAGTTGTTGGCCTTCAAGTAGAAAATATATTACCAAGGATCTAATGGTATGTTACGACGGCTGTTCTTGCCTATTCTTCTCTACTGACTTCATCATCATCAGACGTCAATCACTTACCATCAGGTGAGATTATAGTCAAAGCGTAGCCTAGCAGCAATAAAAAATGCCACTCATGATTTTTTTATTTTAATCGATTTTTACGATATAAAGCAACAAGTAAGGGAAGACAAACACGCACATTTTCACGTACGCTAGTGACTTTCACTATCAATAAACTATTACTGACATAATAACTATAAAATTAAAGAGTATTTATAATCATCATGATGGTATTGAGGATAAAGGGATTTTTTTTAATTTAATTTTTTATAGCTGATAGGTAAGCCTTTGACCACAATCTCACGTGATGGTAAGTGATGATGTGGTCGAAGGTGTTAACAGGCTTAACCTAGAATTACTCTGGCTATCAAGGACAGCTGCCGGAACACACCGTTAGGTGCTTGGCGACAGATTTTCTACTTGAGGGTGGTCGCTAGCCAGGCGGGCATTCACAAAATGCCCTTCCACCATGCGGTGAAGCTCAAGCCCGCGGCGGGATTCGAACCATGGACCTGCTGCGCGGCAGTCCATAGCCAAAGCCACTGAGCTATCACTGCTGGATTCATAAAAATTAATGAAATTTGATAATTCCACTAGCGATAACCCATCAATGTTGACATTTTAGGTATTAGAGCGTACACTCGCACGACTGGACTCTGTCAGTTAGAAATCCGAGCGCAAATAGTATTGTTGGATGTGAATGCCCAAATCTGCTTGTATTTTGACAAATAGGAACGCTTCGAACTCCTCTCTCTTGTTGTTTTACGTTTACGATCATCCGTCATATTTAATTGGTAACCATAGTAACGGTGGTGATGCCAAAAATGATTTGGGATTAATTTCATGTCAAAACAGAAGAGACAACGCTATGTGTTAAAAAAAGACAGAACACTAGAGAATGAATGAATTTGAACGACATTTTCAAATTTCATGTTATCATAGATAAACAAGCATTTTAATCAGGTGTTCTGTAATTTTTCATTAATATGCGTTCCAGAAACCCGTTGAAAGTTAGCGGATTGTTAATTGTGATGGCTTGTTAGATGAATTGAATTTTGACACGCGTACCGAAAACCGGCGATTAATATCGGACACCAAAAATATTATTTGAAAATCAATAAAAGTTTGTTATTTTTCTAGTATAGAAAATGGAGGAGAAGAACGACGCATTGTTGATATACACTATTACACAAAGAGTATATTAAGACAAATCTCGAAACATTCACCTTTCGATTATTTTTTTATTAATATGCAGGGTTATTGGTAAAATGCTAAATCCAGGGAAACCCGGACGGATGGCAGCCCTACTCTCATAGAATGTCCGATTTTATGTCGCACTCCGGTGCATCTTCGCAACATAATCTACCTATACAAGTACATACATCAAGTGACGGCACGGGTGTCGTTTACAAACATAAACGTATCTTTCGTAATCTTTGACAAATACAGTTAATAACAGTAATACCACGGTTTTATAATCGATATGTAATATTGTGGTATTACGTATGAATAGTAATACAAAGTAATACATTTTCAAACAAAATACTTATCTTTCTCCTTGGGTGATTTCAATAATGGTATTATTTTGTTAGAAGTTTTGTTGTTCCACTCATCTACACAATAGCATCCACGAGATGTATTTATTATTATTAACAAATTGAAACAATAACTGTACCTACCTACTACATTCTCCATGTGATTTTTTGTTAGTGAAATCTTAATATGACTTGTAGTAATGACACGAGCAGGTACCCTTGATTGTTAGCGGAAACAAAGCCAGGATCTGAATGAACTACGCTACTTGATAAAAAAAAAAACAAAAATTGGAACCGACTCCAACACCCAAAAGTGTGAAATAACTTGTTCAAGTCGGTACCAGTATAGTTCAAAAGTACCTATTATCACAATATTGTGCACGTGGTACTAGTGTTGGACTTCGACAAGTTAATTCACACTTTTTGGTGATGAAGTCATTTCCATTTTTATTTTAAAAAAAAACACTTCTTTTTATGACCCTTGCTACTTACGGGATCGATCTTCATTCATTGTCAACGACTATATCATCAAGATAAGTAAATATTTTTCAGTTATTGGAGTGTATGTCAAAAACGGCTTGACCGATTTTGATGAAATTTAACTGGAACCAAACAACAAGTATCAGCTTTCAAACAATAAAAGATTTTTTTAAATCGATTCACCCAGTCAAATGTTCTGAGGTAACAAACATATAAGAAAAAACAGACGAATTAAGAACCTCCTCCTTTTTTTGAAGTCAGTTAAAAATACCCAATAGTATAACCCGCTATTTGTATTTTGATCAGGGGTAAAAAAGTTTTTTATTGATTTTCTGTGTAAATTTTACACAATATACTTGTTTTTGTAATAAATAAACCATCTATTGTGTAACAGCTTACGCCTTGCATCAAAGTAGATACATAGTTCATGTTCATCAAAACCATAGTTCATGTTCATTAAAAATGAACATACACAAAAACTGCAAAATCAAACAAGTTGGTAATAATCAAGACTAAACTTGTTCTACTGTAGGTATGGTAAATTTAGGCTCGCGGGAACTATGATCGCAAAGGGTTAACTGTGTCACACTATGATATTTACAGCATACAATCAACTAATGGTTGGTATCATGTATGCATACTAGATGGCGCTTCAGCACACATCACATTCGTGTGTGACAAGATAGTTTCTACTAGTTCTACTAGAGAGCGCTCTAAATTTTTAACCAAATAAAATATTACCGTTGACTTGCGGACGTGGCGCCATGTACACCGCGAAGTAAACACGCGAGGAGAAGTGGGGACAAAATCTAACATCTGGTTTTAGAATTCTGTCCCTTAAGACAAGTTATTAAACAGTCGTGAGCAGAGGCGAGGCGACACGACGTTGTTACGATGCCGAAGCTATACGTCTGCGTTGTCCTTTATCCTGAACGTCTTATATAGTTCTAAATTAGTGTGAGTGAATATTAAACACGAACATAAATAGTTGTTATTTGAATTACGGTGTCCATGTGTGGAATTCAAAGCACCATTGTTTCACGTCCACCGCCTTTATGCGGTGTTGGCATTGTTCTATTCTGTATATTAGTGTTACTCTACGTCTGTCTGGCTGTATGTTTGTTATTTTGTTAATAGTTTGTCCTTGCTTATATTAAAATCACAAATAGAATTTTCATAATTACTTAGTCCATGACATCCCTAAACTTGTACCTAATATGCCTACAAGCTTTATGCATGTTTTTAGGCACATTTCTTGCAATATTTTATTACTATGTGTTGAGAATAGGCCCAACCTTCTTGCACATTGTACACCTATTTTTAAATAGCTGATAGACCAGCCTTTGACTATTATCTCACCTGATGGTAAGTGATGATGTGGTCTAAGATGTTCTTGAAGCTAACTAGAAATACTAGCTCACAAGAACTGCTGCCGGAATACACCAATAGGTGCTTGGCGACAAATTTTCTACTTGAGGGTAGTTGCCAGCCAGGCGGGCATTCGCAAAATGCCCTTCCACCATGCGGTGAAGCTCAAGCCCGCGGCGAGATTCGAATCATGGACCTGCTGCGCGGCAGTCCATACCAATGCCACTGAGCCAACACTGCTTCAGAATAGGTAGAACCTACTGAGAACAGAACACTTGATTTGGCGCTTAGAAATGATCGCATCTGATTGGTCGCGTCAAGATCATGTAGTCACCGCCGTCATTCCATGGCCAAACCGCATTTTTCTATAGAGAATTCTAAGACTAACAATGACTAACTAACAACTTTTTGATTTAATGTAAAGTTCATGTAGCATAAAACTATACAGGGTAGTAAAGTATTGGTATCCAATTATATTGTTATTTACTCGTTTATGAAAGTTATTCCCGAAATTTTCATATCCGTATGGCTTCTCCAGAATTTTACAATACACTATAATATTTTTGCAGAAATAAACAACCCAGAAGAACATTGGTAGATTCAGTTGAAACTGCCCGCGGTACCACCGCGTGACTCGAGCCCACGCGGCGAACTGAGAGCGCCGCACGGTACACTTTTTAAACCACGCCCGCCGCGGTACAGTTTGTGTTTTGTTGTTTTTGAGCTTGAATTACATTTCTTTTCATTATTTATTCGTAGCTCGTTGCCATATTTTTATTATTATTTTTCAAGTAAATACAATCTCCTGCTACACAAACGCTCATCGCTCGGAGTCGGGTGAAGGAGCTCGTAAACTATCTCATTAGTTATATATTATGTTTTCTTACAATTTTCCTCTAACCCGAGTTCAGAGGAAACAATAAACAGCTGTTTAATGCATGAAATAACCGGGTTTTTCCTGCTGACTACTGGTCTCAATAAAACTTAAACAAATTACTAAGTTACATAAGTAACTAAGATTATTGGATGTCTATAAATCTATATGTCTATAAACCAAGGTCTGTCATATTTTGTTGGTTTATACATTAAGGGTATATTCGTATAGTTTTATCCTAGTTCGATAAAACTGGCCCTTAAAAACTTATGTAAACCATAGGAACTCCTTACTCACGCCATGCGTCATACAAACCAAACTATTCATCGACCACAAAATTCATGAACCTTAAAGCAAAGCGTAAGGGCAAAACACATTTCGAAGCAATGATGGCCGAGCGGTAATAACTATAGACTGCCGTGCTGCAGCTCCCTGGTTCGTTCCCCACCGTCGGCTTGAACTACAGCGCAAGGTGGAAGACCATTTTGCGATTGCCTACCTGGCTAGCTACCACAATCAAGTTAAAAATCAGTCGTCAAGCACCTAACGGTGTGCTTCGGCAGCAGTCCTTCAGAGCCAGTGAAATTACAGGTACATGAGACTGAACGACTATGTCTGGGAGCAGTTTAATTCGTGACTTGTGATGAAATGCATCTGTCATAGGCAGAAGTTTAGTCCGCTGAACATCAGTTTGGTCCGTCACAATAACATAAAAAAAACACGGTGGCTTTAGGCACATTTCCTGGCGAAAAAATAGCATGTTAAGCTTTGAAATAAATGCATCCCGTAACACGTATCTTGAAGGTTAGGTTTCAAATGCATTTTATTAGTTATAGTACAATAGAATCAGCACCTGGAACTATTTGAAAATTTTAAGTATACAGATATTTAAAAAAAATATGTCAATGTCTAATATTTACTATTTGTTTGGTACCAAACTTGACTATATAGTCAGTTATTATTTATATTTGTACGAATGTATTATGCTCCGTTTCTAAAATTAGTAATTACAAATAAGGATTATAACCGTAAAGGCTATTTTCGGCTATCAAAACATAACTACTAGTTGAGGCAAAAACCAACTTCGTTTTATTGTGTGGACCTATTGCGTTGTCTTAAAAAAAACAACTTACGGGCACACACACATTTATTTTATTAGAAAAAAATAATATTATTAAATTTACAAGAAAACTGACAAGTTCCAGCAACTCACTTTTACTATCAATTTGGGCAGAGGTTCCATCTGCAGGGTATACTAGTACTAAGTCTGGTGAGTCCTGGAGTTCACACAATAATTCTGAACGCTGGAAGCCACCGTTTATATAGAATAGAAACATACTGCTGACAACGCGTAAATTTAACAGTTTGTTCGCAAATATGGTCAGGCCATGATAATAGAAAGGTAGCGTGCCAATTCGAGTTTATGCACTTCTTGCTAAATAGAAGACGCGCGAGCGACCGCTTAATGTACAAAATCAACTGGCCTTACTTTTAGCCCCAAGGTCACAGTTTTTGAAGCAGAAGTGATGACTTAGAATCTAGCCTCAGACTTGAGCTACACCACATGGTGGTTGGGCTTCTGTATGCGCGCCTGCCACCGTCAATAACGGTGTGACCTGACTAATGTCTTTGAAAGTAGTCTAGAGTGTTTACCATTTCTGACACATCATGCCTTACCACCAGGAGAGGCTGTCGGCAAAGGCTGCCTCTAAAAAACTGCCCAAGTTCGTGTCTCACACTTTTAGGGTTCCGCATTGCTAAAGCCCTCAAAGACTCCGAAACAAAACGTTTTAAATTGTCAATTTGCCTCAAAGTATTTTTTTTGTATATAAGAATTTAAAAAAAAAATATCCTACTAAATGTAGTTAATAAGCTGCATATGATTACAACACTTATAAAAATATAATATAAAATTATTAAAACTTATGCTACAATATTTTTCGGGTCCTTTCTCCTTTTGGAGCTCCCGCGAAAAATAATTTAGATAAAATTCTAGTCCAATATTCGGCTTTGGCTCAAAGTTTTACATAAAATATCAACATTACCATTTTGTAACTTTTTTTTTGTGCTTGATAGGTTAGCCTTTGACCACTATCTCACCTGATGGTAAGTGACGATATGGTCGAAGATGTTGTTCAGGCTAACCTAGAATTACTGGCTCTCAAGGACAGCTGCCGGAACACACCGTTAGGTGCTTGGCGACAGATTTTCTACTTGAGGGTGGTAGCCAGCCAGGCGGGCATTCGCAAAAATGCCCTTCCACCATGCGGTGAAACTCAAGCACGCGGCGGGATTCGAACCATGGACCTGCTGCGCGGCAGTCCATAGCCAAAGTCACTGAGCTATCACTGCTTCAAGATAAATTATACTTTTGGTGTTATCAATAAATTATTTGTACAAGAGTAGTTGGTAGTTACCTGGAGTCGCTGCCCCAGTGCATCGCGTAGATCTTGGCGAGATGTCCGCGCAGCGTCCGCCGCGTGCGCATCTGTATGCGTCCGATGGGCTCCAGGCTGATCGTGGCCTGCGCGAGGGACGTGTCGCACGCCGCCTTCCGCGCGTCCTGCATCACACAATTACACAATTAATTATTAAAACTTTACAACATTACATATTTACGAGCAAAAAAATTATATGCATGTGCGGGATTCGAACCCGCGTCCATCCACCCCTTTAGCCGGGGTAAGCTCTGACCGACACTAAAAAGTATAATAGTGAAGATTTTGAAGCGCTCGCAGGGAATTTGCTATGGCTAACCATTCTGAACTGATCAGCAAAGTTAAGCAACGTCCGCCTCGGTCTTGAGTTGGATGAGTGACCGCTGGTGACATTACTACTGAGCGCTTCCGTGCTTCGGGGGGCTTGTAAGCCGTCGGTCCCGGTTGTTGACTTAGGATGGCAGTCGTTATAGCATGGTGGTAGGGCATTTTGCGAATGCCCGCCAGGCTAGCTACTACCCTCAAGTATAAAATCTGTCGCCAAGCACCTTACGGTGTGTTCCAGCAGCTGTCCTTGAGAGCCAGTAATTCAAGGCAAACCTGAACAACATCTTAGACCACATCATCACTTACCATCAGGTGAGATAGTGGTCAAAGGTTATCCTATCTATAAGCTATATATTAAAAAAAAAACTTTCAATATTGACTGCAGCTACAAAACTACCCGACCGATGTCGATAAAAGTTAAATGGGACCAACTTGGAATAGTCTAACTCTACTCAACAAAAAAACATGAAAAACAATTTATAATTGGAGGAGTAATCACGTAACAAACAGAAAGAAGAGAAAAAAACACATTCGAATTGAGAAGCTCATTATTTTTTGGGAGTCTGTTAAATGTGGTCATACTCCCGACCGTCACCACAGCCGACACTGATAATATTGATAACGCAGTCAACAAACACGCTATAAATAATTGGACACCAGGTTTGGGCATCTGGCACGCTCAATATATAACTGGAGTGTACGGTTTGTTTTGATAGTAGCGCAGTGAACTGAGTCTAGAGCTAGGTGTAGCTTGGCCATGGAATTTGATTTGTGCAAACACATTTTAGGGTTATTTTTGGCAACTTTGCAAATATTACGACTGATGGGGACGATTTGCTGATTTTGGTCATTTTGAAGGTGAAACTCATCTTCAGAAGGTCATCGTTTGGATTCAGAAATCAGTACTAATATTATAAATGCGAAAGTAACTCTGTCTGTCTGTTACGCTTTCACGCCAAAACTACTGGACCGATTTGAATGAAATTGGTATGGAAATAGTTTGAGACCCGGGAAAAAACATAGGATAGTTTTTATCCAACTGCGCAAAAAGAGGTTAATTTTTTTGCGCGATAACCGACATACGCGCGGGCGGAGCCGCGACCGGAAAGCTAGTAACATATACTACTAGCTGCGCCCCGCGGTTACGCCCGCGTGATGATGGATAACAATGATGATGAAAAGTCCTATCCTATGTGTTATTCCAGCACCTCATCTACCTCAATACCAAATTCCATCAAAATTTGTCCAGCTGTTTGAGCGTGAAGAAGGAACAAACGTACAAAGACATTTATACGTTTTTTACGTGTTTTTTTTAACGTTCGTTCACCTTTGTAGTATTAATTTATGTCAATATGATACTAAGCGGTAACCTCTGCCTATAACAGATGCGTTTCGTCACAAGTGACGAACTGCACTGCGCCAATCACCCGACATAAAGTTGTTAAGTCTCATGGGCCTGTAATTTACTGGCTCTCATGGACTGCTGCCGCAACACACTTTTAGGTGTTGTCTTAGGTTTTCGCGATTGTTACACATAGTAATTAAACAACTTTAAACGGTTTAAATCGCGTATATTTGTCATTATTTTTGTCCCGACGTTTCAAACACTTTGCAGTGATCGTGGTCACGGGGTGACTGTCACCTGTTAAACCGTTTAAAGTTGTTTAATTACTACACTTTTAGGTGCTTGGCGACAGATTTTCTACTTGAGGGTGGTAGCTAGCTAGGTGAACATGCCCTTTCTTCAGCTCAAGCCAGCAGTGGTATTCGAGCCATGGACCTGTGACACGGCAGTCAATAGCTATTACTGTTCGGCTATCACTGCTTTGATACTAGTTCTAAGAATGAAGCTACTGTTTAACTAAAACATGGCGATAGAAGTTATTCTCAAAACTACAATTAAGTTAACTATTCAAAGACATGATCTTTCTGAAGGGGCTCGCGCAGTGAAGTAGAGCGTTGATGTACATCGTAGAGGTGCCCACATTAACTTTTCGGTGACCAGTCATCTCTCCATCCTGTCTCTAACTTTACTCTACCACTGCTATAGTCCCGGCAACCACACGCGAATACCACGGAATATTAAGTAATTGGTCTCGACTCTCGATGTAGGCAATTTTTCATGTTTTGCCTAGCTAGGTACTACAATCGAGTAGAAATTCTGTTCCCCTGCACGGAGTCTTCCAGCAGATGACCAGGGGAGATCATACTTTCGATACTAGATTTCGCTTAATTATAATATTCAATCTCCCCATTGCTCACTGAGAAAGGAGTCAAGTCAGCTGGCTGCAATATCTATATCAGTTTTAAGAAAATAGATACGCCACATCCATACAAAAAAATTTAAGTTATATGTTCGTTTCGCACCTTGGATGGTGTGAAACGCAAACGTGACAAACTATTTAATAATAAATGTACTTAGCATGTAGTTTCATGTGAGCGTGGCCATTTTGTACATTGTATAATATAATAACCTCCAGTTTCGAAAACGTTAAGACGCTGACAAGTGCTAAATAGCTTTACTTGAACAGATTTTTAGCAAAATGTATTTCGTTTGTAGCAGTAAGAGTTCATATGTTAATCTTGATCACATTATCTTAGGCCAAGAAAAGTCCGAAACACGTTTCCTTAAAATTTTCTCTATAGGAAAAAATTGCTAAGTTGACTCTTGAATTACGCTTGTAACATAAATATCTTAAATATTTACGTATCAATGTGTATGAAAATATATTAATACAACCTTACCAAGAAAAGAAAAGTTACATTTTCGATTTACGTTACTAGTTTTGTGTTATTAATCTTTCTTTCGGACTTTACCTAAACTGATCGCGATTTCACCATCGCTGCCTCTCTTTCACTCCTACGCGGTCCGATAGTGACAAAATTTCAGCATTTGACAGCGTCTTAATCAAGCTGACAAACTAAATACTGAATGCTAATTGGTAACCAATGACGCGATAAGCGTCAAGTGAGCGTCCAAAACGTTGACAAGACTCAAAACTGCAACATTAATCAAACTGAACGTTAATGAAAGTTTTGATTAGCTAAGACTAAACGCTGAACGGTCATTGGTCAATGGTAACCAATGACGCTATAAGCGACCAATTAGCGTTCAGTATTCAGACTATATCAAACCTCCTAGAAATTGGGGGTAAGTATTGCATTACGGAGAAAGAAAACATGGGTAAAACATTGACACATTGTCAAAGGCCTTCTGTTGAATCTCATAGATACACCAATGTTATGGAACTTGTAAGGGAAGGTTTAAATATGGCTCTAAGGGTAGAGCTGTAACCGAACGATGTGTATTAAACTCAAGAGAACCTATTGGAATTCAAAGGAAGTAAGTAAGACTTTGGAAGGTATTCTACCCTCATAGCATTCTTGAGGAACACTGAGGTGCGAAGACTGTCGTGCTTGTTCACAGTAATCATCGTGTGGCCTTGCAGTACTATATGGAAAGTGAACTATCTGTGAATAGTTTAATCAGAAAAGTGAGATCTATTGTTGTTAATGATTGTCAAGAGTATTGGAAAGAACTCCTGACCATGATCTGTGATGACTGTCTCTTGGCGTAGACCTTCCAGTTCGTTGCACTGCCATGTCAAAACTGTACTAGCCCTAAATATATATGAGTATGCAATGGATACAAGAGCTACCTACTCTTGAAGCTGGATGCCAAGAGAACCTCTAGAAATGTTGAAAGGTATTCACCTGAATACCATCAGGTCATAGTAAAAGCATCTTTCTAATATACCTATATTAGAAAGAAGCTTTTACTATGGCTGTTTTGTGGGTCTCTCACTCCTGGCGTAGGCTATGTATAGTGTATACCATGGGACTTTGAAACGGAACTTTCCTTAAATAGTTTAATCTGTGTACTTAGGGGTTAAATTTGGTGGGGCCGCCTTACCCTGATGGCATTCTTGAGGGTCTCTGCCTCCTGGCGAAGACTGTCCAGCTCGTTCATGGTGCCTGGTGGTGTTGCAGTACTATGTGGAAACGATCGAAACTACCGCGCCGCGTCCGCTACCCTCGCGCAACGCACGGACCTGAAATAATTAGAGAACATTTTGTTATATAAAAAGAGATAAAATATACATTAAGTTCTTTTGAAGGATCAGATGGCATTCATATTGCTGCGATCAGTGAAATAATCGTCTCTCACTACAGAATAATTAATAGGTAGAAATAGGCTCAGGCCCTCCTTGCCAAGCGTGGAGTATATGGCAATCCCAATAATAAACTTTGTTTAACGGTGGATTTCTTCCAGCTGTTAATGCAATAGGCTTTCACAAAGGGATCCGTAAATGATGAAACATGTTTGTCTCTTCAATCGAATATTCGAATAACTGATAAAAAATCCTTCTTTCCATTAGTCCTGGTTCTTGAACCCGACCCAAGCCGGGACTTTCAAGGTCGTGCTTGGCACAGTACCACTCCTAAAATAACTATTTAGTATATTGCGATGTGGTTACAAAAAATGGGCTATTTTATGACTAATAGAGCTGTGTATCCACCAGGATCGCTGCGCTCAGCCAGGTTAGGAAAATAAAGTGATCCGATAGGTCCTCGTTATATCTGGTGGATATAACGAGAGATATATAGCTAACCGTAGTCTTAGGCCGGATAACTCATTCGGTCGAAGCTATATTTTTATCTATAAAGCAAACGTACATGTTATTTTATATTGCATTTGACCTCTACCTGATTGGGACATTGAGCACTTTACTTTTTCATTTGCGAACGAAACATGCTATAGTACACAAATTTATATTAATAATCTAGATGTATAGTTATAAAGTCAGAAGCAAAACGTAGTCGAGTCAAATACATCAATAGATATCGTGAAAGTCGCTGGTAGCCAATGGTTACAAGCGGCTAATAGCCGTTCTGTGTGGCTCTCTATGGGGGAGGCATTTGTTCAACAGTGGACGTCTTCCGGCTGATGATGATGATGATAAAGGCAATAAATGGTTATTTTATTGATTTATTTAAGTTTCGCGAGAAGGTGACAGATACGCGCACTCCAGTACACAGTTGTTTGAATATAGCACTTGGCGTGGTATATATCATGTAAACTGTGTCGCTCGATTTTTTTCCAAATCCAATTTTGGTTGGTTATCAAAACAATGATTCAATTTCTGTATCATGCCAAACGAAATTCCGCGGAAGTTCGTAGAAAACGATGCATACGTTTTGTTAGTGAAATGGAAACGCTTCCTGTTACCATTTCGACATAGCGTTTTTCCTTAACGTCAGAATTTTACTGTTTCAATGGAATGGTCAGGTTTGTTGGAAAATTTATTTAATGGCAACGTTTTATGACTGTCTAATTATACCATCTAACGAGAGAGATTTCGCGAGAGATATTACACTAGCCATGACCAGGCCGCAATTATATTATTTTAGTATGAGTGTTGTAGAGTCTCATGTGCCTGTAATTTTACTGTAAGGTACTTGGCGGCAGATTTTCTACTTGAGGGTGGTAGCTATAGCCAGCTGTCCTTGAGAGACTTGCAGGCCTGGCTCACTCCGCACTTTAGGTACGAAGTTATATGTACATCGGCGTACACGTCTGAACGGGATTATTGTAAGGTGCGTGCCGCGTCAGAAGAGATCAGAGCTATGAGTGGCTATACGATAGAAAAAGAGATGCCTTGTAGGCCAATATAAATATTAGTGTTATGCGAGCTGAAGTGATTTATTGCTTCGCAGCTAGTCGCTTATTTACTGGAATGGAAAAAATGAGGAGGTTCTCAATTCGTCTGTTCTTAGGGTTCCGTACCCAAAGCGTAAAAACGGGACCCTATTACTGAGACTTCGCTGTCCGTCCGTCTTGTCTCCAGGCTGTATCTCAAGAACGGTGATAGCTAGATAGTTGAAATTTTCACAGATGATGTATTTCTGTTGCCGCTATAACAACAAATACAAAAAGTTGGCCAAGTGCGGGTTGGACTCGCGAACGTTAAAACAAAAAAAGGTTAAAATATGAAGTCTAATGTTGTTTAGCTAATGGTACGGAACCCTTCGTGCGCGAGTCCGACTCTCACTTGGCCGATTTATATATTTGTTACCTCAGAACTTTGACTGTGTGAACCGATTTAAGTATATTTTTTTTATTTAAAATCCAATGCTTGTCCTTTGGTACCATTTAAATTTCATCAAAATCGGTGAAGCCGTCTTTGAGTTACACTCCAATAACTGAAAAATATTTTCCTATCTTGATGATATAGTCGGTAGTAGCAAGGGTCACTAAAAAAAGTGAAAAAAATGTATACCCAAGAAATGAAACCGACTTCAACACTCAAAAGTGTGAAATAACTTACCATGCACACAATTTTGAGTTGAAGTCGGTGCAGTTTTTTGGTAATTTTTTTATATTCTGTGCCTCGCCCTGATGAGTCATGCATGATTGGCGCTAGGCAGGCAATTCTCGACGCTGCGCATACCAAACAACAATATTTACAACAACTTTTGTACAAAAAGTTGCCGATTTTAGTGGTCCGGATGGACACCCAGCTTGATACACGTATACCAGACAACCCCACTTAGGCTGATTACCTGGGAGTGGAATTCGTAGTGTTAGGTCGAAATAATTACATTAATATTAAATAAAATGGAAGTCAAAGGACATATGTAATTAAATCTCTAGGGTGTAAAAATGTTGATATATGTAAGTATGACCAAAGGGTGAATTTAAACGGGTGGTAATAGACCACCCTCTGAATAAGCACCTATGTCTACAAAATCTCTCATTGTTAACCGATTTCTAGGAAAGGAGGAGATTAATAATTAGCATATTTTTTTATGTATGACTCGTCACTCACCTTGACGATTCTTTTTTGGGGCTACGTAACCAAAGGGCTATTTTGAGCCTTGTTATTGAGACTGGGGGTCTCTCTGTCGGTCGGTCTGTATGTTTCGGGTGTCTAGATCGTAAACGGAATCTGTTACAAACCAGAAATTAAGATTTTTTAAACTATCGGACAAGAAATTTAACTAAATCAGTACTAATATTATAAATGCGAAAGTAACTCTGTCTGTCTGTTACGCTTTCACGCCAAAACTACTGGACCGATTTGAATGAAATTTGGTATGGAAATAGTTGTAAATAGTTAAATTCAAATGCCCGCCTGGCTAGCGACCACCCTCAAGTTGAAAATCTGTCGCCAAGCACCTAACGGTGTGTTCCGGCAGCTGTCCTTGAGAGCCAGTCATTCTAGGTATGCCTGTTAACACCTTCGACCACATCATCACTTACCATCACGTGAGATTGTGGTCAAAGGCTTACCTATCAGCAATAAAAAAAATTAAAAAAAAGTTTAAGACCCGGGAAAAAACATAGGATAGTTTTTTATCAAACTGCGCAAAAAGAGGTTAATGTTTTTGCGCGATAACCGACATACGCGCGGGCGGAGCGGCGACCGGAAAGCTAGTTATTTATAAGGGAGGGAGATCCAACACATGAGAAGTTAAGAAGGTAGTCGAGAATAAAATACATTCTAGCATTAGCATAGAATGTAAAGGATAAGAAGGATCATTCCGCAAAGCCATTCCAATAAATAAGTGACTCTCGCAATAATGCATGCACTGTATTGCTACAATCGCTTATTAATTGGAAAGCTTCAGCTCACCAAGTACCTAATATTTATATTCACCTACAAAGCGTCTCTCTTTCTATCGCATAGCTCTGATCAGTCACTTATACGTATTCACACGCGCACACACACACATAGGTACACCCTCACACCCTCACACCTACCCACCCACACACACACACCAAGTTTAACATTATAATGTAGATATTACAGTATATATTAAAAATTATACTCTGAAAATTACAAGCAGTTAATTATTAGGGATCAAAAGGCTAACCTATCAGGCATAAAAAAAAGTTGTTTGGATGCAGAAAAAATATATGTTATGTACGGACATATTCAACCAATCCGTGCTGAAGACTTTTTCATAAAAACTAGATTAATAGGAAAAAAATTTGAAATGCAGCTGCTTTCAAATTATTTTTTGGTAGGCCTCCATAATATTGGTATTTTATTTTAAGATATTGAATTTTCACATCTAATTTTAATATATTCATTATTCATAGAATAGAGTACAAATATATTTCAATATTTTTGTTATGTATCTATAAAAATGAACGGCTGTCAATGTTGGCAAGACATTAATACATAGATTTATTAAATAACAAATAGGGTCTTTAATCTTTCAAAATTAAAGAGCTGCAATGGTACCTTCTTCCAGCGTTTTATCTATAAACAGATGCTCAACGTTTCAACAATCCTTTGACAAAACCCATAGCACCCGCAGGCGGAGGTTCTCATAACATTTTTCTATTGATTGTTTAGATAAACTAGTTGAACCGAGCAATGTTTAGGTACAGGTTAAGTAATAGCTTGTGCATGTTCGGTATGTGAAGACCGTTTGTGATTTTGGCTCAGGCGCCAAAAGGAGCGAAGATATTCTGAGAGATTATCTGAGCTCGAACGTGTCCCAAGCGACAGATGGTGTCGTGGATTCCAATCACTCTTTGATACTTAGGGTTCCACACGTAAAATCTTAGTCCACTTAACATCAGGTGGGCCTGGAACTTGTTACGTCATCATCATCATCAGCCGGAAGACGTTGAACAAAGGACTCCCCCATAGAACGCCACAAATAATCAATATATAAGAGAGTAATAGATGGTGCGTTAATAAATAGAGTAATTAAATTATGAACTTCTTATCTCTTTTCGAGGGAGGTCTTTTTCCATTCCATTTACTTTTTATGAGCACGGACTATTATTTTATTCATGCATTTTGCATTTGTGGTGTTGACTCTACCAAAACTATTTTGGGGTTTTTTGCATTTTTTGTGTTGACTCTAACAAAACTATTTTGGGGTTTAAGTGGAATTGAAATATAAAAATATTTCTTAATTAAATTTTATACTTAAAATCGCTTTGGGGTTCAAAGTGGAATGAATGTATGGACCGCAGAGTTTTGAGAACAATGGCTTTGGGGTTTAGAGGAATAGGCCAACCATTCACCCATCGACCGCCCATTATCTGTACATTCATGTAACAAGTACCTACATGCGCTTGCGCACCGTGACGAGCGATGCGCGTACGCATCATTTCCGCTGCGCTTCCGTTGCATTGTCCAATAGATAACTTCGTTAATAATGTCTGTGTGGCAATGGCGTATAGGATGCGAAGCAATATCCTATGTTTTTTCTATTGATTAACATATAGATGCGCGTCTAATGCCTGTTTTTCGAAACAAACGACTTTTTGTCAATTGTCGAAGCAAAATCTATGTTTTCATGCATCCCGTCCCGTGGCTTGCGGAAAGCATCTAAACATTTACCTCGGCTCGAGGGATGTGCGGTACTGGCATTTGAAACAATTATTGAGCAAGTGATACTACGTAAACCATTGAAATGTACAGTACATGTTTCTGAAACATAGTGTAAGGGCCCGCCTTCTGCACGGACGACGCGAAACAAAGTTTTATGTGCAAGTTTTCGCTCAATGTTTCGAAAAACATTGGCAAGAGACGCTTCTTAGAACAGTTTAACAATAAATAAAATTAAAATAATCAGCTTACATTAAACACATATAAGGTCACGTATTTTTCTATGTATATCTTTTATGTAAAGAAGTGTAACTCCCATACGTGGCCTACACAAAATGAATGAACAAACTGAATAGGTAGGTACATAAGTAACCACAGAATACACGAACTTCGACCGGTAACATAAACGTTGTGAGTGGCGAGGAAGGAAGATTCGTAACGATGACTAATTTAGCTGTAACCAAGGCTTATTCCGATAACTACTCGTAACTACTTGTTAAAACGCTATATGAAAGATTTAATGCACACTGCCGTGATTTTCAGAATTTTGCCCATTATTGAGAATCTAGCTTTTTTTATTTTTTTAAAAGTGTTACGCTCGTATTTCGTTGATTTTTCACTAAATCGCGGCCGGAAAGCTAGTTGTTCTATATACACATGTCTATATGAATTGAAATATTTTAAGGGTTTATTTGCTGTTTACTTCTTTTAATGTAAAAGGTAATTTTTTATGATAAATTGAATAGTTCCTAAGATAAGTCAAGATAAGTTGCTAAAAATTGCTTGTGAGTTAAGCTGCGGGTGGTACAAACACGTGAGTATTGCCATATGTATATATATTTAGCAATAAGTATTTATTTATTGCTTTGAAACGAAAATATTGGGTTACGCCTCATTCACTTTCTAAATATTTATACCTTAAAAATGTTACAGAGTTTTGCCTCAAGATGACTCATATTCTTTTTTACAGATATTTAATCGTCTAACTACCTCTAGGCTAGACTTTCGGTGAAAGTTTTAGCACCAACGTACTAAAATGCACACTTATTTTGTTACCGAATGGTGGTTTTTAAGCACTATAGATTTTATTCGCTAGCTTAGCGTATATCACTTTCAAAAGACGCTGCGTTCGCCGCACTCTAACCTAAGATTAATAAAATATAAACGTAGTATTCGCACATCCGTCAGTCGTCTGTGGCCAAGTGGTTAAGGCGTCCGGTGCGTTAGAAAGGAATGCTCGGGTTCAAAATATCATACTCTAAAAAAAATAACAATGACCTACAAATCTATAAACGTTTGGTGTGATACGCATAACGTTGTCAAACTCAAAATAGTTTATTAAGTTTAGGCGTCAACGAATATCTTATGAAGGCCAATTACGAATTTTAATATAGAAATACTACCACGTTCAGCAAAAAAAATGTATAGAACCATTGCGAGAAGAACGGGCAAGAAAACGGGGCCATTCTTTTGAACGTCTTATAACAATGTGATACAAACTATATTATAAAATTATTACAATAGTCGTTTAAATTACGTAGGTGACAGGCGATAGCTTGGCAGAGGCGGAATATTCCAAGCATTTTTGTCGGTTAAGTAATCAATAACTGCGTATTAGCAGTGTTCCTAATGAAAATTATTTTCACGTGCAACCCGGATTTTTAAAATTTTCCTTCTATGATCATTGTAATATGTTTAGGAACTTTACTGGAATAGTTCCTTGAGCAAACTGACGATACTCCAGAAAGACTTGTTCACATTCATTCAGATTACAATAGTACAACACCTAGCTGTTTTCTGTGTAGAAAACAAAACTGTAACTTCGCACCGCACGCAACCGTCCGCGTCGACGTCGCGGTTGAGTAACCAGCAGTTTTTCTAACAGTATTTTGTAAACAATAATTGTAAGTACGGATTATCGTTCGTAACACTTATCGACATTTACATGGACGAAAATGAAATGCGAACAAAAATTTTAAGAATGTCATGCAAGAAGAAATAAGTTACATCACCTTCTCAAATGAGGTTGATTACTGAAGACTTTTTCACAGATGGCGCTGTGAGTTTGTTACCTGGAAGAAATCTAACAACTAGTCTTAATTTTTTTTTGTATTTCATTAACTCTTTTGTCTTAAACGAGACTTTTAAAGTTTTCAGATAATGTACATTGTGGTGTACTGGCTGATCACCTAAAACTAAACGGGGAGTTAAAAAAGAGGTCTTTCCTTCAAGGAACAAAATCTGATCTAGTCGAAAAAATTACACTTAATTCATTATTTTACTGATTTATCCAGTTTCCATAACGTTTAATTGGTTTTAGAACGTCAAATTATTGCATGCTTAAAAGAAATAAGTTTCGTAAGTTAAATAACGATTTATGTGGGTAGTATGTAACTATTTATGAAGTTGCAAATAAAGATACCCAAATCATTAGGCTAATACACCGTTTAGACCTCCCGTGATGTTTTGAAAGGAATAAAATTTAATTATTTATATTAAATCCGATTCCACGAAATAAGTTTCAACTGCTAGAATAGTTACCACTGATTTCTAGACATCCTAACGCTACACACCTCATGTAGAAAATCTGTCACCAAGCACGTAACGGTGTGTTCCGGCAGTTGTCCTTGGGAGCCAGTAATTCTAGGTTAGCCTGAACATCTACCACATCATCACTTACCATCAAATTAGATTGTGGTCAAAGGCTAACCTATCAGACATTCAAAAAAAAAGAGAACACCGTGTACGCAACCTTCGTCGTCGTCGCGGTTGAGTAACCGGCACTTTTTTTAATAGTATTTTGTAAACATTAATTGTAGGTAAACGATCGGGTTTTAACACTTCACGGTATAATTACGTAAAATGCAATTGAACGAGCGAAATCTGTGCTGTAAACCTAATAATGTTTGTGTTTTACTGATGATAAGCCCGTGTGTTGCCAAGACATGGCTCTGCTTATTATGACTAAAAAGACAAAATTACAGAGGTCAGAGGTCTGAAAATTTAATGCAATTTTAATGCCTATTTTTTTTTTAAATAAAACCATCGTCTCATGACGTCATTGTGGTAGTTGAAATATGAGTTATGTCAACACTTTTTAATTAGACAATATCTCCTAGTTTTTTTTAATCATATTTTTTAGTGAAAGGCCTTTTTTGGTCGATAAGCCTGCGAAGGAAATTCATGTTATCGAAATTTATTATTCCCCTTTTTTCACCTAAAACTCTACAATATCAATTATTTTTTTAGCATTCAAATTTTAAGAAAATATATATCGGGGTTCCTATCTCTTTCCTTCATATTAATAGTAATAGCTTCTCAAATTTTTCTGGTTATCCCTCTGGACATGGCAGTTAAACGGGGCATTTTAATGGTTTTCAGGGTCATATTATCTTTAGTACCTAATAATTAGTAGCTGAAAAAAAAAAGTGTCTACTGCAGGCCTATATTTAATTTTTTTTAATATTGCGCTACACTAATTGCATAACCCAGAAAAAAAATGTGAATACATTAGTATGGAGACTCGCAAGTATACCTCCTTTACTTCACATGTCATAGAGCGTCACCTACATCGGAGGCATTGCTAGATAATGTTTTTACGTCTTTTATCGGCGGATCACATCCAATCTTTACAACGATTATAAATAAAAGTACATACATGTATGTTAAAGATATCGACAATCGTAATCCACGCGTTCTTCCATAATAATAACACCATTATTTTTAGCCTCTGACAAAAACTTTACTACACTGACTTGCACAAGTTATCTAGTAACTGTTATTTAATCTGTCAGCGGTTGCTAGCACCTCGTGTGTGCAAAGAGAATTAAACTTTAGAAATGTTGCGTGGTGGAAGGGCATTTTGCGAATGCCCGCCTGGCCAGCTACAATTCTAAAGTAGAAAATATGTCGCCAAGCACCTAACGGTATGTTCCGGCAGCTGTCCTTGAGAGCCAGTAATTTAAGGTTACACCAACACCATTATCACTTACCATCAGGTGAGATTGTGGTCAAAGGCTTACCTATCAGAAATTAAAAAAAATAAGTACTGTAACATTAAATTAATGTTGTAGAAAAACACGTAAAATATACATAAATATATCTAGTAACTATTCCGCCTAATTTTCCTGTTAAGCATACGTGACGTCATAAACAACAAGTAGCCAAACCGGAAGAATTTTCAACGCGTTTCACTTCTACACGAAACGTCCTCAAGAGATCTTGACTCTTGGAGCTCACGATCGACAAATGTTAGTTTACTTTATGACCGATAAGGTTAGCCTATGACCATAGGATACATTAGTACATGGGGTAAGTATTATGGTATCAATTTCTTACGTAGGATTATGCTAGCAGTACCTAATAAACTTATAATTAAAGTTAACGAACATATCGTCTTATTTTTTTTTTTTTTATGCCTGAGAGGTTAGCCTTTGACCACTATCTCACCTATGTTGGTAAGTGATGATGTGGTCGAGGATGTTATTCAGGCTAACCTAGAGTTACTGGCTCTCAAGGACAGCTGCCGGAACACACCGTTAGGTGCTTGGCGACAGATTTTCAACTTGAGGGTGGTAGCTAGCCAGGCGGGAATTCACAAAGTGCCCTACCACCATGCTGTAACGACTGCTATCCTAAGACAACAACCGGGACCGACGGCTTAACGTGCCCTCCGAAGCACGGAAGCGCTCAGTAGTAATGTCACCAGCGGTCACCCATCCAAGTCATGACCGCGGCGGACGTTGCTTAACTTTGCTGATCGTTTCAGAATGGCTAAGCAAACTTGGCTACGAGCGCTTCAAAATATCTCCTATCGCTATCTCCCCTTCTGCACCCCAGCACACCTCAAGCTGTCTCCAGTGAGCCGCAGACGGCCCTTTTACTACTTTAGGGCATTCGCACAACCATGCAAATTGGAGATTGCGGCAAGCCAATCAACTTTTTCGCAGTGGCTCTATCCATTTTTTGCTGAACGTGGCAGTACTATGGAATGTTTCAATATTAAAATTTCTAATAGACCCTCATAAGAGCGTCGTAGACGCCTAAAATGAATAAATTATCTTGACTTTCGAGATCTGTGGTTCTCACCGCCCCGTCCCCAGTACAATATCCATATACGTATTTAGATGTAACATTCAATAGCGGGGCAAATAAACCATTGATCTGTGCCATCCTCCCCGTCAAACGCGATACCGGGGTAAATGATACTTGATTTGTGCCATCCTCCCCGTTAAACTCCGAAACCGGGACTAAAGGGGTCGATGAAACTATTTTCCCATCTGCCCCTTTAGCGGGACGAGAGCTTCGGGGATGATGGGTGCAAGTCTATCAAAACGTATATTACGAAACGTGGGTGATCAGACACTTCTGCTTCCCACTTCGGGTATATACAGTCGAGATATTACATCAACTTGCATTTAATAAAATATTCTTGCTTGTGCTTTTACGAAATATGAGTTTTATTCAGTATGTACACCTACGATGCAGTATACACCTGCGTAAAGCTTTGACTCACCCCTATGGGCGGGGCTTTGTTCTACCATGGACTTTGTGGATACGGTCGCAGATGTTAAAAAGGTCCAACCTTCATATGTGGATAGGCTGTTATTGTGACCGTATAAGCTCGACGCCCACCTGATCTTAAGCGGACTAACCTCAACTGCTGACTCTCAAGGACTGCTGCCGAAACACACCGTTAGGTGCTTGGCGACAGATTTTATACTTGAGGGTGGTCGCTAGCCAGGCGGGCATTCGCAAAATATCCTTCCACCATGCGATGAAGCTCAAGCCCGCGGCGAGATTCGAACCATAGAACTACTGCGCGGCAATCCATAGCCAATGCCACTGAGCCATCACTGCTTCAAAAAGTGTTTAGCAAGATACTCGAGGATGGTACTCGTGGCTAACAACACGAGTGTTCGCAATTAAAAACCTTTTTCCCGTACGGTGAAGTTCGCGCCAGCTGCGGCAAAATTCGACTCTCAGACCCCAGCACGGGAACCCATAATATCCGGCCTTTGCTCATAGTTGTACCTACTTTAGACAGTTGTGCAGAAAAACAGGATCGTAAGTCAATATTAATTACTAGCTTTCCGGGCGCGGCTCCGCCCGCGCGTATGTCGGTTATCGCGCAAAATCATTAACCTCTTTTTGTGCAGTTGTATAAAAACTATAATATGTTTTTTCAGGGTCTCAAACTATTTCCATACCAAATTTCACTCAAATCAGTCCAGTAGTTTTGGCGTGAAAGCGTAACAGACAGACATAGTTACTTTCGCATTTACGAGGGTCATTTGAAAAGTTCTTAGCCTAACATGGTTAAAGTCATTGGTTTTTTTTATAACTACCCTCATTTTGTAGTTACATTATTTAGCAACAAGTATGCACAGTTTAGTTTATTCACAGTAACTCATTGTTCGTTTACACGTGATACCGTAAGTCAAGTCAGAGCTATTTTTGAAAATGGATAAAATTGAACATCGTGCAGTGATAAAATACCTGAATTTGAAAGGTTTAACTCCAAAAGCTATACATGAAGACATGTCTGCTACTTTGGGTGTGTCCGCTCCTTCGTATGCAACTGTTAAAAACTGGGTGGCAGAGTTTAAACGTGGTCGTGAGACCATTCAAGATGAGCCCCGTAGTGGCCGGCCTTCGACTGCTTCCACTGATCAAAACAAAGAAAAAATCTGTGATTTAATTTTATCTGATCGAAGATTGACTGTCGAGGAGATAGCTAAGACTGTAGGCATCTCATCTGAGCGAACACATCATATAATTACTTCTGAACTTGGATTCTCTAAGGTGTCTGCGCGGTGGGTACCGCGGCTGCTTTCATTGGAACAAAAACGCAACCGACTCACAACTTCTCGCGACTGTTTAGAGTTATATGAAGCTGACCCAATAGAATTTGTTGAAAGATTTATAACCATGGATGAAACCTGGGTTCACCACAATACACCCGAGACAAAAGAACAGTCGAAACAATGGAAAAGAGCAGGATCGCCCACCCCAAAGAAGGCAAAGGTGGTTTTATCGGCGGGCAAAGTCATGGCATCCGTTTTTTGGGATGCAAAGGGTATAATTCTCGTGAATTATTTAAAAAAGGGTGAAACAATAAACTCCGATTACTATTGCAACCTGTTGCGTCGTTTGAGAGAAGAAATCAAAGAAAAACGTCCAGGTTTATTGAGAAGAAAAGTCTTGTTTCACCAGGACAATGCGCGCGTTCACACCTCTGTGCAATCCATGGCAGAAATCCATCAATGTGGCTTCGATTTGTTACCTCATCCCCCATATTCACCGGATTTAGCACCGTCCGACTTTTATCTGTTCCCAAAGCTGAAAAAATTTTTAGGTGGTAAACATTTTTTTACAAATGAAGAGGTCATAGCCGCCGTGGACGCTTATTTTGAGGAGTTAGACGAAGATTTTTTTAAAACGGGTATCGAAACCTTACCGGGTCGCTGGAAAAAGTGTTTTGAGCTCGGAGGAGAGTATGTTGAAAAATAAAAATAAACTCAAAATCGTGTGGTTTCATTAAGTATGTTAGGCTAAGAACTTTTCAAATGACCCTCGTATAATATTAGTAGTGATAATACTGATTCAATTTTAGCGTCTATGACACGGCGACTTGAAGGTCAATTACAAAACGTCCTATTAAAATGTTCTACAGCCAGTCTGTTTGCTGACTGAATTGCAACCCTAAAATAATTGGGGAATTACGTGGGGCTCGTCGAGAACGTAGAAACTACGATCAAAGGACAGTGAAGGGGGGGGGTGTTGCCAATTACAGGCGTTCGCTGGCGCCATGGCGTCACAGAATAAAGCACAGTACAAACGATGGCGTAACAAACAGGATAGTGTAGTAAGCAAAAAATAACGAGCAGCTTATCCCCTTCCAATGCTACTGCTTTTGAAGCTCGTTATAGTCATATTGATACCTAATTGGTAGTTTAGGGCGGTATGCCATTGGTCACGTCTTTTATCCAAGGCGATAAATAGGGGATGAAAGTTTGAAATTGTTGATGTCAGCAATATGAAAATAGATGCTTACAATAGGGATTTGTGGAGGAAGAATGGTAGCAGGGGGGTAGAGGTAAGAGTTGGTAGGTAAACAGTAGGCGGTAGGGTAAAATTCAACGTATTTGAAATATTGCAAGTCGTAAAGGAAAACTAGTATCATATATATTATATAGTTTATAAATTCAAATGATTCTGTATGTAGCCCCGAAAAACGCTTTTAATTGAGAACGAAAGGCATAACCTCGTTTTTCTACATTTTGCATGAGTTTATTTCTGTAACAGGGATGATACCAATTTGGAAGCAAATTACAGGGACCCCAAGGGTCTGAGGGCTTTACGATAAGCTGCAACCCCTGTCTAATAAAAAAAGTTGTTTACATTACATTTTCCCTGAAATTATTACGTCACTGCAGAGTTTAAAAATTAGGAGCTTAAATATTTTTAACCGACTCCTAAAAAAAGGAAGAGGTTGTATATTTTTGTGTGTTTTACCTCATAACTCTTTACAGATTGTACAGACAGATGTTTTTAGGGTCTCAAAAGGAAAAAGGAACCCTTATACGATCACTTTGTTGTCCGTCTCTCTGTAAGACCCTATTACTCAGAAACGCGTGAAGGTATCAAGCTGAAATTCATATCAAATACTCATGTCTACTGTCCCTTGGAGCTGTGAGAAAATCAAACTTCTAAGCCAACGCAATCAAAAGATACAGCCGTTTATGCCTCATATTTTCGAAACTCGCAAGGGAATCAAAACCTACCTACAGGGTACTTCTCATGAAGTCAGAATCTTGAAATTTGGTACGAAGCAACGTCTTATAGCACAGATAAACGAAAAATTGCGAAAAGCATACATGTTCTTAATCATTTTAAAATTTTATGGGTTTTATTTAGCAATAAAAAACAAATTAAAACAAAAAATTGTACCGACTCTAACATTCAAGTGTCAAATAACTTGTTGAAATAGACGAATTGAGAACCTCCTCCTTTATTAGGAGTCGGTTAAAAATACCATATCTTTTACTTATGTACCTACAGGTTTGTACGGGACTTTCAGTGCGCGAGTCCGACTTAGTAGACTTCATCTGGTCGAAAGAAGTACTTCAAACACTGGACTGTCTCTCCCCTTTTATATTTCTAAATATGATTTTAAACCCTATCCCAAGCTAAAACACATCACATCTTCAAATTTTATAGCACAACATTTTCGCCTCGAAAGAGTTTCTATTCCATATAGTAAGAATATAGATCTCAATATTGAAGTCCTAATCCACATACAAAATCAGTACTATAATATTATAAATGCGAAAGTAACTCTGTCTGTCTGTCTGTTACGCTTTCACGCCAAAACTACTGAACCGATTTGAATGAAATTTGCTATGGAAATAGTTTGAGACCCGGGAAAAAAACATAGGATATTTTTTATCCATCTGTGCAAAAAGAGGTTAATTTTTTGCGCGATAACCGACATACGCGCGGCCGGAGCCGCGCCCGGAAAGCTAGTATAACATATAGATGCATGTTACACACATTTCTTTTGTATCAACCCTTTTACATCAGACTGGTCACCTGCGCGTTACTCACATACATTTAAATAGTAATTTTGAACGGTGAAGTGAAATTAAAGACTTGGAAGCCGTAGGGAGAACCACAGAGCCATTAGCATGCATTAAATAGTACTATCGTTAGATATTCAAGCACGCAAGGGTTTCCGGTCATGTACATAACTGAAGACTTTCTATTATAACTACAAATTTCCCCGGCCTCGGGCAGGAATCGATACCATGAGCAGTATGCCTCTTTGGGTGCAGGACCAGAATTGTAATTGTACCTAATAACTGAAAACTACAAGATTGGTGTAAGGTGTGACAGCTGTCAAAGTGACAGCTGTCACTTTGACAGCTGTCTTAACTAACGTAATATATTTGTTATTTTTCTTAGTCACCATATAAATATATATTTATTTATTTTATGTGTAGATATAGAGCTGTGCTTATGTGATGTTTTTATTTCTGTTTTAGATTATACAATCTCTTGAATTAGGAAGCCAGCATGTGGATGCTCCCATAGAACCATACCGTACCTACATTTATGACAGATTATTCTCCATCACTTGTCGGTCTAGTACAGTCAGACATTGGCAAAATTGCGAAATCGCCCCGTCGCAGAAGCCAAACAACAATAAGCAACAACAATAATATCAAGATATTATTCCAGAAGATAGTCCAGAAGTTCAAAAAAAAGAACGGAATGAAGACTACTATAAAAACTGTCACTTTGACGGCTGTAACATCTAAAGGATTTCAACTAATAGGAAAAAATATTATTATTTATTGGTTTCTTGGCAGTATTAATTTGATTGATTTGTAATGAATGATTGTGGTCGAAGATGTTATTCAGGCTAACCTAGAATGACTAGCGTTCATGGACATCTACCGGAACACACCGGTAGCTGCATGGCGATAGATTTTATACTATAGGCTATTTTTCGACCACTATCTGACCTGATGGTAAGTTATGACGTAGTGGAAGATGTTGTTAAGGCTAACCTAGAACTGCCTCTCAACTACAGCTGCCGGAACACCGTTGCTTGGCGACATTCTCCTACCAGCATGCAAAATTTAGAACTAAAGAGTCGTACATTAAAAATTACAACGTGAGGTTAAATTAGTCCATGTGCGGGATTCGAACCCGCGCCATCCACCGCTACAACCGGGGCATATGACTCATATGTGACTCATAACTCTAATTTGCCCTCTCGTTCTTAACCATCGTACGGGGTTAATCTTTAGATATATATAAAAATTACGTATCACGTTGTTTGTCTGCGATGGACTCCTAAACTACTGAACCAATTTTAAAATTGGTTCAGTAGTTTAGGAGAGTGGATTTGATTTTCACACCGTGTGCAATTTGATCCAAATTGCAAGAGAGGATAGCTTACATCTCAATTTATAGCCGTAATTACCCGTGCGAAGCCGGGGCGGGCCGCTAGTAAATACAATATTCACTATAGTACTCCTGGAGGAAGCGTAATTACAGAAATGAAAATAAAAAAATAAAAATCGGCCAAGTGCGAGTCGGACTCGCGCACGAAGGGTTCCGTACAGTAGCTATACAACATAAGACTTCATATTTTAACCCTTTTTTTGTTTTAACGTTCGCGAGTCCGACTCGCACTTGGCCAACTTTTTGTATTTGTTGTTATAGCGGCAACAGAAATACATCATCTGTGAAAATTTCAACTGTCTAGCTATCACCGTTCTTGAGATACAGCCTGGTGACAGACGGACGGACAGCGAAGTCTCAGTAATAGGGTCCCGTTTTTACCCTTTGGGTACGGAACCCCAAAAACTAAGAGTCGTACGTCAGATCCAACGTCATAAATGGTACCAACCACTAGTAACAGTGACAGACATGTTGAAGAATAACAGATTTTCATAATGGCGGAAACATACATACATATATGCCTAACTACAAGTTGTACAGTGCATATTTAATATCAGTGCATATTACCTTTTGTAGTTCTTTGTTTTTTTTATTTATAGTTGGATAGGCTAGCCTTTGACCACTATCTCACCTGATGGTAAGTGATGATGTTGCCGAAGAAGTTGATCACCCTAACCTAGAATTACTAAACTAGGCTCTAAAGGGCAGCTGCCGGAACACACCAATAGATGCTTACAAATACAAAATATTTATTACTAGCTTTCCGGGCGCGGCTCCGCCTGGGCCCCGATTCTCTTAGCTATTGACCATACGCCACACTACTGCGATGCTTCTGCGATCGAACTGCTGTTAATGTCAAATTCGGTAGTCTGCTAATTCTAGCTCTTTATCGCAGTTGTATAGCAATCGCGTCGTTATCGTATGGCTGTGCTATAGCTTGCAAATGTTACCACTGAAATAATAATGAAAATTTCTATCCATCAAGCATCAGTCAAAACATCAATACACTGGTTTTCTAGCACACATTACATTAAATAAATATATTTAAATCATTTAGCTATTTTTCTATCTAAAATCCTACAAAATATCACGGAAATTGAGTTTTTAATACCTGAATAGAAAATAAAGAATATGCAAGAAATAATCTATTGTCTTTGCCAAAAATATAAACAAACAGTACAAAGTGATAGAGGTGTTATAATAGGATCATATTCCTATTATCGAATATAACGCTCAGCCAATATTATGTTATCTAATCTATTACTGGGTAATAGTCAAATAATAGTGACAACTTATCATATTATTCGTTCATAAAAGACGCGCAATTTAACCGTTATTGGTCAAAATATTACGTGTAATAGTTGACAAATCGCTCATGTTATTGATATAAATATACAGTGATTTACTTTGCCTTCATACCTTAACAGACCTAGGACTGTGAACGAAATCACGAAATTTACAATGATTTATAAGTTGTATTTACATTATAAATATATATTATTTTTATGTTCCTTTTGTTTTTAATTTTTTTTTATATATTTATAGTATATTTCAAAAATAGTATGTAATAGGCAGCGTTACAATAATAGGTAAATACTAACCCATAACATTGCATAATTAATAATACTCTATCGATATCCATTGCCTGGTCTTATTCTGACTATCCACGAAGCTCCTATACAAGAAGCGACATGTATTACAACACATGCAATAACTTCACCGAAGACCACCGCGCGCAAGGTCTGAGCCCCGAGGATTCATTTCAAATTGGAAGGTCGGCGTCGCATTCTCTCGCGACGAGTGAGAATGAGATGGCAAGTCACAGCCAACTGTAAGGAAGAACGTCTGAAGCGTCACTCAGTCGCCGTCACGAAGTCGCTCACTATTATTTGAATAACCTATTACGACAAAATTCATATTACCTACCTAATATTAAACTTCTGTCTTGAACATATTACATATACCTAATACGAATATATTAGTCACACCACTACAAAGTGAGTTCATTTCATTTGCTGTGGATAAAAAGTAGCTCAACATTATTTTGTGACCATGGTTGGCATTGACTAATTAGAAGTTTTGGTGGAGTTTGTGGAGGCGCACCCGGAGCTGGCGCTGGGTTGGTGCTCACGCTCTGCGGAGGGGAGGGGAGATGCTAATTGCATATCACCCAACTGTACCGTTAGAACGGGTGATGGGTGGCTGCTGGTAAATATAATATTTTTGTCTTATTAATATCACCTAAGTTATTTTATTTATATCCATCTAAAACCCAGTATTTTTTCTTAGTATTTCAATGGATTTTTTCTCTGAAGGTAACATTGTAAGGAAATACACAGCATGGTGGTACGGAAATTTCAAGTGCTAGTCTGCTTCGTGCCTCATTAGTGGTCAAGCACTACCCTATCAAGAATAAAAACGTAGCTGCTAAATTAGATATTATTGCACATACTTTCAATAAAAAAAACTACATTTTGTTTGTAGATCTATCAATGCGCGAGGCGTCATCCAGTCTCGCTAATATGGAGCGGCTGAGCGCAGAAGCGGCGATGGATCACGCGCGGGCAACCGAGAGGCTGGCTGCCATTAAAGCTATTAGTGAAAAGTTGACTGAGATCACTATTAAAGTGAAATGCTCGCCACCATCGAGGCTATCTATATATCATCCGAATAGATTGTTAATGCATTATTTCAAATTATGTGCTCATTCACTATTATATAAACAAATAAAAAATACAATTAGGTTAATGAGGTTTTATTAAAAAAATTCCAGGCCAAACTGCAGTCTAAACATACCTTATAATTAACATATTTACAATTAAACCATACTACACGCGTTACTGCAGTATATATATACATCTTTACAATTAACATTTCTATATATACATACAGCAAATATGTAATCATGGGTCATCATGGTAGTCCTCAAGGGATAACAACTATCTCCTGAAAAAAATATGTCATTTCAATTTAAATATTGTAGGAGTAATTTATAAAACCTATATATTATCTAGGGGAGACTATAATTAGCTGTTATTTTTTGATTTAAATATAAGTTCAAGATTATTCTGATGCTCTTGGTCTTTTTGGTCATAAAATTAAACTTTTATGGGTTTGTTATTTTATTACGCTATAATAGTTTGATGCTGTGAAAAACTAGTAAGTAAATAAGTTTGTTGTTGACAGAATATACATATTTTCAATTACATAACAATCTGATTAATAAATAAGTTATAAGTATGTATAATGATCATAAATATGTTGATTTTAAATTAACGAATTTTACTGTTCATGTCTACCCAACAAAAACACCTGCTCCCCATTTCTGTTCAGCTCCATTAAATGTTGGTTAAGTGGGTGGCTATGCCACACATGGGAGTAATGAGACGACCCAGGGCTGTACACAGTAGTACTGCCCGACACAGTAGTCTGTGAGACATTGTCGAATGCGCTTTGGCCTACCAATGATTGATAGGACCCAGAACCATAAAATGTCATCGCGATGACTACCTAAAAGAGTTGGTTTGAGTCATAATATCGTTACGACGCGGCGACGATGCGTTATTTGATAGGTAACCATTAAATTCACATCTTTATCACCTTCAATTCAGGGCCATTCCCGTCCCGCCTGTTTCCTTTGGCATGAACGGCAACACCACGTCAATTATTTCCCTCAATGCGGATTTCCCGAGACGAAATGTTTTCACAAATTCCACCTCGGGTATACCTATCGCTGAAGGGGTCAATATAGAGCCTCAATAGTGCGCGGGCTCGGCGGCGGTTTCGGCGCTCCGCAAGTCGTCTCCTGCGATCTTCTTCTTCTGCGAGCACTAAAACTCGTCACCGCATTGTGGAAAACCTCACAACACTCATTTTTATCTAAATTTCTTTGAATAGCGACAAGAACACTTAGCCTCAAAAGGTGTAGCTGTTCAATAGCACTTCAATTGCATTAAGACAGCATCTGTCAGTTGTAAGAAACATCAAATTATGGAACAGACTACCGAATTTATGCCACTGTAGCTACGCAATCGTAACAAAATAGCTTACAGCATACCAAATATGTCAAAAACTATTGATAGCAAGCCACTGACGTGCGATTGAACCTAAATAGCGTGCAGACTACGGATAATGTCAAACATTAACCTCTTTTTGCGCAGTTGGATAAAAACTATCCTGTTTTTTCCCGGGTCTCAAACTATTTCCATACCAAATTTCATTCAAATCGGTCCAGTAGTTTTGGCGTGAAAGCGTAACAGACAGACAGACAGAGTTACTTTCGCATTTATAATATTAGTACTGATATTGATTGTTTGACATATAGGTGCTCTTATTTCCCTAGTTGAAGCCCTTAGCGGCCCCTAAGCTTGGCGACAGATTTGAGGGAACTACTTGAGGGTGGTAGCCAGATGGGCATTCGCAAAATGCCCTACCACCACGCTATATCGACTGCCATCATCAGACAAAACCCGGGACCGAAATCTTAACGTGCACTCCGAAGCACGTGCACGCTCAGCATCAATGCCACTAACGGTCACCCATCCAACTCATGGCCACGGCGGACATTGTTTAACTTAGCTGATCGGTTAAGAACGGCTTCGCAAAGTTCGCTACGAGCGCTTCCAAAAGCTTTGTGTTTTTGGGGAGGTTTGGACTCCTATTTCATAGTTAGGTGAACTGCGGGCGAGTAGACACGTCCTCCGCCTATCCCTGCGGGAATACAGTGTTAGTGTATAAAAGGTCGCTAGTGACGTCATCGACTCGAAACAGGTGCATATATATAGTATTGGCAAAGTAACTAAACGCTGTAGTCCTTTCTCACAATATAATTTTCCGAATTTCTTTACTTGGGAATGCAATGTTTGCAGGTTATATTATGGAAAGGTGCTGTCTGCGAGTCATACTCTACCTGCATTTGGAAGCACCTGCTTGGCTCAATGCACCTATTGTACTGTGAAGGGATATAGTATCTAGTTTAATTGAAAAAGCGATTCTGTTGTATTGCTTACACCCACTGTAAGCAAAGAAAGGCTCATTCGACGAGCTTTTTTATCTCTTACTATTTTCTGAAATACCTAAACTGTGAATGAAAAATAAAATTGGAACTAACTTCAACACTCAAAAGTGTGAAATAACTTGTTCAAGTCGGTACCATGATAGTTCAAAAGTACCTATTACGCAATATTGTGCGCATGGTGTCGACTTCGACAAGTTATTTCACACTTTTGAGTGTAGAAGTCGGTTCCATTTTTAGGTACCAAAAAAAATCATTCTTTTTAGTGACGCTTGCCACTTACGGGATCGATTGTCATTCACTGTCAACGACTATATCATCAAGATAGGAAAAAAAAACAGTTATTGGAGTGTAACTCAAAAACGGCTTGACCGATTTTTATGAAATTTAAATGGGACCAAACGACAAGCATCAGTTTTCAAATAAAAAAGAATTATCAAAATCGGTTCACCCAGTCAAAAGTTCTGGGGGTAACGAACATAAAAAAAAAATAGAGACGAATTGAGAACCTCCTCCTTTTTTTGAAGTTTGTCAAAAAATGATGAATGAGGCTTGGTTTGCGTTAAATGGGCGTATTTTACTCTATAATACTACTAGAATAAGTTCATTTCGTACATTAGGAAACACCCACTGTTAGCAAAAGAAGCCTTCTAAGAGAAGTTTTTTTTTTATCAACTGTACAATGTGTCTAAAAATTGTGATCAGAATGGCGACATCCTCATATTTTGACAGAGGCTGTAAAGGTTGTTCCAGGAGCATCGAGCAAGTCTAGCTCGATCAATATTGCATGGTAATAGGGAATTTCGCGAATGCTCGCCTGGCTGGCTACCACCCTCAAGTAGAAAATCTGTCGCCAAGCACCTAACGGTGTTTTCCGGCAGCTGTCCTTGAGAGCCAGTACCTCTAGGTTAGCCTGAACAAGATGTTCGATCACTTCATCACTTACCATCAGGTGAGATAGTGGTCAAAGGCTAACCTATAAGACATAAAAAAAAATTGCCCAAGAAATTGTATGTATGTAATCCCGCATTCATAGCATAATTAGAAATGGACCAGGACATTATCCTGGGATTGCGGGTTCAAGTCCCGCTGAAATTAATCTTTTTACATCCGAAATAAATTCTGTTTTCGCTTAAATTAACTCTATTTAAATAACACTAAGGGTCCGTTTCAGAACATCCTAATAAAGTTTCGGGTTGCTAACCAACATATAAAATAACTGAATGTTAAAAATGACAGTTAACATGCAGTGCGTTGCAAGCTTTAACCGATGGATAGGCTAAATCGATGACTGTGAAATGCAAAGATAGTGTTTATTTAATGAATAAGTTTTGGGTAGTATAACCGGCACTTACTCGAACATTCTGAAACAGGCCCTCCTAAGTCAAGTTAATAGATGTCATCCAAACGGTCAATTTTCAACGGTCTTCACACCCGCGTTATGCAAACAAGGCGTAACGCGCGTGACTCGGCCTATTTCGTACAAGCTTGTAAATTGTGATGTTGTTTACACGTCTGTTGTGTTTGTTACTTAGTCACAATTTGGTTCTTGAAGACTTTCCAATGATCAAGTGTTGCAAGCGCAAGGCACTGTGACAAGGGCTTCATGACATAAGTTTTCTTTCTAACCGACATCAAAACAAGGAAGTTCTCAATTTGTTGTTAATATTTCTGTTAGCTAACCCATTACTCCAACATTTATGAACCAATATAGAAAAAAAAATATTAATTTAAAGGGTTTACTTTCAGATTGTTCACATAGAAATTCAAAATGGGTTCAGTAATTTTCTAATCAAAATAACGGGAAAAACATGTCTATATGAAAAACAAGTCCATATGACATTGTTTTAAATACCATTTTTTTTAATATCTATATCTCGTTTTAATTCCTTCAAAAAGAATGATAAAATAGTTTTACAGTGTCCGCAACACATTGGCAATGGCCCTGGTGTTGCCCATTGACGACGGTAACCGCTTACAATCAGGTGGACCATCTGGTTGTTTGCCACTCCAATTCATAAAATTCTACCAATCTCACTTGTCCAGTTTTCATTCACAATACAAAATGTGTTTTTAAAATAGAATTATTAAAGGATGGATTACTCATGACAATGTCAATTTATACTTTGGACTTGGTATCAGCTTAACCGTAACAAGAAAATAACAAAGATAAGTACCTATTGGCAGATAAGTTTATAAAGAATGGTTTAAAATTAACAAACATATGTATGGCACAACTTGGAGCAGTGACTGCCCCTGCTAAGAGCTATTGACTGCCACTAGTTTAAGCGTCACTACATAGTCATAGAATCTTTTACAAATGATCTCCTGACTAGCTACAACTGTCAAATACAAAACCTGCCACCAAGCACCAAACCTGTTCTGGCAGCTAACTTTGACAGCCAGTGCTCTATCTAAAGACTATATGATCAAGGATAATAAACAGCTATGGACAGGCATAGGGTTAAGGGTGTTATAAATTTTTTTTCATTGAAAGACCCATTACAAGGTACATTTTTATTTTGGTATGAAGCTTTCTACAAAGTGTATACAGATGGCGCCAAAAGTAGTCAGGGCATGGGAGCAGATTTTTTTGATACAATTCAAAATGTAAAAAGTAGTTTAAGAATTACATCAGATGACCACTCTATTATGATGGTTGATCTATTTGCAAATCTCAGAGGCCTTATTTTATATTGAAACCACGCAATATACTAATGTTGTCATTCTCACAGACAGTACAAGCGCTTTACAGCATTTAGCTCAATGTGCCTCTGGAATCAGAGGTGCATCTATAGCTTATGCCATTTTAGGGAAATTTCTCAACATAAATGCTAATAACAGGTCTTTGAGATTGCAATGGATTCCCTCTCATGTGGGTATCCATGGTAATGAGGAGGTGGATAATTTGGCTAGGGAGTCAGTCACGGTGGGGTCGGAAGTATTCCTAATCGCGGAGTACACAGATATACTTCCTAAACACAAGAAAGAAATTCATAAAAACTGGAATAGCTATTTTTGTAACACATCACAAGATAAAGGTATCTGGTATACAACTCTGCAAAGTGAACCTCCTCAAATGCCTTGGTTCCTTATGACAAATCTGAGCAGAAAAATGATTGTGATGGCCTGTAGACTTCGCTCCGGGCACATTCCATTAAACAAATTTAAACATCTGATGAGATTAGTTCATTCACCTAACTGTAACATGTGTGGTGTTGTAGAAGACTTATACCACTTGTTGATGGAGTGTCCCCGTGGTGAACCTATCCGATGTAAGCTAAGAGGCCTGGGCCTTAATTATTTCGATGTTGTTTTAGTCCAGAGTGTACTGGCAGTACCATCATCTGACACTGCCAGAACACTATTTAGGTTATGTTTTAAAATTTTAAATCGCTGATGTTGTATTAAATGACTGTTCCAATGGGGCTGGCATGGCTGCATCCAATGCGGCTAAAAGCTCCAAAAATTTAAACATAGTAAAAAAAGGCACATTTTTATGGTACATATAGAAAAACAAAATGTAATGTATGATCACTTGGGAAGGCAACTAAAAGTTGCAACTATACTCAAAAAAAACTTGTAGTCTTTGTGCTATGTAAACAAAAAGTTCTCTGCGACCTCTAACACTGCCAACTTTAGTAATGTTTGGTTAGTTTCCACAACAGGATCAAGACACAATCAAAAGACATATTCATTGACATTTATGTTCCCAACATTTGACATGGTAGGTAACTATCAAATCAGTAGGTTTTGTTATCATAAATGGCCTATCAGGTTTCCACTGGAGTGACATGGGCCAATCTCATAGAACCTCTTTGCAGATCTATTACAAGTTGAATATGAGTGATAAAAATTATGGTAGAGGACTTTGTGGGTACTTACCACACCTACTTCTTCTACCTTCAAGTAGAAGATCTTTCGTCAAACACCTAATCCATACTAGATTTAGCTCAATATCACAGTCAATCACATATTACTTACCAACAGGTAAGATAGATAATGAATAGATTCAGGTGTTACTTTGCTGAAATCCCTATTTAATATTAACAAATATTTCTAAAATATTTTTAGGAAACATTAAATTTATATTTTAATAAAAACACTCAAAAATATATCTCCTGAGGATGCTTTGTGTAGAAACAAAACACATTGAAAATTCTTCCCATTTGGCTGTATGGTGTCGGTGACTTCACATCGGCTTAACAGGAAAATTAAGCGAAATTGTCACTAGAAATTTTGTATATTTTTTAAGTGTTTTAATGTTATATGATAGTTTTATATAATATTACCTATATAAGTATATTAATTTAAAGTTTTCTTAAAATATTTGTTATTATTAGGTAAGATAGAGGCTACCCTAGTAGTAATAAAAGAAAAACAATGTGATGTTTCCTCCTTCTGTTATATCTATACTTTATGTTCTTTGCACATGCTTAGAATGTTTTCTTCTTATTTTATTCTTCTCACTGAAATCGGCTGGGCAATAAGCAGAAATGTTTGGCATATGATGTTGAAGACCAGCGACTATATCTTCTAAATTATTAGGTATCTTAGGATTATTGCAGGTCAAGGACATAGTGTCATTTTAGCGTTTTTGTATGATGTGTTGTATAGGATTGTAATGCTAGGATATTGACTTTTGTCTCTAAACCTCTTTTAAGCATTAGAGTGCTCAAAACAAAAAATAATCTATGTTTAAAATTTCCCTAGTGATTTAAAACCAATGCAGAACCACCAATTGTATCCACTGTGATGAAGTGAATCAATGAATATGGAGGTGTCTATCGTTCACAAGATATTTAACTGGTTACCATTCTGCTTCAATTCAGAACATAGCAAAATAAATACTGGTGCTTAATGATTATTGTCGGATTAGCGAGTTGAAGTGGCAATGGGCAGGGCACATAGCACGCAGAACTGATGGTCGATGGGGCCGAAAGGTTCTCGAATGGAGGCCACAAACTAGCAAGCGCAGCGTCGGAAGACCACCCACAAGGTGGGCGGATGACGTAATTAAGGCCGCAGGAAGACGCTGGATGCAGGCCGCTTCCAACCGTTCTATTTGGAAATCTATGGGGGAGGCCTATATCCAGCAGTGGACTTCTTGCGGCTGAAATGATGATGAATGATGAATGATTATTGTATATCCTGACATCTTACTTACCAATTAAGCTCTAGAACATAGTTCGCATTATATATGGCATTATTTAGCATTTCTAGTATGCAGCTATTAGAGTCTAGTAGCTCTAGTAAAAGAGCAACTCAATTACGTTATGAGACAAAAACATGTTCTACCAATATACATTGGTATAATTAATCATACATATGAATATACTGTAGCAAATTATCATAATTATAGTTGAGTTGTGTCATTGAGTACAATATTTTTATCATGAAATGCATATAAAAAAATGCACTGTTACAGAATGATGTTGGTCACAGTTACCATTAGTACTAAGGAGATTTACTTTCACAGTGCAAAGACAGCAAAATATGGAGTATAAAAAATAATAATAAGAAAACTGAAAGTGAAATGTAATATTGTAGAATAATATTTCCGAACATTATTCCATCCAATTGCTAAAATTTATTTACATTTAACCTGCAGTAGTTTTTGCTGAGCTTATTTAGAAGCCAGCTTGAGATGATTGTGATATACAGGGGAACCTCTATACTTCTACTCTATTTGTCTATTACCTTCTTCGACTATATCATCACTTGTCAACCTGTGAGATGGTGTTCAAAGGATATACTGTAAGAAATATTGACATATCTACTCCTCAGATACATACTTTCAGTACATAATATCATACAAGTATTCTTTATTTTATGTAAACCTATAAAATCTAAAGTAACATGAACCTCATACTATATCTGCTGGTGCCTAATACTATATGTACTAGGTCTTCGACCTACTCCAATGGAAATTAAGAGACAGGGTTAATATTGACAGGGACAAGTAGGTTGGTAGGTACCTACCTCTCAGTTCAGAAATAAAAATGTATTGTCATGTTAGTGATGAAGTACCAATTTTCTATTTATTATTATTTTTTCCTTGTAGTTGTTTAGTTATCTATATAATCGACAATTATTCACGTAGGTATTTTATGTACGTACTAAAATGCAATTAAACCAGGCGTAAGATTACAGTGGAAACACGAACGATTATTCTAATTACTTCTATTTTACTACAATTATGATTCTTACCTTGCGAAAATAGGATATTTATAAGAAATAAGTAGTTCTTACATGATAAGAGGCAAATCTACGGGTTACAGACGCGTTAGCAACATGTAAAAACCGATCTGCGAACAGATCGATGTTACATTTAGCAACAGGGCAGTGCCGTATCTACATTATATACATAGCGCTGTATACAGCTTTCACGATAATTCCCAATACTCTTTTATCCGTCTGAGGGAGAAACTGTTCTAGGAACGTAAGGGTGGAGTATCTACGTGACCAAAACGCCTAACTATCACGGCTGTTTCAAGGGAATCCGACATGTCTCCTGCCGGCTGAGTCGGGCATACACCCATCGCACATCACGAATTAGGCACATCGTCTCGTCTATTGAACTGATATATACCTTAGGAAACCATTGAACATCAAACGTAGAACACTCGCAACCCAGAACACTGAAGGATTAACGTAAGAGAAGCTAAATCCTTACCCTTCTGTCAGCAATGTCTCTTCGATCGCCGTTCCAGCAGTTTTCGGGCGCTAACTAAACCACCACTAAGACTGGATTTTCACTCTTTGGCACATTTTGTATATTACGAACTGCACCACACTGTCTCAAATTTATTCACTAGTTTTTTATCACGGAACAATCCACCATTACCTAAACACCCTCGAGATCGGTCCTTTTCACGGCCATTTGCAAATTGCGTCAAAGTTCCTGGAACGTGATTGGTGTTTTCTGCGCCTGTGAAGTTGACGGATACATTGCCATCTAGCCAGAAAACCGAGAACTAAATACTTTGATATACAATAGTGAACTTTGAATATAACTCGACAAGAGCTACTGAATTTTTTATTGGATGTAGTTACGTTGTTTTAGTTTGGTAAGATTTGGGTGCGGTGCGGGTTCCGTGAGAACCCCGTCTGTGTGTGACGTCAAACTGGGCGTGAAGTGCAAAAAGCGGGTAGTTTGAATTAAATAAAATTTGTTGTAAGGAATGTGTTTTGCATGTGTAAGAATTTAAACTTTCATTAAAAATTCGTTCATTTCTATTATGCTGAAATTGCCTTAAACTTTTCTTAACGATAGCACTATGCGCTACGTTTTTAGAAATTGCAGTGCAGAACGCGCGCTTTGCGCATATGTTTTATTTAAAGGAGCGTCTCCTGCTCGTGTTTTTCATGCATTAACACGAAAACACAAAACTTGTGTCTATGGTTGGAACAAAATGTTTGTTTTCATGCTTTACATGGCTTGCAAAAAGCATCTAAACATTTACAACCCGCGGGGGCAAAGGGTGGCGAACAGAGTATATGACGACATCGCGGAACCTGCTCAGTTGCGCCGCTGACGCCATTGAAAGGCTGATATCCTGTTATAAGGTCAGTACATACCAAATTAATTATAATAAATAGTGTTGTCTTAGCGGTGGGCCATATATGAAATGGATCCTAGGGAGTCTGAGGGATCCTTTTAAAGAACTATACATATAGAAACATATTTTAACTTTACCAAGTCTGTATATCGCTCACCTAGTAATATATTGGCACATCTACTTTTTTCATATTTTACAGGAACAAGGATCAAAGATTTTATAAAAGTTTGAAATTATTTTTATGGTTAATTTTACGACTTTTTGCAGATTTTGCAGATTTGTCTACTAGTATAGACGTCAATATATAATCAGGGAAAAAATATTTGATTCAGGTTTTCAAGATACACTTCACAAAAGTCAATGAAGTGGAAAAGTCATGCATTTGTGCTGTTGTCACTTTGAACCACATCCAAAAATGTCATTTATACACGTGGAACCGTTTCAATATGTATACAAAAAATTAAGGTACTCGTCGATGGAAAATAAACTTTTTATTGTGAAATTAACATACATGAATAATGTACTTAAAGTTATTTAAAGGTGGAAGTTGCCTTTGGCCCCTTAAATATAATCAACATCAAATTATAGAAAAATGAAATAAAAATGTAATAATGGCTATCTTTTTATAAATCTTGAATTATCACCGTTTATGAAATGGAAACTTATTATGCAGATAACCAAAAACTGAATAAGCTACTGCCAGTTCTTTCTTATTCAATAAATTGGCAGGGTTCTAATTTTTTTAGGCAAATATTGATCAAGCAGTCAAAGCGACACAGTTTTAATATTTTTAATGTTTTTATGACGCAAAATGTGCATTATTCTAACTATGCACATTTTGCGTCATACAACCGCTTAGGTTGGTATGCAAAAAAAAATACTTTTTATTCAAAACAATAAAATCCTTGGTATTAAATGTTATTAGTAAGAGATACTTATAATGGTATTCATATGTTCGATAGTTATCATTTTTGCCTCGTTTTCGTTCGAGACCGCCACCCTATTTCCATTTGTTATGTTTATGATAAACAGTTTGTTACCAGTTAAATATCACATTTTAAATACAATTTTTATCAGAAGAAATCTATATAAAAAAAACACAAGAACTTAATTGCTATTATTGGTTTAAGTTCCTTAAGTCTAATGAATTTAAAAACAAATATCTAATCCAGATTTAAATTAGGTTTCACTTCGCCAATCCAATAGCATTCAACTGTTTAACTTATTGTTATGTATTTTAATTAAATGAAGAAGCCCGAAACAAATATATAATATTACGCATAATAGGAACTTTGCTGAAAGTTTAGGGTAGGAAGTTTTTTTTTTATATACTTAACTGGGTAGCACTTGACCACTATCTCACCTGATGTTAAGTGATGATGCGGTCGATGATGGAGCGCGCTTACCCAGAAGATACCTGTTCACGCGCGTTTTGAAGACCCCCATATTGTACTTAACCGGAAACACAGACTCAGGCAGGGTGTTCTATTCCCTAGCGGTTCGTATAATGAACGAAGAAGCAAATCGCTTCGTTCGGGTAAATGGAATATCTACCATATAGCAGTGGCGCTTCTGAGTATCCCGGTTAAAGAATGGGGATGGCGGAATCAAATCATGTAGTTCTGTGGCACACTCCCCGAAATGTATCCGATAAAAAACCGATAAGCAAGCGACTTTGCGGCGATGCCCGTATTGTCGGTCACTGAGAAGATCATTCACATCTAGGTATTCCAGGAGCCTGTGGTTCAGTACACGTTCCATCGTCTTACAGAGTATGGAAGTGACTGAAATAGGCCTGTAATTGGCAGAGTATGTGCGACTACCCTTTTTGGGCACAGGCTGCACGTTTGCCAGCTTCCAGGACTTAGGCACTTGACCAGTCGTAATGACAAGCGAAAGAGGCGAGTCAATATTTTAGTCAACTCAGGCGCACACATCCTCTAGGCTACAGCTGGTATACCGTCTGGACCACTAGCTTTGTTCACGTCCAGATCGCGCAACGCTTTGCGTACTTCAGACTGTCGAATGCGGATTTCTGACATTAACGTCCCACAGTTTGACAGGCTAGAAGGTACAGCATTGCCAGCATCTAAACGTGAAGACTCTGCAAACAGAGAGGCAAATAAATTTGCTTTCTCTTCCGCAGTGTGCGCTAGTGAGCCGTTAGGTTTCAGCAGTGGTAGCAGTGAGGGACGGCAGAAGTTCTCTCCGATCGACTTTGCCAGGGACCAGAAAGCTTTGCTACCCGAGGGGTAAGAAGCAAGTTTGTTCCTGTTCGGCGTATGTGTTCGAAGCGAGCCTTCTTGAGAGCTTTTTTCTAGGACTTGGCGGCTAGGTTAAATGCTTTCTTCTTTTCACGTACATCTCTAGATTTGCGGGTTCGAGCATCAGCCCAGGCTAAATAGGCCTCATGTTTTGACGCTTCTGCATCTCCACATGTAGCAATAAACCATGGGCGAGCTTTGCTGGACATCGGGACGTCAGAAAATGGTATGAAGTATTCCATAACCTGACGTAACACCTCAGTCACAGCATCCGCGCAAGTTGAGGGATCGCTTGAAGAAAAACAAACCTGCCGCCAAGGGTAAGACGCGAAAAAATAACGCATCTCATCCCAATCTGCTGACCTGTTTCGGCACACCCGCCGGGTGCAGACAGTGGCCGGAGCTACCTAAGGGTGATGAAACCGACACCGAGTAGCGGTCTGGATCTGTTGTCAGCAGAAGGTCCAAGCAATTGCCTGTGTGGTCATCAATATCCGGTATCCTTGTGGCTCCTTGGACCAGCTGAGTGAGGTTTAACGTCAAAGCAAAATTGCGCATCTCTCGACCAGCGTGGTCTGTGCTCTGGTATGGGTATGCCTAGTCTTGATGGTGGGCGTTGAAATCCCCCAGAAGCACTAGTTGAACAGAAGGATACCTCTGTTTGGCCACATCGGCCGCCTCACTAAGGTATTTTTCTCCTCATCTCCGCTGTGCGAAGGGTAGACACTAGCATAAAGAATTTTCACCCATGCCATTGACCACCAGAACCCACATGATAGAGAATTTGGGGTTTTCAAGGTTACGAAGACGCCGATAGCAAATGTCATCGCGAGCATACATACAAACTCCCACCTTAGCCTTGAAACTATGTTCAAGAACATAGCCAGGGTAGGCCAAGTATGTCACGTCACGTCAGCAGTCCTGCTGACGCGACATACTTGCCCTCATTTCATGTAATGAAATTTAAAATAATGAACGGCACATTAGTCATATTATAAGTAGCAATAATTTTCCTACACTATAATTGGGAAGGCACATATGTCAAATGTGCCATTCTATTACTTATTAAATTAATTTATAAAATATCACAACTGTCACTTACGTCAACGCATGTGTCTACGACACATGAATAAAGAACCGTACAGAAGGAAAGCTTCACCACTACACGCACAGCTATATGTGTGCACCTTGTCACAACAAGCCGCGCGGGGGTTACCAGGGCATCCGCTCGGGTACAAAACCAGATTGAACCAGCTCAGCCTGGGGACGAAGTCAAGGAGTGCTACAAAGGAATACGACGCAGACGATTATGTAGTTAGTTTTATCACAGTATTAACATTGTTTTGTAAAACCATATTAGAATTAGACAAGTCGTTTTTGCTACCCGCTTTTTTATGTTATTGTGACGGAACAATAACATAAAAAAGGCCCAAACATAAACTCGAGACCCACCTGATGTTAAGCGGACTCTGCCTATAACAGATGCATTTCGTCACAAGTCATGAATTGCACTGCGCCCGCCACCGAGTTTTGAACTTTTTGTGATAAATGTATGTTAGATATTTTGATGCAGGTTAATAGCGCATTACGATGTCGGTTGTGCCCGAAGAAAGTTGCACTGATTTGACGAGAAAAAAAAAAGTAGGCTGTTCTAGACGTCCTCATTATTACCAATTCATTACCAAAATTTTGAACGAATTCAGTGTCGTTTGGGTAGTAAAATAAGTACAATATGGGGGTCTTCAAAACGCGAATGAAGAGGTATCTTCTGGGTAAGCACGCTCCATCATCGACCGCATCATCACTTAACATCACGTGAGATAGTGGTCAAGTGCTACCCAGTTCAGTATAAAAAAAAGCCATGAGCGTAAATCCTTCCTAGGTGATTGCTCCACGTCTCAATACAAATAGCGATCAAACAGTGTGTGGCGAATTCTACATGTGCAATAAATATACTGATCTGCTCTGTGCGGATAACGATATGTATGTTTCACAGAGTAACTCGTACCTCCCCATCCCGGAGCGGAGGTATGTATCGTATATCGACTCAAAATCACGAACTTATTTAAAACTTTAGTTTCAGTCCTGTCAAATGTATAATTTTGTATTTTGAACTAATATAATTTTAATCACCAAGAATAAAATCAGACCCTGGCTAGCTATTGCCCGATGAATAAACTTTCTTATTTTATCAGATAAATTCTAATATAATATAATAACATACTAACCTCTGCCTATAACAAATGCATTCAACAAGTCACGAATTGCACTGCGACCATCACCCTGAGACATAGTTGTTGTCTCATGTGCCCATAATTTTACTGCTTTCAAGGACTGCTGCTGTATTACACTGTTAGGTGCTTGGAGACAGATTTTCCATTTGAGGGTGGTAGCTAGCCAGGCGAGAAATCGCAAAATGCCCTTCCACCATGCGGTGAAGCTCAAGCTGGCGGTGGGGATCAAACCATGGTCCTGCGGCACGGTCGTCCATAGCTATTACCACTCGGCCATTATTGCTAAAGACCCCCTTTCCCCATATTGCGGGTTTGGTTTAGTATCCGGACCCGGTATTGCAAGTTTTTGTGAATATGGGGGTTTTCAATATTTTAGTTATGTATTTCAATATTTTTTTGTCAGAGTAGCAGAATAAGTCTTATTAATTTTTCAAAATAATTAAAGTACTTAATTAATATGTCTAAATAAATTGCAGTTAAACTTCATAATGCATGGTTGGGGTGTATTTACGGGACAATAAGGAAAATAGATCTGTTAAAACATATTATAGCAATAATTTTCAAAATCGAGTAGAATGCAAGTAATGGATTTTAAGGAAATGGCTTGTCTAAGCGAGGAGAAGCGTCAGGTTATGTTTGACCTACTACAAAATAATTAACATAATAATTAAAAGAAACACAACTCAAAACCTATTTGAGTCCGAGTCTCAAATCATACGGCCTCTCGGTATTAAACTCCATTCATGTGAATCAAATGAAGAGTAACAATGTATATGCCCAAAGCTACAGCAGGTTGAAGATGTAAAGTAATTGGGCATATATATTGATGAACTATTATTATGAACCAAACACATAAAAATAGTAACTGGATGAGTAAGCTACAGTACATATTTCACGAATGAAGATTGGTGGCTGATGCTGATACTATCAGAATGGTTTCCAGGGCACTGTCCCATGTTGCATTAGATCTTGGGGAGCAGCCTATTACTTAATTGATGAAAATGGAACGAATGCAACGTGCCATACTTAAAGTTGCATATAAGAAGCCATATAGATAGACCACCGATGCAGTAAACGCTGATACAAAGGAACCTAGCGTAAGATAACTCTTCATATTGGCAAATGTATTACGATTGCACAAAACAACCCTCATCAGTAGAGATCAAAACTAATGAAATGAGATGAGATGAGATGAAATGAATATATTTCACAAAAATAGGGTGTTACATTGGTCTGAGGTATTTTATATCAAGCTCTCCTATTTCGCCGTTACTCGGCATGTGAATTTGGTGGCATTAATAAAATAACTATGATGAATATAAAAATCAATTAATAAAATATAAAATAGAATGAATACAATTACAAACTATCAATTTAACTATAATAGTGTCATTCAAATCATAATAATAATTATACATGTCAAAAACGATACATACATAGTTCGACTATGTACATACATAGATACATAGTCGAACTATACAAATAAAATACAGAAATAATTTTTTTGTTAAAATGTCAGTAAAATTGGAAATTGCTAGTTATACAGAACTAGCTTTCCGGGCGCGGCTCTGCCCGCGCGTATGTCGCTTATCGCGCAAAAACATTAAGCTCTTTTTGCGCAGTTGGATAAAAACTATCCTATGTTTTTTCCCGGGTCTTAAACTATTTCCATACCAAATTTCATTAAAATCGGTCCAGTAGTTTTGGCGTGAAAGCGTAACAGACAGACAGAGATAGAGTTACTGTCGCATTTATAATATTATTATAGTACTGATAAATGAAATATTAGTACAGTCTTAAGAAGTCTTTAATGCAGTAAAACCTTTTGTCCAATAACCATGACTTCAGTGTCTTTTTAAACATTCCGTATGGGAGCTCTTTAAGTGATATTGGTAATTTTTGTACTCAGTGATACACACATGTCACCGCAATTTTTATGGAAGAGAGACAAATTTATACATTGGCTGTGTACAAGTCTTTGTCCATTTCTTGTATTTTGTGGAAACATGTATTTTGCCGTTGTAAACAAATCGGGGTGATTACGTACAAATAATGCTATCTCGAAAATGTACATGCAAGTTAGCGTCATGATTCCAAGATCTTTGAAAAACAGTTTGCAAGACTCGAATGGACGAACCATCGCGCTTAAGCACTTTTTTGGATAAAAAAGATGAAATTATTGTAATAGGTCTGTAATTATTTATGTCAGTCTTATCTCCTTTTTTGTAGATAGGTTTTACAAATGATTTTTTGACCATATTTGGAAACACTCCACTATCAAAGGAAAGATTTATCAAATGTGTAAGCACAGGTGCGATTAGAGGAAAGCATTTAATAAAATATTTGTTCGTATTTCATCATAAATTTATTCCAGGCGAAAATGCTCATAGCAAACAACATTACCTAAGAAAACAATTCGAAAAAATGCTATAACTAGCTAGGACACTATATACATAAACAATTGAACAAAACACTAAATTTGATACAAGATACCTACTAAAAAAATTATGTATGATTTAATTCGAAAAGGTATCATTTTTTATTTGTGTTCACACTCTCTTTTCACTCTGAACAAATTTCATCATAGGACACCGAGACGAAAGACAAAAGAACACTACTTAATTTTTATGGATTATAATCTCAAAATGAAGAAATTATTTCGTAGTAAGATGTAATTATCAAATAATTTAACACGCAGACATTCATGTTATGATTAGAAATTCCTATTAGATTCGCATAGACTGTGTAATAAAGGTGAAGACTTATGAAAAATAGCACTTACATGTGATACGTAATGTGTTCCATATTTCGTTCAGTTCTGTTTTTACAGTCAAGATACTGCAACTCACCATGTTGGGTGGAAGTAGCAGACTTGAATTTAACTTACAATTAACAATACAAAGTTCTAAATCGTTGCTTAACACGAAAATATAGACACTTTCAAACACCGAACAAATTTGTCTGCCACAGTTGCGAAGTGTGGCAAACAAAGAAATCGCATACGCCGAACAAGATAAAACAAACTGATCCTGTCTATTTCAAACTAATGCAATCGTATATATTCCCATGCTTGTCTCACAACCAATAGAATATAAATGTCTTCTTCATAGTAGAGATTCTTCCTCCTAGCTTCAGTCGGTGTTTTACTTTTTTAATTTATTGGCAGCTGGATAAATATACATCTTTATGCTTTATACTGCATGAAAGATAGCTTGATCTCTGCGACAGCTGTCAGAAAAATCACGCCTATGAAGTCCTAAATTAAGGATCCATATATAGGATGTCATAGGATCCTACTGAAAACTGACAGTTGTTGCTGCTAATATGATAAGATTTTATTAAATCCTGCTAAAAAGTCAGCAGCAAAATCTAGTATCTTAAAATTTGGGACTAATCCTGCTAAGATCGCAGATTCCTGCTAAATCTGGTCAATATCGATAGTTTATACTAACGATATTTTATATAAAACTAATTTATGATTAATTTTACTGTATATTTTAATATCATAATATTATTTACATGTGTATATACTTGATCTCAAATAATAGTGAGAAATTGAATCTAAATTCTCACCTACTCATGCAACATTTGGCTCAAAGGCCGTGCTACCACTTACCAGGCCATAAACTAAAAAAAGGCACGCCGCTATCTTGTTTGAAACGAACCGTTCTCCTCAGTACGAGTGCCGACGCCTTTAATACGCCACGTGTTTTCCGTTATCATTACTTTTTTTTGTTACTATTGTTGTTTATTTGTTATTATTGTTAGTTTTTTGTTGGCATAATGCCAAAGATAACGAAGAAAACTGTTTTGAACCTTCGACCAATATAAATGAATGGACGGGCCTAAGCGTACTGGGTCTTCAAGACTACAAAATGAGTGAGCTCACTCATTTTGCGTCACACACAATCAAACACCGAGCTCGCCGGCGAGCTCGAGGCAAAAACAAGGTCACGATAAATTGCTCTCCAAATAGTCAAAGAGTATTATTCAGTAGGGCCCAATTGTGCAACACTGCAGTTGCACAGAGGCATTTTGCTCCGATCCCCCCCATGTCTCTCGACAGCGAGACAAGCCGAGGTCCGAACCACAGTGGTGCCCTTGAGCTCGCTGTCAACCCCTCCTATAGTAGCGGTACGTTTTCGGCGTCCGCAGGAGACGGAGGTAGAAAGCGCTTTTCGCCTTCTACGCCCGTCTCGGGAGAAGTGCCTTCGGCACTTCTCCCTCCCGGGCTATTGTAGGGCCAGGCCCTCGCCCAAAACCCGGTGGAGCTGGACGACCGCACAGGCGGTAGCCAGCATCTATGTCCTCCCTAAACAAACAAACAAACATTTTGCATCAGTCAGCCTGTGTCCTTCAAGGGTAGCGCACGTGCGCATAATATCACATGCAACACATTCGACTGACAAAATATGCCTTCATGTGCATTTCCGAAGTGTAAAAACAACACAAGAAACCAAAATAAGAGTTCAGGCATCACATTCCACACGTAAGTACTTAATTATCAAGCTATTTTGTCTCAAAGTAAAATATTTTCAGAATAAATTCTAATAATCTCCCATTTTGTTGTTATTCCGTCGTTGTAAGGGACACAAATATACACTTATGCTTAGTGCGACATAGATAGCACGCCTCTTTCGACATTACCGACTACTGTCGAGACATGCCGATCTTTGACCTGATGTACCGACAGCAAACAATTTAATTTCCAAATTTTCTTGGCAGTGACTTTTAAAACGATTCTTTCTTAATTAATTGTTAATTGTTCTGCAAGGTTACATAATTCAATATGTACTAAAGAGTAGTTATTCACGTCTGACCAGAATCCAGTTGTCTGCGATTTGAACGTTGTTCAGTTTTTTTTGTAATATATTTATTTAATACTACGGGACTATTAATTTAATAATATTACAGATTTCCAAGTGAAGTTGCCATTTGTAAAAAATGGGTGGATAATGTACGGGCAGCTAGACGAGATGAAGACTGGATCTCGAATATATACAGCCGTGTGTGTTTTGACCATTTTACACCCAATGAAATGTACCTAACAAAAAATGGGAGGCGCAAAATAAACAAAACTGCTGTACCTCATTGTCGGGTAATAATTATGATATTTTTTCGGGTATTCCCCTTGACTCTTCCGTTTTTATGGTCCAGTCGTCTCGTGTTGTTGTTTAGACCTTGTTAAGTAGAGAACAAATGTATACATAATTTAATTTTACCTTCCACAATAAAAGTCCGGTAAAAATTTTAGTTTTGAATTTTATTTTGCATCCGTTATGGTGGACACTACTTTTTTCATTGAAAACAGTAACGCGAGATAGTGTGTGTGAACGATAGTTTGTGAATTGAAAATCATTTTCAGTTTTTTTGCTGTGTTAGCAAAAAATCTACAAATTATTCTATTATTTGCTTTTACAGGTTCAACGAGAAAAAAACACTTCTAGAGATACTCCAACTTCTGCTGTAGATGCTCTAGAATCTCTTAATTCACCAATAAGTAACATTAGCATACCATCTTCAATTTTCGACACACCTAGGAAAGCTAACTTAAAAAAACAGGTCAGAAAATTAACCTACGAAAACAAACAGTGCAAATTAAACATTAAGTCATTAAGGGCAAAAAACTCAAGGCTTCACAAGAAATGTATGACACTTAAGTCTATAGTGCAAGAATTAGAGAAAAAGCAGTTGATAACCGTGGATTATTCACGAGATTTAGAATTAAAAGCTGAAAGTGCGGTATAATCGGATATACATGAATCGCAAAGGGAAGTCGGGTAAAAGGAAATATCCTCAGGTATTACGCAAGTTTGCTTCATCTCTTCATTTTTATTCTGCATCGGCTTACATGTATGTGAGAAGAGTATTTTCCACAGCGCTTCCTCATCCACGCACCATAAGAAAGTGGTATGAAAATACCAATACAGAGCCCGGCTTTACTGCCCAAGCTTTTCAAGTCTTAGATGCCAAATCGAAAGCAAGTGGTAAAAGGATTATTTGCACTTTAGTAGCCGATGAGATGGCAATTCGTCAACAAACCCAATGGAATGGTAAAAGAACAGTAGGTTTGGTCGATTATGGTCTCGGTCAATCGGAAGTCGACGAAATTGCAACCCAAGTATACGCATTTGTGTTGGTATCTAATGACCAAAATTGGAAAATTCCTCTGGGATATTTTTTTATAAATGGATTGCAAGGTACTCGTAGGGCCAATCTAATCAAAATATGCCTGCAAAAGTGTTATCATGTTGGTGTTGACGTAGTTTGACTTTCGATGGATGTTCAGCAAATTTTACCGCTGCTCGTATTTTAGGATGTGCATTAGATGATGTTGACAGATTGAAAACTTGTTTTCAACATCCAAGTAATGATAGTGAAGTGGCTGTATTTTTAGATCCTTGTCACATGCTCAAACTTGTACGTAATACATTTGAGGCCAAAAGAGTAATTTTTGATAACGAAGATCAACAAATTCAGTGGAACCTGCTTACAAATCTTGTCAAACTTCAGGAAAGTGAAGGACTACATTTAGCTAACAAATTGACGCGCCGCCATATAGACTTTAGAAATCAGATAATGAAAGTAAAATTAGCTGTGCAATTAATGAGTATAAGTGTAGCTAAAGCCCTGGAAATGTGTAAGTCAATGTCTATTCCCAAGTTTGAGCATGTAGGCCCAACAGCAAATTTTATACAACATTTCAATAATCTTTTTGACATTTTAAATTCCCGTAAAAATGGAAAATATGGTTACAAAAAACCGATTTGCAAAGAAAATCATTCAGAAATTTTTCAATTCCTAAGTGAAATGGAAACATACATAAAGTCATTGAAAATATACCACAAAGCGAAGTGTGTTACCAAAAAAAACATTTCTATGAAAATATCCAAGAAACATATCTTACAATGCCAATGTAAAACAGGGTTTATCGGTTTTCTTGTGTGTATAAACAGTCTCAAATACCTTTACCAAACACTGGTAGAATCTGAAAAGATGGCGTATATTTCAACTTATAAAATAAGTCAAGACCACATAGAATTGTTATTCGGTCTCGTACGCAGTCTTGGTGGCCATAATAATAATCCCAACGCAACTCAGTTTATGGGCATTTACAGGAAATTATTTCATCATATGCAGTTGCGTTCTTCCTTCACAGGAAACTGTATTCCTCTCGACAATTATCAAATTCTTAATTCGTCTGCCACCAATGCTATAAATAATACGGTGTTGAGAAGTTCGGATATTGAAACAGTTGAGCCTGAAAAACGTTCATATTGCATTAGTGATGACGATATTCAATGTGAATATAACACATTTGTTCTCGTTAGTCTATTAGATAACCAATGTAACGATCTGACACAGATAAGCAAATATATTGTAGGTTATATCGCAGGATGGACTGCTAAAAAGATGTCAAAAACTATAAAATGCGAAACTTGCATTAATAGCTTAATAAGTAATGAAAGATTGTGGTTCCACAAATTAATTATACTGAAAAGTATGGGTGGTTTATTTTTTCCGACAAAAGATTTATTTGAAATATGCTTAAAAGCTGAAGCTATTATTCGAAACTATGTAAAACAAAAAGGTACTCATCACTTTATGTCTGAATGTGAACCAAAATACGTAACCACAGAAATCCTTAAGTGTTTTATGAACAGCTCTGTTTTAAACGTACTTACACAGCACTCATTAGAACAACACCCTACATTGAACCATCGTACTCTCCTGTTAAAAGCCATTGTTGAAAATTATATAAAAGTGCGATTCCATCACTTGCACAAACATGATCCTGGAATAAAAATACACACTAAGCGTCAAAAGGTAAACAAACTTGTTCTGTTCGAAGGAAAGTAGTTAAGTGTGAATTAGGCTTATTAAAGATTTTAATAAAATGAATTGTTTTTTTTTCATTCAAGTACACATTTACTTATGTAATCCCATTCTTATCTCGGATAATTTAACGATTCCCGTAGCAGGTAAAACCGCGGGGTGCAGTTTGTTGAAAGATTTTTATCAAAAACCTTTAGAAATATTGCACCCAATAAATTCAACTTTTACATGTTTGTCAAGTACCCAAACGAAATCGGTTTTGCTAACGCTACTACAACACGGTTCGGCGTGGTTCGGTCACGTTCGGTTTTGCTACAACAGATAAACACATGTGCTCCCTTTTTCACGCATAGTTATTAATATTTGTTGTCTCTTTTTTGACAAATAGACTACATATTTAGAATGAAGTGTCGCAGTATAAGTCAGATTGTTTTGGCTCGTTATTTTTGAGGAAGTTGAGAGGCATAGGCCCGTCCATTCATTTTATATTGGTCGAAGTTTTGAACAGTCAAAGTCGTGAGTTTGGGATTCGCTTACGTGAATTGCCCCAGTCAGGAATTGAACCCGTGACCGGGACCGCACCGTCCCCTATGATGGTTTAAGAAATACGATTTTGTACTCCAATAATTTGTAAATTTGTGATTTTCGCTTAGTACGCAGTAGTGCTTGTAATCATAATATTTAGAAATATAGAAGGGTAGCGACATCATTCCGAGAGTTAAGGGTTTGAAAAAACACTTCTTTCGATCAGATGAAGTCTAGTAGTCTGGTTGATGGCCGCGCACCGTCCCCTATGACGGTTTAAGAAATACGATGGGATCACAAAATTTCGGCGACACAGCCAATCCCCCGGTAGCTGAGTGGATAAAGCATCTGGCGCGAAGTCGGAAGGTCGCGGGTTCAATTCCCGCCCGGGGCAAAACATTTTGTACTCCAATAATTTGTAAATTTAGTAAGTAAACATGTAGAATTAAATAATAATAACAAATACTTTTAAAAGTATCCTAATAAACATTAAACAATATTTAAATAAAACACTTTAAAAAGCATAAAATTATATATCTAGTGACAATTCCGCCTAATTTTCCTGTTATCTACGTGACGTCATAAACATCACGCAGCCTAACCGGAAGAATACCCGACTAGTTTCGCTTCTAAACGAAGCATCTTCAGGAGGTCTTGACTTACCGAGCGCACGATCGAGACTAAACGGCCAGCGGCTAAACACGCCTTTATATAGGCCCGATCGTGACTCACTGTTCTTTGTTGTAGCTTACAATTGGTAAAGATATACGTTTTTATAGTGATAATTATATAAAAATGTTATTGAATTGTTAACAGAATATTTTTAAGTTATATATGGTATGTTTAGTGTTTACAAATATGAGAAATATTGAATAATATAGTAAACAATATTAGGAAACTAGTTTTAACTTAAAATTATGAAAGGGATAAGTTAAAACTAGTTTCCTAATATTGTTTACTATATCATTCAATATTTCTCATATTTGTAAACACTAAACATACCATATATAACTTAAAAATATTCTGTTAACAATTCAATAACATTTTTATATAATTATCACTATAAAAACGTATATCTTTACCAATTGTAAGCTACAACAAAGAACAGTGAGTCACGATCGGGCCTATATAAAGGCGTGTTTAGCCGCTGGCCGTTTTCCTATAATAGCGGTACGTTTTCGGCGTCCGCAGGAGACGGAGGTAGAAAGCGCTTTTCGCCTTCTACGCCCGTCTCGGGAGAAGTGCCTTCGGCACTTCTCCCTCCCGGGCTATTGTAGGGCCAGGCCCTCGCCCAAAACCCGGTGGAGCTGGACGACCGCACAGGCGGTAGCCAGCATCTATGTCCTCCCTAAAAAAAAAAAAAAAAAGCTGGCCGTTTAGTCTCGATCGTGCGCTCGGTAAGTCAAGACCTCCTGAAGATGCTTCGTTTAGAAGCGAAACTAGTCGGGTATTCTTCCGGTTAGGCTGCGTGATGTTTATGACGTCACGTAGATAACAGGAAAATTAGGCGGAATTGTCACTAGATATATAATTTTATGCTTTTTAAAGTGTTTTATTTAAATATTATTTAATGTTTATTAGGATACTTTTAAAAGTATTTGTTATTATTAAATATGGATTTCCGCAAAGTAACGCCTGAATCTATTCATTAGAATTAAATAAATTATAATAATGTTACGATCGTATTTATCGACGTTTTTCACTATTACCGATGCTAATGTAATATATACAATTGGGTTTGATTTAATTACATACGTCACTAAATTAAACTAATAATTTATTCTCTTAAAGGGAACCCCAAATCCACATCTGAATCAGTTTCTGAACAATCTTGAATCTGAATTCACTAGAACAATCTTGTAAATTTATTATGAACTCTTGTTCACATATACTATCAAATCGGACATCCCGCTTCCAATCTTCTTCCATTAGTTTTCTGCATTTGGTTCTAATCTTACATTTTACTACAAAACAATTTCTTGATATTGAGATTATAATCCATAAAAACTAAATAGTGTTCTTTTGTCTATCTGTCTCGCTCTACTCTGTTGAAATTTGTTTAGGGAGAAAAGAGAGTGTGAACATAGATCAAAAATTATACTTTTTCGAATTATAGCAATTTCCGGAATACCAGCTCATGACCGAAGATTTTTCCCATAAAAGTGGGTAATTTTGTATGAACCACTTTTGACCAATTATGCAGTAAAATTAACGCAATTTAATTTTGATTTGCAGTTTCATGCTATCAGAAGGAATGTTGTCCTTCATCGTGTATGGATTCAAGCAACTGTACGACAAAATTAATTAAATTAAAAATTACATAATTTATTAATTAAATTGTATGTGGGGCCAAAATATTGAATCTCGATATTATTCACAGCATGTGTGTGAATTTCACACACATGTTTAATATACCATAAAGCTATAAATACATTATTACTTTGTTTTATTTTAAGCGCACACTATGAAATATTATAGGTACGAAGGTTTGTATGAGTTTGTTACTCATACAAACCTTCAAGTCACTCAACGCCGAAGTTTTCAACGAAATTTCGCATATAGATTCCGTAGGACCCGGATTAATAAATTGGCTACCTTTATTCCGACATATTGAGTATTATCGGGGGACTATGATATAACTATTCCACGCGGTTGAGTCCACAGGCGCAAGCTAGTTATCCAATAGTACCATGGGTTAAGATAGATAGATAGATAGATAGATAACACTTTATTGAGACACCATTTAAAAAATAACTTATAAAGATAACATTACAAAATATGATGTAACAATAGGCGGTCTTATCGCTTAGAGCGATCTCTTCCAGACAACCTATTAAGTTACGTACCAGTTAAGTTACGTAGGTAAGCAGTTATTTGGACCTCTTAATCTAATAAGTAAGATTTTTGGTCCCAGGTCCACTAAACCAATATAAAAGTTTGCATTTCGTAAATGAAACACCTTGATGAAATTGATACCTACATATATTTAGATATCTTAAGTCGTACAACATGTATAACAACATTTATGTAGATTAACATTGAACTATGCTTTAATTACCGAGGTTCTCGAAGGGATCGCGGCCCAACCAAGTTCTATGTAGGCGAAATTATATGTATTTAACTAACAAAAATTACATAGTTTTAAACTGTACCAAAATATATACTGTACGTGTTCAGTAGAATCATGGTAATTTTCTAAAACTAGCTGACCTGGTTTCTCTGCCATTAAGGCGGACCGTTCAATCTGTAGCGAGAAATTCAAAATTTAACAGTCTGTTTAGTTGTAGCGAGATCGAATAACATTTGTAGGTATATGATTCTTTAATTTACTCAAAACAGAGATCTTTTTTAGAGTATTTTGTTATTGTATCTTACATATATGTATCTGATTTCATATATTTCTCTACTAATCTGCAAAAACAGTTTTATATATTTGTAAGTTATGATGCCAAAATACTTACTTTAGGGTATAATTTCCGATTTGCGCAATTTAAAAACAATACACGTACTAAAGTTATCCGATCTAGCAACATACATTAAATTTTGAATTCCCCGATATAACAAATTGAACGGTCCAGTGCACCTCAAGCAAGTACCATGCAAATTCTATTTTTTTCAGTAAGCGCGGCAATATTTTTTCTAAAAGCTTCATTGTAATTTGGGTAATGTTATGGGACACTGGCAATTCTGCAATATTAGGTATTTATACTCTGTCTCTATCGGGTATACGCGCATAGCTACTCCACAATAGATACTTCCTCCTAGCCAGTCGTTGTTGTTCATGCAGGGTGACCAGATTTAGTAGGAATCTGCGATCTTAGCAGGATTAGACCCAAATTTTAAGATACTAGATTTTGCTGCTGACTTTTTAGCAGTATTTAATAAAATCTTTACATATTAGCAGCAACAACTGTCAGTTTTCAATAGGATCCTATGACATCCTATATATGGATCCTATGCCTGTTCTTCTCGCAGTGGCTATATAATTTTTGTTTGCTGAACGTGGCAGTACAATTTAGTTTATTTCAATATTAAAATTTGTAATTGACCTTCATAATAGCATCGTAGATGCCAAAATTGAATAAATGATTTTGACTTTGAATTTGACATACAAACCTGAGCTTCAAATATTTGCTTAGAAGCAATTTCTTTTTACACGGCTGCCTAATTACACTTCTCATCTAATTTCATCTATGTTGCCAAAATAACAGGCGCCTGATCCCGGTGCGAATAGGAGAGAGACCGAGAGATGCGGTTCAATTTAATTTTGAGGTGAACTTCTTGCATTAAAAAATTTGCCTACCCTCAACACACAATTGGGCTTTCAAAATCATCCTGGCATTATGTACATACTTAAGTAACAACACAGCCAGGGTATTTGAAATCTGATTAAGAAAGCACAGTTTTGTGTTAAGCTATTGCAAAAAATAAAACGTTTTATTGGATATCAACAATAAAATCAATATGTTGTAAATACTTGAAAATAAAATTGGAAAATAAAATCATTTTAGTACTTACTTAAATAAATAAGTATGTAGGTAGGTACTGAAATTATAGTATTTGTAAAACCATACTAAAAATATTTTTTGAAAAGATAATGCTTGAATGATGAATGCAGATGCTATTGATAACAATATTTGATTATTACATATTTTTTAGTAATATTGATTATTTTAGTATAAATCTTCAGTTAAATCTATTCGAATTTTGTATGCTGCTGTGCTTCCTACTTGATAACAGTATTCTGTCGTGATTTTAGCCTCTATACAATAAGGTTTAGAAGATTTTAGTAGGATTAAGCCAAGCAGCTAGCAGAATTGTCAATATAAGACTGGTACCCCTGTATTCAAGTCATTCTTGCTCTTTGGTTTGGTATTGGTTATTGCTTAGGGTTATTGTGACTTAGTAATCACAGATTACTGTTAGTAATAGTGCTCTGTGGTTGGTTGTGTGATGTTGTGTTGTGTTGTGGTTTGTTAATTTGTTTATTGTTATGGTCAGAGTGAGTCAGTGCAATAAGTTCTGATATTTATTACGTAAAATAAATATTTATGACGCTAAATTAAAGTGGTATGAGTTGTCCCTAATATATTGACAGAGTACTTTTTATACCATAACAATAATAATACTCGTATTCACTGAATAGATTAGAATTTGCTGAATTGATATAAGGTTTATTCCTGCAAACTTCGTGAAGATTGTTTCGTCACTACCTTGATCATTTGGTGAGTACCTAATAATGTAAATAAAATAAAGTATAAGTACTAAGTATTCACGAGAAAATAGATAACTATACATGTAGAAGAGAAATATTAATTGGTCATAGTCAGCAAAGCCGATAGGATAGCGGGGCCGAAAACTCGAGATAATTTAATGTTTTTAGAGCAAATGTAATTACTGTGCTCGTCGTAACTAATCTAAACTTACATGTTTACATACTACTTCCCTGTAACTTAATTTAGAACTAAGCAAATTCTGTGCCTCTGTTTCCAATAAGAAACTAATTAGCATGTTATTGGATTGGAAGTTTAGTAGATGTATTATCTACGCTCTTTGTTTCGATACTGATTTTGAACAATCTGATTGCTACTTGCTTAAAATTTTTTCTGAATTTTATTTAGGGTTGGTACCAGCTTTGGTTAGAGGTACCATACCCTTGTAGTGTATAAATTTATAGTGAAAACATATATATGTAAATTAATTATTTAACTAAATTGTAATTTAACTCCCATTCAATTTGAAGATTATGTCCTGATTTCCTGCTATTATTGAACTTACGGTAATAAGTCGATGAATTTTATCATGATCTGCCTACCCTTATTCCATGTAGGGCTTCATATTATTGTCTTTTTTTCTGACAACAAAGGGTGATGTAACAAAAGAACATAGTAATGAGAAATATTTTTTTCTCTAACAGCACCTAGATGATATAGTAATTTTTCTTCAGTTTTATGGTCCACACTCCTTTGGAATGCTCTTTTGGCAGTAAATATATACACTCTTTTAGTTGTTGATCTCTATTAGGTTGGCAAATGGGTCAGTCCACAATTGCACTGATGCAACAGATTTTAAAAAAAAAAGTTTGATTAGGAACGATACAACATAGAATTAGGAGACTACTCACCATATTTTTTATATACCAAAAGAAAATTCGTTTTCAAAATAGGTTTTCAAATATTTAATGTTAACCTAATTGATAAATAAACTTTTAATTTAATAAATAAACTATATTTTTAATTGTCAATTACATTGATAGCGCGAAAATTAAATATCCAGTGGATGCTACAATTTATTTTGAACTATTATGTTTTGCATTATTTTGTCAAGTAAGTCTCAACCCTACAAAATAACAATGTACTCTGGTCCCATGAGACATCTTAAAAAATAATGTAAGGTCTAATTGAACCCATGCATCAACATCCATGAGAGATACTTGTTAGTATGTATTTAATTTTTTTTTTCTTTCAAGGTGACTTTAAATACATGTTTATTTAGCTCTTTACTTATTTGTTTAGCTCCCTTATTAGCAGGTGTCCATGTACAAATTACAATATTGGAGGTGGTTATGTATTTTAGTTTCCCCAACCATTTCCCTAATTACCCTCCCATTCTAATCTCTATCAGGTTTTTTTACTGCTGATAGGCTAGCCCTTGACTATTATCTTACCTGTTGGTAAATAATGATATGGTCAACAATGGTAAACATACTTGGCGAAGAATTAGGTACTGTATTGTACTGTATCAACCAGATTGTCCAAAGCCGAACACAGCCTCCCTCGTTATGGGGGGGTTTGCATAAGCCTATATAACACGCTTGGTATGCACCTTTGTAATAGCAGTGTGAGAGATCAGTTCCTCAGGAAACACTGCTGCCCACCTTCTGGTGGTAGTTTCCCTTAGTCGCCTCTTACGACACCCACGGTAGAGATGGGGGGGTGACATTCTAACCCGGCACCCAATGGGCGAGCACCTACCGATTAGGTACTTGCTCTAAAAACTGCTGTCGAAATACGCTGTTAGGTGCTTGGCGACAGATTTTCAACTTGATGGTGGTAGCTAGCCATGCGAGCATTATTATATGATATATATGATATATACCAAAATGTCCTACTCCAGTGAAGCTGCTGTGACCACCTGCTTTGAAGCTCAAGCTGGCGATGGTGAACAAACCTTGGACCTGCAGCAAGGCTGTCTATACCTATTACCACTCCATTATCAGTTAATCACTGCTTTAATAATAATATATATATATATCTGGGTCCGTCCCAGAGTCTGTAGTGCAAACAATTTTGTAAGAAAACTAAAAAATAACTATGTAACCATGGCTTTTTTTCTCCTTTGAATTCAAAGTGTTCTCTATTTAACATAATATTTTCATAGTGTGCAAAATAAAGTTGATTAAAAGAATGATTAATCAACTCTAAGAGGCCTTTGTTGGGTAATGTGGAAGCATTCAAATAATAATTTTAGTCATTTGCTACCTTCAATATCAGCCATAACGTAAATTTAACTTATCACAGCTTTGCTAATTTTTAATCCCTGATAAAATCTTACTACATATGCTATAACAGTATAGGTATGCAAGTGTGCGTTTTTATTACCACTAAATGAGTGAAATGAATTTTATTGATATTTTATTTTATTAAGGTATATTTTTTTTTACATCTGATTGGCTAACGTTCGACCACTATCTCACCTGATGTTAAGTGATGTGGTCGAAGATGTTGTTCAGACTAACCTAGAATTACTGGCTCACAAAGATAGCTGCCGGAATACACCGTAAGGGGCTTGGTGACAGCTGCCACTAGCGGTCACTCATCGTAAGTCATGATCGCAGTGAATGTTGCTATATATAGCTGATCTTTTAAGATCAACTAGACTAGCTCCGCTGCGAGTGGTTCTTAGGTCTCCTGAACCCTACACCCTCGGTTGCAAGATTTGCAAGTGACAGGCACCTGAGACTAGATCCTCTCCCTGCAACGTGATGGACCCGGCACCCTTGAGCAATGATGCCGAGCGGTAATAGCTTATGGACTGCCGTGCCGCAGGTCCATGGTTCGACGCCCACCGCCGCCAGCTTGAGCTTCACCGCATGGTGGAAGGGCATTTTGCTAATGCTAGCCTGGCCAGCTACCACCCTCCAGTAGAAAATTACCAAGCACCGTACAGGCACATGAGACTTGATAACTGTCTCAGTGTGACGGTCGCAGTGCAATTCGTCACTTGTGATGAAATGCATCTGTTATAGGCAGAGCTTAATTCACTTAACATAAGGTGGGACTCGCGCTTGCATAGGGTTTTTCAACAAGAATTTTGTTTTTCAATTGGGGCAACACCAACAGCATGACAGTTTTGACATTTAGTTTTTTGACGTATTCGTAGTAGATGCTTTTTAATTTCGCTAGAAAATCGTATTAAAATAATTAAAGTCTACTATGAATATTGTGGTTCCGTTAAAGTTACATTTCGTACAATTCGTGAAAATACCCGATCTCATAATTTCTCGAAATTTAGCGGTTAATCGGCCAGCCAGATCGTGTGATTTAGCACTACTGGATTATTTTTTGTGGGGCTATGTTAAGGACAGGGTCTATACGGAGCCAATCGAATCGATTGCAGCCTTAAAACTCAAAATCCGTCATGTGATTAATAAAATAGACCCGTCATTTTGCCAAAAAGTGATTAAAAACTTGATGAAAGAATCGACATCTGTCAGCGTGCTCGTGGTGGACATTTGCCAGATATAGTATATCATAATTGCCAAACTTTTCTCTTCGTAATACAATAAAAATTTGAATCATCTTCATCTAGATTCTTTGTTTTATTTAGTTATAGAAAACAAAGTTCTTATTGCAACATCCTTAACCTTAACAATAACACAAAAAAAACCTGTACGGTAAACCCATTGAGTGCTAAGTACTTCATTTCAGTCAAAACTCATAATACTCTGTAGGGTGACGTTTGTTATTCTGGCAATATAAACTTTCAATCCTTTGTCTCTTCGTCTGTGCTCTTTTGTTCATTCCAATGTTTTATCAGTCTGCAATTGCATCCTTATTAATAATGTTTATGAGTCATTTTCGACCGGCCAGTGTTTGTATTGTTGCTTTAGTCACTTCCTTCTTAATTGGGTTCCCCATTTATGTTAAAAATGATAGTTGGTGTTGCAGTAAGTATGATTGTTTGTTTGTGAGGAAGACGCTATACTTTTTATGTGTAGATATATTATAAGGTTGTTACTCTGAGACCCGTGGGGTGCCGGGTTAGAATTGCACCTCCCAATTTCTTCCCGTGTGGGTGTCGTAAAAGTCGACTAAGGGAAAAATACTAGAAGGTGGGCAGCAGCGCTTTCTTAAGAACTATGCCATCTTGTACTGCGATCCGCAAGACGCCTGCCAAGCGTGGGGATTATGTTAAATACCCCCTACATAGGGGAGGCTGTGTTCAGCAGTGGACGATCCGGCTGCTACAGTACTCTCGAGTACACGCAATCTATTAAATATTCTGAGCTGCAAGAAGTTGAATTGATCATTAATTGATTGAACTTATTTATAAAATAATTAAATAATATAAAATAAATGTCCATGACAATAATTAATAAAGTGTTCGTAAGAATTCGTATTCAAAAAAGATCGTAATAAAATATTTGAATTGTAATTTTTGGGTAATATTCGACACATATCTAAATTACTAGGATTGTAACTCATTTTTTTTAGATTATTTGTTTAGGAGCTAGAAAACAGTCACATGCTACCACCCTTAAGTAGAAAATATGTCGCCAAGCATCTAACAGTGTGTTTCGGCAGCAGTCCTTAAGAACCAGTACAGACACATGAGTTTTAACAACTGTCTCAGGCTAACTAACGGGCGCAGTTCATCACTTGAAACCCACTGTTTAAAGCAGAGTTTACCATTTAACAACAGGTGGGCTTCGTGCTAGTTCCATCACAATACAATAAAAAAAAACTTAGAGACAGACAAACAGCTAAGTTTCATTAATAGAGCTCTTTTTGCTCACCCTGAATATGATAATATGGAGACGAAAAAAAGAATGAAAAATAATAAAATTGATTGGATACTGTTTTCTTCTCGCAAAAGAAAATAAATATTTAATTATTCCATATTTATCAACCATCCCTGAATATATAATATTAATATTCATGGCACGTTCAGATATTATCAGCTCGAATAACTCACCAAATAGATTTTGGACTAACACGACGAATTTACATAGTAAAGATAATATTTGAATCCATTTTGTTTATACTAGCTTTTCGGCCGCGTCTCTCCCCGGCGCGCACGTCGGTTATCAAGCAAAATCATTAACCTCTTTTGGCGCAGTTGGATAAAAACTATCCTATATCCTTTCCCGGGTCTCAAATACAACACAATACAATCTCAAATATTTTCATACCAAATTTCATCCAAATCGGTCCAATAGTTTTAGGTTTATTCGTTGCATACAAAAATACAAATCTTTTCTCTTTATAATATTAGTGCATACAATAATATTAGTTTTCTCTTTATAGTATATATATCTGATTAGTTAGCCCTGTTTGTTTTTTATGCCTGATTAGCCTTTGACCACTATCTCACCTGGTAGTAAGTGATGATGTGGTCGAAGGTGTTGTTCAGGCTAACCTAGAATTACTGGCTCTCAAGGATAGCTACCGGAACACTTAGGTTAGGTGCTTAGCGACAGATTTTCTACTTCAGGGTGGTAGATAGCCAGGCGTGCATTCGCAAAATGCCCTACCACCATGCTATAACGACTGCCATCGTAAGTCAACAACCGTAGATAGCCAGGCGTGCATTCGCAAAATGCCCTACCACCATGCTATAACGACTGCCATCGTAAGTCAACAACCGTGACCGACGGCTTAACGTGACCTCCAAACACAGAATACACGGAAGCGCTCAGTAGTAATCGGCTGTCCGTACGACCGTACGTCGTCCGTCCGGCCGGGCTATGGAAGGTATATATATATATATATATTTTTGGAATTGTTTTTTTGGTTACCAACGATGGGTTTAAAAGATAATTTTGGTATCACACAATATCGCGTCTAAAATACGCCTTTTTGTATTTTTATTTTTTTATGTACCTAGTGTTACTTGCGCTATCAAAACGAATCTAATGATATATCTTACGTTAAAATCAGTTAAGCCGTTTAGAAGTTGTGGAATAAAGAAACTCACAAACATGAACCCTGAAAACATAACACTCCTTTTTTGGACAGTCGTGTAAAAAGTTACAAATAAAAGAGGCTACACAAGAATCGCGTTTTTAAACGTTTTTGCTCTACCCTGAAAACGATAATACTTAAAAGCGTCAAAGTTGTTATCATTATAGTCAAATATCTAAACTAGTTTTGAAGCGCTCGTAGCTAAGTTTGCTTAGCCATTCAGAATTGATCAGCAAAGTTAAGCAACGTCCGTCGCGGTCATGACTTGGATGGGTGACCGCTGGTGACATTACTACTGAGCGCTTCCGTGCTTCGGTGGGCACGTTAACCCGTCGGTCCCGGTTGTTGTCTTCGGATGGCAGTCGTTATAGCATGGTGGTAGGGCATTTTGCGAATGCCTGCCTGGCTAGCTACCACCCTCAAGTAGAAAAAGCACCTAACGGTGTGTTCCGGCAGCTTTCCTTGAGAGCCAGTAATTCTAGGTTAGCCTGAACATCTTCATCAACCACATCATCACTTACCATCAGGTGAGATAGTGGTCAAGGGTTAATCTCCAGCCCATGAGCTAATTGTTTTATCAATATGTATATAATTAATTCATCATCAAGCCGTATCTCTACCTTGTTCAAGAATACTTCATAAAATTGACATATTGATAAAGAATTACAAAGGTGAGACAAGTGTGCGATGAACCAATAAAAAGTACAAGATTAGTATAAAGGGGCAAAGTATATTGTATTATTTATATCCCTTACTGATAATAGAACTAAATCAGAAAGGGAGCAAGGGCCGAACAGACGGTATTCGCTTAAAAACAAACCTAAACGTTTAATTTTAATATTGTTAAGTTTGCAATGACGTCTGCTAGGCGAATTACATTACAAAATGCGGGTTCGAATCCCGCACATGACTATAATTTTTTCTCTCGTAAATTTGTAATTTTGTAATTTAATTCGCCTAGCAGGCGTCATTGCAAACTTAACAATATTAAAATTATAAGGTTGCGTCATCATTTACAAGTTTAAAACCAATTGCAAAATTGGTCTTGTTTGTAGTACAACGCAAGTTGAACTATAGGTGTCGCTCCATCCCAATACGATGGTTGCACGAAGAACGAGAGCAAGAATTACAGTTATGAGTCATTGTGTCATGTTAGCTCAATTGGTTAGAGCATATCCCGGCTAAAGGGGTGGATGGACGCGGGTTCGAATCCCGCACATGACTATAATTTTTTCTCTCGTAAATTTGTAATTTTGTAATCTAAATGTTTAATATTTTGTAGTTTAATAATTCAAAGGTATGTATACCAACTTGTTTAAAATTGATAACTAAACTAAACCCTTACACCTTGGTACCTAATATTAGTAGCATTGCAACATAAACAACTTTTTTATTTTCCTTAGCTCATTCAGAAGCCAACCGCAAAGTATTTACAAAAAAATGTCTAGGAATCAGACCTTGAGACTCCCTTCACTAGAAGTACTAAAATGCTAGATCTACTCTTAAAGCGCGGTTGCAACACGAATCCGTAACTATGGGCCAATTTCACCAAACTACGATATAGCTAGAATAACTTTAATATATGTATCCAACAAAATATAATAGCCCTTTTCACTATAGACGTACAATGATATTGTAGTATTTTAATTTTGTCACGATTTTGACTTTTATTTTCACAGTAGACGACTTTAGAAAAGGAATAAGTCATATCCAAGGTTAATAGTATATTATGATACAAGTGAGCTAAGTTGCTCATTATACACGAGGCTGTGGGTTGCAGCACGAGCCGTAGGCGTAAATCAGCCGAGTGTATAATGAGCAAGTTGCTCACGAGTTTCATACGCACTTTTTCAATACTCTTGCGAGAAAAAAAATTGTACAAATGCGATACAAACAACATACTTACAAAAAATATGGAAAATAGCGCGCAAGTTTTTTTTTTGTGCGCTGCAAATGTATGGTGGTTGATTACATATATTTAGCTATAAACCTCTTTGTTGTTACAAATCTGTATTACCCGGTTAAATTGAAAATGCTCTGTTTACTCGCATATAATTTGCAGTTAGGTACTTACTAACTTTGTAGGGATAATTCTATTACACACTAGTGTATAATATTAATATACACGAGGGTGTTTTAGTTCGGTTTATGGCCCTAAGAACGATATAATAAAGCTCACTTTAAGAGAGAGGGTGTTGAAAAAGAATATACCGTGTTACTCGGCGGACTATAACAGCCGGATTGTCCAATGCTGAACACAGCCTATTTAGATATTGTCAGATTCGTCTACATAGTGCAAGTAACACTAGATACTTAAAATAAGTAGAAAATCCAAATGACGGATTTGGGACGCCATATTGTGAGATAAAAAAATAAAACTCCTCAGAACCCATCGTATCAAAATAAAGAGCCTTAAAAACGATTTTATAAATATAAAACTTAATAGTTTTAATTTCAATGGAATGTAGAACGTTTAACGAAAATAAATAATATGCATTCGGGTTTTTTACTTTTTTAGTTAATTTATACTTTACAAAATTACAAATTTACGAGAGGAAAATTTAAGTCATGTGAGGGATTCGAACCCGCGTCCATCCACCCCTTTAGCCGGGGTATGCTCTAATCCAATTGAGCTAACATGACAATGAGTCCATAACTCAAATTCCTCCTATCGTTCTGTTTAACCATCTTATAGGGAGGGTTTTTGTTATTTTGTAATGTAATCCGCAGAGCATGCGTTATTGCAAACATAAATATATTATAATTTATACTTGTTTGATCAGTGATGTCTGAGTGCTAATAGCTATGGACTGCCGTTACCCAGGTCCATGGTTCGATCAACACTACCACTGGCTTGGGCTTCACCGCATGGTGGAAGGGTATTTTTTAGAGTTGCCGCGAATAGTTGTTATAGCGAATAGTCGAATACCGATTAATCGCTAATCACTTTGGCGAATAGTCGAATAACTCGACATTACTATTCGACATAAATAAGGCACATTAAAATATTTATAACTTGTTCTAAGGTTGTGAGAAAAGAAAATAAATAAGGTTAAATAAATCTGTTTCATGTTGTACATACCTACATATTATATATAACGTAGTTATTTAATTATTATTAACTAATTTAATGTCATGAATATGATAATTGTTTTATTAAGGAAAGTAATAAAAAAATATAATTTTTAACTCATTAGTTTTTTGTTCGATAAAAGATAGACTATTAGACGACTATTCGCCGAATGCCGAATAATAGCTGTTATTCGCGGCAACTTTAGTATTTTTGCTAAAGCCCGCCTGGCTACCTACCACCCTCAAGTAGAAAATCTGCCTCTAATGCATCAGTACTTCAGTACTAATATTATAAATGCGAAAGTAACTCTGTCTGTCTGTCTGTCTGTCTGTCTGTCTGTTACGCTTTCACGCCAAAACTACTGGACCGATTTGAATGAAATTTGGTATTGAGATAGATTTGAGACCCGGGAAAAAATTGGATAGTTTTTATCCGACTGCGCAAAAAGAGGTTAATGTTTTCACGCGATAACCGACATACGCGCGGGCGGAGCCGCGCCCGGAAAGCTAGTATTATAAATGCGAAAGTAACTCTGTCTGTCTGTCTGTTACGCTTTCACGCCAAAACTACTGGACCGATTTGAATGAAATTTGGTATGGAGATAGATTTGAGACCCGGGAAAAAATTGGATAGTTTTTATCCGACTGCGCAAAAAGAGGTTAATGTTTTCACGCGATAACCGACATACGCGCGGGCGGAGCCGCGCCCGGAAAGCTAGTATTATAAATGCGAAAGTAACTCTATCTGTCTGTCTGTCTGTCTGTTACGCTTTCACGCCAAAACTACTGGACCGATTTGAATGAAATTTGGTATGGGGATAGTTTGAGACCCGGGAAAAAACATAGGATAGTTTTTATCCGACTGCGCAAAAAGAGGTTAATGTTTTCGCGCGATAACCGACATACGCGCGGGCGGAGCCGCGCCCGGAGAGTTAGTATGTTATAGACAGAGGTTACACCGCTGGGTCTCGGGCGTGTTTCGTCACAATGCTGGTAATATTCCATAATAAAGTCAGATTTGTTATGTTTACAGTAATGTCAAGTATTGTCTTGTAATTTAATTCAAATTGTAGCGTTGTTTCGTGACTTGTCATTTGAGGGTGACTATATTTTTGTTACTTTGAAAGATAATCTCGTTTTATTCATTAGGTACAATGAAGCTTAAAGAAGCGCTCACATTAGAGCGTACATTCACCTCAGTAAATTGCACTCCAAACCCACTAGAAATAAATTAAGGTTTTATAATAAAATATGTTAAATAATTTGCGCAGATTCCAACACTCTTCTTGCATTCAATGTATTGTGTTCATGGTCCCAGATTAGTTAATGTTTTTTTGTGTTAGTTGTTGGTTCCGTATTTTTTTTATCGACATCTGATTCGTCGAAAATAATTTTATTTATTTATTTAGCTTTATTATTTATTTGCTGAAATAGGTAAAGTTATGGTCTTGTATTATAAAATAAGTCTCTCTATATTCAATCACAATCCTTATATGCAAATCTTGGTTCATTATTTCATATTATATACTCAAACATACAATACATAATCTTATCTATAATATAATGTTAGTCTAGATAGAGATTTTGATCGTCTATTGATGACCTGAAGATTGGTTAATGAATAGATTCAGGCGTTACTGTGCAGAAATATATTTTCAATACTCTTGCTCGTAAAGTGAGCTTTATTATATCGTTCTTAGGGCCATAAACCGAACTATAACACCCTCGTGCAATATAATATTATACACAAGTGCGTAATAGAATTATCCCTACAAAGTTAAGTTAGTACCTAACTGTAAACTATATGTGAGTAAACAGAGCATTTCCAATTTAACCGGGTAATTTATTCCTACAAAGTTAAGTTAGTACCTAACTGCAAATTATATGCGAGTAAACAGAGCATTTTCAATTAAACCGGGTAATGCAGATATGTAACAGCAAAGAGGTTTAAGGCTAAGTATATCTAATAAACTACATTTTTTTTCTCGCAAGGGTGTTGAAAAAGTGCATATGAAACTCGTGAGCAATTTGCTCATTATGCACTCGGCTGATTTACGTCCTCGCCCACGGCTCGGGCTGCAACCCACAGCCTCGTGTGTAATGAGCAACTTAGCAACTTAGCACTAAACATAATAACAAATATTATTATTATTTTCTGCATGGTGGTAGGGCATTTGACCACCGTCAAGTAGAAAATCTGTCGCCAAGCACCTAACGGTGCGTTCCGGCAGCTGTCCTTGAGAGCCAGTAATTCTAGGTTAGCCTGAACAACATCTTCGACCACATAATCACTTATCATCAGGTGAGATAGTGGTCAAAGGCTAATCTATCGAGCATAAAAAAATAAAAAATAAAAATATTTTAAGAAAACATCAAATTCATATTTTCATAAAACACTAAAAATATAAAGTATATCTAGTGACAATTCCGCCTAATGTTCCTACTAAGCCGACGTCACGTCGGCAATAATTAATTAATACTTAACACAAATCTATTTGTGCGGACCTTTGATTTTGAAAAAAACCGAGCCTTTGACCACTATCTCACCTGTTGGTAAGTGATAATGTGGTCGAAGATGTTGTTCAGGCTAATCTAGAATTACTGGCTCTGAAAGAGAGCTGCCGTTACACACCGTTAGGTGCTTGGCGAAAGATTTTCTACTTGAGGGTACTTGAGGGGTAGCTAACCAGGCGACCATTCGCAAAATGCCCTACCACCGTGCTATATCGCCTGCCATCGTAGGACAACAACCGGGATCGACGGGTTCACGTGCCCTCCGAAGCACGTGCACGCTCAGTAGTAATGTCATTAGCGTTCACCCATCCAACTCCTGACCGCGGCGGGCGTTGCTTAGCTTAGCTGATCGATTAAGAACGGCTAAGAAAACTTCGCTACGAGCGCTTCCGAGTTGCCCACATTTTACCTAAAGTGTGGGCACTGTGCTCGCGTGCGGCTGCAACCACATAATTTCCCCGTCACGCCCCGTGCCTCCCATCTTGTGGGCCGGATGTACTGCACGTCAATTTCTATTTAAGTGCCTTACTTACGAAGAAACCTTCGTGGATTGTACTATTAGTCGGAAAGCGACGGTATTTTATGAGATATCGTTCTGACAGTGCCATTAGCCGTACAGTTCCCTACTTAAGGTGAATGCTGACATCGTAGAAGAAATTCAAGTTTTTTCATTAATTTGATTATGTGCTGTAAAAAAATACCATAAGGTGGGCAGGAGGCCTTATATCTGCAACATTATACTGCTTGCAGCTGCCCCAAGCCGCCTGCCAAGCTTTGACATTATGGCATAGCCCCTTAATGAAGGAGGCAGTTTGGCGGTGGACGATCCTGATAAAGTATAGTATACCCCACGGGAAATTAACCAAAAAAAGCGTATATTACCAATAAGCATTCCTATAGAGAATTAGCGTCAGGTAGATCATCCATATACATTGTCCTATATGTTCTTAGCTATTTGCCTAATTATTACTAATCTTAATGTGAGAAATTTAAGTTGCACGTGAAAAACGTAAAACGTAAAGTAAGAAATCCTACTACACAGTTTGTGATTACTCGCGCACTATCGCACCTGATGGTAAGTGATGATGTGGTCAAAGATGTTGTTCAGGGTTGCCTAGAATTACTGGCTTTCAAGGATAGCTGTCGTAACACACCGTTAGGTGCTTGGTGACAGATTTTCTACTTGAGGGTGGTATCTAGCCAGGTGGGCATTCGCAAAAGCCCTACCACCATGCAAAGGTGTTGTTCACATCGGCGCTACAGTGTATAAGACGTAGCAAAGAATCTCTTTGTTTCCTTATCGAACCGAGGTAGGTGCTACGAATCTTAGTGTGGTAGTTGAAGCAATAGCGTTGCCGCGATAATTCTGGATCTGCCGAGGTCGACGACTTTTAACTAGAGTGAATTCTTTCTCGACGACGGAAGGTACAGAGCAGAGCGCTGCACAGCCTCAATCAGTTTTCCAGGACCGACCGATCCTTTACAAACGGCGGGTTTCGGGAAACTTGAGCGTAGGACTGCTTTTGGGGTTGTGGAGTTGCAACATTCGGTGTTAATGTCATTGACCGTGATGACAGCGGTGATGGGTTGCGGTTGGGTTTCTTGGTTATCAATTAAGTTAGCTAATTTGGGACGAAACTGGCGATAGGTTACCTACCTATCAGCCGACTCGGAAATATAAAAATAAAAACAGGTCCAGTGCGAGTCGGACTCGCGCACGAAGAGTTCCGTACCATTATCTGTAACCTAATCTTGCTAGTTACAGACACTTTTCGCAGTGTCCGATGGAGCTGAGTAGGTACGTTCCTATCCTAGGTGGGTACGAACCCTATATAGTGATCTCACAATTTTTTTATTTCTAAAGTAAATATACAACTAAATATTCGGTGAATATTTCAAGTTACTAACTGTTTTCATTATTATTATTTTTAGCAAATAAACGGCGAAAACCTCTTTTATTGTATGGGAGCCCCCTTAATATTTACTTTATTTTTAGTATTTGTTGTTATACCGGCAATAAAAATACATCATCTGTGAAAATTTCAACTGTCTAGCTGTCACCGTCCGCCTGGTGACAGACGCACGGACGGACGGACAGCGAAGTCTCAATAATAGGGTCCCGTTTTTACCCTTTGGGTAAGGAACCCTAATGAGGTCAAAAACCTTTGTAGTATACCATACCTATCTATCGATACAAACTTGCACATAAATACTCTTTCAATTACCATCCTACTTAGTACCTTTTGTGATCCTACTCAGAACATGCTCAGACGTCATTAGCCTTTTTAATACCTGCATTTTATATATTGACTCACACCTTTACACTTGCGATAATGAAGTACAATACATTCCATTAGCAGAATATCAAATCACATCAATTGTCGGAAGAAGTAATATGACCGGTGACATAGGCTATAACCTGCCGCGCAGCAGGTCTATGGTTCGAATCCCGCCGCGGGTTTGAGCTTCACAGCATGGTGGAAGGGCATTTTGCGAATGCCCGCCTGGCTAGCTACCACCCTCAAGTAGAAAATCTGCCAAGCACCTAACGGTGTGTTCCGGCAGGTGTCCTTGAGAGTCAGTAATTATAAGTGAAGCCTTCTATCACATCATCACTTACCAACAGGTGAGATTGTGGTCAAAGGCTTACCTATCAGCAATAAGAAAATAAAATTAGTAGTTCAACGTTGAATAAAAGCCTCCTCCATACTGTTTGCCATATGCAGGCGTCTTGAGTATCGCAGTGCGATTTACAGTCCACCCTGAGATATCCAGTTGTTGAGTCTCACGTGCCTGTAATAGTGGCTCTAAAGGATTGCTGTCGGAATACACTGTTAGGTGCTTGGCAACAGATTTTCTACTTGAGGGTTGTAGCTAGCACAAGGCGAAATTACGCAAAACGCCCTTAAACCACTCGTTAAAGCTTGTCTGCGATGGGAATCGAACCATGGCTGGACCTGAAGCACGGCATTCCATAGCTATTACCGCTCGGCTACCATCCTTTTAGTAGAAAATCTGTCACCAAGCACCTAACGGTGTTACGGCAGCTGTCCTTGTGAGACAGTAATCCTATGTTAGCCTGGACAACTTCGACTGCATCATCACTTACCACCAGGTGAAAAAGGGGTCATGAGCTAGAATCATAAAATATTTTTTTTTTACCTAAAATGGACCCACGTCAACTCTAAAAAGTGTGAAATAACTTGTTCAAGTCGGTACCATGATAGTTCAAAAGCACCTATTACCACAATATTGTGCGCATGGAACCGACTTCGACAAGTTATTTCACACTTTTGAGTGTTGAAGTCGGTTCCATTTTGAGGTAAAAAAACATTTTTCACCAATTTAAGTCACCCTTGCTACTTACGGGATCGATTGTCATTCCATGTCAAGACCATATCATCAAGATATAAAAACACTTTTCAGTATTGGAGTGTAACTCAAGAACGGCTTGACCGATTTTGATGATTAAAATGGGACCACAAGGGAAGCATCAGCTTTGAAATAAAAAGAATCATTAAAATCGGTACACACAGTCAAAGTTCTGAGGTAACAAACATAAAAAACAGACGAATTGAGATTCCTTCTTTTTTTAAGTCGGATAAAAACGGTTATTACATTGGCAACACTTGGCTAGTTTAACTTATTTCTAAATATGATTACAAGCACTATCGCGTGCTAAGCGAAAATCATATCAAACAAATTATTGGAGTACAAAATTTTTCCCGCATTGGGCATAAATGTTGTACTCCAATAATTTCTTTGTTATAGTTTTACTTACTTTGTTCGCATTGAGTGGAGTAGTTGTTTTGAATCGATGATCCATTGTTTTATCTGTAAAGTGTTTTATCATTCGCGTGTATGTTTTGCTTGCTTTCGATAATACATTGAACTTTGACTCGTGCCTCGTTGTCAGCCCTTTGATAACGTTATTGGGTTGGTGTCGCAATAACGACTCTATGCATAGATTAACCTATTATATTTCTCTATATTTTCTCGAATGGTTGCCACTCTACACCGGAACTCGGAAGGCTTAAGAGTTGGTAGGCCCCCCACTAGGTGGACTGATGACATCGTGAAAGTCGCTGGTAGCCAATGGCTACAAGCGGCTAATAGCCGTTCTTTGTGGAGCTCTATGGGGAGGCATTTGTTCAACAGTGGATGTCTTCTTGCTGATGATGATGATAATGAACCTATTATATTTACGGTAATTTGTCGCTCCGCCTTGTTCACACAACAACACGTTTTTGAAGCAGTGATGGGTCAGTGACATTGGCTATGGACTGAGCAGGTCCATTTTTCGAAACCCGCCGCGGGCGTGAGCTTCACCGCATGGTCGAAGGGCTTTCTGCGAATGCCCGCCTGGCTAGCGACCTTGGTGACAGATTTTCAAGTAGAAAATTTGTCGCCAAGCACCTGAGGTGTTGGTGTGTTCCAGTGTGTTTCAGTAAATTTAGGTAAAGCCTATTAATAACACATCTTCACTTACTATCAGGTGAGATTGTGGTCAAAAGCTTAACTATCAGCAATAAAAAAAATATAGTCGGGTCCTTGAAGACGATTTACAATAATGATTTAAGCCGCAGCAAGCCAATGCCACTGAGCCATCACTGCTTCGATAGTAAACTTGGAACATATGTAAAAAGTATGTAGAACAAAAATGCAACGTCTCTCGATTTAACTACAAACTCCCTAAAGCGTTGAAATCACATAGGTTTGGTTGGTATAACTTGTCTTCCGTACAATAATAAACTTTATATAGCATTACACCCACTCTCAATAACGACAAAAATAAAGTAATAAAAATAAAGAGAACCTTTTAAATTGCTAAAATAAGTAAAAACTGCGCAGCTGTGTACGTTCTTTTGTCGCTTTATTATCCAAGCCCGTAATAAACTCGACTGTCGGCAACATGCATGAACTTTCTAAGAAATTAGTTTTGTTTACAAAATTGTGATTGCTTGCACGTGTAGACTGTTGTTGATCATGACGAATAAGTAGGAGTCATGGATTATCCAAACTTAATCAATTATCTTCTTTACTCACAAACTTTTTTCTTCTCTCCAATTAACAAAAACTCTCTATAACTACATAAAAAAAATTAACTCAAATTGGAATCGACTTCAACACTCAAAAGTGTGAAATAACTTGTTGTACCATTTTGAGGAAAAAATAAATTCACCCATTTTAGTGACCCTTGCTTCTTAGGGGATCGATTATCATTCACTGTCAATGACCATATCACTTTTCAGTTATTGGAGAACTCAAAAACAGTTGGACCAATTTTTATGAAATTTAAATGGGACCAAACTACAACCATCAGCCTTGAAATAAAAAAAGAATAATTAAAATCGGTTCACCCAGTCCAAAGTGACTGAGGTAACAAACATAAAAAATACAGTTTGCATAAGAACCTCCTCCTTTTTTTAAAGTCGGTGAAACATGCACAGTCAGTAATTATATCTTCAGGTAGGTTTTATAAGGTTATAGGTAGGTTCTTGATTCATTTTGTACATCTAATTTACATCAATTATTATTTTTTAGTCAGGGCTTTTACCAGCGCCAATGTTGCAGCTATTCTCGAACCGAATGGTCTGATGCGTGACGATGGTAAAAGACCTGACGGCATGACTCTGGTTCCGTGGAAGTTAGGACGGCCCTTAGTGTGGGACGCTACTTGCGTAGACACTTTAGCGACGTCACATCTTTCTGAAACCAACGTGAGGGCTGGCGCCGCGGCTACTTCGGCGGAGCAACTCAAGCGGCACAAATATGCTAACCTCGGTATGGGTTACATATTTGAGCCGTTTGGTGTAGAGACGTTGGGTCCGTGGGGACCGGGAGCTCATCGTATTTTCCAAAACTTATCTGAACGCTTGGTCGATGCGACGCGTGATCAAAATGCTGGCACATAATTTGGCGCAACGAATAAGCATTGCAATTCAAGGGGGCAATGCTGACAGCATGCTGGGCACGCTGCCAACTGGGTTGGAGCATTTAAACCGCATATGAGTCTACTATGACTTATAGGTTGTCTAAATGCTATTATTATAGTAGCTGTAATGTTGTATATAGTTCGTAGTATTTTGTTTAATAAAGGAATACCGCCGGTAAAGAATAATATTATTGAACTCAACGCTAACCTTTGAATATGCCAAGTCATACAATATAAAAACATCGTTCCTGATGTACATATATATATATGTATTTATAACTCGTCGCAGTTTCATTCTGCCTCTTGATGTGTTTATAGATGTATGTATATACGTTGTTTCTTTTTTTAACTGATTGCCAAGGATGGGTTTCTTTATTGCCTCGTATCTTCCAAACGGTTGAATGGATTTCGACAGTTTAAGGTATGGTTATATTCGACTTAAAAACCAAAATGTCCTTGGATAGGTTTTCGAAACAAAAAATCTAAATTTTGGTGTGAAATAGTAATATTATAATTTTAAAAAAACCTATCTATCAAATATGAGTATCAAAATAAAGGAAACTAATAGAGGATGAAGTTGTATGTTTAATTAAGTTTCTGGGACACTAAAAAGTCTGAAATTAAAAAATAAACAATTGAAATGTTCAAAATTGAAACAAGATAAATAATTCCGCATTAAGTTTAGTAGTGAGACCCAATTGCAAGTTAAAAACGGAAAGAAAATGTATCGGTTCCGTTTGCAGCCGAAGAATTTCGCATTGACTTTAATGCGGAATTCCCAATCTTGCTTGGGTCTTTATACTGCAGTCGGGTTTTTTATTTATAATTAAGATTTCAAGTCATATAGCATGTTAAGGGATCTTCAATTTACCGCGTTTCATGGTACGAGTCTCGGCCGAAATTAAAATTCTATGCTATACAAATTTGTAAATGATACATTGGATTTTGTATATATTTTGCGTTTCAACAGTATTATTGGAAGAAGCATCAAGAAGGAATGATAAAAATTGAGATGCTTATCTAAGTACCAACCTACTTACTTACCTTCTACCTAGCGGCCGGGGCTTCACAGCTTACAATTCGTAGACCTGTCTTGATATTGGACCCTATTTAAGCAGATATAAACCGAATTGTCATATTTTTTTGTGTTTTTATGTTTGCGATAACGCATGCTCTGCGGATTTCATTACAAAATTACAAATTTACTAGAGGAAAAATTTAAGTCATGTGCGGGATTCGAACCCGCGTCGATTCACCCCTTTAGCCGGGGTATGCTCTTACCAAGTGAGAGTCACGTTAGCTCAATTGGTTAGTATATTAAGTACTCGTAATTATGTAATGTAATCCGCATAGCATGCGTTATTGCAAACATAAAAATATTAAAATTATAGGGTTGCGTCATCATTAACAAGTTAAAAGCTAATTGCAAAATTTGTCTTGTTATAAGTACAACGTAAGTTGAACTGTAGATGTCGCTCCATCCCAATACGATGGTTAAAGAACGATAGGAAAAATTTAAGTTATGGACTCATTGTCATGTTAGCTCAATTGGTTAGAGCATACCCCGGCTAAAGGGGTGAATGGACGCGGGTTCGAATCCCGCACATGACATAATTTTTTTTTCTCGTAAATTTGAAATTTTGTAACGAATTGTCATATATTCTGCCCCCAATCAGTACCGCGTTTACTGGGTAAACGAGACCTAAGAACTAATGACGAGCTTATAACTGGGTCTAGCAGAATAGTGACCGCAAAATTGTAAAGGGCAGACGTGAGGTTTACCATCAGGCAACTTGACAGCCACGTCAATTCATATCAAGAAGTATATATATATAATTATAAAAAGTAAAAAAACCTCGTTTTATCGTTCCATTGAATTTAAAACTGGAAGTTATATAATTATATTTATGGAATCGTTTTTGAAAACCCTACATTTTTATATCCTACTCGATGAATTTAGAAGAAACTTTTTTGTATCTCACAATATGACATTTAAAATCCGCCAGTTTGTGTTTTTTTTTAACCTTATATATAGTGTCAATTGCACTATGAAGACGAATCTAACGGTATCTCTTAAATTGAAATTGGTTAAGCCGTTTAGAAATTATGGTGGAATAAAGAAAGTCACAAACATAGATAATTTTATGAACCCTGAAAACATAACACTCCTTCTTTTGGGCAGACGTGTAAAAAAGCGAAAACTACGAGAAATTGGAAATATTAATCACTTTACAGATATAAGAAGTAACTTAGAAATAATTTCTTAAACTAACATAAAAATATGAATTTTAGTATTTCCTTTAGCTAGCGATCCAAGTGAGGGCTAATTAATTGAAATAATGCAGCAGATAACTTACTGAGTTACGTGGCGAAGGCTATCTAGTCAGACCGGTCTAAGCCAACTTTCCACTAGAAATGCTAAGTACTTTATAAACATCGTAAGTAACCAGTTTCACTTTCCTTAGTTTAAGTTTTCTAATATAAATTATCGAGGACCTAGAATACTGCCTTGCGCAACGCTTTCCCATGCTCAGATATTTTAGTAAACAATGTCCAAGGTCAGTGACTGATCAAATAGACAGAACAACTGTGCTCTCTACTGGAACTGTTGTGATAAAACACGTGTTTTTGTGTTGTTCAAATATTTGCTTGGGTGGGCGTACAAGTGTAAAGGAAGTCTAATGACTAATTGTTTTAATTTCTTTGGTGAAGATCCTTGATATGTTTTTTTTTTATGTGATTGTGACGGATCAAGCACGATGAGCACCTGATGTTAAGCAGATTAACCACTGCCTATAACAGATGCATTTCGTCATGTGACGAATTACACTGCGCCCGTCACATTGAGACATACAGTTGTTAAGCCTGCACCGAGGCAGCGATACGTAATTGTGGTTCGTTTGATCCCTTGCTGTATCTTCATTTCATGATTTTGAGTTATCTAATCAATATATATTATATTTAAGGATTCATTCTATAAATATACACTTTGGAAACACGATTACTTAAAATTTTCTCGATCGAAAAAAAATCCAAAGTTACATCTAAAAACCGAAATAAACCCTTAGTACGGCGTAAATAATTAACGGAGAGTAATCCGTATTTGAATAATAAGAAAAACAACAGGTTTTCTATAATGTATACACATTACATTTTTCAAATACGTATTTGTTATTAATATACGAAGGAAATACTCAAATTCACGCACGTTCCGCCCATTTTAGTCAGAGCCGTGATGCTTTGTCCCTATCCGCTTTAGTCATTTTTCGGCCGTCGGACGGGGATGGATGCAGTTGGCGTGCCTTACTTACGCACACATACGCGGCAAGCCTAAAAAGCTCGGTGCGCCCTTAAGTCTCGTGTGCCTGTTATTGTTTCTGGCTCTCAAGGACAAGGACTGCTGTCGGAACAGATTGTTAAGTCCCAGGCGACAGATTTTCTACTTGAGGGTGGTAGGTTGCCAGAATGATACGGTGAAAGTAATAAAATAAGAATAAAAAACCGGTTCAAATTCGAACTACGGTTAAAGATCTCTCCCTCTCCATGTTCAGTTTAGAAATATCCATTTACTGACCGGATATTGGTAATTTCTGACTAAGACATTATCAAAGTAGTATTATCAAGTCCATGATTCGAATCCCCAGTACTTGAGAGCCAGTGAAATTACAGGCACATGAGACTTAACACCTATGTCTTAAGGTGACGGGCGCAGTGCAATTCGTGACTTGGGACGAAATGCATCTGTTATAGGCAGAGGTTAGTCCGCTTAACATCAGGTGGCCGAGCTTGTTTCGTCACAATATCATGAAAAAAAGAAGCGGGCTAGAGCTATTCCTAGTTGATGGCAAAAAGCTCGCCCCCTATGTCAAGGGAGCAAAAGATGCACGGGTCCTCTAATGTATTTTAAATTATCACCAGGATTACCTAACTATGTGTAGGATCGGGACTTCCCGCAAAATGTTATTGTACCTTATTTACTGAAACATAAAAGTTTTATGGCGGTCAATACTTAAAACGCGCTCCAAACTAAACAAGGATAGCAAACATTGCAATTACTGTCTATAGTCTAGACAAGGTACCTATTAGTAGTATTAGTTTAGGAAGTCTTATATGTGCTGATAACTAATTATTCGTTATTTGGTTATAAATGGCAAAATCAAATACAAGGACATAATTGATTCGGTTTATGATATGACAGGTTGCCAATCTTGTAGCTGCGCTCCCTCCTTGGGAATGCTTCCATTGGTACCTAATATTCCCACGCAACGTTTTGGGTAATTACAAAATTTTATCTTACTTATCCATACATACAAACTTTTGCGTTTTTAATATTAGTAAGGATTCTGGTCTGGATGCGCATTGTTCTCGATATATAAAATTTTTATAGGTATCTATGTAATATGTATAATAATAATAATTCGAAGCGCTCGTAGCGAAGTTTGTTTAGCCATTCTGAACGTCCGTCGCGGCCATGAGTTGGATGGGTGACCGCTGGTGACATTACTACTGAGCGCTTCCGTGCTTCGGAGGGCACGTTAAGCCGTAGGTCCCGGTTGTTGTCTTAGGATAGCAGTCGTTACAGCATGGTGGTAGGGCATTTTGCGAATGCCCGCCTGGCTAGCTACCACCCTCAAGTAGAAAATCTGTCGCCAAGCACCTAACGGTGTGTTCCGGCAGCTGTCCTTGAGAGATAGTAATTCTAGGTTAGCCTGAACAACATCTCCGACCTCATCATCACTTACCATCAGGTGAGATAGTGGTCAAAGGCTAACCTATCAAGCATAAAAATAAAAAAAAATGTGATATATATCTGTATACGACAGCAAATAATTATGTAGCTAATACAGATACATTTTTATGTTTGTTAATTACGTTCTCATTAAATAAATCAACGCACTCTGAACACGCTAGATATTCGCCATAGTGCGCACGCTGTAGAACGTGCATACGGGCACGAACATGTACATTTCGCGTTTGGAACCGATATATGAAGTCAATTCTGGTATTACTTTGATTCTGCCTAATTTTCTTGCTAAGTTCCTGCATCATCAGGAGGTCTTCGCTCTTTGAGCGCACGAACGAGAATGATGAGAATATTTTCTCAAATGTTTAAACTTTTTCTGCTTCAGTAGATGGGAACGAGTCGATTGTTTTTTTCATTTGAGCTACATTGCATTTATGTCGTCACGTGAGCTTAGCATAAATTTAAAGGATTTGTTGATAGATATATTGTTCTTCTTACATATTAATATTTTTAAAATATTAATTTGTTCTTTAAAATTAATGTTTTTTTATCGGTTCACTGCGGAGAAATAAAATTATACATTTATAGCTAAATATTAATTATTGCATGTTAGTTTTTTATTTATTATTATATCGTTATTTATTAAAATATTATTTTTTCTTTCGTATAATGAATTACTTAATAACAATTTAACAATGATAACATTTGGACATAAAAATCGATGAAATATTTGAATCAATTGGAATAATAGTGTTAATAATCCTCTCTCCTAGTTGTGTGCCCAACGGGTCTGTAAAGAACTTTTACTTAATTTGACCATCTTTGTCTACAATACAGAAAACAATAAAGTATTGAGTATTGAGAAATTTTCATGATAAGAAAAAAGTGAAAAAAAAAAAGAAAAAAAAAAAATTAAAAGAAATTGTAAAAGTAGTAATGTATAGAAAAGTAATTTTGATTTTTATAAATTCGAAAGTAGGTATATTGGGTTTCAATGGAGTCCCTAGTTTTAAAGCGAGAAATTATCTATTCAACCTGTGAGCGGAAGTGATATTAATTAATATTATCTTAAATTTTAATATTTTGTTAAGTATAAATATTTTATTAAATATTAATGTTTTGTTAAGTATAAATGTTTTCTTAAAATATTTTCATTCACATCGACGCGAGTAGTGGCATACTGCTTATAAGACACATTTCTTAGTCGCATTTTTCGACATCCAACAGGATATGAAACGGTCCTTATATCATCAAAACCGGGAACTGTACCTACGGCTAAGCAAATTAAAACTTTATGACCTTTGCTATTGACTATTGAGTGACCGATTTGACACCTGATTACTTATGTCGACAAGGTCACGTTTGGGCAAATAGTTTGTCCTATATAATTGTCATTCTGTTCTGGTAATACATCTGTTAATTTAGACAAAACACGTATTGTGTGTCTTCTGCTTGTCTCATTAATTCTTCATTGGTGTTTAAATATTTAACTTTTGTGTATATACCGATGTCTGCGATTATAATCAATGTGATCAATCTGTCACTTTATTGACTAACTAGCGACGCGGCACGGGTATTTAACAAAAAATAAAAAAATATATAAATTTAAACACATAAAAACGTTTTTTTTCGACGGGACAAGCTCGAGGCCCTCCTGCTCTTAAGCGGATTAACCTCAGACTGTAACAGATGCATTTCGTTACAAGTCACGAATTGCACTGCGCCCGTCATCTCATGTGCTTGCAATTTCACTGGCTCTCAAAAGTTTGATCGTGACAGAACAGAACATAAGGACATCAATATCTGCAATAAGTCCGCAATACCATATAACTAACTATTACAAGTTATATGGTATTGCGGAATTTTTGTAGATATCGATGCCCTCTATAAAATTGTAGTGCAATAATTTCCGCAGCGTACGGGATATAACTTTTTTTGGTATTTTATTTTGTATTTTTGACGTCTGTAAAAACACGGTAGCCTAGCCGGAATAGTATTAACTTAATCTTAACTTAATCTAACATTCACACTTATATTATAAAGAGGAAAGATTTGTATATTTGTAGGCAAGGAATAAACATAAAACTACCGCACCGATTTGGATGAAATTTGGTATGGAAATCTTTTGAGACCCAGGAGAGGACATAGGATAGTCCAAGTGCGCATGAAGAGGTTAATGGTTTTGCGCGTTAACTGCCATTAGCGAGCGGAGCCGCTAATGGCAGTTAACGCGGAGAGCTAGTATTTAATCATACAAAAATTAAACCTAGAGTCAATTTTGCTTAAATTAAGCTGAGGCAGTGAGTTGATATACGAAACGCCACGATAGCCAATCCGGAATAGTTTTCGACGCGTTTCACTTCCACACGGAGCATTTTCAGGAGATCTTGACATTTCGAGCGCACGATCAAGATCCTCCTGAAGATGCTTTATATTGTCAAATATTGATTTAATATTTTTTAAAGATTTTTGTTTTAAACCTTGATTTATATCCTTGATTTATATCGATTATAGTACCTATAATAATAACCTTTTTATAATAGCGTTAATTTGCGGAATTCCATAACTATTTAAAAACATTTAAAAAATATAAAAAATCTAGTGTATGTCCGTCGTGTTTCCCTTCTACACGAAACATGCTCAGGAATCTTCTAGCGATCATACGATCGAGAAAGGACCTTTTTTATTAATAAAATAAAAATAATCGAATAGTATAAAGTCTATATTGCACGATATTAGGTAGTATTTTGTACATGCAACTTCTTGTATAGGTATTAGGAGGTCGTCCCTTCGTAAATACGTTTCGTAACGAATGCATTATGCAGTTTGGCAATATTCTACAACCGAGCGAGTAGTAGGGAATTACTTGGATAGCGTCTACGAAACTGGTTTCGAAATGCGCTAAGGTATTAATAATTTATCTCAGTTTTGGGTACGCTGTCAAACTGAACTACCTATTTCTTGTAGTTATTTTTAGTACCAATAGAACTTTTTTTTTATAATGTTGTCTTATAGTACTTAAATAACTTTAAACGGTTTAAATCACGTATATTTATCATTATTTTTGTCCCGACGTTTCAAACATTTTGCAGTGATCGTGGTCACGGGTTGACTAATTGGTTTTATTTGTCACATGGGTTACTAAGAAATTATTGGTCTACCGTCAGAAATTTTATTTTAATCATAACGTTCCCTATTCACGCAATATTCGCTCAGTGTCCAGAGGTCTTGCAGGTTTGTGTCGGCCATGGGATTTAATAAATTTGATAACAGGATTCCAAGCAGGTGGTACTTGCCAACCATCATCTCTATTGAAATTTGGGTACTTTTTTGATATCAGTAGGCTCGCATAACCTTTTTTTCATTTTTGCAATTATGCATGCTTAGCGGAGTACATTACAAATTTACAACGAGATGATAAAATATAGCCATGTGCGGGACTCGAACACCCACCATCCACCCCTATAGCCGGGGAATGACCGCTGAATCAGCCTGATCGCTAAATCAACATATTATATGACTCATGACTCTAATTTATCCTGTCGTTCTTTAACCATCGTATGGGGATGGAGCGATAACTATAGTTCAACTTAATAATTGTAATTTTTGCAGCTTTTAAGCCTGCACCGAAGCAGCGATACGTAATTGTGGTTTGTTTGATCCCTTGCTGTATCTTTATTTCTTAATTATGAGTTATGTAATTAACAAATATTATATTTAAGGATTCATTTTATAAATCATACACCTTGAAAACACGCATACTTAAAATTTTATCTATAGAAAAAAATCTAAAGTTATATCTAAAAAACGAAATAAACCCTTAGTACGGCGTAAATACTTAAAAGAGAGTCATCCGTATTTGAATAATAATAAAAACAACATGTTTTCTATAACGTATACACATTACATTTTTCAAATAGGTATTTGTTTTTATTATACGAAGGAAATACTCAAATTCACGCATGATCCGCCCATTTTAGTCCGCGATGCTTTGTCCCTATCCGCTTTAGTAATTCTTCGGCCGTCGGACGGGGACGGATGCTGATGGCGTGCCTTACTTACGCACACATACGCGGCGCGCCTAAAGCCTTTTTAACAATGATGGTGCAACCCTATAATTTTTATATTTTTGCAATGACGCATGCTCTGCGGTTTATATTACAAATTTAGGACAAGAGGAAAAGTTATAGTCATGTGCGGGATTCGAACCCGCGCCGTCCACCCCTATCCCGCACATGTCTATAACTTTTATCTTCTTTGTAAATTTGTAAAGCATTAGAACTCTTTTTGAGAGTCCGTCAGTTGGTTATACAAAACGGAAAACTGGAAAACTAGATGCGTAATATACACTTAACTAAGGACATATTGAAATATTTCCCCGAATTTGAGCACTTGGTATTTTAAAAATGACGAAACTACGGTTGTGCGGAAAGCGCTACAAGCAAAACGTCTATAAGACGAAGTGGACTTTGAAAATTGTCAGAGTGAGTACTGAGTGAGTAGGACAGAGAGACCATTATTGGCATGCGAGTGAACGTAACAGAACTAGCCAATATTAAAATAGCGTCCGCGAATTTTGTTAAAATAAATTCACATAATTGTGAGCTTTTTATAAACGGAAAATATCTTTCAGTATAACATAGTTGCTACATAATAATTAGAAATATTTTTTGTGTGATATTATTTTACTGAATAGACACAAACTTAATTGAGCGTAATTTTAGAGTTGTATTCATGATTTTTTCTCTCGAGGGGAATATATGGAACGGCTAACACTGCTTCATAAGTATTATCGAAGTGTGCTGCTTGTTGCTGGATTTTTTTTCTCCTAGTCATTATTTACGTCAATCAACAGGAAGGTATGGAATATCCATATAATATATTTGCCGTGAACGACGCCGCAAACCACGAAAAACATCACGTTCCTTTCCTGCTCCCGTCCGGTAAAAAGTTCAGTTGTATTTCAACAAATTATATGCTACGTCGTATTTGAACGTAATAAATCAATAGTTGTTCTCGCTTGTAATGCGCAAAGTTTACCAGCTAAAACGTGACTAAAGTACCAGGAGAGCAAAACATCCAGGCGGTGTGGGCATGCGTCAAACGTAGCAGTAGCACCTACTTACTACTCTGTGTATGATAGGATACATTGTAAGTTGTAACACGTCAGTCGGATAACCGAACTAAACGTAACCTTTGTACCAGGATAACATAACCAGCAAATGTATGCGCCACTATTAATCACATTCATGCACTGAAACCGGGCAAAGTTACCGTACCATTATGAGAGCACCATATCATTCAGAAGGTACCTAAATGCAGTATAATATTCTATATTTTATCTTGCGTATCGTTAAATCTACCAATCGGGCATATTAGCAAGCCGATACGTGACCAAAATACCAGGAGATAATAAAATTTGAGCGCGTCTAGAATCTACACGAGAGTGGCGCGGTGCGGCGCTGAATGCATCACATCACATGGATACGATCGATATAAGGGTAGTCACAGTTTATGTGTCACTTACTACGCGCAATGTTACCGAGCTAAAACGTGACTGTAATACTAGGATAACAGCAAACTTGAATACCATACGCTTATGGTGATAATGCATTTTCATAGATTGGTTAGGTTCGAGTCGTCGACCATTACGTGATTGTACAATAGTTAGATGCCTAGCAAGAAAACAAAAAAAAAAAGTTTTAATTTTGAATTTTTCGCAATGGATTTCAGCATCATTGTTTCGCCGGCAAGCCTCCAGCATCCGTTCTCGGTATCATTTTGCAACAGCGATATCGCGCAGTTGGAATCGCATTGTATACATGTGTTTATTGTTTACGAGTCAATAAACTTTCGTTTCCAATTACTTACCTAACGTGTTATGTGGGTTATTAAGAATGCCACGCTGAATGTACATTACTGTACTACTGACATACACAGGTAATGCGGAAGCGGAACAGCAACGAACCCTAGGCATCGAAGATTTGCATGGTCCTTACATATATCACTCTGCATCTTTTACCGTATCTATCACGGGGAGTGTTTTGAGGAACTGTTCGATTTACTACCTGCAGCTCAATTTTGCCGTCGGACTTCCCGACAAAGCATGATTTTCATCAATTTCGTGCCGAATATGATATGTCCACAATCTTGCGATTTTCACGGCATTTTCTACCTCGCACAGCCACAATACCAGCTGCCTGGCTCTGACAAACAATTGCTCTGAGCTGCCGGGTGAAGTATTTCCGAATATATACGACTTAGGGGCCTTCAAGAACAGAACATATTCCCTCTTTAAAGGCCGGCAACGCATCCTCGAGACCTCTGATGTTGCGGATATTCGTGGGCGACGGTGGTCACTTACCACCAGGTGAGTGCTCGTTTGCACTCCTATCTATATATAAAAAAACGGGATTATTGTACGGTGCGTGCCGCGTCAGAAGAGATCGAGATATGCATGGCTATGCGATAGAAAGAGAGACGTATAACATATTAGGAAGTCCGTGCTTTGTGAGCTGAAGTGGGCCAAGTTAATTCATATTTTCGATTTATGTTACCAATTTTGTGATACAGTTGACCAGCGGTAATCCGACCCCTGTCTAATCCGGAACCTTCTATAATCCAATCATAAAAGTACATAAAAAGCTGATTTATCGGCAAATCCCATTCAATACATTCTAAAAAAAAACTTGTGACAGGAGTATAAGCAAACACAGCTGATGACAGCCATATCAAAGACCAACCTATAGAAAGTAACAATAATAATCTTTAATACATAGTTGGAATCAGCAATTACCTACATCGTCCAGGAAAAGCATGCCCAGAAATTATATGTATCGCTACTCCTCAGAAATCCTCAGAATAAAAAGGAAGCTAACAGACATATGTACTCATTAACATAGACTAATAAAAATGGCGTTGGCAGGCCATATGATTCGTAGCAAGTACGAAAAATGGAGTAAACTAACTGATATATAAATAACTGATTTGTATCCATTAGACGGGAAAAGGAGCAAAGGAAGGGAGGTCAAAAGGTGGGAGGATAAAATCAGGATGACAGCTGGTCCATAATGGAAGAGAACAGCTATGAACATTGGAGAGAGCTAGAGGAGGCCTTTGTCGAAAGGCACTCTGAATTGAGTGATATTTTATAGCATCTAACACAGACAGTTGGATAAAAACTATCCTGTTTTTTCCCGGGTCTCAAACTATTTCCTTACCAAATTTTATTCAAATCGGTCCAGTTTTGGCGTGAAAGCGTAACAGACAGACAGACAGACAGAGTTACTTTCGCAATTATAATATTAGTTATTATATTATGTATCGCTTCTCCAATCAGTGTTAGTTCGGAAGTCAAAGAGAAAGTAGCTATGCAGTAGGAACGTTGTGCTTCTGCACAACGGTGTTTTGGAAAAGCACAACGGTGTTTTGCAAAAGCACAACGGTGTCGGTAATCCAACAAACGTTGGATTACAGCAGGTCTACTGTAATAAGCGATTTTTCGTTCTTCACAATTCACCTTTGCGATTTTACTATCGCGATATGGTATTGCGAGGACTCGAGGAGTGATCCGACGCAGTGAGCAGCATCCGATAGTGGTGGAAATTTAGCATTTGTCAGTGTCTTAACACCTATTACCGCCTCACTTACCATCAGATGAGATTGTGTGCGCCAACCTCTCTGAATCCTTAAACGACCTCTATCCAAAAGTTGTACTTTAGTTTTAAGTTTTTCTGTTTTATTTTTCTATTGTACACCAATACACTTTTTATTGCATTGTATTGTGGTCAAAGATAACATTAAAACGTCCTTTTGGGTATAAAACGTCCCCTAGGTTTTTTTTTATGCCTGATAAGCTAGCCTTTGACCTCTATCTCACCTGATGGTAAGTGATGATGTGGTCGAAGATGTTGTTCAGGCCTAGAATTACTGGCTCTCAAGGACAGCTGCCGGAACACACTGTTAGGTGCTTGGCGACAGATTTTCTACTTGAGGGTGGTAGCTAGTCAGGCGGGCATTTGCAAAATGCCCTACCACCATGCTATAACGACTGCCATCCTAAGACAACAACTGGGACCGACGGCTTAACGTGCCCCCCGAAGCACGGAAGCGCACAGTAGTAATGTCACCAGCAGTCACGCATCCAACTCATGACCGAGGCGGACGTTGCTAAACTTTGCTGATCGGTTCAGAATGGCTAAGCAAATTTCACTACAAGCGCTTCGGTATTCAGTACACTGCGTTCGTGGCAAAAAATAATAACGTATCATTTTTGTCTATGGACCATTTATCGAAACTGATAAAATCATGCTCTCTCTTTTGTAAGCACTTAGTACAAAAACATAGATCTACGGTCCGTTTTTTAACTATTCCCCTGAAATAAGGCAATTTTTAGGTCGAGATTCGGGAACCCTAAAATTTACTTGGAAAATATTTCTAGATATGATTACAAGCACTATCGCGTGCAAGCGAAAATCATATTTTACAAATGATTGGAGTACAAAGTTTACTTGGAAATCACTGGTTCATTCGCCCCCAGTTGGGCAGAATTTGGTTATTCGGGCCGGGCAAGTCAGGGTCTGAAAATTACCTGGGAAATCTTTGAAATCCCCTTCAGGGATGAATAGGTGGGGTGATGATGATTCTTGGTCTCGGACCCATTCGTCCCTTAAAATTTCGTACCTTAATACGTAACAGACCTCAAAGACACGCCCAATGGATCCCTTAAAAATCATTTACTAATGAATAATTATTTTGTTCGTACACGGAGTATACTGACTGAAAATTTACTCGTATTTTTTCTCCTCTTTTTTTTCTTTTTACGCACTGCATTCAGCTATTTAGAAATTAGCAAGTACCTACTCGTAGCTAAGTGTAAATTTTCCATTAATTTCATTTAATTACCAAACCATTTCAAAATTCATTATGTTCGCCATTATTTATAAATGTTTATGTTTTATCGTATGTTTGTTGATAATCTAATTTTATGGAACATTAAAACTACTTCATAGTTTTCGTATAATCGTAAAGTGCGTATTATATTAGTGTGATAATTTTATTGTTTATATGTGTCTATAAAAATTAATTGAAATCGAGTATGTACGGCTAATACTTAATAAAAAAAAATGGAGAGCTTAATTAAATTAGCCATTTTAGCCGAAATGTTTAACAGATCGACCCAAAGGTGAGGGATGATTTTTATGCGCGAGTAATACACTCAGCTTTTCACTTTGATTGCGAAGAAATAAAACAGTGACATGGTAATTTATCAAAGTTTAATATGTTATATATTTAAACAATTTATTAAAATTAATACTGTTATATTTACATTGTAATAATAGTAGGTAGTTAATTGTTTTGGTAACTTTTATGTCTGGGTATTTAATATTAAATACTGTCTATGTTTGCTATCGAAGACCAATGAAATGGTATTTCCGTCAGTTGTAGCCGCTTTTGCCAACCGATCTACTTCCTCGTTACCCACAAATCCACTATGTGACGGTATCCATTGCAATACTGTAGTTTTATTTAATTCCCCAAGTTTATAAATGGTGTTCAGAATAGTATAAGCTATGGGGTGACTTCGAATATTCGAACACATTCATTCACCGCAACACTTCTTTATGATAATGAATAGCTGCGGATTTGTTAACTGACGAGTAATTCGATAACGACTTGTGTAAACGCTATCGGTGTTTTTTTTGCAATTATTTGGCAATGCATTAATGTTTTGATCGTACCTGACGATGTTGCCGATTTGCAACGATTCCCGTGTTGCCACATTAACGAGCTGCAATCGCGTCCGTTATGTTGAATTAAATCCCTAAAGTGTAATTAATTAGTGTTTAATTTGTTTGTTACAGAAATTGGCAGCTATGATTTGAATATCAATTGAATACCAAGGCATGATTTGTAAGTAAATATTTATCTTGTAGTACATATATTTGTCCTCAATCATAAATGACAGCATGATAAATAAAAATCATTTAAATTTATTCGAGAAAATCTTTATCTTTCGTTCGAAGAGTGAAGATCTCTTGAAGATGATTCGTGTAGAATCGAAATACGTTCAAATCTATTGCATTAATTGTCATTAGATACCATTGTAATTGTACCATGTCATTACCTTCATCATCCAGTAGAAAATCTGTCGCCAAGGACCTAACAGTTCCAGCAGCAGTCCTTGAGAGCAATAAAAATTACAGGCACATGACGCTTAACAACTGTATGTATAAGTGTGACGGGCGCAGTGCAATTCGCACAAACAAATTTTAAACAATTCTTGCTTCAGTTGATTTGTTCGCCGCTTGTCTCTAATTTTTTTGTATATTATTATAGCCATCCATATATATTTTTTTGATATTTGCCCCCTTCTTCATGTCCGGTACTTTTTTATCAGTTCATCGCACACCGCCAGCTGGTAGTTCTGACGAAAACAATTTAGACAATAACTTTTATTTACATATATTGTTGGTTCTTTTGTTCCTTTTAATTATATAAAGCATACAATTAATTTAATTGGAAATTAAAATATTTGCATAAATAACTTTGTTAAGGCTCGGGTGCGTGAGCGCTTTCAATAAAAAAGTAAATTTGTCATATTTTAAAATGTGAGTACAAAATTTTTAACAAAAAATGGAACCGACTTCTACACCCAAAAGTGTGAAATAACTTGTTGAAGTCGGTACCATGATGGTACAAAAGTACCTATTATCACAATATTGTGCGCATGGTACCGACTTCGACAAGTTATTTCACACTTTTGGGTGTTGAAGTCGGTTCCATTTTTTGTTAAAAATTTTTTTTCAATCTTTTTATTGTAACTCAAAAAGGGCTTGACCGATTTTGATGAAATTTAAAATGGGACCAAACGACAAGCATCAGCTTTCAAACAAAAAAAGAATTTTCAAAATCGGTTAACCCAGTCAAGAGATCTGAGGTAACAAAAAAAAAAAAATACAGACGAATTGAGAACCTCCTCCTTTTTTGGAAGTCGGTTAAAAAGATACAAATATGAGTACAAAAGAAAATCTCAAACATAAAATATCTTTATATAAACAGCTCGGTGTTATGGACTAGAAAATATTAGTTCTTCTGAAAGCACATTCGGGGTTACTTTACATTCCGGCAAAATTATTTTCGGTCTTACGAGGATATATATAGGTCTTTGAACACAATTTCACCTGATGGTAAGTGATGATGTGGTCGAAGATGTTGTTCAGACTCACCTGGAGTTATTAGGTTCAGGACGTGCATGCCAAATTTCCCCGAATTTGCTGGTCAAACTCGAACATTCAAACACTTAACATGTATTTCCTTTGAACACTACAATACAGAATACAACAGTAAAGGAACACTGTACAGCTTAGTGTTATGACGAAAACATTTTTGTATGGAAAGCCCCGTGGACACTAACCTTCATATTTTAAATACTAAGTGATTGAAAATTGAGTGAAATTGAACCAATTATAATATCTACCTATGGTTTTGGTTTGCCAGTTTTCCTGAAAACGGTGTCTTTGTTACACGTACCGTACAATCGAAATATCGTCATATTTTAAATACTAAGTGATTGAAAATTGCGTGAACTTTGAACCAATTAATATCTACCTATGGTTTTGGTTTGCCAGTTTTCCTGAAAACGGTGTCTTTGTAACACTTACCGTACAATCGAAATATCGTCATATTTTAAATACTAAGTGATTGAAAATTGCGTGAACTTTGAACCAATTAATATCTACCTATGGTTTTGGTTTGCCAGTTTTCCTGAAAACGGTGTCTTTGTAACACTTACCGTACAATCGAAATATCGTCATATTTTAAATACTAAGTGATTGAAAATTGCGTGAACTTTGAACCAATTAATATGTACCTATGGTTTTGGTTTGCCAATTTTCCTTAAAACTATGTATTAGTAAATTATTCGGAAAAAATATTTTGTACCATACGAAATATTTTAATTCTTATTTCACATTTAGTGATAAAATACATAAACCGAAAACGGAAAACTATAAGCGTAGAATTAAGGCTTAAGGATATGCATTCAAAATTTCACCGAGCTTAAATCCATGATATTTAAAATATGGACAACTATGTTTGTATGGAAAGGGCTTCGAATACACTTGCCTTAAGATACATTTGAATAAACTGCCAATTAAAACAAACGAAGAACTATAAATGGTTTTTTTGTAGACCTTTAATATTTTAAAACATTTTTTTTACATAATTATCTTGTTAAGGGGTAACGAGTGCTATCTCATCAAATGATCTTAAGATTGACGTAAACGAGCAAAAAGTATGATAAATTAACCTAAGGTCTTAATAAAAAAATACATCGTCAACAGGCCATTATACAATGCGTCCCAGATAACCTTGAACAAAAAAATACTTGAAGGTAAGGTGTGTATAGACTATATATACACTCGAGAGCAATGAATCCGGGTCACTTAAAGAATGTTAAAAATCTCGGAAACTAAAAATGATAGGTTAATGCAATAAATTGTATTTAATAGACAATGTAATACTCCTTAAATGAAAGTAAAAAAAATATGAGTCACCATACATTTTATTAACACAAAATTACATAAAGAAAAAAACTGCTGATCTCTCCTTAAAACAAAAATAGGAAACATGAAATTTTTGAACTTTATTACGATTTTCTTGAATTTTAATACTTCGTATTGCCTCCTCGTGCTTCCATTACTGCGTTTACGCGGTTTGGCATGCTGTACACCAAGTTCCTTATACGATTTTGGGGAATATTCTCCCATTCCTCTGTGAGAGCAATTTTGAGCTCACGAAGCGTGATTGGGGGAGGGTTTCGTTGTTTTACGCATCTGCCTAGCTCGTTCCAAGCATGCTCGATCGGGTTGATATCCGGGCTGCGCGCTGGCCACTCCATACGAGTAATGTTCATCTCTTGAAGGTAGTCATTCACAATCCTACCTGTATGAGGTCGGGCATTGTCATGCATAAATATAGCATCCTCACCTAAATTGACCATAAATGGACCAACGTGATCATTGAGGATTTCTTCCACATATCTTACGCTAGTTAAAGAGCCGTTTTCTATGATCACCAGCTCTGTGCGACTTTCAGAAGAAATTCCGGCCCACACAAGTACAGACCCACCACCGTAGGCTACTTTTTCTTCGATGCATGCTTGCTTGAATCTTTCCCCTGGTCTTCGATACACTCTGTGTCTTCCATCGTGCTTGTAGAGCATAAATTTTGATTCGTCGGAGAACATAACTTTTGACCAATCTTCAATACTCCAATTTACGTGGCTCTGGGCATATCTTAGTCTCGAAATACGATGCCCACGCTCCAGTTTAGGGCCGTTTGCAGGTCTAAGGGGTTTTAAGTTAGATTCAGCAAGCCGACGTCTTACTGTCCATGCACTTGGGTTACTTCCTCCGAGGCGTCGAAACTGATTGGTGAGTTCAGTTCCTGTGAGAAAGCGATTTCGAAGCATGGTGTTCACCAAGTATCGGTCTTCTCGTGCTGTGGTACACCTGGTTCTGCCCGTTCCTGGTCTGCGTAGGTTAGAACCAGTTTCTTCTTAACGTCGGAGAACTCTTTGTACTGTTGACAGCGACACACCGACAGTCCTGGCTGTATCGCGCTGACTCCGGCCGGTTTCCAGCATTGTAAGTATTCTGGTGCATTCTTCAGGCGTAAGCGACATAATTTCAGCTTGAATAATGAATATAGAGCACTATCAACATGTTTTATGTACCCACATAAATGACAGATTACAAACAAAAGCAAAACCAAATGCTGTAATTTCGTAGTTCCATCTTCGAAAGTGGCCCTTTTTCAAATTTGATTTTTTTATGATATAACTTTACAATAACTAAGAAGTTTTAATACCTTCATTTAAGGAGTATTACATTGTCTATTAAATACAATTTATTGCATTAACCTAGCATTTTTAGTTTCCGAGATTTTTAGGATTCTTTAAGTGACCCGGGTTCATTGCTCTCGAGTGTATATACAGTGGTGGTCAGATAATTAGAAACATAAAAGTCACTTAAAGGTGTATTGCATTTTATGTTGCTATTGCAAATAATGTTGAGTGTGTTAATTGATTTATAACATTAAAATAATACAATGGTAACTCTAATTTTAAAATCAATATTAATATTCTGTCCAGTAATAAAAAAAATAACAAATATAAGTGAGAAAAAAATCTTACCTAATAACTTTAGTACTGGCAATTGGACAATTAATTAGAAACAAAGTGCGACGTTACTTATAAATTTGATTTTGAAATTAGAATTAAATATTTATTATTCTCATCACTTTAGGCAGTCCCCCGCCTTTTCTTTTTCATTGAGTTAGGTTACATTCTGACTCTGAGTTTGAAAAAAATGGGTAAGAACAAAAGCTGTGATGCAGCTACAAGGAAAATTATAGTGAATTTTTATTTCAAACGAAAATGATTTTACAGGCAAATAGCCGTTCACTTTTTGTGTTCTGTAAAGATGGTATTTAACGCCATAATACATAATAAACAGTTTGGAACATCTGATAATGAACTGAAAAGCGCGACAAAGGAAGACCACTGTTCGAGAAGACAGGATTATGGTTCGTTTAGCTAAGATGGACCCCTTTAAAGGTTAAAATATTATAGAAAATAAATCTTTTCCGAGGACGACCCTCGCAACATGTCCTCAAGACTTGTCCGGTTGCGATTGGTTGAAGGCAAATTGTCCGGAAGACTTGCTGGGAAGGTGCCACTTCTTACTAGGCAACACAGACAAAATCGTCTAGCTAGAAGGTATGGCAGTTAGACTGTTCAACAATGGAAAGTTTTATTTTCGGATGAAACTAAAATACATTTGGTGAATTCTGTTGGAAAACGATATATTCGACGACCAGTTAACGAGGCTTTGAATAACAAGTACACAATAAAGACATTAAAGCATGGCAGTGAAATGTTAAAGTGTGGGGATGTTTCTCTGGAGACGTGGTTGGTCCGGTGAAAAAGATTCAAGGGCAAATGGATCAATATCAATACAAAGACATCTTACAAGAAACAATGATTCCTTTATGCCGATGGAAATTTACCAGTATGTTGGATTTTCGAACACGATAATGACCCCAAACGTACAACAATCAGCGTAAAAGTTTTTCTCAGAGAACAATCGGTGACAATGTTGGAGTGGCCTGCTCACAGTCCGGATTTAAATCTGATTGAGAATTTGTGGAACACAGTGAATAAAACACTATCAGATAAATATATCACTAACATGAACCAACTTTACGATGTATTTGTTTAAGGTTGGGAGGGTATTGCAATGGAAACGTGTCAAAAATTTATAGAATCCATGCCGCGTCGTTGTAAAGCTGTCATCGACAACAGAGGCTATCCTACCAAGTACCAAAGTACTAACACTAGCTATGAATGTGTTATTCGTAGTCTTCTTTTAATTTTTATCCAAAGTATTATAATTTGTTAAAGTTTTAAGTATTTATTTCATATGTTCTTCATATGTTTCTAATTATCTGTCCAGCAAAGCTCGTTGTATTTTAATTCTCTTAAAGAGAGATAAATGTTGTTTTTTACAAAAAAATACCATTGATTGTTGTTACTAAATTTATTTTTTTATACTATAGAGGAACTAAAGCTTCCACATAAATACTTAAAAACCTGCTGTTACTAGTAAAATAATAGTTAACAAGTTAAATGTTTAATAAAAATGGAGTGAAATTTATACGAGTAGGTAAGTTCACTTTAAAAAGTAATACCATGGGCCCCACCATGGCATTACTTTTAAAGTAAACTTACCTGCTCGTATAAATTTCATTGGCCGCGGGCAGACGCGCGACTTATGCAAGCGATACTATGCATTGTTTTGATATAGACAAAGCAGAGAATAGTCTGACAGTAAAACTACCCGCCGCAGCGCTGCTGGCCGCTGCCACTGTGGGAATGAAGCCTTAGGTGTTGGACTTAAAATATCCAACCACCAAGCGAGTACTGATGCACTGTACTGTCACAGCCAGATCGTCCACTGCTGAACACAGCCTCCCCCACTAAGGGGGTATTTGCCATAATCCCCACGCTTGACAGGCGTCTTGAGGATCGCAGTGTAAGTTGCCAGTTCTTTGGAAGGCGCAGCTGCCCACCTTCCAGTGTTTTTCCCTTAGTCGCCTCTTATGACACCCATGGGATGATATGGGGAGGTGCAATTCTGACCCAGCACCCCACGGGGCTTCCAGGTCCTTGAGTTTAATATCTATGCTTCTTGTAATATTTTTTTTCGTTTTAATAATTATTTTATTTCCAAATGTTAAAATAAGAAATCCCGCACAAAACTATTTCCAAATTATTTTAAAAATATCTATTTATTTATTAAAATTATTATTAATTAAAACGGTACGAGGACCAATTACATTAATTAATATCACTTTAAAATTAATATTAAATATAATTGGTCATTAAAATGTCAGTTTAAGTAGTTATATATAATTTTATGGAAAACTGGCAAACCGAAGCATATCAATTAAGGTCAAAGACTTGCACGCAAAATTTTGTCGAGTTGGAACAATGGCGAAAATACGTTGGTATGGGAAGCGGTGCGGTAGAAAATTGATTAAACAAGTAAAAACATACTTTTGTCAGTTGCAAGTATAACTAAATTCAGTTTTGCGAAGTACATTATCCTAATATATATAGAAGAAGATATTTATTCGAAGCGCTCGTAGCGAAGTTTGCTTAGCCGTTATGAATCGATCAGCAAAGTTAAGCAACGTCCGCCTCGGTCATGACTTGTATGGGTAACCGCTGCTGGTGACATTACTACTGAGCGCTTCCGTGCTTCGGAGGGAACGTTAAGCCGTCGGTCCCGGTTGTTGTCTTGGGATGGCAGTCGTTATAGCATGGTGGCAGGGCATTTTGCGAATGTCCGTCTGGCTAGCTACCACCCTCAAGTAGAAAATCCGACACCAAGCACCTAAAGGTGTGTTCCGGCAGCTGTCCTTGCGAGCCAGTAATTCTAGGTTAGTCTGAACAACATCTTCGGCCACATCATCACTTACCATCAGATGAGATACTTAGTGGTCAAAGGCTAACCTATCAGGCATACAAAAAAAAAATAGTAGAAGAGACGTGGGAGGTCGACTTTCACCCATCAGGTAACTTGATATGACATAGTTATTATCAAATATTATTTATTAACAAACACGCCTATGATAACTTGCCTATCAAAAGTTTTCATAGCTATTTTTAATATGAAGTGTTTGAAAAATATCGACGAGCAAAGATATACAAAACCGTAGACTATTTACACACCACACTGAGTTATTGCCTCCTCCTGGAATGCTTTGATTTATTCTGAAAGATAAAAAAAAAATAAGTATTTATTACTGTGTCGATAATTCACTTATCGACAAAACATAAATCCATAATATACTTTGCTTTTTTGACATGTTGTATTTTATTCATAACTATCTTTCCGGTAGTGGCTCCGCCCGCGCGTATTTCGGTTATCGCGCAAACCTCTTTTTGCGCAGTTGGATAAAAAATATCCTATGTCCTTCTAGGTCTCAAACTATTTCCATACCAGATTTCATCCAAATCGGTCGAGCAGTTTTTAAGTTTATTCGTTGCAGACAAAAATACAAATCTGTCCTCTGTATATTATCAGTATATGTACAGATAAATTAGCGTCTGTTTCTGAAAAGCTATATCATCCTGCGCGGATACAATCAGGGCCTGAAGGTTACTGTCCTGGTAACACACATACTTACCTGCCACATTCACTTGTACTCTTACTTTCATTCACCTCCTTCGTTGTCCAACATTCAGATCAACACATTCCTTACGACATGTATTCATTTGTTTTCATATATAACAACCTCTAAGGATTGACTTTTACTAGTCCTAAGAAAAATTTTGAGATATAATTTTTTTGTTTTGAAAAAAAAAAAACATTATTATTTTTATTATTATTTTGTGGTTTTAATGCCTACTCCGAGCCAAGAGCGTTCACCGCGGCAACACTGGACCGCGCCGTGCTCCCTTTGAGAACCCTAAGAGGTTGTTAGCATTTTACCAATAACCCTGTATATACAGAATATCCAATAATGTTGGGTTGTCTGGAAGAAATCGCTTTAAGCGATAAGACCGCCCATTGTTTCACTTAGGTAAGTTATATCTTTAGTTGTGAATTTTTATTTAAATTAAGCTTTAGAAAAATTACAATAGAGTTTAACTTTACGATAAAGAGTTTATCTATATATAGTGATTGAACAAATGCATTTCGTCACTTGTGACGAACTGCAGTGCTTACTGTAATCTGGCTTAAACTGCCGGATCACACTGTTGCCCGGATGCCATTCCACCTTAAGTTTCAGTTTCACCGCATGGAAGGTCAAGCTGGCTGTGGGAATCAAACCATAGATATCACTGTTTTTTTTTATTGCTGATAGGTAAGCCTTTGACCACTAGCTCATCTGATGAAAAATGATGATGTGGTCGAAGGCGTTGTTCACGTTACACTAGAATTACTAGCTCTCAAGGACAGCCGTCGGAACACACCGAAGGTGCTTGGCGAAGGGTGGTAGCTAGCCAGGCAGGCATTCCCAAAATTAACTGTCAACATGCTGTAACGACTACCATGCTAAGACCTACCGGGGCCGACGGCTTAACGTGCCCTCCGAAGCACGTGCACGCTCAGTAGTAATGCCACTAGCGGTCACCCATATCGATTAAGAACAGCTAAGTATATTGATGTAAGTAATTGGTGTATATAAGCTCAGTAAAGAAGCAATGATGGCCGAGCGGTTATAAGTGTCGCAGGTCCCTGGTTCGATCCCTACCGCTGCCTTGAGCTTCACCGCATGGGGGAAGGGCATTTTGCGAATGTTCGCCTGGCTAGCTACCACCCTCAAGTAGAAAATCTGTCGCCAAGCAATCAATCAATCAAATAATTTATTTGCAAGAATACAAAAATTAATGTACATTTTGAGTTCTAGTGTAAAATGCGTTGTTTCTGTATTCTGCCTGCAAGCAGACGTGCAAATATTTAGGGCTAATGCAAAATTATTAACAATTTAATCAAATTAATAAAATATTTCACTAAAATTCCATAAATTCTTTAATACTATAATAACAATTTTCCAATAACCACTGACTTAGCCTATTCCTATAAACATGACCCTCTAACAGTTTTATTTCGTCAGGTAATTTATTATACACAGTAAAGCACATATTGTAAACATTTCTCTTATATATATCTTTATAGCACCTAACAGTGTGTTCCAGCAGCGGTCCTTGAGAGCCAGAAAAATTACAGTCACTTTAGATTTAACAACTGTATGTCTCAATGTGACTGGCGCAGTGCAATTAGACATGACTAAATGCATTTGTTATAGGCAGAGGTTAATCCGCTTTACATCAGGTGGGCCTCGTGCTTGTTACGTCACTATCACATTAAAAAAAAACTCAATTCCTAAGCCGCCCTTTACTATGTAGTTCTCGATAGAGCGCAATATTAACCAATGCTCATGCGAGCGAACCCGCGGACGTTGATTATATAAACAGTTTGCAGAATGGTTGCAGATGTCATATCTTGTCTTGTCCCACATTCGGTTGTGTAATTGGAACTTCGAGCGCGCAATGACATTGCTCGACCGGTTTTCGATCTGATTTTCTTGTTTTAAATATTACATATTGCTTTTTTGGATTGTGGCAGGTCATTTTGCTTGCTTACTTTTTTCAATAAAATCGAACTTTTTTCAAGTACGCGTTGGACTCGCTCACTAAAGGTTCAGTACCAAAATATAATGTACCATTAAAGCGTTAAATTTTAAAACACAGTTCGAGGTCAATTTTTTGGGCTAGTTTTTTAACCGACTTCAAAAAAAGGAGGAGGTTCTCAATTCGTCTGTTTTAGAGTTACACTCCAATAACTGAAAAAAAAATCCTGTCTTGATTATATAGTGAATGAAAAATCGATCCCGTAATTAGAAAGGGTCACTAAAAAGAGGGTAAAAATTTTTTTTTACCGAAAAATGGAACCGACTTTAACACTCTAAAGTGTGAAATAACTTGTCGAAGTCGGTACCATGCGCACAATGATGAATGTGATAATAGGTTCTTTTGAACTATCATGGTACCGACTTCCAACAAGTTATTTCACACTTTGAGTGTTGAAGTCGGTTCCAATTTGTTGGTAAATTTTTTGCCATTACTAGCTTAAATAAACCCGGCCAAGAAAGCGTTGGACTCGTACACCAAATGTTCCGTACCAACAAATAATATATACTAATATTATAAAGAGATATGTATTTTTGTATGCAACAAATAAACTTAAAAACTACTGAACCGATTTGAAAAATTCTTTCACCATTAGAATCCTACACCATCCTGGTAAATATAAAATATAGAATATTTTAATAAACTTAGGGATCCGTATGTAAACTTCGATAATGTAACCCAATGTGTGAAAAATTTACCAAAAAAATCGTTATATCGCGTACGCTGCGAAAATTATTGACAATACAGCAAAGTGATGTGTAGGTAGGTACAATTGCATGTAGGACATCAATATCCAAAAAAAAAAAAATCGCAATACTATATGAATTACATTACAATTATATCACAATAACTACTTTTTATGTGTTTCAATTTATATTTTTTGTTATTAGATATTAAATTTGTATTGATACCATTAACTACAATGACACAAAACTTGATTAAGCAACATTGTAGAGCTTCATTATTTTTTTTCTATAGAGAATAATGTATTAAATCGTGTTTTTGGATCAGTTATAGTATTTGCCCTATCTGCCACAGTGACCTTTGATTTACTCAGACAATTGTAATCCGAACCAGTTTGTACTGCGAAGCGGTGCCCTTGTCTATTTTTAATGAGATATGAGATGGATAAGACTCCCGCCTGATGATGAGAGACAGGCTGGATTTTACAGGTCACCATCCTCGTTTTTAAATAGTGGCAACCCTGTAGGTTAACTGTCAGCATCATAAGTTTTATCTCCTATAATTTTAAAGTTTAAATATTTTATAAAGTATTATATTTATGATATAATAGTGAATAAATAACGCAAGAGTCCTTGGTCTAATCTCTCCTCTCTTAAGTATTGTTTTTTGTGTCCAATTAATAATGGACCTCTATAGCAAGCTTGCCACGAATTTGCAAGAAATCACGAACATGTTTTCTGCCAAGATGGACGACTTTAATGCTGATTTGAAGCGAGTGGCTTCCACTGAGGTCGTATCTCACAAGGAATTAGAAAGTTTATCTAGTGAATTCCTTGTTTTCAAGAGCCTCATCTGGAAATCTGTATCTCTGTTAAAGTCTCAGATGGAGCTGCTATTATTGGGTCTGGATCGTCATGAAATGATGTCTCGAAGGAAAGTTCTGTTATTCCATGGTGTTGAAGAAATAAAACAACCTGATGTGGATAAAAATATCATTGATTTATTACAACAGAAACTAAAATTGTCTTCTATTACCCTGGAGGATTTATCTGCAGTTCATCGCCTAGGCTCCGATACGAGTAAACCACGTCCTATTTTGGTAAGGTTTTCGCGCTATATACATCGTAGTCAAGCCTGGAATGCCAAAACTTTGTTGAAAAACACTAATGTCACAGTCACTGAGTTTCTTACAAAACCAAGGCATGATATGTTTATGGCTGCTCGTAAACATTTCGGAATTAAACACTGCTGGAGTTCGGAAGGGAGGATTGTTATTTCGCTTTCTGAAAAAAGGCGTCATCGAATTGAGACGATGTCTGAGCTGCGAGCCTTGATAGCTGAATTTCCTGCTAGCCAGTCATCCCAGCAGCATGATAATACGTTGGCCAAAGGAAATGATAAAGCTTCATCGTCTGCACCTACTAGGATGACCAGAGCGGAATCCAAGTCATCTAGACGAGCTGTGAAATGAACAATCTATGATTTTACTATTTGGTTTTGCTAAATATGTCACTGTTTATGTTCCATCCGTTTGTAAATTAACTGCTTTGAAATTTAATGCTGGTTAAGTATTCAAACTATAATAGTATAGATTCAACTACTTCTACTCAATTATTTATTGTTTACATAATATCTATTTGCAGGTTTTTGTAAAACTACTTAATGCGGGTCCCTATATAGTTTTTTTTTTTTTTTTCAATGATGATCAAGTTTTATCCCCCGTTAGTAATAATTCTATTAGCCATTTATTCAATGACGTTTGTCTGTTGTTCATAGTGTCATGTTAGCAATTTATAATATATTCACACAGTTAATGGTGCATTCACAAATATACAAATGGAAGATATTATTATTTTGTCTATATATATATATATATATTTATCCTTTAATTTATAACATACATTCATCCTTTAATTTATAACATACATTCATCCTTTAATTTATAACATACATTCTTGATTGGATGCAAATGATACTTAATTGTGTAACTCATACTGTCTAGTTTTGATTTGTATTGATATTTATTAATTACCTACTCTCATAACTTCAATATGTTAAATACTCTCTTATTGCATTGAATGTGAGTGTTTAGAGGACTCTTGTTTTTGTATAAATTTGGAGTAAAACTTAGGAAATAAGAATAATTTACATTGAGACATATTTTATATACAGATATAAATTTTTATTATAGTTATATATTATTGTTGTTATATATAATAATCCATATTTGTTTATTTGTATTTTATAATTATTTATTGGTATTAACTTATCTTGTCATGTTTGATATTGATTTTGAAGATAGTTTTTTTTCATGCTCTTCTTCTTGTTCATCTGATGCTGATTTTGGAAGTGCATTCAGTGATGACGCTATGCACTTGCACGATCAACTTGCAGCTAAATTCAAGAATTATCATAAATATCTTAATATTATCCATATTAATGCTCAAAGCATTCATGCACATTATGCCGATATGCTAACTTCATTTGATTGTAATTTCATTGATGCTATACTCGTGTCAGAAACGTTTCTTAAACCTTCTATACCGTCCTTTCAGTATCCTCTTCCAGGTTTTGTGCTTATACGCAATGATAGGGTCGGCAAAGGTTGTGGTGGGGTAGCTATTTACTTAAGAGCTGACATCCCATATAAGATAATCGATCAGTCTCCAAGTGCACAGTCCAATATCGCTGAACACCTTTTTATTGAAATTACCATTCATCATTCAAAGATCCTTCTTGGGGTGTATTACCCTCCTTCTCTTAACATTGATTATTTTTTATCGCTGGAGTTAAAACTTGAAAGTCTGACCCCAATATATGATCACACTCTTATTCTAGGTGATTTTAATACGTGCCTTCTGAAAAAGGATGCACGTAGTGCTAAACTTCTATCTCTTGTTTCTTCACTAAATATGAATATTCTTCCACTTAATGCTACTCACCACTCTCCTCATTGTGTTCCTTCGCTTCTGGACCTTATCCTTGTTTCTGATCCTGATTGCGTTGGTACTCATGGGCAACTCTCAGCATCGTTCTCTTACCACGATCTTATATTTCTTTCGTACAAAATTCAGCGTCCTAAACGCAAGCCTAAATTTGTCTTTTATCGTAGTTTCAAAAACATTGATATTGAGCGTTTAAATCTGGATGCAGGTAAAATCAACTGGTCCTCTGTTTTAAGTGCAATAGATTTGGATTTAAAAATTTCTAATTTCAATAATATACTTATCAATTTATTTGATGTACATGCTCCATTACGACGTATCAAAGTAAAACACTTTCCAGCCCCGTGGCTCACCAATTCTATAAAACTTCTTATGTCTAAGCGAGATAAGGCTAAAAGACAATATAAAAAGTGCCCGACAGAAGAAAACCTATCCGTGTATAAAAAGCTACGTAATCGGTGCAGTAAAGTGTGTCGCGATGCAAAACGAGTCCACATACACAATTCTATTGAAAATTCTGATTCGGCTGATATTTGGAGATTTCTTAGAACACTTGGCATTGGTAAATCTACATCTAATTCTCACACATCCTTTGATTTAAATGCTCTCAATAATCATTTTTCCCAACCTCCTATTTCTATTAATGAATCCGTAAAAACTGCTACTCTTAACTTCCTCTCTTCCTCAACCAAACCACAATGTGCGTCTTTTGTCTTTAAGGAGGTCACTGAAGCAGATGTTAAGAAATTGTTGCTTTCAATATCCACAAAAGCTGTAGGTTCTGACAATATCTGCATCCAAATGATAAAACTCACACTAGAAGTCCTAGTTCCGATTATAACTCACCTTATTAACTATTCATTGGTCACTAGCCGTTTCCCCACAGACTGGAAAAAAACTTATATCATTCCCCTCCCCAAAACATCCAATCCCTCATCTCTATCCCAATTTCGACCAATTTCTATCCTGCCAATTCTATCTAAAATTTTGGAGAATGTAGTTCAAAGGCAACTATCAAATTTTTTACTTTCTCATAACCTGCTAAGTCCATTTCAGTCTGGTTTTCGTCCCGGCCACAGTACGGTCAGTGCTTTGATTAAAGTATCCGATGACATCCGCTGTGCCATGAATAATAAGCTTCTTACTATTTTAACTCTTTTGGATTTCAGCAGCGCTTTTAATTCCGTCGATTATGATATTCTCCTTGGTATCCTATCATCTCTTAATATTTCTGATTCAGTAGTTACCTGGTTTGACTCTTATCTGAGAGGACGATCGCAATGCATCCGGCTTAATGAGTGCTCCTCGGACTGGTGTGATGTAGTGATGGGCGTACCTCAAGGTGGTGTTCTCTCTCCCCTCCTTTTTTCTGTCTTTATTAATTGCATTACGCATGTTCTTTCTTGCAATTTTCATCTTTATGCTGATGATTTGCAATTGTATCGTCATTTTAAAGCTGAGAGTGTAGTGGAAGCTATTTCCTTGCTTAATACAGATTTATATAATATAAACAATTGGGCGAAATCCTTCGGTCTTCTTGTAAATCCATCTAAATCGCAGGTTTTGATAATTGGCAGTTCATACATGCTGAATCTCATAGACTGTTTATCTCTTCCTGCAGTAATGTTTAATGACATTCCTATTCCTTACACTGCTACTGCCAAAAACCTGGGAGTCATATTTGACAACCACTTATCCTGGAAGTCTCATGTCAACGCTGTCAGTAAGAAAGTAAACTTTACATTCCAATCACTTAAGCGTCTCCAGAGGTTTTTACCTCATCATACCAAAATAACTCTTGCTCAAGCTCTCTTGTTACCTTTACTAGACTATGCTGATATTTGCTTTCTTGATGCCAATGAAGAACTGTTAAACAAATTGGAACGCCTACAAAACTTATGTATTCGTTTCATATACGGTCTACGTAAGTATGATCACGTGTCCACCTATCGGTCTCAGCTTAAATGGCTTCCCATCCGTAAGCGTCGCTATACTCACATTCTCTCTTATCTATATACTATTCTCAATAATCCTCTTGCCCCATCTTATCTTCGAGAACGTTTTGACTACCTGGTGCCCCGTGGAGTACAAACCAGAACGATGAAGTCACTTCTGCTAAAAGTGCCACCTTGCGAATCCAGTAGCTATGCCGGGTCTTTCACTGTTAAATCAGTAAAACTTTGGAATTCACTTCCCCATAGGATTCGTGCTAGCCTCTCTTTAGATGTTTTCAAAACTAAATTGAAAGAGTACTATCTTTGTATATAATTTGTATAATATAAATATATTTTATATGTGTAATTATATTACTTGGTATTTATTTTGTTATAAAGTAGGTATTTTGTGTAAGTTTATTTTGTATTTATTATATGTATTGTTAGTATAGTTGATATTTTAGTTAATTATTATATACAATAATATATATGTTAAATTTTATTATATAAAAATTACAATTCATAATATTTAAATGAAAATATATATGCCTATTGATTATTAATTTTATGTACACAGTGGAAACCTACAATTAACATTTCTCTCTACGCTAAGGTTTGCTGGAAGAAAACTCTTTTAGGGTTAAGCTCGCCTTTGTACACATTTTATAATTATAATTATTTTCTGTCTGTACTGTTTGTGTGCAATAAAGAATCTAAGAATCTAAGTGGTTCATCAAAGTGACTTCACCTCGTCTAGGGGAAAGTTAAGATGCAATCAAGAACCTATGATCATTAACGCGACCGTAAGCTTCATTAATCACCATCCCTATGATAACCAGAAATGTTTTTTATCCCCCGCTTGAAAGACCCGCGGTCATCTGCAAAGAAAACCAAAAAAATGAATTTGGAACCATAAACAAATCATCCATTCTCGATATTCAGGTCCTTGGTTCGAATCCCGCCGCGGGAAGAGCTTCACCACACGGTGGATGGGTAACCACACGGTGGTCTTCAACGTCATCAGTCTTCTTGTTGGTGATTACTGATCTGGCAATGCTTCTCAATTTTTGCCGGTCGGTAGCGCTGCGCGTGCACCCAGATATGGATGCCGTTTTGATCATATCAGTATAGCGAGTAGGAGATCTGTCTCTAGCTCTCTTTCCTGCTACCTGACCCTAAGCCACCACGAAGCCCCATGCCCTACATAATATTACACAACACAAGACGTCCATTACGTACTGCCATTATGTCTAGGTCTATGCGCCGGCGCAGCGCACAATGATCGCTTTTGAACGCTTTCGTTCCGCGCTCACCTCAATAGAAGTGGGATAGTTGGAGAAGACGGAATTGTCGATATGTTTAGTATTTCTTTTGGTACGGCGATTAATGTATTAGTTTTATTAATGGGCACTGAGGCATATGATAGCTATATTTTTGTACAAAACTGTGAACGTTGCTTATATTAAGAAGGTAAGATGGCGTGAAGTTCTCCATGCAAATGTATTCCGCTGTTTTCTTTCTGCATAATGCGTCTAGATCAGTAATTTTATTTTCGTCTAAATACAAGGCTAGCTATAGACACGCCCCTGTCGTTTCCTTTTTTTTAGCGCCTAATTATTTAAAGAAAATATGATCCTAAAATTAATTCAAAATGTCCCGTTTTGCTGTGATCAGAGGACTACCAGGCAAATTTGAAGAGTTTTTAATAATAAAAAATGGTACGCCTCTAGGTATACTCTTTCTAAAAAAAATTATGGCAGTAAATAATTGGATTAGCTTAGTTTTAGAGGAGAAAACTAGACGATACGAAACGACTTCGTGATTTTTCTTCCTATCCTTCCCAGGCATCGCTCCACCTTAAGGCTGTTCTCTCATAAATATCAACATTACCGGGATCTTTGAGCTAATAATGCTTTGATCTTACGCCTGGATCTTCAAGGTCTTTGGAGCCTTAAGTCCTCTCTTACATTTCGCCAGCGTTGTGTTCGATTTGTACGGTAGGCTATTGATGACGTGACATACAAAAGGACAGAAAGATAGCTGAATGTCATAGATTGGGCTTCGTTTTTACCTTTGGGTACCGTACCGTAAAAATTGTGATAATACTTCATAATTATGTCAATGATAACGGCAAAATATTTCAAATATTATTTTCTTAATTTATTATTGTCAATGTCAGTAGATAAAGAATTATGATTAGATTTGCATGTATATTACGCACTGAAATCACTATTCGATATGTTATCTCAGTTTTTTATGTTGATAAAATGCAAATTAACATTTTCTAACGTAATCATAATCCTTGAACCTTTTCTCGGTAACGCTTTAATTAGCAGATTCCCACCTTCACCTCAGAAAGTTTGTATGGCATTTGTTAAAAAAAAAGCGGACGAACTAATCAGAAGTAGATTATCGCTATGAACACAAGGTCATAGCTGTTAGCCTGGTACCTGGTTGGTACCTTGTGCCCCAGTGCAGTGTTAAGCAGGACGAGGACAGTGACATGCACTGTAATTGAAATGGACAGGCAGGTAACTTATCCGTATTTTTGTTATAAAAAAAAGAGTTTATTCTTTTTATTTTCGTAAACACATCATAAGTAGGTACATCAATACATTCAGGCATTCGCTCTTTCAAGAAATCACAACACAAAAACATCGCGTATTACAGCTCTGCACAAAAAATATATTTAAACTTAGCAAAGCTACGTAAGACCTTTAATCATAATCAGTCGGAAGATGTCCATTGTTGAACAAATGCCTCCCCCGTAGAACGCTACAAAGAACGGCAATTAGCCGTTTGTAACCATTGGCCACCAACGACTTTAGCGATGTCGTCAGTCCACCTAGTGGGGGGCCTACATACACTACGTCTTCCGGTGTATAATGTGGTAACCTTTCTCCTCATCGGTTCCTCGAGAACCTTCTTCCTCATCGGTTATCAGTTCGTCGAGCAATGTGGCCCGCCCATTGCCACCTTTAATACCAACTCAAAATTACTGTGCACAACCAATGGCGGTAGAAACAAGCCAGCTCCGAAAACAAAACATAATAAGGTAAATCAACCACGGTTCGGTCCGTGTTGGTGGTGAGCTTGGGACGCCCTCTTTGACGTCTCGCTTAGCACTCAGTAGTCCTATTTTGCTTTTTAGATTCACGTGAGTATTATTTAATAAAATGACAATGTACATATTAGAAATTGCGGTGAGTAGAAGTATAACGAAGTACCTATACTCTGTTATTTCTTACCTGTCTTATTATGTAAACAAACATGGCGGTTGGTCATCCAAAGACAAGATTAGTGATGGGGACCCATCGAATGAACGACGCGCCTGAACAATGAAACTGAGTGATAGGATTAAAAAGTCAAATAAATAGTTTAGTTTTGCTCTATATTCATTTTGCACATTTTCTTTTTAATATCTCACTTGGAAATAATCGATTTTTGTAATAGAATTGTTTATTTAGTTATATTTCATATTCGATTTATATTTTTGTCACAGACATATTTATATAGTTTTATTCGATATTGATGCGACGACGAGCGAAGTGAGGAGGAGCGTTAGGCTTTCAGACGATGGCAACGCCGTACGAGGCCAGGATGGCTTTCTTTCTGAGTGAGGCTTGTATAATGCTTTTCTTAAAAATGAAATAAATTTGACATGTTTATTTATTTAATTTAGTTCTGGCTATTAATAAAACCAGCCAAGTGCGGTGCAACTTCCACTCTGAGGGTTCCGTATTGACACAGAATGTACCATAAAATCGTTGTTTTTCATACAGCGCAAGATCCTTAGCGAGAGCCTTACCCGCACTTGGCAGGTTTTTATTATTGATAGATATTGGACTACAATTATAATAAGTTTGACGCTTCTACGTATTTACGTTTTTACTATAGAGCAAAAATAAAATTCATTAAATAAAACAGGTTTCTTGTATGATATTCCTTTTATTTAACTTATCGTTATTTTTATTATTTGGTAGGCAATACACTATTTTAACCCATATTCTGTGAATATTTCAATGGGCTACCTATTACCGTTCGAAAGATACAGTCCTTTAAAGGCGGACGGACTGAAGGACATTCGCGGCTTTATAATAGGGTTCCACTTTCTAATACAGAACCCTAAAAATGAAACTAAATTATACTTATATACTTGTTTTAATCCATACAACCAGTTAGTACGAGTATAATGAGATGAGCGAAATATGTTCAGTTGTTCACTTCAACTATTCATTATTTCATTATTATCTTCCCATCACTAAAATTCATAGACAAGATAGAGTACGTAATGTCAAAACACTGTCATTACTATCAACATGTTTTGTGATCATTACGATAATTGATTTATATTTTGGAAAAACCAATACATTTTAATGATATATGTATATTTTCCGAAGCGTGATGTTTCTTTTATTAGGTCTAGTCAGTTGTAAATGGCCAAATGTAAGTGATTATGACGTAAACTTGTGATTTTGTAACAGAGGTATGTTTGTTTACATTTTAAGACAAGTAAGAAAAAACAGACTTTACAAATTATGTTTATGTTAAAGAGATGGACTCACCACCAACCCGGTCCGAAGCGTGGTTGATTTAACTTTTCTAAGCCACGTTAGTTTTTATAATAAAAATGTTCAATGTCACTTACTTTCGTTATATACATATTTTTGCAGTACATACATCTAATAGTCTGTCTATCCGTTCGTCTACATTTCATGGATCTCAAGCTTGTGAACGGGACGAGTAACAAACCTGAAATTGAGATATTTTGTGTAGAATGTTGACCTAAATATAAAAATAAGGCTATAAATTTATATAAATCATTATTAAGGTGGCTCCAATACATTAAAAAGTAGCCGAAAACGAAAACATCTTCGCATAGAAGTGTTGGCTTCATTGCGTCGAATGCAAATATTATTTTAATATTTTTTATCTAAAATAAAAAAGGAATGGAGGGCCAATATGAACAGTTCCGCTGATGATTCGCAAACATATAAATTGTTCTTTATTGATCTTGCTTCCGTTGAATTAAGCAAAGCCAACGGATTTCTTAGTCTAACGATTCAATGGTACCACGGTTAATAGAAATCAGCATTTTCGTAGTACCATTGAGTCAATGGTACCACGGCAAAGGTACGGCGTTGAAAATGCCCAACCCAAGACATAATTATAACTGAATTGTTATGTTATTGAAGGTATAACTAATGTTTAGTTACGCGGCAACGTTTACCGGTCAAGAATTGTTATTGCAGCTGATATAATATTATGATAATATTATCGACATAACGTTGCCCTATCTCTAACATTACGACACTCCGGTCGTTCGGCTTTTGCTTTCTATATGCTTATATACATAACTGCTGCATAGAATCTGACTCATAGACAGCACGAGGGCCACCTGATGCTAAGCGGACTAACCTCTGCCTAAACAGATGCATTTCGTTATAAGTGACGAATTGCACTGCGCATGTCAGACTGAGCCATACAGTTGTTTAGTCTCATGTACCTATTATTTTTACAGGCTCTCAAGGACTGCTACTGGAACACTCTGGTAGGTGCTTGGCGACAGATTTTCTACTTGAGGGTGGTTGCTCCAAAATGGGTATCATTTTCATTACCATTCGAATTAGACAATAAGGTCTCTGGTCACCGGGTCATCGTCCTTCCCTTATCCTGTCTAAGGTGGGGTAGGTTCAATAGGTTTTTTGTTAATCCAACATGCACATATTGTAAAGACTTTTATGGTTGGCCACCTTATTGACCAGCCAACCTTCCTTTGGAATGATCTCGTTCTTACTGTATCCGCTAGAGTTTTTTTTTAAGGTGTATGGCGAAATATGCACGAGGCCCACCTGATGTTGAGCGACAACCTCTGCCAATAACAGACGCATTTCGCCACAAGCTGGGAATTATTCGACTAATAAGTTCAACAAAATTACTTTTACAACACTTCCATAAACGGCTATGGCTTCGATCAATTATTCGGTAAATAAAGCAATGTTTTGTATTCCATCGGCATCCGCCATTATATCAAGCGCATGGGGTTTAGCATTAGCAAATTCATCAGCGATTGACGTCATTCATGGCAATGCTATGTGAACTTTATGCTAATTCCCAAAATTGATGAAGAATACTCCTTTAGTTACTTCAGTACTTGTTGATGGATTTAAGTTGGGCTGTCCATATTAATCGAGCCAAGTTCTATACTAGCTGCGCCCCGCAGTTTACCTGAAATTAAATAAGATTCTGTATAGGGTTATTGGCAAAATGCTAACAACCTCTTAGAGTTGACTTCTGATAGTCCTAACAAATATTTTTAATTCATTCATTTTAGCTCTTGACTCGAAATAGGCATGGTCTTTTAAATGAAATGCCTACCCCGAGTTTAGAGCTCCCGCTGCGGCAATACAAATAAATAAATAAATACTGGTCCGCGCCGCGCTCCCTTTTAATATTTACATCGAGGAAAGTAATAAAAAATATGAATCAATAAATTACAGGCACGAGAGACTTTTAACATCAGGAGATCCTCTAGCTTATTTCGTCAATATTTTATTTTAGGACTAACAGACCTGTAAGAGATTGTTAGCATTTTTCCAAAAACCCTGTATACTTATTCAGAATTAAACTATCTATATTCCAAGTTTCACATAAATTGGTTAAGCTGTTTTAGTATATCGGAAATACAAACATACGCCCCAGGAAGGATTCTCAAAAACGCATTTATAATATATTAATGTGATTGTAGTAACGCCTGCCAATCTCTTTGTATGGACCAAGAAATTAGCTAAGTCTGCATTATTCAAATATCAATTGTTTAAACTCAGTGAAATTTTGCATGCCTATTCCCGAGTCAAATATCCATGATTCGGGTTCTCCAGTTCTTCAATTTATTATTTATTTTATCTCTAAATGTGAAAATTAGAATTCCCATACACAACGTTTTTTCCGATGGTGTTTTGGTATTTATATTCCGGTTGCTATTGTGAACTAAGTAACTATTAATTATTTATAAATTATAAATTATTATTTTTGTACCTTCTTGTTTATATAATGTTTTTTTTTTGACATAGAATTTTTATATGTATATTTTTGCCATTTTCTATTTTCTTAATAATGTAATATGGATCCCAGAATGTGAAATAAAGAGCTATTATTATGAAAGAAGTACTTTGACCGAAAACTGGCAAACCAGAAACATCGATGGCTCAGCGTTGTGGAAAATTTCAATGAGTATGAATACTTGGTAGAAGAGTAGTATTCAAAATATATATAGAAAATACGTTTGTATGGAAAGCGTAGCATACAGCCTTAAGCTAATTTCTTAAGGATTATTTAGGAAATAAGTTCACCGACTTCGACAAGTTATGTTAATGCTAGTCGGTTCCTCTGTTTGGTAAAAAAAACTCTCTCTTTAGTGACCCTTGCTACTTACGGTATAGACTGTCATTCACTGTCAACGACTATATCATCAAGATAGGAAAATATTTTTCAGTTATTGGACTGTAACTCAAAAACGGCTCGACTGATTTTGATGAAATTTAAATGGAACTAAACGACAAGCATCAGCTTTCAAATAAAAAGAATTTTCGAAATCGGTTCACCCAGTCAAAAGTTTTGAGGTAACAAAGATAAAAAAAAAAAAAAACAGACGAATTGATAACCTCCTCCTTTTTCGAAGTTGGTTAAAAAAGAAGGGCAGTTCTTTCAGTATGCTTAATTTCAGTGAGTTTGGACTATTAGTATTTAGAATATGACGAACCAACTTTTGTCTGAAAATCACAACTCGCATACTTCTCTTTACAAACCACCTCGTGTCTTTACGATCACTAGATTATGGTCATATTTTAGAGCTTTTATATTTTTATTTATAGCTTTGACCATCTCATCTGATAGAATGTGATGATGTGGTCGAAGTTCGAACCTATTCTTCAGCCTAACCTCGCTTCCAGGTATATCAATGCTTTATTTTTTAACTATGCCCTTTTCCGCATATTACACTCGAGAGCAATGAATCCGGGTCACTTAAAGAATGTTAAAAATCTCGGAAACTAAAAATGATAGGTTAATGCAATAAATTGTATTTAATAGACAATGTAATACTCCTTAAATGAAAGTAAAAAAAATATGAGTCACCATACATTTTATTATCACAAAATTACATAAAGAAAAAAACTGCTGATCTCTCCTTAAAACAAAAATAGGAAACATGAAATTTTTGAACTTTATTACGATTTTCTTGAATTTTAATACTTTGTATTGCCTCCTCGTGCTTCCATTACTGCGTTTACGCGGTTTGGCATGCTGTACACCAAGTTCCTTATACGATTTTGGGGAATATTCTCCCATTCCTCTGTGAGAGCAATTTTGAGCTCACGAAGCGTGATTGGGGGAGGGTTTCGTTGTTTTACGCATCTGCCTAGCTCGTCCCAAGCATGCTCGATCGGGTTGATATCCGGGCTGCGCGCTGGCCACTCCATACGAGTAATGTTCATCTCTTGAAGGTAGTCATTCACAATCCTACCTGTATGAGGTCGGGCATTGTCATGCATAAATATAGCATCCTCACCTAAATTGACCATAAATGGACCAACGTGATCATTGAGGATTTCTTCCACATATCTTACGCTAGTTAAAGAGCCGTTTTCTATGATCACCAGCTCTGTGCGACTTTCAGAAGAAATTCCGGCCCACACAAGTACAGACCCACCACCGTAGGCTACTTTTTCTTCGATGCTTGCTTGCTTGAATCTTTCCCCTGGTCTTCGATACACTCTGTGTCTTCCATCGTGCTTGTAGAGCATAAATTTTGATTCGTCGGAGAACATAACTTTTGACCAATCTTCAATACTCCAATTTACGTGGCTCTGGGCATATCTTAGTCTCGAAATACGATGCCCACGCTCCAGTTTAGGGCCGTTTGCAGGTCTAAGGGGTTTTAAGTTAGATTCAGCAAGCCGACGTCTTACTGTCCATGCACTTGGGTTACTTCCTCCGAGGCGTCGAAACTGATTGGTGAGTTCAGTTCCTGTGAGAAAGCGATTTCGAAGCATGGTGTTCACCAAGTATCGGTCTTCTCGTGCTGTGGTACACCTGGTTCTGCCCGTTCCTGGTCTGCGTAGGTTAGAACCAGTTTCTTCGTAACGTCGGAGAACTCTTTGTACTGTTGACAGCGACACACCGACAGTCCTGGCTGTATCGCGCTGACTCCGGCCGGTTTCCAGCATTGTAAGTATTCTGGTGCATTCTTCAGGCGTAAGCGACATAATTTCAGCTTGAATAATGAATATAGAGCACTATCAACATGGATATGTACCCACATAAATGACAGATTACAAACAAAAGCAAAACCAAATGCTGTAACTTCGTAGTTCCATCTTCGAAAGTGGCCCTTTTTCAAATTTGATTTTTTTATGATATAACTTTACAATAACTAAGAAGTTTTAATACCTTCATTTAAGGAGTATTACATTGTCTATTAAATACAATTTATTGCATTAACCTAGCATTTTTAGTTTCCGAGATTTTTAGGATTCTTTAATTGACCCGGATTCATTGCTCTCGAGTGTATATCACATAATTAGAGCCATGTCGCCAACAAACGAACAAAGAATTAACAACTACCCCCAATCATTAGGGGCAATAAGCTACGCTTGGCAGGTGCCTTGGGAACGCTGTGTAAAATGGTAGACCCTATAGTTCTCACCTTCTGTTATGTTTCCCTTGGTTGCCTCTACGACTCCCACTGGAAAATATACATAGATAATACTTTATTGTTAGTACCACATAATACATGAAACAGAAAAGATTTACAATTTACAATAATAGTGTTACAATGGGCGACCTTATCACTAAAAGCAATCTCTTCCAGGCAACCTGAATGAAAATATAAGGGATGCAGTTCTTACCCGGCACCCCACGGGCACATTATACCTCGAATACACATGCAAAGGAACCAAAATAACACACATGTGTATAAGATTCAGTGAGTACATACATATAGCAAGTAATCAATGTGGCAGACTCCATGACGTCAATAGGACGATGATGTACGTTGTGAATCGAAATTATAACATTTGGACGCGGTGCGGCTGTTGAATACAAAATTACCTATGTACTTTAGTTTATTGGACCAGATGGATTATACTAGACAATTTTAGATTATATTGTCTTGGGCCATTGAAGTTGGATGAAAGTAATGTCAAACTATTGAGTTTTATTCGCTTTTATTAAAATGAGATCGGAACTACGTTTGTATGGGGCGCGTTCGTCTTAAACAGTGGTTCCCAACCAGTGGTTCGCGGACCCGGTGGTCCGCAGGAGTAAAAATTTGGTCCAGTAACAAATGGCGTGTACGCGGATGGCGCGTACCGAGAAGCGGAAAGTGCGGAGATTTCAAACTTTCAAACAAAATTAAGGAAAGTATTAAATCGTGGTCCCTGCTGACTAAAAACTAAAAAAGTGGTCCTTGGTCAATAAAAGAGTGGGAACCACTGGTCTAAAATATACCCTTAAATACCCATGCAAAAACGGTGCATTACGCTAGTATTTTATATTAAAGAACCTGTATTAAGTAGAAGTACATATGCATGCGATAGTTGCCTATGCAAGTGCTTATTTTATAAACACACTACCGACAAAGAGGTGTCAAGAATTCTAGATTATGATGAAAACACGTGTCAAGAATTCTAGACATAATAGAGCTTTGTTGATTGTTAAGGCATATATTTACGATCTGTTAGCATAGTTCGCGTTTCATACAAATTCCGTCACGGATTACTCTCAGGGTTCTCGATCCGTGACCGATCCGACACCGTACCGGTTTTGAATGGATCAGCATCTTCTCTACTTGGAATAACACAACAAACAAATGATAACCGGTCATAAGTTGCAATACAGAACTCTTACCGGTGTAACATGAGAGCTGCATGCGCCGCAGTCATTCAGAAATGGTAGGTCACACGCCCTTATCTAAGCAGAACCACAGAATGAACAGGACGAACGACTCGCATTTCTGGACGAATTCGATGGCTGCCGCGCGTGGCTACCACTGCGGTGCTGCTGCCGGCGCGTCTAGGTGCACGTTAACCTTAATAGCTGAGTTGAAATACATTATAGCCTCACAATCCCCTATCATTCGAAATCTGCGTGAAAACTCCATATAGATTTTTATCCGCTAGCGTGGAAAAGTGTTTTAAAAATCATCCTACTGTATTATTCAAACTTATTTTTTTCGATGTAGTGAAATGAAAAGCTGTGTTTCGCTTGGCAGCACAGTTAATCTGCGCCTAATACTTTTGGAAGCTTCAACTTTTGGATTCTATTTATAATCAAATCCTAGAATTCTTCGCTTCCTAAGGTTTCAATATAAGTCATCATCATCATCAGCCGGAAGACGTCCACTGTTGAACAAAGTCCTCCACCATAGAGCGCCACAAAGTACGGCTATTAGCCACTTGTAACCATTGGCTACCAGCGACTTTAACGATGTCGTCAGTCCACCTAGTGGAGCCCATAAGTACTGCCGCTAAATAACAACTTTGCAGTCTTGCATAACAAATAACGTGTCACACGTGTTTCATGTTTATATAAATAAAGGATGTTGTATGTGGCTACTACCGGATATTATTATTAAACTACTGTCTTCCAGTTCCCTGCAACAAATAACATCATCATCGATTGACATGGAAAAAAAATATAATCTTAATTATTATTATTATACACTTTTTTTAAACACTTGTTACAGGTATAAGTTAATTTAAAAAAAGTAATAAACCCTGCCAATTATTTATTTTCGTTGAGTAAATGTTTAATCGTTCCATTGAGATTAAGATAAAGATACGTTTATTAGCTAAAACATGTGTGTACAAGTGTAGATCTTAAAAATTAGTTTCGTATCAACATGTTTTGACCACAGTGGGTGTACAAATAAGAGAGGCGATTTGATTGCTCCATTAAATTGGCTTATTATATACTAGCTTTCCGGGCGCGGCTCCGCCCGCGCGTTTGTCGCTTATCGCGCAAAAACATTAACCTCTTTTTGCGCAGTTGGATAAAAACTAACCTATGTTTTTTCCCGGGTCCTAAACTATTTCCATACCAAATTTCATTCAAATCGGTCCAGTAGTTTTGGCGTGAAAGCGTAACAGACAGACAAACAGACAGAGTTACTTTCGCATTTATAATATTATTACTAGCTAGCTACCACCCTCAAGTAGAAAATCTGTCGCCAAGCACCTAACGGTGTGTTCCGGCAGCTGTCCTTGAGAGCCAGTAATTTAGGCTAGCCTGAACAACATCTTCGATCATATCATCACTTACCATCAGGTGAGATAGTGGTCAAAGGTTAGCCTATAAGCTATAAAAAAAAAAAAAATGAGTACTTACTGATAGTACTGATAGTACACATAGACATACTGTTGATTTATGTAGGTACGAGGGTCATTTGAAAAGTTCTTAGCCTAACATACTTAATGAAACCACACGATTTTGAGTTTATTTTTATTGTTCAACATACTCTCCTCCGAGCTCAAAACACTTTTTCCATCGACACGGTAAGGCTTCGATACCCGTTTAAAAAAAATCTTCGTCTAACTCCTCAAAATAAGCGTCCACGGCGGCTATGACCTCTTTATTTGTAAAAAAATTTTTACCACCTAAAAATTTTTTCAGCTTTGGGAACAGATAAAAGTCGGACGGTGCTAAATCCAGTGAATATGGGGGATGAGGTAACAGGTTCGAAGCCACATTGATGGATTGCACAGAGGTGTGAACGCGCGCATTGTCCTGATGAAACAAAACTTTTCTTCTCAATAAACCTGGACGTTTTTCTTTGATTTCTTCTCTCAAATGACGCAACAGGTTGCAATAGTAATCGGAGTTTATTGTTTCACCCTTTTTTAAATAATCCACGAGAATTATACCCTTTGCATCCCAAAAAACGGATGCCATGACTTTGCCCGCCGATAAAACCACCTTTGCCTTCTTTAGGGTGGGCGATCCTGCTCTTTTCCACTGTTTCGACTGTTCTTTTGTCTCGGGTGTATTGTGGTGAACCCAGGTTTCATCCATGGTTATAAATCTTTCAACAAATTCTATTGGGTCAGCTTCATATAACTCTAAACAGTCGCGAGAAGTTGTGAGTCGGTTGCGATTTGTTCCACTGAAAGCAGTCACGGTACCCCCCGCGCAGACACCTTAGAGAATCCAAGTTCAGAAGTAATTATATGGTGTGTTCGCTCAGATGAGATGCCTACAGTCTTAGCTATCTCCTCGACAGTCAATCTTCGATCAGATAAAATTAAATCACAGATTTTTTCTTTGTTTTGATCAGTGGAAGCAGTCGAAGGCCGGCCACTACGGGGCTTGTCTTGAATGGTCTCACAACCATGTTTAAACTCTGTTGCCCAGTTTTTAACAGCCGCATACCAAGGAGCGGACACACCCAAAGTAGCAAACATGTCTTCATGTGTAGCTGTTGGAGTTAAACCTTTCAAATTCAGGTATTTTATCACTGCACGATGTTCAATTTTATCCATTTTCAAAAATAGCTCTGACTTCACTTACGGTATCACGTGTAAATGAACAATGAGTTACTGTGAATAAACTAAACTGTGCATACTTGTTGCTAAATAATGTAACTACAAAATGAGGGTAGTTATAAAAAAAAACAATGACTTTAACCATGTTAGGCTAAGAACTTTTCAAATGACCCTCGTATATAGACCTATATTGTTACATAATAGGTAATAATAAAGTATATAATTGCAAATAATGTGCATGTCAGAAAATTACAAAGTTGTCAGAAAATCATAAAATATAAATATTAGGCAAGTATGTCAAATGTATCCTGTAGGAAGTAATCTATTCCATAGTAGCACCTAGCAGTCACTAAATCTTTCAGTTTCTTTTTGAATAAGTTTGCATTAAGCTCTTTTATTATTATTATTATTATTATTTCACATTTATTTCAGATAATCAATCCATATAGTGTTAGTAATATAAACATAATAATGTTAGTTTTATACCTAATATATATACAATATAGATTCTAAATTACTATATCATTACAAAAGAAAACATCAAAATTATTTTATATTAAATTTAGCTATCGGCGCATGTATCCCATTCCAATGGCGCACGATTGGACAGTCGAATCTCCACAATATGGTATTTAAGAGGCTGTTGCTACTGTCCCTCAGGCGATGCATCAGTGAGGCCGTACGTTTGCATATTATTGTTTTAAAACAATCCGTATGTGCCTGGGAGAACATGGCTGATGCACTACAGAATCGAGACAATTTCAACAACATTCTAAATCCATTATTATACTGTATTCGTAGGGCGTTGAAAGTCTTCTGCTTATAGTTGGTCCACAGACTGCAGGTGTACATAGTTTGGCAGTATGCCTTAAAAAGGGTTATTTTTACATCATCTGTACACCTTGCAAATCTACGGGTCAACATATTGCTTCTAACTGCCAACGCCCTACGCTCCCTCTCCATATCGAGATCGTCTGAGAGATCCTCCGTGACCCAATGTCCAAGGTATTTAAATTTGGTGACTCTGCCTAAAATCGACCCTGCAAGACTAATTGGCGGCACCGATTCAGGTAACTTGTTACCGGCTTTGAAAATAAGCAGTTCACTTTTTTTTGGGTTGTACCTTAGACCATGTGCCACTGCGTACCCCTCACAGATACCCAACAGTACTTGAAGAGCCCTGACTGATGGAGTCAACAAAACCATATCATCAGCATAGCTAATATTATTAACAAATTTGCCGTCGATGAAGCAGCCAACCCCGGCTTTGTTGAGCCCATCAATCAGTCCATTCATGTAGAGGTTGAACAGTCGTGGTGACGTTAATCCGCCCTGCCTGACACCGCAATTTAACCTGTACTCATCGGAAAACATCCCAGCCCATCTTACACAATTAATTTGATTTTCATACCAGTATTTTAAAAGATTCGTTACTTCTGTGGGTGTATTTGTTTCTTTCAGGAGCTTATTCCACAAGATATTATAAGAAACAAGATCAAATGCCTTCGATAGGTCCAAAAAACAGGCATATACCGGCGTCTTTCTAGTCGTGTAGTACTGAACAGTATGCTTGAGTCTCAATATTGCAGTTTCTGTGGACAGTCCCGGCCTGAAGCCAAACTGAGCCTCGTTTAGTTCCACATATTTACTGAGTTGACGATCCAGCAAACTGTCCAGCACTTTAGCTATCACGGTAGCCAACGATATGGGCCGATAGTTATTCCCGTCAGATGCATCCCCAGTCTTGTTTTTTACAATTGGTGCTACTACTGTCTTCATAAGCGCGTGAGGAAGATAAGTATGACTAATACATAAACTAAAAAACATCGCTAGCACTCGGGGTAGATGTACTCCAGCATACTGCAAATGTTCAATACTGAGTTCGTCATATCCAGGAGATTTGCCTCTTTTCATGTTATTGATAATTTCGGCCACTTCTTTAGCCGAAAACCTAATAACACTTTTCCCTGGTTTGACCTCAGCATTCAACAGTAGCGGCATTTGCGGTAGCGACGAGTCAACTTTGAAATGCTTTCTAAAAACTTCCGCTATCTGGCGCGGCTCACACTGATCCCCCACACTGGCCGGTATGCATGACCCTGATTCCATACCTTTGGTTTGCTTCCAGAAGCCCTTTAAATCTTTATCTCTATGCCTTGTGGCCAAGATATCCATTTGAATCTGGTCTTCATTATCTTGACACCACTTAAGCCTAGACTCGAAGAGCCTTCTACTTCCACACATTTTATCATAAAGCTTTCCAGATGGTGGTTTACCCTGAAGCATCCAAAGTTGGAAACACAGTCGAGCCTCCTGGTGCGCTTCCTCTATATATAAATTCCATCCAACTACATGTTTTCGTCTTTTGATTTTATTTTTATTACAACAAATTAACGCTGTTTCTCTCAAGATATTTACAATTTTACTATACATGTCATCGAGCACTAATCTATGATTCAAATTATTACAAAAATTGTCAGCACATTTATTAAATTCTTCTGGAAAGTCAATACATTTAAGTTCAAGATTACACATTTTTCTATATTCGTCAAATTGTCCCTCACCTCGATTACCCCATTTTACTTTACTAAAACTCATATTTACGTTATTAGTTTTACATGGTAAGTGTCCTATCGTATATTCTATCTCTAGCGGTAGATGATCAGACCAATAAACATCATAACGCACCTTTATATCAGAGACACAGCGCCAAGCGGCCTCTGTTGTTATACAATGATCAATCCAACGTCTACAGTTATTATGAATGTCACTTACATAAGTATATGTGTCAGATAGTACGTTTAACTTAATGATATCAGCACAGACCCACTGCTGATCTTGACAAAAATTCAATAATTCATTACAAAATAACGCATTGGGATGAGCGTTAAAATCTCCTAAGATAATCACAGATTCGATCTCACAACTGTCAATCACCGCACTTATTTCTCCTAGTATTTCCGCAAACTCAATCAAATTGTCCGCACAGTCTGTAGGCATATATACAGAAAATACTAAAAGAGTCTTATTATTAATGCATACCTTAATCGCCGTCAATCTAACACTACGACAGGGTATAACTGCGACAGTTGCAAAAACTCCTCTCCTCCACATAAGCGCGACATTTTATACTTTGTGGTATCTTATTATATAATAATAATAATAGCATTTATCTTTCTTCCACAAAGGTTATCTCACAGTTTTTACAAAAGGTATTTTAGCTAGCTAGTAAGTACTATAACTGTTACATAGTTATATTACATTTTACAAGCAAAGATGATAAAACGTCTTCGATCATGCTTTGTGGAAGACTGGTGCCTGAGGTAGGTTTTTAGAGAAACCTGTATTACAAGTCACCAGCGATCCACTCCACGGACACGAAAAAGTTACGGCATAAGTTAAAGTTACTAATACCTAGGTAAGTATAGACAACTCAACATTTTCTGGCAAAAATATTGTCGGTAGGTTATGTATAATATGCAAAGGAAGTTATTACTAAAACTGGTTGATGTTATCAATTGCGAAATATAAAATAGACATGGTAATAGTTAGGTATACTATTATACTTAATCCTATAACAGCTAATTACAAATCATGTACGAAAAAGTTCTTAGTAACATTATTTTGAGTAAGGAAGTATAGATATTACAATGTGTGAAGAGCATGAGAATGTATGTGTAATAGTTTTTTTTTGTTTAGTGTGATGCTGCTAAAAGTTAATATACTAGGATGTCATGTTAGAGGCTGTGTGAATAAGCTGTGTAGTATAAAGTATTGCGGTACTTTATTAGTGTGCGACCGAAGCTTTATTAGTGTGCTGTGACGTGTAGTGATGTGAGCGTGTGCCTTGATGTATCTATGTGTGCTTGTAGAAAGGTAAACAACAGTATACTACTGTCATGATTTTCAATAGATTTATAGATTATTTTATCTGTACTAATATTTTATTCAATATTTCGGTATTTTAAATAGTGGCAACACACACACGATCTCGTTGTCTGTTATTCAAAAATCGACCAATCACTGTTGCGCACAATCGACCAATCGGGAAAGATTTACAACTGTCACATTTTGGAGGGAAAAATACAGGAGATGAAACCAGTCAGTCCGTCGAATGTTCATTCTGGCAAGAGACTTCGAGGCGAAAAGTACTAGCTTCAAATTGTACAAGTTTGGAATAAAGTAATTTGGAAGTATTATCTACAATGGTTTGAAATTCTTAACACTACTATATACTACTATAAATTGAAATAGCTAGTTATATAGGTATATAATTGTTTTTAAAGCCCTTTATTTTGATACCCCACTCGATGGATATATATTGAAGAAACGTTTTCTCTTTCTCACAGTATGCGTCGGAATAAAGAAACTCACAAACTTACTGTGAAAACATATAACTCCTTTTTTTCGGCAGTCGTGTAAAAAATACTTTGATCAGGATTTGAAACTGCGTCCCTAGCTGGATATCAAGGTTCTACCTAAGTTTTTTTTCGATTGCGCAAAACCATTAACCTATTTTGCGCAGTTGGATAAAAATTATCCAATGTCCTTCCCCGGGTCTCAAACTATACACATACTAATTTTCATCCAAATTGGTTCTGTAGTTTTTAAGTTTATTCGTTGCCTGTAAAAATACAAATCTTTCTTCTCTTATAATATTAGTGTACATAGGCTTGCCTATTCTGCCGAGGGCGTTAGCTAGTTTTTGGCTTCGGGTCACAGGAAAAATTAGTGCTACATGAATCAAGGATCAAAGGTTTTAGTATGTCCCAACGGACGGTCTTACTGTTTTGATTTTCCGTATATAGATCGGATACAGGGAAAATTATTATGGAAACCGGAAAATGGTCGAGGAAAAGCGAAGCAACGTATTCCACCAAATCGTCGATCTTATCGCGGTCGGTTCGTCATTCACCATTGTACGCTCAGCCTTTATGTTTATGCATGTTTCTTACACAGTATAACAACATTGCAGTAGTGTAATTCAACACAGTAAAAAATTGGCTCTTTGTATGTAGAGATAAGAATCCGCTCTGAACGTCGACCCCATGTAATACTGATTTCTAAATATTTTGGCTCCTAATTGAATAGATGAGATCTTATATTATGAGTGTATACTTAGTTTATATATAAACTAAATAAAGCCTAATTTATTCACCGTGAACATTTCATGTCCTTTTTGTGTTAACTTGTATGTCTCAACAACCACAGAACCGTTTTAGCTTACATATTCAACTTCCCGCCGAGGATTGCTCTCATTACTACGATATAGGGCTGTTTAAAAAGGATGCGATAACAGCGTTTTGCCTATGCAAATGTCCTTAGGAAACGGTGGACACTTTCCATCGGGTTGGCTGCCTGCCTGTCTGCCTGCTTAAGGGTATAAAAAACATACATACATAAATTATACCAGTGGGCCAAAGCGAAAAAGCATGTGTATAGTGCCAAAATATCGAGAGCTCAAAAAAAAAAACAAATACACATAAATATACAGTTTGTAAACAAAACTGTAGCCCAAAGGACCGTGACAGCTTAAAAACAGTTAACCTTAACTTTTTGGTGCTTCAACATTATATTCTGTTAAATTTTTGGAACGATATCTTTCCATTACTTACTTCTTAAGTTTCGTAATAATTTCAACATCCCCATTTCAATGAATGAAGCTCCTGCCTATTCGTCATGCGAACAGAAACAGAACAACAGAATAGCAATAACAACGTAATTTTAATCAAGCCTTATCTATCGAGATAACTTACTTACTTGACTGTGGCCAAAGGTTGTATTCATACCTATCGTAGCCAAATGCAGTTGCCAGCCCAGCTGCCAGTCTTACTTCAAGCGCCGTAGACTACGCACGTCTCTTATTCTCCGAATAATTGATTACGCGATAAAACGATTAAAATCCTATAATCTGTGCTAGTGATTATATTGAAACAGTGCATTTGTGTGTGTGTCCTTATCTACACGTTTATTAAGTTTTACTGAGGATTGTAATCCGGTGAGTTTTATGTTTATACTTGAGAAATATTGTTTCAAAATATTAAACTCGTCGTCCGCTCGCTTCAGTTCTAGAGGCTGAAGGCCTTGGGTTTTGTTACTCTTTTTTTTAAGTTGGCGAAAGTAAAATGTGTTACTAAACATCCAAGTGTTAGGTTTGTACTATCGTCTATTCTGTGTGCTTCTATTTGGTGATGCCTTTCTCTTAATTCTTGTTGTAGTTTTCTAATCATGGTGTTGAGTTAAACTTCTCTTTATATTCCCGTTAGTTTCATTAAATTTTGGACTTGGTAAGAATTACTGAGTTTGAATCAAAGTCCAGTATTTTTTTAATTGCTGATAGTTAAGCCATTGGCCACAATCTCACCTGATGGTAAGTGATGATGTGGTCGAAGATGTTGTTCAGGCTAACCTAGAATTATTGGCTCACCAAGGACAGCTGCCGGAACACACCGCTAGGTGCTTGTCGACAGATTTTCTACTTCTTGGTTGTAGCTACTTAAAGTTTTCAATTTTATACTTCTTCTATTTCTTTTGCTAACTTCGGAGAATAGGTACTTAACTTACATAATTATCTGGTAACGAATTAAAACTTATTTTTATGAACGTTAGCGTTTTTATCTAGGTTTTTATAATAAATAGTTAAACAGCGACCTTCCCATCTAAAGATAGATAATATCTATGTTATTGTAAACATTGTATAATATATATGAATACAAACATTTATATATGAATAATAAATTATCTTAAAATTATGAACTCTACATAGGTTATACTAGAGTACAGTAATGCGTGGCGCGTAGGCTATACATATTAACGTAGATACGTCATTTTATTTACTAACTGTTCCATTTCGGTGAAATTTTGCATAAAAAAGTTTTTGTATGTGAATTTTGAAGCAGTAATGGCTCAGTGGCTTTGGCTATGGACTGTCGTGTCGCAGGCCCACGGTTCGATCGCAATTTCCGGCGGCAGTCCTTGAAAGCCAGTAATTATGAAATTAAAGGTATTTAAGACTTAACTACTGTATATCTTAGAATGATGGGCGCAGTGCAGTTCGTCAATTATGACGAAGTGCATCTGTTATAGGTAGAGGCTATAACTCAACACCATGCGGGTCTTGAGCGTGTTCCCTCACATTTGCATAAAAAAACAACATTAAACCTTATAAAAATTAAATAAAAATTTACAATTAAATCAAAATATATTGTCATAAATTGATGTCCATTATTTAAAAGTCACTTATTCTACCTTTATCAGCTGTACAAATGTTTTTATCTCAGATTATCATGAAATTACATATTATATGAAATGATCATTAGTTAATAATTGAATTATATATTAAATAAATATTCTAAATCATTATTATATAGTACAAAATTGACATTATTGGATACATATCTTTGTCAGTTTATCTTCTAAAAATTTTACAAAATTATAATAACACTTGACAAACAAACAGACAAACAGTTTTAAACAATGCGCAAGTCTCAATTGTTTTTATTGCTGTTAGATAAGCCTTTGACCACATTTTACCTGATGGTAAGTGATGATTTGGTCGAAGCTGTTAACAGGCTTAACCTGCCTCTCAAGGACAGCTGGCCGAACACATCATCAGGTGCTTGACGACAGATTTTCTACTTGAGGGTGGTTGCTAGCAAGGCGGGCACTCGCAGAATGCCCTTCCACCATGCAGTGAAGCTCAAAGCCTGCGGTGAGATTTGAACCACGGACCTGCTGCGCGACAGTCCATAGACACTGAACCATCACCGCTTCAAATAATGTTATTTAATATAAATATAATTAATTAATTTGAATAGACTTTGACGAGATTTCAAGAACCAAACCTTGTAACTAAAACCATGTAACTTACTATTTTAAATTCTAATACTTCCATATAACTATCATAAATCAAAGTATTTTTATTATAATCTTCGTAGTTTATTAGCTAAATGTCAACTTTTCCTATTGTGGGCCTTGGCCTGAATCTCTCCAGTAATGTGGGTTACAGCTAATAGGCAATATTCTCACAACATTTTGCCTTTCTCTTAGATGATGGGAATTCTCGACTTTAGAAAATGCCCAACACGATTGCTTTTGAAAATTATATTTATTTACGTACTAAGTACATAATTCTGCATATATCAAATACTTGGCTGAAACCTGTATTTGAATAATTGGAAAGGAATATGTTATGTTATTATTTGTTACAACGGTACAAGGTATTTTGTAAGTCGAAAGTGTGGACGCTAGCAACAGTTGTATTCCGGTCTCCGCACTATTTAAAATTCTGGTCTAATCCTAACATTATTTTCAGTTCTGATCATTGTGTATCATCTCGAATTAATATAAGTACCTACGTAACGTAAGCAAATAAGAAATAGATTTATAAAACTATGCTTAACGCCACAGAACACAATGGCATTAAATACCAATGTACAATTTCTAAAATACCAGGAGAATAGAAGTTCATGGGAGTTTCATACTTCAGATCTCATTCTAGGAAAACTGAACTTATATTACATGCATTATGGGCTAAAATTGTGATCGTTCAATGATCTATTTATTAAACTCAAAGTACCAGGAGAGCAGAAACTCACGGGAGTTAAATACTGCAGATATTTTAGTGCGTAAGCGTTTTGACCTTCGAGCATCTGATCGAAGGGTGTAACCGGATTACCTACTAAAAATAGTGTTATACTTTGTAAGAATCAGAAAAAAAACTGCGTGATATTCTGATTCTTATTTCTTTAAGGTTATACGATTATTTAGTTAGGGTGTAGATAATTTTAATGATTTCGTTAGCTTTTGTACTTTATAATGCAGTTTTTTGCAAACACGGCATATTTCTTGGAATATATACTGGCATAGATTACTGACTTATGTAAATTAAGATTTTACTGCGAACAAAAATAATTAAAACGAGTAAAGTGGTAAAATATGTAAAAATATTGCAAATATGTTTATAATTTTATGGTGCAAATTACCTAATGTTTTTGCAGCCTTCATTTTGTATTCCAAATACAGCGATTTGCATTTCTAACCTAAGACTACTATGAAAATTACTAAGAAAAAACAGTGTACACAGTATTGCATCTGCACATATTATATTCGATCAACTCGCTATCGGAAAAATCTGGTAATCTAGGTTAGGACTATTGAAAAACAATTCACATTGTATGGCAATAAAAATCTATAATACGAGTAAAATCCCAATTGACATACGAAATTTGCCTTGCCCTTTAATACATTAAAATTTCAAAATTGGTTATTGCAGAATTCTTTTTATTCCCTTGAAGACTTTTTTAAGTCTAAGACTAAAGTTATTAGTAATTTACATCTTGTCTCTTTGTTATTAGTAATTACGTTCTAATGACATGCTTGTAAATACTAATAATACAATTTATGTAATATTGTTTATTGTGACATAATAATTTTTGACATTGTAGTAATTTTTATCGATCTATTTATTTTATTATGAAACTGTAGTGAGTAATTAAAAACTGTATAAGATTCTAACGATTTATTATATATCTTTATATTTATATTTCAAAATTTGTCCGCGGCAGAACATGTTGGAAACTTTAAAACCTCTTTATTACATCTTATATAATTGTGTACCCATGTTTCTGACAAATAAACTATCATTTCATTTCATAATCAAAATTCAGGTTTTTTTGGACTAAGTAGATTAGTAGTCGTTCCGCTTAAGGTTTTCGGTTCTTGTGTAATATGTACTTTAGGCAATTTTTTTCCGTTTCATCGTTTCCATATTTAATTTTCATTCCATCATGCCAATCCTGAACGAAGTACTGTCCATCCAACCAAGGCCCCTTCAATTATTTCAACCACAAAATATTCTGATTTCATTATTGCATCGTTTCTTTACATTGCTTAGCATCACACTTGTTTTTCGTAGTACTATGCAGTGCAGTTATATTTAGGCATTTACATTTTAGTTTAGAGTTAGTATGTCTCTATCATTTTCTTGTATGTTAACACCTTTTCAATATTGTATGGTGGTCCCCGGATCTTGGCGGTAAATAGGGGCTTTTAGTGCTTTTCAAGGACATATTTTCTTGAGTAATAATTAGTTGCTGAAAAAAAGGAAATGACAGGAGCCTTAGTGGCAGCCCTAGACTCTATAAACAAAAAGATTTCTCTAGAGCCATTATCCAGAAAGAAACTCTTGCCCGAGAAGGGATATGCTGAAAACAGCGCAGGTTTTCTCCTGTGAGAAGGGACTAACGCTGCATAAGCTGAGCATAACGAGAATAGCCATGTTGCCCCTAAAATTTAATGAGAATACATCTTAGAAATTTGGTAAATAAATAAATTTATTTTATATATATTTTTATATTCACTTTTTACACTGCCTTTTAAAATACTGATATATTTTTTTACGTTTTCATATTTAAATATGCTATATATGCTAATATTTTCTTTTACTAGTTTTATAATATGTTTGTAATATATTGTCGTATGACAAGTTGATTTATCGTAGATGTGTATGTAGGAATCTCACTATCTAATCAAATTTAAATAGTTAATTAGTTCATTAATCATCGGATTTGTCAATATGATTTAGTTTGTGTCTGATATTATCAGTTGTACCTTTTTACGTGTAATTTTTATGTTGTTTCTATTATAATTTCCTTATTTTACTATATCTTTTATCTAAATTATGATCGTCAATGAGCTAAGTTGTCGAAATTCAAAATATAAACGTTCTACGAAGTTTCCGCAATTACGGTTAAAAGAGGTTGAATGTCACGTCAGTGATTGTCAGGTGTCAATTTTGCAGCTGTCATAAATATGACAGCCGCCATTACGTCTAATTAACATATACCTCGTTAATTTCCAAATACTTTTAATGAAAAAAATATGACATATTTGACAAATATCATCGAATACAATTATTAAATTATATTTTTTGTTGTTTGTTGTGTATACCTGTATTGTTAGATGTCAGTTGTCAAAAATGTGACAACTGGCAGACACTAAATTGCGTCGATTTTATATTGCCGGAGTATTGATTTACACAAGTGGTTTAGCTTATCAATTTATCAAGTAGTATGCAATATTTTACCGCCTCGATGGTTCATTGGCGAAAGCGGAACTTCAGAATCCGAGGTCCTGGATTCGTTTTCTGGGTCAGACTGTTATTCGATTTTATTTGACTGAGAAATTCTCATTAGTAGTTCCGAGTCTGTCAATAGAGTGGCATCATATCACTAAGGCCGAAAACATTGCAAATAAAAGTGAGCGGTTCAAACAACTCTACTGTCCCTAAGACTAAGCTAACAAGTGCTTAACGGTAGAAATATGTATGAAGTAAGTACTTCTCCGGACGAAGTCTTTCACAAAGAGTTCTTTCTACTGCTACTATGTCTTACTATTGCTTCTAAAGGATTTAAAGGTGAGATGATGAAAATATAAAAATGGAGATTGAAATCATTTTGTGTCAGTACACTTTATTTTTACAAGCTTTTATTTAGTTGTGTCCCGATGTTTGTCATCAAATCTTGCAAATTAAATTTGATACACTTCCCGGTTCCCCGGTTAAAGAAAACTGTATACGATGGTTTCGTTTATTTACTTTTTAATGTATTAATATTAACTAAGGAACTTTGCAATGAAACAACACAACCTCTTCGAGTTTGGGCTCACTCGAATCGTCTTGACGAGCAGTTTGTCTTTCAATGGTAGTCAGGGTCTGATGATGGAGCTAGAAGGTGAAATGAAACGACGCAACCCCATCGAGTTTCATATCGCCTTGGCGAGTACTTTATTTTTAGATGTACCAGGGTCTGCTCTGAGGTTTGACCTGGAAGGTCATAGAAACTCAATAAAGAAACGATTTAACCCCATCGAATTCAATTTTTTTCAGTTATTGTTATCATTAACAAGAACATAATAAGCTTGATTTTTTTATAAAGTATTTTTTATTGTGATTCTTGTTTGATACAAGGGTCAAAGTGAAATCGTCAACATGGCCTTATAATATAACAACTACTTCAATTAAGTTATTGAACTTTCTCCCGGTGTAAGCACGAGATGGCATCATGAGGTGAAAGTGGGCCCCTGTGGTTTTGGCAGTTTGTCTTTCGGGTCAGGTCAGGTCATTCAGAATATTTATTCCGAATACAGTCTGCAGAATAAAGATTACGGGCGTACGCGGGAAAGATAAAAAAGTTTTTTAGTTCTATGTTAAAAAAGTTAAAAAAAAAGCACGAGATGGGCAGAATGTTAACTACATAACTATATTAATAGTTTATTAATGATATGATGGAAACAATAAATTCTTAAAGGATCTAGGTTCGATAAACTACTAATCCTGCATATGATCGTACTTAGTTATACTATACATTATTAAAGTAAGTAACTAAAATATTTTTTAACCTCCCAAGCTCGAATAGGCGTAATTCGAAGTCTGCTTTGGAAAATGCTTTTTATCGGCTAGCGTGGAAAAGTTCTGTATAAAAATTCCATAAAAAATAATTTACTTTCCTTATTACCATTATTAGTGATTTTACGGTATATATAACGCAAATTTACTACTTCTTAAATCAAGTACATTTTTACATTTTCTTGCATTTTCCTAGCTAAAATGAGGTGAGTAATTGCGTGTTACGCTCAGCAGGACTGTTATTTTGCGTCTCGTCTCCTACCTTTGAAACCCTCGCTTAGCTCAGAATTCTATATTTATACCGCTCGCTTCGCTCAAGTTTAAATGCTAGAATCCTTCGCTTAAAGGTACTGGTGTCAAATAACAACTTTGCAGACTTGGATAACAAATTTTTCTATCTTCTTGTCTACATAGATATCTTATCAAATATAGTAAGTACCAATAATCAGTTCTATTACAAAAAATATCATTATACATATATTTAATATCATTAGTACAGTCGCCTGCAATAACATGTATACACATTGTAATTTTCAAAAGTGTGGCATAGACTTTAGTTTCTCTGTATGTACACAGAAGTATCTTAAAATTAAAGAACAATTAGAATGGCTCATGTTTATGTTAACTTCGACGATTAAGAATTTAATGACAGCATATTATTTTGAAAATTTCGAAGTGTCTACTTGTTATTGCAGGCGACTGTACGTTGGCAACATCTATTAAAAGTTATATATCGATGGAGTGGTTTTATCAAAATCAAAACAACCCAAGTTTTTTTTTCTAACTTCACAAGTGCACAAATATACATCTCATATCCTCTAAATTACATACAAAAACTTTATGCATACGTATACCTACGTAATTTTTACCAGTCATTCAACATTTAGGATTCCGTACCCAAAGTGCAAAATGGAGCCCTAATATTACGTTAATAATTAACGTCACTGTGCTGCGTTCCTTGATAATAATAGTTCCTTAATGATAAAAATACAGCCAGGCACCCCTATAATAGGGGGGCTATATTTTCCTTTATGTAGGATTCGTAAGAGGTGAATAAAGGAAAAATAAGATGGGCAGCAGTGCCTTCTATAGTACGGCGATCTTATACCAAGCATGGGAATGGCAAAACTCCCCTTAATGGAGAATGCTGTGTTCAGCAATGGATAATTCGACCGATTAGCCTTCTGTTAGCAAATAAAAATACCCACAGAAATAGTAATTAAACAACTTTAAACGGTTTAAATCGTGTATATTTATCATTATTTTTGTCCCGACGACGTTTCAATCAATTTGCAGTGATCGTGGTCACGGGGTGACTAATTGGTTTTATTTTTCACATGAGTTATTAAGAAATTATTTGGTCTACCGTCAGAAATGTTATATTAATCATAATGTTTAAAGTTGTTTAATTACTATGTGTAACAATCGCGAAAACCTAAGACCTACAGAAATGCTAAAAACTCACATTGTGTGTTAGTTTTGGGTCGCAAATTATGTAAGCAAAATAAGTTAGTCGTAAGCAAAATTACGATTGAACGATTTGTAATACCTATCGTATAGGTTTTTAAACTACAAAGCTACAAATGACGTCGCGATGTGCTATTTTTGACCCGTGTCCGAATTCAGTGATCGTTTTTTGACAATTGCGAGTTTGACAGTTGACAAGAATTTATTATAATAATTATACGAGTAAATGTGGAAATTCGTGAATGAGGATGGGAGAGTCTATGTTTATTACTCTCCTTCACTCCGCAACGGCTGAACTGATTTGTATGAAACTTTGAATACATATACTTTGGTTCATGGATTTACACATAGGATCCTTTTCATCATCACCATCGTCACTTTTCATCGATAACTACGCGGGTGAAACCGCGCGGTAGGTGCAGTTAGTAAAAAAATAAAATGATAAATACGAGTACATAACATACCTAAGTAAAAAATATTTCGTGGTTTAGCACGGAACCCTTAGTGTGATTGCGACTCGCTGTTGGCCGATTGTATCTCTATTAAAATAATATTTTCGGTACATCTTGGCAGTGGTTTTTATTCCTTGATATGACTGGACATTTATCAAATATATGTGTGTGTGTGTTTAATTTATGTAGTTTTTGTTATTGATAAATTAAATAGATAGCGTCTAGGCTAGACTACTCTGGCCGTTTACAAATCGTTACATTAAATATGCATGTGTAATCTTTTACGAAATAAATGTTATTTCAAGTTCAAATATAGTTGATTTATGTTTAATTTAATTTTAATTAATGAATTAGCAAAATATTATATCGATATTATACAGTTGATATTTTAGTCAATTCTAGTTATCAAATCTTGTAAGGTCAATGAAAAACTGCAGAAAGTTTAAAAAAAAATGGTTATGCATAATTTATTTTTTAAATCATTGTATACCACCCATATTTTATTGTAGGAGCCGTTATAAAGAAAATAAGCGAAAAGCGAAGAAGGGAATGACGTGCCATCTTACTCTGCGATCCCCAAATCGCCTGCCAAGCGTGGAGATTATGGCAAACCTACTAACGTGGGAGGTATTTGTGGAACAGTGGATATCTCAGCAGTTGATGATGATAATGACATAGGCTATTAATGTTACAAAATCTCATCATGTTTATCATGCTAAACTGTTTTTGATTGCCCACAAATCAAGTACAACAACACCGTTTCGTCACAAACGAACCTTTGATAGGTATTTGTTACGAAACCGATGGAAATAATCCCAAAGTCCATGGTCCTATGCCAAGGTCTTCAACTCTTGAGAAACCACATGGTTTTTTGTCAGCTGTTAAACGAAATTCCTCACAGTCATGTCATCCTAGTACGTTAATGGTTCTTGTATAATATATTCTTTCTTATTTTTTTCGGAACAAGCACGAGGCCCACCTGATGTTAAGCGGTGTCCTCTGCCTATAACATATGCATTTCGTCATAAGTTGCTAACTGCACTGCGCCCGTCACCCTGATAAATACAGTTGTTGAAGTCGTTGTGCCTTTAATTTTACTGAAGGACTGCTGCCGGACCACACCTTTAGGTGCTCGATGACAATTTTTTTATACATAATGGTGATTGTTAACGCCGGCTTAACTACGCCGTATGATGAAAGGGCATTTTGCGAATGCTCGCCTGGCTAGCTACTACCCTCATGTAGATAATCTATCACCCAAGCACCTAACAGTGTATTCCGGCAGCAGTCCTTGGGAGCTAGTAAAGCTACAGGCACATGAGACTTAAGAACTGTATTTTTTTAAATATTTTTATTTTGGCAATGACGCATGCGTTGCTGATTACAAATTAACAACTGTATGTCTCAGTATGACAAGAGCAGTGCAACTCGTCACTTGTGATGAAATGCATCTGTTATAGGCAGGATAAGTCCTAACATCAGATGGGACTCTCGCTTATTCCGTCACAATTTCATAAAAATACAAACATAATTAATATTTAATAAGCAACTTATCCATCTTCGAACACAATATGGTGAAAAAATTTATTTTGTACGGAAATTTCGGTAAGAAATCTATGCTGGTGTTTTTTTCTTAACTGGTTGATTAATCGGTATAAAAAAAAATTAACTCCAGCTGTTACAAAACTAGTTTTTGAAACGCCTCAACGACAATGAGTTTTCTCCGTCGTATTAAAAAATTTAAAACCTGACCACCGGTATCCATGAAAGTGAAAAGTATTAACACTACATAGTATAAAACAAAGTTGTTTCCAGCTGTGTGTCTGTCCCTATATATGCTTTGATCTTTAACACTACGCATCGGATTTTGATGAATTTAGATAGAATAATTCATGTAGAACGTTTTATGTATAATACATGCATGATATAGTAGAGTACTGATAATTTTAGAGGTTTCTAATGTGACGTAGTATATAAACACATATTTTCGCGCTTACATTTCAAACTCTGCTGGCTGAACCCTACGAGATAGATCAAAATAATGTACTACAGTATTGTACACCTTAAAAAGGGCTACAAAAAAGTCCTCAATGGTATATGTCTATCTCTTATGGATAACCCACAATGACCATTATTTGAGCTTTGGGTGTTTTTCACATGGCCAATTATGTCGCTCTTTCCAGATTAACCTCTATAGAAAACATGTTTGTATTGTCTAATGACAAAAAAGCTGTGAATGTTGTATAAACATTCTGTACTATATTTAGTATTAGCATTGCACCCGTGCAAAGCCGGGGCGGGTCGCTAGTTTTCTACAGTTTTAGTTTTCTACAGTTCAGTTAGCCAGTAGTAGTTATATATGTATAACTTCATAAATATATATTTAAAATCTGTATGTACAACACATATGATGCAATAAAGAATTGAGAATTGAGCCTGAACAACATTTTCGACCACGTCATCACTTACCATCAGGTGAGATAGTGGTCAAAGGCTAACCTATCAGGCATTTAAAAAATGTTATTGGTAATATGCTAACAACCTCTTAGGGTTGACAGATGTCAACATAGTCATAGCAGATGCTAATCGTAACAAATATTTTGAGATGTTTTTTTTTATATATATTTTTTTTGTGTCTTAATGCCTACTCCAAACCAAGAGCGTTCACCGCGGCAACACTGGACCGCACCGTGCTCCATTTGAATAGAGTTTTGAATATTTACGTCGAGCAAAGTAATAAAAAATATGAAATAATACATTACAGGCACAAAAGACTTTTAACATTAGATGGGCCTCGTATTTATTCCGTCAAAAACACATAAAAAACACGAAAAAAAAATCCGTCAAAAACACATAAAAAACACAAAAAAAAATTTTTTTTTTTGTTTTTTTAACAAAGGAAATATTTTCAAAATGTTTGTTAGGACTAGCAGATGTCAACCCTAAGTGGTTGTTACCATATTACCAATAACCCTGTGTAATATTCGCGTATTTTGGTCAAATAAAAGGTTATATTTTGCTTGGTTGGATAGTCTCATTCAGCAACGCAAAATCTTATGTATTGCGGATACTGTTTAATATTTCGTAACACATAAGACAGCCTCGACCGGTAACGCAGGTTTTGCGTTATGCACGCGTTAGGTCACGTGTCGAACGCCTTATTATAACATGTTTGGTAACGTTTGACACAGAATCGTTTCCGCCATTCAACGATGTCGAATCCTCTCTTTAGTGTACACAACCCATGAGTAAAACGGATTTATTATTAATGTCACTGTGTTGTCTGTTTGTGTATATATATATAGGTCATAAACAGAAAAAGTTATAAACCTGAAGTTTACATATATATACGACTTTTTTTTGTGCCTGATAATGACTTTGACCACTATCTCACCTGATAGTAAGTGATGATGTGGTCGAAGATGTTGTTCAGGCTAACCTAGATTTACTGGCTCTCAAGGACAGCTGCCGGAACACACCGTTAGGTGCTTGGCGACAGATTTTATACTTGAGGGTGGTAGCTAGCCAGTCGGGCATTCGGAAAATAACCTACCACCATGGTATAACGACTGCCATCCGAAGACAACAACCGGGACGGCTTAACGTGCCCTCCGAAGCACGCAAGCGCTCAGTAGTAATGTCACTAGCGGTCACCCATCTAACTCATGACCTCATCGGGCGTTGCTTATCTTAGCTGATCGGTTAAGAACGGCTAAGCAAACTACGCTAGGAACGTTTAAGGCGATACATGCGTTAATGTTTCTCCTATATTATGAAAATTACACAATCATGTCCTGAGGTCAACTCTTTGTTATTTAGATTTAATTTATAAATAAATTAAAAGAATGCACCGATATGTTACGCAAACTCCAAACGCAAGGTAGCGACGAGGTCAGTTTTGCAGTTGAGCCAGCTGCTCAGCGAAGAGGCGATGTTACGTGTAAGAGGTGATCTTTCAAAGTATTTCAAGGTATTTTTATTGATTACGGATGCAATCCGTACTGTTAATAGTTTTTATTGTGAATAGACATCATCAATTACCAACGTAGCTAGCGTGCTTACGTGCTAGCGACCACCCTCAAGTTGAAAATCTGTCGCCAAGCACCTAAAGGTGTGTTCCGGCAGCAGTCTTTGAGAGCCAGTGAAATTACAGGCACATGAGACTTAACAACTATGTCTCAAGGTGACGGCCGCAGTGCAAATCGTGACTTGTGACTAAATGCATCTGTTATAGGCAGAGGTTAGTCCGCTTAACATCAGGTGGGCCACGAGCTTGTTCCGTCAAAATAAAGTAAAAAAAAACATGCGAGGAATTAATATGGTTAATGACTTTGTCAGCTTTGATAAAAAAAAAAACTTAATACATTTGATGAAGGTATGTATATTAGGTACATATGTGTATCACTGTAACAGCCAGATTGACCACTAACAAAACACAGTGGCCGCCAAAACTGTTGTATGTAAAAAAAATAACGTAACCGACATCCAACTCTGAAAAGTATGTAATCTTGTGGAAGTCGGATCGTGTTAATGTGAAGTCAGTATTTTGAATCAGCATGGTACCGACTTCAATAAGTTATTTCTCGATCGTGGGCTCGGTGAGTCAAGACCTCCTGAAGATGCTTCGTTTAGAAGCGAAACTAGTCGGGTATTCTTCCGGTTAGGCTGCGTGGCGTTTGTGACGTCACGTAGATGACAGGAAAATTAGGCGGAATTGTCACTAGATATATAATTTTATGCTTTTTTAAGTGTTTTATTTAAATATTATTTAATGTTTTTTAGGAAACTTTTAAAAGTATTTATTATTAAATATGGATTTCCGCAAAGTAATGCCTGAATCTATTCATTATTTCAATAAGTTATTTCATTCCTTTTGGTGATTGAAGTTGGCTACGTTACATTTAATATATTTTTTTCTGCAAATGTATATAGTTCAACATTTATTAAGAATATTGAGTGTAATTGTAATATTTTTAACTGGCTCAACGAATTGCAATTCAACGGGGCAATGCTGCCAGCATGCTGGGCACGCTGCCAACTGGTACTGGGCTGGAGCATTTGGACTGCTTGTGAGTCTGCTATGACTAAATGATTTTATTGTAGTAGCTGTAGTGTTGTATATAGTTCGTAGTATTTTTTTTTAATAAAGGCAATCCGCCGGAAAAAACAGAAAAAAAATATTGTAATTAATTTGGACTAGCAACTTAACCAAATTCGCCCTTATAGCTTAATTAATATTATTTAAAAGAATATAATGTTCACCCAGATATGTGATAAAAAAGTTGGTAAATATTTTTTTTTATTGTATATAGCTGATAGTCTCTACTTTTAACTACCTTTGACCACAAATTGTATAACTTTGGTAACATGACTCATTGGCATAATCACGCGTGACCTAATGTTCCTTATGTTGTAATTATTACAAAGCCACCAAAACCTGACCTTATACAAACGACGAAAAGCAACAACATATCACATAACACGAATACCATCTACTTAATAACCAAATTAGCTGCGCCCCGCGGTTACACTCGCGTGGTGATCGATGATTATGATGATGATGATGAAAGTATCCTATGAGTTAATCCAGTGCTTGATCTACCTCCATACCAAATTTCATCAAAATTGGTTCAGTCGTTTTAGCGTGAAAAAGTAACAAACATATAGACATATGCTCAAACTTTCGCCTTTATAACATTAGTATGATTATTTAATTTCGACGTAACATTTTCCATGTTTTTTTTTTAAGCATTTCAATGTAGTCAGTACAGTTCCGTTCCATAACCTTCTGTGGGGTGTCAAAAACGACGAATAAGGGAATGCGCCAAATAAGCGGCTTGGCACCAATGTGAGTAGTCTATTGATGCACATTAGGCGCGTAGAAGGTTATTTTTATCATCATAATCAGTTCATAATTGACAGAATAATCGTGTAACAAACGAAAAAAATCATGAAATCAAATTGAGAACCTCCTCGTTCTAGGAAGTCGGTTAATAAAACTGTTCCGTTAGACTAGACTGCTAACATTGTGCATTTGAAGTCAATATTTCTGTTGGTCTGTTTTTACGACGTCCAATTAGGAAGGTGTGGGATAATCAATGACGCTTAAGCCACTTGAGTGTGAGCATTGATCCACATTTTGCGAAAAAAAAAGACAAAAACAACTCATAAAATTAAATGTACTGACCACTGTGTTTACTCCGAATCGGTTTTCGAAAGGACTACGGCGAATATAAATAAAAAATAAACCTACGAATATGCCCTTATACATATAGACACTATTAATGTTAACGTAAACACGGAAATTAAACAAAAAATCGGCTAAGTGCAAGTCAAACCCCGTTCTTTTAAGTTTCCGCATAAGAACAAACCGTGAAAAAAATCTTTTGATTGCTGATTTATAACTACATCAAGAATTGCCGTTTTCAGTCAGTATTTTTTTTTCTTTGTATAGATAGAACGAAATATAGAATGAACTAGCTTTCCGACCCCGGCTCGGTTATTGTGGTGTCGGGTAATGCGTTATGTCGGTTATCGCGTAAAACCATTAACCTCTTTCTGCTCAATTGGATAAAAAGTATCCTATGTCCTTCCCCGGGTCTCAAATCTCTTCATACCAAGTTTCATACAAATCGGTCCAGTAGATTTTAAATTTATTCGTTGCATACAAAAATACAAATCTTTCCTCTTTATAATATTAGTATAGATAAAGTACATACTGCATCAGCTGGCATACTGTGTCCGCTGCTGGATACATCCTCCTTCATTTAGGGGGGTTTTACCATAATCCCCACGCTTGGCAGGCATTTTGGGGATCGCAGTTTAAGATATCAGTTCCTCAGAAAGCGGTGCTGCCCAACTTCCGGTATTTTACCATTAGTCTCCTTATACGACACACGTGTGACAATTTAGCCCGGCACCCCACGGGCCCAGTAAATTACATAAGATACTGAAATTCCAGATTCGTATAGTTACCTCGTTACTAAAATGGCCTATATAAATAATAGTCTATCTTTATATAGGCCACGAGCTCTGAGTAATAAAAAAAGTGCTAGGCTACAGAAAAAAGTAACGCTTTGCATGTACTTTTTTTCCCTAAAATATTTTACACTACAATTAAGTTTATAATTCAGTAAACGATATTGTTTTGGGTTGGGTACAATTCCGCACAAAATATCTAAATTTAAATTTTGTTCGTATCCTATTTCCCGTGATCCGTGACATACGATCTGAAAAATGTAGAATTAAAATCAACAGAGCTCCGTTTTCCCCGTGAGGAATCCTATAAAGAGCAAATAGAGCAAAAAGATATAAACGAGGACCCACTTAATGTTATTGACGTCACATGCCGTCTGTGCGCATGTAGTGTTCATTTTGATTTTTTTTGTTTGTCGTTGAGAGCTAGTTTCCATTCTAGGTACCTTTTATCACCTTCAACAAATTCATCTTTTACCTGCATATGATATTTTGGTCAAAAGCTGGCCTATTATAAAGAAGAAAGAACCTGTAGGCTGCGTATTTACCACATATGTGCATAGAAGAAATGCAGTGTGCGAGGAAAAAGTGTTGCCAAGCACCTATCAGTGTGTTCCGGCAGCAGTCCTTGAGAGCCAGTAAAATTACAAGCACATGAAACTTAACAACTGTATGTCGTAGGGCGACGGGCGCAGTTTAATTTGTCACATGTGACGAAATGCATCTGTTATAGGCAGAGGATAGTCCGCTTAACATCAGGTCGGCCTCGTGCTTTTTCCGTAACGAGCGCATACTAAAACCCAATATGATCGCTTTATTTACCTATAGCCTCGCCAGGCCTGGCTCACTCCGCACTTTAGGCGCAAAGCGTTACCATCGACAAGAGTTGTAATAACCATTAAATCATCTAGTTATACAGATACATTTTTCAGTTCATTGAAAACAACTTAAATATTACTTAACCGAGTTTGGTAAAATTTAAATGGGCCCAAATTGGAGGAGTGTACCTTGAAGTTGTCCCTTTTAAATTTCATTACCTAACAAGAACATAATCATCAAAATCAGTTTAATTGGCTGAGTAATCGCAAAAACAAACATTAAAAAAAAACACACACACCGTCAAATTGAGGACCTCCTCTTTAGGAAATCGGTTTAGCCAGCGAAACACACACATCATTCGCCTTGTACCAACGCTTCATCTTCGCTTAAATCTTAGAATGTCATACAATTTAAGATTCAGAAAAAAAAACTATATTGAAGCGCTCGTAGCGAAGTTTGCTTAGCCATTCTGAATCGATCAGCAAAGTTAAGCAACGTCCGCCTCGGTCATGACTTGGATGGGTGACCGCTGGTGACATTACTACTGAGCGCTTCCGTGCTTCGGAGGGCACGTTAAGCCGTCGGTCCCGGTTGTTGTCTTAGGATGGCAGTCGTTACAGCATGGTGGTAGGGCACTTTGCGAATGCCCGCCTGGCTAGCTACCACCCTCAAGTTGAAAATCTGTCGCCAAGCACCTAACGGTGTGTTCCGGCAGCTGTCCTTGAGAGCCAGTAATTCTAGGTTAGCCTGAACAACATCTTCGACCACATCATTACTTACCATCAGGTGAGATAGTGGTCAAAGGCTAACCTACCAGGCATAAAAAAAATAAATATTATAAATGATTTTACCTTATGGTATATTTACATATTATGTATTCAAGTTCACATGCGCATCGCATGTCCATGAACTGTCGGCGAAATATATAATATATTACTTAAATGTGCTAATGAGGCAATACTTTTTATATGTGCTAAATCATTAAAGATTGACGTAAAAAGCGTTGTTAATTATCAGACAGTAAATCATAGAATTTTAGAAGAAAAACAGGTAGATGCGTTACCTTCGAAAATAGAAATTTGAAACATAGAATCACATTCTACGAGGATGTTTAGAAGTGGCACTCAGGGGTACGTTCCTGTATTTATTGTACCAAGGCAAATTTTGCTCTAATCGACACGGCGCGACGTTCCAGCTTTCCAATCGAGCTTTATTTGATCCTGACAAGATTTGATTATACCGATTGCGGGCTACTTGTTAGAACTAATTATGCTCTGCTTAGCCTAAATATTACCTTTTGAATCGGCCAAATCTTGGGTAGCTGTCAAATGTGACAGATTTTACAGTAAATAAAAAATGTTGAGCAAGCTAAGCCAAAGATTAGTGATTACTAAATTACTATTGTTTAACTAATGAGACCGATTTCCAGAGGATGCAGAAAGTATTTTACAAACTAAAAATTTTGCTATCAATCTCTTTTTTTATAGTAGTTATAAAGGTTGTTCCAGAATCATCGGGCAAATCTAGCTCGACCAATATTTGCCCACCTAGTTTTGCAGGAACGAACCCCTGCGTCAGCATGGTTGGTATTATAACATCACTCAAGGAAGAGTAGCTGTGGGCGAAGGATATTGTCATTTCTAGTATATTTAGGGTCATATTTACTAAAAATAATTAGTTGCTGAAACAAGGAAATTATTGGGGCGTGTCAATAGCATGCCTAGATATTATATATAAAAAAATACAATTGCTATAGAGGTTTGTTTTTCAATTGCTTTTTCCGTGCTTCGGAGGGCACGATATCCGTCGATACAAAAAATTGTTTTCACATTCGCTCGTGAAGTTCTTGTTTATGTCCGGTATAAGTGTATTTTTAAGGTCTAGTGCATAAATGTCTGCATAAATGTCTGTTATTTAAGCACAAGTGCGTAAAAGTTTGTTTTCTTTTTACTTGTTCAAAGAGATACAGATTGTATTTATAAATTTTTTGGTGACCGAAGGGCTCGTGAAGCCGTCGATCCTGGTTGTTGTCGATTGCAGTCGTTATAACATAGTGATAGGGCATTTTGCGAATGCCCGCCTGGCTAGCTACAACTTTCAAGTAGAAAATCTGTCGCCAAGCACTTAACGGTATGTTCCGGTTGCCATCCTTGAGAGTCAGTAATTCTATGTTAGCCTGAGCAACATCTTCATCACTTACCATCAGCTGAGATAGTGGTCAAAGGCAAAAAAATCGGCCAAGTGCGAGTCGGACTCGCGCACGAAGGATTCCGTACCATTAGCTATACAACATTAGACTTCATATTTTAACCTTTTTTTGTTTTAACTGGTCCGACTCGCTCTTGACCAACTTTTTGTATTTGTTGTTATAGCGGCAACAGAAATACATCATCTGTGAAAATTTCAACTGTTTAGATATCAGCGTTCTTGAGATACAGTCTGGTGACAGACGGACGGACGGACGGACAGCGAAGTCTCAGTAAAAGGGTCCCGTTTTTACCCTTTGGGTACGGAACCCTAAAAAAGGGTGTACATGAGTATTGGAAAATCACATTCCGTCTTCTTGATGTGAGTAGTTTTTATTTGTATGCCGTAATCGCCGCAGGTATATGTGCTAGCTTTCACCGCCACACTTTAGCCTTGCGGTGCTTACGGTAAAATGTTATTATTGTTGCCTATGCCGCGCCGGCACATTTGGGTATCTCTTTACTGCCGTGTTAAAATAGTTTAGAAGTGTGATTTTTATGAGAGTAGGCCGATGACCTCAACTTCGCCAAGCACCTAACGGTGTGTTCCGGCAGCTGTCCTTGAGAGCCAGTAACTCTAGGTTAGTCTGAACAACATCCTCGACCACATCATCACTTACCATCACGTGAAATTGTGGTCAAAGGCTTACCTATCACCAACAAAAAAAAAAACTTTTTAGCGTTCCGTACGAAAGGTGATTTATTTATTTATTTTATTTATTTATTAATTATTACGGACATACCATTTACAATAATTAATCAAAATCAAATTTACATGGTCCTAAAAATAAATTACAATATTAAATAAACATATAATAAAACATTTGTCAATAATAATTATACAATTTATACACGTTTAATTTGGAATCATAGACTCAACATACTCAGACCGTTCACAATAGATTAAACAAAGAGACAACAGTTCCATCCATCCATCTACAAACAAATCACAACTAGGATTTTGATCCAGGATAGCGTTAAACGCGGCTAGGATACGTGGCAGTGTAGAATTAGCACGCGCGACTGTGAGGTGACGAGGCTCTGCAAACAGCACGTGATGTCGGCCTCTAATATATTTATCCGGAACATAAAACCTACACAATTCCTGGACCAACTCTGGACAGTCAATAGTACCCCGAAGAATCTTAAGGCCAGTGACAATCTGATCGTTAAGGCGGCGTACCTGCAACGAATGATACCCTAAACACCCCATAATAAAATTTGTAGGGTACATATATGGATAATATCCATACTGGCGCTTGTAAAGGAACCTCAGGTATGCTTTCTGGACCTTCTCAAGAGCTTTGTGATTTGTAAGTTCATATGGGTTCCAGATGCAGGCACTAGACTCCAGCTTCGACCTGACAAGCGTGCTGAACAACAGTTTGACGACATTGTTGTGTTTGAAATCACTTGCATTTCTAAGGACGAAACCTAGTCTCCTGAACGACTCCTTCACAAGCGCACAAACATGATCATGAAACGTGAGCTTCCTATCAAATGTGACCCCCAAATCTTTTACCGTGTTAACCCTGACTAGTTCCTCGTCGTTAATTTTGTATGGGTGATTACGGAACCCTTCTAGCGAGACTCCGCTGTCTCCTCTGTCTGTGTGTCCGTCCGTTCGTATGCCACGGCTCGTAAGCGGACTGAGTCAGAAACCTGACTATATATTATTTGGTGTTGACCTAAAGTTGAGTATTGGACTAGAAGTATAAGTAAATAACTATCTTACAATCTTCGACCACATCATCACTTTTCATCAAGTGAGATTATTGTCAAAGACTAGCGTCGCGATCCTATATATTTATATAGTAGTATGTCAAGAAACTTTTCTTTTTTTATCTTATTGTGACGGAACAAGCTCGATGCCCACCTGATGTTAAGCGGACTTAACCTCTGCCTATAACAGATGCATTTCGTCACAAGTCACGAATTGCACTGCGCCCGTCGCCTTGAGACATTTTCATTATTATATTGATAGTATATAAGATAACATAGATATTGATAATTATATTTTTATATAAAAACTGATGCTTGTCTTGTGGTCCCATTTTAATTTCATCAAAATCGGTCGATCCGTTTTTGAGTTACACTTTGCCTGAAAAAAATCCTATCTTGATGATATAGTCATTGCCAATGAATGACAATTGATCCCGTTAATAGCAAGGGACACTCAAAAGTGTGAAATAACTTGTCGAAGTCGGTACCATGCGCACAATATTGTGATGATAGGTACTTTGAACTATCATGGTACCGATTTCAACAAGTTATTTCACACTTATTTTATTTTATTGTGACGGAACAAGCTCGAGGCCCACCTGGTGTTAAGCGGTATCCTCTACCTATAACAGATGCATTTCGTCACAAGTCACAAATTGCACTGCGCCCGTCAGCTTGAGACATAGTTGTTAAGTCTCATGTGCCTGTTATTTCACTGGCTCTCAAGGACAGCTGCCAGAACCCACTGTTAGATGCTTGGCGACAGATTATCTACTTGAGGGTGGTCGCTAGCCAGGCGGGTACTCGCAAAATGCCCTACCACCATGCGGTGAAACTCAAGCCCGCGGCGGGATTCTAACCATGGACCTGCTGCGCGGCCATAGCCAATGCCACCGAGCCATCACTGCTTCAAAAGTGTGAGTGTTGAAGTAGGTTCCATTTTTCGGTAAAAAAAAAAAAATTTATAACCACTTCTTCTTAAGCTGTATTAGAGACCATATAAAACTGAATACCGGAGTTCTGGTAATGGTAATATAATGCATATTGAACGAAGTTTGTGGTACTTGGAGATAAAGACGCGTTCACCTTGACCAATCTACGCCACTGTGTTATTGTATCACGCCACTATATTGATCTGCATAATGTTCGGAGGAGCCGAGTTCAAGAAACTGAGATATTAGTTCAATCATTTAGATAAACTAATGGACCCATGAACTAATTTGTGTATAGATAAGAATATTAAATTGTTGACAAAATAATATGTTTATAACAATATATATGTTCTCATTCTCAATTAGGTCTAGAGGATACCATCGTATCATATGGGAATGTGCTATAAACTGTTTTTAGGGTTCCGTACCTAAAGGGTAAAAACGGGACCCTATTACTTAGACTTCGCTGTCCGTCCGTCTGCCACCAGGCTGTATCTCAAGAACGGTAATAGCTAGATAGATGAAATTTTCTCAGATGATGTATTACTGTTGCCGCTATAACAACGAAATACAAAAAGTTCGCCAAGTGCGAGTCGGACTCGCGCACGTTAAAACAATAAAAAGGTTAAATATGAAGTCTAATGTTGTATAGCTAATGGTACGGAACCCATCGTGCGCGAGTCCGACTGACACTTGGCCGATTTTTTTTCTTCTATGTTCTTCTTTTCTTAATATCTCTTTCACCGCACAAGCTTGGAAAGGTGTTGTTTATCATTTAAAATCTTCGAGGAAAGTGTTTTTTATCCGCAGGAAAAGTTTTTTAATGTCGATGAACGATAATAAATTCTTTAAAAAGAGTATCAATATGTCCAAGCAAGGAAAATGCTAGGTGCTATATACATAGCACCTAGCATTTTCCTTGCTGGTGTGAAGTGGAAAATTGAGTATTTCGCTCTGCTGCCAAGAATTTTGCGAGTCGTACGTACCCATAAAGCCCTCGTTACGTACGCTCAGGATTTTATATTCAAACTGCTCGCTTCGCTCATGGTTGAATCCTAGAATATTTCGCTCCTCAGGTTTCAAAAGAAGTACTCGCGCTAAATTACAACTTATCAGCTTAGTTAATTATTTTTTTTTTTCTAGGTCATTTGACTACTTTACGTCCGTAATTATGCGAGTACCGGAGATTTTTCACGATGTACAGGGTTATTGGTAAAATGCTAACAGCCTCTTAAGGTTGACCTCTGCTAGTCCTAACAAACATTTTGAAATGTTTTTCGTGTTTTTTTTATTGTTTTTTTGGAAGCATATGTACGAGGACCACTTGATGTTAAAAGTATCTTGTGCCTGTTATGTATAATTTCATATTTTTTTGTTACTTTGCACGATGTAAATATTCAAAACTCTATTCAAAGGGAGCGCGGCGCATTCCAGTGCTGCCGCGGCGGGCGCTCTTGGCTCGGAGCAAGCATTAAAATACACAAAAAAATATTAAAAAAATTAAAAATAAAACACTTGTTTAGTAAGTGATGATGTACTCGAAGGTATTAACAGGCTTAACCTAGAATAGGTTAAGCCGGTAGGTGTCCTTGAGAACCAGTAATTCTAGGTATGCCTTAACAATATTTTCGACTACATTATCACTTGCCATCAAGCTTGATAGTACTCAAGGGCTAGCCTGTTAGAAAAAAATCACGTAGAGCTGCCTCTACCTGTGGCATGTACATGTGTATTGTACAGAGCGTGTGAAGAGGATGACGCCTCAATGAAGACATTAGTCTTTCATTGTGTACCTTGAAAGGTAGAGACATTTCTTTGTGAGTTTTATGAACGATGTAAATCACCATAGACATCAAGGCCACAGTAGAGTTAAGGTCTATTTTGAGGGTACTTGTTTTTTTTTTATTGTGACGGAACAAGCTCGAGGCCCACCTAATGTTAAGCTGACTAACCTCTTACAAGTCACAAATTGTTTGTTAAGTCTCATATGCCTGTAATATCACTGGCTGCCGGAACACACCGTTATGTGCTTGGCGACAGATATTCTATTTGAGGGTGGTCGAGCCAGGTGGTCATTCGTTAAATGCCCTTCCACCATGCGGTGAAGCTCAAGCCCGCGGCGGGATTTGAACCATGGACCTGCTGCGCGGCAGTCCCATAACCTAGGCCACTGTGCCATCATTGCTTGTTTTGTTTGCTCTGCCAAAGACGATGTCAGATACTGATTTTATCACTATCGGACTGTGCAGGAGTGAAAAAGAGGCAGCGATTGTTTTGAAATGAAATCAGTTTAGGTAAAATCCGAATGAAATCTTAATAACACAAAACTGGTAACCTAAATCGAAAATATAACTTTTCTTGTCCCTCTTGATAAGGTTTTGCTATTTTATTATTATATTTCATACATATGCATACAAAAATAATTAAGATATTTACGTTACAAGCGTAATTTAGAGTCAAATTTGCAATTTTTTTCCTATAGAGCAAATTTTAAGGAAACGTGTTTCGGACTTTTCTTGGCCTTAGATAATGTGATTAAGATTAACATATAATTTTCGTACAGTTAGTGATGATGCAGTCCAAGATGTTGTTCAGGCTTACGTAGAGTTACAGGCTCTCAAAGACAGTTGCCGGAACGCATCGTAAGGTGCTTGGCCACAGATTTTCCACTTGAAGCACGGAATAATAATGACGGTAGCCAACCAGGTGAGTCTCAAAATGCCCTAGTACTTACCGCATACTCCTACTGAGTATTCCTATAGTATACTTACCTAGTTTCTAAGAAATTTTTATTATGATTTAGGTCATTGGTCGAGTTGTAGTAAAATCAACTTGCCGTTATATCTCGAATGAAGATTGACGATATTTTGCAATTTTATAATCGATCTTAAAAATGGACACTCGTCCATTCCAAGCGCGAAATGACAAGGTGAGGCACTGTGGGAGCTATTTAAAAACCAGTATTCAAAATCTAGTTACAATGTTATTTCACACTTAAGTGTAGAAGTCGGTTCCATTTTTTGGTTAAACATGTTTTTTAGGATTCCGTGTGAGTAAACGTGACCCTATCACTAATACTATGATGTTGTTCGTCCTACCTATGTATAAGAAATCATTTGAACAGTAAATAGGGGGCCGATTGAAGTTCTCGCCGAATCCATGATATTTCCAACAAATAATTATAAAACAATACACCAAAAAATTAAGGGAATGTTTATTTTTTGCGCTATTGAAAATCCCTAAAAGAATGAAAAAAATATACACGATAAAATATAGAGGAACCCGCTCAGCGTGCGAGTCCGACTCACACTTAACCGGATTTTAACAATTTATATGATCATAATATAATGTTTCACCACCATCTCAGCTGATACTATGCAAGTGATAGTACGGTCCTCGATAAAATATAAGAATTCGATAGATTAATTATTAAAAGTACAAGGTCTATATTACAGGCACATGAGACTTAACAACTATGTCTCAAGGTGACGGGCGCAGTGCAGTTCGTGACTTGTGACGATATGCATCTGTTATAGGCAGAGGTTAGTCTGCTTAACATCAGGTGGGCCTAAAGCTTGTACCGTCACAAGAGCATTAAAAAAAATTAAAACAACGCTCGCTCATAAGTAACATACAATTTTGCGTTGCAGATACCCAGACCATTCAACCCAAGAATGAGTCTTTTTCAATATTCCGTATTGAAACTGAGATTATATGCCAATCAAACAAGAATAATCGAATTGATCAATCATTGGCATGAAGTTAATCAAACATAAAACAAAGTCAATGCCTCGTCCTAATCTGCAAACAAGTATCAAGGTGGTTTCAATGAACTCTTGCTTGGTTTTTCTCTATAACTGCACCGAAACTAACTTGTTTTTGTTGCTTTTCTGATATGTTAACTCTTTTCCTGGCCATAACGAGCAAGAACTGTCAAAACCCACAGGTCTATTTTAGAGTTTGGGTTTTTTACTAGCGACCCGCCCCGGCTTCGCACGGGTGCAATACTGATACTAAATCTTTATATATAAAAATTACGTGTCACGTTGTTTGTCCCCGACGAACTCCTAAACTACTGAACCGATTTTAATTTGATTTGCACATCGTGTGTAATTAGATCCAAATTGATAGATAGGATAGCTTAGATCTCAATTTATAGTCGTAATTATCCGTGCGAAGCCGGGGCGGGCCGCTAGTGTACTATAGAATGTCTTTATATACAACGTTCACATTGAAGTATATTAAATGCCCAATGTATTTCAGGTACTGAACTTTATAAGCATTAATGCTGTATTGCATAAAATCGCTTCGTAAATAAGCCATTGTTTCTCGTAAAAAGTAAAGGATAAAAAATGGTTATTATGGGTTATCCATAAGAGATAGAATTATATACCATTAAGGACTTTTTTGTAGCCCTTTTTAAGGTGTACAATACTGTAGCACATTATTTTGATCCATCTCGTAGGGTTTCGCCAGCGCCAGCGTTTGCAATGTAAGCGCAAAAAAAGGGTTTATTTATGACAACATTAGAAACTTCTTAAATTATCAGTGTTCTTCTACTATATTATACATGAATTATACATATAAACCTTCCTCTTGAATTAATCTATCTAGTAAAAAAAAACGCAATTTTAATCCGTTGTGTAGTTTTAAAGATCAAAGCATATATAGGGACAGACAGACAGCGGGAAACGACTTTGTTTTATACTATGTAGTGATGGAGCTTTCATTGAGGTAAAATAGAAAATTATATTGCCTATTAAAAGATTACACTTTGAAGTGTTCAACAAAAAAGGGTAGTATAAAGCCACTGCGAGCATAACGGGAAATGTAAAAATATAGCTTTATGATAACTATCTATGCTAGTATCTATCATTTATTTATTTTAATTTATTTTAGTTGGTATATTACATTTGGTGGGTATTAACAATTCCCAATTCTTCTACCCAATGCTTTAAGGTATATACTTTATGGGCCTGTGCTACATGTTTATAATGCTAAGTTGCCTGAAATAAATGGTTTATTATTAACTTTAAATAATTAGACATTATACTATAAAACACACAGAGCAATATAGATACCTAAATATATTTACAAATTCCCCAAAGAATAGAAAAGAGTGAAATTATATTCGAAAGGATCAAGTATAACTCCACATACGAGTAGGTACTCCACTGGCGTTCTGTAAAACTCCATCTTATATACGAATATATCTTATTAAATATATATTTTATGATAACAATATTCATTTACATGTAGATATGGCACAGTCATTAACACTAAAAATGTGTCGTAGTTTTTTCTTTTTATTATTTTTTCTTTACAACATTCAAGTATCAAAATCATTTATTCTATTTTGGCGTCGAAGACACTCCTTTTGAAGGTAAATTACGACATGTCAAAAATGCGAGGTTATTCCTGGTCGTAGTGAAAATTTTAACAAACCTTCTAGAAGTCGCTGTTGTAATATTCTAGAACCATCCGCAACACAAATAGTTGTCATTGACATCTTGCTAGCAATATGTGATGTGATCTTTCACCTTTATAACTCAAACTAAATAATGTCAAGTTAAGTGCCTACGTTCTAACTGTTGCTAACGTCAAGATTCGAACAGACGGATTTGTGTAAAAGACAAGTATGTTTATGTATATTTACAGGGTATTAGGTATTATTTTAATTTATAGATATTGTTTTCCAGTTTCCTGGGTCTGATAATCAAACAAATGTTTTTATACTCGTATAGCATGAAAAAAAAAACAATTTGTTTAATTTACATACTGATGTTTATAGATTTGTTAGATATTTTTAGAAAGGTTAAATTTGTTCATTTTTAAAACGGAACCAACTTCTATTTATTAAAAATGTGATATAACTTGTTGAAGTCTGTACCATGCCGATTTAAACACTCTGATTTCACAATAATAACAAATATTTTAATATATCACACTTTTATTATTTTATTAAAAAACAGTGAACAGTCTTATCGTATTTAGGTTTTGAACTGACCCCCAGGTCTTAGTTTCCAAATTTCACCTATCAGTTCTCTCGCGCACCATCCGCTCGACCCTCAGCTTTGCGCGCCGGAAGCTCTGCTGTAGCTACTTTGCCCTTCGGACTTACTACATCACTGTTATAAGGATAACTGTTAGAAGGATATCTCCAAATTCGGTTTTAAATCCCATAAAAGTTTAAATTTAGGGAAAAAATACCATATTCAGTATGAAATATGATATGTGCTCGTTTGACGAGTGTCATTTAACTTGTTCTCCCAAATCCCTATGACTTACCTATCTTCGGTTCCGAGATATGCCATTCGATTCCACTTACAATACGAGATTTTCTAAATTTTAGATTATTCTCTTATTAATCACAATTCCTTCAATTTTCCCATACATGATGGTAGTTCCCCCACGACTGCCTCGTTGAGGTAGAAAAAACATCGCACATGTCTCTTACAATTTCCAAAATGCAAGCGTTTGAAATTTTAATGAAATCTCATTTTCTAGGTCAACAATTTGGATCGTGGGCTTTCGGACATATTAATAAACATGAGGAAGATAAGTTCATAAGGCACTTATGTTGCCTTTGAATGTCAATGAAATATCCATGTTTTATTTTAAAATGTTACGCGTTAAGTATGCGGAATAACATGTTATTATGTTTAGGTACTACGGAGCGGCGTGCATTAGTGCACGTAGGCATGATTTAGATGACGTAGATAGATAAACTCTTTATTAAACACCTTATGTATATAGTTAAGATTTCAGATTGCCTAGGCAGGCATGGCAATGAGCAGAGTCCGCCACATGGACAACCTGTTATATGAATCCTAACAGCCCGCGATACGAGGGGCTGAAAATAAACTATAATCAATGACTTACAAGGTTGTTCCCGTCTTCTTCCCTTAGAGGGTGGGGACCATTACGCTTCCCTAATTAATGTGGCCAACGAAACATTAACTAAGTACTTACTGCTCGGGTGGTGCTGGTGAAGGGTCTAGTTCTCTTCTTGAGATTCTTCAATGTCACAGATTCACCAAATCTATAACGTGTGCATGCAACAGCTGTAAATTCACCATAATACAATCCTTTCTAATTATTTCAAAAATAGAACACACGTGGCGACAATTTAAAAAGGCGATTGCAACAAGGTTATTTTAACACAAAATCTAACCACAGAGACACGCTCCAAAGAGAAGCGCGCCCAAAACAAAGAGTAGATTGCCCACCGTAAGTTGCGTTCCGAACATATATATTGCCCCGTGGGGTGCCGGGTTAGAATTGCATATCCCCATATCATCCCGTGGGTGTCGTAAGAGGCAACTGAGGGAAAAATACTGGAAGGTGAGCAGCGCCTTCTAAAGAACTGCCAACTTACTTCCTCAAGCCGCCTGCCAAGCGTGGGGATTATGGCAAATACAAGGGGTATTTTGTAGGGGAGGCTGTGTTCAGCAGTGGACAATCCGGCAGTAACAGTATTACAGTATGTATATTAAAACAAAATTAAAAATATTTAACTTAAAATAGTGAACAATAGACGGCCTTTTCGCTCAAAGCGATCTCTTCCAGTTGGGGATGGCGTATAGTATTGATATTTTACATATCTACAATACGATATAGATAAAATCTTACACAATATAATTCAATACGTATACATACAAACAAAATGTAAATACATAAACATATAAATACAATATAAAATATATAAATATAATGTTTACCTGTATGGAGTTGGATTAAGTTTTTTTATGCCTGATAGGTTTGCCTTTTGACCACTATCTCACCTGATGGTAAGTGATTATGTGGTAGAAGATTTTGTTTAGGCTAACCTAGAATTACTGGCTCTCAAGGACAGGTGCCGGAAAACACCGTTGGGTACTTGGCGACAGATTTTCTACTTGAGGGTGGTAGCTACACAGGCTGGCATTAGTAAAATACCCTATCGTCATGTAACGTTTTGACCGACACTTAAACGTCGCCTATACAGCTACAAAATGATGATTTGATTCCACCTTCCCCATTCTATAACCGGACATCCAGGGATACTCAGAAGCGACACCGCTATATGGTTGATATTCCATTTACCCGAACGAAGCGATTTGCGCTTTCGTTCATCATATGCAAATTAGGCAAGGTGTTCCATTCCCTCGTGGTTGCCAGGGAATGGAACACCTTGCCATGAGTCTGTGTTTCCGGTTAAGTACAATATGGGGGTCTTCAAAACGCGAGTGAATAGATACCTCCTGGGTAAGCGCGCTCCATCATCGACCGCATCATCACTTAACATCAGGTGAGATAGTGGTCAAGTGTAACCCAGTTAAGTATAAAAAAAAACCTACCTGTATTAACGATACTTCTCTATATAAGTTGCGTTGACGCACGTCCATTTACGGCAACCAGACACGTCTTGACACTTATATATACAGTCGACTCTCGTTAATTCGAAATTCGAGGGACTCAACGTTACGAATTATCGAGTGTTTGAAATATAAAAAGGTTCGACATTTTTGAAAGAATAGAAACCAATTCGTGCGGAAGTGTATATAAGTGTGTCAAACTAATCATCACCAAAACAAAGGCTCGTGTACGATGATACAAGCTTGAAATTGTTCTGAAATGTGCTTAGATGTCTCCGCGGCGGGATGGATCGGACTTGTTTATTAGAGGATATAGTCACATATTCTTTACGAATTGTTGAGTGTTTGACGCCGATAAGTTCAAATTAACGCGTCATTTTGTTGCGTAGCGTTGATTTTTTCGTTCGAATTACCAAGTGCATAAAAATGTATTGATTTAGTTCGAAATATCGAGATAAGTATTGTCTAGGGAAGTCGGAAAAATCTTGAATTATAGAAAGGTTCGAATTATCGCGGGTTTGAATTAACGAGAGTCGACTGTATGTATATACACGCACTCATTGCGTCATAAACATTACGTATCAGCTCTTAATAATCTTCCTTGCTTTTTTTCTCGTTTAATAATCGGCATCTGCCTGCCAGCGGTTGTTGCTATTAATATCATAATTACAGAAATTTACATATAGGTTTATTAATTAAAGTATTTTAAACATAGGTATTTATACATTTTAATGGGTTTGCTCAGTCGTTCTTAACCGATTAACTAAGTTAAGCAACGACCGTCGCGGTCATGACTTGCTTTAGTAACTGCTAGTGGGTACTACTGAACGTGCTTGGTAGCGGCTTCAAATGCTTTTCTGGCTATCTACCATCCTCAAGTAGAAAATCTGACGCCAATCACAAAACGGTGTGTTCCGGTAGCACTTCTTTAGAGTCAGTAATTCAATTTTAAAGCAATGATGGCCGAGAGCTAATACCTATTGGCTGCCAACGCTGCCGTGCCGCAGGCGCAGGTGCAAAGTTAAGTGCTATATGTTAGGGCTATTGAAAAATGCTAACAACCTCTTAGAGTTGTCTTCTGTTAGTCCTAACAAACATTTTTAGTAGAATGTTTTTTTTTTATGACGGAACAAGCACTCTGATGTTAAAAGTCTCTTGTGCCTGTAATTTATTATTTAATATTTTTTATTACTTTGCTCGACGTAAATATTGAAAACTATTTAACAGGAGCGCGGGGCGGTCCAGTGTTGCCGCGGCGGGCGCTCCTAGCTCAATGTAGGCATTGTTTTTTTTATTACGAGACAGTACTAATAGAAAAACTTTATGTATTTTTTTGACAGATGTTTTAGGTTTTCTGTAAAGTCGTATAACTAATGTTGTATGTAGAAATAACAAATACTTTTAAAAGTATCCTAAAAAATATTTATTATTAAATATGGATTTCCGCAAAGTAACGCCTGAATCTATCCATTACCTTAATGTTGTATGTCTTGTTAAACGGAGGTTGTCCACAAACTCCCTTTGAATAGAGTTTTGATAATTTCCATCGAGGAAAGTAATAAAAAATATGAAAAAATACATAACAGGCACAAGAGACTTTTAACATCAGGTCAGCCTAGATCTTCTTCCGTCACAAAAACATTTGTAAAAATCGTCTAAAAATGTTTGTTAGCACTAACAGAAGTATATTCTAAGAGATTGTTAGCATTTTTCCAATAACCCTGTATAGTTCATAAAACATAAATTGTATCTTTGTTTCTCGAGCTGAGCTGTTAGAATTCTAAAAAGGTAATTGGCGTGCCTAATTGTAATTCTACACAAGATGTAAGTAAATTGGCGTAAAACAGTTTGATTTATGTGCTGCAGCGGCCGGGACCTTGGCCCGCGGGTCTCCAACGTTGAGCTGACCTTCATTTTATTCTCTACAAACATACATATATATTATAATTATCGTTTATACCGATAATGTCTTGCATTCTAGAACGTCTTGCATGATGAGTGCAGTATCCTATTAAGTCCGATAAAGTCCAGTAACTTGAATCAATCAGTATCAAAAGATCTACTTACCAAAATGCTTAGCGTTGCAAAATGTATAGTCCTATATTATCTAGTTCTTAATAGTGCAGTCCAGTTATATTAGTGGCTCTCCTAGCTATAGACCTCGCGAGTCTGCCCTTGCATAGCTCATAATTCAATACAGGTTCACTGGACACGCTGATATGACGGGTCACAAAATCCAAAATCGAATCGATCGAAGAAAATCTAAACACGAACGGTGATTCATTCTAAAACACATTAAACATGTTATGCAAAAGATTAGCACATTTAAATGGAACGAATGCACTCAAAATTAATTCATTTCTAAAATACCCAATGTCAACGAATCATTCTCGATATACCTGCTAATAGGTAAACAACTCTTTATGAACGTTTAATACCCATTAAGATTATGCATGTTCTCGAATGTTCTCACTTAATAGTAATTAGCTTCACAAAACTGGCGTCTTCGAAGGAAATAAACAAAACAACATCCGCATCTGCAGCTTAACCTTGTCACATGTATGGGTCGAATACGACACCAAAATATATTGTACGAGTACGTAAGTTCTGACTTCGGTTTTATGGGTATCTCACCTGATAGTAAGTGATGTGAGACGAAGATGTTGAGGCAAATCTAGACGTGTACGACGAAGTAAGCTATCCTACGAGCGCTTCAAAATGGGAAAGTATACCGGTGAACACGCTTCGGCCACGTTGGAAAACCAAGACTCGATACCGTTTTTCAAATAAGAATAAATACTTCTTCCGTCGAAATCGGTTTCAATAAAATAATAATATTTTAATCACGAAACTCGTCTTTCGAAATTTCTGACCAAAATTAAATCAAATCTCTTTTGATTTAAAAGAAGTAAGTTATTGTCCTCTAACACATAAAGACAGGAATCTTGCTTGAACCGCAACTCGTGGAGGCTAAAACTACCGATACAAATGAGAGTTTGAAATAATCATGGCAGTAGTAGGTACATGTTTATTGCCTCTGATATCCAATTGCCCCTCTGCGTCGCATTAAGATTACTCACTATGTAGCGAAGCGCTCGTAGCGAAGTTTGCTGACCCGTTCTTAACCGATCAGCAAAGTTAAGCAACGTCCGCCGTGGTCATGAGTTGGATGGGTGACCGCTGGTGACATTACTACTGAGCGTGCACGTGCTTCGGAGGGCACGTTAAGCCGTCGGTCCCTGTTGTTGTCTTTGGATGGCAGTTGTTATAGCATGGTGGTAGAGCATTTTGCGAATGCATGCCTAGCTAGCTACAACCCTCAAGTATAAAATCTGTCGCCAAGCAACTAACGGTGTGTTCCGGCAGCTGTCCTTGAGAGCCACTAATTCTAGGTTAGCCTGAACAAAATCTTCGACCACATCATCACTTACCATCAGGTAGGTAGTGGTCAAAGGCTAACCTATCGATAAAAAAGCAGTTTTAGTGAATCTTCAATTACGGATTAGTCTGTATTTTTGTCTAGATTGTAATGCAGTGAGATACTAAGTACTTATATCGGCAGATGAAAAATATCCTCCACCACATAATATTACCACATAATAAAAATACATAAACTTTTTATATTCCAAGTTTCATCCAAATCGGTTCAGCCGTTTCTGTTTGAAGGATTAACAAACATTGAAATACAAATTCGCATTTATAATATTGATGTGATTCCCTTTATATAGGATAATGTCGTTGTACTTTAATAATAGTCAACCTTCACTTGATTTATTTTCGTACATAATCACGTGTCTGTGTTTTCATTTCGATATTACTCAGAAGTGGGTTAAATTATAACACGTATTGCGTTTTTTGGGGTTCCGTGCGATACCTTAATAGTAAGCTGCTGCTGTACGTCCCGTCCTCTTTACCTCTAAGGGGGCGATTCCCTAACTTCAAGTCACTTTGAAGGTGAACTCTTCTTCAGAGGAATATTATTTTGGTTCATAAAAAATATATTTTATGTACGTATGTTTAAGCAACACATCCGTCCTGAAGGTATTTTCATAATTGCTTCATTGACGTTAAAAATATCATAGGTCTAGTTTTTTTTATTGAAACTCCTCAATGTTACTGAATTGTCTCGTCTGACTATTTGCTCTACGGCCTGTTTCAGATGTTCGAGTAAGCACCGGTTATACTACCCAGAACATATTTAATAAACAAAACACTATCTTTGCGTTTCACAGTCACCGATTTAGCAATCGGTTAAGGACAAGACCGTAGTCAAAATAATTTCTAATTCGGGCGGGGCTAAAAGAAATGGGCGTCAACTTTTAACTCATAAAAATATTCAGTCGCACGGCGGCACTAGTCGCCGTACCACGGATAGCATCGCTAAAATTGTAGAGTTTCGTGCGCTATTAGAAGCGGCAGAACAGAAGAAGTGTAGATAACAACATTTTTATCTGCAGATACTAAGAACCTCTAAGGTAAAAAAAAATATATCACTTGTAGGTAATGATATTTTTTTAATAGACTAAGCGAAGCGAGGTCTCGGTGGAGGTCTGAGCAGTGTATATTTCCCCGTCAATAAATCTCGATTGTCTGAATCGATCTTCTTGAAATTTGGTACAAAGGTGCCCATCTTGCATATCAACAGAATTTGCAAGTAGGAAGAGCCAGTAGGAGCTTAATTGGTTTGTGGTTTGCTGAGATTATAGGGTTCATAAAACGAGGTTATAATTTAAAATTCAAAAGTATTATCTCAATATTTTGCTCAAAAAAGTATTTTGACTTCATGAAGCGGTACGAAACCACGGTAATATTATCTATACAGTATTTTAACTCGGCCCTGTCCTTGAAAAAACTACCTACAGCCGCGCGGTACGTAAACATGCGATAGGGCTGCCCGCATCCAGCATTTTAATTGCATTTGCCTACTTTGTGTTTCCATTTTGTTTTGTGATTGTAAATATACTTTTTTATATAAGCAAACTACTGATTCGCCCCGGCTTCACGCGGTTATTTAACAAAAAAATCTTAACTTATAAATTAAACATATAAAAAAGCAGTTATTGTGACATAACTGTAATAGTTAGACTTATAGTATTGCGGACTTTTTATAGATGTCTTCTATAAAATTGTAGTATATCACTTGGCTCTATTTTCAATAATTTCCGCAGCGTATGCGATATACCTAACGATTTTTTTTGGTATTTTTTTCGCACTTTATGTTACGTTATCGAAGTTTACATACGACCTAACTTTTTTGAAAATATTCTATAGCCTATGTTCGTCAGGGATAATGTTGGATTCTCATGGTGAAAGAATTTTTCAAATCGGTCCATTAGTTTCAGAGCCTATTCAATGCAAACAAACAAATGCACAATCAAATCTTTCCTCTTTATTACCTATATTAGTTTAGAAAAAATACTTTGTAAATTGAATAGGAAGTGTGTACAAATGCGTGTTGTTTTAGATTGGTAGTAAAAAATATTTACACCTCGACTGAAACGTACGAAATGCTTTATTATTGAATTTTAAAGTATAAAGCTTAACCCAGTAATGCCCGAATTATTATTTTTTCTTGTTTTTCTTTAGTTTGGACTCGGAATATTGTTCAATTAAGGGTTCTTGATGACATGATTTTAGTCATTTTTTTTTAATAAAAGGGAAGTTAGAAAAAAACCATGTGTCCAAATGGACACACTAAGCGCTGACAGTAGCTAAAAAGTTGAGAAGATATAATTTATCTTGTAGGAGTTATTAGATTAAAAAAACAGGGTTTATCGAATGAAAACATTTATTATTTTTTATGATAGTCAGCAAAACATGGTACGCAAAGGCCGACGTCACACTTCATACATTCAGTTCGAACCGACGAACTTTTCGACTTACAGTATGGACCGACACATCGCCTCTTTTTCATACATTTTTTTACATAATGGTTTAAACCATCGAATCGCCCAGTATCAGCTAACTTGGAGGTGGATGATCTTCCTCCGCCTTTGGCTGCTATTCCATAGGATTTGAGATAAGTTAGCACGATTTCCCTACGGAACTCCAGTTGTGGGATTTTATCATTTTTCCTATGTAGTTGCCAAGCATTGTGTACACACGTATCTAACATCCAAGTAATAAGGGACCAGTACCATTTCTTTCCTCTAATATGTATTCTGTACATATTTACATTTTCGTCCATCCTGTCAACACCACCCATATATTTATTGTATTCACCCAAAAGAAACGGTCGTGGCACTTGAGTAGTAGCTTTATCTTTTTGGGAGTAACGTTTCACCATAGATAATGGTTGCACACCCAAATTATTTGATGCAATAGATACTATAGAGTTATCCATCCACTTAGCCACAATCACTCCATCTTCCTTGCTAATTGCGGATTCATGGTAACCCCTCTGTTTCTTTTTCATAATTTTGTTAGATGTCAGCTTCTTGCATTTCTGCAGGCGGTTTTCTCGTACCGTTCCTGTAGCACCGTATCCCTGTTGTCTGAAGTAGTTTAGGAGGTTCAAGCTGGTAAAAAGATTGTCAAAGAAGAAATGGTAAGGCATTCGCTTTTTTTCATTGGGAAATTCATCGATGAGAGCAAGAAGAGGAGCAGCACATTTTCCAAAATGTTGTTCATAAGCTGAATTAGCATTTGGAGATTTACCTTGATATACGTCAAAATTGATCATGTATCCATCTGGAGTACATAAGCTCCATACCTTGTAGCCAAAACGGATGGATTTCCCTCTGATAAATTGTTTACAGGAATGCTGGCCATAATACTTTACCATAGTTTCATCAAATGATAAATTTTGTTCAGGCACAAAATACTTCATGAAATTCTCTTTTATTCTATTCATAAATGGACGCAACTTCCACATCTTGTCATTTACATCTATTTCATTATTATCGACACAATGCAGATAACGCAGTATTTCCTCGAACCTATTTCGGCGCATTGAATCGCAAATAAGTTCATTACGGGTATCTGTCTCAGTGCTCCAATAAAGACGTCTGTTTGCGTTAGGCGAATACCCGCTCAAAATAAGAATAGCAAAAAAGCATCGCATTTCAGCAGCAGTGATTTTAGGATCAGGACAGTTTTTCCATAAAGCATAGCGATTTGATTGTAGAACAAACATGTCAATAACACCGTCATCGATAAAAAGCTCAAAGAAATCAACAGCAGATTTTCCATTATTAGTAGAAGCAACCTCAGGAAACGGCCCCAAGAAAGGTTCTAAATCTCCATCAATCCATGTCCTAGGTTTTTTACCGCAAAGATCGTCAAAGCGAGGGGCGTTTCTATTAGAAGCTTGGTATGACTGGCTAAACGTTACCTCAGCCTGAGCTGTCAACTGACGAGCATTCAAATTTTCGGTTCTTCCACCACTGTCTTCGTCAACTGAATCTTCGTCTGTCAAAACAGCGGGATCAGGAGGGACGACGTAAATTGACTCTGGTATCGGCAGGTCTCCAGCTTCTTCCTCATCCGCAAATAAAATGTCCAAGAGTTCATTTAGGGTCCCAGTTCCCCGGTACTGGTCAAAATCGAAGAATCTAAAAACAAAAGCAATTTTATATAAGGACATGCCAAGTGCTTAGCGTGTCTATATGGACTCAGCAACATAATGCGTATAAATATAGTGCTAAAATAAAACTAAACTATCGTTGACCTATTTCAACATATAAATACATTATTGTAGAATAATATTACACGAAAATAACATTAATAAATGAAATAATTTAAAAATTATGTTACTTACTCTCGTCTCGGGTCCATTTTTTCCGCCATTTTTGACTTTGGTGAGAATTGAATGAATTTACCCGCGAATTTAGATTTTCAAATGACATATCAATGACATGTAAAAAAACTTTGACAATTGATAGCACAGTATGACCAGTTAAATATTTCTAAACAAATAATGGTTTGCCACAAAAAATATTTTAGCAGACCTATATGTTTGTGTCCATATGGACACGCTAGGCATTACTGGGTCAAAAATTGTTTTGGCAAACATGGACAAGGTGGAGAACAGGGAATATCTGTTACTTGGTTATAGATACCTTCAGCTATTTTACAATTAATATATTTGGTTTGGACGAATTCATACAACCAAAAACAGCACAATATATCCTACTCGTCATATATGTACTTGAACTTATAGGACGTTATCCGCACCAACCACTGGGTTGGTGCGGATAACGTCCTGGAGCATATTTGTGCCCTGCATACAATGTAAGTACACATGTTTTTTGTTGTTCTTATTTATAGTTCTATGTGTACATTATGCATTCCTTACTGCAACAACATGTGAAACGTTTTTTGAAATTAAATTATTATTATTATGTGTGATAACGCTTATGTAGAAAAAGTGAAAAAAGTGTGTCAGTATTTTGGCAAGCCGAAAGAAAAATGGTGAGAATATGTATTTAATTTTAAAATGAACCTTGTTTAAAAAAAACTGTCAAACAATTTGTGTTTGGGCTTACTGTCATATACCTACCATTTACCAACTCTAAAACAGAAACTTGCAATTTAACTCTTGACCATATTTCTATATATCTATAGGTAAATAAACACTATGCATAGGTATAATTTCAGTTATAGAAAGTCAGTTTGCAATTTTAGAGTGTCTTTATGAGATAACACGCAAATAATCTATAATATAATAAAAGTTCAAAATTTTAATAGAAGTATAATCCCAATGCAATGCTCAATACAAAAGATAACTGTAATGAAACCGCCATATAAGATTCACACTACCGCTTCTTAAAGTGGTACAGGCAGAATCGTACCAAGTTTCTGAGTCACATTGGTTAAAGAACCCCACTCGTAGGTGCTTCGGTTATCGCGGCCATTCATCATGGAGACCATTTGAAGATATGGAAAATATTCCCAAGTCGGACCCCAGCCTTCGGCCTCGCAAGTTACTCACTCGAATCGGACTGCAGCACTTTGTATGGAAGCCATCTTGAATTCTGCTTTTTTGGATTTTTTTGCATGTCATTTGACTGCTTTCTCGATTCCCTATGTCATTTGTTCAAAATTCCTTTACTTATCTGTAACCATTTACCAGATACGTCATATATCTTCACTTGGCAGGCGTCATTTTTATGAGGCGTAATTTATATTTCCCATTATTATCTTATCACGAAAACCACTTTGTTATTTTCTGTTTAGAATACTTGCTTTCCCCATGACTCCTTCCCATAGAACAATTTAAGTCAATGGTTTCAAAACATCTATGTATGGCGGCCATCTTAAAAAAAAATATCTTCGAAAAATAATTTCTAAATTAGGAATAAGGACGCCCAAAACCACCCAGATATTGATTTTCAGACGGATCGGAGCAACTTGAATTTTACCTGCCATCTTGAATATGTCATTTTGGTTTTTGTCAAGTCTCATTCGACTGCTGCCATTAAAAGTTGTACGAAAAGAATTGTACCGGGTCACTTTTCCTAAGGAACCCCACTTATTACAATATATAAAATAAAATTGTAATAATAGTACACATTATCACTTTTGCTATGAAAATTGAAACTATCTACAGAAGTAACGGTTCCAAAGTTACGGGTACATGCTTTTAGAGGTAGTACGTAAGAACAGCGGAGTCATACAGATGTAACACACATTTTAATCCGACTAAATACATACTAAGTATCAATGAGATAAAAGAGATATAGGTAAGTTCCCTTTATTTGAATGATTGGATATCTAAATACCTAGAAAGAAGTTGGTCGTCTCGGAAAGTGTGTTAATGGCTTTGGGAATAAGTTCTCATTTAATTGTACAGTAGCCTAAATATAACAAAATGAAATATTTTACCAAGGGTTAAAAATCTAGATACCTACTAAAATAGGAATTAACAATGCCGTGTCTGAACTTTAATCAACTCGCTCAAAAAAGTTATTATAAAGATTTCATAAATCAATATAAACAAAAGTACTTCCCCAATAAATGTTTAACTTGAGTTTCAATAATTTATGACTTCCAAATTAACGTATGGTAAAAAAATATTGTAATATTTCGTAAAATAAATGCACAAAAATGATGGCGAAACAAACGGCACAGATCCCACGTCCAAACGGCCCGAGCGCTGCGGGCAGACTGATTTTTGTTGCGATTTCTTCTCGCGATCACAGAATTTTGTGCCAAAAATTTATAAAAATGTTTTCAACACAAGTTAGTAAGTAGTTCATTAGAGTATAGTATTAGCTATTTTTTAAAAAAAGAATCATTGCATTTACTTCAACTATGCCTCTTAAATTAATAAAAAACAATCTAAAAAGGGTCGCCGATTACAATTTATTACATATGAACTAATTAGTTTTAATAAAAAGTAATCAACTAATTCACTTAATAAAGAATTAAAGAATATGATATATTTTTTTCGCACAATTTGAACTCATAGTTTCAGTACAAGAAGATTCCAAAAGTGCGCGTTTCACTACGGTCATCCCCTTAAAGCTTGAATCGCGCAGCATGTTAACTGTCATTTTTATCATTCAGTTATTTTATGTGTTGGTTAGCAACCCGAAACTTTACTAGGACATTCTGCAACGGGCCCTAAATGTGCCAAATTATATCCAAGTTAAAAATTTTTAAATCTAAGAATCATATCCATGTGTAAAAATAATGTATAATTTTCTCTAATTTTCCCGCATTTCGTAACAGCCACGTTGCGGCAAAAGAAATACATCATCTGTGAAAATTTTCAACTGTAGCTATCACGATTCATGAGATAGCCTAGTGACAGACGGTGTCTTAGTAATTGGGTCTCGTTTTTACCCTCTGTGTAACCCTTTAGGAACCCTAAAAATCAGTGTTTTTAAAAAAGTGTTAAATTATGTATTATTCTTCTAGGCTTCTTTCTCCCCTAAACAAAAGACTGAACTACGCAACAAATATAATGTGTGCTGGCACGGAACCCTCCGTTTGAGTGTGACTCAAACTTGTCCGTTTTTAATTTTATTGCAATGACCTCGGTGATCAATTACTTAACGCTGTATAGTTGTAAATTTGATCTGTTATTATAAATGTTGCTTCGTTAGCAAGAATTAATGTAAAGACAACACAATAGTCTAATAAATAGATATAACTAATTTTACGATGTTATCTTATAGAGCATTTAAACGTAACATCACATCATGTGTAGTGTTTATATTTTAACGATAAATGTCTTGTTAGCCTTCGCAAGTTTCCTCTGAGGAATCAGCACGCCTTGAAAATGTAATTAAAATTTAACTACAGACGGTTTTCGTCCAATTGTCGTATATACATATAATACAAGTTTATATAACTGTACCGTATATTCCAGAATGTCATAACTCATAAGCGACTTTGGAGGATATGCGCCGAATAAGTAGGTAGCATGGTGTTAGGGCATTTTGCGATTGCCCGTCCTGGCTGGCTACCTCAAGAAGATCTACCGGTATAAAAGTTACAGAAAAAATAATTTATTTTGAATACTTCCAATTTAAGCTATTTTACTTTTCTTTTACTATAAATTAATGTAAATTTACTACATTATAACCATAATGTAGTCCACATCCGTGTCAGCACACATTATATTCTTTGCACGGCTAACATTTTCATCGCTGTAGCGAGGGGAAAAATTATGTTCCGCTCGGCAGCAAAGTTAGTTTGCGTCTCGTACCTTTGAAATCTTCGGTACGCTCATGATTTTATATTTTGAACCACTCGGTTCAATCGCTTTGCTTGTGGTTCAATCCCACAGTGCTTTTAAACCGCTAACGTGGAAAACGTTTATTAAAATCGAACCTTTATGACAGTGTCAGAAAAAATAATTTATCTTCAATATTACCAATTGGAGTTACTTCACTTTTTATTTCTAATGTAAATTAGCACAATTTAAGCTGTACCGACCATATTTCTAGCTGCGGCAAGGTAAAGCTTTTAGGATTCACACGACAGCAAAGCATCCTTCGCTTCTTCAAGTTTTAATAAAAGCACTAGCGCCAAATGCAAACGCTACTAAAGATGGTCGATGTCATTTTCATTACCATAGGTGGTTTTGGAGACGATTTTTTTTTAAACCAACCCTTTAATTACCCCTTACAATAGTATAGTTATATTTTATATTACCTCTTATAATTAGACAAAAAGCGTGATTAACATGGCCTGATCACCAGGGGCCCTCACAATTACGTAAGCGGGGTATGTACGTGCCCCAAGTGCGCTCGTACCTTCTCCAATAAAATCGAGTTCTCACGCTACCAGAGAGCGCAGTCTGATTGAACGGCGGTTGAACAACTGAACCTAGTTCTAAATCCCTATATCCAGCATGCCTATCCAGAACTAACAATCGCTGGGGACAAAATTGGTCATCATCATCAACATAATTCTCTAGGATAAATTACTTAAAAGTTAACACACGTGACCATTCACTATCGACCCATCTGTATATCTGCTATTTCGTCACATATGACCAAACATGCATTTGTACATTATTCCGCAGTACTTTATGTTGCACAACACTTAACTTATCTCTTGGGCAACAACGTCTAAGTGCTTGCTTTCGTACATGCGACAGACCAAGGTTAATATTTCGCTAAAAAGTTCTAGGAGATGCAATAACGTATATTAATTGCATTTTTACCCATCCATCATACGCAATACTTCTTCTTAACCTTGTCTCACTTTACATCAACAGTCTCATCGTCCACCGTAATGAAGTAAGGCATCCATTAGTGGAGGTTTGACCGTGCTGAGTTTGAATGTCACCCCCCCCCCCATCTCTTCCCGTGGGTGTCGTAAAAGGCGACTCAGGGAAAATTACCGGATGGCAATGTTTTGTCTATGGTATTGGGATTTTAGCTAGTCTGTCTCTTTGTAATAGAAAAACTTACTTATCTGTAGACGTTCTTGTATTGTGCACTGCAATGTAAAATGTATTTTTGGTTTTTAAATAAAAAGTATTCAAGTGCCATTTATAGTTTTTAATACTACGTCCGCCCAAACCCAAGCACAAAAGGTTCGCTGAGTCATAGTGGGAACCAGCGCCTTCTGGAGAACTGACAACTTTTCCTGCGATCCTCTAGACGCCTGCCAAGAGGATTATGGTAAATTCCTCCCAATGTAGGAGATCTTGTTCAATGGTGGACATTACATATATATAAATAAATAAATAAATATATATAAATTACGGTTGGTGTGATGATGAGTGGAGGTTTGCCATAATCCTCACGATTAGCAGACGTCTTGAGGACCGTAGTGTAAGATGGTTGTTCTTTAGTAGGTACTACTGCCTATTGGCTTGTACTTTTCCTTTCTTCGCCTATTACGACTGCCATAGGAAGATGTGCAGGTGCAACTCTGGCAAAGCACCCCACGGGGAACTTAGTATAGGACGTTAGTTGTCCTGCTTATATGGAGTCATTACGGTGTATTGTTGTTTTAACAACATACAGGCCAACATGTTGTAAAATATGTTTGTGTAACACATAGGACAAAACGAGAACACATTATAAAATGTTTTATGTAACACACAGGACCCTACAAGAATATATTATAAAATATTTTAATGTAACTCAATGGACAGGAAGTATTGTATTTTTTTTATGTAACACGCAGAATTATACACGATCATTTTATAAATATTGTATGTAACACACAGGATAATTATTATTATTTAATTACTCTGTGTATTATAATCATCGCGAATTTTTTTAATTTTATGAAATTTAAATCTTTTTAAATTTTAAACTTTACATACTCAAAAGTTTTTTAATGGGATTGTGACAGAAGCAAGCACGAGGCCCACCTGATGTTAACACATTACAAGTGTCGTACTGCACTGCGCCCGTCACCCTGAGCCATACAGTTATTAAATCATGTGCCTGTGATATCATAATTATTAACAGGCTCTCAAGGACTGCTGCCGGAACATACTGTTACGTTAGGTGCTTGCTGACAGATTTTGTACTAGAGGGTGGTAGCTAGAGCCGGCGGCGTTTGGGATAGAACCACGGACATGCGGCACGGCAGTCCATAGCTATAACTAGAGTTGCCGTGAATAGTTGTTATAGCGAATAGTCGAATACCGATTAATCGCCATTCACTTTGGCGAATAGTCGAATAACTCGACATTACTATTCGACATAAATAAGGCACATTAAAAATATTTCTAACTTCTTCTAAGGCTGTGAGAAAAGAAAACAATAAGGTTAAATAAATCTGTTTCATGTTATACATACCTACATATATGTAACATATCATTTAATTATTATTAACTAATTTAATTTCATGAATATGATAGACACAGGCACATATTACAGATAATAATTAATACTGTGTATTGTTTTAGTAAGGAAAATAATAAAAATTGATTATTTTTAACTCATTAGTTTTTTTGTACGATAAAAGTTTATTTTAGACGACTATTCGCCGAATGACGAATAATAGTTATTATATTCGGTATATGACGAATATCAAAAAAAAATGCCGAGTACCGAATAATAGCGAGTATTCGCGGCAACTTTAGCTATAACCGCTCTCATTGCTCAATATAACTCATCCGAGTTAAAGTACAAAATACAAAATATTTATTTCAGTAAACTTAATCTATTTTACAGTTTATATGTTTGAGACTCTCTTTTAAGTATTAACATACCTGTGTTAGAGGGTCTCGCTCTTCCCTATTAAGATAATTGTGATTAAGTGATGAATTACAGAGAATTAAAATTTGTATATGAAAAAATGCTTGTTACAATCAAGAATACTTGTTAAAAATTAAAGTAAGTAATATTATGTATAAATATTAGGTTATGTTTTGTATATGTATGTAGTGTGAATGAGAGTGTATGTATGTTTATATTACTGTTAATGTGAAAGTATGCGTGTGTGTATTTATAAGTGTAGGCTTGTGTAAGTGTGTGTCAGGAGGATGGTGAGTATGTGAGTAAGAGTATAATGATGTGAATATTAGTATGAATGATTTGATAAATGTGTAAAGTTTACGTTTTAATGCATGTTACGAATCAACTTCTAGTATATATTCTAGTATATTCTAGTCTATAGTAAGTAAAGTTATTACAGATTATTATGTAATTACAGTTTTACTATAGTTAGTCGTCAGTGGCTTGCACAATTTGCGCAGGTAACTACTGTGAAGTAATTATCTTTAATGAACGCACATGTTATAACAACTAATGCTTTATAGCAGCGTTAAGTTCTTAATAATCGTTACATATCTGTATTTAGAACGCTATAACCGGTATAGTTCGAAACTATTTTAGTTATTTAGTTTATTGACTTTTCTAGATTATGAAATGTATAAATCTGTGTTGCTTATTTTTTTTTTGTTATAAGCCCACCTGATGTTAAGCGGACTAACCTCTCCATATAACGGAGCATTTCGTCACAAGTCACGAATTGCACTGCGCCCGTCACCTTGAGACATAGTTGTTGAGTCTCATATTATATTTATAAAACCTTTGGGATTGCACTGCCGCGAGTACGTTAATATTAAAAGGTTAATATGTATAATATATGTTTAACTCAATATACTGAACAATTTGCATATTCTATCAAAATTGTATAAAAAAAATAATAATCTAAAACCAATAAATGTATCAGAATAATTTATCGTAATAAACTGAAGTAAATTTAATTAGATTTGTAATACGATTAAAAAAATAATTTTCAAACGTCTATTTTTTTTATAATATATGTCGCAATATCGCGATAACAACAAATGCTTTGTAATCGATTCTTACACCTAGATATAGTAAATTTAATAATATAATAACTGTCATGGTAACTTTATTAATGCCGTAGTTCTTGTGTTAAGTACTTTTTTGTGTGATTCTCGCGCATTTCTGATGAAATTATTCATTAATTTTATGTTATAAAATATTTTTTTGTAATTGTTCAGAAACAAGCACGATGCCCACCTGATGTTAAGCGGATTGAAAACAACTTTATGTCTCATGGTGATGGACGAAGTACACATGTTATAGGCAGAGTTTCTAACCTTGCCTTGTGCGGAAAAAGCGCGATAACATAAAAAAAAACAACGCAGATTATGGCAAGGATATAAGAATACATAATTAACAACTCCTGTCTTATATGTTGTTAGCGTAAACAAATGATTCGTAGTATGCTCTTGTGTTTAGCCCAGTGTGTTAGAGAAAACATTTCGTATAACCCTGTGCCCGGTGAATGGCAATAGGCTCGCCCCCTATTACATGGGACAAAAACCTAATTGGCGAAACGTGGGTGTTTACACATCTCTGCCTACCCTTTCGGGGAGTACAGGCGTGACTATATGTATGTGTGTAACAAACGTATAGTTATCAGGCTATGTTTAGTAACACTGCGGTTTTAATTTGACTTAACAAAGGCTTTTGATTATGTATGTCACGTGTATATAGATACTTAATTTTTTCCTTCTCGTCCTCAGTCATTGTAAAGGTTGACGCCAAGTGTGGTGGCTCTGACTCACCGCAAGGTCAAGGCTCTCACAGCAACAGACAAACAAAAACAGTAAACACGTGTGTGGCGTCCCACAGGGGTCGTCTTTAGGTCCTATACTTTACCTTCGATGTTACTTAACTGCAAACTCATAAAGAAACGCTATGAATATTATATGTAATTGTAGATGAGGTTAAGTAATTGTTGTAATTTGAATAGTTAATGATAGAAACGACGTTTACCTAATACAGTTTGAACTTAAGGCCATTGTAATAAAGACTAGGTTTGTATAACTAAGATGGAACAGTTGACTTTAACGATTAGAATTATTCATTGTAATAATACAATAGGGCATGTCGTGATGTGAACTTTGTCATGTGTTTCGACTTCAACAACGATGGTCGGAGGCAAATGATTAAGTCGACAGACATTTGTAATACCTAATGGTTGTCGTGTCAATGTCGACAATGGTGAATGGATGTCTCGAGCATTACATGCTTTCCTAGTACCTATCTGTACTCTTCACTACCTATTGAATATAACTGAAGAACTGCTTTGAAGTGATGATGAAGAAGTCGCTAGTCTGATGTTAAGAGGCACTCATGTCTGTTACAGTTGCATTAACGTCTCTTGCTTGACCGAAGTTGATAATATGTTGATAGGATCGACGCATAATGCAACTGAGACTGTATTCAGAAAAATGGATTCACAGAATTACAAATAATGGCGATTTTAAATACATATGTCGAGTAAAATAGGTAATACTATATTAATTTAGCCAATTTCATTCAGACCTTTATTAATCCTTACGTAAACCGAAGAATCCTAAAATCAAAATATTATAAATTAAACGGCAAACCACTCACGTAAGGGATCGAATACGTCGACCCGGATTCCATCGCAACACTCACCGTGATGATGAACATCTTAATTGCTCGAAACCAGTCGACTTATTCAATCCCTAAAGTGAGTTTTTTTGCCAGTTAATTTATAATACGAGTATTTAGACCAAAGGATTGTTCGGTTCATTTAGACCTTCATTAATCCTTATGTAGATATTATAAGGATTAATGAAGGTCTAAAGGTCTTGGTTTGTAGCTCGAAAGACGGGCATTCGCAAACTGTCCTACCACCATGCAAAAGTGTTGAAGTATTGTTGATATAGAAACAAATTTATTCTGAATGTACCAGCTGTAGTCATATTATAGTGTCAATACTTTCGTCAATATATAACACTGGATGTATGTATATGCAACAGTTATTGAAACAAGTGTTATGTGTATTGGTTATTGGGTAAATTGTTATAATATTTATTTAGATTGAGCTCAATACTTGGAATATCTTAAATTTGTATTAATTAATTTTTTGATTTATTTTATAATTAGGTACATATAACTGACGCAGGCAAAGCAATTTAGTAAAAGTTGAAGCTGCTGTTCTGATTTTGAGGTGTAATATTTTTAAGAGTCAAATATAACGCTTTGATATATATTGCTCTATTCACACTACAATTGGGTATATTAAGGTAGCAATTTGTGACATTTTAACCTGGCATTTCACGGGGCAACTCTGGTCCTAAAATCAATTAAATTTCAAACAGAACAAAAGGAAGAAAAGCTTCGTTACCTAGTACAATTTAAAAGGTTTTTTCTGTTGAAAATAAAACAACATTGTGGTTTCATTTAATTTACATACATAATTGTTTATTATCTTAATTTACACGGAATATTCTTTAAAATATTAAAACACCAAACTGCCAAAGTACTCGGAGTCTTAAATAGACATAAGGCTTAGTTCGTTATTCACTTAAGTAATATGATAAGCTTGAATTAGATGTTAAACTGCCAAAGTATCACTGCTGAACATAGCCGTCCCATCAGTACTAATATTATAAATGCGAAAGTAACTCTGTCTGTCTGTCTGTCTGTTACGCTTTCACGCCAAAACTACTGGACCGATTTGAATTAAATTTGGTATGGAGATAGTTTGAGACCCGGGAAAAAACATAGGATAGTTTTTATCCGACTGCGCAAAAAGAGGTTAATGTTTTTGCGCAATAACCGACATACGCGCGGGCGGAGCCGCGCCCGGAAAGCTAGTATTATATAAATTAGCCACAATCCCTACGCCTAGCAGTATCGCAAAACTTCAGAAGGTGGACAGCAGCGTTCACCTTCTGGTATTTTGCTTCTTACGACTCCCACATAAAGATATGGGTGGTGCAAGTGGTCCGGCACCCGCGCGGCCTAAGTACTAGGAGTCCATAAATAGCATAGATAAGAATTTAGAACATTCATGACTTGAGTAGTATGAGATGTTTATTTGTAGTAGTATATAACTGCAAAATTCAGTATGATTCTGCAGTAATGTATCTACTTACTAGTAAGCCTTCCCAACTAAGTATGAGTAAACCGGTTATATACGAGGCCAGGATGGCTTTCCTCATGGTTGAGGCTTGTATAATGCTTTTCTCAAAAACGAAATAAAGTTTAACAACAAATAACGCTGATAAATATTAATGGATAGATTCAGGCGTTACTTTGCGGAAATCCATATTTAATAATAACAAATACTTTTAAAAGTATCCTAAAAAATATTAAATAATATTTAAATAAAACACTTAAAAAAGCATAAAATTATATATCTAGTGACAATTCCGCCTAATTTTCCTGTTATCTACGTGACGTCACAAACATCACGCAGCCTAACCGGAAGAATACCCGACTAGTTTCGCTTCTAAACGAAGCATCTTCAGGAGGTCTTGACTTACCGAGCGCACGATCGAGACATATTATATAGATAAATATTATATCACGCGATAAATTAAAACACAATTGTCGCAATCGAATGTGAAATACCGTCAGTCGTTGTTTTTTTTACTAAAAAGTTTGCATTTATTTTTGAACATGTTCTATTTTTACATTATACGAATGTTTTAGTAAAAAAATTTAAATTATTGTTTTTGAAACTCCCTGTTAATATTACAATGGAAAGTTTTCATCCAATATGACTTATAAACTCAAATTATTAATTCAAACATAAAATCCCACACTATACTTCTACAACATTACTAAGTACAAAACGAAAAGTGCGTGCTTTTTCTGCGTCGCGTTAAGGCCTAGTTTCACCATACTCTGTTATTTATTTGACGCCTTGTTAATCCTTTTAACGGACTGTTAACTGAACCGAGTGTCCCACCAACTGTTAATGGATGATTAATTCAGTTAACTTCATAGAACGTAGACTGATTTAACAGCTCTGTTATTTTTAAAGACCCATTAGCTAATGCCTGATGTAGCGTAAACAAACATGGTATGGTGAAATTAGGCCTAAGTGTCACAAACTATAAAATGGCTGTTTAAGGCTCCAAAAATATGGCTATCCCATAAAATATCATACCAAAAAGAGAGATAGATATATATTTGGAGCCTCCCTCCTATAACCATGTTATAAAGGCTAAACTCTAATCTGTGTCTGGTACTATATTTTTTTTCTAACCAGATCTAAAGAGTGTGACCTACTGTTCAGTAAGTAAATTACATAGTTACTTACTGGACAGTAGGAGATTCCAAATTTTAAATCTCGCTTCTTACTGGACTGTTATTGAATAATTCTCCTATTCTCACTTTCTGGATACTTTTTAGAGATGTTATGGCAACATTACCTACCATTTTTAAGAAAAAAATTTTTTAACAAAAAATGGAACCGACTTCAACACCCAAAAGTGTGAAATAACTTGTTGAAGTTGGTACCATGATGGTTTAAAAGTAGCTATTATCACAACATTGCGCATGGTACCGACTTCGACAAGTTATTTCACACTTTTGGGTGTTGAAGTCGGTTCCATTTATTATTAAAAAATTTTTTTCAATCTTTTTAGTGTAACTCTAAAACGGCTTGACCGATTTTGATGAAATTTAAAATGGGACCAAACGACAAGCATCAGTTTTCAAACAAAAAAATAATTTTCAAAATCGGTTCACCCAGTTAAGAGATCTGAGGTAACAAACATAAAAAAAAACTAAAAAAAAAAAACCGACGAATTGAGAACCTCCTCCTTTTTTGGAAGTCGGTTAAAAAAATCTGGGTTTATACCTTTGGTAGCCTTTTACTAGTCCCACAGTAAGATATGCACTAGAATTACAACCCTGGCCTGCCCGGGTCCCTAGCCCGGCACCCCACCAAATGCTATAAGTATGAATTGAATCTGTTTCGCTCATTGCACATTGTGAAGTGAATCGAGTTTGCTCCGTCCGTTTGCTGACGCCATCAGTCTAACATTTTTCAAAGACCACTTCGCCTTAAAAAGCTACAGGCGCATTGCTCCGTTCTTGAATATACCTTTGATTAACCGATGTGTTTCTCCTTGTTACAGAAAATGGAAGAGCAGCCGCGTCCCTAACAGTACCATGTAACTGCACACTACTACCAGTACCTAACTAACGTCTGTGATTATTAACGTGTAACGATCTCCCTAGAGTAAGGATATAGTAGTTAACATGCCGGCTATATTGACCAAGATACGGGAACAGGTAATTTAACTTTATAATTAATTTTATAAGGAATGTCTGGAATATATTCAGAATCTCTGAAGCGCTCGTAGCGAAGTTTGCTAAGTCGTTTTGAACCGATCAGCAAAATTAAGCAACGTCCGCCGCGGTCATGATTTGGATGGGTGACCGCTGGTGACATTACTACTGAGCGCTTCCGTGCTTCGGAGGGCACGTTAAGCAGTCGGTCTCGGTTGTTGTCTTAGGATGGCAGTCGTTATAGGATGGTGATAGGGTATTTTGCGAATGCCCGCCTCTCTAGCTACCACCCTCAAGTAGAAAATCTGTCGCCAAGCACCTAACGGTGTGTTCCAGCAGCTGCCCTCGAGAGCCAGTAATTCTAGGTTAGCCTGATCATCACTTACCATCAGGTGAGATAGTGGCTATAAAACATAAAAATATATTTTAGGCCAAGTCGGATGTCATCTCTTCTCTATACCACGTCTACCTTTCCTATCACCTAACTTTCTGACTTTGTGAGATTGTGACAAACCAAAAAACCTTTTGATAATATTCAATTACTATAATATTCCCTATGACCTCACCTGTGGAAAATCTGTCGCACCTAACAGCGTGTTCCGGCAGGAGTCCTTGAGAGCCACTAATATTATAGGCACGATACGATAGCTCTTTATTGACACCAAAAACAGGAAATTACATAGAAACAATAATAATAGTTAGGCACAATGGGCATATCGCTAAAAGCGATCTCTTCCAGACAACCTTTGGATGGAAAGATAATACATTTATTGAGCAGGGAGGGTGGTGCTTATAACATAAACAAGTGTATAATAAAAATATTTTTGCTTTATTACAATATAAATAAATTACATCAATTTCTTACATAAATATCAGATTGATATACGATATATACACTCGAGAGCAATGAATCCGGGTCACTTAAAGAATCCTAAAAATCTCGGAAACTAAAAATGCTAGGTTAATGCAATAAATTGTATTTAATAGACAATGTAATACTCCTTAAATGAAGGTATTAAAACTTCTTAGTTATTGTAAAGTTATATCATAAAAAAATCAAATTTGAAAAAGGGCCACTTTCGAAGATGGAACTACGAAATTACAGCATTTGGTTTTGCTTTTGTTTGTAATCTGTCATTTATGTGGGTACATAAACCATGTTGATAGTGCTCTATATTCATTATTCAAGCTGAAATTATGTCGCTTACGCCTGAAGAATGCACCAGAATACTTACAATGCTGGAAACCGGCCGGAGTCAGCGCGATACAGCCAGGACTGTCGGTGTGTCGCTGTCAACAGTACAAAGAGTTCTCCGACGTTACGAAGAAACTGGTTCTAACCTACGCAGACCAGGAACGGGCAGAACCAGGTGTACCACAGCACGAGAAGACCGATACTTGGTGAACACCATGCTTCGAAATCGCTTTCTCACAGGAACTGAACTCACCAATCAGTTTCGACGCCTCGGAGGAAGTAACCCAAGTGCATGGACAGTAAGACGTCGGCTTGCTGAATCTAACTTAAAACCCCTTAGACCTGCAAACGGCCCTAAACTGGAGCGTGGGCATCGTATTTCGAGACTAAGATATGCCCAGAGCCACGTAAATTGGAGTATTGAAGATTGGTCAAAAGTTATGTTCTCCGACGAATCAAAATTTATGCTCTACAAGCTCGATGGAAGACACAGAGTGTATCGAAGACCAGGGGAAAGATTCAAGCAAGCATGCATCGAAGAAAAAGTAGCCTACGGTGGTGGGTCTGTACTTGTGTGGGCCGGAATTTCTTCTGAAAGTCGCACAGAGCTGGTGATCATAGAAAACGGCTCTTTAACTAGCGTAAGATATGTGGAAGAAATCCTCAATGATCACGTTGGTCCATTTATGGTCAATTTAGGTGAGGATGCTATATTTATGCATGACAACGCCCGACCTCATACAGGTAGGATTGTGAATGACTACCTTCAAGAGATGAACATTACTTGTATGGAGTGGCCAGCGCGCAGCCCGGATATCAACCCGATCGAGCATGCTTGGGACGAGCTAGGCAGATGCGTAAAACAACGAAACCCTCCCCCAATCACGCTTCGTGAGCTCAAAATTGCTCTCACAGAGGAATGGGAGAATATTCCCCAAAATCGTATAAGGAACTTGGTGTACAGCATGCCAAACCGCGTAAACGCAGTAATGAAAGCACGAGGAGGCAATACGAAGTATTAAAATTCAAGAAAATCGTAATAAAGTTCAAAAATTTCATGTTTCCTATTTTTGTTTTAAGGAGAGATCAGCAGTTTTTTTCTTTATGTAATTTTGTGTTAATAAAATGTATGGTGACTCATATTTTTTTTACTTTCATTTAAGGAGTATTACATTGTCTATTAAATACAATTTATTGCATTAACCTATCATTTTTAGTTTCCGAGATTTTTAACATTCTTTAAGTGACCCGGATTCATTGCTCTCGAGTGTAGTATAATATATACATACATACACAATAAACAAATAACAAAAGAGAAAATAAAAAAAAAAGTGAAATAAGAAATAAATTATAATAATAATGTCACAGAGCAGTATTAATTAAGGGTGGAAAGGTAATAATTGGTGACCAGCGTTTTAAAAACATTGTGTGATTGGGTACGTCTGATTGTAAACAGCGAGTGCGTTCCATAGGCGCACAGCCTCTGCAGAAAATTACGATTTATAAAATACTGTATTATGCTCCGGTGAGTGAAGAAGAGAGTTATCCGATGACCTAAGAGAAACAGAATGAGTAGAGTGTGTAAACTTAAAACATGCCTTCAAATAAAGAGGGTAGGTAGACGGATTAAACAATATGTTATAAAGAAGAGTAAGCCATGGACTTAACAACTGTCTCAGGGTGACAGGCGCAGTACAGTTCGTTATAGGCAGAGGTTACCGCTTAACATCAGGTGGGCTTCGTACTAATTCAAAATTTTGAATAGTTTTTTAGGGTTCCGTACCCAAAGGGTAAAAACGGGACCCTATTACTGAGACTTCGCTGCTCCAGAACGGTGATAGCTAGACAGTTGAAATTTTCACAGATGATGTATTTCTGTTGCCGCTATAACAACAAATACAAAAAGTTGGCCAAGTGCGAGTCGGACTCGCGCACGTGAAAACAAAAAATATTACAATATGAAGTCTAATGTTGTATAGCTAATGGTACGGAACCCTTCTTGCCCGAGTCCGACTCGCACTTGGCCGATTTTTTTGTTTTAGAGCGAATTAAAACTTTCTATCTTCAAAGAGTGTTTGCAACTAATCTTCACGTGTATTTGTTTATAGGCATCGCGGGTGCAGCCGTCAATAGCCCTCGGTGTAGGGTTGGGGGTGGCTTTAGCCGCGTGCGCAGTCTACGGAAGAGAGAAGAAACACCCCCCGCCGTGCAATAACAACAATAATTATAAGGTAAGAAAATAATGATAATAATGTTTCTTTCACAAAAAAAAAACTGAATAATAGTATATACCAAATTGATGGGTACAAATTAATCTTAAATGATATATGTTTAAAACATGCACAATCTTCCAAATTCAGTTGAATTGGATTTCTATCAGTCAGAAAACTCAACATCCTAAATGTTGTTTTAAAGCTACATAGATCTCTTGAATGCAACCCTATTAAACAAACTAAGAGAACAAAAGGAGTAGAGTAGCTGCTAAAGTCACTACTTGCTCTCGATTTGCATCGATACAGCATGTTAAGCAATCTACCTACGTTTATAAAACTCATTTTTAGTAAATAATACGGGATAACTCACGTGAATCAGTCAGATAGCTCCGACTATAGTTAAAACTATAAATAAAACTATATAATACATAATTTTTAGTATTCTTTGATTGTAACTAGAATTTTTTCATATACTTTAACAGCCGGATCTTCCACTGCTGAACACAGCCTCCCATATTAAGGGGGTATTTAGCATAATCCCCACGCTTGGCAGGCGTCCTGGGGATCGCAGTGTAAGTTGGCAGTTCTTTAGAAGACGCTGCTGCATACCTGTCTTACAGTATTTTTCCCTTAATCGCCTCTTACGACCCCACGGCATGATATGGGGAGGTGCAATTCTAACCAAAAAACCTAAAAATTCACGGGGCGAAATAGAATTTTTAAACTAGATTTTTTTCATATACAAATTTTAATTCTCTGTTATTCATTACTTAATCACAATTATCTTAATACGGAAGAGCGAGACACTAACACAGTTATGCCAATATTGAAAAGAGTCTAAGTAAATTAAGTTTCCCAAAATAAATATATTGTATTTGTATTGTATTTATGTATGATTAATTGAATTGGCGCTTAGAAATGATCGCATCCCATTCGATGTTTTGTTTTTGTGCCACACGGTACAGTTTAAACCACGCCCGCCGCAGTAAGGTTTGCTTTCTGCTGTTTTTGAGCTTGACTTACATTTCTTCTTATATATAGTCGTTGTTATTTTACTTCAAAGTGATATTTTAAGACTCTATGACCGCCAAATGAATGTTTTGACGTGTTGTCTTTGTTTGTTTCCTATTTGTATGTTGTTTTTGTGTTTGGTAAATTGCGCCCGCTGGTAGCGGACCGCCCTGCGTTGTTTTTAGGTCTTTAGAGTCAATAGCCAAACAGTTATCAACTTTTTATAGTCATATTTGTCAAAATTTCGTGTATTTTTCAAATTAAAAATCCGTTTTCAAAATTTTTTAATAGCTCCACCCATCAAAACACGCGGGCCGCGATTCCCGATCGTTTCCCGTTGGATTGAGCGCGATCGGAGCTATACTTTTTTAAATATAAAATTAGTGTAATATACCTAACTTTAAGCTCTGCAGTTAATTTTAAGCAGTTACTCTAAGACCGCCAAATGAATGTTTTGAGGAACAAGAATGATGAGCAAAAACTCGCCATTGGTTGAGCTAACCATAAACTATCGAGTACATTATAAACCGTACAAATAATGAATGGAAAAGCCCACTTTTTAACATGAAGCTGTGTTGTTGGATACCTAATAGTAATGGCGTGACGTAGACCATGACAGGACATAAATCCATACTATCCATACTAATATTATAAATGCGAAAGTAACTGTCTATCTATCTGTCTCGCTTTCACGCCAAAACTGCTGGACCGTTTTGGGTCAAATTTGGTATGGAAATAGTTTGAGATGCGGGGAAGGACCTAATATAGTTTTTATCCAACTGCGCAAAAAGAAGTTAATCTTTTTGAAGTTAATCTTTTTATCAATTCATATAGTTAGCTTGTGAGTTGTGAGGATAGGAAATACTAGATTAATTTGTTATCATAAGAATTAAACTGATTTCGCTATCTCTGTTGGATTTAGCATGCAAGTCCAAAGTTTATTTTTTTAATACATATATAATTACAGTCAAAGATTACATCGAAAGTAACTAAATTTATATACAATAATTTCATATCTTATCATCATCATCATCAGCCGAAAGACTTCCGATGTTGAACAAAGGCCTCCGCCATGCAACGCCATAAAGAACGGCTATTAGCCGCGTGTAACCATTGGTTACCCGCGACTTTTTCGATGTTGTCAGTCTACCTAGTAGGGGTACAAACTCTTTTTTGTCTAATTTTATATCTAAGCATAAAAAATACAATATTGCAATCAGATAATACTTAATCACCATCATCACATCGACCGGAACATCTCGGAGACGTGTTGGAGAAGGTGTTCCCCATTGGGGGGATTTACCATTAATCCCCACGCTTGGCAGGCGTCTTGGGGTTCGCAGTATAAGTTGTCAGTTCTTCAGAAGGCGCTACTTCCCACCTTCCGGTGGTTTTCCCTTAGTCGCCACTTAAGACACCCACGGGAAGAAATGGGGGGTGAAATTCTAACCCGGCACCCCACGGGGTTATCAAAAAAACATTGTTTCATAATTCAAAACTATTTATAAAAAACCTGATAATAAAAATAACGTAAGTTATGTATGATAGTAATTAAATTAAATATAGATAATGGATAGATTCAGGCGTTACTTTGGGGAAATCCATATTATATATAAGAAAACAATAAATTAATATTTTAATAAAACACTTAAAAATATTAAAAACGTTACGATACGTAGAGTCAAGATCGCCTGAGGATGCTTCGTGTAGAAACGAAACGCGTCGAGAATTCTTCCCGCTTGGCTGCCTGGTGTTTGTTTGAAAGGCGGAATTGTCACTAGATATATTTTTTACTATATTTAAAGTGTTTTGTTAAAATATTTTGAAAATATTTATATGCATATATACCTGTATGTTATAAATATATATGTACCTAATACGTACATTAGAATATTCGTTTATGGACTCTATGTATATGATTTGTCTATCAATAAACTTATTTAAGGCCATCTTGCATTTTTTCGGTTGTTTTCAGCACGGATAGGTACTTAATGGAAATTTGTCGTATATGCTTGGCAACATAACTTATTCAGATTAATTATTGTTGTCTAAAATCACAATTGCATATCTTACAGTATTTCTTTCACATGTTTGAAGGTAACCCGATGGAGATCGGGTTTTTCGTACACTTCGCAACATACAATATATCCTTTTATTTAGAAGGAAGTGTCATGAAAAGGCTAATTTTGAATATGTTTTTTTAGAAAGAGTGTGCTCCTTGAACGAATGAAATGCATATTTTAAATAATTAAAAATAGCATGCATAATCCGAAAACACGATTCTAACGTTCTACGTTTTAAAAAGCATTTATTTTTAAATAAATTTATTTTAAACTTTGCTATTGATATGTTATGTAGTTCAGTTTTGACCACTGGCATGCGCAAGAGGTTTATCCGTCCCACGCACTCAGTCTGCCATTTTTCAATGACGATTACACCGTAATTAATTTGTTATATAAACATTTTCAGGTATCAAAAAATGGCAGCCTCCACACAGTGGCGAATGGGTCCGCGAAGGAGACCTGCGGCGGACGCTGCGGCGCGGAGCAGTGCGCTCTCTGTCGCGGCGACGTCGATACTGACAACAAACAGAATATTGTGAGTACCCTCTTTTATTTACTTTAAATACATTCACTTTGTTTATTTTTCAATGTTTCCATAATTATATATTTTACCATTATGTAAAGTGTTTGTCGCAATTAAAGTCATTCATTCATTCATTCAAACCTATTTGCAAGAGTACAAGTAAAGAAGATCTTAAAAATATAATTAGTTGCACTCTGTCTACAAGCAGACATGCAAATATTTCATGCAGTTACATTGCGATTTAAATTACTCTTATATTTTACATAATTTTATTTATACATTTACATTCTTTGAATTCCTTAACACTATAAAAACAATTATTTAGCAGCTATACAGCAATTATTTAGTAGCCATATCAATTCTATTTAAAATGTATTTCCAGGCAGTATTTTTATGCTATTGGGTAAGCAGTTATAAACTAATAGCGACATACAATAAGCGTTTAGCTTGTATAAATCCTTGCGGGCAGGAGGTTCCAATAAAATATTTACAAACTTAGATCTTGTTTGACGGTATTTACTTATACTATCGTCGTAACAAACATTATAAGTACTATCGTACTTACACTATCGTTATTTAAAGGTCAAAACGAAGTTCTGAAAAGTGTGCTATCTTCATAGAGTATGGTACCAAACGCGGCTTGGGCATTAATATTTGCAGATTTTTAAAAAATTTCAAATTTACGAGACATGAATGATTTTTCCCTCTCGTAAATTTGAAATACAATAAACATAAGCATGTGCTTGAAAAATCATATTTAAAAACCTCAGCTTTCACTCGGAGCAAATTTTTATTTAGAAACCAATCTGAGAATCTCGTTCTCTCACACTCTCACACTCTCTCTCCCTCTATTATATTGAACTCTGGCAATGATTCCAGTTATTTTACAAAACTCTGTAACATATTAGTTTTTTGCAACAATTGTAGGAAGACGCCGATGACACCCAACCAGAACCCCAGCCGGAGCACGTTCCAGGTCTCAACCTGGAGTTCCTCCGGCAGCTGGTGGAGCTGGCCAAGATCATGGTGCCAGGAGTGCGGAGCCACGAGGTGGCGTTGCTGGTCGCCCACACCGGGTGCCTCTTCACCAGGACCTTCATGTCGATATATGTTGCAGCACTCGAAGGGTCTATTGGTATGTTCTAGTTTTACTTCGCAGAGTTGTTGCGCTCTTAGCGGAGCTTTCCTAGTCGATCTTAACCGATCAGCGACTGCTGGTGTCATTATTTGGATGGGTGGTATTACTACAGTGGGTGAACGTGCTTCGGAGGGCACGTTAAGCCCTCGGTCCCGGTTGTTGTCTTAGGATGCAGTCGTTATAGCATGGTGGTAGGGTATTTTGTGAGCGTCCGCCTGGCTAACTTCTACCCCTGTAACTGTACTGTAACAGCTGGATCGTCCACTGCTGAACAGCCTCCCCTATTAAGGAGGTATTTACCATAAACCCCACGCTTGGCAGGCGTCTTGGCGATCGCAGTGTAAGTTGGCGGCACCCCACGGGACTTCTACCCCACAAGTATAAAATCTATCGTCAAGCACCAAACGGGTTGTTCTGATACTTGTTCTTTAGAGTTAGTAACTCTGAGTAGGCAGGTTAAAGTCCTATCACACTAATATTATAGAGGCGAAAGTTTGTGAGTGTGTTTGTATGTTTGTTACTGCTTCACTCTCAAACGGCTGGACCAATTTTGATGATATTTGCTTCACATTGAATACTTTCATCATCACCCATCATCACGCGTGTGAAAAGGCGGGGCGTATCTAGTCAGGAATATAAAAAAAAAACTTATTCGAACAATTTTTTTGTCCGTCGTATAATTATTTTTTCTCTTTTCACAGTGAGACACATAGTACAAAAGGACTTGAATAAGTTCTCAGCTCTGCTACTCCAGTGGTTTACGATCGCGATCCCAGCGACATTCATCAACTCCATGATCAGATACCTCGAAGGTCGACTGGCGTTAGCGTTCCGAACTCGGATAGTGAACCATGCGTATCATTTGTACTTCAGGAACCAGACTTACTATCGGGTGGGGAACCTGGACGCCAGGATAGAGAACGCTGATCATAGGTAAGGTACTTACCGTCATTACAAATTTACTAGAGAAAAAAATTATAGTCATGTGCGGAATTCGAACCCGCGTCCAACCATCCCTATTGCCGGGGTATGCTCTCACCGTCTGAGCTAGCATGACATTATGACTCATAACCCTATATTTTTCTCTCGTTCTTCAACCATCGTATTGGGATGGAGCGACACATATAGTTCAACTTACGTTGTACTACAAACAAGTTTTCCTCTCGTAAATTTTTAATTTTGTAATGTAATCAGCAGAGCATGCGTTATTTAAAACATCACAATATTAAAATACTTACCGTCATGTTAAGCAATACCAGACCTTGCTCTCTCCGCACTCCGCGGTACGACGTACCCGTCCGGACGGGATTATTGTACGGTGCGTACCGCGCCAGAAGGGATCAGAGCTATGCGTGACCATGCCATAGAAAGGGAGACTCCTTGTAGGTGAATATCTAATCGCGTCGATAATATTAGGTACTCCGGGCTTTGCGAGCTGAAGTGCACTTTATTGCTTTGTAGCTAGAGTCGCTTATTGATTAGGACAGCTTTGCGAAGTGATCCTTCTGGCCCTTTTCATTCTGTGCCAATAACTAAATGTTTATAAAGACATTTTGCTGTCTAATCGCGTCGATGATCGATGTTTTTGTAATTTTGACCCCTCGAGCACTGCAGAGCAGTGGTTTTGGTGTTCAAAGTAATCAACAACTAATATTTACTTGTTACGCAAGGCTTCAAAGTAGTTTTTTGGCGGCAGTATTTAAACCTAAGGAACCGAAGGATTCTAGAATTGAACCTAGCTAAGCGAGTGGTTCATAAAATAGAATCCTGTGCGGTTTCAAATGTACGAGATTCAAAATAACTTACTGCCGAGCAATGACATTACATCCGGTGAGGATGCTCGTTGCTATACTGTAAATTTGTGTAAATGTATATCAAAATTAAAAGGAAATTTATTACAATGGCTATGTAATATTGAAGGTAAACATATTTTTGTGGAATTAAAAAAGGTTCTAAGTTTAAAAACCTTTTCCACGCTAGCGGATAAAAGGTCTTTTTGCACGCCGATTTCGAATAATAAAAAAACGCCTTTATAAAAAAAATTGTCAAGCGATCCGACATACATACTTACATTATATTCTGTGAAAATGTCAACTGGCTACCTATTGCGGTTCCAAAGATACATTATTTTTTTTATATAATTATATAAATTTCACTGTTTATTAGAATTAAAGTTTTTAAGCCCCGTGGGGTGCCGGGCTATAGTTTGCGCCTTCTGAGGAGATGATATCTTATACTACGATCTCGACGCCTGCCAAGCGTGGGGATTAGGGCACCATTACAACGAGAGGATAAATCATAATTGCGGGATTCGAACCCTCGCCATCCATAGAGAGCATCGGCTAGAGTGGCGCACATGATTTTTTAATATATTTTTTTATGTTATTGTGGCGGAAAACAGCTCTAGGCCCATTTGATGTTAAGCGGAATAACCTCTGCCTATAACAGATCCATTTCGTCACAAGTTATGTATTGCACTACGCCTGTCACCTTGAAACATAGTTTTTAAGCCTGCCCCGAGGCAGCGATACGTAATTGTGGTTCGTTTGGTCCCTTGCTGTTTCTTTATTTCTTAATTTTGAGTTATGTAATTAATATATATTATATTTTAGGATTCATTCTATAAATCATACACTTTGGAAACACGATTACTTAAAATTTTCTCTATAGAAAAAAAAACCAAAGTTACATCTAAATAACTAAATAAACCCTTAGTACGGCGTAAATACTTAACGGAGAGTCATCAGTATATGAATAATTAAAAAAACAACATGTTTTCTATAATTACACACACATTTATTAACACATTACATTTTTCAAATAGATATTTGTTTTTATTATACGAAGGAAATACTGAAATTCACGCATGTTCCGCCCATTTTAGTCAAAGCCGCGATGCTTTGTCCCTATCCGCTTTAGTAATTCTTCGGCCGTCGGACGGGGACGGATGCTGTTGGCGTGCCTTACTTACGCACACTTACGCTGCGGGTCTAAAAAGCTCGGTGCGCCCTGAAGTATCATGTGCCTGTAATTTTACTGGCTCTAAAGGACTGCCGCCGGAACACACCGCTAGGTGCCGACAGATTTTCTACTTGAGGGTCTACTAGCCAGGCGCACAGTCGCAAAATGCCCATCCACCATGCGGTGAACCTCAAAATGTTTCCTCTTTTTGTAATTTTTTACTTGAATATACTAGATTTTCTAAACATATGTAATGTTGTTATAGATTAACAGAAGACGTGTCAGTATTCACGCAGTCCGTGGCGCACCTGTACAGTTCTCTGACGAAGCCGTGCTTCGACCTGCTCCTCATCGTGCTGACCCTCGCCAGCTACTCCAGTAAGATGAAGGGGAACATCTTCTTGGGTGAGTCTTGATAACAGAAGAAGATTGACGTCATCCTTCTACTAACCAAAACAAAAAATTGAATAAGTAATTGTTATTTTTTTACATACTATTTCCTCGATACATTTTGAAAGAGCATATTGTCATAATTGATTTCGTGTTAATAAAGGTATATCGCCGGATAAAAACAAAATGATAAAGTAAGCGAACAGTTGTCGATGTAAAACGTAGGTATTATCACACACCGGACACTCGACTCATTCTCTATACAAAAGCCGCGTTACAACTACCTATTACACAGACACTACACAAATGTTGTTTTTGTACACGCGTAATTGTGTGCGTGAAGTCTTATGTTGTCACCTTATGAATAATTATTGTACTTACCTACCTAACAATCTTTTGATACTATTTTAGTTGTATTAGATTTCGTAAATTATGCTTATCTCCTTACCTAGCTGTAAAAACATTTACAAGCACAACTATCGAACTCCACGTAGGACGCAGGAATATCCAACACCCAAACGAGTAGGTAACATTACTACACATTTCACTCTATTACTATACACTCCACTATACAAAGCGTATCATTCCAAGATTGCATTTTATGCAAGTAATAATAATAATTACAGTCACAATAATAATTTATGTTCTTCTCGTTTAATAAACAATCACGAAATCTGTCGCGTGTCAACTAAGGCGAAGGTCTACCAACGAGTCCGATATAGAATAGTTTATAATGAAAAATATATTATAATCTATTGACTGAATAACTTAATTTATTTTTGTGACCATGTAAGTTTGATTTTAATTAATTATTGTAAATGGTTTTCTGTGCGTAAAAACATAGTTTTTCGAGTATTGACAGTGTGGTTTCGTCGCATGTAGACGAGTGTAGTGTAGTGTTGTCGAATGTTGAGTGTGATATGACATTGTGAATGGCAGGTCCGAGCATAGCGACGGTGGTGATCTGCCTGACGGGGCAGGTGCTGCGGCTGCTGTCGCCGCGGTTCGGCGCGCTGGCGGGCGAGGAGGCGCGCATGAAGGCGAACCTCAGGCACGTGCACGCGAGGCTCATCGCGCACGCAGAGGAGGTGGCCTTCTACGGGGGACATAAGGTCTGGAGATTGCTATTTATAACCGACTTCCAGAAACGAAGACGTACTCAATTCGTGGGATTTTTTATGTTTTTTACCTCGGACCTTATGACTGGGTGAACCAACATTGATAATTATTATTTCATTTGAAAGGCTTGTCGTTTGGTCCCGTTTAAATTTCATCAGAATCGGTCAAGCCGTTTTTGAGTTACACTCCACTAACTGAAAATATTTCCCTATCTTGATGATGTAGTCGTTGACAGTGAATGACAATCGATCCCGTAACTAGCAACGGTCACTAGTAAAAGCGAAAACAACAATTGAAACAAAAAATTGAACCCACTTCAACACCCAAAAGTGTGAAATAACTTGTCGAAGTGGGTGTTGCGGTTTTGGGCGTTGAAGTCGGTTTCATTTTTTGGTTACTAATTTTTTGTTCAATAAGAGGGCTAAAAACCTGGCGGCTAACGGTGATACGTGACCACTGTCGCCCACCTAGTGATCTGGAGGATCCCTTACTGGCCTAGGTTGAGGGAATATTCTCTGTTCTAGATCGCCCACAGTCATCCGCAACATTAGCGGTCTCGAGAATCAGTTGTTTGTGCACAGAATATGGTCTCTTCTTGAAAGCTCATAAGTCGTATCTTTTTTTTAATGTAATTGTGTCTGATCAAGTGCGAGGCCCACCTGATGTTCACCTCGGCCTATAACAGATGCATTTCGTCACACGTGATGAACTGCACTGCGCCCGTCACACTGAGACACACGGTTGTTAAATCTCAAATACCTGTAGTTTTATTGGCTCTCAAAGACTGCTGCCGGAACACATTGTTAGGTGCTTAGCGATAGATTTTCTACTAGAAGGTGGTCGCTAGCCAGGCGGGTATTCGCAAAAGGCTCTTGACTCGAACCATGCACCTGCTGGGCGGCAGTCCATAGCCAATACCACTGAGTCATCACTGATTATAGAAATATATCGAATGTTTGTGTCCAGGTGGAACTAGGGCAGCTCCAGTCGGCGTACAAGGAGCTGGTGGTGCAGATGACGTCGGTGTTCAAGCTGAAGCTGTGGTACGTGATGCTGGAGCAGTTCTGCATGAAGTACGTGTGGTCCGGCACCGGCATGGTCATGTTGGCGCTGCCCATCCTCACCGCGCAGGCCGCCAGGGGGGGCGGTCAGTCACTTCCTACTTATATACTATAGCACTTAGGTATGCGCGCGGGGGGACGGGGAGAGCATCGGCTGTTGCTATGCGCTCTGTCAGTCCGTCGTTAACGGTCATGGCGGTCGCTAGTGTCGTCTGTACCGGACTGTCTATGTCAGAAGCACATGAGATAAATATTCAAAGATAGGTTGTACGTTATCTCGTGATAACCTTCATTTTTAAGGTGACCGAACATTTTAAGAAAATAAAAGCAGACAAAGATAACTTTGAATTTAAAAGTGATGCGAATATTGCCAAAATCGAAATCCTTTAAAATAATAAAGTATCCTTATTTATAAAGTATCCTTTTAAAGATACTTACTAAAAGTATCTTTAAAATAATAAAGTATCCTTATTTAATTAATGTCCTATTCAATTAGATGATTTAATACGTACGGAACGTACTGGCGTGCCTTAGAACTGTAAACTGATATCGTAAGATCTATCCGACAATTTCGATCTCATGTGAACTCATGCTATTTCCTTCCCGGCCCCGACCTCGCCGCGCCTTCCTAAGGTGCGGTACGGCGGTATTGGTCAAACTATGTATAGTCTAGTCCTTTGGCTCAGCCCTTCGTAGCAATCAACGTTACTTTGTACAGTTATTTGATTATACACGACAGCGGACGATATGTAGGTATAGACACTTTTGATTGATTTATTGATATTCTTTATATTAATATACACATATTGCTGTTTAAACATATCATTGATACTTGTAAATAGAATTTAAATTTTAACATGCCTACTTCATAAAAAAACTAAATTGATATATTCTAAGTTACATTAGAATGATCGGCAACTAGATGTTTGTGTGGAACAGCTTGTCTATCGACAAAGGCCTCCTCTAAAGAATTCCACGTATTCCTGTCCCTTGCTAAGGGGTGAGATTATTGCCAGCTAAACAGGATGATCTAATATTAGTGCAGGTGTAATATTTTTATTGTCATGTTCATTTTATGTGTACTTAACATTAGTATTGTTTGTAATTTATTTCTGTCCGAAATAAATTAATTTGAATAACTAGGTGAATTCACGTGATTGCGTCTAGTTATTCAAGCACTCGCATTACATTAATCTTTATAGTTGTTGCTACTATTAGAAACATCACGTTCCTGTGTTATTATAATTTTATATTATTGTTGTCACTATCCTACAACTTGGACATTTTGTGGCCCCGTTTACTGAAAAACTATCACGCCTATAGATGTGTTCTTTAACATAGTAATTTAACTTCATATACAGATGTGTTATCTGTCAAAAATATTATAATTTTATAACCATAAAAAAAATTAAATATGCGAGCCCTCACAAAGTTCAGCTTTTTGCTAGTTATAATTATCATAACCTTTTTCCTTTATTTATAGCTAAAGGCGACGACAGCATAAGTGCCCGCACAGAATATATGACGACGTCGCGGAACCTGCTCAACTCCGCCGCTGATGCCATTGAGAGGCTTATGTCCAGTTATAAGGTCAGTAAATACCCAAGTATTACTATAATATTAGCGTGGTTTTGTATTTAGAGCAAAGGTAAGTGTGTGTGTATGTGTGTTTATTTCGAACAGCCTCCAAAACGTCTAATAATATTTTGAAAAAAAAGCTTAGATTCAACATGTACTTATATCCGGATTAATATCACCTCGGCAGCCTTCTTTGGGACCGTAGTGTAAGACGTCAGTTATTCAAAAGGCGCGGGACTAAAGATTGCCATGGTAAAGTGGTCAGCGTAACTTTGAAATCTGTAGGTCCTAGTTTTTTTTTATGCTATTGTGACGGGACAAGCTCGAGGGCCCCTTGATGTTAAGCGGACTAACCTCTGCCTATAACAGATGCATTACGTCAGAATTCACGATTTGCACTGCGCCCGTCACTTTGAGACATAGTTGTTAAGTATCATGTGCCTGTAATTTTACTGGCTCTCAAGGAGTGCTGCTGGAACACACCGTTAGGTGCTTGGCGACTGATTTTCTACTTGAGGGTGGTCGCTAGCCAGGCGGGCAGTCGCAAAATGCCCTTCCACCATGTGATGGAGCTCAAGCCCGCGGCGGGATTCGAACCATGGACCTGCTGCGCGGCAGTCCATAGCCAATGCCACTGAGCCATCACTGCTTCAAAAGATAGTAAAACTGCTTCAAAAGATAATAGTTGCAGATATTATCAGAATACCCGCAAATAAAGTATTTCTCAGTAACAGTCTAGAGTCTTGACAGTTGGCTATACGATCGCCGCCATTACAGAAATCAAAACTTCTCTAAACGTAGGTATTAAGACGCCTCTTTATTGTCCTTCGGGGATGTCTGATGACCTTATATATACAAGGTCAAGTTTACCTCGTCAACAATTAGTGTTGGTTTGGAAACGAGAGCTGCATACTCGACTCATGATTCATATATTACCTAAACAAAAACAGTTAACTAATCATCTAAGCTGAGGCTAATCATTGGCTTGTGTGGTAAAAGTGTGTTGTGTTGTGTTGTTAGGAGATCGTGACGCTGGCCGGGTACGCGACGCGCGTGTCGGACATGCTGCGCGTGTTCGAGGAGGTGGCGCGCGGGCGCTGCGTGCGCGCAGTGCACGTCGCCGCGCACTCGCCCGCCTTCCAGGTCACCTTCCGCGACAACACGCCCGTGCCGCAAGGTAACGTCTCCGACGTGTCCCACACGGGCATTCCTAACGCACACATCCAGGAGACGATATACAAAGTAGTCATTAGTTAAAAATAACAGAGTACACAAATTCTGTGTAAAATACGCGAAAAGTATGAAAAACAATTTTTACGATTATTTTGGATAACCCTAAAATTTTAAGAACTTACTCATACTTACTGTTCTTTATTACTTGTTTATGTGTAGGCTGTAAAATACGGTATTATTTAAGGCATACTTTGAGCCTTTTATTTACCGGATAATATCTGTGTACTTTGACGTAAAGGTCCCAAAATTTTTGATATGATCCTGGTCACAGCACCAAATCTGTATCATGAAGGTTGAGATAAAAACATGTATTAATATGTAAAACACACCTGATGTATCCATAAAATTGGTTTATCGTGCCGTCCACTTTTATATCTGCGTTATTTCTCAACAACTACAGACTGATGAAAACTTAGTTCTTTCAAAGTATATGTCAAGTGCATAAGTAAGACAGTGGTGACATTAATATGTGGTATTCTTCTATTATTCTATACTTGTTATATTCTGTTCTATATTACTCTATTTCAATTTTCAGGCAAAATAATCTATACCAATGACCAATCCATCCGACTTCGCAATGTGCCCATTGTGACGCCATCGTGTGACGTAGTGGCGGGCGGCGTCACGCTCGACATCTGTCCCGGGACGCATCTGCTCATTGTCGGGCCTAATGGCTGCGGGAAATCTAGGTAAAGTGATGAGATATACTTCGCTTCCTTTCTATTTTCTTTTTTCTAGCGTTTGCTGAGAGAAAGTGGTTCAGGGAATCACCAAATATATTTTGGGAATGCGGTTATGAATACTGGAATGTATATTATGAATAGTAAAGCAGATTACTGTATCAGCCGAGATGTAGTAAGCCGGTTGATTTCTTAGGCTGAAAGTTTGGATGGTTTGCAATAATCCTTGGCAGGTCATCATATTTTTTTTGCGGTTGGTAAAAGACGGTCGATTTATGTATGTGGTCAAAGTATAAATTGTGTCTTAAATTTAGGCGTCTACGACGCTCTTATAAAGCGTCTTAAGAAGGTCTATCACAAATGTTAGAAATAAAATATTATACATTTTAATGCCACGATCAGCAAAGAAATATGCGATCCTGTGCTGTGATTTGTCAAAGGGGTTTGACGTTGTTGACCACACATTGATTACTACTAAATTGCAGCATTACGGGATCACCGGGAAGCCGCTGGCCTTGTTAGCCGATCTGTTGCGGGATAGATCGCAAGTGGTGGTAGGGTGCGCTGGCTCAGTCAAATCAGAACCGTTGACAACAGACAAGGGAGTAGCCCAAGGATCAACTGTCTCGAACATTCTGTTTTCGATGCTAGTTAACGACCTGCCGGACGCTGTCAGCGATGCTGATATATTTATGTACGCTGATGACGTAGCTGCAGTGGTCACAGCGACCTCAATTAATCAACTGGAGCAAAAACTAAATGACATCTCCTCACTACTCTCTGGGTGGTTTCAGGTGAACGGACTGTCTATCAACCTCATGAAAACTCATTTCATTCAGTTCTATCTAGCAGGGCCTCCACCAAGACCTCTAACAGTTTTTATGAATAAAGTTAGGATTAAGCCAGAGGTATCTACTACTTTCCTAGGATTTGAGCTTGATAGAGGCTTACAATGGGATGGGCACATAAATAGAGTATGTAGCAAGCTTGGGAGTGCATGTTTCGCCCTGAGAAGACTCGCCCGAGTTGTTCCCTCTGAGGTTGTACGTAGTTGCTATTTTACGACAGTGCACTCACAGCTGCAGTACGGCGCAGAGCTCTGGGGGCGGGCTGCGGACTGGCTGTGTGCATTTAGAATGCAGAAACGAGCATTCCGGCGATCGCAAAAATCCCACAGACTGACTCCGCCCGTCCATATTTTAAGAAGTTAGGTATACTCACGCTGCCTGCAGTTGTTATATTTCAAATTGGTGTATACGTGAAGTGTAACCTTGCCTCTTATACAAAGCACAGTGACGTGCACACGTACAACACCCGTGGTAAGGACACACTCGTGGGTGTAAGTCGCTCGTTGTCGAAGTCCACTAAAATTTCGTATGTCATGGGACCAACTATATATAACAAACTACCTGAAAATATCATAGCATCGCCTAATATGAGCTGTTTTAAGTTGCGATTAAAACGCTGGCTTATCGAGCAAACGTTTTTCAGCATTGAAGAATTTTGTAAACGTAAAATATAAGTTGTTATATGACTTGACAAAACATTACTTGTAGTAATGACATAGTTTTTAGAATATTCTAGTATAATTAATTATTACCTATTTTATATTTTATTATCAAGGACAATTCTATTTTAATGTGACATTTTATTAATGTCTATTTTAATTAAAATTACTATGTATTCTTAAAATAAAAACAAATCAATGTATGCCTTGACGTGTAATTTTGTAATTACCAATAAATTGATTTATGATTTATGTGTAGAGCCACTGCCAGAATAGCATTACAAGAAGGGCAAGAAATACGGGGCCATTCTTTTAAACTACGTAGGTGACAGGCTATAGCTGGGCAGAGGCGGAATTGTCCAAGCATTATAATAACAAACTGTGTAGTAGGATTCGTTAATCAATATGATTTTCATGTGCATCTTGAATTTTCCTTCTGTGGGCGTTGTAATATCTTTGGGAACTTTATTATAAAACCGCACAAATCGAACATCTTATTGACGTGGATTAACTCCCACATTTTGCCAAACATATTTATATTGTACGTTATAAGGGACCTTCTGCCATATACCGGGCACAGTGCCAGACTCTGACGTTTCTGACATATGTCAAATTTATACCTGTCATTATAATATACTCGTACAATGTATGCCCCGTGGGTGCCGGGCTAGAATTGCATACCTCCCTGTATTGAGGGGAGGTGTAAGAGGCGACGAGAGGTAAAATAAAATACCAGAAGATGTGCAGCAGCGCCTTCTAAAGAACTGCCATCTCATGTGCGATCCCCAAGACATCTGCCAAGCATGGGGATTGTGGCAGACTTCCCTTTATAGGGAAGGTATTTGTTCAACTGTGGACGTTATAACTGTTGATGTCATTGTAATGTATATTCAATATATATTTCTACGTAGGCTTGCGTTTGATCGCAACCTTACCTGATGTTAAGTGACATTGTGGCGGATAGAACATTATCGCTTAGAAAGATGCCTATTCACTCTGGTCTTAAAGACACCAAGATTATATGTGTCAGGAAACAAATACCGTGGCAATAAATCCCATGTATGACCGTATGTCTGTGACAGTGGGTGATCAAACTATTAGAGAAAAGTCTCCCAATTAATATTATGCGTTAGGAAATTATATAAATCGATATTTGTAGACGATCTGGAATGTTTTACTTCACATTTAGAATGTCTTTAAATACACTGAACAATAATTATAAACACGAGGTCACCGCGTTCGTAAACTGAGAATAACAGCACTGAAATAAAATGGAGTCCCATTCAAGTGCTGCCATGTCAATAGTGTTGCCTGTCTATTATCTGCAATCAAATAGAGTGTGACCACTTATATAATAGAAAGAAACGTATCAATAATATATTGGCGCAATTATGTTATACAGCTAAAACTAAACTGAAACAGACAAAACATGTGGACACAAACCTAGTTTAAGACCACATGCATATTATTATCAATTATATATTGTACGACATCACATATTTTCTCTAATAAAAGTATCTGATCTTATCTTATACAAAATTATTATTTTATTTCGTATTCAAGTCCAAATTGGTACAGCTTTTAAAAAAAACATAAAATTAAATATATACAGTTTAATTGCTGGTACTTTTAAGCAGGTTTTGTCGTCGTCTATATCGGTGCTATCTTTACTTAAAATTGAATAGAATTTTAAGTCAAGGCAAGGATTAAAAATTCGAAGTACCGTTGTGATATTTAACAAATTATTGGAGTACGAAATGTTTTGCCCCGGACGGGAATTTAACGCGCGTACTCTGATTTCGCGCCGGATGCCTGAACCATTTTGCACTCCAATAATCTGTAAAATATGATTTTCGCTTAGCACCCGGTAGTGCTTGTAATCATAATATTTAGTAATATCGTTGTGATGTTTATAACAATTCAGACTTTAGAGAGAACAGAATAAGAGTCATAATACATAATTTTAATTCGTTTGTGGTGGATAACAGCATTTTTACGACCAATGTGTAACTTAGTTATAAACCATTTAAAAATTGTTCCATTTACCAAGGTGGCTATAGTAATTTGATTACTCATTGTTAAGATATGAAAAATGATGAATTAAACATATTTATAGCAATTTTACGTGTTCTTTCCTTTTCCCGTGCTAAGCAAATGTTGTTGTTATACAGTTTGTTCCGCATCATCTCTGGTCTGTGGCCCGTGTTCGGCGGCGAGCTGTCCGTGCCGCGGCCGTGCGCGTGCGCAGTCTGCACGGACGACGCGCATGCCGATCAGGCGCACTGCACTTCGCGCCCTATCATGTTCTACATACCGCAGAGGTACACTCATGTTTTAATACCCTCTATTATATGACAGTTGCATAAACTACTATTGTGTTTTTGCCAAACAATACCCTGACTATTTCTGAAACGCAGTGAAGTATTATATACCCGTCAAAAAAGATCTAAGTTTGTAAATATTTTATGGGAACCTCCTGCCCGAAAGGACTTATACAAGCGAAACGCTTATTATATGTCGCTGTCAATTTAATACTGCTTACCTAATAACTTAATAATACTATCTGGAAATAAATTTGAAAAAGAATTGACTGCATGGCTGCTAAATAATTATTTTTATAGTGTTAAGGAATTCAAAGAATATAAATGTATAAATAAAATTATGTAAAATATAAGACTAATTTAATTTGCAATGTAATATTTGCACGTCTGCTTGCAGACAGAGTACAAATTTGTGCAATTATATTTATAAGAACTTCTTTACTTGTATTTTTGCAAATAAACTATTTGATTTCATTGATTTGATTTGAGACAAGATTTAGTGCTACCATAATTTGTAAAATGTAATTTCCGCTTAGTACGCGACAAAAATACACTTCCTTTATGTATATTATAATCTGTATGAACAGGCCGTACATGTCGCAAGGGTCCCTCATAGACCAAGTGACATACCCTTCCCGCGTGTTGCCCGACGACATCGCGGCTGAGGCCCGCGCGCACCACATCCTCAAGCTGGTGCGGCTCGACGCGTGCGCCGCAAGGCATGGGGGGCTGAGGGCCGTCACGGACTGGCGAGCTACCCTCAGTGGGGGGGAGAAGCAGAGGATGGCCATGGCCAGGATGTTCTACCACAGGTTCATAAAAACTTTGTGTTAAATGGTTTTTGTATTAAAACTCATTGATACGTGCTAAAAAATAGTATAGCAATTTTTATGTGGGAATAAGTTGACTTCTAGCGCACCTATGACCTGCAACTCTAGAACCGTGCATTGGTGCATTCCTGTTGTTGATATGGAAACGGGTGTTGAAATGCTGTGATTTTTTTCTCCGTTTGAATACATTATAGTAAGTAGAAAATTAGTCGCCAAGCACCTAACGGTGTGTTCCGGGAGAAGTCCTTGAGAGCCACTGAAATTATACGCACATGAGACTTAACAACTATGTCTCAAGGTGACGGGCGCAGTGCAATTAGTGTTTTGTCACGAAATGCATCTTTATAGGCAAAGGTTAGTCCGCTTAACATCAGGTGAGCCTCGAGCTTGTTCGTTACAATAACATTAAAAAGAAAACCTAATGCCGACTTTAGTTGCAGATCTTTCTTGACATAAGGCGACATCTAACCAAATTAGAATGTAATTATTTTATTTTAACGAAAAGTTATTCGAATTTCTAAAATTTCGAAAGCTTATGCACACTTATAGGCACAAATTTAGTATTCAATCCAAGCAGTGTGAGATGTCAGTTCCTTAGAAAGCGCTGCTGCCCACCTTATGGTGCTGCCCACCTTCTGTTGCTGCCCACCTTCTGGTGCTGCCCACCTTCTGGTGCTGCCCACCTTCTGGTGCGGCCTACCTTGTGGTATGATTAATCCGCAATCAAGGATTATAATTACATAAGTAATATTAATTCCTCAGGCCGGTATACGCGTTACTGGACGAATGTACGAGCGCCGTTTCCATGGAGACTGAAGTCGTTATGTACGAGGAGGCGGTCAAAGAGGGAATCACGCTGCTCTCCATCACGCACAGACCCAGCGTGTGGTACGTATCTTACTATTCTCAATATGCTATCATACACCATTTACTGGTAAATTGTTATTCCTTCTTCTATACGTAACCCAATAATCTAGACCACATCATCACTTACCATCAGGTGAGATAGTGGTCAAAGGTTAACCTATCAGGCATAAAAAAATCAATAATATAAAGATGACAAATTTTTTGATTGGTTCCGTAATTTTTTTACATTATTTTCTAACCCTTGTGCACTATCTCATATGATTTATTTATTTATAATAATAATTAAACGTCACAATACCATTTACATAATTATCGTTTAAAATCAAAATATTCAAGTATTATTAAAAATTATACATAATCAGATCTAAATCAGTTAATTTAAACAAGTTTTAAACAAATTGTAAAATGAATTTAATAACTACTTAAGTCAAATAATAATAAAGAACACATGTCAGTTTAGATGATAGTTTATCTTTTTAGATATGATATTTAGATAGCTCATTATATGTTTATATTAAAGATGTTGTAAAGGCTAACCTACAATTACTGAAAATTATAGTGACAGGCCAATTTTCGTTGGCTATTGAAGTCACTACGTCCTTTAACAACGGTTTCATAAAAGAGCCGAAAGGGCAAATTCGAACCCTGAGTCACATGCACGATAGTTCATCTGGTACAGCATATCTTGGGTTAGACTCCCGCTCGTTTGACTGATGAAATGATGTTGACTTCACTTAAGCTATGAAAACTGTGGCAGAGAATTAGCTAATGCCTGCCTACCACTTTTAAGTAGAAAGGCGCTTGGCGATAGCGCCTAAAGATGTGTTCCAGCTGCTGTCCTTGAGAGCCTATTCTCTAATTATAATTTCTCTTTCCCTAAACAACAACGTCGACTACATCATTACTTACCATCAGGTGAGATAGTGGTCAAGGGGTAGCCTATCAGTTATAAAAAAAAAACATGGGCAATAATAGGACGTATTTGCAGACAGATTCGTATAGATTAATATTTATTTTACTTTCGATGTAGTTTAATATTTATTTTACTCTTTGAAGAAATGTGTTGTTTTTAACCGACTCCAAAAGGAGGTTCTCAATTCGTCTGTTTTTTTTATTTTTATGTCTGTTACCTCAGAATTTGTGACTGGGTGAACTGATTTTGATAATTCTGTTTTTATTTGAAACCTGATGCAAAAATAGTTTAAGCCGTTTTTGAGTTACCCTCCAAATATAATAACTGAAAAATATTCACCTATTTTGATGACATAGTCGTTGACACACCCAAAAGTGTGAAATAACTTGTTCCATAACGGTTCCATTTTTAGGTAATTTTTTTATTTTATTTTGTAGATGTGTATATGTTCTTTTCTAAGGCGATGACGAGGGTATAATAAGGTCCTTACACATATTGGGAAAAAGATGATGTTCTAACGAGGCTGCTTTTCATTCCACATTTTTTTGCAGGAAATACCATACCCATGTACTGGAATTTGACGGGTGTGGAAACTGGTCGTATCGACCTTTAGAAAAGGACGCACCGGCCATATCCACCGCTCTCCCGCCATCTATAGCCGCAGGATCGACTAGTTCAAACACAGGATCGACTAGTTCAACCTTGGGGCAAAATAGTTCGAACGCGGGACCGACTAGTTTAATTACAGAATCATCCATCGAAGCTGCGTAGGATCGAGAGATAGGAGTTTACTTTAATAGTATTACAATTATTGACAATTATTAAATGATGATCATGTATTATTAATAATGATAAGCCGTCAGTAAAAAAACTGAACATGGTAACGCGTAGTATACTGTCTCATTTTTCTACTGCTTTTTTTTAAACAAATTTGCCTTTGTTGATTTAATAATAGTTATACTACAACTACTATAACGAACAATTAAGCAGCCTATCAGCCATAACAAGTCTATATGCATACTAACAGTTATCAGCGCATTTATAATGCTTTCTAGAATTAGAGAGTGCCATTTTGGTCAAACAGACCAAACATCCTTCTTTTTTGAGTGAGACAGCAGACTAGGCGTCACCATCGCATTCAGACTTGCTTCCTTTGGTGCGCTCAATACACATATAGAAACAATCCTGTATTTTTATAATATATAAAAAAACATGATAGATTTTTATGATTAATCGACATAAATACATAGAGTTGTAGTTGAATTTGGAGGTGTGTGATCACCTTTTAAACCGGCTTCCAAAAAAGGAAGTGGTCCTCAATTCGACGCGTATTTTATATATATTGCGTTGCGTATTCGAAAATAGGCATTGCATGAGAGCCTATATTAACTAATTCTCAAATTATACATAAAAACAAGGAATTCATTGCTCATAGAGACTTCCACAAAGTCAAATAAATGCACCATCATTCAAAAATGCAAAGTTTTGCGTCGACATACAGATAGAATTATTAAAATAAAATCATTTACAATAGTAATAATAAAACGTACTGTGCTACGATGACACGTGGAATTTCCCAATTCCCAAATAAGCGTAATGAAATATGTTCTAGAAGACCTCCGGTCGTGTTATATTTCAGTCTTAGGCCCGATTTTATCCAATTTAGGTTTAATTATCACGCGGATAACATTATACTATAAACCATTCAAATGTGGTAGGTCTCTGTTATTATCGTTAGTCAAAAGAAGTACGACATTTTAAATTTGTTGTATTCCTGTCGTGGAGAAGATGAAATTTCTTGAAGTTTTATGACCTGACACAGCAACGTGGATATAGCAAAGTGGACATATTAGTTTATTTATGGAGTTGTTACCAAATTCACGGAACAATTTCTAAATCTTGGTGAAATGTTTTTACTTTGCTACAGCCATCTCTCTGAAAGATCCCAAGTTTCATAAATAAATGTTATTACCATGACAAATTTAATCACACTGACAATTAACAAACGTATAAGATAACAAATGTCCATCAAATTTTGTTGGTTATAGAGATTTAAAAAATCCTCGTATAGTAATACCCTAGCTTGGTAAAATCGGCCCCAAGAAATATAATTTTCTTGGTATTTTAGGTAAGCAGCGTTACCTATCGTAAAACCGTATATACATTGTTTTTTTACTATATACAAGCAAATTAAGGCTATGTGATAAAAGAGACAGTGAAAATGTCTTTACCTGAAAGGATACTTTATATAGTGTTATAATAATTATAATGTGTAATGTAGTATTCAATATGAGATTATCGTGTTGTAAGTAATTAATAAAAATAAAAATATACATATTATTTTGTCTTAAAAACTAACGTGAGTTGTCATGATTATTAACTAAATATACCGGCTAACACTCACGGTGTTTGGTCGAAATCTCCGACCGGTGTACGAGCATTAAAGATGCTGAAGAAGATGCGCACTCCTTGCCCTCGAAGCTGCACGCATTCCTTGAAAATGAGCATCTTTACTGCTCGAAAACCGGTCGGAGATAACGACTAAACACCGTGAGTGCTAACCGGTATATTTAGTTAATACGATTTTGTATTGGCATTTAAGGCTCTGTCAATTAATGCATCTCAAAGTTAACGTTGATCTTTAGATACAGTTGACAGATGTTCTGTACATAAGATGTCAAAAGTTCATCATTTTTGATATGCAATTATTAGTACGAGCCTTATGTAGAGCCTGGAAAAGCGTAAGGTCCGAATTAATAAACCGATCTCACTTGAGTACGCTCTCAAGACATATCTTAAAATGCTGAAGTATTTAATAAACCAATGTCAAGTTTAATTTTGTAAGTCAAGTCTTAAGTAAGTTTTACGATGCAGAGTTTTGTGAGTGGTGGAGCATTATACGAGATGCTTTCCTCGATCGTGCGCTCCTAGAGCTTCTCGCGCATCCTCATGCTTCATGTCAAAGTCAAAGACAAAGTCAAAATCATTTATTCAATTTAGGCGTCTACGACGCTCTTATGAAGGTCAATTACAAATTTTAATATTGAAATATACTACATTGTACTGCCACGTTCAGCAAACAAAAATTATAGACCCACTGCGAGAAGAACGGGCAAGAAACTCGGGGCCATTCTATTAAACGTTTTTTAAAAATTTACATTACGTAGGTGTTAGGCGCTAGCTTGGCAGAGGCGAACCAGTCCAAGCATTTTTGTCGTTTAAGTAATCACAAACTGTGTAGTAAGATTTCTTTATCAAAATATTCTTCACATGCAACTTGAATTTTCTTTCTGTGAGCGTTGTAATATGTTTGGGCAATTTATTATAAAACCGCACACCATTTCCTAAGAAGGATCTTTTATTTGTCTTTGCTAATCTAAAACCTGGCACCGCTATTTTATCTTTATTCCTAGTGTTATAATCGTGAGTGTCACTGTTTGATTTAAATTTGCTCAAATTTTTACGAACATACATAATATTTTCAAATATATACAGACTTGGTAAAGTTAAAATATCAATTTCTTTAAAAATATCTCTCATGGATTCCCTAGGATCCATTTCATATATGGCTCGAATTGCACGCTTTCATGTAAAAGCGCAGAGTCAAAAATTGTTCCGGTTGGTCAATGTGGCCATCTAATTTTCTTGCTAAGTCACGTCGGCTTAGCAAGAAAATTAGATGGAATTGTCTAGACATCTTTATTAGAATTTTTTAATGTATTCATTTAATTTTTTCTTTAAATATTTGTTAATAATTATTATGCATTTCTACAAAGAATCTATAAATTATACGAGATGGTGTTGATGTTTATTAATTATCGACAGAATTAAGTCGGTGATCAGATCTTGAGAGCTTACCAAATGAGATCGGTCTTAGGAAGACGACTAGGATTGGTTTATGAATAAGGACCTGAGTTTTTTTTTCTCTTATATCCCAGTCAGTTGTCAACGATGGATTGATAATATGATTTTATTTCAGTTTGTAGTATATTTAACATTTGTTAAATAGGTTCAATTAGAAGATTGTCTGGAAGAGATCGCTTCTAACGATAAGGATGTCTATTGTACATTGTCACTATCTTTATATATATTTAAAGGTTCAATTCAATATTTGTTGTCTCAATCAATTTTTCTAGACCCGGGAGACCATTTTTGAAAGAGAAGAGAAGAAAAAATCGTCTCCATAGACTTTTTTTTCTTCCCTTCTCTTTCAATTAGGTACCATTACCTTGGGGTGTAAATAATACAAACTTCTATAGTCTTAGCTTTTCTTTTACACTATCATATATATATAAAATTATAACACGTAATAGAAGACAACTGAACCCGGGGTATCTTGTATAATAAAAAAAGGTTTTACCATATATGGTTATACCATGTTTAAACATAAAAATCATAGTGATGTAAAGAATTTACCAGTTATATAAGGTCGTCTAGTTACTTTGCAATAATTTTCTATGATTTCTAAAGTTTAATATATTTTTTGTTGGACTTTTGAAATCAAAGACGATCACAGCTCTGAATTCTTAGCTTGTTAATAATCAGGAAATAGCTTCTCATTTGTTTTTGTTCTATGTTTTGGTTAATGTAAACTTTAATTGGGCAATATTTTTGCATTGAATTGATTTAAGGGGAAATTAATTGTATAAAAGAATTACAAATTTTAGTTGCAAAACATATGTATTTAGGTCCAACGTAACTTATATACAGTATGGACCGAGTATTTCTTCTATCAAAACATCATACCACGATGTACACTCACGGGCTCTGGATATAACAATTGTATGTTGTACATTGTGTTAAAAGTATTTTTTTTTTCATTAAAATATTGTATTAAAAGTGCCTCGAGTACACCATAAAAAGAATTCAAAATAATCCAACCAAAAAAAAAGACACCTTTGGATAATTAACGTTTATTTTGCATTATAACTAGATACCTTATTATAGTTAGTTTTATTCTTAGTTTTTTTTTATGAGATTATAGAGTGGCTGTTGTACACCATATTACATACAATACATGATAATTTATATTATATTATTGCTATCAAATGTTTTTTGTCATGAAAGTGATAATAATCGTACATATCGATGAATATGGAATTATTTTTTGTATTTATTGATATTTTTTATTCATTGAAATATATGACCACAATATAAACAGTGAAGAGATGTGATTATTTTCTAATATTTTAGATTTTGTCTTATTTAAATTATATCATTGTAATATGTTCTTAAACAAGAATTAAAAGTGCTGAAATACACAAGGTATTAAAATTTTCGCTTCAAAGTTCAATAAGTAGACTGAGCAAACAGAATGTGACAAATAAATGAGGTATCAAGTTTTTCATTTGTAGTTAAATCTGTTCTTTTGAAACAGGAGGGAAAACAAAACAGCTGTCTCATTGAATTTTTTGAAAAGTATTTAGACTAAATTATTAATTAAAATTTCGACAAAAATAAATCATAAAATCAATTTTATCCGTATAAAATAATTTACGTTTATTTTCTGTGGGCCACAGCAACATAAAATATGTATGTATCCTTGAACTATGATGTTCTTGCTCTTACTGTTTATATTGTGTATAAGTACGGTGTGAATATTGTAAATAATTATATTAATTATGTAAGTAGAGAGATCCTATCGGGAACTTGTGAAGAAATTAAATGGGGTTTATTTTGATCACGGTGTTTTATTTATGTCTTATTTACTGCTCTGTTGCTGCGTAAAGTAGCGGAAGCGCCACTTCGTAATTCCGAGTTCCTGCGTTCGATCCCGGGTAAGGTAAATTTTCGTTTTTTTCCCGTTACCTCAGTAGCTGTCCGTAGTCTGGAGTTGTGCCCGGTTGATGACAACAAGCTTGACCTCTACTATATTGGACCAAAACATATCTATCGAAATGTGTGTTCAGATGAATCTTATCATTCATCACCCACCACGGCGCTTCCCATGACGCCGCTTTTCACGGCTACGAGCATTACGCCGCGGCCGTGCTCGTCTTTGCATTCGTGCCTCTACGTCACTCCATATGATTCAATAGAAATAAAATGTGGTTCGGAAATCCCAAATCTGGGTAACTGCTCGTATGTTGTGTATGAGTGTCTAGCAGAGCGCCATTAGATACGGTCTTTTGCGTTTATATCACTGCGTCGAAACTACATGTCGAATCAATCAATATACTAGTTCTGCAATCTATAATATTAGTGCCTTATGACACAACTGCAGCCGAAGTCTTAGTAACCATTCTAATAAACGGCTGAGCTATTCTGATCAGTATAGATACAGGAACATCTAAGCGTTCCATAAGTGTCTTTTTTTACTTGCCTACCTATGTTTTATTTCGCAAAAATTCTAAGACAAAAAGTTTATCGTAGTGCCATCAAAGGAACCATCTGTAATAGTACCACGGCAAGTAGACATTTATTGAAAACACGTCACACGGTGAATATGGTTGGTTCCTAGTCACATCCAAATGAGTCGCACTGTGACTATGGTGGAGTGGCGTACTCCACAATCATTCTGCTATTCTAAAGAGTAACCAAAGTAAGAGCAAATATCACTTCACCGTTCTAACGTATGGCTTTGGGCGAGTCCATTCTGCGGCCGGTTATTCCCCGCCCGCTCCGCGCACCTTGCCGCTGCGACTGGTTCGGTTGCCATCCAACACACTGAGAGGTACTGCCGTAGGCCGCGCTCGATTATCCTATTTGTTATAAGCTCCGTAATATTTACCAAAAATTGTTTTGTAAGTTCTACATATTAATAAAATAATTCTGTGTTAAAACATAAATTAATTTTTTTCGGCCCAAAATTAATTTCTATACCTAAAAACATACCAGTTTGAACGTGGTGTCGCGTCTCGACTCACAGTGGCTTCCCAATCAGTCACACCAAACAAGTCGCACTGCACTGTGACTATGGTAGCTTCCCAATCAGTAACACCAAACAAGTCGCACTGCACTGTGACTATGGTAGCTTCCCAATCAGTAACACCAAACAAGTCGCACTGCACTGTGACTATGGTAGCTTCCCAATCAGTAACACCAAACAAGTCGCACTGCACTGTGACTATGGTAGCTTCCCAATCAGTAACACCAAACAAGTCGCACTGCACTGTGACTATGGTAGCTTTCCAATCAGTCACACCAAACAAGTCGCACTGCACTGTGACTATGGTAGTTTCCCAATCAGTCACACCAAACAAGTCGCACTGCACTGTGACTATGGTAGCTTCCCAATCAGTCACACCAAACAAGTCGCACTGCACTGTGACTATGGTAGTTTCCCAATCAGTCACACCAACCGAGTCGCACAGTGACTATGGTGGCTATGTGTACGTAAATATCGATATGTATTTACTAACATTAACAAACATTAGTGTTAAATAGGTACTTAATGGACAATTATTAATAGTTCTCGAACGTTACGAGTGTTATGTACGACACCAAAAAAGGACTATCACATTCCGGGAGCAGAGGTCAACCACAATTATAAATTAACACCAATCACAGTTACAAATTCCACATTAGACACTTGGGAGTGGTGTGACACTATCGCCATTTTTAGAGGTATCCCAAGTTTATCTACTACAGTTAAGTAGATAGGTGGGTACACGAACTTAAATATTAATTATTTTAAAGAAGTATAATAAATTGCTTGACAATTTATAATTAATAAATTGTCTTTTTTTGTGATAATAGTTTCCTAGGAAAGTTTTGCCGCCTTGTTGAGTTATGGCCTTTTGCATATGAAATATGATAAGCCGAGTCCGTCATATCCCGTCTGCTCCCCCAGTAGGCGGGAATGCGCAACAGCATTTCCCCACGTACAAAAAAAAGTATATGGTTACCATCGTGAAAGGCCTCCTGTTCGTCGTAGTTCGTTAATTTCTTAGTGTTGTATAAGAAGAAAAATTAACATAAAAAATTATTCATAATAACTACAAATAACTTTTGAAGCTTTAAACAAAGGCATATCATTAAGCGTATTTGAAAGAAACTATCAACGAGTGATTCCTGGATATAACTTACAAATATCTCGAAAGCGGCTAACGATTTGGATCAAATTTTGTATAATAATACTCAAATAAGAATAATGTTTTGCTGTTGAAAGTTATCAATATAGTATTTCCTGAAAAAAAAAACTCGATTTTACAGCAAATTATATTTTCTCTAATACAATACAATACAAAAATTCTTTATTGTACACCAAAAATTTTACAAAACACATATAGAGAATTCTTAAAGCTAAAGTACAATGGGCGGACTTATCGCTTAAAGCGATCTCTTCCAGTCAACCTTAGAATGGAAAATATATATATATGTGAGGAATAAAAATAGATAGGTGGTGTACATTTGTAGAAATTAATAGTAATTAGTTAAAAATAAAATAATAATATATACAGCAAATATATATGTATATTTAAAATAATATACAAAAGATATAAATATTAGTTAATATTAATAATAAAGAAACAAAGTACGACAATTTATGAGCCATAACAAAAGTTTGATTAATCATCGTGCAAGATAAAAAGATCTGACTTGGTTTTTAAATGAATTTAATGATTGGGCCTTTCTTATGGTTACTGGGAGTGCATTCCATAAACGTGCGGCTTCAACACTAAATGAACCGCTATAAAAAGATGTCTTAGAGGCGGTTGATGACAGTATAGGTACGAATAGGATCTTATCTTTTTTTTAAATTTAATATAGCGCCATCTCGGTACATTGTTTCGCTTGGATGGACTGATCTTAACAGTTATCACCAAAACTTTCTGAGAACTACACATACTTGTAGCGGAGTTCTTCGTGGAGCAGCACAACCGCAGTGAATTATATAGCGCTACGATGCAGGCATGAGGTTATGAACGTGGTATACTTCAGAGACGATGATGAAAAATAAACACGCAGAGCCAATGCACATCAATATATTGGTCACAATATACGAGTACATCAAATTTAAGTATTATGTTATTAACTATGATATGAGATTAGAATAATATTCAAAGATGGTGTTTTTATAAGGGAAACCAAAAAGGGAAGATCAATACGAATCGAACAAGAGAATAGATTACATTCAATATTGACAAGTAGCCACAGATTATAGAAACAGTGACTTTATAGTAATTGTTAAGAATACCACAGATATTATAATTATTGCTTTAACACTTCCCCTTATTCTTAACAATACACTTTATGTAGAGACAAATAAATATAATGACTCTACCAACACATGACTCTAATAATAATCCAAATTATACTATACAAAAACATTATTTCAACCAAGACATTAGCTTAATATTAATTATATACTTATTAAATTTAAATCTTTAACAAAGTTAGAATGCTTTGATTTACCTAATGGCTTGGTAAGTATGTCAGCTGTCATATTCTCTGTAGGCAGGTATCTAATAGTTACAATATTCTTCATAACAAGATCTTTTATATAATGATATCTTAAGTCTATGTGCTTCGTACGCTTATGAGAATATTCCTTAGCCATTAACAATTTTTGCGCACTCTGATTATCATTCAATATCTCCATGTACAAATGTTTATCAATAATTTCACTTAGGAAATTCCTAATAAAACATAACTCCTTAGAGACATCACATATAGCTAAGTATTCTGCCTCTGTGGTAGATAATGCTACGCATCGTTGCTTTCTAGACTCCCAGCTTATTACATTCCTGCCCATTTTTATAAGAAAGCCTGTATATGACTTCCTGTTTAATATATCATTGCCCCAGTCAGCATCTGCTAAAGATTGAATATCTAAATTATTACTTTTATAAAAACAAAGTCCATAATTCAATGTGCCTGCTAAGTATCTTAATACACGCTTAGCAGCAACCCAATGACTCTTATTGAAATTACATAAGTACTGACTGAGCTGACTGCAGCAAAAAGTAATATCTGGTCTTGTACATACAGACAGGTACATAAGACAGCCAACTAATTGTCTGTATTGATATACATTATCATCCAATGATTCAGTTTCAAAATCAAATCTTTTTGAATTTGTACACATAGGTGTAGACACATGTTTACAATCTGACATATTAAATTTACAAAGCAATTTCTTAGTATATTCAGATTGGTCCAAGATTAAAACATTTTCAGAATGAGAGACACGCATGCCTAAACAACTTGTAAGTGTACCTAAGTGCTTCACATTAAAATTCTTATTTAATAGATTAAACAATTCTATAGTATCACTGGTGGAGAATATATAGAAATCATCGACATAGAGAGCTATGATTGTAAAGTCCCTTTCACATCTCCTTATATACACACATGGTTCACACTTGCTTTGCAAATATCCATTCGCTGTAAGTAACTCTTGCACTTTCAAAAACCACATGCGGCTTGCCTGTTTTAACCCATATATACTCTTAGATAACATACAAACCTTATTATTATCAGACACAAAACCGGGTGGTTGCTCCATATAAATGGTTTCATTAAGATCACCATTCAGAAATGCCGTAGTAACATCAATGTGTTCTATTGACATATCATACTCCATTGATAGTGAAAATAAAATACGCATAGTTGAATGCCGCACCACAGGTGAAAATGTGTCAGAATAATCAATTCCCTCTTTCTGACTATATCCACGAGCAACCAAACGAGCTTTATATCTGTCAAATTTACCTGATGTATCATGTTTAACTTTAGACACCCATTTTGATTTTACTATGTTTATATTAGTGGGCCTATCCACTAATTTCCAAACTCCATTTTGAACTAGTGAGTCATACTCTAATTGCATAGCTTTCTGCCACTCATTGGAGTTTTCAGATGCAATAGCCTCTTCATAAGTTTGAGGCTCATCAAACAATGAACTGGTGAACATACTTGTTTCATACTCATTGTACCTTATTGGTGGTTTACCACGTGTACTACGAACAGGACGGCCACTGACTGTCACAGACTTATCTGTTACAGTCGAACTTTCCTCTTGAACAGCTGTTCCTTCGTGGGATTCCGGCTGCTCCTCCGGCTCCTGCTCAGGAAGCTCCAGCTCAGATGAGGAATGGCTTTGCCTTTCATTTCCACACAATTTGGCTCTAGCATTCAGTTTACTTGTACGAGTAGGCTCCGGCAAGAGATAATAGGCTATGCAGCCAAAGACACGAAGTTGTCCAAGACTAACTTTATGTCGGGACCAAACTTTCACAGGCATCTGTCCGGCTAACGCCGATGTGGGGCTGCGATTTTTGAGATATATAGCAGTCATAACTGCTTCGCCCCAGAAACGGTTGCAAAGACCAGCCTGTCTTAACATGCATCTAGCCTTCTCCATAATTACCCTATTAAGGCGTTCTGATACGCCATTCTGTGGAGCACAATACGGTACCGTCAGCTGGTGAACAATTCCTTCTTGTTCAAGGAACTTCCTAAATTTGTCATTGCAATACTCACCACCATTATCTGAACGCAGGCACTTCACACTCAAGCCAGTCTGCTTCTCGACCTCTGTTTTAAAATTAATAAAACAAGACATTACCTCAGATTTTCTCTTTAATAAGTATCCAAATGTCTTCCGTGAATAGTCATCTGTAAGGGTCAGAAGGTATCTTGCACTACCCCAGCTGTCATCACTCATAGGGCCACACACATCACTGTGTATTAGCTCAAGGGGCTGTCTTGCACGTCTCGCCTCACCTTTTGGGTAAGCCTTGGCCACTGGCTTCCCCTCAAGGCATGCAACACAGGGCTGAAGCTTATTGTTGCTAAGCTGAAATGAGACATTATTAGCAACACAATCCCTCAATGAGCACAAACCTCTCATACTGAGATGCCCTAACCTGCGATGCCATAAATCAGCACTCACACTTTCAGATGCAGCTAACCTTGCAGTCTGTGATTCCTGCACTTGATGTAGAACATCCATCGACTGCTCCTTTGCAAAAACACCATTCAATCTATAAACACCCTTACATAAATCTGCAGACATAACAGGCTTGCCCAAAACAGTACAATTGTCATAAATAAAACAGCCATCAACATTAAAAACAACAGACATTCCCTTATCACACATCTTACTCACCGACAGCAGATTTTCTGACAAATGAGGTACATACATTACACCTTTTATAACTTTAGAGCTATCATTAATGCTTATATGAACATCCCCATAACCAGAGCTCTCTAATTTTGTCTTTTTATCAGCACAATTAATCATAACCTTACTTTTCTTAAAATTACTAAGCCATTTTTCATTATTAATCATATGAGACGTTGATCCACTATCAATTATGAAGTCTGCATTTCCAGATCTTGATACAGGTGTCTCAGCAGCTAGGTAAGCAGAAGTCACCATAGTCTGTTCTTCTTTATCTTGCTGTTTTTGATCTTTCAATTTCATCTGTCTCTTCCTTTTGAAACAATTTGACATAATATGTCCAGGCTTCTTACAGAAATGGCAAATAATCTTCTTTGGCTTATTACTTTTCACAACAAATGCATTATTATTTCCTTTAGAAGTAAGATCTGAATTATTCTTGCGGAATTCTTCCTGTAATAATCGTGCATGTACAAGCTCTGATGTAAGTTGACTTGTGAAAGATGCAGTCTCCAAAGATGATACCAAAGTATCATATTCTTGAGGTAGGCCACTCAACATGATTTCAGCAATTTCAGCGTCTTCAATGTCTTTTCCAATGTCAGCCAACTGTTGAGTCAATGTAAAAATTGTATCTATATATGCCGTCATGTTCTCGCACTGCGTGAATTCTACTCTATGAAGCTGACGCAATAATCCGACACGTCGGAATAAACCTTTATCCTCAAAAACTGATGCCAGCTTAGTCCAAGCATCTTTAGCTGTGGTGATCCCAAACAATAGTTGAAACAGCGTCGGTTTCACACTAAGTGATATCCGCGCTAAGGCTCTTTGCAATTTAATGTTGTCAGTGTCCTCACCAGTTACACTATTCCATAGTCCTTCTAATATGAGCGAATTTTTCATACAAAATTTCCATGATGAAAAATTTGATATGCCCTCCAGTTTGTCGAAACGCAATCCCGAATCGCTCATGACGTAACCTGGTGCTTGAGGATGAAACCTCAATGGCACTTGTGCCTCTTGCACGGGCACATTACTTTCAGCCATACTAACAACGAAATTTATTTTTCGACGAAGTAAATAACCTCTAATTGGTTTTGAATAAAGTGACTGACCTTCTTGGTATTTATATCCTGATCGAAACCTGGTCCCATAAACTGTAGCGGAGTTCTTCGTGGAGCAGCACAACCGCAGTGAATTATATAGCGCTACGATGCAGGCATGAGGTTATGAACGTGGTATACTTCAGAGACGATGATGAAAAATAAACACGCAGAGCCAATGCACATCAATATATTGGTCACAATATACGAGTACATCAAATTTAAGTATTATGTTATTAACTATGATATGAGATTAGAATGATATTCAAAGATGGTGTTTTTATAAGGGAAACCAAAAAGGGAAGATCAATACGAATCGAACAAGAGAATAGATTACATTCAATATTGTTATTTTTCTTAAAGTCACCATATAAATATATATTTTATTTATTTTATGTGTAGATACAGAGCTGTGCTTATGTGATGTTTTTATTACTGTTTTAGATTATACAATCTCTTGAATTTGGAAGCCAGCATGTGGATGCTCCCATAGAACCATACCGTACCTACATTTATGACAGATTATTCTCCATCACTTGTCGGTCTAGTACAGTCAGCACATGACATTGGCAAAATTGCGACATCGCCCAGTCGCAGAAGCCAAAAACAAAGAAACAACAACAACAACATTCAATATTGACAAGTAGCCACAGATTATAGAAACAGTGACTTTATAGTAATTGTTAAGAATACCACAGATATTATAATTATTGCTTTAACAATACTTACAAGGAATGAAGATGGTCGCCCAGGTAAACTTACTACAAATTATACTTAATAGTGTTATTATTTGTATTTTTATTATAAAATTGACTTAGGGAATCGTTATAATATGCAAGCAAAGAACTCATTTTTAAAGTAATTAATTAAAGTAATAAATCGGCTCATTACCTTGTGTTCAGTTCAAAGTCAAAACCATTTAAGTATTCAATTAAAGATTAAGAAGCTCATAATCAGGTTAAATACAAATATTAATGTTAAAATATTCTGCACATACCTACAGTACTTTACTATTATTGGTAAAATGATAACAACCTCTTAGGGTTGACTTATGCAAGTCCTTTTAAGTAGACTTTTTTTTGTTGTTTTTATTTATCCAATTTTCACGGAATAAGTACGAGGACCACCTTATGTTAAAAGTCTCTAGTACCTGTAATGTATTATTTTATATTTTTTATAACTTTGCTTGACGTAAATATTCAAACTCTATTCAAAGGGATTCAAAACTAAAAACTCTCATTTGGTGTGATTGGTTGGGAACCCACCATAGCCATAGGTTAGGTTTAATAGTAACAGAGCAATTTCATTGCGTGAACGAATAGGTGCAAAAAACAATGAAATCAAAAAGTTATTTCTGGACCACTATTCAAAAAGTAAATATTAATGTAATATAATTAATACATTTATATTTTTTTTCATTTATAGCTACAGATTTATTTCAGGGTTTTTTAAAACAGCTTTATGTCGTAAATTAACTCGAAGTCACAATTTCGTCATAAGTGAACTGCACTGCATAATTAATTACTAGGTTTCAAGGACTCTAGCCTGAACACACTGTTTAGGTGCTTGGTGACAAATTTTCTACTTGAAGGTTAGCTAGGTGAGCCCGTTAAATGTCCTTTAACAATGCGTTAAAGCTCAAGTCTGTGGTGGAGATTGGACCATGGACCTGCCGCACGGCTGTCAGGTATAATTACCGCTCGACTGTCGCTGCTCCAATGGTAATCAAAACCGGCCAAGTGCGAGTCGGCTCTCGCTCCGAGGTTTTATTCCACCATATCAGGAGACGACAGAATCCTTAGCGAGAGGGTGAGAGTCTGCAGCGAAAGTATTGAATTTACCGATAGCTACGAGTAAATTTGACATTTGAAATCATCTTTATCCGATAAAACAGGTGATATCGATGTTTGCAAATATGAAATCTACTTAAACGAACGGTAATTAAATTCGGTAAACATCGTTAAAATTTAACGAATTTTGGCTGTATATTTTAACGATTGTTTTGTCAGTTATAAATAGTCATCATCATCATCATCATCAGCCGGAAGACGTCCACTGTTGAACAAAGGCCTCCCCCATAGAGCGCCACAAAGAACGGCTATTAGCCGCTTGTAACCATTGGCTACCAGCGACTTTCACGGTGTCGTCAGTCCACCTAGTGGGGGGCCTACCAACTCTACGTCTTCCGGTGTAGTGTGGTAACCACTCGAGAACCTTTCTTCCCCATCGGTTATCGGTTCGTCGAGCAATGTGGCCTGCCCATTGCCACTTCAACTTGCAAATTCTGAGAGCTATGTCGGCGACTTTGGTTCTTTGGCGAATATCCACGTTCCGGATTTTATCGCGCAAAGAAACTCCGAGCATAGCTCTCTCCATGGCTCGTTGAGCGACTCTGAGCTTGTCCATGAGGGCCACAGTTAAGGACCACGTCTCAGTGCCATAAGTCATCACTAGCAACACACACTGGTTGAAGACTTTGGTCTTCAGGCTCTGCGGGATCTTGGACGAGAAGATGTCGCGTAACTTCCCGAACGCTGCCCATCCGAGTTGGATTCTTCGGGCGACCTCTTTGTCGAAGTTGGACCTACCTAACTGGACAGTCTGTCCCAGGTAAATGTAGTGGTCAACAACTTCGAGCGTATCGTTCCCAACAACTACTGGTACGGGTGCAACATGGACATTAGACATAATTTTCGTCTTGTCCATGTTCATTTTAAGACCCACCTGCTGGGAAACTCTACTGAGGTCGCTGAGCATTGTACTGAGTTCTTCAAGCGACTCTGCCATTATGACTATGTCATCGGCGAAACGAAGGTGAGTGATGTATTCGCCATAAATGTTGATGCCGAATTCTTTCCAGTTCAAGAGCTTAAAAACGTCCTCCAACGCATTCGTGAACAGGTTCGGAGAAATAACGTCTCCCTGTCTCACGCCTCGCTGCAGTTGGATTGGTTCCGTGCTCTTGTCCTGTAGTCGAATCGACATGGTGGCGTTCCTATACAAACACTTCAGCGCTTCGATGTACCTATAGTCAATTTGGCATCGCTGAAGAGACTGCAGTACGGCCCAGGTTTCGATTGAATCGAAGGCTTTTTCATAGTCCACAAACGCTAAACATAATGGCCGATTATACTCCTCAGTCTTCTGTATAATCTGGCGGAGCGTATGTATGTGGTCTATGGTACTAAAGCCTTTTCGGAACCCGGCTTGTTCGGGAGGCTGGAAGTCATCAAACCTACGAGCAAGACGATTCGTAATGACTCTCGAGAACAGCTTATAAACATGGCTCAGAAGTGAAATGGGCCTGTAGTTCTTCAACAAGGTCTTGTCACCTTTTTTGAAAAACAGTACCACCACACTTCTGCTCCATGCTTCTGGCGTTTTACCTTCGAGGATGACGGAATTAAATAACTTCTGGAGGACTGAGAGTACCGGTTTTCCACCCGCTCTCAGAAGTTCTGTCGTGATTCCGTCATCACCTGGCGCCTTGTTGTTCTTAAGCTGTTTGAGAGCCATTCTAATCTCGTATAGGCTGATGTCCGGGATGTCTTCGGTATAGTGTCGGGTCAGTTTAGCTCTCATGTCTTGAGCTGTACTGATAACGGGTTCTCGTGTCGAGGTGTATAACTGTCCATAAAACCTCTCAAGCTCTCTCAGAATCTCCGGTTTTGATGAGATGATTCTGCCATCGTCGATCTGCAGCTTGGTCATTTGGCTTTGCCCCATAAACGAATTTTTGGCGAACACTTTGGAGCCTTGGTTACGCTCGATTGCAACTTTAATACGATCTGTATTGAAAGCGCGCAAGTCGTGTCGCAGTGCCTTCGAAATTCGTCTATTGAGCTTGCCGTAGTTCGACATATCAGCTGAAGATTGCAGCCTCATCTCACTCCGGTCTTCCATCAACTTGATGGTTTCTTCTGAGAGTTTCTTCGGTTTATTTCGGCGGGGGGTCTTAAGAAACTGAGACCCCACCGCTTGGACAGCTTCCACCAACCCGTTGTTTATCTCGTCCACTGTTTCGCATTCAGCTAGGCACTGGAAGCGGTTATGTAGTTCGAGTTGAAAGCTCTCGGGGTTTTGGATTTGTGCAACGCTAGGACGGAGCGTGGAGTTTATCAGACGGCACCTCTCAAGCTTTACATTGATATTCAATGTGCCTCTAACGATACGGTGATCGCTACCGGTTTTCACCTTATGGATCACAGAGACATCATTGAATATTTGCTTCCTGGTCGTCATGATAAACTCGATCTCATTTTTTGTTGAACCATCGGGGCTTATCCACGTCCACTTCCTGGATGGTCGCTTCTCGAAGAAGGAGTTCATCGCAAAGAGTCCCTTCTTCTCCATGAAGTCGACCAGCCGCTGGCCCCTCTGGTTCCGCTGCCCATATCCAAATGGCCCCACTCTCAACTCATCGCCATTCCGTGTGCCTAACTTAGCGTTGAAGTCCCCCATAACAACGGTGAAGTATGTTTCGGAGGAATGTATGGCTTCAGATATCTCCTCATACATTGCCTCTACTTCATCATCTGAGCGTGTCGAGGTCGGTGCGTAAACCTGTATGACCTTCAGCGAATACCGTTTGGTGATTCTGAGTATAAGGTACGCTACCCTGCTCGACACACTTTCGACTTTTACAACATTGTTAACAAGGGACCTCCGGACGAGAAACCCAACACCACCCTGAGACTTTTGGTGACCTTCCCGGTAGAATAACAAGTTACCTGAGTCAAGGATAACGGTGTCCTGTCCCTGTCTTCGGACTTCCGATAACCCCATGACATCCCAACGTAACTTGTTCAATTCTTCCTCCAGCTCGACAATCTTGTAGTCCTCCCTGAGCGTACGTACGTTGTGTGTTGCCAGGGCCAAGGGTCGTCGTTTATAAGAGCGGTAGCCGGGCATCTTCCGGGGATTCTTAGCACCCCCTGCTCCACCGTTACCTGGCCTGCTACCGGGGTCAGGAATGATAGAGCTGCCGGGGACTGGGGGCCGAGTCATTTTTGTGCTAATCATTTTTAGGGGGGGTTTTGCCATAATCCCCACGCTTGGCAGGCGTCTTGGGGATCGCAGTTATTGGTGTAAATGTCTCAGAAGGCGCTGCTGCCCACCTTCCGGTGTTTCTCCCTTAGTCGCCTTTTACGACACCCACGGGAAGAGATGGGGGGGTGACATTCTTGCCCGGCACCCCACGGGCAATATAAATAGTAGCTCGATATTACTGAGACAAATTCACCGATCATAGAGATTCGATAATTTAACGAGCCATACTACGGTACTGCTATGGCTCAGTATCTTATAACTGTTACGTACGATTGCTGTCTGAATGAGTCTGCCCCTGTCGAATAAATATTTATTCGTAAGCAAAGATTGCAATGAAACAAATTGCGAGCGAGAATAAAATTCAGTGTGATTTTATATTTATAAAGTAATTTTTCTATTTCATTTATTTCTGAGTATTTAATATTTAGATATTTCCATTTGCTTTTTAAACTAAACTAAGCGGGGAATCGTTACTGCAATTGCATCTTATAACCGGAAAGTGATTTTGCACTGGAATAATAACGCATCTGAAAAATCAGAAAAAAGAGTTGTAGGAGTATTTGTTCAAATCAAATCAAATCAAATTTATTTATTTGCTGAAAGTAGGTACATATAGTTCTTAAGATAAATTTAGTTCTCTACAGTCTACCAGTCCACTGGTGTACAAATATGGAAATCAGAAAACATACATCAATATTCATTTCGTTAATATTTATATACCATGCATTAAATAAGACGTGAAATAATTAATATCATAGAGTTTGAATAAATAAATGTCATTAACTTAAAACCTACAACGCATTTCTGTATGCATAGAAGCGACACGAACCTTTCTTCAAAAAATCGTCAATAGTATAAAAACTTTCCTTAACTAACCACATTTTTAAACTTCTACAAAACCTGTTAAAAGGAAGATCGACTATATGACTTGGTAATGAATTATAGATAAGATAAGAGATATAGATAAGAGGTGTTGCGCCTGTGTAAACTGTTAGTATGAGACAGAATCATAAAAACATCTTATTCAAATCTGTAAAGGCACTAATATGAGATCTCGTGGACTTGTAATACATCAGATCCTGTGGGGGGACCCATAGCGGAGAATAGGAGTTTTACTAGCAGTTGACTTCGCCAGAGTTCTGTTGCACCACGGTTCCAAAGTGGCACAAAGGCAAACGAAATTGAAGTTTAAGAACAAAATTATATGATAAGGTACCTAAAATAAAGTTACGGGACTTTATGGATCAATTATAAAATTACAACTAGATGATAACGATGGCTATAAGAATATAAGTTGTGATGATTTTCGTTACTTTAATGAAAATAAGTTCTTTGAGAAACTAAATTGCCAATATTTACCAGTTTTCTGATGATAGGGCTCAACGCCCCGCGCATATGGGTGCTAAGCTAAGCCTTTAAAAGCATTAGGTACCTTTTAAGAAAATATGATGCTTGAGAGCGATGCCTGCACTAAAAATGATGTATATTAAATGTATCCAAATATCAATCACGTTTGCTTAGAGTTATTTGTATTCGGGAAAAACCTAAGGGCGATATTAAAATCGTTATATTAGGTACCTACCCATGGAGTGCCGGGATAGAAAGAAAAAGTTCGTCTTTAATAAATTCATTTTTAATAGGTAGAGGTTACCGCTTAACATCAGGTGGGCTTAGAGCTTTTTCCATAACAATCAAAATAATAAAAACACACCATTTTTCTAGTAAATAAGATAACCTATGGGTTTTCTAAGCTGTCTTCATCTGCAACAGCAAGTGCACCATACAACTATGTAGTTTCTATTTCTTCTCAAGTCCAAAAGAATTCAAATTAATGCAACTACGAGTGTCATAATGTACTTAATCGTCAGGTTTTAGTTGCAGATATTATGAAGATTACAATTTTTTATGTTTTCTTACTTTTCAGCATCAGATAGTTGCTGTGGCCCATAGAAATAATACACGCGCAAAGTGGTATTTATAAAATTTGTTAATTTTTCCGTAACTGTGGATCGTTATCATTCAAAGTTAAATTTCTAGAAAGGCATTGAACGAAGCAATTCCTTCTGGCCAAAATTGGCAAATTCCGGGCTCTATGTCCGGGTTTTTTTTATTGGAAAATATAGGTCTATTCTATTATTATTATAGGTTTGACCACAATCTCACCTGATGGTAAGTGATGATGTGATCGAAGGTGTTAACAGGCTTAACCTAGATTACTGGCTCTCATGGGCAGCTGCCAGAACACACCGCTAGGTACTTGTCGACAGATTTTCTACGTGAGGGTGGTCGCTAGCCAGGCGGGCATTCGCAAAATACCTTTTTGAAGCGCTCGTAGCCAAGTTTGCTTAGCCATTCTGAATCGTTCAGCAAAGTTAAGCAACGTCCCGGTTGTTGTCTTAGGATAGCAGTCGTTACAGCATGGTGGTAGGGCACTTTGCAAATGCCCGCTTGGCTAGCTACCACCCTCAAGTTGAAAATCTGTCGCCAAGCACCTAACGGTGTGTTCAGGCAGCTGTCCTTGAGAGCCAGTAACTCTAGGTTAGTCAGAACAACATCCTCGAGCACATCATCACTTACCATCAGGTGAGATAGTGGTCAAAGGCTAACTATCAGGCATAAAAAAAAACCCTTCTACCATAAAAAGGCTCTGTATAATTGAACTATAAAAACTGGAATTTTTATTTTGTTATTCTGTTTTGCACTATCATATTGATAAGTAGTCCGGTGAGTAAGTATACCGAACGATATATCACAAATTGAATTACCACCGAAAAAGTGATATTTAATGTTAGACAAATTATTACATAGAAAAATTTTGAAGATTCAAAAACGATAGAACGATTCTTACAATTAGGTACTTATATTCTTCAACTTTTTGTAAATTGCGTGGGTTAGATGGTATTTTCCACATCCGCATATATATTTACTTTTTTCCCTAAAATGAACAATCAAAGCTTTGCTATTTCCAAGCAAAAGTTTTAATGTAGTTAGAAAATAATGAACCTACTTATATATTTAAAGAAATCTCCTTGGTTCTTGTGAACATTGCCAACGCCGCTAATGAATCGAATAGGTCGGCCACGATCGAATTTTAGTTAATAATATTTATTAACTTTCTTCTTATATTATTTTATTAACTTTCAGTTAGCGACTAACACAAAACATGTCCAAGAAAATAAACAGAAATTAAAATATCATATCCACAAAATAATAACGGAACGTTTTAGTCAATTTGACTGTTGGTGTTGTGGACTGAGGTGTCAAACTTGTCGACGTGACTTTATGGACGAAATCAAAAAATAAACCCAGTTATATATTTGATACTTAAAGGTTAAGTAAGTTTAATTAATAACATTGAAGTACATACTGTTTTGAGGTTACTTCTAGAAATGTATCCATTTCTAGAAGTAAATCATTCACTGCGCATTTGCTTAGTCTGAATCTATAAATAAATTCAAGTTCGTCATATTATTGCATATAGTTAATGCGCTCTTCATTCGATCGATTTCTTTCCATCATAATGTCGTCTTCCTCAGAATCTCATTCTGAAATTAGGTCCATAAACCAGAGAGTTGAAATACTTAGAGTAGTTATATCCGAACACCACTGCTCTAAAAGCGTACTAGAATTTATTTGCGATTTCTTTCACTCTCTCACACCAAACGATACACATATCTCGCTCATCCATTTCATTGAGTTTCGTTCCTAAGATAAAACAAAATGACGATATTTTCTATTTCAACAATAAAAGCAATAATTACGCGTGAAATGAAAAAGTTTTCTTATCTCTTACAGTGCAGAGTCTAAAGACACAAGGAAGGTGTATTGTCCACAGATTATTCTGAAAAAACACGATTAGCGGCGATGTATTCACCGGACGCTCGGAAGTGCTGGACTGGTAGTGACTCAGGCAATTACCCTGAATTCATCTAGTAAATATGGAGGGCATACAACTGATCTACAGGTAAAAAAATCTTAGCCATAAACTCAATATCGTTGCTGCTATCACTCGTAGAACTTGAAGCAGACATTGTTATAACTATTTATAACGCAAACGTAATATTTTTTGTAGTAAATATAACAAAAATACGACCTTTGTTATCAAATTCACTTTTGTACACAAGGACCTATCATCCGTATTTCTAGGTTAGCGGTAAAGATTAATTCCGATAGAACAAGCTACTGACAGATGACATATAAAACGTTATAGGGACACTTGGACTGTCATTTTCACTACTACTGCATGGTCACCTCAAGTAGAAAATCTGTCGCAAGCACCTAACGGTGTGAAATTCTTGTTAACAATACCTTCGACCACATCATCACTTTCCAATAGGTGATATAGTGGTCTAAGACAAGTCCATCAGCTATAAACCAAATAAAAAAAATAGTATATGAAAAGATGTCGAGAATAATATTAATACAATATACATTGTAAAAAGTAAATAACTATTTTCCTTTTAATAGTTTTTCCTTGAAGCTTCGATAATTTTATGCAAAAAATTACACATAAATGCTTCAGACTGCGCATTCTGTTTAAACAATTCAAATGCTTTAAAACAGACTAAGATATCGATTTTCAAGAATTCTTTAGTATTCGTAATATTTACACAAAATTGGATTTCACTATGGACAGAAAAAGAACTTACAATGATTATAGAAATTTAAAGATTTTTTACGTTAGAGAATTCTTATAAAATCGGCATCTATGACCTAAGTCGGTGGATCTTATATGGAATACGTGCGTATTATTATGCAAAAGACTTAATTATTCTATTTATGAATAATATATTAACTCAATATGAAAGTAATTAATTAAATATGAAAAAAAAAGAAGGGATTCAAGACTCGTATTTAGTATAGTACAAAAAATTTTAACCAAAAAATAGAACTGTCTTCAACACCCGAAAGTGTCAAATAACTTGTTTAAGGTTACCATGGTAGTTCAAAAGTACCTATATACAAAATGTATGGAATGTTACAATAGTATAAATTTTGCGAAAGTATAGAAAATGCTAATAAATCATCATATTATGGCACTAAACGACAAGCATCAGCTTTCATACGAAAAAAGAATTTTCAAAATCAGTTTACCCAGGCAAGATTTCTGAGGTAACAAACATAAAAAAATACAGATGAATTAAGGACCTCCCCCTTTTTTGGAAGTCGGTTAAATAAGATTTAACGACTTAGGTTGCGATTCTATAAGAACTTTCTATTGGACCATTTTTATTATGAGTCAATGTCTAATTTGGTTCAGGCGTTGTTATTATGTTTTATATGCAGTCAGTCACGAACTGAGATTCCAACGAGCGGCAGAGAAGAGGGTAGTTTTGTGATTAAAAACGATTGCAAATGATAAGTGCATGACTTCTAGTGCTCCTCGGACGCAGGTCGGTGCTAGTTGTGGTTAAGTTTGCTGGTAACAGTGATTTAGGGAGTGATTGCGAGGTCCTTCACCTGTGTTTAGGATTGTGTAATAACTGATACCGTGCCGTACACACATGGAAACCCTGCAAGGCTACTCAATAAGTAAGTGTTTGGCTTGTATTCAATGTAATGGTATCCCTGAACGAAATACCCATCTAGAGAAATTAGGACTAAAGACAAAATTACAAAATTATGAGAGGTTTTTTTTTAATTCATGTGCGGGCTTCGAAGAACTGTAATGTAATTCGCAGAGCATACGTTATAGCCAACATAAAAATATTAAAATTAGGACTAGTCAGCTCCCTGGGCAATCGAAGGTAAAGGGCTGAGTAGCAGTAGTTCTCAAACAGGATTATTTATAGACAACTGTCCAGTACTGGTGGTAGGTAAGTTGGTATCTGGTAGTTAGGTGGATAAACTTTGTTTGTTTGTCGGATCAACATTAAAAACAATATTATCTTTTAGTTCAACGGATTCATGAGAAGGTTACTGAATGATATTTTTTATAACAAAATCTAGGGAAATATTAACTATGTTGCTATGTACTGACATCGTCAGAATATTTGTGTCATCGTCATAAAATATATGAAACGGTTATAATTTTTATCTTGCTTTTTAATTTTAATAATTAACTTTTTTCAGATAATTGCCATTAATTGGGGCAATAAACAAATAACGAGGTGACGTAAGAAATTCGTTTGCCAATTATGTGCTTAAGGCGCTGACAAGTGCTAAATATCTTTACTTGAACAGATTTTTAACAAAATTTATTTAGTTTGTAGCAGTAAGAATATTATATATTAATCTTGATCACATTATCTAAGGACAAGGAAAGTCCGAAACACTGTTCCGATAGAATAAAATTGCAAAATTTACTCATTACGCTTGTAACTTAGATATCTTAATTATTTACGTATGAATGTGTATGAAAATAAATTAATAAAATAGCAAAACCTTTTAAAAACATATAAAAAGTTTGATTTTCGATTTACGTTACTAGTTTCATGTTATTAAGCTTACTTTCGGATTGTACCTAAACCATAGATAAGTGAATTATTATTTCTCTATGCCTAAACTGATCGCGATTTGACCATCGCTGCCTCAATTTCACTCCTACGCAGTGATAAAATTTCAGCATTTGACAGCGCCTTATATGAAAGTTATAATTTATAACGATCGATCATTTTTTCAACCTAAATAATGATAATTATTTACATGTTAGATGTCTCATTTATCTTTTATAACTAGCATAAATATATAACTTAAACTGTTTCTAATCTTGTGGTGCCATGACACCAAATTTGTAAGAAGTATATTTTTTGATTTTTGAAGCGCTCGTAGCGAAGTTTACTTAGCCATTCTGAACCGATCAGCAAAATTAAGCAACGTCCGCCTCGGTCATGACTTGAATGGGTGACCGCTGGTGACATTACTTCTGAGCGCTTCCGTGCTTCGGAGAGCACGTTAAGCCGCCGGTCCCGGTTCTTGGCATTCGTTATAGCATGGTGGTAGGGCATTTTGCGAATGCCCACCGGGCTAGCTACCACCCTCAAGTAGAAAATCTGTCGCCAAGCACCTAACGGTGTGTTCCGGCAGCTGTCCTTGAGAACCAGTAATTCTAGGTTAGCCTGAACAACATCTTCGACCACACCATCACTTACCATCAGGTGAGATACTGGTCAAAGGCTAATCTATCGGAGCATTGCTAAAGTTGTGCCGTATTGTCCCGACACCGTATTTGGTATGACCGTCTTGCTTCCACGTTGCCTTGCCTCGTTTTCCCGTCTTCCTCCAAACTTGTCCCACATCGAGGTTGAGGTGTGCGTTGCAGTATGAACTACTATGAACATAACGAATGAATGGCTCAAGTTGAGGCGATGTCGATGCCACGCTGGGTCAGTGTGCCCCAACCTTAACTATGATACTGACTATGCTAATGTAGACGGCATTAGCAGAGTCCTGAAATTTTATGGAATTTACCAGGATTAAATTTTACCAGGGATTAAATACTAGAACCAGGGGGAAATACTTCATTTAAGTACCATTGTGCTTCCACTAAATATCTTGCTAAATCTTAGAGTAATAGAGAATCGAGCATACCTGAAGCTTTCATAGTAATATAGTATTTGTCTTCCTCTACTGGTGACACGACCCAAGTGGTACCCGTTGGATAGAGTAGTCTAGAAAAAATAACGATACCTTTAGTTCTCTAAGGAAGGTAGATCGATTAGTAAGTTATCGAGTTGCTGGTAGTTCTAAAGAAATATAAAGCCAACATACACGGATCGATACCTGGAAGCGACGTCCCACCACCATCCCCGTCGTTTGCAATCGTTTTGTTTCGTATAGGCCGGACACATGGCCTGTATAATTCTAAGAAACAGTATTGTCCCATATTTCTTAGATAGATAGATAATTCTTTATTGTTACACCAATAATATACAAATTTCATTCTTACAAACAAAAAACTTAGACTAAAGTGTCACAATGGGCGGCCTTATCACTAATATGATTACAAGCACTATCGCGTGTGTAAACGGAAATCATATTTTCACAAATGATTGGAGCACACATTTTTTTGTATGCCCCGGCGGGAATTGGACCCGCGTGTTCCTATTTCGCGCCGGATGCCAAAACGCCTCGGCCACCTGGGCACGCTCTTTAGAGCCGAAATTTCGTGCCCCAATTGTATTACTTAAACCGCCATAAAGGACGGTGCGCGGCCATCAACCAGACTACTAGACTTCATCTGATCGAAAGAAGTGCTTTTTCAAACACTTAAATCATGACAAAATCTCTAACCATAGTTAGAGCTCTAGTCATGTTAGCTCAATTGGTTAGAGCATACCCCGGCTAAAGAGGTGGATGGACGCGGGTTCGAATCCCGTACATGACTATAATTTTTTCTCTCGGTAATTTGTAATTTTGTAATGTAATTCGCTTAGCAGGCGTTATTGCAAACTTAACAATATTAAAACTTAAATCATGTATAATTATATCGCTACCCTTCTATATTTCTTAAGAGCACTATCGCGTGCTAAGCGTCCCGTGTATTGTCCCATGTTCATGAGGTGCTGAAATATAGTGCGGTCAAGACGTCCATATCGCAAGAGGAACCGTTTTGAAGTCAGCAGACAACCTTCGACTTTTGCCTATAGGAAATAACGGCCAGTTAAGGCAAGTTACTTCGAAAATATTGAATAAAGACTATGTAGACCGTTGTCCCAAATAGCGCCTCAAAGACAAGGACAGCTAAAGATGTTATCCCTTTCCAAAAACCAGGTATCCAAAAAGTCAACTGCAACTGTGGTAGCTCGACAAACAAAGCTGAATTTTATGGAAAGTGTTAAAAAGCATATCACTGTGAAGAATCCCGAAATTCATAAACCTGCCATCGCGGAGCAATTGCTCGGGTCAGGACCCATAACTGGGTCGAGCTCCACCACCCGGACATTCTCACTACTGAACGTCTTAACATTATTACTCCAGAATTGTAAGTGAAGCGATTTACCTAGCAGTTTTCAAATTTCGGAAGGATGGATACAAGCTCTCTGTTTCGGGGATACGTGCTCGCGTCGCAATGTATAGAAGTATATAGATATACAGGGTTATTGGTAAAATGCTAATAACCTCCCAGGGTTGACTTCTGCTAGTCCTAAGAAAAATTTAGAGTTTTTTTATTTGTTTTGAAAACATAATTTTTTTTTTTTTTGTGTTTTAATGCACACTTCGAGCCAAGAACGCCCGCCGCGGCCACACTGGACCGCGCCGTGCTCCATTTGAATAGAGTTTTGAATATTTACATCGAGCAAAGTAATAAGAAATATGAAATAATACATTACAGGCACAAGAGACTTTTAACATCAGATGGTCCTCGCACTTCTTCAGTCAAAACACATAAAAACCCAAAAAAAAAAATTGAAAAAAGATTTTTTTTCTAAACAAAAAAGATCTTCTCAAAAAGTTTGTTAGGACTAGCAGAAGTCAACCCTAAGAGGTTGTAAGCATTTTACCAATAACCCTGTACCATGGAAGTAATAAGTACTACGTACAACTAGTACTTATTACTTCCATGCCCTGTACGTATACCAGGTTAAGCCTGTTAACACCTTCGACCACATCATCACTTACCATCACGTGAGATTGTGGTCAAAGGCTTACCTATCAGCAATAAAAAAAAAAAAAAAAAAAACCACGCGTATCTGGCGATACTGTCAGTGTTATATGTCATTGTGACAGTGACAATAAAACAGACATTAAAAATAAGTGCGGGTAGATATAGATAGCATCCACTCGGCTTCCAGACTATGACACCCGTTTTTTTTCGCCCGCTGGTCTTCGTGCTAGTCGATACGTGTGTCAGCGAGTTAATTCTAAAACAACATTATTTCCTTTTAATTTGTGTGGAAACTTTCAAATTCAAAGTGATTTGTTAACACCTAACTTATTATAAACAATCTAACCCCGGGAAGGTGGTAAGTTTGATGTTTTAACACAATTGTTTGTTTCGCCGCTCCGCTTACTAACCTACAAGATGGAGGTCGAGGAGGTCCCGCCGAAACCCCCTGATCCACCTAATGATGCAATAATCAAAGAAACGCAATTTGCTTCCAAACGCCGTTTGGAAACAGATTCCGTTGAACAAACTAGTGCCAAAAAAACGGTGACCAGTGTGGATATGGCCGCAGCTTCTATTCAAACTATGTACGTCCACCCGAGTGTCGTAGTAGGTTCTCAGGCTTACTCAAACATGGATCAAGGTCCCTTTATCGTGCATGTTTCCCGCGCCGAACCAGATCCTGCTGCAGGACTGACCATCCGCCCAATCAAATTTGGACAATTTCTGTTCAAAAATAGGATTAGCAATATATGTCCTGATGGTGTTAAACGCGTAGGCAGAAATAAAATTGCTGTGGAATTCCGTACTCATTTAGATTCTAATGGCTTTGTTGCAAACCCACTGTTAAGCCAGAACAAATATGTTGCTGTGATTCCCAACTACAACATCACCCGTATGGGTCTTGTCCGTGATGTCCCTGTGGATTTTTCAATGGAAGAGTTTGCTGAAAATGTAGACCTTCCCGCTGGATGTGGACATATTTTAAAAGCTCGTCGTCTCAACAGAAAGGTAATAAACGATGGTAAAGCTTCATGGATACCCACCCAAACTGTAGTGCTGACATTCCGTGGTCAGATGTTACCTGAAAGGATTTTCTCTTTTCATACCTCCATGCGTGTGGAGGTTTACCAATATCCCACAATTCAATGCCTAAACTGCTGCAGATTTGGGCACATCAAAGCCCAATGCAGGTCAAAACAAAGATGCTTTAGATGCGCCCAGCCCCATTCAGGAGACTCCTGTGATGTTGTAGAAAGCAACTCTACATGCCTGTACTGCTCAGGCTGCCACTTTGCCAACAATAAGTGCTGTCCAGAACAAAGTAGACAAATTTCCATTAAAAAGCTTATGGCTGAAGAGGGTATGTCTTACATGGATGCTGCAAACCGCTTACCTCAAGTTTATAAACGTTATACAGAGGTGGCTCAGACCCCTTCTAATCTCTCCGGACAATCAGAAATTCCCACTCCCATGCACAACAACCCTACCGCAAGTACACAATCTCACACAAAAACTGTCTATGCTGCTCGTCACCCCAGAGCTCCACTAGGAAAATCCTACGACAAGGTGGCACACCAGGCTATTGTGGGAGATGTCCCATCCGATATGCCTAATGGTTGTGCTTTGCAAAACCCTTCCCCACTTGTATCATCCCAAAATGAGAACCTTATCCAACTGCTTCTCAAGATCATAATTGATCTGATTACACAAAACAACACAGCCATACCGTCCAACGTTGCCAGCACACTTTCAACTATTACATCTCTTCTAGGTCAATATGGACCAGGTCAATGTTCTGCAATGGAACAGCCGCAGTCTGCATCCAAAGACGCATGAATTAGTTCACCTCATATCCAAGTTCCACCCGTCAGTCATTGCCGTCTCGGAGACATGGTTGGCACCTGGCTCTCATTTCAGAGTCTCGGGTTACTCCTGCCTTCGGGACGACAGGGCTGACGGGTGTGCAGGATGCGCGATCTTAATAAGACGCTTAATTTCTGATCTTTTATTTGTTATTTCTTCCATACCAGCACCAATTCTTGTAATGGGCGATTTTAACGCCCATCATACCTCTTGGGGCTCCGGCCATTGCGACTCATTTGGCCATCTTTTAATAGAAATGTTTGACGAGGCTAACTTATGTGTGGTCAATGATGGTTCTCCTACTCGCAGGGTCCGACCGTCTCAGAACCCTAGAAGTGCTGTTGACCTCTCAGTCTGCTCACCTTCCCTTGCCTCTCTATTGACATGGCAGATATTAAATCTCTCATTCGGCAGTGACCATTACCCCATTTTAATCTCTATTCCTAACAGATCACTACCTGTGACTAATTATACCCCTTCTCTCAAATACAGGCTTACTGGTGTTGATTGGTCAGCATATTCTACATGTCTCGAGTCTAAAATTAATGTCATTCCCCCTGTTAACTCTCTTGACCCTCTCCAATCATATTTAAACTTTGTTAATGCCATTACCTCAACAGCTGACAACCTTTTCCCCCTGAAGAAGTCCCCTAAATTTACTGCTTCCACTCCTTGGTGGAATTCCGAATGTTCCAAAATTGTTAGAGACAGAAATGAGGCAGAACTTAATTATAATTTATCAATGACCATGCCGAACTTTCTCATATATCAGCATAAAGCAGCAAAATCGAAAAGATCTCTTTCATTAAAAAAGAAGGGAGGTTGGATACGCTATTGCGAAAATTTATCCCCAAGAACACCAGCTTCTTTAGTATGGAAACAAATAAAAAGATTCAGAGGTTCATACAAAGATGACAATATAACTGCTAATGACCCATCATCGTGGGTTGAAGCTTTCGCTGATAAACTGGCCCCCCCATCAGTCCCTACCGCTGACTCTTTCCCAACTCCTCCTTGTTCCCTTCCCTCACTCAGCAAATTCGATTCAGATTTCTCTTTCTCAGAACTTCAACTAGCCTTTGATGGGTTAGTTGATTCTGCCCCTGGAATAGATGGCATCCCATACTCCTTTCTAATTAATGCTTCTCCCAAGTGTCAACAATACCTATTAAACATAATAAATGCATTTTACAATTCAGGCATCATTCCTGATGCTTGGAAAACGCAAATTGTAATCCCTATTCCCAAACCAGGAAAGACTTTGGCAGATGCCAGCTGTAGGAGACCTATTGCTTTGTCCTCAGTTCTATGTAAAATAACAGAACATATGATAAAACATAGACTTGAGTGGATTGTGGAAAGTGGTGGTTTTATTGCTCAAACTCAAAATGGCTTCCGAAAAGGTTTCAGCACATATGACAGTCTTGGAATTCTAACAACCGATATTCATATTTCATATCGTAAAAAAGAATATCTATTAGGAGCTTTTCTAGACATAGTTTCGGCCTATGATAATGTGTGTCTTCCGGTGCTCAGGAATAAAATGTTCAAGCTGAATATCCCTGTGAAGATAATACGCTTTATCAGCAACCTTCTAATGGAAAGGACAATCAAAATTAAATGCCAGGGAACATACCTCCCTACTAAAACAGTTTGGAAAGGCCTCCCCCAAGGCTCTGTACTAAGCCCGCTCCTCTATAGCCTTTACACCCATGATCTTGATCGTACAGTGTTACCCTATTGTAACATTTTGCAATATGCTGATGACTTGGCCCTTTACACCGCTGCTGAAACCATTGACGAAGCTGAATCACAATTAAACTGTGGCCTTTCTCATTTGAATGTATGGCTGATCGAACATGGGCTATCACTTTCTGCCCCCAAGTGTAAAGCTGTAGTTTTTACAAGGGAAAAAATTATACCTCCCATAGAGTTAGTTGTCAACGATCAAATTATCCCACAGGATAGCAGTGTAAAGTTCTTGGGGGTTCTTTTGGACTCAAGGATGAATGGAGTTCCGCACTGTAATTATATCTCCAAAAAATGTGAAAAAAACATTAATATTTTAAGATCGTTATCAGGCGTGTGGTGGGGTGCTCATCCCTTCACACAAAAGCTCCTGTACAATGCTATAATTCGCAGTCACCTAGACTATGGAACTTTCTTCATTGACCCATGTAATAAATTATCACTTGCAATATTTTCTAAAATTCAATCTAAATGTTTAAGAATAATCCTGGGTGCAATGAAGTCCTCCCCAATCAATGCCATGCAAGTCGAATGCGTAGAACCTCCTCTCCATCTGAGACGACAGCTCCTATCAGATAAATTCTTTTATAAACTTGCCCAAAATTCCTCCCATCCTATTTTGCCAAAGCTCAGACAGTTGTTAACCCTAGTTGAATCTCAAGGCTACCGCTCCTTACATGACCTTCCTTGTCTTCTCCGCAGTTTTAAAAAATTTACGTCTTTGCCTCACCCTATTCTGCAATTACCAGCAAACCCCCTTTTCTTTTATACCAACCAACAGTACTCCTAGACTTTGGTATAAATAAAGACTCCATAGAGGCAGACCAAATATTTAGGATAAATATGTCCTCCTCTTATGATGGATGGTCCCCCATATTTACTGACGCCTCTAAGAAGGAAATTGGCATCCCAGTAGGTGCAGCTGTGTGGATTCCTTCATCCCGTATAATATTAAGCTTTAAATGCCCCCCAGTTACTTCCGTATTTACCGCAGAATCTATAGCTATCCTTGAAGCCATTTCCTTCATTAAGTCCCATCACTTAAATAAAATAATAATATTTTCTGATGCGAAATCTTGTCTTCAAGCTATTCTTTCAAACCCTTTTCGTTGTAAACATAGGTTTCCAACAATTTTAAAAATTAGGGAAGAATTATTCAATTGCAAGCAAATAGGAATTGACATTATACTAGCGTGGATTCCAGGACATAAAGGAATAGCTGGAAATGAGTCAGCTGACTCATGCGCAAGGCAGGCAATCCAGGTCGGGACATCAGATCATTTTAAAATTTACCTTCATGACCTATGTGCAACTGTAAAACCTCAAATGAATATTGCCTGGGCTAAGGAATGGCAAATTTCTAAGACCACTAAGGGTATATTTTATAGCGAAATCCAGACAGATATACCAGCTAAACCTTGGTTCTTTAAGTTTCGAAATACAAGCAAAATTCCAACTTCAGTAGTATGTCGACTTCGGTTAGGACATGCATGTACCCCAGTTCATTTGGCCAAAATTCGGGTTAGGGATCACTCCTTATGCGAATGTGGTTTGGACGAAGGAAACATTAATCACCTCTTTTTTGAGTGTCAGAGGCTGCGGCTATCTCTCTATGATATCCTCCCTCGTGAGATCCCCCGTCCCACTTCCCTAAAATCTCTCCTCTCACTTTGCCATACTCCTTTTGTGTACCTCCTATGTAAATTTATCTCATATAATAAGATAAAATTATGATATATATAGTAAACTAACTTACTAACGTAATATATTTGTTATTTTTCTTAAAGTCACCATATAAATATATATTTTATTTATTTTATGTGTAGATACAGAGCTGTGCTTATGTGATGTTTTTATTACTGTTTTAGATTATACAATCTCTTGAATTTGGAAGCCAGCATGTGGATGCTCCCATAGAACCATACCGTACCTACATTTATGACAGATTATTCTCCATCACTTGTCGGTCTAGTACAGTCAGCACATGACATTGGCAAAATTGCGACATCGCCCAGTCGCAGAAGCCAAAAACAAAGAAACAACAACAACAACAACTATGACACCCGCCCTTTCAATCAGCTCGAGACCATGATCAGTGCAATTTGATCGAAACAATTAAGTAAAAAAATTTTTTTTAGGGCGCCTATAAAATCCAAATTGTACCTACTTAATTTATACATGAAATGTGTCAAGTCGTTCACCCACAGAAAAGAGAAAGCAATTTTATATCTCTATGCGTGAACCTCATTTAACTAATATATTATCTAATTTTGTTTTGTTTTCACTGCCACTTAAATAAAATCTACAAGCTTTTCCTGAAAAAGGTTATTTTATTTAAAATTATTATAATTGCTAGGCACTATTATTAGTTATCGACACAAAACACTATTATTTTAGTTATTTTACGAGCATATTCAAAACATAATTTCATTACAAAATGTAAAGTTTTATTGATGAATATTTATAAGAATAAAATTTTAAATGTAAATGAATTAAATTACGAATTAAGAATGATACTTAAGGACTATAACAATTGTAAATTTATAAAAATTAAGGATTTATTTGTGAATTATGGACATAAAAAGAACCAGGTAGACTTAGTTACAACAAAATTGAGTTTCGAGATTGAGTTGATCGATTATGAATCAACGAATAGAAAAATTGAATGTAAATGTACGGAAACCTCAGAACAGATTAATTGTAATATTTCTCATGATTCTCAAAATAAATACCAGTTTTTTCGTTCCTCATAAAGTCAATTCAAGTAGGAATAATACAAACAGGGTTACAAAAGTTGCTAGCAATCTAGGAGAACTAACAATTTTGCATCAAAATATAGCTGGTATATGTAACAAACTTGATATTGTATACATGTCCTTGGCTGAGTTAGCAGATAAGGGCAATGAGGTGGATATACTTTGTTTCAGTGAAACTTTTATTAAACAGGGAACAGAAAGTAATATAAGGCTTAACAATTTTAAATTAGCTGCAATGTTCTGTCGCGAAAAAGGTAGAGGAGGTACGTGCATACTAATAAAAAAGTCACTTAATGCTAAATTATTATCAACCCCGTCTAATCTTGCAGTCAAATTTTATTTTGAATGTTGTGGAATTGAAGTAATGGGTCTGAACATCGTTATTTTTAGTATATATAGAACACCCGAGCAAAAAAAAACTATAGGTATATTTCTTCATAAGCTGGATAGTCTACTTAATAATTTGAAAGATAGTACAGCTGCCAAAAACCTCCAGACTTTGCTGCACAATTACAATTTTCAAGCCCACATTAAGTGTCCCACACGATTAAACTCTTGCCTCGACCAATTTGCAAGTAATATAAAAAACGTTCGATCAAACATTCATTTACTAGGGCTTTCAAATCACGAAACTGCTCAAACATTGACTATTAAGGCGAAAAAGCAAAGAGCATTCACTACCTGGTTTGAACACAGACGTGACTACAGTGCAGATAATGTAAGAAAGTTTTGCGATGCTTTGTCGGCTCTGTCATTCGTAGAAGTTTTTGAGTAAAATATATTATCAGCAGCTTTTGAAAACTTTTATGAAATATTTTGCTTGTTGTACAATTTATGTTTTCCTACAATTACAGTTAAAATTAACAATAAACCAGCAAAATTAAATAGGCTCACTAAAGGTTTAAAAAAATCAAGCAGAACTAAACGTAATTTATATCTGGCATATAGCAAAGTTAGTTCAAATAAGAAAGAAAATAAAAGTAAATATACATAATAAGTATAGTAAAATTTTTAAAAGAACGGTACAGGGGGCCGACTCAATTCAGTCTCAATGTCTCAATTCAGTCTTATTTTAACCTTATATTTACAATTTTAATTCGCACTACCACATATCACTATAGTAAACTTACATTAGAACTTCAACGTGAGAGCGAGCTGCATGCATTGAATCAAGTCATCTGTGCGATAGAGATAGCGCTATATGAACATTATTGTTTCGTGATGGCCACGGTACGAATGTCAATATCAATATTTTAAGCTTAAAATAATGACGTTGGTTTTCTATAATAGTTTTTAAAAGGTGGGAGTTGGGCCCCTGAAAGCCCAATGTATTGTTAACGCTAGACGTATATAAAACAATAAAAACCCGAGCGAAAGCTATGTGGAATGCTATTTCAACATCCACTTCCAATAACCTAGCAAATAATGACATTGAAATGATAAAATCCAATAATATGACTTATACTAACGCAATTGACATTTCTAATATATTTAATAACTGTTTTATACAATTGACATCGAATAATATATCTAATAATAGTGACTTTAAATCCTATAATATAAATAAAAATTCAAATACAATTTTTCTAACCCCCGTTGATGCTAACGAGGTTAACAACATAATTATGAGCCTAAATAACAGCAGGACAAGTGGTCACGACGACATTACTACCAAAATACTAAAAACTTGTGCCTCTCTAATATGTCACCCACTGGCACATATTATTAACTTGTCATTTTTGGAAGGCATATTCCCAAAACAATTAAAAATAGCAATCGTTAAGCCTTTGTTCAAGAAGGGTGATAAATTCGATGCAAACAATTATCGTCCTATAACTATAGTCCCAATCTTATCAAAAATCTTTGAAAAGGCAATGCTTGTAAGGTTAAATAGTTTTTTTTTACAAAATTTATGATTTTACGAGATGAACAGTTTGGTTTCCGTAAAGGAAATTCGACTACGCTTGCATGCTTTAACCAATTAAAATATATTACAGAAAGTATAAGTGAAGGAACCTCGCTTATATCGATTTTTTGGATATGACCAAAGCCTTTGACTTTGTCAGTCACAAAATGCTTTTGTATAAATTAGAATGTTATGGTATACGGGGTACAGCTTATAAATGGATCGTTAGTTTCTTAGAAAATAGAAAGCAATATACTAAAATTTCAAAAATTATTAAAAATACATTAAATACATTTACAAAAGAGAAGTTCAAATCTGAACTATTAATTAACAATACTGGTGTTCCTCAAGGAAGTATACTGGGACCACTGTTATTTTTGATTTATATAAACGACCTCCCTCAAGCTACTCCTCATAAGTGTATACTCTTTGCTGATAACACTACAATAGTCATAAAATGTGCCAATAAAAACAAGGCTCAGCAAACAGTACATAAAGCCCTCTCAGATGTGATCCATTGGATGGAAACAAATAATTTAAATATTAATATTAATAAAACCAAAATTATTCTATTTCTTTCCTATAATTCTAATATATTACCACTTGACATTTATTATAACAATGAAATAGTTGATAACGTTGACAATTATAATTTTTTGGGTATAACCCTCGACAAACACCTTAACTGGAAAACTCATATTGATTTATTGTGTAAGAAGATTGAACGATTTGTATTCGCGCTCAAAAAAAATAGGCAAACTGTGTCTATGGAAGCAGCATTGGTGGCATATCATGGACACGTGTCGTCTCTGCTTAGCTACGGACTGATAATGTGGGGCAACTCAGTCGACATACATAGAGTGTTCATGATCCAAAAACGATGTGTTAGGGTCATAAACAAGGCGCGGTTTTTAGAAAACTGCAAACCCCTTTTTAAAACATGTAACATACTTCCTCTACCGTGCATGTACATAAAAGACATTTGTGTCTTCACTAAACAATACCCTGATTTATTTAAGAAACGTGGTGATGTTTTTACACGTCAATAAAGTACAAAGTTCACCAATCTATTATATGAACCACGTGCTAAGAAGGACTTATATAAAAAATATATTTACAATATGTGTTTATCTATTTATAAATGTCTACCTAACGACACCAAAATATTGGATGGTAACAAATTTAAAAGATCATTGACTCACTGGCTTCTTATAAACTGCTTTTATAGCGTTAAAGAATTTAAAGACTTTTGTAAAATGTCATATTGACTCAATTCATACAACATAATATTTGCACGTCTGCTTGCAGACTAAATACATTGTATCTTAACAATTAATATAAGATCTTATATGACATGTATTTAAGCAAATAAATCATTTGATTTGATTTGATTTGATTATTTTGTTTATTATTTTTTTTGCAATAACGTATCCTCTGCTGATTACATTACAAAATTTCAACGAGATGAAAAATTTCCCGGAAATAACAAAAAGTTTTCTTCTTGTAACTTTGTAATATAATTATGACTGTTATAAGATAAGAGTTGTACGGACTGGCAGACTTAGTGTATCACTAAGGTCCTATTTTATACCTACTATGGATGGAACGAATCCGTAAAAACAGGTATTTTATATTTAGTAAATATATATAATGCTAATATAATGCTCATAATTATTGTAAGGTCCATGGGGACCGGGAGCTCATTATTTGATTATTTGCCCGGGAGCACAAATTATATCAAATAACATTATATTATATATACGATCAAAATGCTGGCACCTATTTGGCTCAACGAATAATCATTGCAATTCAACGGGGCGATGCTGCCAGCATGCTGGGCACGTTGCCAACTGGTAGGAGGCTGGAGCATTTGGACTGCCTGTGAGTCTGCAATGACTTATAGATTGTCTAAAATCTTTTATTGTAGTTGCTGTATTGTTGTAGTTCGTAGCGTTTCGTTAATAAAAGCATACATAAAAAAGCATTTTTTGATATAATTATCTCAATTAAGTAGTTACTTCATTTTATGCGGAAAATATCGACTAATATTATGACTTGGCAGTAAAAATATAAAAATAATTAGTTATATGACCTCGTACGAAAAGTTGCACCGTAATCTAAGTAGAAAATACTACGCACTACGCTCCTAGATCACACATCGGCAACGTGCGCGCGCGCAACGCCGCTGGTTGACACCGAGACCCGAGCTGATACCGTGGGTTGTTCACATTTTAATGAGACCCATTTTTTATAAAGACACTAGATTGAGTCGGTTTCTGATTAGTTGTTTGGGAATTTCTTAATTAAGTCTTCGTGGAATCAATGGTCTTATATCTTTCAGGATAGATCTTAGTGCTATAGAAGAACATTTAAAATAATTTTGCAGAAATATCCACATGACCTAGATAGCCGACAGTGGCTATGTTGTTAACTTTGACTTAGAAGCTTCGGTCCTAAATACATGTGATAATTGCACCAGCAAATCAATTACCCTTTTATTTTTGTGATACACATAAAGAGGTCTGTTCTAGGGTCCCCCGTGGAGTCCCCGGCGCCTTCCATTGCGACCTGTGGATGTCGTAAGAGGCGACTAAAGGTAAAATACCGGAAGGTGGGCAGTAGCGCCTTCTGTGAGAAAATGATATCTTAAACTGCGACCCCCAAGATGCCTGCTAAGCTTGGGGATTATGGCAAACCCTACCTTGATGGGAGAGCTGTTTTAAGCAGAGCAATTATGGCCGATACAGTTCTAAGAACTCTTAAAATAAAAAAAATAGCCAAGTACATGGCGGACTCGCACACTGTACCTATAGTTATGTGATTTATTTACGTAAAGATAACTTACTGATATTCATAAATAAGGGTAAAATAAGCACCGAGTATTGTTCTAATGAAAAGGTCGGAGTGAAGGATAAACGAAAAAAATCTTCCAAAACTGCATCAGTTTTAAATCTTGATTTCACGGTCACTGATATCTACAACCTAAAAGTGATTTTGTAATCGCAAAAAGAGCACTTGGTTTATATTTAACTTTAAATTCGTATTAACAGTTTTTAGAATTTTTTCCTTTATATAATAGGTAAATTTTATGATCAAATGAATGGCAAATTTCATGACTAATTTCATCAATGGGACATATTTTAATTAATATATGACATAAATGACCGCTTTAGTCGCATTTCATATTGCGTATACTATACTCATGCCAACCAATGAAGAAAGAAATCTTAATTAAGCAAATTTACCAATCGGAAAATAACTAATATTGTATATTATGACCAATACGGAAAAATAAAACGATCCATTCAAGTGAATAGTTGTGCTAGTTCTCATAACTATCGGTATATTTTAATTAAAGTTTAACAGCTTGCATAAAGTTTTTACTCTTTTAAGAAACTGATCAAGATCCTTAAGTTTGTAAAGGAGGTTTTTGAAGCGCTCGTAGCGAAGTTTGCTTAGCCATTCTGAATCGATCAGCAAAGTTAAGCAACGTCCGCCTCGGTCAGGAGTTGGATGGGTGACCGCTGGTTGGACATTACTACTGAGCGTTTCCGTGCTTCGGAGGGCACGTTAAGCCGTCGGTCCCGGTTGTTGTTCTAGGATGGCAGTCGTTACAGCATGGTGGTAGGGCATTTTGCGAATGCCCGCCTGGCTAGCTACCACCCTCAAGTTGAAAATCTGTCGCCAAGCACCTAACGGTGTGTTCCGGCAGCTGTCCTTGAGAGCCAGTAATTCTAGGTTAGCCTGAACATCATCTTCGACCACATCATCACTTACCATCAGGTGAGATAGTAGTCAAAGGCTAACCTATTGAGCATAAAAAAAAAAAAAGGCTGTAGTGAGTTACGCCCTGAGAACGCCCTTGCACTTTTAGTCCTTTTTTCAAAAAGGACTTAAAGTGCAAGTTTAAAAACAATTCGTGTATAGACGGTGCAACAATATATTTTTATTAATTTGAAAAATATACCAGGATTTATTTCTGGAGTCACTGAAATAAATGTATTTCATCATTTCTCGAGTTTAGTAAGGCGGAACGACATGCTGCTTGAGATTTTTTTTTCGGTAACTCCGGTAGTTACTTCCGCTTCGCGCCACAGTGCACTATCTGCACTGCGCCGCGTGCCGGTGCATCCTTTTACGCCTGGCGAAAAGTTGGCGCGGGAAAATTAACGGGCTAGGCGTTCTGCTAGCGTTAAATCATGACGATGATAATTGTTTGTTACTTCGACACTGATGGGCACCTTCACCTTCATTCATAGTGGTTCGTATTCTTCGTGATTTTATTCTTCATATACCTACTTAGAAGTTTCCACTACGCGCGGTGCGTTCGTTATCCATTCCATATTAGCAGTGATGTCAGCTGCGTTGCGTTAGTCCACGTCGGAACTCGTATTCGATTATTACTCTGATTTTCACTGTATCCATCTACAAGTTAAAAGCACAATGTAATAACAACAGCGTTGTCTTTTTAAATTTCGATGATAGGTAGGTAAACATAGTTTTCGTGTCAAAAAAGATTTACTGTAAAATGTTATACCATGCTGGTTTGGCTTTTATTCAAATTGGCCATTGCGACAGAATAAAAAGGACTTGCGAAGGTATTGCATTCAAATGGCAGCTTCATAATAAAACCTTTGTCATATAACTATGTATTACAAACGGGAGTATCCTCAAGAAAGGTTAGCGTCAGGAATCAACGGCCATACAACTGAAAACAGAAGTGTTTTGTCCTTTGTGCTGTTTGTTAGAGAAACATGTTGTACCGACTTCTGATAAGATGGGATAAGAGCAAAGCTATGATGAAATTCTATTAGTGGATCACCCCTCTAATATAGTGACATAAATCAATGGGAAAAATAACTATTTGTAAACAGCATGACATTTATTTATTTAATAGATCATAACCACAGTGTACACCAATACATTAAACTCGTAACAAACATTGCGGAACTTAGCCAAGTGCCACAGTAATTATAGGCGAAGACAGCATGCAAAATATTGTATTGTAACAGAAAATGATAAAATTTACGTTTTTTTACTTATTTTTTACCAGCTGTATACCTTTATTAAACAAAATACTACGAACTACATACAACACTACAGCTACTACAATAAAAGCATTTATATAACCTATAAGTCATAGCAGACTCATAGGTCTAAATAGGTCTAATAGGTCTAAATGTTCCAGCCCAGTATCAGTTGGCAGCGTGCCCAGAAGATGTTGTTCAGGCTAACCTAGAATTACTGGCTCTCAAGGATAGCTGCCGGACACATTAACGATTTTGAATTTGAATTTGAATGTTCTAATAAAATAAAAAAATTAAAAAATTGTGACATGTATGAAAAAGCTATAATTTTATTCATCGTTTTGGCGCCAAAGTAACAATTTAAAATCAATTAAACGAAATAGATAACAGTGTTATCTCAGCAACATATAAACAAGCTGTCATTACGCAGCAATGTGGAGTAACGGAACTTTAGGTAAGTCTTACATTGTCCGGCCATGATGCAAATCATTCACCTATTATACTTATTATATCTGACCTTAGTTTATTTGGAAGCTGGCGAAATCGAATAACATGTAATTAAAAAAAAACGAGATAGTCTTCCGGAAGTCGGTTCATGTGAAACTGTGCTGTGAATTCATATTTCATATACAGGGTTACTGGTAACTTACGCAAAACCTCTTAAGAGCAATATCAGTACATCACAAGGAACAAGTTTTGATATTTTTTTTTTCTGAAAACTCAATTTAAAAAATCATCAAGATTTTCTTATACTCTCTAATAAATTTTAAATCTATAGCGTCGCAAATGTTAAAGCAACAACGGAGCACGTGTGGCTACGTTACTCAGAGAGCTACGAACGTAGCTACACGCACACACGTAAGCGTAGTCAACCAAGACGCACCGTAGATACTATTAGTTATTCTGTAACACAGCGCGATCTACGCGGCATCTACATATGCGGTATGGATATCTTTCTGCCTACCTACCTACACCATACTTACATTTACCGTCCACCGGATGTTTCTTATTACATGTACACTGAGTCCACAATCCCTTCATACTTTACTGGCTAGATTAAAAAATAAAAGTTGATAAAAATACAAACAATCTATTAGGTACGAGTAATTCAGCAACAAATAGCATCAAAGGAGGCGCGCGGTCGCACATGTGATGTCTAATTGTCTACCTGTCGCGTAAGTAGCATTCAGGAACGATTGCGTACTTTTAGGGTACACAAAAACTTCCCACGTTTTTTAATTTATAAAAATGCCACTAGGGGTCACCCATCCAACTCATGACCGCAGCGGACGTTGCTTAACATAGTTGATCGGTTAAGAACGACTAAGTTAGTACCTACGCTACGAACGCTTCAAACTTAAACCTAAGTTCGAAGAAATTAATTTTAGATTATTTAAATATTATAAATAAAACCGGCAAAACAATAAAAAGTAGATTATTTTTTTATGTAGGCGTATTTAAAGAGTGGAATCATTCTTATTTACAATCATTGAACTATTTACAAAATATTTACATACCATTTTACAAATGATCACCCCTCAAACTCAATTCCCGGGGGTGACGAAGTCTATCACGTGCAAATTGTTCAAAATAATCACCGGTACAACCCACACACAGTCCACATCTGAAATACAATTGTTCTTGAACCCAGGAGAGTACGGGTTCATGGGGGTTTTCGTGACACCACAAATGTTCGTTTCTAGTATTAAACAGTCCCACTCTCCCAAAAGTAGCCTCATCGGTCCACAACACAGTCGGCCTCTCGGCAAGCAGCATGTTGCAGAATGTGACGCGATGAAGGTGGAACGGACATTTTCCTTCACTGTCCATGCGAACAATTGAGACACATCGAAGCGTTGAGCTGCATCATTTGTGTTCGCTGCGGGGTAAGCCTCGAAGAAATGTAGGATTGCGTCGTGAGTAGCGTAACACTAACACAAACACACACACACAAACACAAACTCACGGCAAGCTTCAGACACGTTGTCTCCACACCTAGCATAAACACGCACTGTCTGTATTCAATATTGGTAGGTAGGTATATCGATATGCCATGTGCATCGGTCGCGATACGTCACATTATTATGTCACGTCACAACCGGCGCGCGCGCGGCGAAATTCGCGACTGTCGAGTGTCGGCTCGGCTTGCTTAACTAGCTCAAAGGACAAGTGACCGTCCCCTTTCTCTGCTAATTCTTCTAAATAGCGACACCGACACATCAAACACGTGCCGCGTGCAGAACTCTGTCTTAAACTGTGACTGCCTCGTATTTTCGTACCTCGTAGGTAGGTACTATGAGGTAGTCACAGATTAAGCCAGTGTTACGTGTCTGTAACTGACAAAGAGATTTTAATGGTAACTGATACAGAAAGCTTGTGAACCTAATACCTATAAGAACTTCATACTAAACTAAGCTTAGGAATGTCTACATTAAAAAAGTAATTATTACTTCTTTGCTTATGCTAGAATATGATATGAACAACATAGGTAGGTATCCATCGTAATATTATGTTTGACTTTTATGTTTTTACAAAACTATACGTAGGTAGGTAGGTATCACAAATTATGCCAGTGTTACGTGTCTGTAACTGACAAAGAGATTTTAATGGTAACTGATACAGAAAGCTTGTGAACCTAATACCTATAAGAACTTCATGCTTAACCAGGCTTAGGAATGTCTTCATTAAAAAAGTAATTATTACTTCTTTGCTTATGCTAGAACATATGATATGAACAACATAGGTAGGTATCCATCGTAATATTATGTTTGACTTTTATGTTTTTACAAAACTATACGTAGGTAGGTAGGTATCACAAATTATGCCAGTGTTACGTGTCTGTAACTGACAAAGAGATTTTAATGGTAACCGATACAGAAAGCTTGTGAACCTAATACCTATAAGAACTTCATGCTTAACCAAGCTTAGGAATGTCTACATTAAAAAAGTAATTATTGCTTCTTTGCTTATGCTAGAACATATGATATAAACAACATAGGTAGATATCCATCGTAATATTATGTTTGACTTTTATGTTTTTACAAAACTATACGTAGGTAGGTACCAGCCTATTATTGGTTTAAATCTTACAGCCTATTGTTCACGCTGTTTATCTCTAATCTAAAAATACTTTAACAGTACCTACCTAAGTCCTAAGTAGGTAAGTATCTAGATATCTATTATTTCACATACATAAATCGAAGGGTTTTATTCAATAAAGGCCTAGGTAAATTAAGTGCCTACCTAACGATAAAGACGTCTGCCTGATAAGAATCCTAACGCCTAGTGATCGGGTTGTTGAACCTCAAACGGGTCCAAAAACAGACTAAATATCAGTATTTTCACTAAAGATGGTGTAGTAGGTACCTACCTAGCCAGACATCTATCGATGACAGATGTGTACCTGATAAGAATCCATTCCAGTGAGTAAAGGTCAGTAAAGGCGGTGGTACTACAATAAAATGAATATTCTGTGCCGCCGGCTTCGAGAGTCAGGCGGCGCGTGGCAGCTGCCACCTAAACTTTTGACTTTGATCTGCGTGCCGCATGCCGCGCCGTGGTATTACTAAGTTAGTATTATAATTAATTCTACGGTACCTATTGCTACTATTTACTGTATTTTAAAGAAAAACTCCAAAAAACAATGTTGTAAGGTCTTATCAGTCTACTCTGCTGGTAAAGTCGAATTTTACAGATATTTATTTAATAAAATCCGCCGGTTAAGTGGTAAAGGCGCCGCCCGCGCCGCCCCGCGCGTTCCGATGGCGCGGCGGCGGCGGCATGTGAAAGGAAGATCAAAGTCAAAATAATAGCGGCGGCGCGTCTTTTGGTCCGGGAAATCCCACCCGTTTTATATCTTAGCCGCGCGCCTGGCCTGCTCTCGGCGCGACAGCGGCAATCGATCAGTCAGTCGCCCTCGCGAGTTAGGTACGAATTGAGATGCGTCGGGGCATAGTTATTCACGATTTCGCAAATAATAAGACGATGTAATTTCAGTAGGTGCTTAATTTCGAGTATTAGTTCGAGTGACAGTGAGATGTGGTGTGATGATATGTGCCTGAAACCTGCCGCCACAGAGGACAGAATACTGAGGATATTCCTGAACATGCCTACATCACCAAGCCGTGTAGTGCCGCTAGCAACACAGCCACTTTTATCCAAGATCGTGTTCGGCAACAACAATTTCGGTCGTTAGCAACAGATTTTCTGATTGTGAGGAAATCTGTCGTTTAACAACGCCATCATTATGCGGTAGAATATCTAATAGACAGACGTATAGGTTGGTACTACTTACTGCCTTTATTGACGTTATTTTAATTTAGGTTGTAACCGTTAACGTAAACGAGCCGAAACTGTAGGTAACTCTTAAGATGTTATAATGTTAAATAAAAGTTGTGTTGACAATTTTAAACAAACAGGGTTAATAACGCAACCCTTACTTGGTAGGATTCCCATCAGGTACACGTCTGGGTGGGTACTACCACCTTGATTAAAATAATGCAGTTTTTAATCTGTTTAGGGTCAACAACGACATCACTAGGCGATAGGATTCCTATCACCTCTGCCTATAACAGTCGCAATTTGTTGAAGTTACTTCATAGAAGTTTAGCTCAAAAATTTTCTGAAAATTTAATAAAAAAAATCATTAAGATTTTCTGGTACTCTCTAACACATTTTGGATCTGTTTCGTAACGTAACAAAAGATATAGCAAAAACGGAGCGTGTGCCGCTACGTAACTTAGAGAGCTACGTACGTAGACACGCACACACGTACACGCACACCCGTAGTCAACCAAGCCACAGCGAAGCCTACGCGGTAACTCCACGGTACCTACCTACATCATACATACTGTCCACCGGATGTTTCTTATTACGTGTATGTACACTGGGTCTACCATCCCTTTATACTTAATTAGTAAATTAAATAGCGACAAACCCATAAAATAAATATGAAGTACCTACGTTGCTGGACAAAGTCACATACATATTCACTAGGACTTGTACACGTGCACATTAGCGATGCAGTGTATGTAGTAGCCAGCAGGTAGATAAGTGCAAGGCGCATGGACAATGACGCGACACGACAACGACGGAGATGAGCGCCTCGTGGCGGGGCAGCGCGGCGGCGCGGCGTGGCACAGCGATCTCCTGCGCACGTAACCCATACAATACCTATTAGTACTCGTGGCACCCAACTTTCATTTGTTATTTGGTTCAGTCACATAAGAAGTCAGTAACTACAATAAAGTTGGTACACACTACACCCACATACGTCTTCTTGATAAGAATCCTAACGCCTAGTGATTGCGTCGCTAAACTCTAAAAGGGTTCAGGGCACATAAAATTACCGTGATTTCAAATGGTGTAGTAATGTGTGTGTATTGAAGCAATGATGACCGAGTGGTAATAGCCATAACTTGCAATGTCTCAGGTCCCTGGTTCGATCACCACCGCCGCGCCACCGGCTTGAGCAACACCGCACGGTGGAAGGGCACCTTTTTTGCATTAGCCCGCCTAGCTACCACCCTCAAGTGGAAAATCTGTCGCCAAGCACCTAACGGTGTGTTCCGGCAGCTGTCCTTGAGAGCCAGTAATTCTAGGTTAGCCTGAACAACATCTTCGACCACATCATCACTTACCATCAGGTGAGATAGTGGTCAAAGGCTAACCTATCAAGCAACAAAAAAACTAAAATATAACACTCCTTTTTTGGCCAGTCATGTAAAACGAGAGTGTGAACAGCCCAAAAAGTTATCTATAACAAAAAGCCTAAATACTTCTCTAAAAAGATAATATCGATAAAAGATATCACTTCGAGAAGTGCCGCTACGAAAAACCACAAAATACCAGCTCACAGATCAGCGCGTTTCAGGAAAGAGGAGGAGTTCAGGAGTTCCTACAAGAAACCGAAAAACCATATTTTATGAACGATGATGTAACTGTTAAACAAAACTGTCTTAAAAAGAGCCCCCGAATCATCATTTTAGGTGACTAACAAGTAACTGGTTATGTCGAGAAGATGATAGCTCAGAGAAGAAGCAATAAATGGAATGAGATTTACGACGTGACAGCTATAACAAAACCTAATGCAACCACGCATATCATCTTAAATAGTGTAGAAAGTATATTTAAGTCTCTAGACAAAGATGATGTGGTCGTCTTGGGTTAAGGTGCTAATGATAAAAATCCGTTTGAAATTTATACGAATCTATGTAATATTTTGTATCAACTTAAAAATGTCGCGGTTGTTTTGCCAAGTGTCCTATTTAATCCACATCTCAATGTGACATGGCTTAACCAAAATATCCATCTGTTGGTGAAAAACTATGAAAATTGCAATTATTTAGACCTTAATGAACAGATTACTGGTAAGGCCATCACACGACATTTTACATGCCGTAAATTGAACATCAAGGTCGATAATATTAACTGCAGAAAGCGGCTGATAAAGATTTACAGTAGAACAATACAAATAGCAAATGAACCAAATTGTACACTTATAAATAAGGTTTCGAATGTGAAGAAGGGAACTATTCCTTTTTACTTTAGTAAATTAAACACGCACACTCCCTTCGATCGTTATTCACTAGGTTGCTGTGTATGTAAGACAAAACTTTTCAGAGTTTAAAACTCGTGCGGACTTACACTCACAGCCTGTCAATACCCGTGGCCGTCAAGTCCCTCACACACTAGCGAAATCTGATAAGCTGACGTATGTTATGGGACCTTCTGTGTATAACAAGCTGCCAAAAGCTTACCATCGTTCAAAATCAAATTAAAATAATGGCTCAACGAGAAGGCCTTCTATAATTTTGAAGAGTATGTGTAAGTACAAAATTCACCTGTAATAATATATATTCAACTTCAGAATGATATGTGCGTTTATAATATTGTTTTTACACAATTCTAATGTTAATTAATAATCATTATGATAAATATTATTACCATTCTTATAATTATTTATGTTCATTAATATTTATATTATTTTTGATGTATTATGCTTGTTATGTTACACATAATTTTATATAATGAAATGTTCGACTTGTAAAATGTTTTACCAATAAATTGAGTATCTGACTATCAATACTTGGTATTTAAAATATGAGGAAACTACCATTGTAACTAAGGACAGGTTTACAAAGACAGTATGTAAGGTAAATATTTTTTGATTTTGCTTTGCCATGTTCTAACAATAGTTAAAAAGCCCTCTACACATAAGACTTGTTTTTTAGTTTGTATCAAATTAATTCCTGCGCTTCACATTTACACATTTTTAGAGTACAAAATTTTCGTATCTATCGGTATTGGTACCCGCATCCCCCGACTTTACGCACAGGGCATTTGAACCGATCGACCATCGGTTCTGATTGTTTCGGTAGGATGAAGTCTAGTAACCAGTCTTTAGTGGCTGGTTGATGGCTGCATCGTCCCCTATGGCGGTTAAAATGGTAAATTTACGCGCGGTGCGTACACACATATAGTGAACGCTAGTGCACCATAGTAAAGGAGTCCTTCCAAAATGTAGCACTACCAAAAGAGTATTAATAGTGCACGCGAAAACTACTATTTTCTCTTAAATTTTGAGTATTTCGCGCAATGAAAACCATCACGTTACAGCAAAGTCAAAGTCAAAACCATTTATTAAATTTAGGCGTCCACGACGCTCTTATGAAGGTCAATTACAAGTTTTAACGTTGAAATATTCTACATTGTACACGTCAGCAAAAAATATTTATATAATCTCATTCGGTACATAATATTCTAATTATGAAATAGACTTTTATTGGCATAATTTACTTACATATGTACTTCTTTCAGAAAATGAAAAAATTTAATTAAAGCATTATTCTCCTAACAAAACAATGCTTAAACACTTTTTTTTAATTATTAAAATACGAGTACGCGCGCGCCACGCGCTGTTTTTTATATTGCATTTTATTCAATGTAGCCACTGTAGCAGCCATGAGATTAAATAAAGTAGTGTATGCAACTTGCAACTGCATATAATTAGGTATTAAAACACTCGTGTAATCTTATTTAGAAACTCGCCCACGGCTCGTTTCAAAAAACTACACTCATAAACATGAGTGTAGTTTTTTGAAACGAGCCGCGGGCCCTCTATTATATGACAGTTGACTATTATAAACTATTATTATAGAGCCACTTCTTTTAAATTATTTTAAACGCCAATGTGTAACATACTATATAGTAATATTATTACCATAGAGATATAAAATACTATTACCATATTTTTTTTTATTACGTAGCTGACAGGCTTGGCAGAGACAAAACAGTCCAAGCACTTTTGTCGTTTAAGTAATCAGTAATCACTAAGCACAAACTGTGCAGTTAGATTTCTTAATCAATATGTTTTTCATATGTAACTTTAATTTTCCTTCTGTGAGCGTTTTAATATGTTTGGGAACTTTTTTATAAAACAGCGCGCACTGATCTCTGTTTAAAACGGTGTTTTGTATTTTTTTTCGTTACGAGATTTGTTACTTTACAATTTAAAGTAACTTACCCCAATTATGAAGACATATAACTCGATTTTTCCAGTTCCATCCCAACATCATGTACCTACTTACTCATTAGAATATAACTGATAACATAAAAATATATTGTCATTCGCCACCCTCACTCAGACCACGTGCTGGAATTATTATCTTTACTCTAATTATATATAAGTACTTTAATTGTATAAATAAAAAATAAATGATAAAGTATTGAAGCACCCCTGTGGGTAGTGATATGCTACGAATTGAGTGATTGTCGGAGTCATAGGTTAGATGAGTCAAAATCTAAGGTTTCTACATATCTATCTATCTTAATTTACTCACAAACCATAAAATTGATATTATTCTTAGAGTGACTTATTGTGGAAGAAGTTTGCATCATATATTATGGTCATCGGCCTTTTCTGTCAGAGGAAATAGGTCAATATTTTGTGTAGAGCTGAAAAAAATGGGTATGTATTCAGGCGATGTTTTTACAAATCTTTGTCGTAGGTGTAATTTAATTTTCCTTACTACCACATTTCATAGTATGAATACATTTTCCTCTCGGATGTCAAAAAAACAATTGAAAGATAATTAGGCCGAGGTTACTGCTTAACATCAGGTTGGCCTCGTGCGTGTTCCATTGCAATCCCATAAAAAGTAATTATGATGATAAAGTAATCGCCTCTTAGGCGAGAGACTGTCTTGGTAAGGACCACCGCAGTTTCAGATATTTTGTTTGCTTCAAGCATCTGTATGAAAATAAAGTGTTATAGTTTGAAGGCACTGTGCAGTTGAAATTATCAAATTATTGGACTATGGAACTATATTATTGATAATATTTTGAGCGCGGTTACATACCTTGCGCCCGGCCCAGAGTAGTGCCACGCAGATCGGTGACACTGCATCTGCAATGGGCAGGCTTTTTGCTTACCATTAGTCCGGCAACTTGTCCATCTCGATACTACAAATAAAAATACGATAACGTTTTTCCAAATTATACTAATAACACCGAGGCTGTGTATGTAACTAATTATATCTACAATCTAACGGTCAGTCGACCCTAGAGAATTACTAGCATTAGAGGACAGCTGCGGCAATACATAGCGCGTTGCTGGGCGATAGATTTTCTGCTTGAAGGTGGTGGCTAGCCAGATGGATTCGCAAAATGCCCTACCACAATTCCATCCATTCCATAGCTCAGACCGAATAAAAATACTTTTTATTTGGCCTGAGCTACGTAGTTTACAAATGGGAGACATTAGCTAAGAACGGATTTTGCGTGCTAAGAAAACAATTTAGTCACAATCCAAATGCGGCTGAAGTATAGCACTATAGTGTCTCCGCGTTTCCATCGAGAAGGGGTAGAGGTGGATCACCGTGCTTTTTAGTTAGTAGAAGCAGTTGCTGCTGCGGGAGCTCAGTCCCGAGTCCGACATAATATACCGGCCACCTATCCAGTGGAAAATAAAGATTATTCGAAAAATTACCTAACGTCTGGATCGTATAAATTAATTCTTCTTCATAGTCGTTACACTCTTGACAGAGTGGTCGTGGTTGTCAGATCAGGAGTGGTGATACGCCTCACAATCCGTCGCCATTCCTGCCTTCCTGGTACACGAGAGTGAGGAGTGGACGAGCTAGAGCAGCCTTCACTTGATCCGTCCAACGTATGGGCGATCTGCCGCGACCTTTAAATTAATTAAAGATGTTAAAAACCCGACTGCAGTTTATTTATTTTTGTGAAACGTTTCATCGTTCCCCTTAAATTAAAACTGTAAGTTATGAAATCGTTTTTTATTACCCTTCATTTTGATATCCGAGACGATGGATTTGGAAGAAACATTATATTTTTTTTCTCACAATATGGCGTCTAACATCGGCCAGTTTGGTTTTTTATTGTTTTAGTTACCTAGTGTTTGCGCTATCAAGGCGAATCTAATGATATCTTATACATTAAAATCGGTTAAATCGTTTAAAAGTTATGATGGAATAAAGAATTCACAAACATACATACATGAACCCTGAAAAGATAACACTTATTTTTTTGGGAAGTCGTATAAAAATATATTTTTGTTGTTGCGCTACCACGGTAGCCTATTTTTAACGACTGGGCAAATACCGCAAACAATTCTATTTACGGTCCGTTCGACCCTTCCAAGATTGCAGGTAGGTAAACAAACGAACTATGTCAGCTGTGCCCTTAAACTTGAGTCATTGTTTGTTTTATAGATATGGCACTCAATCGTTAATTAATTATTGTAATAAATCATGGTTTATCTCAGGTTAAATGAACTGCGGGTAATGATGCCATCAACCTGAGTTCGGGGTGATTTCAGGAACTCTCTGTTGGTAACAGTCTATTGGGGTTCCGTGCTAGAACACGAGACCCTATTACTAATTTCTTTATTTATTTCGTACACAACACAAATTACAATCATAACAGATACACAGAAACATACTAATAATGGTTAAAAACTAGATCGTAATCTAAAACATGAAGAAGAAACGATTTAAGGATACCTTGGGGTAAATAGTTAATAATTATATTAAAAGAGGTTAAGTTATGTTATATAAATTATTAAATAAATTTAGTTACAATAATACTTTTTACTAGGGCAATACTAAAAACCCAGCACTTGTCTGTGGTACGTCCGGATGGATAGACTACTTTCTTCTGCAAGAACGATCGCTTGTAATTTTGTGGAAGCATATAAAAACAATCTTAAAATGAATCATCTTTTATCTTCTGAATCCTTTTAAAAAAGAAGAAATTGTAAAACCATGCCGACTACGCGAGGGAATTTCGTCGCTGGGATGCTTGCGCGGCATGCCTATGCCATTCCTTGTGTTTAGAGCAACCATTATTTTTTTTTTTTCACCCGGGAAAATCCTTTATGGATACCACCCCCCAGGGAGCGGAGTGGTTATGTGGGAATCCTCGCCTGAAGGGCCTTACTACCCCCTCGGGGGGGTAGTAAGTGAGGTTACCCACTAAAAACCCGGGATGAGCAGTCCGCCGCCTAGTAGGGCGAAATGGGGTAGCGTTAGCAGTCACCATCTCGCCCCAGCGGCTGGCCCGTCACCGGTGACGGGCCACGGCCAAAGGAGGGATGACCCGGCTCATTTGGGCCATCCCCCAGACGTGTGGGATCGTGCAAGCCAGTGGAGAATCCTCCGACTCTCCACCGGTGATCCGCACAACACTAGGAAAGAGCGAGAAGGCGCCCGAACCGCCTTCTCCTCCCCCCAGTTCGTCTACGCCGGAGCGGGTCCGCGAGGACGTCGTCCTCCCTCGCCCGCTCCGCGGCCTATTTCTGCGCCATCACCGCTTCGCAGAAAGAGACCACCGCCTGCGTGTTTAGAGCAACCAGACTCAACCCAGAGGTTGATGCGGGTTTGGTAAAGAGAATATCTTTGACCGTTCTAATATACATTTATTGAGAATTTTGGAGTATAAATATCAATCCCTATCATATCACATCACCAATACATTCATTATTATAACGAGCCATTCTTACCAGCGGATTGTAGAAGGAAGTATTATTTTTGTAAGTCTGTAGAGCAAAAAGATTTGTTTTATTGGAACTGCGTGCTCTATATTCAATATCAAAGTTTATATGAGAGAGTATAGCTTTGCGGTGACCGATATGGAGTGAATTATTTTATAAAGATACAGCCAAACCGACATAGTAGGGATGTGTACAGCCCTCATGTCGGACGGAAGGACAGGGGAGGCTTAATTATTCCTGTTTTCTAGTACGGGACTCAAAAAACGATAATATCTACAAGTGTCAAAATTGGCGTGATTATACCTAGTACCTACAAAGTCTGAAGTAAAAAACCCATAAATATCAACCAAGTGCGAATTGTTATTGAAGGTAAATATCCATCATATTGGGATGGTTAAAGAACGAAAGGAAAAATCGAGTTATGACCAATTGTCACGTTAGCACTTATGAGCAATTGTCACGTTAGCTCAGTTGGTCAGAGCATACCCCGGCTAAAGGGGTGGATGGACGCGGGTACGAATTACGCACATGGCTATAATTTTTCCACTCGTAAATTTGTAGTAGGTAACAGGTTTTTCGGTTGCCTTCCGATCAGTATCCATCAACGTTTATAATGTATAAAATAATTGGAATTATTAAGATAATTATTTTGTTTTGCCGGCGGTATGCCTTTATTTTTAAAATACGACCAACTATACACATATACAACTCTACAGCTACTATAGTGAAAGCCTTAGACAACCTACAAGTCATTGCAGACTCACAGGCAGTCCAAAAGCTCCAGCCCACTACCAGCAGCCTGCTTGCCACGCTGCAGCTGCTGGCCTGGTACATTGCGCCATTATTTCAAAAAACATTGTCAGCGGGAGGCGGCTGGACTTATTTGTAGGGCTCAGTTTGCCTTATGATATAATATGTTAGACGCCACTATATCTATCTGGCTCTCCGTCTCTAGCTTATAAACGGAATGATTTTTAACCTGAAATTTAGACAATTTATGTAGAATGTTGGCCCGATAGCGAATAAGAACTTAACTATTACAGTGCACAGAAATGTTACCACTGCCATGTATGTACATACAACAGATGTGTCTATTTATAAGACAACATACTGATATTTTTGAAAAACATTCGTACGTGACTGAAAAAGTCACTCGACACAAAACAGACTTTTATTGTGTTCCCAGATGTTATTTAAATATATATAGTAAAAACTGTAATTGTATGGCCATTAAAATTTATAATAACTTACCACAAACACTAAAAATTCAACAGTTGAAACAATTTAAGAAAAACTTAAAGGAGTGGCTTCTTGAAATATGTTTTGTAGTGTTGACGAATGTATGAATTATAAGAGATACGCTTGATTATAGTTTATTTTTAATTATTAACCTGTATATTGACATGAATGCAATAAATAATACATAATTGACATTTGTATAAAAATTATTAATTCTATGATTTTGTTATATTAAAATATTTTGAGACTTATGTTAACAATTTTTATGATTGTTTATAACATTGAAACATTTGCACGCCTGTAAAGGTAGAATAAGAGAAATTTATAATTCTGTGTGTAATATTAAGATCTGCACATTTCCGCAAATAAATTATATTCTATTCTATTCTAGACATTCAATAATTTTAATTAAATAAATGACTAATACATGAGACGGTCGAAGTCGAAACTAAAACTTTTTTAATCCTATCCTAGTATGTGGATAGTAATCTTAAAGAGCTCATCGACTACATATGTTTTTACACCGAAAAAGGAGACTTATCTCTTCACGCTTCATGCATGTAGATGAGCGATGCTATTGAGCGTGAACGTGCTTCGGAGGGCACGGTCTCTGGTGTCTTGGTGATGGCAATACATTTAGCATGGTGGTAGGGCGATTTGCGATTGCCTGCTTGGCTAGCTACCACCCTCTAGTATAAAATTTGTCGTCAAGCACCTAATAGTATGTTCCGGCAGCTGTCCTTGAGAGCCAGTAATTCTAGGTTAGCCTGAACAACATCTTCGACCACATCATCAGTTACCATCAGGTGAGATATTGGTCAAAGGCTATCCTAACATGTATAAAAAACCTATTACACTACTTTAATATTTCGCAAAGCACCTAGTAGTGGCAGCAGTCCTTGAGAACCAGTAAAAGTACAGGCATATGAGACTTAATAACTATATTTCACAGGGTGACAGGCGCAGTGCAGTTCGGCACTTGTGACAAAAAGCATATAGTATAGGCAGAGGTTCACGCTTAACATCGGATGGGCATCGGGCCAGATCCGTCACAATTCCATTGAAAAAATCTTACCTATGTATTGTGACAATCCCTTTTCGGTGAGATCACGGTAGGAAGACTAATAAGGTAAAAAACTTGAAATCTAGCAGGCAGCCATCTTTGCGCTTCGTCATTCATAATTAGTCAAATCACTCTGACTGACGCATCTGTAATGTTTAAAAGTATACTTATGTAGAGAGATTAAGATCAATGATTATGTTATCCATGGGCAATGGGCCTGCGCCGGAGTTGACGAACAATGCACAATGCGCGAGCGGATCCGGGGCAAAGTCCAACGTTCACGTTTGTAGACCGCGAGCCATGGGCAGGACTGATCACGGATTACTTGAGTTGGACTTTAAACAAATATCTTATAAAATAAATTGATTTGAAAAAGGAATGTGTGTTACTTGTTTGTACGTAAATCCGTTAGCAAAATTAGAAAAAAGGGAAAATTTGTTGCCTCGAAGGCATGGCCATCCAGCGCTAGGGCTCGGACAAATGTTATGTCATGTAAAACTATAGAATGTACCTTATAACTTGTTTACATTTTCGAGAGCCAGTAATTCTAGGTTAGCCTGAACAACATCTTCGACCACATCATCTTACCATCAGGTGAGATAGTGCTCAAAGGCTAACCTAACAGGCATAAAAAAACATAATTAAAAAAATATATATTATTTAATGTTTTAATCATTGTAGTAGGATATAAGAATGGAATTAAACAACGTATTTTTTATGGATCAAAATGTAAAAGTAATGAATGGTATATTTTTTATGTTGATAGGATGGTCATAATTCCGTCTCCTACCATAGATATAACAAGAAGAAGAAAACTAGAAGCACAGTCAATCGATTGAACGATGACTATCATTAACATACAAAACGAAACAAATCAACAATTGGCTCTAGACCTACTGACCTATTCTGGGGATCTAGTATGGTTCAAAGTTAGTACTCATATATGAGCCTTTGATCACAATCACACCTGTTGGTGTCTTCAAAAATATTATCAGACTAAGCGTATAATGAGTACCTACTGGCTGTTAAGAATAACTGCTGGACCGGAGCATACCATTAAGTGCTAGGCGACATTTTTTATTCGGTGCTCATGGTAATAATACAGGATCTGAAACACGGGCACATAAGTCATACCAGGTTGAGCATATACCATATCCTGAACCCATTTCAGGTGATAAAATAACTAAACTGCAACATTATAGGGGTTGAGAACTACGCCTATGCGGGAGGCTGTTTTCAGGTGTGGATGACCCAGCTAATACAGTACAGTAAAACCGTTACCAGTAGGCTACCTCCATATAGGTACAACCAAAAGGTTAGGTACTGATAATGTTTTTAATGGTAGTTTAAGTTAGTTTTAACACTGGTAAACAGTTCCTGTAACACTTCTGGGTAGAATAACTTTTAGCCTTGACGATAAAGGAACTTTACCTTTGAAGATCAGCTTAGGCCTGTATAGGCTGCGATAGTTCTACACTGTAGACCTGTAACCACACGTGTTTGATGAAATAAATTACATTCAGTATTTATGTATATCTTTTTTTATGTAAAGGTTGCTGTATGTAGTTAACTTATAGATCATGTTAACTTCGGTAAACATCTTTGCCCGTGTCTCCCAATCTTACACACCATTGAATGGGAGCAGACTGGTCGTGAAAATCACGCGTAGAGTGCGTGACGTGCACGGTAGGGCTCATGGCTGAATACTTTAGCTGTGATGATAGCATATGCGTCTGCGGACACTGGAGCCAAAGAAAATAATATGGATATTATGAAAAACTTAAAATAAAGCAGTTCTAAAGCTTACATATGCTACTACCACTGATTACATTGTCAGTACCGAACTAAAAGCAGGTAGCCTAGCGGTAATGCTGTATCAGCCAAATCATTCACTCCTTACGCCTTTAGTTGGGTTTTCCCAAAATCCACACACTGTGCAGGCGACTTGGAGATCGCAGAGATGCCAGTTCCCTGGCTAACGACCACCCTCAAGTGAAGCAGTGATGGCTCAGTGGTATTGGCTATGGATTACCGCGTAGCAGGTTCGAATCCCACCACGGCTTAAGCTTCACCACATGGCGGAAGGGCATTTTGGGAATGCCCGCCTGGCTAGCAACCACCTTCAAGTAGAAACCTAACGTGTGTTCCGGCAGCTATCCTTGAAAGCCAGTAATTCAAGGTTAAGCCTGTTAACACCTTCGACCACATCATCACTTACAATCAGGTGAGATTGTGATATGTGTGATGAAAGGCTTAACTATCAGCAATAAAAAAAAAACTTCTAGTATTTTTAATTGAGACACCTCTTACGGTGTAAATATTACGCTGCACCCCACGGAGTTACAAGTAAACAAGACGGAGGTCGCGCACCACGAATCGGTGCAAATGCACAGATATATATATAACGCTTTGATAAATTTAAAAAAGTACACATAACACACAACAAAGGTTATACAATTATTCCATCAATTTACTGATGGGAAGAAGATTTTTAATTTTATTGTTTTTATATTACTTAAGATTTAATAATCAAATCAAAATATTTCAACCTATCTTTTTTATAGGTCCAAAGTTGCGACCCATGCCGTAAAAATAACGGGTTAGAAGCTTTACGACTACATCGCGATATGACTAGACAGCCTTTTAAAATAATTAGATGCTTATATTTTTATATTTTATGTGCTTTCTGAACATTGATAAGTATTGAAGCAAGAATATACATATATCCTAGCACGAACCAACGATGCATGTAGTCCTGGGTCCTGGATCTCTACACCCTAAAAGCTCTTATTGTTCTTATTTTCAGCCAGTAACGAGCCGGTTCATTTCATTGTATTAAAAAATTAATGAATCAAAACAAATTAAACTCAAATTTGAGAACAGATAGGCAACAAAAATAATACTTACTTACCTCTAAACATATTTCTCAAGCGGCATGATGTAATCAATTATAAAACTGTCATATAACGGTAAAGTTCAAAGAATACAATATTTTTATAATCATTCTGCACCCAAAACTTAATTTCTGACGCAACTTACGGCATAGATTACACCGGACGGGGGCTCCCTTTCACTAAACGCCAAAGAAAAGACTTAGGACATACGCCCAGCCTGAAGGTTCTCCACCTTCGCAAACGCTAGATAACAAGAACTTGACACATTTACAGCAGGTTTAAACTACAGACACTCGTTAGCCTGCCGTTAGGAATCACGCGGGTACAGGGTCCACATTGATAAGAGCAGGAATCTCCGAACATAGGAACACCCCTCTTAATAAGCTACAAATAGTTGAGTAGATCAGTCGCTTTCTAGCAGTCGTCCGAACCGCACGCATGCGTCTAGATTTACTCTCGTATTTTAACTGTTTGCGGAGAAGGAATCTACCATGATGGACGTGTCGCGAATTGCAGTGTTTCTTCTAGTCACTAGCTGTTTAAGTTTGGAGGGGGAGATGTTAGGGAGTTGCGGGAACTGCGCGAATGGGGATTTATCTGTGACTGAGCTCACTGAAGTTCGGATAGAATTTGTAAAGCAGCAGATACTGAAGAAGCTGCGGATGAGTAAGAAGCCAGCGGTGGCGCTGCCGGTGAAGAGTTTGCCGTTCCCGGTGGCTCAGGGTCAGACCCTGAGTGAAGGCACGGAGAAGACGCCGGAGTTCGACGACTACTATGGCAGGACAGAGCAGAAGATCATCTTTCCAGTTGAAGGTAAGTTACCTTTGATGTTTATGTACCGTTTTGTTTTGTGTGGTTTGTTTTGGTGCATATAAGGTACATAGTATGTGCGTACATGTACACACCAGTAGTCAGATGTTAATAAGATCTCTTTTGAGTTTTTTTTCTCACGTTGGCTTCGTGACCAGCTGCTTAGCTCAGCATTCTTGTTCCACCTCAGGTTGTTGTAAATACGTATAGTTATCTTGTTATACTTTTAAAAGTACTTTGTCATTTACACTAAAAAGTGTGCTTCACATTGCTTGACAAGGAGTTATGGTTAGTAACTATGGATTTGTAATTAAGTATCGTTTTCTTATACTCCCTCTAGATATTGTACTCTAAATACTTGCAATACTACCTCAGAAGACTTTTATAAATGTCTAATTGTAGTAGGCATTTAAAGTGACCGCGATCTAAGTTTTATTTATTTAATTTAACCGGATACAAAGCTTATAATATATGTTTTTTTTACTTCTTTTGCGGAAAACTATAAAATAAATAATGTTCTAGAATTGAATTATGAATTCACATAAATTGTACAAGAATTATATTTTTAGCAAAATAGAATCTCAAGAATTTAACTGCAGGTTTTAATTTTGTTAAAATAAATTAAAGTTTATATTGGATTAGTGTAACGTAGGATTTTTTAAATGTTTTACTTAGTACCCTAGTTCTAGTACCCTATAAATTTACAATTAGAATATTTTTTTTGGCATACTTAGGGGTACACTAGGCCTTGGTAAGGCTAACACTGAGGATTTTGGCGGGAAAATAATATATTTCTATTCGTTTTTTGGTTTGTTTCTTGTCATGTAACTATTGTAGTTAATAACGTAATACGATAAGAAGAAGATATTTTCTAATCTTTTATATTTTTTTAAAAAACATTATATCATAAAGCTAAAAGGTTTTAGGGGTAATTAATGGAATTATGTGCACACTAATAGGTACCATGATCTTGTAAAATGGTTACGAAACTTAGCTGGTAGCGTGAAAAAACATTAAATTTTGAATTTCCCGCTACAGACGTGAGTTTCCACCTTAAGTTATAATTAGACATTACATTTTAAAAATCAGAGGTGACCTCAGGTTTTTTGAAATGTTATTGTGACGCAACAGGCACCTGATGTTAAGCGGACTAACCTCTGCCTATAACAGATGCATTTCGTCACAAGTCACGAGTTGCACTGCACCCGTCACCTTGACAGTTAAGTCTCATGTGCCTGTAATTTCACTGGCTCTCAAGGACTGCTGTCGTTCACACCGTTAGGTGCTTGGCGACAGATTTTCTACTTGAGGGTCGCTGGGCAGACGGACATTTGCAAAATGCCCTTCCACCACGCGGTGTAGCTTAAGCTCGCGGCGGGATTCGAACCATGGACATGCTGATAGTCCATAGCCAATGCCACTGAGCCATCACTTGCTTAAAAAAAGAGATTTTCCAGCCAGAGTCTGGTAATATGGCCGGTAGATCTGGCAGTACGTGGCAGTTTGGCCTGTATAAAGTATATACACGAAGGTAATTACATATACCTAGAGGTATATATCTACGCCTAGGTATATGATATGCAATATGACGTATGCTTTTTAATGAACTTTAGCTTGTTGATAAAATAATCCTAACGGATTTGTAAGTCAAGAAAAAGACAAACAACAAAGCCGGTGATAAAAAAAGGCATTCGCCCACATTCTTGGCCTCAGCAGGATAAGAGTTCAGAGGCCAAGAAGACCTATGGACTCATAAACATGTTACCTACTTTACATTACTTTAGCTATATTTGTGATTAAAAATATTTTTTACATATCGTAAAAGTAACTCAACCTACTTGTCAATGGGTCAATACTCTCGCATTCGATACCGCGACGAGATGGTACCTAGTAGGTTTTTTTCTAAGCCAAATAATATATTGAGAGAGGTATCACCGCTTTTGACATGATCCAGCTGCCATGCGTCAGCTGAATCATGTCAAAGTTCCCTGCATGTCAACAGTGCAGGGAAGACGAAAGAAATAAAACTGTAGGTAGCTAAAACCTTAATAGTTCTTAATAGTTAAAATTTCTTAATAGTAATACCAAATTGTCGTTCAATGAGATAAATCAGAGTGTTCGAAATCGACATTCATTCTGGAGATTGGAAAATGTATGTACTGTATCAGCTGGATTGTCTACTGCTGAACACAACCTCCCCCAATACCAGCGTTGCCAGACGTCCCGATTTTGACGGGACGTCTCGATTTTTAAATCAAAATTATATGTCCCGCGCCGGACAGGCTCAGTCCCGCTTTTCGGAGATAACTCGACCATGCACGCAGTGTGCTGAGGAAGCGTGGGTGGGTGGCACAGACAAGTGTATACTAGCCAACCGCCACCGAAATTTCAAAGACACCACTGCCACCACCGCACAGAAATGGCACCACTCTTTCAACAGTTTCTAAAAAAAGATACCAGTAATATGTTTAAATTTGTGCCGTTCATACTAAGTATCCCAACATCAAACTGCTTTCCTGAACGCGTTTTTTTTCCCGGAGGAATTTAAAATGGTCAGATGCCAGATATGAATGCTCCGTAAATTAAAAAAGGCAGATTTACTCATCTATAATAGTTCTATCTACAGCTATCCTGTGAAGAGGATTTTTCTCTTTAGAAAAGATGAAGGATAACTTTAAAAAGGAAAGTTTTAAAAGAAGTTAACTCTTCACAGATAGAATAAGTACACTTACCTAAGTACTCCACAGGCTTGTTTGGAACGCCATATTTTTCTAATGCATGAAACTTTTTTGATTTTGATTAGTTTTTATTAATTCTGAAGACGACTAATACTCAACTATTTAACGATAAGGCAAATCTGATTTAGAATAATATATATTCTTATTGAAATACATTTTCTATGGCTTTTTTTGGTATACATTGTCACGTAAACGTAATTTTGATTCAAATATAATATTTGAAACTGATTATATTATACGTTTTTTTTATTATGTCCCGCTTTCGCCGAAAGAATCCCGCTGTTTTCACTGTAAAAGTTCCGAAATCCAGAAATGGACAAAAAATTGTTTTGCCATAATTTCAACGTTTGGACACATAATAAAAAGGGCCAGAAGTATAACTCCGTAAAGCCATTCCTTATGAGTCGGATTCGTTAAGAAAATAAATATTATGCCTATTTACAAAATTACAAATTTACGAGAGAAAATTATAGTCATGTGCGGGATTCGGTTTTTTTTTAGTTTTTCTCTCGTAAATTTGTAATTTTGTAATGTAATTCGCTTAGCAGGCGTTATTGCAAACTTAACAATATTAAAATTATGCCTATTTTTTTTAAATTTCAGAATTACCGTGTACAAATGCACTATTGTACGTAGAAACCACCGCGGGTCTCCGTTAAACGACACGTAACCAACACATATTTCTTTTTTTCCCTATTTATGTATTTTATCACCCAATTATTCCGAATCAATTAACACTCGTAGGTTCCATAAATACTAATAATAGTAGCTACGTCTGTTAACTATCTTATCTTACGAATTGCATGCAGCAGAACTAAGTCTTCCGGATAGATCGTGTATATGTGGATCCTACTCAGCATTGTTCCGGATACGGCAATTTTTTTTTATTTTTTTTTATTTTTTTTTAATAATAATAATCTTTATTTCTGAACAAAAAATAACATAGGAAACAATAAACATTGAAACGGTGCTACCTGCTATAGTACTAGACTGTGTCGCAGATAGCAACGCCCCCTCCTTAAACATAGTGGTGTATACAGTGATCCAAAATTAGTGTTATTAGTTAAGTTTATTTTTTTATAAATAAATTTTTACCATAATTAATATTAGGTTAGTAAAGTATTTCACACAATAATATAACTTTAGTATAAGAACTAATTATTATGTTAAACTATTTAATATAAGACTTCTAATTTCGATATAATATTAGTTAATAAGGTTACACAAAAGTTTTAGTTCGTATATCGGGCATGTGTGTTTGAGTGTGTGTGTGTGTGTGTGTGTGTGTGCCGTATTATAAGGCTTTCGGGCGCGTAAATCATCAAAAATACGACTTACGGCAGCCATTTCAAAGCCGTATAACATTTGTATGAAATTATACGGTCGTAATAGGAAGCCCTGATAAAACTGACTTTCTTCGTGTTACGGAACGCATTACCGACGAGTCAGTGATGATGTGGTCGATGATGTTGTTCTGGCTAACCTAGAATTACTGGCTCTCAAGGACAGCTGCCGGAACACACCGTTAGGTGCTTGGCGACAGATTTTCTACTTGATGGTGGTAGCTAGCCAGGTGGGCATTCGCAAAATGCCATATCACCATGCTATAACGTTAACGACTGCCATCTTAAGAAAACAACCGGGACCGATGGCCTTCGAAGCACGGAAGTGCTCAGTTACTGTAGTAATGTCAGCAGCGGTCACCCATCCAACTCATGACCGCGGCGGGCATTGCTTAACTATGCTGATCGGTTCAGGCTAAGCAAAACTTCGCTATGAGCGCTTCAAAAATATATAGATTTTGAACTTAACTGCAATGATAGTTTCATGTTTCAGTAAATATTTATCTTTTACTAGCTTTCCGGGCGCGGCTCCGCCCGCGCGTATGTCGGTTATCGCGCGAAAACATTAAGCTCTTTTTGCGCAGTCGGATAAAAACTATCCTATGTTTTTTCCCGGGTCTCAAACTATCTGCATACCAAATTTCATTCAAATCGGTCCAGTAGTTTTGGCGTGAAAGCGTAACAGACAGACAGACAGACAGAGTTACTTTCGCATTTATAATATTAGTACTGATTAAATTTTGGCGTTTACGACGCACTTAGGAAGGTAAATTATGTTTCAGTACGTGCGTAGCAGAAAATAAAACATCGATTATACCTATGCATAATTTATCGGAACTGTTAAAATGATGCTTTCTTTTTGTAAGAATTTAGTACAAAAAGTTAAATATACGGCCTTTTTTTAATATTCCCCTAAAATACGGATATTTTGAGGTTGAGATACGGCAACCCTAAAATTTACTGGGAAAAACGCTGATCCCACTGTAAAGTTTAATCCCTTTTTATTCCCTGATCAGTCCGAAGAAAGGAAGGCAGCAAAATCCGTCGCTTATGTTATCGCATCGACTTATGAAACACACAATTGCCATTTTACCATGTCGAAAGCTAAAAAAAACGTGCTTTTTGGTTCAATAAAATTTTACATATATTTTTAACGTAACTTAGCAGCTAAAAAACAAATGACAATAATAAAAAAGAATACAAAATTATCAAAAAGTTGGGCGCAGTCGTGAACATGCCAATTTTCATAGGAAACACAAATTAAATTCCTTAGATTTCACTAGGTACGTACGGAGAGGTGAAATAGAATCATGTCAACAGTACTTACTGTGATTGAACTTTGCACCTAGATAATTAAGAATATAGCAATTGTTGAATTTTATTATATCTTATAAAACTGCTTCGGTGTTCAGTTTATTTCGTCAACTAGCAAACAGGTGTGGACTTTGAACTGTCAATAATAAAACCGCCTGAGTGCAATTCGGAGTTCGGACTTAAACACCAAGGACTGTGTACCAACGCATAATATATTTGTTGTTTGTATTTACCAAAAAATCGTTATTTATGAGACCTGGATATCAAGGACAGCTAGTCTCACATAGGAACTCTTTGGCGCTTGGCGACAGATTTTTTACTTGGAGCACATAATATATGGCCAACCATGATGTCATATATGAGTCTTAGTAATTTTTTTCTTAGTTTGCGGATTTATTGTATTTATTATACTACTTCTAGTGTTGTCCGTTTCAACATTAGTTTTAAGCAGTGATAGCTCAGTGGCATTGGCTATGGACTGCCACGCAGCGGGTCGATGGTTCGAATCCCGCCGCAGGCTTGAGCTTCACCGCATGGTGAAAGGGCATGCCCGCCTGACTACCGACCACCCTCACGTGGATAATCTGCTGCCAAGCCACTAACGGTGTATTCTGGCAGCTGTCTTTTAGAGCCAGTAATTCTAGGTTATCCGGCACATGACTTACATTTTTCCACTCGTAAATTTGTAATTTTTTAATTCTAGGTTAAGCCTGTTAACACCTTCGACCACATCATCACTAACCATCAGGTGAGATAGTGGTCGAAGGCTTACTTACTATTTTGCCGATAAAAAAAAATACGAAAAACCCATGCAGCATGAAAAAGATATTGGTAGAAGCATGGTTTTTCTGCTTCATTTACTTATATCGTGCTCCTTGCTCCACCAGAACTTCTTACTGAGGTGAGAGGTAATTCTGCTTCTCTTCCCTATAGGTACTGTACAAACACTGAGCCGTGTTCGTAACTAAAAATACTTACTACATATTCATACATAACTATCATCAACACGTGTCCAAATAAACAATAAATTTCCCTTATCAGTGATTCGTCATGGCTTGACATGTCATGACTCCCATGTTAATTACATAATTTGACAACTGTTTACATTTCGCACGAGTCTTTAATTAAGTATCGATGAGTCGATACTTAATTAATTATCATATTATGTATTCTTACATAATATACGCTTTATTTATTCTACTACCTACCACTAGAGATGATAGGGTATACAATATAACTATTTTCTAACTTTTGAAGCGCTCGTAGCGAAGTTTGCTTGGCTGTTCTTAACCGATCAGCAAAGTTAAGCAACGTCCGCCGCGATCATGAGTTGGATGGGTGACCGCTAGTGACATTACTACTGAACGCTTCCGTGCTTCGGAGGGCACGTTAAGCCGTCGGTTCCGGTTGTTGTCTTAGGATGGAAGTCGTTATAGCATGTTGGTAGGGCACTTTGCGAATGCCCGCCTGGCTAGCTACCACCCTCAAGTAGAAATTCTGTCGTCAAGCATCTAACGGTGTGTTCCGGCAGCTGTCCTTGAGAGCCAGTATTTCTAGGTTAGCCTGAACAACATCTTCGACCACATCATCACTTACCATCAGGTGAGATAGTGGTCAAAAGCTAACTTATCAGGCATAAAAAAAAAAAACTAAAGATCTTAGATTATACAGATACTATAAACCTAATTTTAGCAGTACTAAGTGTCTTCATCGCGCTTTCGTAGTCAGATATGTAGTTTTTTATATTGAAATTTTGGGTACGTATGTGTATTGTATATATTACAATAAACTAATTAATAATAAGTAAAAGTGGCTATGCCGTACTTATAATAGCAAATAAATAAATAAAATAAATAAATAACTTATTTTCGTAATATTATAAACTAGCGACCCGCCCCGACTTCGACGGGTGCAATGCTGATACTAAATATACTATAGAACGTATTTATATACAACGTTCACAGCTTTTTTCACTTAAGACTTTTGAGAGCTTGAAAAATTTATCAAGTGAACATCACATGCAGCTGTTAACAAACAATTTTTTGGAACTCCTTCGCAAAGTTGATGAATTTTTCACAATTAACTTTCGACAGAATTAACCGTATACTATGTACTATAATATATGTATTAAGTATGTAGTAATTATCAAAAATGTGTTGAACATTTAAAAATCGGACAACCGCATCGGCAAAAGTATTATTTTCTTTAATTTTCGCGTTCTTTTGACAAAAAATGCATTGATATTAAACTGGGTTTAGTTCGTATTTGTTTCATTATGCGCTACTAGCTCCTAATTGATCTGCATCGCCCTCCCTAAATCACAGATTATAAACCGACCTAGTGCATGTGGGACTCGCGCACGAAGGTTCCGTGTTCCGTGCCATTATCTGTAACCTAATCTTGCAAGTTACAGACACTTTTCGCAGTGTCCAATTGAGCTGGGTAGGTACGTTCCTATCCTAGGTAGGTACGAACCCTAAATAGTGATATCTCTAATTGTTTATTTTTAAAGTATATATACAACTAAATATTCAGTGAATATTTCAAGTTTCTACCTGTTTTCATTATTTTTATTTTTGGCAAATATACGGCGAAAACCTCTTTTATCGTATGGGAGCCCCCTTCATTATTTACTTTGAATTAATTATATTTAAAGGGAACATAAAACTAAATATTCTGTGAATAGTTTAAGCGTCTACCTGTCACCGTTATTAGTATCGAGCAAGAAACGGTAAAAAATCAAGTTTGTTGTATGGGAGCCCCCCTTAAATATTTATTTTATTTTATGTATTTGTTGTTAAATGGCAATAGAAATACATCATTTGTGAAAATTTTAACTGTCTAGCTATCACCGTTCTTGAGATACAGCCTGGTGACAGACGGACGGACGGACAGTCTCAGTAATAGGGTCCCGTTTTTACCCTTTGGGTACGGAACCCTAAAAAGGACCCTAAGACTAAGATTCAGAGACAAGTCTAAGCGTGAACAAATGTTTTAATCCGTCAAAATGTATGCTTAGCCTCATAATTGTATTCGGAGACGTCTGGTACAGCGCTTAACCTTAGTGGAAATCGACTACTTTAGCCAGTCTCAAAGCAGGAGTGGCGCCGCCAAGTGATATAATGAGACGTATACCTAATGCAAAAAGATCTTCAGGAACTTTTTTCGTAAATTGAAAAAAGCACTTATTATTTTTTTTCACTCACTCCAATCACATTTCTATACTGTTGTTCTTTCTTTTTATATCACGATGCACAGATAAACAAGAACCGGTAAACGTTCCATAAGTGAAAAATGTGCCATAGATAATAGAGTGTGATCAAAACAAAGAGCAAGGTAAGTAGGACTCAGACTATATCTCTGAATATGAAATTTTAAGATTGGCTTAGCTGAAGCTAGGCTAAGACTGGTCTTTGACCGTCTTACACAAATGTCACTGAATCTCAGCCTAAGTAACACTTCTCGAGAGCACCTCGACAGCGTTCGCACCCACACGAGAGCCTGCGCGCGCCGAATGTCATGTATCTGCCCTTTGACCTATTTAGTTTAAACGCGGAAATATGAGATAAAACTCTTTATTTATCTATGTTTACATAACTAAAAAACACAATGGATCAGAGTTATATAACAGCGTGACCTACTTTTTTTATCTGTAATAATCTTTTTGCTTTGTTTGAATGATAACATTTTAAAAATCATAATATTACGAAACACAATTATTTCGTAGTACCTACAGGAAAACTTTATATGTACTTAGTAGGTATTATACAATAATAATATTAAAACCAGTTTTACCGCTTGTTCATGGACCTATATGTAATTATATAAGTTTTTTTTACTTTTCTTCCGTAATTACTAAAATAAACAGTCAGGAATTCTTACATAAACTTTTCAAGCTCTTTACATTTGCGTGTGTAATTTTGGATATTATAAAAAGTTTTAAAGCCTTAATTGAATGGACTAAAACCACCTCTTTCCTTAGGTATATTTTTTCATTAAATTGTATGTTTCAAATAATTAGAGCACTGTGAATAAACTTGTTCTGTTTACACTAATATTTTATAACGACGCAGAAATTTTTGTAATAAATATTTACCGATCCACTCAAAATAATTGTCAAGCAAAGTAAAAAATAAATTAAGGGTTCTACGCTCTTATGAGAACCAATTAGAACAAAGTTTAATATAAAAAACGCATAGTTGTTTAGCCGCATTTTAGCCGGTTATCTGCCCATCCTATAAACTGGATATTCGGACAACATTACCTGCCGGCTGCCACGGAACTTGCAGCGCAAGTACCGTAGTTACCGATTATGTCTAAATACGATAAAGCGGGTTATATCGGGTTACCTTCTTTGCATCATAACATTTAGTGACGGAAAAATGATACACAAAATTGATGTATATAAATTGGTTGAAGCTGACTACTTTTAACACGATTATTGCGTAAAAAGAAACATAGCTGACGAAAAAATATTAAATGTCACTATCAATATAGCCGGTTTGAACTTGTCATTCCGCTGTTGGAGTGGTTTGAAGAAACGTGCAATTTCTTGATATTTTTTTATAGCTAATCTAAAAATGTTTTCCTAATAAAAATAATAATGAGTGGTGAAAGGTTCGTTTTTAATGGTTTTCTTATTTTCTTTGCATTTTATATCCAAGCCTCTCCTTAATTTTCCCAAAACCATGTGACGGAAATTTACATCACTATGCAGTAGCTACACTTCTAATGTACGGCGAAAAGTTTCTACTAAATATTTATTTTATATAATTTTAGTAGACAAATTTTAGAAATAAGGACACCGCAGCTATGTGGCTCAGTTAGTAGGCATTTGGCTTTCAGAAGACGGCCTTGGTGACGAGAATTCTCATGACAAGTATTGACATATTTTATATAAGTATAAGTATTAACATATTTTATTTCTTTAGTACCAAGCTTAGCATACAATTTTGCATGATGATGTATATTTCCATCATATTGTTTTTTATTCATTTTATATTATATATTTATACAAGGATTTTTTTTAATAATTTCCTATATTTAAGATTAATAATTGTATCACCCTGATTTATTACACAGAAAAATAAAAAATCGGTTTAAATGCGTTAATTAAACGATCGGTAATTAAATGCGATGTACATTTGTTAAATTTTAACGAGTTTTGACGATAACCATGGAAGCATGGAACTTTAAATAACAAGTCTATTTTGTAGATTTTAACAATAAATTATTGTATTATGTCAGGTTTAAAGAAGCTCCATATAACCGCGACAAATATAATTATGTCAGGTTTAAAGAAGCTCCATATAACCCCGACAAGTTTAAATATTTTGGTCTCATTTTATTATTGAAAGAAGAGCGGTAATGCTTATAGTAGAAATAACTACAGAGAAGAGGTTGACAAATGCTTACAAGCCTACCTATGGAACTTTTGGAAGGGTGTTTCAGTTATCTGTTCCGAATATTGAAAGAAATTGTATTCGCCCTCATGCAAGGCATTGAGAACGATATTATTAGGAAGCTACCACTGCAATTACAATAACTACATACCTAAGTAGGTATACTACCTATATAATAGAATGATTGTTATGGCCTTTGTTCACTTCCTTTAAAGGAATATTATAGTACTTAACTGTATTTCTAAACTATCGTGTACCTAAGTAAAATCTATAGAAATATCATCCGTAACTACATTTTTAAATGTTCTTACAAAATTTTCCTATTTACATGTTTAACAGCCCGTGGGGTGCTTGGCTAGAATGTGTGGGCGTCGTAAGAGGCGGCTACAGGTAAAATATCGGAATGAGGACAGCAGCACCTTCTGACGAAGTGATATCTTAAACTGCGATCCCCAAGACGCTTGACAAACGTGGGGATTATGGCAAATCCCCCTTATTGGGGAGGCTGTGTTCAGCAGTGGAGAATCTGGCTGATATAGTTTAGGACAAGAATAATAGTTATAACTTTACATATGTAGACGCCAACCATCACACCAGAGTGCAGAGCATGGTTTGTTAAAGGCGAAAGTATTGGTCAATGACCTTTCTATAAGTAGCTAGGTAAGTAGGTAGGTACTTTGTCATGTGCTTAGTTAATGATACCGGAACCAAATTTTTATTATATTTATCTAAATGGAGCGTGATTTGGAATGTAAGAGGTCCGCTGTCGACCTTTTATTCCCAAACAAATTGCGGCCTTATCGTGTGAACTATACCTAATTATCACAGTTTATGTTAAGTACCTACGAGTACATTATAGTTTTGCTCACGTGACCATAGTAAGACTTTTTAGTTGCCATTTGGGTTCAATACCCAAAGGGCAAAACGGACCACAATTAATGAGACTTCAGTTTTTGTCAGTAGTATTGTTACTGTTGATTTGTTGGTAGGCTACTCTCTATTAGGTGGAATGACAACATAGTAAAATTCGCAGGCTGACAATTGTTACAATGGTATCTGTTCTTTGTAATGTTCTATTGGGGAGGCCTTTGTTCGACAGCGGACGTCTTCCGGCTGATGATGATGAGGACTTTGTGCGTCTGCGTGTGCTGAACGCGACAGTAGAATGATTGAGATTTAATAGTAAAATTTTGTAATTGACGTTCACAACAGTGTATTGAATAAATTATTTTGACTTTGAATTTGTCTGTCCGTCCGTGTACCACGGATCCTTAGCTCGTAAGCGGAATGATTTAAAAACGTAAACAGTATAGATGTGTTGAACGTTTCATTCCAAGATGCATGCATAGGTAAGGCATATTGGTGTAGGCATTAGTATAAATAATTTTACGTGGTTACCTATACATGAGAAGGTAACCGAAATAAAACCTTTTTTAAACCCTACCGTGTGGTAAAAATATTTTTTATTAATTAAATATGGTATATTTTTTATTAATTAATATTAGTGGGTAATTCTTGTAGATTTATTTTATACTACATGCAAAAATTAATCGTATGTCAATTGATTGACTAGATGTTTGAACCGCCATCGACAGTAGAGGTGTGTACCGGAGGCAATTTTAGCCTCCGGAGATTTTGCGGAGATTTTATTGAATCACCGGTGTTTCTCCGGTTATTCTCCGGATAGTCTCCAAATTTTGCAATGACGCCTGCTCCGCGGATTTCACAACAAAATTACGAGAAAAATTATAGCCATGAACGGAATTCGGACCCACGCCATCACCCTTTAGTCGGGGTATGTGCTCTAACCTCTAAGCCAACATATGACTCATAACTAAAATACTATGGTATAATATTAACCATCGTGTATGGGGATGGAGCGACACATATAGTTCAACCTGCACGTTAATGTTGTACTGCAAAGAAGACTAATTTTTGCAATTAGCCTTATACTTGTTAACGATGACGCAACCATAATATATTAAAAATAAATAACACATTTAATATTCTTATTTTTGCAATGACGACTTCTCTAATTTTGTTAAGTAATCCGTGGAGCAGGCGTCATTACATAAATACCATGGTTAAAGAACAAGAGTACAGATTAGAGTTATGAGTCATATATCATGTTGGCTTAGCGGTGGATGGCGAGGATTTGAATCTTGCACATGACTATAAATTTTCCTCTCGTTGTAAATTTGTAAAATTTAAGGTATTTTAATACATTTTAAAATATATTTAAAGTATTTTAAGATCAAATAAAAAACAATGCTCAGTGAAATATGAATAAACTTTATAAACATGTATATAGTAAACATATCTAGCTACTAGTAGCAAACAAATTAACATAGATTTATATGTATACCTGAAACCACACTTCAATTACCTAATAGTCATTGTTACATACTAACAATTAAATTATTATTTACCTATTTATTTTAAGCTTTTTAATATCACAATCAATTATTTGCCCTGTTTTTACATTTAAGATATTTAAAGACATGTAAATATATTTAAAGTATTTTAAGATCAAATAAAAAACAACAATTAGTGAAATATGAAAACACTTTATAAAATAATATATATAGTAAACATCTAGCTACTAGTAGCAAACAAAAGAACTAAAACAAATTAACATAGATTTATACTTATACCTAAAACCACACTACAATTACCTAATAGTCATTGTTACATACTAACAATTAAATTATTATTTACCTAATTATTTTAAGCTCTTTAATATCACAATCAATTATTTACCCTGTTTCTAAAACAAATTAACATAGATTTATACTTATACCTAAAACCACATTTCAATTACCTAATAGTCATTGTTACATACTAACAATTAAATTATTATTTACATATTTATTTTCAGCTCTTTAATATCACAATCAATTATTTGCCCTGTTTTTACATTTAAGATATTTTAAGACTTATAAATATATTTAAAGTATTTTAAGATCAAATAAAAAACAACGCTTAGTGAAATATGAATAAACTTTATAAAAAAAAATATATATAGTAAACATCTAGCTACTAGTGGCAAACAAAAGAACTAAAACAAATTAACACAGATTTATATACTTATACCTAAAACCACACTTCAATTACCTAATAGTCATTGTTACATACTAACAATTAAATTATTATTTACCTATTTATTTTAAGCTCTTTAATATCACAATCAATTATTTACCCTGTTTCTAAAACAAATTAACATAGATTTATACTTATACCTAAAACCACACTTCAATTACCTAATAGTCATTGTTACATACTAACAATTAAATTATTATTTACATATTTATTTTAAGCTCTTTAATATCACAATCAATTATTTGCCCGGTTTTTACATTACTCAAGTAATATTTTATTCTTGTTTAAAAAACACAGCATCTCCACAGCTCCAGGCTTTAGTTTTGTTCGTCGACTATTAACTGTGTAGCCTGCAGTTGAGAATAATCTTTCTGAAGGTACGGAAGTAGCAGGTACAGATAAAAATTTAAAAGCGATCTTGTCCAATGGTGCCAGATGTCTATTGAATGACCAATATTGTCCAATGTTTTGGTTTGCTTGAATTCCGTCTCTAGATACATTCTTAATATGTTGATGGCACTAGCCGAGCGAACTCCAGTAGAGGAATATTGTTGCTGTCGTTCATGTAAAAAATCTAGTAGTTTCGATGTTGTTGGTCTCTCTGTATTGGATGAAATTAGATTTGGTTCTATTGTTTGAATATTTGTAGAACAATTTTCTTGAATTAAATTTGTAAGCTCGTGTCTAATAAGATCTTTGGCTGACATCATATTTTCCTGTTGGCGAAATCCTTTCTGGTATAGAGGATGCAGATACGTTGCAATTTTATTAACTGTTCTGTTTTCATAGGACAACAGACGATGCATCATGCTTTCTTTGATTTTAACGAAAAAGACTCTTCCAATCTCAGAGGTAACTTCTAATTTGTTTACATTGTCATAAAAGCCACATATGATGGGAATAACAAGGGAGCTAGTTGGATATTCTTCTCCACTTATCAGCTTCGTCGCTTCCTCGAATATACTTAAAATGCTTATTACATCTTTTATTGTTTCTTCTTCTTCGAGGGTCATAAAAGGAGGTGCCTGTCTGAATTTTCTTGTTACTATAGCAAGGCAATCAGATAATTTTAATATTCTTTCCAGCATATAAAACATGCTATTCCACCTTGTTGGGACTTCTTGAATTAACTTTAACGGTGTTTCTCCTGGACGTCTTTCAATTTGTTCATTATTTAAAGCCTCTACCACTAGCTGAGATTTTTTAAAATATTTTACGGTAGCTTTGCATTTGTCTATAATAATTTGTAACTCTGCAGTAGCTGTTAAAGAGTCTTGGACTAACAAATTTATTGTATGTGCGAAACATGGCATGTTCCTTTTTTGTAGTAGTTCACACATTTTTGTCATGTTTGTTGCATTATCCGTAACTATCGCAACGACTTTGTGTTTAATATTCCAGTCATCCAAGACTGTGTTTAAGTATTCAGCAAGATTTTCGGCTGTATGTGAACCGATTATGTTAATTGTCTGGAGCACGAAACTTTTCAAAGCCGTGTCGTGAAAAAAATGTACTGTCACTGACATATATGACTCCTGGTTTGCACTTGTCCAGAGATCTGTAGTAACTGACAAATGGTCTACATCGTTCAAAATTGTTTTTAATTTGTGTTTGGCTACATTGTACAGCTGGGGCATGATTTCATTTCGTAACTTTTGTCTCGTCGGTAAAGTATATTTCGAGTTTAGGAGTCCCACAAATTGACGGAATCCTGCATCTTCTACAACTGAGAACGGTTGAAAGTCAGATGCTATCATCAAGGCTAAGCCTTCGTCAATTTTTTTTATGTATTTCACAGATGGCTTAGGTTGTAAAAAACTTTGCATGGTTGTCTGAGTTGTCTCGGTCTCTTTCGCCACGGTCTCAGGACGTAGTATTGTATCCTCATTGGTCGCAGGCGTAATAGTGATTGTTGAATTTGTTGATGTTTCTTCATTGCTGCTTATGACAGGTCTGTTGACAGCTTGAGGGTGGAGTCTTGATAGGTGGGATAACATATTTGATGTTCCACCTCCTGTTTTCAATATTTTGCTGCATAGTTTGCACTTCACACTCGATTCATCCACTTTATCGAAGTGATCTTTAGTTTTTGACGTTTTTACTTTCGGCATTGCAAAGATAACTGTAAAGAGACCAACGAAAAATCATTAGTATGAAGCAAGGCTTGTTTAATTACCTACTTAATCTACTTATTACTGGGAAGTTCTGCTTGCTTACAAATTACAACTATACAATTTACGTACTCGTACCTACTTACCTAAAATGTTGGTTCGAAACTTCGAAGCCCCGTGTAACACGTTTTTAGCACTATTTCTATATTTTCTCACATTAACTCTGTAGTTTGTTTGTATTTGTACCTGTAGCCATTGATTCTTGAGCGCGTAATAAAATAATGCAATATATGTCAACCATATTAAAACTACCGATATTCTAATGACATGAACGAAAACGAAATGTTAATTTGTTAATGTATCTAGCACTTTAATTTCACCGCATTGTAGATTTGTATTTTGTAGCCTCAACTAAACTAAAACAGGGGGAATTATCAAAATCGGGATATTTATCAGCAATCGATAAATGACAACAAAGAGAAGAGAATAAACAATCGATCATCTACAAAGCATTTCGATTATCATATATTTAATTGAACTACAAGCTACCTTGATATAATATAAAGTAAAGGCCATTATACTTACTCATATTGTACCTACTTAAATTAATTTTTTGTAAGTGTATACATAGTCTTGGACAATTCGTTTCTTTATTAAACTGGGTTGCATACATATATTTTTATCCTTTGCCAGCTTCCTGGTAAACCATTATTGCAGTTGATTGCTAGGTTTCGATATGGCGATAATCGAATATACCAACTCGATACCTGGAATGTTTAGTAATATCTAATCAAGATTTATCTGTTGTGATATTTTTATCACTGCGCGAGAATCGCCTTCTAGGGTAATCCCCGCATTGATTATCACGAACCGCGACTGGGGTGTTTATTGGACTAGGGAAGTTCCTACATCTACTCGTACTAGTAAATACGAATACCTAAGTATATGTACTTCGTGCTTTTCATTCAATAGGTACCAAGTATCATCCTTCGATTCTATCCAAAGATACAGCCCTACCCTAATCGCGACTGAATAATTCGTTCAGAAATGTTTACCCATCAAATAACCGGTAGTCAAGAGAAACACCGATTAAGCTCCGGTACCCATCCCAACCGGTGATTATCCGGTTTTTTGAGAACCGGTGCACACCTCTAATCGACAGTCTCGTTCTTTTGTTTTATATATGTGGTAGGAGACAGACGTATAACCTTCCTAGAGGCATTTAAAAGGATAATATAAGTTTTATTTAGAAATCCTCCAAGATTTTATTACTTCGGTGTTAATCCTATCAATATTGTTAGTCTATTTATGTTACGGAATAAATATCTAAGTAGTTATGAATCTCAATTTTCGGTATGTATATATCAGTGATATTATGTAGGTACCATATCCACTATTTAACAAAAAAAAACTCTATCTTATTATTATTATCACTTATTTAGTTCACATATTTCGTACGATGCTAAATATTCGAGATACGGCGCTAAATATTCCGCATTGGGTACCACAGATTACAACCCAGTTAGTACACAAGGCACACGAATCCAAAACTGTATATCACGCGGGATCCGAATGACTAATGAATAATGATGATTTATTTATATTCGGTTCAGTTCAGCCGTTACTACAAAATGATAAACGCTGACCTTTCGCGTGTACCTACTCCACAGATAAAACTGCTTTATCATTGAGTTTGAGAATAGTCACAGGTTTCGTCAAAGAATTTGTACCTAAGACGAGACAATAAAGTTACAACTTACAACAATTGGAACAAGGTATAGCTGTTTATATATCTCCTTATATCGAGAATTGGCAAAGACTCCATACCAAGTAGGTAACACACGTACCTATTGATCTTTCAAAGTCAAAATCTTATCAAAATCTTACTATGCCCCGTAAAATCGTACTATAGAGCTATAGCTCTCGAATTGCTGGTTGAATTTGCCGCCACATCGGCTTTGACGATATTATCCACCGGGGTTTTAGCAGCACCAATTTCGCAGCTGTTTTCGAACCGAATGGTCTAATTCGTGACGAAGGTAAAAATCCTGAAGATATGACTGGTTTCATGGAGGTTAGGGCGGCCCTTACCTTACTTGCCTTACGTGCCTTGACACTTTAGCGCCGTCACATCTTTCTGAATCAAACGTGTGGCACCCCTGCGACTTCGGAAACTTTGGGTCCGTGGGAGTCGGGAGCTCATTTTCCAAAACTTATGAGAGTGGTTAGTCGATGCGACGTGTGATAAAAATGCTGGCAATTATTTGGTTCAATGAATAAGCAATGTAATTCAACGGGGCAATGCTGCCAGCATGCTGGGCACGCTGCCAACTGGAGCATTTGGACTATTTACAAATTTATTTGGACTGTTACATTTAAATTTTTTTGGGCTAAAATGCAAGTACTTACTTACAGGTACTTAAAATGTCTAAAATTCAAGTTTACTTCAGTAAAAGTATCTCATTTCGTTACCCATGACATACAGACAAAAAAGCGACATTTTAAAAACAACACTACTATTAAGTGAACATCCGGATCCGACATATTTTATGTTATTTTCATTAAATTGTTTGTAAATAAATGATACGTGCTTCGTGAATTATTGATAATGGATGCACACTACTATGTATAATCAGTTAATTACGTAGTAATGTGCGTCTCAATAAAAATTCTCACACTATAGAGATTTAGGTACATATACGCTAGATGGACCTACTTAGTAGCTAAACGATGCCCAAGGGGATACCGACACAGTAACAGGCCTGGCTAAGAAGCTACAGGCACATCGGCATATCCATCCTGATGGACGGGATTATTCTACGGTGTCTCGAATCATCCGTGCCGCGTTCAGTTGCGAAGCTATATACGATAGAAAGAGAGACGCCTTAGAGGTGAACCGTGAATATAAATATTAGCTACTCCGTGCTTGTGAGCTCAAGTGCACTTTATTGCTTCGTGGCTAGAGTCGCTTATTTTTTGGCTTCGCTGGTTGGTTCCTCTGGTCCTTTTTTATGTGACAGTAGGCAGAGGAGATTTATAAAATAAAAGCCTGATTACCTTACGCGTGTATTCCCCGATAAGGAAGTGGTCATCTACGGAGCATTTCCATACACTGAGAAAAACTTTGTCATAAAAACACAATAATTGTCAGATTCCGTTATCGAACCCCGGAACTCGAGACGTGAAGGAGGGCGTCACTTCCGCAACCACTCTGACGATGCAGTCCGCTATGTTACGTCACTATGTGCATAATTCCGACTAAGTTGCGTTTAGTCCTAATTACTAAGAAACTTCCTAATACTTCCCTCTACAACAATACCTAAATGATAATATGTAGTATGATAGTAGAAACATATGGATTGTGTACTGCATTCTGAAGAGTCACAATAAACTCTCCGTGCTTCGGAGGGCACGTTAAGCCGTCGGTCCCGGTTGTTATCTTAGGATGGCAGTCGGTATAGCATGGTGGTAGGGCATTTTGCAAATGCCCGCCTGGCTAGCTACCACCCTCAAGTAGAAAATCTGTCTCCAAGCACCTATCGGTGTGTTCAGGCACCTTACGGTGTGTTCCGGCAGCTGTCCTTGAGAGCCAGTAAGTATAGGCTAGCCTGAACAACATCTTCGACCACATCATCACTTACCATCAGGTGAGATAGTGGTCAAAGGCTAACCTATCAGGCATAAAAACAAACATTCACTACTGGATGACACGATATTGTATACAAAAAGTACAATTCCTCGTCCGTCAAAGTTGATAATGCACTATATTTAACAAACAAATAAATACTAAAAAGTAAAAACGCCGATTTATAGTGTTGTTTTGAAGATGCGATCAAAACGAACGAATTTTCTATGTGCTGGTTCAAAGTCAAAGTAAAAATCATTTATCAAATTCAATTTTGGCGTCTATGAGGCTCGTATGAACGTCAATCACAAAAATTGGTCTACTGCTGCGTTCATCAAAAATAGTATAGAGCAACTTTGAGAAGAGCAGGCAAGAAACTTGAGGTCGTTACGTCCGTCTTTACTCCTGTGCAATTTGTATTCAATTATAAAATTATTACAACATATACGACATAGGTGACTGGCGTTGGTTTGGCAGAGGAAGAATGTCCCAAGCATTTTTGTGTTCTAAATAATCACCAATTTTATAGTACGCTTTAATTAAAATCTTTTGTACTGAATTTAGCTTTTCCTCCTATGAGAACTGTAATATCTTTAGAAATTTTATCATAAAGTTACCTCAATTTTCCATACGAAATATGAATTTCCCTTAAAGACCAAGACCCGACTCGTAGCCATTTTTTTAATAGTTGTGTTTTTGGAACTCTCATCTACGCATAAAGAAATTGGCAGTAAATAATTAATCGGTATAGGAACATAACAGTATAATCTTAATTGTTCTCAGATATTAGTTAAAGATTAATAACGAGAAAAATATTTACACGAATATTTTCAAGATAAAACCGAAGTATGTTTTATAAACAAGGAAATCGGTGAGCTCTGGATGTAGGTACCTATCAATAATATACGGAACGAGTTTTTAAAAACATTATATTATAGGTAGGTAGGTATACAACTTTGGTAGAAAGGTATTTCAGTACAGATTAGATAATAAATAAGAGAAGTTTGAGAAGACATTGAAGTATGGAGCTTCATGGGTGTGACATTAATCTATGTCAATCATAGACAATAACAATTTAATTTCATATGGGCTCCGCGCGCTTGGGACTACTTACATTGAGGCTGTAATTTTATGGGCGAGCGCAGATCCCATTTTTATTCGGAAGCATTTTTAATTTATCAATAAAAAATTTAATGTCACTTATTTTCTTAGTTGACAATAGTTTTTAATTTAATTGCGCATTCGGAGTGCAGTTCTTCACACTTACGAGCGTCGTCGATAACCTGCAACCTGTCGCGTTCCCGCGTTCGATTGTTTATATTACATCTGCATCGTTCAGAACCTGAAGGAAGCAATTTGAAAAAATTGTTTTTGTTAATTAAAATTTATTTTGCTTCAAATTTTAAGTAGATTTTAGGTTGCAACTATACATGACTGACTTTTGTTGTAGATAAGATAGAATTAAAGGTACGCCTTTAAGTTTAGTAGGTGGTACTAAACACGAAAGTAGCTTTGTTTGTATATGGTAAGCACTATAATTTAAAACTTTTTTACAAGTAAGTAAAAATAATAGGTACAGTCTGAGGCTCTCAACGTACCTAGTCCACTACTGGAGCGAATGTGGCTATAGTGACTATCAGTGACGCTAGGAGACTTTTACGACAACTATGCTGAGTTGGTTAGACATGTTGTGACATTGGACGATAAAACATTGGCAAAACAAGAAACAAGCAAGTCTGAATGAACACGGCCAGGTGATACCCTTAACGACGGCCCTGTCTAAAAAATGTGATAAGAGTTAGGGAAACGAGTCATTGTAACGTGATTATACCCTAAATAAGCAACGACCACCATACGAAGCCACTGTTTCATATGGTGCAGCCATCAGTATGGCTCAGTGGCATTGGCGCGCAGCAGGTCCATGGTTCGAATCCCGCCGCGCGGGCTTGAGCTTCTGCGCATGGTGGAAGGGCATTTTGCGAATGCCCGCCTGGCTAGCGACCACCCTCATGTAGAAAATCTGTCGCGAAGCACCTAACGGTGTGTTCCGGCAGCTGTCCTTGAGATCCAGTGAAACAGGCACATGAGACTTAGCAACTAAGTCTCAGGGTGACGGGTGCAGTGCAATTCGTGGCTTGTGACGAAATGCTTCTCTCATAGGGAGAGATTAGTCCGCTTAACATAAGGTGGGCCTCGAAATTGTTACGTCACAATAACAAAAAAAATACAACTTAAAGTTATTTACATAAATTATACATACCTTACTTATAAGTTTGGTAGGTTCCCCATTAGGGGGTAATAATGATTACAAGCGGCTTAATAGCCGTTCTTTGTTGCACTCTATGGGGGAGACCTTTGTTCAACAGCGGACGTATTCCGGCTCATGATACTTATATAAACAAATGTGATACAATAAAAATCATGTGTAAAATTTTCTATAACAATAATAAGACAATTTTAATACGAAACCTCTATATAAACGTCTCGTCAAAGCGTGGGTAAAAGATAACAGGAAGGTACACACATGTCCGCCTGTTATCTCGTGACCCCAGGGGTCATGCCTTGGTCCAATTAGCAGGGGTCATCTTTGTCGTGCCTACTTCCAATTATTGAGCTGGTGTGCTCAGATCCTTGAACTGAACGCTTTATTAATAACGGGAAGATCAAAGTACGCGTCGGGAATATCCAAACGAATGGTCCGTTTCGTTCAGGTGTCGGGAAAAAATTAAAATTATCGATCGAAATTCTAAATTTTATTTTTAATCAGAGTTATACGCGCTGCTTATATTTGTCAAGATTTATTTATTAGATGGTAATTAATATGTGTAAATTTAATTGTTTTGGGGAAAATTTACCTGTCCGCTTTTGTGAAGTCGATACAATATTGCTTTCCTCTAGCATAAATGATAGCTACATCACATACTTATACAAAATTATTACAATTCCCTGACGCGATTCTCGTTAGTTGCATACCCACGGTCATTCAGCTAATAAGTTTGCTAAAGATGGTAGTATGTCATGTGCGCCTAAAGGCACATCAAAACCTTACCTAAAAAACGAAACTGCTAATTTCGTGTAAATTTGTTTAGTCAACTTTAACGACGTACTGATTGGGAAGATATGAAACCGTCTTAAGATAGAAGTCGGCGTGAGATCCTCTTTCCATTATTTTATATAATGTGTCTAGAGCAATATTTTTTTACATAAAATCTAGGCCAGCTATAGACACGCCCCTGACATTTTCGTTTTTCAGCAACTTATTATTAGGTACTATGAAAAATATGACCATGAAAATCTTTACAAATGAGGGCATTTTTAAAGATTTTCATGGTCATATTTTACCGCCATAACCAGCGACCCGTTTAAATTTGAAAATTTTTAACATAAAGGAATATAATATAAATCTAGATATTATACTCTTTCTTAAAATTTGAATGTCAAAAAAATCATTTAGTCGGTCCAATTTTGGAGGAGTAACAGAAAAATACGAAAAGTCGATCTTGTGAAGTTACTTATAATTCCTCGCACGCAAGGTTCCCTCTTTATTTTTAAGTCGATATTTGTAGTCTGGAAACGTTATAAAAATTGTTCAAATTATTTTGATTTTGTTTCAGGTGAATGTCTGACTTCAGGCCGGTATCCTTTCAAGTGCTTGCAGTTTGAATTGCCGCCAGACGTAGAGCCTGAGGAAGTCAACGTGGTGGAACTGTGGTTTTATAAGGTGAGAAAATCATTCTAAGTTTATATTTATATCTTGTTTACAATCAATTGTAATAAGGTTATATAACAGTAACACTAGATATGATAAAAAAGAATAAAAATAACGGCCTTACATCTCAGAACACATATAATTATCTCGATCAGGATTCGAAGATAACAGCAATCATAAACGAAGGGTCCATAACCTAACTGCTAACATCTTATTCATCATTTTTCCAGGAGCGAGATCCAATGGACGAATACAACCAGACGTTTGTAATATCAGAAGCAGCTCACTGGGACAGCCAGCAGCAGTTCAAGAAGACCAAGCCCATCGCTATCAAGGAGACGGACATAGGCGAGGGCTGGGTGAGGGTGGAGCTCGCCTGGGCCGTCAGGGTTTGGCTTGAAGGGCGGCAGAGGCTTCACACGTTGCACGTCGCTTGTCGGACTTGTCAGGTTAATATCAAATTTTTTGTTTTTGTTTATTTGAGTAGTTTCATAACACATGACATGAAACTTCTTAAAATACCTATGATATATAAAACTAAGTACCTACGAAGCAGTGATGACTGCCGCACAGCAGGTCCACTGTTCGAATCCCGACACGGGCTTGAGCTTCACCGCATGGTGGGAGGGAATTTTGCATAGCGATCCCTCAAGTAGACGGTGTGTTCCAGCATCTGTCTTTGAGAGCCAGTAATTCTAGGTTGAGCCTGTTAACTGTTCAGCTACCATCATGTGAGATTGTGGACAAATGCTTACCTATCAGCAATAGAAAAAAGACCAAAACTATTTATTGTTACAGCTGCGACGAGCACCTCTCTCTTTCCACGAGAAGCACCGCCCGTTCCTAGTCCTCTACACGAAGTACGCCGGCAAGCGTCGCCGGAGCCGGGCCCTGGAATGCAGTGCTTCCACTACTGAGTGCTGCAGGGAGCCCCTGTACGTCAGCTTCAAGGAGCTGGGCTGGGATGACTGGATCATCAAGCCGGATGGCTACCACGCCTATTTCTGCAAGGGAAGCTGTGCTCCGATCAGTGCAGTCACGTTGGCGAATAGTTATCATCATAATATTATTCGAGTGAGTATTGTTCTTGTTCCACTTTTACTCTGGTTAACCATTATAGTATATACGTTATTATAATAGGTTTATGAGTCAGTACAAACCTGAAGCGCAACAAAACGCATCCGTGGGTGCCGGGTTAGATGCACCTCCCTATATCACCCTGTGGGTGTCGTAAGAGGCGACTAAGGGAAAAATACTGGAAGGTGAGCAGCAGCGCCTTCTAAAGATCTGACAATTTACACTGCGATCCCCAAGACGCCTGTCAAGCGTGGAGATTATGGCAAATACCCCCTTAATAGGGGAGGCTGTGTTCAGTAGTGGACGATCTGGCTGTTACAGTTACAAAACTGAAACGATCAATGTTTATAATATGATGTTCTTTTATTTAACTTTGCGCTTTGATTTTTAGAACAGATTAAGGGCCTGTTTCAGAATGTTGGAGTAAGTGTTGGTTATACAACCAAGAACTTATTTATTAAATAAAGACTATCTTTGCGTTCCACAGTCATCGATTTAGCCTATTCTTCGGTTAAAGCTTGAAACGCGGTGCATGATGTCATTTTTATTATTCAGTTATTTTATGTGTTGGTTAGCAACCCGAATCTTTATTAGGACATTCCGAAACGGACCCTCAATTACCCATCCTACATTTTCCTTCACAATTCCAATAGAACATATAGGAACATTTTATATTTTTATTAATAATTATTCATAATCTGTATGAGCGGGAAAGTAATACAAAAAAAAACTTTTTATTGTATATGGGGTTGTGATGGGAAATACTATCACTCAAAGCTATTTTAGCGAAGCATCAAGCAAGTGGTAGATTCGAAGGAATCTATTTTTGTTCCTGAAGTAACTTAAAACCAAGTCACTTCATAACATCAAAGAAAACTCTCAGACAAATATGTATTTGTTTGTTTTTTCTAATATTTATTTTTCTATTGTCCACAGAAATACTTTTACACGGTGTCAGATCGAACGGCAGAATTTAAGCCGTGTTGTGCACCAACTACGTTCAGCTCTCTGCAGTTACTCTATTTGGACTCTTCAAATACGGTCACGCAAAAAACTTTACCCAACATGGTGGTAGAATCTTGTGGTTGTATGTGATATTGTCATGAAGAACTTGATCAAACAGTGAATTCTCGAGCAAATGAATAACAATGGTTGCTATCACCATATGACTAATTTGTGTAAAATGTGATAGTGCAATTGACTACTACGTCTATTCAGTGATGACCTGATGAGGTTAGAATTTACCAGTGCATTTATTTATAATTAACTTTTTTTAGTTAATTTAACAATAGTATGTAAGATAAGTACATTGATGGATTGGATTTATAATTGTAATTATGATTATAGGTACGATTGCCATGAAAATTATTAGGTAGGTACTTAAATAGGTATATGTAATATGCGAGGGTGTTTTCACGCCGTTTTCTTCCACATAAATTTGCTTAAGCTTATTTTTTTTGACTTCATTTCCTCCTTTAGTGTTTGATATGCAGATAAATATTTTTTTTATATGTTTTTCTATTACACATAAGACATACCCCTACCAATAGATTTTTGATCTACATGCTGAATAAACGTGTTTAAAATAAACACTTATATACGAAGTCGTTCTATTCGAATATCGTACGAAGATTGAATAGAAGAATGTTTGTTACTCTTTCACACTGAAACGGTTTAATCGATTTTTATAAAACTGAACAATTTTTTTTTATAATTATCACTTTTCATTATTGTACGCGGGTGAGACCGCAGGGTGCAGCTTGTTAAACATACCTAGGTAAACGCGTGAATTAGTATGCTATTCAGAAGGGTCCCTCTGAACAGCATAGAGGAGTGCATATTACATTTAAACATGTTTCCTTTATTTCATTAAGAAATGTGTAATTTCTTTTACGTTAAAGTGACGAAAAAGTATGATAAATTATCAACAATTTAGTTAAGTTGTGATATTATTATTGTAGTTATATGTTTAATGACGAGAATAGATATGTAGTTTTATGTTTAGGCTAAATTATGTTCCTAATAATTGTAATTTGTTCAAAATAACTACATTTACAAAATTTCATTACGTTTAATAGGCGTCGCTTTAGAATCTCGATGTCCTGGGGTCGATCCAAGGATCGGACATTGTATTAGAGTTTTACTAATGTTTTTCTTACAAATCACTGTAGCAGTCCAGATTGAAACTATGCCCTCTAGGTAAGCTTGCCCTTCTACGTGGAACTGAAACTAAAAACATATTTTATATCAAAATGTATAAACGTTTAGTCATACCCGCTTACCCATTCAGGGATACAATATAAGTATCCCATATTTGTTTACAGCAAACGAAAAATATATTTTTATATTTTTGATATACTTTTAAATTTATAATGTAATAGTTTCTACGAATATTTCACTTCTAAATTACTAAATCACATTGATTTGTACCAAAACTTCCAATTATTATTATTTCCTTGCTGTAAATCTTTTCTATATTATTTCCTTTTTTATTAAGTTTCTTGCCACTATCTATATTATATTATTATTGTCCTAATGTTATAGTTTTGTCTTTAAAATGTACTTAAATATGTTAACCAGTGTTGTCGTGTATGATGGATCCATTAAAACAGTGTTTGAGTATTATAGATGTAAGATTACCTACTTATAATTTGAAAAAATATAAATAGAAAATTTTATTGATATTAAAAAATATTAACTTAAAATTATTTTTTCTTTGTATATTCCCAGCAAAATATGTCAAAATTTAATTAGGCGATTAATTACCTACAAGCTTCATTTGATAGAAACTGAATAGATGCCTCTAAATAAATTCCATGATGCGCTGCAACGTGCTTTGTTGTGCATAAATAGTTTTTTTTTATTTCTTCTTTTTATGCCTGATAGGTTAGCCTTTAACCACTATCTCGCCTGATAGTAAGTGTTGATGTGGCCGAAGATAATGTTCAGACTAACCTAGAAATACTGGCTCCCAAGGACAGCTGCCGGAACACACCGTTAGGTGCTTGTCGACAGATTTTTTACTTGAGGGTGGTAGCAAGCCAGGCGGGCATTCGCCCTACCACCATGTCATAACGACTGTCATCCTAAGACAACAACAAAAACCGGGACCGACGGCTTAACGTGCCCTCCGAAGCACGGAATCGCTCAGTAGTAATGTCACCTGCGGTCACCCATCCAAATCATGACCGAGGCGGACGTTGCTTAGCTTTGCTGAGCATTTTTGGAAGAATTGAGATTTTAGACTACGCTTAGGATTAAGTTCACCTGAGTATCAATGGGGTTATAATCCTAGAAAAAAAAAGACGTAATAAACGACACAACACATCTTTTACTAATCAAAAAGCAACAGATCACAATATAAAATGCAACTACCGTCATTTTGCTAGCTACTCTCCGCTCAAAGCGGTCGATATAAATAATTATTACTTACAACTAATCTGTAATACATGCAATCGTTCGTCAAAATATAATACATACATTAAAAAATTAATAAATACATAATAATTTTATTATATTCTTTGACGTTTTACATGAAATTCAAAATAATATAAAATTCGTATGACTCGGAACGATTATCGGGAACTTCTTCCCATCGGGAAATATATACAATTTTAGGTCATATATATTATATTTTGCTACATAAATGATCAAAATGATTTATGCCTTTATGACGATTATGAGATTAAGGGCCTGTTTCAGAATGTTCTTGTAAGTTCCGGTTTTACTACCCAGAACTTATTTATTAAACAAAACACTATCTTTGCGTTTCACAGTCATCGATTTAGCTTATCCATTGGTTAAAGCTAGAAATGCGGTGCATGTTAACTGTCATTTTTATCATTCAGTTATTTTATATGTTGGATAACAACTCGAAACTTTATTAGGATATTCTGAAACGGACCCTTAATAAATTAATTTAATGACTTTAAACGTACCGTTATATACATTTTTGGAACTTCATGTAAACCGTCACCTACATTCAGATATTACACTAAGAGTAACAGAGTCTGACCAGACATCACTCCGTCAAAATGTAAATTTTTAATAGTACATCACAGGATTTGAGGATTCAAGCATGTCCAACATGTATTAAATGATTTGAAGCAATGGAGGCTATTACTGATTTGATGTTCTCATTTAGTATTTGCACATTTCTGTAGGTCAATGCAACAAAAAAAAAAAATATTAAACTCTTTACAGCATCTAATAATCAAAACCAGATGTAACAAGCTTGTTTTGTGTATATAAAAAAAGTCGAAACATAATGAAATAATATTTTTTTTTTGTACTACAAAAACCGCAATGTGTACAAACTTATGACCGGACAAACAATTTTTAAACCAGACGAATGCAATAGTATTACTTTTTGGTATGATTCTCACTGTTTAAATTTTTCAACAGTCAAATAATTCTATAAACTCAGTTGGGTTTGCCAAAATGAATGGCACACTTACAAATTATATTCCAAATCTAAGTCTTGAATTGGACAGTGTATTTGACTCCATTATAATATAACTAGTCCTACAACTAAACTTAAATCCTAATAGACAACACTTTTGGAATGATTGGGACGATCACAAGCCTTTTGTAAACACTAATTTGGCTAAACAAGATTATTACTCAATTATGAAAAAAAAAACAAATTAATATATCTGTTTGGCATAATTTACATAAATATTTTTCTAATATCCGTCTATGATAAATGAGTAATAGTCTATTAGAAAACACCCGAAACATTAGGCACTATATTAAAAGAGCAATGTACAGAAGTACAATTTACTCTCAATGCGTCAATACTCTAATTTTAAATAATAAAATATTCTAAAACATCTAAAAATACTAATCTCTTTTCATGGAAGCACCATTTTACATCAAAACATTAAAAACGTTTATCAAAAAATATTTGCTACATCAAAACATAATAAAACAACATATATAATATTCAAAAATTTGTGACGATTGATCTTTTTGTTAAAATATGCTAAAACAGTCTGATTTAAATAACATTTATGACAAGGACTAACATTATGCTTAGATATACAGAGCAAGGACTTGAACAATTATTTTCTTCACTAATTTTATGGCTTTTATGGTCTTATGACGCTTATTGTTTTCTAAATGGGTTTTATCCCGAAGAAAATGAATTATTTAATTAAATATTATTTTCGCTTACTAACTCCCAGACTATAGCATACCAATATCCAGTTTAACTACTCATTATAACATGTTGGGAAACTTAAATGGTGGTTGAATATTTTTTTAAAGTTTTAATCAAAGTTTCCCATCAAACGGTCAGATGATGGGTAAAATATTTCAGAATTGACACTTAGGGCAATGTTACACTTCTGAAATATGATGTTCAAGAAACTAAAAACAATGCGTGTAAGGTCCTTCTACGGTTCTAATAAAGATTCCCATCAAACGTTCGGATAGTGGGTTTTAATTACATTATGTGACAAATACCCCCTTTAAACTCGTGAACAAAGTTTCAACAAATCCAACATCTTATTATGATGAACCTACAAGTCACTCGCTTGAAGGCAAGTGTCAGAACTACCCTTAGCAGTGTCATCCAGATAATTACAATACAAAGTATTGCGTGACACTGCACTGCGTGTTACACTGCGACAAATCATATGTCCCGTTCGTTCAGCCACTATATACAGTGTTAGCTTTTATTTGATAGTTGTCACAAAATCGGCTTCGATACTTTTGGACATATCGGTCTATGAGTTTCTTTATTATTTTTCCTTTTCATTGGTAGTAGTTAACTTGGCGGTCTCGCTGTCGGAGGGGGGTGCGGGTTCGCTAGTTTGTACCTTGATGACGGTAGGTAGAGGGGTGGAGGGGGGCGCCGGCCGGGTCGCTACCGTCAAAACGCCGCTGTTCACGTCTTCTATCGCTTTACGGAGCTGTGGAAATCATTATGTGAATTAATAACAAAGTAATTATTCGTTGAAAAAGAAAAACAACGCAAACGAATTCCAATACTGAAAAGTAAGTGATATCTTGTTGTATTATGTACCGTGCTGATTCAATACACTCACTTCACATGTTTGTGGTCCGAATTTAAGTTTTTATATACTATAATAATAATAATAACAAATACTTTTAAAAGTATCCTAAAAAATATTAAATAATATTTAAATAAAACACTTAAAAAAGCATAAAATTATATATCTAGTGACAATTCCGCCTAATATTCCTGTTATCTACGTGACGTCACAAACATCACGCAGCCTAACCGGAAGAATACCCGACTAGTTTCGCTTCTAAACGAAGCATCTTCAGGAGGTCTTGACTTACCGAGCGCACGCTAGTCTCGATCGTGCGCTCGGTAAGTCAAGGCTGCGTGATGTTTGTGACGTCACGTAGATAACAGGAATATTAGGCGGAATTGTCACTAGATATATAATTTTATGCTTTTTTAAGTGTTTTATTTAAATATTTTTTAGGATACTTTTAAAAGTATTTGTTATTATTAAATATGGATTTCCGCAAAGTAACGCCTGAATCTATCCATTATAATAATAATAATAAATCTTTATTTGCCAAAAGATTTACAAGTTATTTTACAATTGTTCTTGCATGCACAGTATTAATAATACTTATTATATATTATTCTTACTTCGTTGAGGATAACATAGTGATGATTACCTGCAAAAGATTAAACTGAGGGCCCCAAACTAGGCACAGCCTGTATCTTGGTGACCCAAAGAATGAGTGTACACTTGTGGAACTCACTAAGGTGTAGTTATAGATGGAAGAGATCTCTGTAATCTGTGTGAGGATCTGAAATAACGACTGTACTTATTAAGTTTACTTTCCTTATGTGACTTAACACAACTATACCGTTAAGCGATTGTTTTCAGGATGATGTAGCGCTCAGTTATCCTTGTTTTAAATTTAATAATGCAGAACTTTACCATCTAGTTTTTTTTAATGAGTCTGCGTAGGTATACATAATAAAATATTTCCTAGAAATATTGGGATTGACATAAAATTTAATATGTAGATGTAAATAAAGTCTAAGTATATCTCTATATATGGTGTGTGTGTGTGTACTTTTTTTTAAGTTCATTCTGTTTTTAAATTAACAAACAAAACACTATTTTTAGTGTTGCTTACTGCTTACAATGGTCTTGCCATTGGCACTCGTTGACCATCGACAATAATTAAAATTTTTATTAATAATAAATAACCCAATATACATTTTTTTTTTCAGTTAATTGACTGTACCGATAGCGATGAAATTTAAATGGGATTTGAAGGTATACTCTATCCGACAAAAAATAATCATTAAAATCAGTAAATAATTGGCGGAGTAATCGCGTAAGACACAAGAAAAAAAAACCGGCCAAGTGCGAGTCGGACCTTTAGGTATATAAGTAAAAGTAATGGTATTTTTATTGCTTAATGATATCATTTTAAATTATTAAAAATATTTTTATTACACGATGTAATTAAAAATTTATGCTTTTTGCAATTTTTCCTTTATCTGTGCTATAATACGTTGGTTCGTATCAAATTTCAAGATTCTGAGTTCTCGGGAAGTACCCTCTATTTTTTGGTTTTGATTCCCTTGCGAATGTCGATAATTTTCGGCATAAACGACTGTATCTTTTGATTGCGTTGGCTTAGAAATTTAATTTTTTCAAGCTTCAAGGGACAGTAGACTGAAGTATTTATTATTATATATTATGAATTTCAGCTTGACACCTCCACGCGTTTCTAATAAAAAGGGTCCTCCACAGACAGACGGACAACAAAGTGATCCTATAAGAATTCCGTTTTTATCCCTTTGAGGTACGGAACCCTATAAACATGTGGTCGAATTGAGAACTCCCTCCTTATTGAAAGTCGAGGGATAAACACAGACATTACACTTTATTGTGTTATATAAACTGACCTCTTTAAGTGACACCACGCCTATGAGCCGTCCGATCGCCGTAACGTAAGCGCGACTCACGCCTAGCGTGGAGAACAGAGAGTGGACCTGAAACAAACAACAATTGTCTTATTATATCTGTTACCGGTAATCTGTATAATCCGGTATTCTATACAAAACCTAGGTAAAAATAATATTCATGAAAAGGGTACCTAAAAGTATATTTCTAACCTAACCATTGTTGCCCCTCCTTCCTTGCTCTCGTCCTTTACATACATTACCAGCCGGCCGGAGGGCACGTTAAGCCGTCGGTCCCGGTTGTTGTCTTGGGATGGTGGTCATTATAGCATGGTGGTAGGGCATTTTGCGAATGCTCGCCTGGCTAGCTACCACCCTCAAGTAGAAAACATGTCGCCAAGCACCTAACAGTCTATTCCGGCAGCAGTACTTGAGAGCCAGTAAAATTACAGGCACATGAGACTTAACAACAGTATGTCACAGGGTGATAGTCGCAATGGAGCAGTCACAAGTGATGAGCATCTGTTATATGCAGAGGATACCGCTTAACATCAGGTGGGCCTCGTGCTCGTTCCATCACAATCATGTAAATAAAACTTCTAGATTCCAATTATAACTCGAGCCGACTTTGATGATGTCTTACTGCCTACGTATATACATATAATACAACTAGGTATACAATGAAAGTGCAGTAAGTATGCAGTAGGTATGTATAGGTATACCTTGAGCAGGGAGGTCCTCTCTACGAGCTGGAAGGGCGCGGGGTCGATGTGGCAGATGTACAGGCTCTCGTCCTCGTAGTCTCCTTCCTCGGGGTTCTACAACAACGAACAGCGCGTATAAGAAAAAAAAATATGGCTGGTTTTGTTCACAGCTTCAAAAGTACATTATAAATCAACGTGTTCAGTATTTGTTGTGTACATAGAAGATATGGTACATGTACCAAAATTCCAAATATCTCTAGTGTACTGTATCAGCCGGATTGTCCATGTGCTGAACACAGCCTCCCACACCCACTACGTGAAGAGGGAAGAACGGACAGACAAACAGTGAAGTCTCATTAATAGTGCCCGTTAAACCTTTTGGGCACAGATCCCTTCATAGTCCAAAAAATTATGGCTGTAGAACTACAAATAAATATGTAAAAATATGTAATTGTGTACTCAAAACCAGCAGAACGCTGCACGTGACCGCGGTGGGCGTGGTTTAAACTGTACCGTGCGGCGCGACAACATTACTGCATAGCGAACATAAGGTATCGGGCATTTCTCAAAATCAATTTACCTATCCAATTGAATTTAGAAGATAGTGCATGTTTTGTTAATTGTGATCTTGATGAGTCCGAAATGATAGCAGTAACTGAATGAGAGTTACCACCAAGTGGGCGATTATTTACTTATTTACAAATAAATTACAAATAAAATCCAATTGAAATTATATAACAAGCAAATTTCTTTAAAAATAAAACTAAACTGCCATTAAACTAATGGCCAGTGTCACTCGGGTTGAAGTAAGTATTCTTACTGTTCAGGCTTTTATATGTTATCGTCAAACAAATAAACTCAAACATGAAATCTAAAATCATTACACATTTTGAGCAGTCGTGTAAAAATGGCGGTTTCACGATCACGTACACATTCTTTACTAACTTATACTGTTGTTAACAGAGGTCTATCAGTTATTAAAAACTTTATTTAGTCAACCCTGGCGCACTCCACGCTTTATGTACAAAGCTACAGTAACATTGGTTTATCCGTCCGAACGGGATTATTGTAAGGTGCGTGCCGCGTCAGAAGAGATCAGAGCTATGTGTGGCTATGTGATAGAAAGAGAGACGCCTTGTAGGTTAATATAAATATTAGCTATTCTGTGCTTTGTAAGCTGAATTACACTTTATTCCATAGTTCCTAGAGTAGCGTATTTAATGGAATGGTTTTGCGGAGTGGTCCTTCTGGTCCTTTTTATTCTGATATTTAGTAAGATATGTCAATATATAATAATTGTGAAGCAATTTAAATCAGATTTTGTAAGTCATAAATTATATAATATGCCAGCACCTAATATTTCATTGCATATCGACCGTTTCAACAAAATATCTGCATATAAAGTAACTCACAAGTTCCCGCTTCCTGGCGATGACGAGCATCCTGTCGAAGTCGATCTCCTTGGCCATCTCCAGCTGTTCCCACGCCTTCTGGTCTTCTGGAGACATGTCGCATACGCGCTCTCGAGGCTAAAGGTAATATCATACGTTAATATCATATCTCACTAGGAAATATATATCAGCACAAGAGCTTGGTTCTGATACGACTGTCTTCTCACTAATATCAGAGTAAAATTTTGCAAGGTGCTAAGCCATAGCCCAGCACGCATATAGCCAGAGGTTAAGGCAATCGACGCGTAACGGAGGTACGCGGGTTCGATTCGGTTCGCTCCAGATAAGAAATTTTGAACATGTGGTTTTCGCTCAGAGCTCTAATGTGCTGCTTAAATAAGCAGACACTAAAACTCGAAAAATATCATCACGCAAATCTACTTTTACAAATACTTAATATTAACGATATCTCATTCATTATAGTGAACCAAATTATGAAATAAATTAATGTTATTCGACCAACTCATCTCTTCATAACATATTCTAGGTTTCATTCTAGGTTAAGCCTGTTAACACCTTCGACCACATCATCACTTATCATCAGGTGAGATTGTGGTCAAACACTAACCTATCAACAATAAAAAATATATATACAATGTGTAACTAAATAAGTTCTAATTCTAAATATATCGGCAAAAATGAAAGAAAAATGTGAAGTACGTACCAGCTGTACTTTCTTGTTGATGGAGGGACTCCGCGGCAGAGTGCCCGGAGAGAGCTGGTCGGGCAGCCCCCCCTCCACGTCCTGGAGGAGCGTCGAGCGCTTGAAGATCGCCTCGAACGCCGCTCGGATTCTGAACACAACCATGTTACACTTCATATTTGAATCGGACGCTGTTTACAGAAGGTAATTTTATATTGATACGAAGCATTTCGACGACAGTATCGCCGACAGATGTTTTATTAACGTGTTTACATCTTTTAATATAAATTAAATTCAATTAATATTCTTATGTTCAACATAAATATATATTGATAATATGAATTATTATTGTGTGATCTGACATCCTTACTAGTATTTTTTGACGTTGACATTCTCGTCGTTAATTTTTATTTAATCATTATTTCCACTTTTGCAAATGTACCATATAATAAAGATGCATCCAGATAATCGAAAGCGATATGGGTATTTTAATTCTTCGAGTTTAGCAAAGATGGGGTCGAATTATGAGTTAACCACAAATATTATATTATATTATTAGATATTAATTCATCAACAATACTGCGGGGATAGTGTAGAATCGATAACGGAATGTGTTCCACTCATGTTTTATTTTCACTTACAAAAAATCAGTTTAACTAATTTCTAAGCGCGGCGCGTTGCCTTTTAGTATGATAACGAGAACCGCGTTTTACTCCATTCACACATGTACGAACGCTACCTGATGTCCATTAGAGGCTATCACTAGGGCAAAACAGCTCTTTTGCCCTGGCACCAGCTTTAGCAATAGTACAGACTTTTTTTGTATGTGAAAATAAAACATGAGTGGAACACATTCCGTTATCGATTCTACACCATCCCCCGCAGTATTGTTGATGAATTAATATCCACCTTTTATAAAACTGCGTGTGAACAATTTAATTGTCACTATCCTCCGTTGCTGCTGAATGATTTTGATGAAACTAGGAAATGCATTCACAAAGACTTGTGATTGTAACTTGTCACAAGACTCAGTGAATGCATTTCCAGTTGTACTACGAAATTTCAGACGTGAAAAAGTTAAATCAATATAAGCTTAAGAATATCACAATTGTTCTTTATCGTCAAGTAGATGTGAGCAGGGTGTTACTGCACATTAGGTGCACATCGTGGCTTTTTACCGTCTTTAACGCTTTGATTACCCGGGAGGTAGCGGGTATATCAAGGAGAGCATTCCCAAGAAGGTTTAACGTCATGGCCCCGACTAAACCTCACGAGAAAAATAACCCCATGGTCTCTATGAGTTCGTTTTGTGCAATTCTTCTGCACTGTGTTACTTTCAGTGTTTCGTTGGTTTCGTTGGAGTAGTTGTAGTTACCTGGTCTCAGCGCCGGTAACAGTAGTGTAGACGGTGGGATTGGGGGTAGAGGGGGAGTAGGGCACGCCGGGGGAGGGAGAGGGCGAGGCGAGCCCGCGGGTCAGGGTGAACGAGTTCGTCTTCTTCAGGATCGACTTCGGCCTGAACAGCTGACCTGGCGCTGTCGACAAACATAACCGTTAGTAGTCTTATTCAAACTGCTGCTATTGACGGCCTGCAGAAATACAGAAAGGAACAGAATGAAAGCTACAACTTTGTCCTCTCACTGAGCTAGTTCAAACCGGTTCTGCACACGCGCTGACACCGCTGTGGACACTGCAACCCTCGCAGTTCTTATCAGTCACTAGTTACGGTTCACTACTACATGCGTATAGTAGTGAAGCTTTCCTTCTGTACCGTTATTTATTCATGTGCTACAGATTCAGGGATACATGGGCTGCTCTATATCTTTATATATCCTCGTGTTGGATGTCGTAAAAGACGACTAAGAGAAAGATAGCGGCGTAGAAGCAGTGCGTCACGACTCACGTTGATGTGAGTGGAGTGTTGGTTTATGAAGAATGGCGGATTCAAAATGGCCTCAATACAAAGCGCTCTGATCCTGTTGAGGCGAGCCCAAATGGGTCCAACATTAAGGCAATACCAACGCAACAAAAAAAATTCGCCCAATTCGGATGATGCCATCAAAAAGGCTATCGGTAAAAAAAATATAGGGGACACGCAATGAATTAAAAAATTGTTTGCCTTTATTTGGATAACATGCTAATTGCAACTCTTGACGATGGTGGCCGGTATTGTGGGCGTAAGAAGTATGCATGACTTTAAGAGCGAAAATTAAAATAAACAGAACTGACTTCCAACAATGTACTATATGAAATAACTTGTCGAAGTCGGACCATGAAAATACGAGCACAGAGTGTTCTGAATCAGCATGTTACTGGCTTCACCAAGTTATTTTATACTTCACTTTAGTCAGAAATTGAATCAGGTATAAAATTATATAGGTATAAAAATACTTTCAATTTATTTTTAGCACATATAATTGTTATCAGATATTACTTTGTTGTTGGTCGAAGGAAAGAATTATTATTATTATATATCAGCATGCCTTTTTCTCCCACAAGGGGTAGGCAGATGAAGTCTAACACACTTTCTCTGGATGTTTTGGTTCCTTGATATAGAGGGCAATCCTATAGCTATCAAGCACAATTAGCTATCAGACTCGAGGCTGATACGGTTTTTTTTAGAATAACCAAGTTTTTGTCCCGCACGGGGTCGAACGCATCTATGGAACCTAGAAATTCAGAAGAGATCCTTCACGCCACTCGACCATAGAAAAAGAAAGTCGGAAAATAAGGATATTTCACGAAAATACCTGGACCTGTTTACTTTTCTGTATATAGTTATGTATGTAATATATATATGTATTTTAGATCCATAGTTCTAAAGGCACGCCTAAAACAACACATTCGAATAGCTGCAAGATAGCACGATCAGTTCATTATTTTTTTTAATAAGTTATTTTAATTGTCCACTATCTCACCTGACGTTAAGTGATGATGTGCTTGATGTGGAGCGCGCTTACCCAGAAGATACCTATTCATTCGCGTTTTGAAGACCCCCATATTGTACTTAACCAGAAACACAGACTCAGGGAGGGTGTTCCATTCCCTGGCGGTTCGTATGATGAACGAAGACGCAAATCGCTTCGTTCGGGTAAATGGTTTTTAATTTAAATATATCTAGATCGCAGACGTTACGTGGAACCCTTGTGGTGCGAACAGTTGCTGAACGCACGGAGGTTGTATATTAATACGCGAGCACGGAAGCAGCTTCAACGCGGACCTTCAGACGAGGTCTTCTTTCGTTAATATAATTTTTTTTTATTTCTAATATTGTTAATATAAAAGAAAACGAAATTGATTTATTATCAGCATGGTACCCACAGAAAGAAGCAACTCCCTTAACAACCTCCTTGTCTATCTGTTATGACACATATTGTGTATTTGATTATGTCACTCGGCCGCGATAATGGTCACAGCAGGCAATATCTGTACTTGTAGTTAGGTCATCTGGTATAGGCGTAGTAGTATATGGTTTTTCAGTATATTGTGTGTATAATTGAAAAAGTATTTCAACGATGTTAATGAAAGACAAACAAGGTCGATTTTGAGTTTTACTCAATCAAAGAATAAAATAATCATCGGTATCGGACAACCCAATTAAAATATACATAGAAATAATTTTGAGTGGAAAAAGATAATTTCCAGCGGGACTTGAACCTGCGAATCCAGAACACCGTCCTAGTGCATTTTTAATTACGAAGCGGATACTGGGACTGGACTGAAACTTTTTCCATCAATTTGAATGCAATTCTTCGGAGGTTATCTTTTTCCATCCGAAATAATTGAAATGTCATAGATAATAAATATGCATAGCTTGAGAACGTTACTCATCAAGTCGGTTAATAAACAAGTGTACTTACAGGGTAAAAGTCCACCTTGATCCTTCGTGGTAAGCGAGGTGCCTCGCACCATGCCGCCCGGTGGGTGCAGACCCAACATGTCCGGAGCTGGGGTTACCTGGTCAAACAACAAGTCACAACATCTATAACACTACTGTTTAAATCAGGCAAACACTGAATACATCGCAAACGTTGGGTTCAATGACCGCGGTGGACGTTACCTTGGCCGATCGGTAGAGAACAGCTAAGCAAGCTACGCTACGAGCGCTACAAATGAAGTCAAATTATCAAAATGAAGTTAATTTTGATATCCATTCTATAAGAAAATAAGGCCCTTAAAATTATAATTTTCATAATTTTCACATAGAATTTCAAAAGGTTTCACAAATTCAAATATAATATGCTATATTTATATTAAAAAATCTGCGTAATGTTCGGTACAATTTTTTTTTGTCACACATTTTATATATATCCCTTTCACGCCTGAAAAGTACTCAGCTACATGCAGTCGTCTCTCTCTGCCCCACTTTACAGTAGACAGTAGCTCACCTCGAACCTGCTCGGCCGCCGCACCCTCCCCTGCGCCTCCCCCCGCCTGCGCTCCGCCTCGCGGTGCCAGAGCGCGGCCACCTGCAGCCGTCTCTCTCTGCCGACCTGCTTCTCTATCACCTTCACGAGCTCCCAGCGGTGGATCGAGCCCAGCAGCACCATCGACGACGGACTGTCCACCAGGGGAAAGCTTTTTATTGTCTGTCGGAGGAAATGCACAATTTAACTATTACATTTTTTTATTTTTATGTTTGCAATGCGCTGCGGATTACATTACAAAATTACAAATTTACGAGAGGAAAAATTTAGGTCATGTGCGGGATTCGAACCCGCGTCCACCCACCCCTTTAGCCGGGATATGCTCTAATGCAATTGAGCTAACATGATAATGAGTCATAATTCAAATTGTTCCTATCGTTCTTTAATACGATGAGGTATTGGGATGGAGCGACATCTATAATTCAGTTAATATTAAAGTTAATTACGGCAGTTATGTTATGGAAACGAGTTCACACGGTTAGTTTCAATTTTGAAAGTGATGAGGTCGTGGCTTGCCGGCCCCGTGGGTTAGAATACCACCCCCCCATTTCTACCTATGGGTGTCGTAAGAGGCGACTATATGTAAAATACCGGAAGGTGGGCAGCAGCGCCTTCCGAGAAACTGATTGACCCAAGACGCTTGCCAAGCGTGGGGATTATGGCAAAACCCCTTAATGGGGAAGGCTGTGTTAAGCAGCGGACAATCCGGCTGATACAGATAATCCTTTGACATTAGCTATGGAACTTTGAGCAAGAGCTGCATGGTTAGAATTTCATCGCGGGCTTTTCGGTTTCAAGTAGAAAATCTGTTGCGAAGCATCTACGGTATAATCTGGCAGCTGTTCTTGAGAGGCAATAATATACTTACCATCAGCTGAGACAGGGCTCAGAGGCTATCCTTTCAGCAATAAAAACAAGCTTCACTTCGTGGTAGTAGGGCATTTTTCGAATGCCAGATGTTCTTAAACCGGCGAGAATGTGGTGGGGTGTGAGATACCCCAAAACTTGTTCTTGTGCATATATTTTTTTTAAACTGCTGTCCACCTGTCTACCCGTTTACGTTCAGTAGCTGGAGCCATGGAAGTGCGAGAGAGGGTAGTGGGGTGACATTATAGTTGCGTCAGTCATTGCGTGAGTTACATATACGCTACGGTCTGTGGAGTATGTCACACCCCGCCACATACTTCGTGATAGTTTTTCGAGCAAAAATTAATAAGCACAGATTGAGTTATAGTTTTTTTTTATAAAACATGTCTGTGGAATTTATTGATCGGCAAATTTAGTCCCTATTACAAGAGGTTTTCGAAGATTCTTCGATCGGGTCGTGCTCTACAGAAATCGATCATTGCAGTGAACGTACCCTGAATCTGAGGTTAGTGATAATCACGGTGAAAGCGGCCATGATTTCGAATCAGAATCGTCTAACGACACTGTTGCGCTATTTTTGCTTTATACTATACAATTTTTAATGAATAGATTCAGGCGTTACTTTGCGGAAATCCATATTTAATAATAACAAATACTTTTAAAAGTATCCTAAAAAACATTAAATAATATATAAATAAAACACAAAAGCATAAAAATATATATATCTAGTGACAATTCCGCCTAATTTTCCTGTAATCTACGTGACGTCACAAACATCACGCAGCCTAACCGGAAGAATACCCGACTAGTTTCGCTTATAAACGAAGCATCTTCAGGAGGTCTTGACTCACCGAGCCCACGTACGAGAATAAAAAATAAAAAAAAGGTTTTTTATTCTCGATCGTGCGCTCGATCAATTAGGTTTATTTATATATTATTTAATGTTTTTTAGGATACTTTTAAAAGTATTTGTTATAATAATTTTTTTTTTTAATAATGTACTTTTCGAACATTTTGATTACATACACAAATATACAGAAGCAATTATGTGATTGGGTAAGTCATACCCCGCCACATACTTAATATAAGTTTTGTTCACAACATTCTCGCCGGGTTAAGAGCCAGTAACACTAGGTAAGCCCTTTTACCATCTTCAACAACATCATATCCTATCAACAGGTGAGCCAATAATCACAGGTGAAGTTAAAGCTGTAAAAAAGTAACTATTTTTGTTGTAAGATCCTGATACCTTGTTCTCCTTGAGAATGTCCTTGAGCTGCTGGAAGGTCATCTTGTTCCAGATGTACTTGACATCCCGCACCATGAAGTCCTCCACGCAGATGTCGTACATACCTACAACAAACAAACAGACATCCTTTAGTACTTAACACTACAATAAAGATGAAGAACAGACGCTCGACCAAGTCCGCGGTTTGTGAACATGCCCAGGACAAACCCAACCACTACATTCGGTTCGACAACCCACAAATCCTTGCCAGAGAGACCCGGTTTATGCCAAGAATGTTACGCGAGGCTATTGAAATCAAAAAGTACCCAAATTTCAATAGAGATGATGGTTGGCAAGTACCACCTGCTTGGAATCCTGTTATCAAAATAATTAAATCCCATGGCCGACGCAAATCTGCAAGACCTCTGGACACTGTGAGCGAATATTATTGAAGCGCTCGTAGCGAAGTTTGCTTAACCATTCTGAATCGATCAGCAAAGTTAAGCAACGTCCGCCGCGGTCATGAGTTGGATGGGTGACCGCTGGTGACATTACTACTGAGCGCTTCCGTGCTTCGGAGGTTACGTTAAGCCGTCGGTCCCGGTTGTTGTCTTAGGATAGCAGTCGTTACAGCATGGTAGGGCACTTTGCGAATGCCCGCCTGGCTAGCTACCCTCAAGTTAAAAATCTGTCGCCAAGCATCTAACGGTGTGTTCCGGCAGCTGTCCTTGAGAGCCAGTAATTCTAGGTTAGCCTGAACAATGTCTTCGACCACATCATCACTTACCATCAGGTGAGATAGTGGTCACCTATCAAGCATAAAAAAAAATAATACTGCGTGAATAGTGAACGTTATTATTAAAATAAAATTTCTGACGGTAGACCAAATAATTTCTTAATAACTCAAATGACATATAAAATCAATTAGCCAACCCGTGACAACAATCACTGCAAAGTGTTTGAAACGTCGGGACAAAAATAATTACAAATATACGCGATTTAAACCGTTTAATTACGTTGTTTAATTACTATGTGTAATAATCGCGAAAATCTAATATAACGTTACTATAATTAACTGCAAGATTACCCATTATACAAATCTTTTAACTTACACCTGTTTACATATTATTGGAGCACATTTTTTTTCTGTTCCGGGCGGGAATGGAACCCTTGTCCTCCAATTTCGCGCCGGATGCCTATTCCTCTCCGTCACCGGAACCTTACTATTTTCGAGTCGAAATTTTGTGCTACAATTGTATTACTTTAACCAAGAGCGCCCGCTCAACACTGGACCGCGCCGCCCCCTTTGAATAACGTTTTTAATATTTACATCGAGCAAAGTAATAATATATATAAAAAAAAAAATTATTACAGGCACAAGAGACCTTTAAGATCAGGTGGTGCTCGTGCTTATCCCGTCAAAACATAAAAAAAAATACTGCAAAAAATTTTGTTAGTTTATTAGAACTAGCCTAAGAGGCTGTTAGCATTTTAACAATAACCCTGTATACATCAATCAATAAAAAAAATGTTACATATTTTTCTCAATATTTTATGGAATATTCTCCATATTTTTCTTAATATTGTTTAATATCATTTATTGATGATTTCAACAAAGTAACATGAATCTATTAATTAGATTAATATGACGAGTAACATACGACCTTCGTTCATATTGTATAATTATAGTACTTCTATATCAACTCAAATAACTATTATTTATGTGCTAGTAAAACATTTGTATAAACATAAATATTAGGTACTCCTGAATAGGTTGTATAAATAGTAATGGTAGTTCATGTGACGAGGTGGCCGAGTGGTTAAGGCGTTGGACTGCTAATCCAATGTGCTCTGCACGCGTGGGTTCGAATCCCATCCTCGTCGATATTTTTTGACTAAAAATAATTAGATTCTTGTAATCATTATTCAAATCAAAAAGAAGCTGAAAAAAATATGTAAAAGCATCAATAATTTACAAGTGCCAATGTTTCTTTGACTTTTGGCTGTTATCATGTCATGGGACAAAATTTGACAAAAAAACTTGGCCATGATGTATTTTTTTTCATGTTTTTCGTAGCAGATATAACTAGCCTTTGACTACTATAAAAATTGATGGTAAATGATGATGCAGAAGAAATTTTGTTCAGGCTACTCTAAGACAGCCCGGCAACAGCGTTACGTGCTTGGCGACAGATTTCCTGCTTAACGATGGCAGCTAGCATGCCCTATCACCATACTATTCCGCAATAACGATTGACATCCTAAGCCAGCAAGTAAAAGTACAGGCAACAGTCATTGAGATCCAGTAAAATTATAGACACATGAGAATGTCTCAAGGTGACGGGCGCAGTGCAGTTCGTCGCACTTGAAACGAAATGGTTTTCTAGAAAGCAGAGGTTGCCACTTAACATCAGGCGGGCCTCTTGCTTGTTAAGTCACAATAACATAAAAAAACAACAACTGGGAGCTCCGGCGGCTGGGCAAAAAGAGTTTAGATCAGGTAAATTCTATAATATCTCACAAAAATTTAGGGACTACATGACTTCTAATATACAAAAATCATCAAAATTGGTACACAAGAGTTAAGATGTAACAAACACAAAAAAATACAGTCGAATTGAGAACCTTCTCTCTTTTAAAAGTCAGTTAAAATGTTCTTTTTTTCTTCATATTATATAAATGAAGAAGCACTCACGACTGGCGGAAGACAGCAAGTCCGGCAGATATGGCAGTTTCTTGATGAGTATAATGCTGTCGAAGCAGGAGGGCTGCAGCAGCGCCGCTACGGCATTAGCCGCCAACACCGCCGCCATTATCGGCAACAGGTGGGTCACCTGAAACCACACAATAGTACATTGTACACCTAGGGGAGAAATAGAACTTTCTACCGAGTGATACATAGTGCTTATTACAAGAAAAAAACATTATAAGTTTTCCCACAGTGTAGTGCTTTATACTACACCTACGAGGAAAATAAAATCATTGTAAGTTTTCTCATATTTGTCTCGAGACTTCTCAGGAAGTAAGGTCTTTATGATTTCTTGAGCTGTATATTTTTATTTCTGGTGGCGTGACCATTATAAAATCGTTACTTTCGCTATCAGACATTTTGGATATATATAATAATTAAAAACGTACTGTTAAATTATCTTGTCAAATTAGTAGAAAACTAAATTTAACAAAGCAAAACACTTGTTTTGTTTTGTTAAATTTACAATTTTTTCGTAGTGCAGAAAAAGGTTTTATTTAAAATCGAGTACAAAATATCCTACCTCTTTTTTTCTAATTATTTGATATAATACCTTTTTGAGATATGACATTTGTATTTTTTTTGCGTTCCAAACTAAAATAACAAAAGAACGCTAGCAGGGGAGATATGGATTTTCATACAACATTCTATCACTGCTACGGAGGGCAGGAATTAAAATTCCATATAACTTTTCCCGCCGTCATAAGTGAGATGTGACGAACTTTATAAAACATTTTTGAACGAGCAATACGACACTTTCTGAGTGGGAGATATAAATATCATAAAACTAGCTGATTTCCACGGTTTCACCCGTTAATTAGATTTTTATATAATCTCATTCGGTAATATTCTAATTATGAAATGAATTACAGACTTATATTGGCATATTTTATTTACACAATTCTGTAAGAAAATAAAAAAAATAAATTAAAGCATTATTCTCCTAACAAAACAATGCTTTATAACATTTTCTCAGTAGTAATGTCACTAGCAGTCACCCATCCAACTTATGACCGCGGCGAGCGTTGCTTAACTTTGCTTAGACTATTTTAATAACTCCCGAGAGTTATTAAAATGTAATGAAGAGTAAAGAAAACATAGAACAATGTTACTTAACCGCCTTTTCAACCCCCTTGCGAGGAAAAAAAAAATAATGCACAAATGCGATACAAGCAACATACGAAAATTATGGAAAATAGCGCACAAGTCTTTTTTTGCGCGCGGCAAATGTAAGGTATTTGATTACATATAAACCTCCTTGTTATTACAAATTTGTATTACCCGGTTAAATTCAAAATGCTCTGTTTACTCGCATATAATTTGCATACAATTAGGTACTAACATAACTTTGTAGGGTTAAATTACCAGGTTAAATTGAAAATGCTCTGTAAATTACCCGGTTAAATTAAAGACTTTCTATTACGCACTAGTGTGTAATATTATTATGCACTAGGGTGTTATAGTTCGGTTTATGGCCCAAAGAACGATATAATAATGCTCACTTTACGAGCAAGGGTGTTGAAAAAGCTATATTATAATTATTAATATGAATAGCGTGAGTTACCTGTCCCGTCATCTCACTAACTATGACTATAGTGGAGACTGTGTGCGTCACTGCGCCCGTGAACGCAGCCGCGCCCACTACCGCGTACCCACCTGCAATCGACGTACACGTAAACGTTTACATTTCACATCACGATAATAATAACATATATTTAAAAAATCGGCCAAGTGCGAGTCGGACTCGCGCACGAAGGGTTCCGTACCATTAGCTATACAACATTAGACTTCATATTTTAACCATTTTTTGATTTAGCGTGCGCGAGTCCGACTCGCACTTGGCCAACTTTTTGTATTTGTTGTTATAGCGGCAACAGAAATACATCATCTGTGAAAATGTCAACTGTCTAGCTATCACCGTTCTTGAGATACAGCCTGGTGACAGACGGATGGACTGACGGACAGCGAAGTCTCAGTAATAGGGTCCCGTTTTTACCCTTTGGGTACGGAACATAAAAACATAAAATTAATGTATTGGAAAAACACCTTATTGTATAAAAATATATCTTGTAACAATTCCGCTTAATGCTCCTATGAAATCAATGTGACGTCATGAACGCCACGACGCCACGTAGCCAAACCGGAAGAACTTTCGACGAGTGTCGATTATACACGAAGCATCTTTAGGAGGTATTGACTCTTCAGGCGAATTTCCAATAGCCAGATTTGCTCAAACGCTATATTTTAAATGTTTTATTATTTGTTTATTGTATTATTAAATACTAGCTTTAGAAGAGAGAAGAATGCAGAATGATAAATGCCAAGAACCCGAATTTCTTGCATGAGTGATGGAGAATGCCATAAAACGAGCCTGTCATGGTTGATAGCATTTTTCAACTTATTGGAATAAATTATAATGGATTAAGTAAGCAAATATCACAAAGAGAACCAAAGCTTTTAATGAAAAATAAGTAGAGAAAAAGAAAATTGGGTGATTACTTTTGCCCCACGTTTTATATTTGTTTTCTGTTAGTAGACAGTAAGTTAATAATACATACCCGGTAGTATCTTCTGTATATGTCCCCCGTAGGCCACCCCCAGGGGGCAGAAGTAGTGCATGACCTCCCCCGTGAACCTCCCGAGGGAGGCGCCCATCTTGAACGCGGGCACGAAGATGCCCGCCGGCACGGGCAGCGTGCACGACACCATGCTCAGGAAGAACTGCACAGTATACACACATCTGTTCAAGCGCATTCACAAATTAAACGACCAAACGCCGGGAATCGAATCCGCGTTCTCCGATTTCACGCCTAATGCCTTTTCCACTCGGCCACCGGAACATACTCGTTCGAGCCGAAACTTTGTTTTCAACACTGGTATTTTAAGGTTAGGTCACATTTTAGACAAAAATTAAATTAAACAACTTAAATAACATCCGCTGCGGCCATCACGTGGATGGGTGACCTCTAGTGGCTTAACAACTAAACTCACACGTGTTTCCATGGACGCGGTAGGCCGTCGTCGGTTTTGGATGGCAGTCTTTATTGTACAGTGGTAGGTCATTTTGCAAATGTTCTCTTGGCTATATACCACCATTAATTCGAAAATCTGTCACCAAACACCTAAAGGTGTGATTTTTAAATAAGGCAGATTGTACGTTACTGTTATATTATAGGTATAGGCGTGAGAAGAATTACTATAAAAATTCTAATGATTTTTTTATGATTAACGTGCTTTTTTTTTAATTTAAGGTAATCTTATTCTCATTTCTCATGCTTGGAAAGTGCGCATGAAGTATCCTGATCAGAGGGATGAAAACACTACTTATCTTCCCAAAGCCTTTCCCTACTACTGTCAAAAATTTCAAAACTATTTGCAAGCCACGTCCCAAGGCGTAATATTGTGATTAGAAAATATCCTCAATAATTTTGTTACATGATTTTATACTTTACTTTCCTTTACGTTGTAATTTACTTTCCTCAGATGTGAAATGAAAAGCTGTGTGTTTACCTCGGGTGAAAATTTATTTAAGTTCTCAAACTATTAGCCCATATTTTCCTGTGGAAAGATAATTTGCCCTCCCTTATATATATTCCTGTGGGAGTCGTACGAGGCAAAGAAGGGAAAAATCCCAGAAGGTGGACACCTTCTGAAGAACTGCCATCTTACACTGACGCCCAAGACGCCTCCACCAAGCGTGGGGATTATGACTAACCTCCACTAACGGGAGAGGCATTTGTTCAACAGTAGATGGTAATGGCTATTGTTGATGATGATGCCAAAAGACAAAAAGTTTCTACCACCATGTAAGGTTACCTTGACTTCACTCCACCCTCAAGTAGAAAATCTATCGCCAAGCACCTAACGGTGTGTTAAAAGGCAAACCTATCAGGTATAAAATAAGTAAATACACAAATTTATATTAAGAATTTTCATAAGATGAAATGTATGTTCGTCTTTTGCATTACATTTCCGTCGTCTTCGTCTACTCTCATCAATAGAAACAGAGGAAATATATTTGAAACAAAAATATCGACGAGGATGGGATTCGAACCCACGCGTGCAGAGCACATTGGATTAGCAGTCCAACGCCTTAACCACTCGGCCACCTCGTCACATGAACTGCACTTAAAATTTATACAACCTATTCACGAGTACCTACTTAATGTTTGTACAAGTGTTTTACTAGGTCTATTTTATTAGCATTTTTTATTAGATTTGTGGTTTATGGAAGGGGACATTTTGATTTTATTGCTTTCGACTGTGCGTATCAACTATTAGTTATATGTTTCGCAAGGTTGCATAACATCCAACTGTTGTCCATATCACTATTGTAACCGTGGGGTGCCGGGCCAGAATGTCTACTCCCCTTATCTAATTGATAGTAAAGATAATAAGTAAAATGATTAAAATTGGAAATATTTGAGAAAAAATCATTTTTCTGGAACTTTTATGGTGTGGTTCACATTTCGAAAACCTTTTCCACGCTAGCCGTTAAAAAGCTCTTTTCTACGCAGATTTCGAATGATAAACACATTTCGGATAGTAACAAATATTTAAAACAAACTTTGTTATTAAAAAAGGATTTTTGCAATGTAACTCCTGAATCTATTCATAAATCCATGCGCATCTTTAACAATAGAAATTCACTCATAAATGGACGATATCGGCTCCGCGTAATACGTAAGGGTCAATATTCTACTTACAATGGAAAAGAAGAAGATGACGAGACACCCGAAGAGGTCCACTTCCGGCGTCTGCCAGTGCGACACCACCGCCATCTGCTCCGCTGTCAGTTTGTCGCTCCACGTGAAGTTTGCGAACAGGGATAGCACCTACAAAATTAATTAAGAACATTAATAATTACTACGAACATGCCGAGATATGTATTAAAAACCTTACTGAATAATTAAGTTTTATTGGAACATTTACGGCTAAATAATATGATATTAAATAATTATGAATATACAATATATTGTTATATTTTATAATAAAGCTAACTGGACAAATTTTGCATTTAAAACAAATCAAAAGAATATTTCACTAAATATATTTTTAAATGTTTTGCTAACATATTTAATTAATATTTTCTGAAGGTATATTTATAATATTTGTTATAAAATATTTAGGATTGTTGCAGAGCAACGGCTGAGGGTAAAAACGACATACCTGTTCCTGGTTCCCGAGATCGGCCGCCATGTACTTCCCGATCCCCGGCGGGAACAGGATGGACATCACCGCCAGCGTCATGAACCCGGGGTAGATGAAACGGCTGCAAGGGACGTAACGTTACATTATCAGATCAATGCGGGGCTAAATATCTAATGTTCTCGTATCGATACGTCCCAAAGACAATATACATATTTTAATAGCAGTAGAACTCCTTATCCGCGAGCTTGTCCGGGATAACACTGGCACCACCTATTTTAACCGCCAAGCAGTAATGTTCACGTTACTGTGTTCCGGTTTCAAGGGTATCGGTGAAATTAAAGGCACATGAGACTAAATAACTGTGTGTCTCATGGTGACGGGCGCAGTGCAGTTCGCCATTTGTGACGAACTGCATCTGTTATAGGCAGAGGTTAGTTCACTTAATCAGGTGGGCCCGAACTTGTTCACAATCACAAAAACAAAACTTAAACACCCATATTTTCAGGCAAGGGCAATGGTATCAAGTTAAAACTATATTAAGGTATACGATCCCTTAGAGGCGACACAAAATAAGCTTCTAATAAAAAAAAAAAATTGAATCACATTTTTTATACCGGGCGGGAATCGAACCCCCTTCCTCCGATTTAGTAAAACCACTCGGCAAAAAATGCTTCAATAATCAGTTCTAATATTATAAATGCGAATGTAACTCTGTCTGTCTGTTACGCTTTCACGCCAAAACTACTGGACCGATTTGAATGAAATTTTGTATGGAAATAGTCTGACACCCGGGAATAAACATAGGATAGTTTTTATGCAACTGCGCAAAAATAGGTTAATGTTTTTGCGCGATAACCGACATACGCGCGTGCGGAGCCGCGCCCGGAGAGCTAGTTTGTATATATGATTTTCGGTTCGTACGCGAAAGTACTTGTAATCATATTTAGATATATAAGCTTCACCAAACGATACGGCCAATATGTCAAATATTACGATACCCACCGACTCACTCATCAAAACACACAACTGATCTACAATCATTCAACTTGGCACGAAGCAAGTTATTCTTTTACAAAAACTTACATTTGTAGTAGTATACTTTGAAAATTACTTTTGTGAAAATATTCATTATATATTCTTTGGAACCTGTCCCTAGTTGCACGAGTCCCACAGAAAAAAAATGTCATATAATATAAAAAAAACATAAATAATAAAAAATGCATAACTTACTTTTTCTGTAAGAAATTACTGAGCACTTTCGTATTTCTCATAAACAATACATATTGCCTGTGGAGATATACCCACAGGGCTGCCAGCAATCCCGCTACAATCCTGAAATTACGAAAAAAAAACATTATATACAACAAAAATACCTAGCTTGGCGCTATAACTATTGAATTCCGTACGTCACTGATATAACACCATCGTTAAAAAATACAAACAAGATTAAACAAAAAGTTTGGTAAATATGTGTAAATGTGCAATCAAAACTGTTTATTACTTCACAGAGAAAACGTATGACGGTGGTATTTTTAATATCATTAAATAGAGAGAAAAAAAGGTTACACGGTTTGTTATATTATTATTTTATGCAACTGTCATATAATAGAGGGTGTAAAACATGAGTGTAGTTTTTTGAAACGAGCCGCAGGAGAGTTTCAAAATAAGATTACACGAGTGTTTTAATACCTAATTATATGCAGTTGCATACACTACTTTATTTAATCTCATGGCTTTACGCTTTTCTTGATTTTTCTGGCAAAAGACTATTCGTCAGTTTCACAGCTGTTTCTATAGTCTATTTTATTTAGAACGAGTACCGAAAATTTTACTGCGTTGCGCTATTGGCCCGCGTAATCAACATAAAGTCCGTTCCACTCGAACTCTGTAGTTACATGTAGGTACATTCAGTTGAGTCTTCGACTACCTGTACGTCTACGATCAATACTAAAGTTGCAACTTTTGAATTAGGGTAAAACGCAGCAAAACAAGGAGCATTTCGGAAAAAATGTTGTTGCTAAGTCAACAAATAGTCTCGTCATACGTTTGCCGACGTATCACTGCGAGCTCAACCCAATTGAACTCGTTTGGTCTCAAGTGAAGAGCTATGGCAGGACATAACAAAAGTTTGATTTTTTCCGGCGGTATGCCTTTTTAAAACAAAATACTACGAACTATATACAACACTACAGCTACTACAGTAAAAGCATTTAGACATCCTTTAAGTCATAGCAGACTCACTGGCAGTCTAAATGTTCCAGCCCACTACCAGTTAAAAATATATTTAATAACTTTTTAACAAAAGTTTTAAATTTATGAAGTCTGAACTCTTTTGTTACAAGGTAGTATAGGAGTAGCTAAAGTGGATACATTAAAATGGTGGTCATGTCTCAATCATATAATAACCAAGATAGAAACAAAAATGTTCGGAGTCGACAATCATGTACAAAATATGTTAGAGCAATTTATTATTGACGTACCTATGTGCAGAAAGTTCATCAAAGGGATGACGAAAATTTTTAAGATTACAAGAATTGTAGTAGATTTGATTTATATGTTCTAGTGCATAATATATATTATATACTATTACAATATTGTTTTATATCATGAACACGAACAGAAAGTTTTGTTACGAATATACTTAGCATGCAAATTTAAATCATAAAATAATATTGTATTTTTTGCTTCTGTAAATTTTAGAAGTATTCAATATGAACGGGCCTTGACAATTTCAAAGATGAACAAAGACAATTGACCAATGACTGCAATGACCCATCTCACTTTGTCAATATCGGAAATGTGCGAGAGACATACTCAGTACTCGTTTGTTAAAAAAACAGACTATAGAATCAAATTAAAATTGTTACTTTACTACTAAGTTTTATCCAATAAAATATTACTCAAATTCGTATGTACGAAATAGCGCCAAAATGGAAAAGTCTGTTATTGGTCTATTGGCTCGGAACCAGCGCGTTGCACCACAGATAATGTGAACTTAAATTGAATTGAAACCTCCTTGGTCGGGACACATTGTACTTTAATAATTTAAAAAATGTTTTTAAGCATTGTTTTGTTAGGAGATTAATGCTTTAATTTAAAGTCTGTATTTCATTTCATAATTAAAATATTACCGAATGATATTCTATAATAGTAGTTTATGCAACTGTCATATAATAGAGGGTATTATCATATAAACGAGCCGCAGGCGAGTTTCAAAATAAGATTACACGAGTGTTTTAATACCTAATAATTATTAATTATATGCAGTTGCATACACTTACTTTATTTAATCTCATGACTACATATAGGTAGCTACAATCAATAAAATGCAATATAAAAACCAACTCGTTGCGCGCGCAGCGCGCTCACCATAGATAATAAGTACTTAAATTGAATTGAAACCTCCTTGGTCAGGACACATTGTAGTTTAAAAATTAAAAAAATGTTTTAAAGCATTGTTTTGTTAGGAGAATAATGCTTAAATTTAACTTTTTTATTTTCTTAAAGATCTGATATACATCCTGTATATCAGATATGCCAATAAAAGTCTGTATTTAATTTCATAATTAGAATATTACCGAATGAGATTATATAAAAAATATTTCAGAACAATAAAATGTGATGATTGAAAGACACGGATTATTGGAACGTGCAGAAATAATTATAAAGGTGAGTGTAAGTTTTTGATAGTGTAAAATATGTAAAATTAGAAAACTAAATGGTATCGGTTTAGGTTACCGGTAGAACGGTTGGGTATTGTTTAGAATATTTTTTATTTGTGTACATTTGGAAGGGGATGACCTTGAATGTGACCGTCTACCGGTACACTTGATGTCACCGTAACGTCATTCCGTAATCGCAACGTCTCGGCTAACCCAACCCTATAAGGGCCAGTATTGCATCTTCGATACCTCTGATGTTACCTAAAACGAAACGTCACTACAACGCCACCCAGTAATCGCGACGTCACTGTTAAGTCAACGCTTAAAAAGGGACGTGACTGTGTACATTTCAGCGCTCTACCCCCAACTCACGTCCCGCTCCCGTCAACACACTGCGGCTACATTCGGAACACGTATACTGATGTTAGTGGATGATGATGAGTACTGACCCCAGCAGCACGAAGACGGCGAACTCCTGCGGGTCGAAGGGGAAGTCCTGCGGCAGGTGCGTCGGGAACAGCGGCTTCACCGTCGGCGTCGCGCCCGACCACACAGACAGCAGACGGAACATCTACACATATACACTATCATTGTCACTTACCGATAACAACAGATGTCGCTTCAGACCATACTGTGGTTAAGAACGAGAGGACGAACTTAGAGTTGTGAGTCATATGTCATGTTGACTTAGAGGTTATTAGAGCATACCCCGTTCATTAAGGAAGTAGATGGCGCGGATTCGAATCTCGCACACGACTATAATTTTTGAAGCAATGATGGCTCAGTGGCTATGGCTATGGACTGCCACGCAGCAGGTCCATGGTCCATCCCGCCGCGGGCTTGAGCTTCACCGCATGGTGGAAGGGCATTTTGCGAATGGCCGCCTGGCTAGCGACCACCCCCAAGTAGAAAATCTGTCCACCACCACCATCTCACCTGATGGTATAAGTGATGATGTGGTGGAAGATGTTGTTCAGGCTAACCTAGAATTACTGGCTCTCAAGGACACACCGGAACACGCTGTTAATTGCTTGGCGACAGATTTTCTCCTTGAGGGCGGTAGCTAGTCAGGCGAGCATTCGCGAAATGCCCTACCACTATCCATTATCCATTATTGATATCGATGAAGTTAACTAAAGTGTACGTACGATGGCACTACAGCATGCAGCGAAGAATCCTCGCCAGTAGTTCCTCACGGCGAAGTACGTCGTCGTTACTTCTATGGAGAACAGGACACCTGGAACCATCATAATTATATATAAAAATTACGTGTCACGTTATTTGTCCGCGATGGACTCCTAAACTACTGAACCAATTTTTTTTTTCCCTAAGTTTATCAATTATTTTTTCCAAGAATCAATTCATTTTCCCTAAGTTTATAAATTAACTTTGCAAGTAAATCAATTCGTTTTCCCGAAGTTTATCAATTAATTTTCCCAAAGTTTATCAATTCATTTTCCCTAAGTTAGTCATTTTTTTGTTTTTTTTTATTGGTTCATCAAACTAGACACTACACTAATTTAACAAACTAAGAAGAAAATAACAATATGTACAATACAAATACAACACAAATATTCTTTATTGAACACAATTTTTTAAGAATTAACACATACTATACAGACACTTAAACATATTGTTGTACAATGGGCGGCCTTGTCGCTAAGAGTATGTACATGCTGTTAAGCGCACGTCCTTCTCGAGATGCACACTGCATGCTTTATACACTAAAGATACAAGAATATAACTATTTAACATTCTTACTAAATATATTTTACGTTGACATTAATATATCATCAGTACTAATATTATAAATGCGAAAGTAACTCTGTCTGTCTGTCTGTTACGCTTTCACGCCAAAACTACTGGACCGATTTGAATGAAATTTGGTATGGAATTAGTTTGAGACCCGGGAAAAAAACATAGGATAGTTTTTATCCAACTGCGCAAAAAAAGGTTAATGTTTTTGCGCGATAACCGACATATGCGCGAGCGGAGCCGCGCCCGGAAAGCTAGTACGTAATATAGGAAAAAATCTTTTATCATTTCTGGTTAATGAATCGAAAGTATCCAAATCATGACTTAAGTTGTTATAAGCCGAGCACATTCGATAGGGTGGAGAGTTCCTAGCATACATATGAATTATGTTTCCGTAAGTTAAATTATTAACTCGTTGACTTACCACCAACAGGCGCTGCGAAGCACGAGGCCACGCCGACGGCGCAGGCGGCCGCCAACATCTCGCTGGTCCTCGACTCGTTGCTGTAGATGCCCTGGAAGGTGGTCACCAGCTTCGACAGTAACGCTGCCACCATGGACGCTATATGGACTGACGGACCCTAGAACCACAAGTAACTTCATTATTATCGCTTCATCTAAACATTCGGAATTAGCAGATAATCGGTATAATCGGGTATCGCGTAACTCTGCAATAATTTACCTAATTAAACTAAAAAAATCCGCCGCGTTGTCACTAGTTATCAGCCCTAACAATTTTCGATGGGTTTCATTTGTGCACGAAGCATTTTCTGGAAGTCTGTGGACTCCTCGAGTGCACGATCGAGAAAGAATTTCATTGTTGACGTCACGGTTAGACGTCACGGTTGTCTATCTATCTAGGCAGATTTTGGCTAAATAATTACTACCTACGTATAGTTCGTTTTATATTTTCTAATTGTGTTAGGTGTTAAGATTATTAGTGAATTTAATAAACACACACTTTTCATGATTAAGTTGCATACAGTTTCGTGCGCACCAATCTATTAGGATATGTCTTTTTCTAACAAAGTAGTATCGAGCATTCTTCGAACTGTTTCCAATATTTTTAAATCATCTGCAAACATATAGGGAACTGAATGTGTAAAACATCTTGGTAGGTTATTGATGAAGATATTGAATAGAATTGGACCTAAATGAGATCCTTGGGGAACCCCTGAACTTATGAAGCATTGAGATTCATGTCCCCCAACGACTACATAAAACATGCATGCATAGTTTATAGTAAGATTTTAAGGCATTACTTAATTTTTCTGAAGTTTGTAGCTTATTACGAATCAAAATAAAAATATTATTGCTTTAGCTGGTCACAAAACACGGTTACGTAAACAGGAAAGAAGATGAATAGTTCTGCGGATGTGTACAATATTATATAATTATATAAAATATACCTCCTTCCCCAGTGGTAGACCGGAGCCGAGGGTAGCGGTGAGACCGATGACTTTGGAAATGAGGGCCCTGTACGTCAGGTACTCTTTCAAATGGACACCACGAAGTATCGTCTTCATCTCTGGGATTCCTGAACCTGAAATTGGATTGATGACATCAGCTAAATACATGTGTGGACAGCCGTTAACAAATCAATCAAAAACAATTCTCAATTTCAAGAGGTAAGTATGTACTGTATCAGCCGAATTGTCCACTGCTGAATATAGCTTCCCGCATTATGAGGGAAGGTGGGGGTTGCCATAATGCCCACGCTTGGTAGGCGCCTTGGCGATCGCAGTGTGAGATATCAGTTCCTCAGAAAGCGCTGCTGCCCACCTTCTGGTGTGTTACCCTTATAGTCGCCTCTTGTGATGGGTAGAGATGGGAGGGTGACATTCTTACCCGACACCTCACGGGTATATAAGTATATATTTAAGGTAATAATAAGGCCTGGCTTTTGGTAAGTATGCCTGGATGGTAACTAGCGGAAATCCAGGATCTCCACCTAACCTTTGGACATTATGTAGACGTCTTGCAGTGGGCACTTGGTTCGAACCCTGATGCGAGCTTCAGCTTCACTGCACGATGTCAGGGCATTTGGCGAATGCCCGCCTAACTAACAACAAACATACATCAACCCTGAAAATATAACTCTCTTTTTTTTGGGCAGTCGTGTAAAAACAGATGTCCGTACCTATACTTTGAGCAGCGACAATATGCACGAAGCCCGCCGCGAACAGGATCAAACACACCGGCAGCGACACCCACGCCACGTACTGGCTGAAGGTGGACGTCGCCAGGTCGCTGTACATCCACATACGAGCTGGAAACACCAACACATACGTGGGTAAAAACAACATTACAGGAGCCAAGATAACCCCTTGAACATTAAACACCGAGAGGCCCCGTAAGCGTACATATGTACGAGTAAATAAAAAAACCTATCCGTATCCAGGCTACTGCTAAGCAACGACTAAGTACTAAGATTACGATTGTTTTTTTTTTGAAGCAATGATTGCCGAGCGTTTATAGCTACGGACTGCGATGCAGCAGTTTTCTAGTTCGATCCCCACCGTTTCGCCGCATAGTGGGAGGGCATTTCGCGAATGCTCGCCTGGCTAGCTATCACCCGCAGGTAGAAAATCTTTCACCAATCACCTAACAGAGTCAGCATTCTTTGAGAGCCAGTAAAATTACAAGCACATGAGACTTAACAGATGTACCTATGTCCCAGGGTGACGCGCGCAGTTCAGTTCGTTACTCGTGACGAAATGACGAAAAAACCAATCAGCTGAGTTAAGCAACGTCCGCCGCGGTCATTACTTGAATGGGTGACCGCTAGTGACGTTACTACTGAGCGTGCATGTACTTCGGAGGGCGTTTCACATAAAATATAAGGCTTGTAATTCCATCCACGAGTTACAGACCCGTGACATACTTGGACGGACGGACACACAGACAGACAGACTGCGGAGTCTTATTAAAAGAGTTCCGTTTTGCCTGTTGGTTACGAAATGCTAAAAAAACAACACCGATAAACGCTCAAAAGGACGTTTATAAATCGGTATTTTTAAATCTCATAACATTATTTTTAAATACATTAAGGCATAATATACAACACCCATAAATAACAATGTTTTATCGTATCAATATTTAAGTACTTTATTGTCACACGCAGTGCTGTAAAATTCTATGTAGGAGCCTTCACTTTTTTACAGCTATCATATTTTACAATGTTATAAAATATTGAGTTACCTGTCCGAATAAAACTTCTGGCGGCGTGTAACGAAATAAAGCATGTTATAGTATATATACTATTATTATATTTTATAACTACGAATATATATATAAAGATATGTAAGTGTAGCTCGAAAACAGCAGAACACAAACCTTACCGCGGTACGCGTGGTTTAAACTGCACCGTGCAACGCAACATTATTGCGACGTGACCAATCGAATGCCATCATTTCTAAGCGCCAAATCAATTATCTAAGTAATCCAATTGAATTTGGAAGATTGTGATAGTTTTGTTAATTGTGAACTTGATGAGCCCGAAATCTAAGCAGTAACTGTATGAGAATTAGGGTCTGTTTCAGAATGTGCTAATAATGTTTCGGGTTGTTATGCAACACATAAAATAACTGAATAATAAAAATGACAGTTAACATGCAGCGCGTTTCAAGCTTTAACCGATGTATAGGCTAAATCGATGACTGTGAAACGCAAAGATAGTGTTTTGTTTATCAAATATGTTCTGGGTAGTATATCCGGAACTTACTCGAACATTCTGAAACAGGCCCTTACACTTCTTTCCATATTGATTCATAGGTAAATTGGTAACATATAACTTATATGAATAATATTTTTATAACCAAAAAGCCGACTGCGGTGCCGCAGGTCCATGGTTCGATACCACTGCCAGCTTTAGCTTCATTTCATGGTGGTAGGGCATTTTGCGAATGCGCGCTTGGCTAGCTACCACTCTCAAGTAGAAAATCTATCGCCAAGCACCTAACAGTGTGTTCCGGTGGCAGTCCTTGAGAGCCAGTAATATTACAGGCACATGAGATTCAACAACTGTATGCCTCAGGTTGACAACTGCATTTCGTCAAGAGACGAACTGCATCTGTTATAGGCAGAGGTTGCCGCTTAACATCAGGTGGGCCACGTGCTTGTTCTGTCAGAATCACATAAAAAACATACAGTGTAAACATAGGTAGCAGATAGTATCAGAATGAGACTCACCATTATTACAAACAGCTATCCCCCTGTCCATGGCGAAGTTGAGCACAGCCATAATGATGCCCAGCAGCGCCAGGAAGATCCAGTCCTCACCGAGCCTCGCGAACGTGTGCCGCCACACATACCCTGCCACACGCTTCATATCATTCTTCATTTATACCACAAGAGCAGATGAATAGAAATATAAAGTTTCGTTAATAGTACATTTCTCAAAAATGGTATATAATGTTGCCATAACATCTCTAAAAAGTATGCAGAAAGTGAACTCTACCGGAGGCTTATTCACAACTGTCCAGTAAGAAGAGAGATTTTAAATTTGGAATCTCCTAAATACTTACCTCCCTTGGAAAGTAAGTATATCATTTACTTACTGGACAGTAGGTCATCCTCTTTAGATCTGCTTAGAAAAAAACTAGACAAAGTATTTTTTCCCTATTTCGGTATTATTTCGGTATTTGGACTCGCACTTCTTGTGATAGAGGAGGGAGGCTTTAAATATATATCTATCTCTCTTTTTGGTATGACATTTTACAAGATATATATATTTTTCGAGCCTTAAATAGCCATTTTATACTCTGAGACACTTGACGCGACGCAGAAAAAGTATGCACATTGCGTTTTGTACTTAGTAATGTGTAGAAGTATGGTGTGGGATTTTATATTTGTATTTAGTAATTTCAGTTTATAAATCATGTTGGATTAAAACTTTCCATTTTAAAATTAACATGGGGTTTAAAAAACAATACTTTACCTTTTTTTACTAAATCGTTCATGTAATGTAAAAGTAGAACAATGTTCAAAATTAATGTACTATTAGAGCAGAATCCAGTAAGTAAGCTTTCCTGGCCAAGTACGAGTTAACCGGACCGAACTGCAGGTGAGGTCCGGTTATATACGAGGGCAGGATGGCTTTCTTACTGGTTGACGCTTGTATAATGATTTTCACAAAAAAAAAAAGAAAGTTTAACAACAAATTAATTTAATTAATATTGAAGGTTACATTCACATTAGGGCAAATACTGATAGATATCAGCAGATCTAAAGAGGATATCCTACAGTCCAGTAAGTAAATTACATTACATGCTTACTTACTGGACAGTAGGAGATTCCAAATTTAAAATCACGCTCCTTACTGGACAGTTGTGAATACGTCTACGGTAGAGTTCAATTCCTGGATATTTTTTAGAGATGTTATAGAAAAAATATATACCATTGTTGAGAAAAAAAATTACTGACTATAATTTTTCAGTTTGGGCTAGAATCGAACTCATGTCTCAACGTTACACGTTTAGAAAGAATAAGAACATCGACATCATACAAGAGTTAAGATTAGTTGTTTGAAAAAATAGTTCTATCAGAGGAAGTCGAATACTCTACCACGGTTGTAACAATGAGAACACAGAATTCGCTTCACCTTCCATATAACCGGGAAACAAGGGTTCAATTCCCACCCAAGGTAAAAATACAGTTACCGGCTTGAATGTACTGCGCAAATATAAGGTACACATTTTTGGAGTGAACTGCAATTTATTGCTTCGTAGTTAGTAGATTATTTTTTGGAATGGTTTGCGGAGTGATTGTGGACTTTTTATTCTGTGCCTCTACTACAGCAAGTTATAGCTAGAAAGAAACAATTGTAAATTTTTCGCCATAGAAAACAGTAAAGACCATTAAGATATTTTTACTCACCTAAAACTTTAAAGAATTTCCCCCTAGGCCTAGGCTTTCCACTTGCTTCTAACTCCTTCTGTCTGAGCTTGTCGTCTTTCCGTCTCTTCTTACGCAGTCTCCGGAGTCTTCTCGCTTCTTCTCTGGCCGCTTCGCTTAGGTCGCGTTGGTAGCGACCATACATCTGAAAATAAAAAATAGCCCGGTCAAAATCTGTTTCAAATGTTTTTTATTGCCGATACGCTAGACCTTCATCTGATGGTAACTCATGGTGTAGTCGAAGGTTGTACAGGCTAAGCTTATAACCGGAAATGGCTCTTAAGGAAACTAGCGGAATACACCGTATGGTGCTTGGCGACGGATTTTCTTCTTGAGGGTCGTAGTAGTTGTAACCGAATTAGGTGATTTTTTCTTTTTTATAAATAGTTTTGGTATTTTGGTAGGTTTACAATAATAATTTAAAAAAACAAGATAATATTATCGTAAACTCAACTGCTGCATTTGAAATTATTGGAAAAATTTATGTAGAGACCTACTTAATACGTAATCAAAAATGTCTTTCTCAATTAACTCAGATTTTATGAAGTCAAGAATATTATCAACCTTCTTAAAATGCAACGCAATGAAATATTTTAACCTGGTCTGTTAGAAACAGTTTTCTTTTCTTTGTATTTTTATATCGTCAACTGTATCGAATAAAACAGTATTAAAAATATTCAAGGCAGTATAAAAAGAAGAGGTTTTCAATTCTATTGTTTTTATGTTGTGTGTGTTACCTCATACCATACCCACTTTTTACAGCATGTACCAATTTTGATGTTTTTTTTTACATTCGAAAGCTGGTGTTTGTTATGTGGTCCCATTTAAATTTGAATGAGATCTGACGAGTACTACTTGAGTTATAATAATGCGTATTTGGGTTCGAAGAGGGTTTTTTCTTAATTTTTTTATTATTAATTAATTTCATCAGATGTTTGAAATACCACAACGCGCTCGCCTTTATCTGCCATTTCGTTGAAATCCATTTTACTCCCCACTATTTTCAAAGACTTTTTATAAATAAACAGAACACTTTTCTAAATCCACTTTTTTAATCTTATGTTATGCATGTTTTTCTGTGAGATATATAAGTTATTTTTTAAAAATTTCATTAAATGTTAGACAAATGACCTCTAAAAATAATATAAACCATTTTTTTATATTCATATTTTAGGAAAATATTTGAAACATACAAAAATATACATTCAATTTTACTTCTAATCCGAACTAACGACTGAAACGCCCTCCTAGTCCTAAAAGAATTATCGATCGTGATCGAAGAGTCAACATTTTCTGATAATGCTCCCTGTAGAAGCGGACACGTATAAAATTCTTCTAGTTGGGGTACGTCAACTCACGTTAATGACTACGCGTCGGAATAACAGGCAAATAGGCGGTATTGTAAATCGATTACATTATGATATTTATAAGTGTTTGAAGCGTGCGCCATTAAATACTCTTTAATTAAAAAATCTTTGGTCTTGCAATAAATTTGTTCCATATATATATATAACTATTCCCATACTAGGCATCAACATCAAGTTTAACAAACAAAATAACTCCTATAACACAATTTTTCACCACCCCTCGAAAAAGTGAAAACAACACTGAAAAAAACTAATAAATGAAGCCTTGAATAAAGCAGTGTATGCAGATGTTATAGGAATTCTCTCGGAAGCTGTTTGGAGAAGATTAAAGAAGATTACTAATCGGAAAGCAATTATTTGTGATTCTATTGACGTAGGTGAGGTTTTTTAAAGTCCCCTACTGATAATGATAAAACTATAGTTGACTAAACGGTCTGTCTCTTCATCCGTATACCTTACAGCTCGAGAACCTGTAATTTTTATATATATACTAGCGCCCGCCCCGGCTTCGCACGGGTAATTACGACTATAAGTTGAGATGTAAGCTATCCTATCTTTCAATTTGGATCGAATTCCACACGGTGTGCAAACAAATTTAAAATTGGTCCAGTAGTTTAGGAGTCCCGGACAAACAACATGACACGTAATATTTATATATAGGAAATGTAAAGATGTAGAATATTCTCTCAAAAGAAAATATTAGCCTAGGAATTAAATTATACGATTTTTCAGGGGAGCTTGGTTGTATGATAAGATATTACAAAATTAACGAGAAGAAAATGTATGGTCGTGCGGGATTCGAACCCGCGCCATCCACCCCTATAGCCGTATGCTCTTACCGCTAAGCCAACATGACATATGACTCATGGCTCTACTTTGTCCTTTCGTTGTTAACCATCGTATGGGGATGGAGCGACACCTATAGTTCAACTTATGTTGTACTACAAACAAGACTAATTTTTGCAATTAGCTTTAAACTTGTAAAGATATAAGAAGGTTGTCTGAAAAAAAAAACTTTGTTGCATCCTAGCATGTGCGGTGCCATCGACTAGAGCTCGTTGAGGACAAAACATTATTTTCTATTAAAATAAAATTAAAGCGTCAAACATGTACCAATAATATCCTGAACAAATCCGTATTTAATATTTTAGAATCTGACAACCGTATCAATGTGAATACCGTATAATTTTCACGTTTTGGCGAAATTTTGGGACAAATAAAAGGTCGTAACTCTACCCAAACTACTAATAATAAATATCTTTGATTACCTACGACTGTTTTTATTCCTTTCTATTTTAAAACGCAAAAAATCAAGTGTTTTTTGTTGATTTATCTTGACATCTTGTCCTCATTTCCTATCAGTGATGAATACGAAGACAGTAGCTGAAAACAAAATCATTACAAAGATTTCCAATGTAAGCTCGTGTGTCACTCGGTGTGATGTTAAGAGGACGCGATAGCGTTATCTTTTTGGAGTAACGGATATTTAGGCGTTTAGAAATATAATATTTTGCATTTCCTGCTTATGACAAATTATAAACAATGCACAATACAATGCACAGCGACTGCTTGCATTGCTGCTTGGCGGCTGAGCAGTGAATTGTAAGTTTATTTTCACTTGTTGGGATAACCGTTGACTACCAACCAACTATCTCACATATTGGTATTAAGCGATGACCTGGTCAAGGAAGTTATGCAGGTTGAATCCGGTGAGATACTTGGGACTCCACCTAGACCGACGTTTAACCTGGAAAGACCACGCCAAGTCTAAAAGAGATGAGCTCAAACTGCGATATAAGGGACTGTACTGGTTACTTGGCCGAAATAGTAAATTGTCTATTGACAATAAATGACTAATTTACAGAAGCATCCTCAAGCCGGTCTGGACTTATGGAATCCAACTGTGGAGCACTTCTAGCAACTCAAACATATCAATGCTGCAAAGAATGCAGAACATTATTCTAAGAACAATTAATAATGGACCCTGGTATATAACTAATTCCGAGATACACGAAAATCTGAAGATGCAGACTGTTAAGGAGGAAATCAGCAGGTCTACCACAAAATACCAACAACGATTGAGTCATCATCCCAATAAGCTGGCTACCCAACTAATCATTCATAGCTATACACCCCGTCTGCGGAGAAAGCAAGTGCTAGACTCTGACAAGAGAGCAGTCAGTAATCAAATGAGATGTTTTCGATGGAAGACTCACTCGACATTACAAACATACCCACAAACAATCTTCTGAAAGTAAAAAGCACTGATTGGAGATAAAAACGCAATAAAAAAAAAGGTTGATCCCAGAAAGGCAGAATCTCCACGGCAGCTGCCCGAATCACACACAGTTTGCCGCCAAATTGCTAGGTGAGCATATGCAAAATATCCTACCACCATGCCGCTCAAGGCCCCGTCAGGATTCAAACCATGGGCCCCTGTGCGACAGTGCAGAGCCATACCTATTGGACCATCAAAACGTAGTACAAAAAGTAGTACCAGTAAAAAAGACATTCATTACTAGAAACTTGACAAAAATAATATTATCAACAATTACCTTCATTCTTCCAGAGATCTCGGTCTTAAAACCGACGAAAGCACATCATAGTCCACTCACAAAATATTGATACTTTATATATTCTTCGTCAGATAATTTCGAAGACAGATTTCATATTGTCGATTCAATTTCATATTGTCTATCACACTTACTACAATGACACTCAATTTTACATTGTATAGAAGCTCTTATTATGATTTTAGACAATTATGGTCTTTAATTATTACTAGTATTGACAAGATGCGAGGTAACTCACGAGTTTACTCTAAGAGTTCTTATTCTAGTAGTAATCTCATAGTAGGCTCGTGATATGCGTATAACAGAACTAAAATTTGTGTACTCAAAATAATTTCACAGCAACTAACACGTTCCTAAGCAATATTATTCTATTACTCAAAAAACTCAAGCTTTGTTCCATTAAAGTTCCATTTTTAAATCTAAGTTTCACACATTAAAAGTATCAATCTGTTCCCACTACACAAGACGTCTTTTTGCGTTAAGAACGTGTTATTCACTAAATTAGAGCAGCATTTCATTGCAAATTGTCTTGATTGCCAAACGAATCAGTAATGATTAAGATTCATTTTGATAATCAAAAAATATCCGCCATTGTCTATTTATATCTGTCGTGATTGAATGAGTCATTGTAAAATTTATTTTCGACTACAAAATGTCATCAAATTGTCACAGTATAATAAGGAGTCAATTGGGAAGACGTATTTTTTCAGTTTATGAAGCATTAGGCCGCAGTATTGGTTGGTAAACAGGCTTTACCTTCGACCGCATGGCACATATTTCTAGAGGATATCCATTCAATATGTAATTGAAGACACCCAGATTATATATTTTTTATTAGCGGATTAACCTCTGCCTATAACAGATATATTTCCTGGGGACCTGCGACACGACAGTCCATAACTATAACCGCTCGGCCATCATTGCTCCTATCATCTATCGAGAAAGAAAGACGCTGATAGGGAGAAGCTGGAATGAAAACGTATCGCGTTTTTTGGCATATCCACCATGTAAGAAAGTCGTGTAGGTGTTCCTGTGCGTCTTACACCAGCCACACCTTACTAAATCGAATGCGATTTGAACTATACATTCTAAGTCTTTTTTTTTATCATGCCTAATAGGTTAGCCTTTGACCACTATCTCACCTGATGGTAAGTGATGATGTGGTCGAAGATGTTGTACAGGTTAACCTAGAATTCTCGATCAATCGTACTGTGTGTCGATTCGATTTTACAAAACAATGCGGGCCAACGTTTATGAACGATCATGGCAATAATCTGGCAATTTTGTCTATATGTTCAAGGCTTTTTTTTGTGTTTTTTTTTCACACGTTGGGTTACATTATCATACACATCCCTATCTTTTACGAAAATATTCTATCGCCTATATTCATCAGATATAATGAATGATTCTAAGTGATACTGAAAATACTGAACCGGTTTTCATAATTCAATCAAATTTTCAAAAATTCATCTAAGAATTTTTCAAATCGGTTCAGTAGTTTCAGAGCCTATTCAATGCAAACCAACAATCAAACCTTTCCTCTTTATAATATTGCTATTAAGTTCAGATACAAGCAAAGGTAATTTAAGGTAGTACTATCCCAGCAGCTTCGAGGCTGAAAGGTTAGCCTTTAGCTAACCTGTTTGTAAGTGATGATGTGGTCGAAGACATTAATCAGGTAAACATGTTTAACCTCGAATGGAAACAGGCTTTCAAGACCGCTTCCGGTAAACATGAATATGCAACGGGAGGTTTCCTGAAGGGCTACCTCCTGCTTAAGAGAACTACTCAATGTCACGAGATAAACTTGGGGAAGATGGAGTAACTGAGCTGGAGATGACAACTGGTGAATCAGGAACAAGAATAGGTCTATTTGTTTATGGAAAGTGTATGAATTTATAGCCATCGAACGAATAGCTTTGGACTGCCTTTCCGCAGGTTCATGTTTCTTTCCACTCCGCCAGCGCTTCACCGCATGGTGGAAGGGCATTTTGTAAATGCTCGCATGGCAGGCTACCCCCAAGTAGAAAATCTGTCTCCAAGCACCTAACAGTGTGTTCCGGCATCAGTCCTCGAGAGTTAGTAATGGGGACACTAAAAAGTGAATATAAGAATTCCCTTACAAAAAGATTTTCCCAAATAATAGCATACATTTTAGACTCAAGGATATACAGTCGACTCTCGTTAATTCAAACCTGCGATAATTCGAACCTCTCTATAATTCAAAGTTATCACGCGTTCCCTAGAAAATCTCTTTATATTTCGAAATAAGTCAATACATTTTTATGCATTTGGTAATTCGAACGAAAAAATTAACGCTACGCAACAAAATTACGTGTTAATTCGAACTTATCGGCGTCAAACACTCGACAATTCGTAAAGAATAATTTACATGAGCCTCTTATAAACAAGTACGAGTAATCCATCCCGCCGCGGAGACATCTAAGTACGTTGCAGAACAAGTTCAAGCTTGTATCATCGTTTACGAGCCTTTGTTTTAGTAATGATTAGTTTGACATACACTTCCGCAAGAACTGATTTGTTTAGTTAAATTTCAATAAGTTAATGTTATGTACTCATTTAATAATATAATAATAATAAGCATTTATTCAAGAAAAAGACACAATTTTACAAACTTAAATATTGTTACGCCAGAGAAATTTAACATTTTGTTTCTTGGGTATCTGCTGTCGATTTGTTCGTTGTAGGTATACAGATTAAATAAAAGTTTGTGTTAGTTATGAGTCCTTAAAAGTATAAATATTTGACGATAGCTGAAAAGAAGAAGTTAATCGAAAAATTAGAGGGAGATGAGAAGAATAGTGATGTCGCAAAAGAATTTAAGATACCTCTGAGTACTCTCTCAACCATAATCAGTACTAATATTATAAATGCGAAAGTAACTCTGTCTGTCTGTCTTAACGCTTTCACGACAAAACTACTGTATCGATTTGAATGAAATTTGGTATGGAAATAGTTTGAGACCCGGGAAAAACATAGGATAGTTTTTATCCAACTGCGCAAAAAGAGGTTAATGTTTTTGCACGATAACCGATATACGCGCAGGCGGAGCCGCGCCCGGAGAGCTAGTATAGCATAAGGAGACAATTTATGCTACTCGAACTGTTGCAGTACGGAAGAGAACTACTTAAGGTGAACCATATGATATTTCAAACACTCGATAATTCGTAACATTTTAATCAACGAGAGTCGATTAAATTAAAAAAAAAAAAAAAAACTTAATTTAATTTACAAAATTTCATCAAGTTGAAACACTTTGTATTTAAAATAATTTAAATAACAAGAGTTAATTTAAATACGAAACTACATTTGTAACGAAAGAACTGTGAAATCACTAGCTTAAGAGTAACATGTTGTGGTACAAATTGACGAGAACACGCTAAGTACTATATTTACCATATAATTTTCAGGCGACATTGGTTCATCAAGTTTATCCTAATGTAAATAAACACGGCTTTGGTTGCATTAAAGTGGTAGGCAATGATAACGCTGGCTTTGCTTTGCTGATTTACTGAATCAATAAAAATATTTATAGATGGCGATGGTTTTGGGCATGTCTATAAAATAATTCTCTTGTAAGGTACTGGTTATATCGGAATAAAATATGTATCTTTTTGAATGCTCCCCTGGCTACCAAGTAGAAAATCTGTCGCCAAACACTTAACAGCGTGTTCCAGCAGCAGTCCTTAAGAGCCAGTAAAATTACTAATCGTCACTTCTGACGAAATGCATCTGTTATAGGCAGTGGTTAGTCTTAACATCAGTTGGGTCTCGTGCTTGTTCCGTCACAATCACAAAAAGTGAGGATTATGGAATCCTCCTTATGGGGGAGACCTTTGTTCAATGTTGGACGATGTTGATATGATGTGTAAAGGCGAGATAGAGGTCAAGGTATGACCAGTCAGTGATAAAAACAAAATATTACCAACATAATGCTGCACGGCATCTCCTTTACAAATTAGCCCTTCAAAACAATAGAAACGTATCAGATTGCCATGCACGTCTATAAATAGCAGTGTCCCACGCATTCGCAACTCTAATTGTAGCACTAATTGTACTACACGTAAGGAATTATGCGGAGACAACGAGCTTGGAATCAAGGGATATATGGTATCGTGCTGACGAGGCTTCCAATCTAAATGCGACGCGTCGTAAGACTCTGCTATCTGGTACGATTTCGGTGAGAAAGATGCCTTTGAGCAAATGCAGTCGTCTGCTGCGCAGGGAGTTTCCACAATTCCCCTGTCTCCACTTGAGCCTCGAATGAAAATTAATGGATAGGTATTTTAACAATTTTTAACAGAATTCTAAAAAAGGGGGAGATTCTTAAGTAGATGCGTATATTTTTATTTTTTTATGTACGACTACGAATAACTTCTTGCGAGTAGTACGATTTTTTTATCATTATTTTTTTAATGCAAAAGGACATACTTCCGAGGGGGGCTACCTCGGATATACCAAAATTTCATCTAAATCAGTATGAATTTTATATTCATATAGTAAAAATTAATTTATGCATTTCTTAAATATTTCCTTCCTATGTGTTGTTAAAGAAAACATATTATTACGATCTCACACATCTATACTAATATTATAAAGAGAAAAGATTTGTATTTTCGTATACAACGAATAAACTCAAAAACTACTCGACCGATTTGGATGAAATTTGGTATAGAAATATTTTGAGACCCAGTGAAGGAGATAGGATATTTTTTATCTAACTGCGCAAAAAGAGGTTAATTATTTTTCATAATAAATCTAAGAAGATGTAAAGTTTCCAAAGCCATAAAACTAATTAACACAATGATCGGCACATCTCCCAGCTTCCAGCTTCCTGCATCACATTTATATTAAGATCAGTTAACGGCCGTTCGGACTCCTTCCTTCCAGATCGCCTGTGATCAAATGCAGATGAAACTGAACTGTTTATGGTGATGGACTGAACACATTAATTTGGTAGCTATTTAGCTCAATTCTCCATTTGTCCAAGGCCTGGGTTATTAAATGGGTATGAAGTTTAGTTGAGATGGATGGTGTTGACCCCTATTTCTATTTGTTAGTTGTTGATTTTTTTGGGTACCGTGGTAAAACGGTACCCCACTTTGAAACCTATCGCGAGTTTTATCCATATTAATATATGGATATTATTATTAATCTAGAATATTAATATATTATAATAAGTTAAAACGGAACCCTTCAAGGTAACCATCCGTCTGTATACACAGTCATTTTATTCAGAGTCTGCATCAGAGTACTCTAAAAGATCGATAACAGTATAATTTGGTATCAATAATATAAAAATAAGAGATTTTTCTTATCTTTTTACCTTATTCTAGGTTAGCCTGAACAACATCTTCGACCAGATCATCACTTACCATCAGGTGAGATAGTGGTGAAAGGCTAACCTATCAGGCATTTAAAAAATAAAAATTATTATCGTTATATATCTATAGGGATGAAAAATGGTTTTGATTATCCATATTTATTATAGTATCGTATATAACTTGCTATATATATATATAGTATATAACTTGCTGAAGTCGGTACCATGCTGATTTTAAACACTAACCTCACATTAGCATGATCCGATTTCCACAAGTTATTTCATACTTTTCAGTGCTTACAAGACCATTCATTCGCTAAAAATTGTGTTCATCGTCAATAACAGCAATGATTACTTCATATATTCATATATACATTAAATCCTCCAGGTAAGCGAAAAAATTTTTCAGTTAATTGACTATAACTTAGTTGACCGAGCGAGAACTTAGTTCGAGCGAAGCATATCTGCTTTAACTTACACACAATGCTTCCGTATGACCGGTTGTTCTCCTCTACAGGTCGCATTTCTCAACAGATTCTCACGAAATTTTGTGAGCAGGTTTGATAAGTCAATATACTTATTTTTTTTTGTCAATTCAGTTTTTGGAAATTTTCCAAAATGTCGGAGATTTTCATTATGAGGTGTTGAAAGTATGGACGCCTGCGCTTAATTTAATGGCAATCTCCCTGATACGCACGTCAGATGCATATAAGTGATAGTCTCTCTCTCGTATAATTATTTATTTTCGATGTTTCTGTAGCCAGTAAGTATATTAATTCTGGATACATTACATACTTACTTGGTGGACCCTTTAATCAATTGTAAGCTATGCAAGGGCAGATTCGCGAAGTCTACAGCCACTAATAAACTACTCAACCGTCTTGGATTAAAATTATACGGGACCACATCGGAAGTATACTCGTTCTATTAAAAAAATAATTATCAAAATCGGACAACTCTGTTAAAAGATATGCGTTTTTATACATAAACAAAATTTAAGGTACGCGTCGAATTGTGAAACTCTTTTTTGGAAGTCGTATGATAAACGAATAGAAACTTAAGAGAGTAGCTGGCCATGCAGACGAGCATTCTCAGATAACCCAACCATCATGTGGTGAAGCTCAAGTTCACCCGGGGATTCGAATTATGGACTTCAGCGCGATAGTCCATAGGTACGGCCACCATGCCATCACAGTTTAATCTGTTCCACTTAGTTTGGGTGATATCAGAAATTTTATTTGTTTTTACTATCGAGATAGGTATTTGTTAAATCCCTATAGACATTACCTACATTCACCGAAGCCGAAGGTCTCGCTAATCCAGCACGTGATTGTTTGGTCGACCTTATCTGCGCCCGCGCACGCGGCTAATCCTTACCAATATTTGCGGAAACTTCCATTGTTTGGCGATTTTTATCTTACTTTAAATATGGTATTGATAGTTCAAGGTATATTTAGGTACTTTTCGTAACCAAAAGGGTTAGAAGGTAAGCAGCAGCGAATTTGAAGAACTGCCATCTCAAACTGCGATCCTCAAGATGCTTGACAAGCGCGGGGATTATGGCAAACCTTATTCTTTTTGAAGCGCTCGTATTGAAGATCGCTTAGCTGTTCTGAAACGATCAGCAAAGTTAAGCCACGTCCGCCGCGGTGATGAGTTGGATGGGTGACCGCTAGTGACTTTACTGCTGAGCGCTTCCGTGCTTCGGAGGGCACGTTAAGCCGTCGGTCCCGGTTGTTGTCTTAGGATGGCAGTCGATATAGCATTGTGGTAGGTTATTTTGCGAATGCCCGTCTGGTTAGCTACCACCCTCAAGTAGAAAATCTGTCGCCAAGCACCTAACGGTGTGTTCCGGTAGCTGTCCATGAGAGCCAGTAACTCTAAGTTAGCCTGAACAACATCTTCGACCAAATCATCACTTACCATCGGGTGATATAGTGACTAAACTATCAGGCATAAAAAGAGCGTAAAAGAACAAAGTTTAACTCATAGTCGCTAAAGATGATTTGCGGAACCCTTACAGGCAAAACCTGCATTTTGCCCGTAAATTTAATTCTGCTCAAATATGACCAATTAATCTTTAAAAAATCCGTGTTGATAATTTTAAAATCGGACAACCGCATACATTACTATTTACTGATAGTTTTTTGACTACACTATTGTATTAGGGTTAAGCCTGTGAGAATAGTTGTAATTAATGATTAAATAAATAAATGTGTAAGGTACTATGAATAAACATGTTATTTGTAGGTAAGCTATTATAGGAGCTACAGTATGGATTCCTTCTAAAAGGGTGTTAAAAGAGTCTTACAGGGTCGGCAACGCGTTGGTAACGCCCCTGGTGTTGCAAATGTCCATAGGCGACGGTAACCGCTTACCATCAGGTGTGTCGTCTGCTAGTTTGCTCTCCATTACATAAAATAAACTCAAATTCTCGCGCATTTTGGACAAACAAAAGGTCGTAACCGCCACTCGCAACGCAATTTAACTTAATTGAATTCATGTTTTGTTATATTTTTCTGTACAAACTCTTGATTTATCTGACTCGCCCCCTATATTGTTGCATATGAATCTGCAACATCACATAATTTCACCAGTCCTTGTATTCGCAAACAGGTCGACGCATACGCATATGACGTCACACGCGAGATCATTGAACCCACACGCAGCATACGTTTTCAGGGTTGTCATTTCTTTAACACACGGTTACCATTTCATAGCATGTATAGTGATATAACACGCCTGTATATTCCCTAAGGGGCAGGCAGAGGTGTGTACACACCCACTTTTCTCCAAACAAGTTTTTGTCCCATTCAATAGGGGCGACACTATTTCCATCTACCGAGCATAGTCCCAGACTCCGGTCATTTCTTTGTCAGAAAAACTGCCCGACTCTGGGATTCCAGCCATTCCAGACCGGCTTTTATAACCGACTTTAAAAAATGAGGAGGTCGAGAATCTCCTCCTCATAACTCAGTACATGGTGTACCGATTTTGATGTTTTTTTTAATATTAGAAAGCTGATGTTTGTCATGTGGACCCATTTAAATTTGAGTGATGATGGACCCATTTAAATGACGCCGTAGTATTTGAGTTATCCCTAATAATGCGTATTATAAGTTTGAACTCAGTTTTTATAAATTTTTTTTTGTTCATTATAAACAGACTGTCTGTCAATGAAAGATCCATTTAATGATAAATAATTGCCTACTGTTAAATTCGAAATTTATCAGAGGCAGTAATTCTAGGTTAGCGTGAAGAACACCTTCGATCTCATCAGTTAACGGCAGGTCAATGGTCAAAAAACCTAAATAGCTAGTTTAAAATTAGAAAAAGGATAAATATTCTATATGCTCTTACAACACAAGGACTTTATGAAGAATTCCTATCCTGATGCCTTTTCCTCTTTGTCGGTAGAAGATCGCGTTACTGTACCCTTCGACCAATTTCCATGCCGCCTATTTCGTCGGGGACCTCAGGTGTGTGTAGTTCAACAATTTAGCTTTAAGGGCAATTTACCTTCGGCATTGTTGATAGACATGTGGCAGTAACAATGCCGAAGAGAAGGTACTAATGTGTATGGTGCTAGCATGGTAAAGGGCACTTTGCGAATGCCCGCCTGGCTAGCTACCACCCTTAAGTTGAAAATCTGTCGCCAAGCACCTAACGGTTTGTTCCGGCAGCTGTCCTTGAGAGCCAGTAATTCTAGGTTAGCCTGAACAACAACTTCGACCACATCATCACTTACCATCAGGTGAGATAGTGGTCAAAGGCTAACCTACAAAGCAAAAAAAAAAATGTTGGACGTGGCGATATACGTCCAACATTTTTTTATATGTGTTACCAGGATCATTTTGACTGTTGTCTGTACCTACTATTACATTTGTTTGATATGAATCGATTTGACATTATTTTAATTATGACAATTTTCTTTCATTTTGGTTAAAATGTTGACACTATATTTGACAATAATTTATTTAATTTTGATAGAACATATGATGTATTTAGTTTTAATTGTAATATTATTTTAATTTAATTATAAAACGCAACTATATTTGTATGGGTGTAATTTACCTGAAATAAATTTATTTAGAATTTGAATTTGAAATCCCTGATTTCAGTATATATATTTCATACGGACATTATGACAGCAAAGCCGTGCTGCAGATACTGTAGATATCGACTCGTAGCGTACTGTGATGGACACGATATAGTTATATCGTTAAAAATCCGTTAAAATAAGACATTCGCATCCATGAAAATGTATTGTTTTCTCTAACTTTCGCGCATTTCGTACAAACAATAGGTAGTAGACGCCACGCGCAGCGCTAATTGAGTTTTTTTTTTATTTCATTCACAGACTGCTTGATTTTCCGTTACAATATCCATTGATCAGAACAGCCGAATAGAATTAGTCTCGACTGGTTTTGCTACTTTCATAGTCAAGAACCCGGATATATACTCCGTGAAGAAGTACCTATGCATCCTTATTATGAAACTAGAAAGCTTGTAGGCCTGCAACGGTCTTTAGGTTGCCTAAATGATTTCATTGTAGTAGTTGTAGAATAGTATTTAGTTTATAGAGCGATGTAATTAAAAAATATATACTACGTAAACTTTAAAAATTAAAGAGGCAACAAAACAAATTTCGTCTCCAGGACTGCTACGTGCACGAGTAGTTCTTAAATTATACTAGCGGCCCGCCCCGGCTTTGCTCGGGTAATTACGACTATAAATTGAGACGTAAGCTATCGTTCAATTTGGATCAAATTGCACACGATGTGCAAATCAAATTTAAAATCGGTTCAGCAGTTTAGGAGTCCATCACGGACAAACAACGTGACACGTAATTTATCAGTACTAATATTATAAATGCGAAAGTAACTCTGTCCGTCTGTCTGTCTGTTACGCTTTCACGCCAAAACTACTGGACCGATTTGAATGAAATTTGGTATGGAAATAGTTTGAGACCCGGGAAAAAACATAGTTTTTATCCAACTGCGCAAAAAGAGGTTAATGTTTTTGCGCGATAACCGACATACGCGCGGGCGGAGCCGCGATTGTTAGAGAGCACGTTGTTTACCGACCCTACATAGATGGGATAAGGGAATGAAGACGACGATCAAGTAGCAGCCCTATAAAACTTTATGTCAAAGCTCGCCCTGACCGAAGGGTCCTTTTGAGATCGCCAATAAATTGTATGTGGGCCGGCCAGAGACCTTGATTGGTGATTTCATGCTTTTAAAGGTGATGCAAAGGAAGATTTTTAAGATATCATACTTTTTTATCAAACCGATTTGCAACAATGTAATATATAAAAAACTTTTCAACACACTTGCTCGTAACGGGCCTTTAAATGCACCGATTTTAGTGTCATAATGTTGTCTATTTCGCACGCGAGCTTTTTTAAATCATTATCAAACCAAGGTACTTTAGTTTGCTAAAACTGGAGTACTTCGGTTCGGGACTCTTCGATAAAAGCGATCTCTTCCTGACAACCTTCGGGCAGAAGATAATGAACAAAGAAAGAAGAGGTGATTCAGAATCATTGCTGTGGTAAAGGCTCAACGAAACACACATTTCTAGCCTCTTTAAAGCTGTGTCGGATACACCAGATACTTTTTTTTAAAGTGATAGTGACGGAGCGATCTCTACGCTCACTAGATGTTAAGCAGTAACGTCTGTCACCCTGAGACATACAGTTGTTTTGTCTCATGTGCGAGTAATTTTACTGGCTGTCAAGGACTGTGGCCAGAACACGCTGTAGCTTGGCGACAGACTTTCTATTTGAGGGTGGTAGCGGGCCAAAGAAAAAATCAGCCCAAGCCGGCGGCGGGAATCGAACTATGGACCTGCGGCAAGGTAGCCCATAGTAATAATCGGTCGGTTATCATTGCTTCAAATGTCCGAGAAAAATTAGCGGTGTAAGAGGAAAAATCGTCTTAGAATCCTCCAATAGAATCGCTCCATTTCCCAAGCGTCGCTGAACGCAACGTTCCCATTGGTGCTATTTTTAACTGAATTTCAAAAAAGGAGGAGGTTCTCAGTTTGTCAAAAAAAGTAAGGTAAAGTTCTGTTTGTTTTTTGTATTTGTTACCTCAGGCCTTTTGACAGGGTGAACTGATTTTGAAAATTCCTATTTTGCTTCAAAGCTGATGCTTGTCATTTAGTCTCATTTCAATTTCATCAAAATCAGTCTAACCGTTTTTGAGTTACACCCCAATAACTGAAAAAATAATTACCTAAATTGTCGAAGACGTTCGACCATATTCACAATATTGTGATAATAGGTACTTTTGAACTATCATGGTACCGACTTCAACAAGTTATTTCACATTTTTGGGTGTTAAAGTCGATTCCATTTTTTGGTAAAAAAATTTTTTAACCGTCTTCCACAAAAGAGTTACTTTACTTAGACTAAATTAGAAATTTTTCGCCTGAGTACATTTTTGTTAGGTAGTGCATATCTCCAAGTTGCTCCCATATAAATCTTATCAACTTCGGTCAAGTAGTTTTTCAGTGACATTCAATCTACTGAAAAATTTATGTGCCGTTATACCTTATAACACGACTAGTTGTGCATACTGAGCGGTTCATAAGGAGCTCTTTTTCTTCGAGACAGCTCAGCTTTCCAGGAGACCTTTAGTTAAATACGGAATCTTATACTCCGACAGCCTCGTATGAAGCGCTCGTAGCGAAGTTCGCTTAGCCATTCTGAACCGATCAGCAAAGCTAAGCAACGTCCGCCTCGGTCATGAGTTGGATGGGTGACCGCTGGTGACATTACTATTGAGTGATTCCGTGCTTCGGAGGGCATGTTAAGCCGTCGGTCCCGGTTTTTGTCTTAGGATGACAGTCGTTATAGCATGGTGGTAGGGCAATTTGCGGATGCCCGCCTGGCTATCTACCAACCTCAAGTAGAAAATCTGTCGCCAAGCACCTAACGGTGTGTTCCGGCAGCTGCCCTTGAGAGCCAGTAATTCTAGGTTAGCTTGAACAACATCTTTGACCACATCATCACTCACCATCAGGTGAGATAGTGGTCAAAGGCTAACCTATCAGCAATAAAAAAAAAAGCCACAAAGCAAATGATGACCATCAACCACAACGCGAACAAATAAGCGAATAATTCGTGATTGAAACTTTACAGAAGCACAACGAATGTGACAGTCACGAGCCGAGGTTTATCCTCTTTGCTGGCAGAGATAATAGTCGTCATTACTGTGATCGCTTTGTGAACGACATGCGTTTATGCAAATTGATATGTTTTTGCACGATTACGTATTATACACATCGGTATTGTATTATGCATATGGAATGTAATACATGATGATGGTGTTGTTTAGATAGATAAATGTTTTACGTTACTAGTTAGTTCAATGGTATCCTTATATAGTTTGGGAGCGCTTAAGATCGAGTGTGCGAATTTGCACAGCTGTTGCACAGTATCTTACACCGTGGTTAAGAGATACGAAGGTACATGGTAATATATCCACCGCCGGCCTGAGCTCCACCGCATGGTGGAAAGGCATTTTGCGAATGCTCGCCTGGCTAGCTGCCACCCGCAAATAGAAAATTACGCATTTACATTAAGCACCTAACAGTGTGTTCCAGCAGCAGTCCTTGAGAGAGATAAATTACAGGCAATTGAGAATAAACAACTGTATGTGTCAGTGTGACGGGCGCAGTACAATTCGTTCAGACGAAATGCACTGTTACAGGCGAGTTTAGTCCACTTAACATCTCCGCAGTGTGGCCCATAATGTTGCAGAGGCAGAGCCCAAAAGACAATGCCTGGGACTTGCAATCCGTCCACCAGACTATTAAAAGGCTGTTTTTTTGGAACTAATAGCCCACTTACTAGAATAAAACTCCCCCATCTCTTCTGGTGGATGCCGTAAGAGGCGAGTAACAGTTTAATACCGGAAGGTGGGCAGTGCTATCTTACACTGCGACCCAAGACCCTTGCCAAGCGTGGAGATTAATTTACAAAATAACATATATTATGTCAAACTCCCCCATAGTGGGGTAAATTGAAATAAAATGAATGAAATTAAAATTATTTATTAAAGACACAATAATGAACATAATAACATACAATAATAATTATTAAATAAACAAAACCAAAAATATAAATAAAGGTATTGCTATCCGTCTTTAATTGGACCCATCTCAGCATATGCTGGCTATAAAGCCAGCGCTTCCAATGGATCCAGCGAGTGACGTCGCGGAAGCACAATGCCAAGGCTTTACATTGAGAAGTTAACCGTTAGTAGAGAAATTGATTAGTAACTAAGTAATAAAAGTAAAATCACACAAAAAATAAAGAAGAAAGAAAAAAAGCAAATTAGTTCAACGATACATAACAAAGAACATTAATTTATTCCGAATAATTTAATTAAATAAATGACATTGACAATGGAAGACTAAATGGCACTGGTCTCATGTTTTAAATTTTCGTGCTGTCTTTGGTGAGCACACAGAAATATTTTTAGATTGTGTTCACCAGTGGGCAATCCGGCTGTTACAATATAGCAGAAGAAACCTATTTACTCTCGATTTGAAGACACACATGCTGTAGCCATCGGGAAAATTGACCACGGTAAGTAGTTCCACTCTTTCACAGTACAGATGGCGCCTTTCCGTATGTCTACCTACTCATATAGTTTGTAGCATATCTCTTATAAACACGGCGTTGATGTGTTGCCTACCCGCATTTTTATACGTTAAATGAGTACTTGTATTAGTATTAACGAACAATAGTAAGAAATATGCTATGTTCTTGTTCTCATGTAAGTGACTGTGTAGTCTTTTTAACCGACTTCCAAAAAAGGAGGAGGTTCTCAATTCGTATGTTTTTTTTTTATGTTTGTTACCTCAGACCTCTTGACTGGGTGAACCGATTCTCAAAATCATTTTTTTGTTTGAAAGCTGATGCGTGTCGTTTGGTCACATTTTAAATTTCATCAAAATCGGTCAAGCCTTTTTTGAGTTACACAAAAAAGATTGAAATTTTTTTTTAACAAAAATGGAACCGACTTCAACACCCAAAAGTGTGAAATAACTTGTCGAAGTCGGTACCATGCGCACAATATTGTGATAATAGGTACTTTTGAACCATCATGGTACCGACTTCAACAAGTTATTTCACACTTTTGGGTGTTGAAGTCGGTCCCATTTTTGTAAAAATTTTTTTTTGAGAATAAATTTCTTTAAACCTATATTAGTTATCTTATTTGCTCGCTCGTGCACGGGTGCCTACATTACTTAAACTTGCGGGTTTAATAATTATCTTTTTTAATTAATACTCGTATTACTCGTTATAGGACCACAAGGGTCGTTCAATACTTTTTGTTTTTGCTGGATCTGTTTGAATCACAGTCCAGTTCAAAACTAAAATATCTAATACAAAAAAAATCTCATGTCACAGTGTTTATAACAAAACTCCTCCGAAACGGATTCACCGATTCCTATGAAATTTTGTGTGTATGTTTAGTTACTAGCTTTCCGGGCGCGGCTCTGCCCGCGCGTGTGTCGGTTATCGTGCAAAAACATGAACCTCTTTTTGCGCAGTTGGATAAAAACTATCCTATGTTTTTCCCAGGTCTCAAACTATTTCCATACCAAATTTCATTCAAATCGGTCCAGTAGTTTTGGCGTGAAAGTGTAACAGACAGACAGACAGAGTTACTTTCGCATTTATAATATTAGTACTGATGTCTGAGACGGGGACTGAGGGCGTAAACTATTTTTCAAGTTCGTCAAAATATTCAAGATATTTGTTAATGCTTGTTAAGTTCGAGTGGTACAGTGCTACTACTAAGGTGTTGTATTTAGGTATGTGAGTGGCGCAAATGTCAAATAACTGCTCTCGGGACAGATCTCGGTAATCGAGCAATACGTTAATCTTTACCTTTTTGCATAGTGGTAGGGCATTTTGCAAATGCCCGCCTGGCCTGGCTAGCTACCACCCTCAAGTAGAAAATCTGTCGCCAAGCACCTAACGGTGTGTTCCGACAGCTGTCCTTGAGAGCCAGTAATTCTAGGTTATCCTGAACAACATCTTCACTTACCATCAGGTGAGATAGTGGTGAAAGGCTAACCAATCAGACATAAAAAAAACCTCTGTATGTACAAAGATACAGTTTCCACCATGTGCAATTGTTGGTCTACAATAACTGGCAGCTACGTTATAGTTATCAAAGTTAATGCAAGCTAAAAATTCTTCATTGAGCCAATGCTCAATCAATAATAAAATATTATGATCGCCGTGTCCTCCAATATCGGATGCCTAAACCTTCTCGGCCACCTGGACTCGGCATTTCTGCCGAAATTTCGTGCTCCAACTGTATTACTTTAACCGTCATAGGGGACGGTGCGCGGCCATCAACCAGACTACTAGACTTCATCTGATCGAAAGAAGTGTTTTTCAAACACTTAACTCTCGGTATGATGTCGCTACCCTTCTATTTTTGTAAATATGATTAGAAACACTATCGCGCGCTAAGCGAAAATCATATTTTACAAATTATTGCAGTACAAAATTTTGTGCCGCGCACCGTCTCCTAAGTAATACAATTGAAGCACGAAATCGAGTCCAGGTGGCCGAGGAGGTTTAGGCATCCGACGCGATATCGGAGGACGCGGTTTCGATTCTCGCCTTGGGCATAACAGGCAGTACAATGTAGAATATTTCAATATTAAAATTTGTAATTGACCTTCATAAGAGCGTCGTAGACGCCTAAATTGAATAAATGATTTTAAATTTGAACTGAATTTGAACATTTTGTATTACAATAATTTGTAAAAAAATCCAACAAAACTAACTTATAGTTTTGTTATTCAGAGACCGATAATTTTGCTGGGACAGCTAGTATTTATATACATACCTACTAGCTTTCCGGGCGCAGCTCCGCCCGCGCGTATGTCGGTTATCGCGCAAAAAACATTAAAACCTCTATTTGCGCAGTTGGATAAAAACTATCCTATGTTTTTTCCCGGGTCTCAAACTATTTCCATACCAAATTTCATTCAAATCGGTCCAGCAGTTTTGGCGTGGAAGCGTAACAAACAGATAGACCGACAGAGTTACTTTCGCATTTATAATATTACTGCATGTTATTGTGACAGAACAAGCTCGAGATCCACCTGATGTTAAGCGGTTACCTCTGCCTATAACAGATGCAGTTCATCGTTCAAGTGACGAATTGCACTGCGCCCGTCACCTTGAGACATAGTTGTTAAGTCTCATGTGCCTGTAATTTCACTGGCTCTCAAGGACTGCTACCGGAACACACCGTTAGGTGCTTGGCGACAGATTTTCAACTTGAGGGTGGTCGCTAGCCAGGCGGGCATTCGCAAAAAGCCCTTCCACCATGTGGTGAAGCTCAAGCCCGCGGCGGGATTCGAACCATGGACCTGCTGCGCGGCAGTCCATAGCCAATGCCACTGAGCCATCACTGCTTCAAAAGAGAGCAGATATGAGCTAACGACGGCCGATAGGTTGCTTAGCAGCTCTCATCGTAGCCGTAAATCGTTCGTAGTCTTCTATGTAAACAAATCATCACATAGCTTGCTAAACACAGCACAATCAAGACATAAGAAGTAGAATTGCCACAACAATTCTAGGAAACAGCAGTTTTTCACTACATTATATCGCAAAGATAAGGAAATCAACGCAATAATTATAACTGTGTTGTACTCGTACTGTTCAAAACAACAATCAACTAATTGCAATTGAAGTTGCAGTGATACAATGTAAGAAAAAACAGATGAGTTAAATTAATCTTTAAAAAAAACACAATATTACAAAATTAGAAATGTACGAGGGTCAAAATTTGATTTAAACCCGCGCCATCCACCCTTATAGCCGGGGCAAGCTCTGACATTTAAGCTAACATGACAATGACTCATAACTGTATTTTTTCCTCTCGTTCTTTAATCATCGTATGGAGATGGAGCGACACCTATAGTTCAATTTACTTGAGTATAATTTTCCCTCTCGTAAATTTTTAATTTTGTCATGTAATCCGCAAAGCATGCGTAAATGCAAATTTATTATATGTAACTAAAAAAAATAAGAGCACAATATTATATTAATCAAGGTGAAAATAAAAATTACTTGAAGAGAACACTAAATTTAGGTATTAAATAAAAACCTATAACATTTCCGGGCTTTGTAACAAAACCGACGACGTGACACCAGAGACAACTAAACGGAATAGTTTCCGAGGCATATCGCTTTTACACGGATCATCATCAGGGGCCGTTTCAGCCATATTAGGAGCTTGTATAGCAAAAAAAGATAAAAACATTTTTACCAACAAAAAAAATAGACTTCAAACATAAAATACACATGTTTCTAGAAGATAATGAATAGATTCAGGCGTTACTTTGCGGAAATTCATATTTAATAAAAACAAATATTTTAAAATATTGAAAACATTTAATAACATTTAATAAAATAAAACACTTAAAAATGTAAAAACATATATCTAGTGAAAATTCCGCCTAAGTTTTTAAGTTATTTTTCGGAACTCCGCAACGATGATTTATACTCACATCTTACTCACGATAAATGTGACCAAATATATCATTAACTAATTAGTGTTGAAAATGTACATATCGGACCATGGATTCCATCGAAAGCTGGTAGGTCCTTGTCGTGTGCTCTCATTTAAATTTGAGTGAGATCTGACGAGTAGTAATTGAGTTATCCATAATAATTAATACTTATTTTACGTTTGAGGTCAGTATTTTTTATAGTATTATTTCTCAATAGGTAATTAATTATAGAAAAGTATTCTACACGCGCATAAATATCAATAGTACAAATCACAATTAACTAGATTAGATTGACGAAGCACCGAGAGTTGACAACAGACCGATCGACATGCCCATTAGATATATATATGTCGACAACAAGTATTTCCCCCTTTACGTTTTAGTAATCGGTTAACAATATGGTTATAATTTTATTCTGATCTCTTTTCATTGTGACGCCAATAATAAGTGGGCGATTCAGATCAATTAGGACAGAAATTAAAATAAAACATTAATTGAAGACAATCTTAATGCGCGCTGCCCGTGGGCGACTATAGTACATTACTGCAGCGGCCAGCAAAGGAGGCATTGATGGACGAACGTGTAAATGTGGGCAGTGGCGAAGCTGAGGCACACATACGTAAGTCCATCAATGCCTAGTTGTGGGCAAGGCTTGTATAGTGCTTTTCTCAAATAATGCGCGGAAATTAAAACAAAGTAGTACCTAGGCAGAATTTTTTATTTGAAGATACAGTTGTTAAATGTACAATTTTCAATAAACAGCGTTCTATTTGCAAGCCAGATCGAAATTTAAATAAAACCTTTGATAAGTTACCTCCTTGGTTGTCATGCTTAGAATTAAAAGATCGTACCATTTTTAAATTACACGACAGATATGAGTTTACTATGCAATTTATTTGGCCGCTAGACACGACAGATATAGATTTTCATACATTTTTTGCCGGCCGCTGCGCGCATGTATTTGGCCAGTACAGAAATTTTGATTTATCTCGAAGAAGGTTGTCAAAATAATGCTCACATTTCCAAGCATGTTTGAGAAAAGATCTTTTGTCTGTCCGAAATATGTAAAAATTACTTTTTACATGTACGCGAAAGTTCTATTTACATTTTTTCAACGTTGTTTTTTTAAGGCTAGAATGTAATGAGCGTTTACCATACAAGCGTAGTTTCGTCATATTTAAAGCAACGATGGCCGAGCGGTAATAGCTATGGACTGCGGTGCCGCAGGGCCATGGTTCGATTTCCACCGCCCCGGCTTGAGCTTCACCGCATAATAGAAGGGCATTTGGCGAATATTCGCCTGGCTAGCTACCACCCTCAAGTAGAAAATCTGCCGGTAAACAGTGCGTTCCTTCAACAGTCCTTAAGAGCCAGTAAATTTATAGGCACATGCGACTTAACAACTGTATATCTCAGGGTGACGTTGTACAATTCGTCTTGTGACGAAATGCATCTGTTATAGGCAGAGGTTAGTCCACTCAACATCAGGTGGGCCTCGAGCTTGTTCAGTTACAATCACATCAATGAAACATGAGTTGGCTATAATGTCATCCATTGACATTCTAGCCCGTGGGCAATGTGAATATATTACAGTTCCAAAAATATTATTACACATTAATTACGTATCAAATAGATTGAACTGTGTTTTTTTTTTGTACCTAATAGGTTAGCCTTTGACCACTATCTCACCTAATGGTAAGTGATAATGGGGTCGAAGGTGTTGTTCAGGCTAACCTAGAATTATTGGCTCTCAAGGACAGCCTGCCGGAACACACCGTTAGGTACTCGGCGACAGGTTTTCTACTTGAGGGGGTAGCTAGATAGGCGAGCATTCGCAAAATGCCCTACCACCATGCTATAAGGACTATCATCCTAAGACAACAACCGGGACCAACGGCTTAACGTGCTCTCCGAAGCACGTGCGCGCTCAATAGTAATGTCACTAGCGGTCACCCATCCAAATCCTGACCGCGGATGTTACTTAACTTTGATTAAGAATAGCTAAGCAAACTTATTTGGGTTGGTTGATAAAAACATATGAGTTAACTTGAGAATCTTCCTCTATTATACGTCACTTAAAAAAGGTAGTGTTATTGACCTTACCCAATCTTTAAAGATAGCGTAAACAGTTTTACGTAAAACCATTTTAGAGTTCAAGGTACCTGACTTCGAAAACAAGGAAAAACTTCAATGTGACCTTAGCTCACATATTTTATATCACAATAATGTAAAAAAAAGATAGTTCCTAAAGGATTACCCCAGGGTTTTCGTCTGGGCCCTGTGTTATTGTGTGTGGTAGGAAGGTCTTGCCTTATCACGAATTAAAATTTAAATTGAGGACAGCAATTTATTTGCCAAGGTTGGTGTAATCCTCGAAACGGCAAATTAATTCAGTGTATATTTGAAAATGCTATCAGCAAACAATCGGTTAATAGGTACGCAAGAGGTGCTAATGTAGCCTTTTGTGAGCCTAATGAACAGCAACACACCATCGATGCGTTAAATCCGTTTTTGGAGATTTTTAAGACTTTAACCGGAAATTCTCTCATGCTGTTTAAGAAAGTTGATGAATCGCTCTTGTTTTGTTATAAAACAGCAAATTTAATTTTATGGTACACATGGTTATTGGTCAAATGCTAACAACCTCTTAGGGTTGACTTCTGATAGTCCTAACAAACATTTTGAGATGTTTTTTTTGTCTTTTTGTTGTGTTTTTTTATTTGTTTTTGGCGAAATAAGCACCAGGACCACCTGATATTAAAAGTTTCTTGTGCCTGTAATGTATTCATATTTTTATTACTTTGCTCGATTCAAAACTCTAATTAAAAAACGCGCTCCCTTTGAAATAAGTTTTGAATATCTACATCAAGTAATAAAACAATATGAAATAATACATTACAAGTACAAGAGACTTTTACTATCAGGTGTTCCTCGTGCTTAATCCGTAAAAACACACAAAAAAAAACTCTAAATGTTTGTTAGGACTAGCAGAAGTCAACCCTAAGAGGTTGTTAGCATTTTACCAAAAACCGTGTATACTATAAAAATAAAACGGAGCAGATTTCTAACACAGACTAGTATGAATAATTGGTAAGTCCGTATAATTATAGCTAATTCAAATTACTCTGAACTCCCATTTTCAGAGTCCGTCATCCAAATATTATTCAAACTTTTCAGTGTTAAAACTCGGTTCCTTTTTTTATTCTTTTTACCAGACTGCTAAGAATAGTAATGTTTTTCACGCGTATCTTGTATGCATGTTTGTTTGTAAATTTCTTTATTGAATTATTTTGTGAAAATTGGTAAGCCCAAAGCCTAGTTTCTAGTCTATTCAAACAACAACACATGTTCAAACACATACATGCAAAATATCTGTTATTTCGAACACATGGTATAAAAAAATATGATGAATGTGCGTTTGTTTAGAAACCTCTTTGAAGACACTTCCCGTAAGTTAGTAGAGTCCTGCTTTACGCCTATTGCTCAGCAACATCAGGGGAATGCGGGTAGTGGCCCGCGCTCAGCCGGCGCACTTTTCTCCTTTGTTGCTTTTTACGCCATCTAACTTCAGAATATAGAACAGTCCTAATATTTTTATATATGCCGGGAATGGTACGGCGAATCGTTTTGTTCTTTACACGACTGCCCAATTGTTATATTTCCAGGGTTCATGTATGTATGTTTGTGAGTTTCTTTATTGCACCATAACTTCTAAACGGCTAAACCGATTTTAATTAATAATGTATGAGATATCATTAGAATTGTCTTGATAACACAAGTGACACTAGGTAAATAAAAAAATAAATAGGCGGTTTTCACACGCCATATTGTGAAAAAAAAAGTTTTTTTCTTCAAAGCCCATCGAGTATGGTACCTAAATGAAATGGCTTTAAAAAAACTTATAAATATATAACTTGCAGTTTCAATTTCAACGGAACGATAAATCGCTTACGGTTTTTTACTTCTTTTAATAATTTATACTTGTTTATTAAACCTATTTAATATAACTATATTTATTAAACCTATTAATGCCCCGTGGGGTGCCGGGTTAGAATTGCATCTCCCCATACATGGGTGTCGTAAGAGGCGACTAAGTGAAAAATACTGGAGGGTGGGCATCAGAAAGAATTGCCAACTTACACTGCAACCCCCAAGATGCCTGCCAAACGTGGGGATTATGGCAAATACCCCCTTAATAGGGGAGGCTGTGTTCAGCAGTGGACGATCCGTCTGTTACAGTATTAAACCGATAGCAGATATCGACATGTATTTGATCACATGTCGATTTTAAACATACGAGTAATCGATTCTTGCGGTTCATGATGTGAGTAACCGCGAAAACCGCAGTCAACGTGAACACTACTGCTGCGTAAGTGCTTTAGGTAAACAGAATGTACATTTTATGTTTGGTTGACTTACCTAGTGATATAAAAACGTGACCTAGCAACACAGTGTGGTGTCAGGGATTTATTATACTTCCTGTCATGGCGCAGCGCAGTAAGGTGCACCGAATAAGTATGAGCTTATTTTTTCCTTATCAAATATTAATATAATTCCTTATCAATTAATATTAGTATAATTCCTTATTCTTACTAGGTTCTTACTGGGCCGCTACTACACTTCAACGAAGTTTCGTTTTTCGTGTTACGAGCGACACTTTAGACAACGAAAATTGAATTTGTAGTACGAAGTTCGTTGTTTGATATAGTCTATGGTCGGACCGCATCGTTCATCACAAATCTTGCCACGCTATGGAATCACCCATACTACTCTGAGAACGCTATGATGCCTCAATAAGTTTTAAGTCTTAATGAAGAGAAATTAAAGAGCTTTCCACATGGTAAGAGTCTGAGCGTCCTAATAGTTATGGATCAGTGAGAGGTCTCGATACTGCTGTAGAAAATACAGGCTAGGTATTTAAAATTTACGTTAATGTCTTTGTTCTCCATAGGTATTTATATCCTCGTTAGTATTTGTGTTCTTTCTGCATATTTAGAACTCGACTTTAACTACTTAGAAGCAAACGAATAAATTATAATTTCCTATTTGGAAAACGTACAAACAATACGAATCCGATTTACAAAATATATTCAGAATCTTTAAAGGCAAATGCTTGCAAGTCTCGAATGAAGTTAAAAAAAATAAGGAAATACGTGTTTTGCGGATACGAATCATTCGGACACGAAGTCCGAAACTTCGACCCATCACTTAGCATCAGGTGAGTGAGATAGTGGTCTAAAGCTCACCTATAAGGCATTAAAAAAACGACCTTTATATATTTTACACTTAAAATTAGTCTCAGTATCGTATCTTTCACACGTTGACCATACCACGAGCCCTACTTACGAGCGCAAATTCCATTTATAATATCACGTATCTCAATTGGTGGGGCAATTGGCAAGTTTACCTCATCAGACGGTATATCCTCTCCTCCCACTTGGGACAATTGAACACGTATCAAATTCTTAGGTTACTTTAGTGGACTTGTTATATGTGATATTTCCGCGGAATTAGGGCCTTAAGTGTTACCTGGGCAAGCGAAATTAGGATGTAGTGAGACTCGTGTTACCTTAGTACTTATTCTTGTGTTACACTATCATTTTCGTCACAGGTGACGAATTGCGCCTTTCACTTTTTTTTAGGTTAGCCTTTAACCACTATCTTACCTGATGGTAAGTGATGATGTGGTCGAAGATGTTGTTCAGGCTAACCTAGAATTACTGGCTCTCAAGGACAGCTGCCGGAACATACAGTTAGATGCTTGGCGACCGATTTCCTACTTGAGGGTGGTAGCTAGACAGGCCGGCGTTCGAATAATGCCCTACCAACATGCTGTAACGACTGCTATCCTAAGACAACAACCGGGACCGACGGCTTAACGTGCCCTCCGAAGCACGGAAGCGCTCAGTAGTAATGTCACCAGCGGTCAACCATCCAACTCATGACTGCGGCGGACTTTGCTTAACTTTACTGATCGGTTCAGAACGGCTAAGCAAACTTCGCTAAGAGCGCTTCAAAATGACACAGAAAGTTGTTAGGTCTCATGTACCTGTAATTTCACCGGCAACTTTTTGACCCGCATTGACTTAAATTATTTAATTTTTAATTTTATTAGGGTGAGGTTGTTTTCGATGCTTATTGAAATGTTTCAAGTTATTCCAAGATATTATATATCCTCCTGTTGTAATTTGAAGCAATGGTGGATCAGTGGCATTAGCTTTAGACTGCCGCGCAGCAGGTCCATGGTTCGATTCCCGCCACGGGCTTGAGCTTCACACCTGGTGCAAGGGCATTTTGCGAATGCCTGCCTGGCTAGCGACCACGCTCAAGTAGAAAATCCGTCGCCAATCACCTAACGGTGTTTTCCCACAGCAGTCCTTGGGAGCCAGTGAAATAACAGGCACATGAGACTTCACAACTATGTATCAAGGTGACGGGCGCAGTGCAATTCGTGACTTATGAAATGCATCTGGTATAGGCAGAGGTTAGTCCGCTTAACATCAGGTGGGCCTCGAGCTTGTTCCGTCACAATAACATAAAAAACCTTGGTTGTTAAACAACTTATCGAATAAAAAAACGTTAACGTTATTAACATGCTATTGGAAGTCGGGACTCGAAACGCGATAATATTCAGTTTTGTAGGGTCGACAGTTATTCCAGATTTTCAGTAAAAATATTCAACTGCATATAAATGTCTCGAAGGAAGTTTTCTAAATTTTCTTTTATATTGCTGATGGACAGTACTAAAGACAATGAAGCTGGCGCTTACGTCGGCTTTAGAATAAGTATTGCTAGAAAAGGACAACGTCACCAGCCTTTTGGGTACCCAATGGACTTTGAGTAGGACAGGAACCATGGACCTGAGCTCTTTTTACAACCTGAGATTTGCTTTTGGTAGAAATCAGAGTTCAACATGGGAAATGGCATACCGCTTTGCATAAAAAACTAGTTTCGTCATATTTTATATATCAAGTTTTCAAACTCGGTAAAAAAAATGCAAGCATATCCGTGAGTTTAAAATCTATGCTTAGCCGCAAAATTTTCACGAAGTTTTGAAAAAAATATATATTAACAAATATAATAGATTCAGTCGTATTATTTCATAATTTTTTAAGTGTTTTATTAAAATATTATTTTATGTTTTCATAAAATACTTTTAAAACTATTTGTGATTTCCGCAAGGCAACGCCTGAATCTATTCATTAAAAAAACATGTATGAGATATTTTCTTATTTTCACTATTATGACAATTAATAAAACACAAATATAGCAAACCAATAAAAATGCATATATACAAAGCTCAAAGACATACATGCAAAATTTAACCGACTTTGAACAATTAGTATTTAAATTATAACGAAAGTAGGTACATTTATAATGAAAACGCTATTGTACACTTCTCTGCATCAAATTTACATAGACAGAGAATGTTCTTCCGTATTCATTTTGTCAAATCGCCAACAACTAATCAAATTTACCTTCCTTCACGAATCTCACGTTCGTACAGAATACATAACAGTCACTACCTGGGTTTGCATTGACCTTATAAGGTTACCTTAACGCCGGCACAGATTACTTAGCTGTAGTTAGTTGGGTGCAGAATTGTCAAGTTCGATATACAGAGTCACAAAGTCACAAACTTAGCTGTGTATAATTCTTTGCATGGTGCTATAGAACATTTTGCCTGCCTGGCTAGCTACCACCCTCAAGTGGAAAATATATCGCCAAGCACTTAACCAAAATATGTTCTAGTTAACAATATACATATTAATTATGAATATATAATAGGTGTTTCTTTTTAATATTGTTAAGTTTGCAATAACGCCTGCTAGGCGAATTAGCTCAATAGGTTAGAGCATACCCCGTCTAAAGGGGTGGATGGACGCGGGTTCGAATCTCGCACATGACTATAATTTTTTCACTCGTAAATTTGTAATTTTGTATTATAATAGGTGTTTTAAAAAATATTATATAAAATGTGCTCAAATAATTTTTTACATGTGATTATCGCTAAGCACGCGATAGTGCTTATAATCATATTTTGGTAGTGACATAATTGCGAGTTTGAAAAAGCACTTCTTTCGATCACATGAAGTCTAATGGTATGGTTGATGACCGCGCACCGCCGCGCCGCGCCGCTTAAGAAGGTTAAAACAAAGTTTCGGTTTGAACGAGTGTGTTCTGGTGGCCGAGTGGTTCAGGCATCCGGCGCGAAATCGGAGGACGAGGGTTCGATTCACGCCCGGGGAAACATTTCAGTTTGATCACTGGGTTTACACGTGGTCTTCTTTAATGCACGAGGTGGTAGGTAAGTAGTTAGGTACCTATAAAGATGTCTATCATAATTTCATGCTACTATGTAACCGTTCAAAATTTTAATACAAATATTATCAAACTTATCTTATGACATTTGGACCTGATATAAGGTTTTGACTGTCTATACATTTGTATATATATTTGTTTAAAGTCTTTTTTTCAATATATGTACAGTATATTTAATTTGGTATTATTTTTAGAAAGTCAGTTAACTAATTAACAGCGCAGCTTTTTTTTCCTGTGGAAAGGGACTAAAGCTGCACCTTAGCTGAGCATAATCCTGTTGGCCTTTAAATTAAATAAGATAATTATTTAAGTATTATTCCTTGTAAACTTGGTGAAGGCAATAAATTGAGTCTTTATTTATTTAAATGAATTAGGCCTAATTTCACCATACCATGTTTGTTTACGCTAAATCAGGCATTAGCTAATGGGTCTTTAAAAATAACAGAGCTGTTAAATCAGTCTACGTTCTATGAAGTTAACTGAATTAATCATCCATTAACAGTTGGTGGGACACTCGGTTCAGTTAACAGTCCGTTAAAAGGATTAACAAGGCGTCAAATAAATAACAGAGTATGGTGAAACTAGGCCTTATTCTGACTGTTGAGCGCATACACGTATAGACGTGTTTACCACCCGCACAAATAAGTTGGTATTGTATATGCATAAACTGCAGTGCGTGACTCCATCGGTCTACTTACTGGCCTTTCCTGCCGACAACACGCGTGACAGGAAGCAGGAAGGCTGACAGACGTAAGTGACATTTTAAACTATGACAGGTTTGAATCAAACTTGACATGAAGATCGGTTCGTACCAGCAACTAACTGCTCTATTAATGAACTGTGTTTGTTATAAAATTACAAATTTACGAGAGAAAAAAGGCATTAGAAAGAAAGAAAGAGTTTATTTTGAACATATGGAACACATTTTTAGTAAAATAATACGGGATAACTCACATCAATAATCAGTCAGATAGCGTGATCAGTTATCACGATCACGTGAGTTATCCCGTATTATTTACTAAAATGAGTGAAAACCACGTTAGTTTTTATAATAAGAAACACAACAGCAAAACATACATGTACGTGTCTTCTATCCAAAATTTGATAATTACATTTAAGCTTTTTTTTATGTTATTGTGATAGAACAAGCACGAGGCCCACCTGACGTCGAGTAGACTAACCTCTGCCTTTAACAGATGCATTTCGTCATAAGTGACGAACTGCATTGCGCCCGTCGCAGTGAGACGTACAGTTGTTGAATCTCATGAGCTTATTCTACTAACTCTTATAAAGACACTGGAACACACTTCCCGTAACTGTCCTGGCGGTGATTATATTAGGTGTTTGGACCACCAGAATAATAAAAATTTGCATTTGTCATAATTTGTTATGTATTAAATTCATTAGGTATTAAAAAAATATTTGACATTGTATAAAATCTTCTCCGAATCTCGCGTTTTATGTGATAAAATACAATTATTAGACAACCTAACATCAAAATTATATATATATATGTGTATGCATAAAAAATTATTTGCTGTCATAGATGTCATAGACAAACAAAATTTGTAACCGGGAAAACAATATACATGTGATTAGTTCTAAGTTTTGTTTTTTTATTCTGCTAATTTTTTATTTTGTGTTAAACTTTACCGACATTTGATGGGCCTATGTGCCTAAAGTAAAGTTTTTGATTTAGATTTTTTTATGAGCCAACATTTTCGCTTATGTTATGGATCGAAACTATATCTTTCAAAATCTCGATATTCTTTAAAAACGCCTAAGCAGTCCGACCCGGGTATGAAACCCAGGGCGTCGAGTTTCCAAGCGACGCTTCACACCACCACACCAACGAGGCAGCGGCAACGTTAATTCATTCCTTAGAATCTAAGTTGATCTAAATACCTTTAGTGAACGAGTTTTTTTATCTGCCACTTGATGATCGGTAATGTTGCACTCTATTAGGCAAACCGTTGTTATCTCAAGTGATTTGAAATGGGAACACAATCTAGGGACTCCAAACAATTAACTGCCGACCCTTATCTTAATTTAAAAAATAACGAATTATGAGTCGATACAATTTGTACTTCAACCGACTTCAAAAAAAAAGGAGGTTCTCACTCCTCCTTTTTTTGTTTATATCGTATGTTTCTTTTATGTTTGTTACCTCAGAACTTTTGACTGGGTGAACCGATTTTGATAATTTTTATTTGGTCCCATTTAAATTTCATCAAAATAGGTCAAACCATTTTTGATTTACACTCCAATAACTTAAAGATATATATCTTGATGATATAGTCGTTGACAATGAATGAGATCTGACCATTAGTATTCGAGTTAGCCCTAAATAATGCGAATTGGATTGCCTTCGAGCTTCGACTATATATTGATGTTTTCATATGCACTTATCGGTGTAAAATGAACAAAAAAGACTGTATATGCTGTTTTGGTATACTTTTTTTTGTTTTAGAATATTTTCTGTTTGAAGTCGTTTTTTTTGTACAGATTATTATCGTTGTTTTTCGACTTTTTTTGTTCCATATATACAGTAAGGGATTCATACAAAAATCCGACACAACTCTGCCAGTTATTATTGTTTATATCACAACAGGTTTCTATGTGAGTATCACCGTTTTTACGACAGAGCAAAAATAAAAAACTTAAATTAAAAGGCACGTTTTTTAGTTATGGTCAACCTTATTTTTTTACTTATTGTTTTTATCATCCTTCGTTACGCAATCCACCATATACACATCAGCGAGAGTCTTATTTGTCGGTTGCTACAGCAGTCCGGCCTGTCTTACTCCGCACTTTAGTCACAAAGCTGCAGGTGTGTGCCGCGTCAGAAGAGATCAGAGCTATGCGTAGCTATGTGATAGAAAGAGAGACGCCTTGTAGGTGAATATACATATTAGGTACTCCGTGTTTTGCGAGCTGAAGTGCACTTTATTGCTTCGTAGGTAGAGTCGCTTATTCATTGGAATGGATTTGCCGAGTGATTCTTCTGGACCTATTTATTCTGTGCCGCAGTGTCAAAAGTGCCTCAAACCAGAACTGTGTTTACTTTGCAGCCTGCAGGGCACTGTGGCTAGTGAAATTATTGGACGAACGGGAAATAAAAACTGACGTTTCGGAGCCTGCCCTTCTAGGATATGGATGGACATACTTAGTAATAGATCCGCTAGATCTTAGGAGGATTCTCGACCACCTTATACGGCCCCACACGTCTGAGGAGCAGTCTTGGTGACTTGGGCCGCCCCTCCATAGGCGCAGAGATCCGATCGAGCCTTCCACCGAGGCACCAAGGAGATGGTAAATCCTAACGCAGCCCCATCTTGTCCCACCTCAGCTGCGCGGCGGACTGCCCAGGAGAGGTTTTTAGTGGGTTCAAGTTACACATCCCCTTCCGCCACCCCCGTGGAGAAAGGGAAGTGAAAAGGCACTGACAACATTAAAAAACAAAGTTCTTGAATGGATTCCTAAAGCATTGCATCTAGCAAACAAGATTCCTTCACAACTCCAAAACATCCTTTACAAACAAACACGTCCAAGATTAAAATCTCCAGACAATCTACTCCAGACATCGACATCTTCCTCCATCCAATGCCAACATTACCCAGATGGATATCTCAGTAATGCCAATCTCGAATCATCCGAGTACAAGGTCGCAAGGATAAGGCCAATGCACAGATAGGCCGTTGGCGTAAAGTGGCCCAATTGTAGCTTCCCGACCCATAAGGAAGTGAGCCACTGAGTCATGGACGTCCGGTACAGCTTGATGAAGTTTTACGTTGATTTTAGAACCGTGAGAATGTGCCAAAAATTATGCAGGGTTGTTTAGATGGGGTGGGGTTATCCTGTTGAGGAAATAATTTACGCCGGTATATTTTTAATTTTTTTATGCCTGATAGTTTAGCCTTTGACCACAATCTCACCTGATAGTAAGTGATGATGTGGTCGAAGATGTTATTCAGGCTCACCTAGCCAGAATTCCTAGGTTTAGCCTGTTAACAACTTCGGCCGCATTCAAGATTGTGGACAAAGACTTACATATCATAAATAAAAAAAAGAAACGTAATTTGTAGAGGAAAACAACCGGACCTCCGCCGGGCTATACGAAAGCATTTTGTCTATGCTGCAACGGAGACATATCGCGCTTGTTCGGTCAATGACCCTTTCTTCCATGAAGATCAGAAAAGGCGTACGATAGTTATCCTCAGTCAAACATATAGACCAAGTTATCACAGAGACCACGAGACTCGTATAATTACTCACAATCCCAACATAGAGGTTCGATTACATTGTTATCTGCTAATTAAATAAATAAACAAACGCATGACGACAATATTGACTCTTGTCGAGTAAATACTGGACGGTCATGTGACTTATTATCGTGAGAAATGGCATATATATGTGCATAATTTGTAACCAATGCAAATAAGGTAAGTACCTACAGTGTCTGTAAGGAACTAATAATGAAGTTGTACTAGTTATTAGTGGAAGTATAATAACTCTGTAGGAGATCGTCCGGGGAAGTCTGCCACCGTCTGAAACAACTTTGTCTCAGGGAGGTGGGCGCAGTTTGTCACTTGTGACGAACTGCGTCTGTTATAGACAGAGGTTATCGTTTGTGTAGAACACCATGTGGGTCTTGTGCTTATTCCATCACGATAGCACAATAGTATATTATGATACAAGTGGGCTAAGTTGCTCATTATACACGAGGCTGTAGGTCGCCGTAGCCGTAGGCGAGGGCGTAAATTAGCAGAGTGTATACTTAATGCCCGCCTGGCTAGCTACCAGCCTCAAGTAGAAAATCTGTCGCCAAGCACCTAACGGTGTGTTCCGGCAGCTGTCCTTGAGAGCCAGTAATTCTAGGTGTTTTTTTATTGCTGATAGGCTAGCCTTTGATCACTATCTCACCTGATGGTAAGTGATGATGTGGCCGAAGATGTTGTTCAGGGTAGCCTAGAATTACTGGCTCTCGAAAAGGATAAAGGTTTTTTTTTATTGCTGATATGTTAGCCTAAACAGCATCTTTTAAACCATATTATCACTTACCATCAAGTGAGATGGTGGTCAAAGGCATAAAAAATTAGGCATAAAAAAAGATCAGAGAGCCTTATTCGGCGGCTATTCTTTTTGATCGGATTTTCAACGAAATTCATTAGTTTCATTGTTGTAGGTGCACTTTCATTAACAAGCTGTTATCTCTTAGGTTATAAATGGATATCAAACATATTTATACTGCCACTCTCTCGTGATATCCTTGTCCTCTGATCACACAGTCTCAACTCATTTAGATAAGAGTGATTAATTACTTCTTTTGTTATTTTGAGCCATTGAGAGACGGATTTAGTCTTGTAAAGGAGGATAGTGACTACATAAAAGATTAGAGAGTGAATAATAATATAGGCAATATTTAACCAGCAGTGGGTTATAAATATGTAGGTTTAAAGAACGTTATACTAAAAGTTAGGGTTTTCTTAAATGTTATTGTGACGGAACAAGCTTGAGGGCCACCAGATGTTAGCGGACTAACCTCTGCCTATAACAGATGCTCTTCGTCACAAGTCACGATTTGCACTACGTCCGTCACCTGAGACAGTTGATAAGTCTCATATGCCTGTAGTTTCATTGGCTCTCAAGAACACACTAGGTGCTTGGCTTGAGGGAGGTCGATATCCAGGCGACAAATCGCAAAATGCCCTTCCACCATGCGGTGAAGCTCAAGCCCTCGGCGGGATTCGAGCCATGGACCTGCTGCGCGGCAGTCCATAGCCAATGCCACTGAGCCATCACTTCATCCGTATCTACATAAAATATTACAGAGTGAATGATAATATAGGCAAGGCTTTAAACCAGCAGTGAGTTTAAACAGATTTAAAGTTAAGTCATTTATACAAAAAAGTTTCCGGAGAAAATAAAATTGTTTAAATTGGGAGGATTCTCATGATAATTTGTAAGTGTCATTTTCGCTAAGGACGCGATAGCCCTTGTAATGTAATCGTAGTTGCGAGATAATTACGAGAGTAAAGTGATTGAAAAACTCGAGCAGAGAATTTAAGCATGTTCCGAGTGGTATAACCCGGCGCGAAAATATAACTAAAATAATACACTCGAGAGCAATGAATCCGGGTCACTTAAAGAATCCTAAAAATCTCGGAAACTAAAAATGCTAGGTTAATGCAATAAATTGTATTTAATAGACAATGTAATACTCCTTAAATGAAGGTATTAAAACTTCTTAGTTATTGTTAAGTTATATCATAAAAAAATCAAATTTGAAAAAGGGCCACTTTCGAAGATGGAACTACGAAATTACAGCATTTGTTTTTGCTTTTGTTTGTAATCTGTCATTTATGTGGGTACATAAACCATGTTGATAGTGCTCTATATTCATTATTCAAGCTGAAATTATGTCGCTTACGCCTGAAGAATGCACCAGAATACTTACAATGCTGGAAACCGGCCGGAGTCAGCGCGATACAGCCAGGACTGTCGGTGTGTCGCTGTCAACAGTACAAAGAGTTCTCCGACGTTACGAAGAAACTGGTTCTAACCTACGCAGACCAGGAACGGGCAGAACCAGGTGTACCACAGCACGAGAAGACCGATACTTGGTGAACACCATGCTTCGAAATCGCTTTCTCACAGGAACTGAACTCACCAATCAGTTTCGACGCCTCGGAGGAAGTAACCCAAGTGCATGGACAGTAAGACGTCGGCTTGCTGAATCTAACTTAAAACCCCTTAGACCTGCAAACGGCCCTAAACTGGAGCGTGGGCATCGTATTTCGAGACTAAGATATGCCCAGAGCCACGTAAATTGGAGTATTGAAGATTGGTCAAAAGTTATGTTCTCCGACGAATCAAAATTTATGCTCTACAAGCACGATGGAAGACACAGAGTGTATCGAAGACCAGGGGAAAGATTCAAGCAAGCATGCATCCAAGAAAAAGTAGCCTACGGTGGTGGGTCTGTACTTGTGTGGGCCGGAATTTCTTCTGAAAGTCGCACAGAGCTGGTGATCATAGAAAACGGCTCTTTAACTAGCGTAAGATATGTGGAAGAAATCCTCAATGATCACGTTGGTCCATTTATGGTCAATTTAGGTGAGGATGCTATATTTATGCATGACAATGCCCGACCTCATACAGGTAGGATTGTGAATGACTACCTTCAAGAGATGAACATTACTCGTATGGAGTGGCCAGCGCGCAGCCCGGATATCAACCCGATCGAGCATGCTTGGGACGAGCTAGGCAGATGCGTAAAACAACGAAACCCTCCCCCAATCACGCTTCTTGAGCTCAAAATTGCTCTCACAGAGGAATGGGAGAATATTCCCCAAAATCGTATAAGGAACTTGGTGTACAGCATGCCAAACCGCGTAAACGCAGTAATGGAAGCACGAGGAGGCAATACGAAGTATTAAAATTCAAGAAAATCGTAAAAAAGTTCAAAAATTTCATGTTTCCTATTTTTGTTTTAAGGAGAGATCAGCAGTTTTTTTCTTTATGTAATTTTGTGTTAATAAAATGTATGGTGACTCATATTTTTTTTTACTTTCATTTAAGGAGTATTACATTGTCTATTAAATACAATTTATTGCATTAACCTATCATTTTTAGTTTCCGAGATTTTTAACATTCTTTAAGTGACCCGGATTCATTGCTCTCGAGTGTATTTAAACCTTTTATTAATGAGCATAATTTGATGGTGGTGAAAGAAGTGTGTACTTACCGACCAACACACGAATGGGATAATGTCAGGATAATGATGAATATAGTTATCAAATATGTAGAAAGTAGTTTACCTACATACAGAACATGACACTTAAAAAATAAGTACCAAGGTACAATTTATTACTCGCAGTTGATAAGAGAAAAATATCAATATTAACTTTGAAAAACTTAACCTCCATATGATACGTGAAATAAAATTTTCCATATAGGTCATTGTATTGTAGGTGTTATCTGTCGCCAAGCATGCATCTTACTTGTAGGTAATTGCTGCGAATAAATTCATTATTTATTCCTAGGGTAATTGTAACTTATCTGTCGCCAAGTACCCATACGGTATGTTCCGGCGACTGTACGGGAAAGCCAGAAATTCTAGTACCTAAGCCTAAACAACATCTTCCACCAAATCTTAACTAAGACTGGTATAAATAAATGCATCAGATCGACCCTAAGATGCAGTTGTGACTTTAATGTATGGAACATCTGCCAAAAACTGCATCCTCAGGTCGATCTCAAATTTGATATGCATTTTGTAATACAAGCCTTAGTGATACTGGTCAAAGGCTATTAAAAAATATACAGAGTGTCCCAAGAAGTAGTGATATACTGAAGCTGCGAGTAGGACTTGGGGGGCTATCTGGATCACCCCCATGTATGTTCCGCGATTTTTCGTACTTCCAGAGTTATGACTTTTTTTAAATTTTTCACCTATCACCGAGTACAATGAGATTTTTATTTATGGTGACGTGAATTATTGCAGTAGATGCTTGATTTTTTTTTGTGCTAAGCTGATAGATATGCCAATTCAGTATGGTAACATTTACTATCGTTAGATCTTTGAATGGAATAAAAAGAAATATGCCAAGAAAGATAAAATTACCCAGTATGTTCATATTTTAAGGGCCCTTGAAGTTGTGAACATATTTGTGACAACATGTATAATACTCCTTATTTTGGGCAGTCGTGTTAAAAGAACGATACAATTTCTACATGCCAATGACACTTCACAGTTCTTCGATAAGTCCTTCACGATCCTAGCTGTACGATTATGAAATGTATTGCCTGTGGATGTAAGGCTTGCGAAGTCCCTTTCAATATTAAGACTTTAGTTAGGAATTATTACTTATCAATATCTGAAGCTACTTTAAAATGAAAAAATAATATTTAAAAACAGGAAAAATAAGCCTCGATCCAAATTTTTTTTGGTTTTTGTTGGAAATATCTTAGAATTGTCGCTTTGTAGTCGAGGTACAGGGTTCGACAGTCATAGTATGCGTTTTCTTACAAAGACTTTGCTAGAAACAGTCCGGACTTACGAACTCATTCGGATAGTCGAGTCCGGAGGCTCATCACCTATATGCGTCCAAAACATAGCTGTTGAAACGTGGGTGTTCAGACAGGTCAGCGAGCAATATCAACAATTTATATTTTTAATCGGAAGTCGGTGTTCAATTGGAAGACAAGTGAAATGCTTAGGGGGTGCTTGACAAAATGTCATAGGGAATCGAGGGAGCAGTCAAATGACACCTGTCAAAATCCAAAATGGCGGATTTAAGGTGGCCGCCATACAAAATTCATCGAATCCTTTGAAGCGAAGCCTGAACGAAGTAATTTTACTCATTTTTGGTGCATATTAGTACCTATTCATTTCATTAAGATCTAAGAATTCATAATTAGGTTCAAATCGAACAGAAATGATGGTTCATGATCACATGATGAGCGAATTTACACGAATGGTTCATTAGCGAGTTGCACGTCTCGCACCGGTGGTATAATGTATTCTAATAGATCACGCGGAATGCCTAAGGTCGGAGGAGATGGTGTGTGGTTTTAGTTAGCTGATCGCACATGCATGAAAAGAATCTGATATAATTCTTGTTAGTCTTGTAGTACAAAGTTAGTTGAACTATAGATGTCGCTCCATCCCAATACCTACTATGGTTAAAAGAACGAAAGGAGAAATTTGAGTTATGACTCATTGTCATGTTAGCTCAATTGGTTAGAGCATAACCCGGCTAAAGGGGTGGATGGACGCGGGTTCTAATCCCACACATGACTTAGATTTTTCCTGTCGTAAATTTGTTATTTTGTCTCATACATGCATAAAAAACCGCTTAACTGTATCGGACTCGCACACCTTTCAGCACATAATTGACTTAGTGAGCTCGAAGGACGAGGCAAGCGTCTCAATTTCAGCTTCGGCAAAAAAAAAAATTCATTCTGTCCACAACTGGAAATGCCTTCAACACTCATAAGTGTGAAATAACTTGTCGAAGTCGGAACCATGCGCTTAATACTGTGATGATAGGTACTTTTGAACTATCATGATACCGACCTCAACAAGTTAGTTCACACTTTTGAGTGTTGAAGTCGGTTCCATTTTTTTGGGAACAACATTTTTTTTTTAATTAAATGTACGTTACCCTAAAACATTACTGGAGTATACAATACTCCATGAAAAATCTGATATTCTGAAAGTTCATTATCATATCAGTAGGTAATTGCGTCTGCGGCCCTCATTGAACATTTACAAAAGCAGTTACATCTCGAGTAAGTACCAGTTCCCAAAATGTCATCATTAAATAATATTGACCTCAATACGAATGTCGATTCTCGATTTAATAAAAAAAAACGTCAGTAGGTACTTTTATCTTCAGGTATATAAACATAAATCTTATGGTTCTCGCTTTAACGACAAATACAGTCGCAGACAAAAATCTTAACACAGTTATGATATCATTTCCTGATGATTACAACCTGAAAGTCTTCAAGTCCAGAGTGAGCCGGTACCTCATGGGCCAGCAATCTCCATTCTCGACTGCATAACGATGCGACGTTGGAAAGTAATGACTTTCCATCAGGTGAGATTGTGTTCTAGGTTCTAGCACAGGTTCAAGTGCTTGCCAATATTGGATAAAATGAATTTAATACGTAGGCATATCAACACTTTGTACATTAGCCGTTTGATTTGGTATACTTACATAATTATTTTCCTAAAGCCAATGATAAAACTACTAAATTAATGAAAATTTTATTTGCGCGGTATCCTCCAAGATATTTCAATATCGATTATAATATGTAATTCTAATTAGTTTAATAATCTCACCATTCATTCCTTTTCATCAATTTAGAAGAGATTGGTTTACTAAGTGCTCTATGATAATTACGTGCAGATGTATTTCCACGTAGGGGTGTTTGGTCCCTCGCATAAGCAGCTAGTAATCCCTGGGACATGCGAGCAACTGTAAGGTTAATTAAGCGGGGCATCCTTTATGACGAACATCAGTACTCCGAAGCTTCCTCCCTTGCCTAGACTTTGATACGATCTTACTAATATCCCTTTCAATACTCGTTCTGATAAGTTAAGGTTGTTTATGAGAGGTCAAAAAGGTGCTTTATTAGGTTATAGAAAAATGTCACGGATACGCCACTCGATACGATTTATTTTACATAGAGTGGAAGAACGATGATTTATAACACTAAGGGCCTGTTTCTGAATGTTCGAGTACGTGCCGGTTTTTCTACCCAGAAATTATTTATTAAATAAACACTACTTTTGCGTTTCACAATCATCGATTTAGCCTATCCATCGGTTAAAGCTTGGAACGCGCTGCATGTTAACTGTAATTTTTATCATTCAGTTATTTTATGTGTTGCATAGCAACCCGAAACTTTATTAGGACATTCTGAAACGGACCCTAAATAAAATGAACGTAACACTTTTTCACATGCCTGTACGAAATCACAATTTGGGCGACCAGAGTTTCAATACTACACTTCCAAAACCGGTGTAACTTGACGTTGGGAGGTAATAAAAAAAGGTTTTTCTTTGAGGATAAACACATACATATCATTATATACGTAATTATGTCTTATTGTGATAGAAATATAGATATACATGTATGCATATTTATATTATGTATTACGGATACAAATAATAAAATGTAATCACAACACTGCTTGTTATTTTACATCGCAACAGCGTTTCCGAGGAGAGTTGGCGCTACAATGGCAGTCTGCAATGAAATCAAAGAGAAGACCTATCCGCCGAACTTTCTGTGTCTTACGAGTCGATCGTACCATTTTAAATAATCACTTTGATATGAAACTGAACAAAAGAACTGAATTTTCTCTAAAAACTGAATCGCATAAGTCGCTGAGGACATGCTGGAACGAGTCATGAGAGGAGTAGAAGGAACACCTAACATCCGTGAAACGCATTATTACTCGTGAAAAGACGCGGCTTTACAAGTTTGACAAACAAACTAGTCAACAAGCTTCCGAGTGGCGCCTTCCAACTGAACCGAAACCGAAAAGACACGCCAAATTCAATCAAAAGTCAGTCATGTTGACAGTTTTCTTTGAGTCTCACGGTGTTGTGCACTCGAAGACATTTTGTTTTTAAACGGCGTTTACGAGAGCAAATTGGCAGACAAATGCTAAATTTGTGGAAATAAACTTTTAGGATTTTGCAACACCATAATTCGCCTTCGCACAAGGCCAGCATTGTGTCAACTTTGAAAAAAGTCAACATATACCATCAACCTCAGCAGATATGGCTTCAGCCAACTTCTTTCTTTTCCTAAACTCAAATGACCACTTCGTTCCCCCTTTTTGATTCGGCAGAACACAAAAAGGAGAATTCGCGGCGAGAACACCCCCGAACAGCCCTGATAAGATTGGAGACTCACTTGTACAGAGCTGTTCACCCAGGAAGGAGCGCCTCTCCACAGCAAATTAAGCATATTCTGCTTTCTTTAAAACTATAATGTTTGTCCTAACTTTAAAGTTATTAAGAAAACTGGGATAAATAAAACGTACAAGCCTAGTCAATGATATGTTCAATACATGAACACAAAAATCACCGAAATCGGGCAATACCTCTTAAGGTAGAAAAGAGCCTTTTCTTTTTGTATGGAGACGTAAGTACACGCTATGTAATCCTCTTAATTTGTTGTCGAGGGCGCTCCTACTTGGGTGAACAGATTTGTACAAGTGAGTCTCCAATCTTATCAGGATCCTCACGCCGAACTCTTCCTCTTCCAATCGTTCAGTTCACACAAGTTTTATATACACTCGAGAGCAATGAATCCGGGTCACTTAAAGAATCCTAAAAATTTCGGAAACTAAAAATGCTAGGTTAATGCAATAAATTGTATTTAATAGACAATGTAATACTCCTTAAATGAAGGTATTAAAACTTCTTAGTTATTGTAAAGTTATATCATAAAAAAATCAAATTTGAAAAAGGGCCACTTTCGAAGATGGAACTACGAAATTACAGCATTTGGTTTTGCTTTTGTTTGTAATCTGTCATTTATGTGGGTACATAAACCATGTTGATAGTGCTCTATATTCATTATTCAAGCTGAAATTATGTCGCTTACGCCTGAAGAATGCACCAGAATACTTACAATGCTGGAAACCGGCCGGAGTCAGCGCGATACAGCCAGGACTGTCGGTGTGTCGCTGTCAACAGTACAAAGAGTTCTCCGACGTTACGAAGAAACTGGTTCTAACCTACGCAGACCAGGAACGGGCAGAACCAGGTGTACCACAGCACGAGAAGACCGATACTTGGTGAACACCATGCTTCGAAATCGCTTTCTCACAGGAACTGAACTCACCAATCAGTTTCGACGCCTCGGAGGAAGTAACCCAAGTGCATGGACAGTAAGACGTCGGCTTGCTGAATCTAACTTAAAACCCCTTAGACCTGCAAACGGCCCTAAACTGGAGCGTGGGCATCGTATTTCGAGACTAAGATATGCCCAGAGCCACGTAAATTGGAGTATTGAAGATTGGTCAAAAGTTATGTTCTCCGACGAATCAAAATTTATGCTCTACAAGCACGATGGAAGACACAGAGTGTATCGAAGACCAGGGGAAAGATTCAAGCAAGCATGCATCCAAGAAAAAGTAGCCTACGGTGGTGGGTCTGTACTTGTGTGGGCCGGAATTTCTTCTGAAAGTCGCACAGAGCTGGTGATCATAGAAAACGGCTCTTTAACTAGCGTAAGATATGTGGAAGAAATCCTCAATGATCACGTTGGTCCATTTATGGTCAATTTAGGTGAGGATGCTATATTTATGCATGACAATGCCCGACCTCATACAGGTAGGATTGTGAATGACTACCTTCAAGAGATGAACATTACTCGTATGGAGTGGCCAGCGCGCAGCCCGGATATCAACCCGATCGAGCATGCTTGGGACGAGCTAGGCAGATGCGTAAAACAACGAAACCCTCCCCCAATCACGCTTCGTGAGCTCAAAATTGCTCTCACAGAGGAATGGGAGAATATTCCCCAAAATCGTATAAGGAACTTGGTGTACAGCATGCCAAACCGCGTAAACGCAGTAATGGAAGCACGAGGAGGCAATACGAAGTATTAAAATTCAACAAAATCGTAATAAAGTTCAAAAATTTCATGTTTCCTATTTTTGTTTTAAGGAGAGATCAGCAGTTTTTTTCTTTATGTAATTTTGTGTTAATAAAATGTATGGTGACTCATATTTTTTTTACTTTCATTTAAGGAGTATTACATTGTCTATTAAATACAATTTATTGCATTAACCTATCATTTTTAGTTTCCGAGATTTTTAACATTCTTTAAGTGACCCGGATTCATTGCTCTCGAGTGTATTTCCTTTTACCATTCTTAGTCTTAGAAGTTGGACGTTGGAATTGGAACTTATAGCGCTCGTAGTATAACTTGCTCAATCGTTCTCTACCGATCAACTAATTTAAGTAACTTCCGCTGCGATCAGGCATGACTTGGTTAGGCATTGAGTGTGTAAGTACGTGTTTCGGAGAGCATTTTAAGCCGTCGGTCCCAGTTGTTGTCTTAGGATGACAGTCGTAGAGCCTTTTGCGAATTCCCGCCTTGCTAGCTACCACCGTCGAGTAGAAAAGTCAGATAACGGTATTGTACAGAAGCTGTCCTTGAGAACCAGTAATTCTAAGTTAGCCTGAACAGCATCTCCGACTCTCTCACTTACTATCAGCTGAGATAGTGTTCAAAGCCTAGCCTATCAGTTAATAAAACCCACAAAGGATCAACCTCTATATTTTGTAATTTTAATACTGGTATATCGCATTAATAATTATAAACCAAAACCTGTTAAACTTGATATTAATCTTCAAAATGATTTTATAATCAAGATTAGTGCAGACGTAATTATGATCTTAGTGAGATCATTGGTCGGTTTTGTAAACTTGATTTGTTATAATTTTGTCATTAAAAACTCATCGCCGGCAATGCAATCAAATTGTTGTTGTAGAGGAAATTGTTTTCTGATACTTAATGCAATTAATGGCTTTTTTGGTCTTTGGTACAAATATGACTTTATTACTAGCTGTTTGTGTTAATCCAAAACATAAACTGTCTTCCAAGTTTAAGTTTCTAATAAAGCAAATATAACTAGTATATACAAAATAATATACAAGGTGGATGTCTGTGATGAGACAGGAACAGACACTTTAACCTTTATTCTTAAAGGAAAATGTTTCTAGGAGAATGAAACCATCTATATTGTTTAAGATAGATTTTGCTCTGTTGAGAAAACTTATATGAAACTTTAACGAGTTTATATACTTAGGTAGTTGACGGAGAGAAAATTAATAAGTTGAACCTGATTTCATCAATGCATACAATAATGGAAATCTACAAAACAGATTAAAGAAAAAATAAACAAATCACAAGAACAGCTTTGCTTTCTTGAAAACACCACGGTTCCTCAACTCCTCTTTTAGTCGGGTAACTTGAAACTTATGTAGCACCCGGAATGTGCCCGGACTATACAACATCGGAGAACTTGAAACTTTGGTTTCATTAAATATAAACTCTTAAGAAATACGATAAAGAAATGAGTCCTCGTTTTTGCTTCTTCTTTCTTCTTCTTCATTTTTGCTTGAATCGATTGCTAAAAGAAAACTCCTGGCGTAAAACTTTTCAGTAAACAACCCCATTCACCTCCACCCCTGCCCGTGGGTGTTGTAAGGATCGACTAGTGTAAAACTGCCACCACTTGCGAGTGTGCGCCGTCGCTTAAGTTTTGTTATTAAGTGTCAGCTACTACTTTTTCACTTTCATAAATGTTCTTAAACATATTATGATATAAACTAATAAGAAATATTTTAAAAAAGCATTATATAATTATTTTAGAAAAAAAGTGTCAATTCAGCCTAATTTTCCTGTTAAGCCGACGTGATGTCATAAACGCCACCCGGAAGATTTTTTCGACGCGTTTCGCTTCTGCACGAAGCATCCTCATGAAGTAATGACTCTTCGAGCGCACGATCGAGAATTAATCATATTTACGTTTTTTTAATGTTTTTCTAAAATAAGTTTTCTTAATATATTTATGTTATTAAATATGTATTTCCGCAACGTAACGCCGGAATATATTCATTTTCATAAGATATAAGATATTCCTTAATTGTTTTTTACATTACACTAGCGGCTACGCACGGGTATTAACTAATTTAAAAATTATAAATTTAAGGTGATCACCGTAGTGAAACGCGCACTTTTGGAATCTTCTTTTACCGAAACTATTCGTTCAAAAAGTGCGAAAAAAATATATCATATTATTTAATTCTTTATTGAGTGAATTAGTTGATTAGTTTTTACTAAAACTTATTAGTTCTTCTGTAATAAATTGTAATCGGCGACCCTTTTTAAACTGTTTTTTATTAATTTAAGAGGCATAATTGAAGTAATTGCAACGTTTCTTTTTTTAAAAAATAGCTAATACTATACTCTAATGAACTACTTACCAACTTGTGTTGAAAACATTTTTATGAATTTTTGGCACAAAATTGCGTGATCGCGAGAAGAAATCTCAACGAAAATCAGTCTGCCCGCAGCGCTCGGGCCGTTTGGACGTGGGATCTGTGCCGTTCGTTACGCCATCATTTTTGTGCATTTATTTTACGAAATGTACAATATTTTTTTACCATACGTTAATTTGCAAGTCATAAATTATTGAAACTCAAGTAAAAAAAATATTGGGTAAGTACTTTTCTTTATATTGATTTATAAAATCTTTATAACAATGAGTTGATTAAAGTTCAGACACGGCATTGTTAATTTCTATTTTAGTAGGTATCTAGATTTTTAACCCTCAGTAAAATATTTCATTTTGTTATTTATAAGCTACTGTACAATTAAACGAGAACTAATTTCTAATGCACTTAACACACTTTCCGAGACGACCAACTACTTTCTAGGAATTTAGATATTCAATCATTCAAATAAAGGGAAGTTATATATTTATTATAAATTTGACTTTGATAGTTACTTAGTAGGTAGTTAGTTGGATTGAAATTTGTGTTACATCTGTATGACTACTCTGTTCTTTCGTCCTACCTATAAAGACATGTGCCCGTAACTTTTGAACCGTAACTTCTGTAGATGGTTTCATAGCAAAAGTGATTATGTGAACTATTATGTGCAAGACGACAGACGAAATTAATATTTACGTTAAGGCATAGCGTTGCATTGTTTATATTAGAACTTAAGAGCTTTGTTTTTGTTATACTTGACTTTGTTTACGAGGTGTGCAAGACGACTAAATAGGGCATTGTATTAACACGTAGCGTAATAATAACATAGACTGTTTACATTATTACAATTTAGTATAGGGAATCCTTTGTTAAGTTAGAAATTTGTTTGTATAATTCATATGATTTATTTTTATGTTAGTGTGAAAGAAATGGGTCCAAATAGCTCCGCTGGTGGTCGTACGTGACCGTTTAGACTATGGGAACAGAGGTTCATTGTTCAGATTTTGTATATAAGTAGGAAGCCTTTGTTCAGGGAGCATGTAGTACCGAACCTGCCTCCATAGGGTTAACAACTATAAGAAGAATAAAGGAAGCAATATACTGAAAGGAATCTTTTCTTCAGGAAGAACATCTCCATACCCTCCAATCCAGCAACAGTACATGTGCCAGTGCCCATCAGGTGGATACCTACCGAACTCATAAACGGTGTGTTCACATAGGGCCTGCACATTTAATGGTCCTTCGAGCCGGATCTTCGAGGTTTAATTGAAGAAAGAAGAAATTTGTGCTGGTAGCCAATATGCCAATTACACGCTCAGTTGGAAAAGGGCGTAAGCCGTCGACGGAAACAAAGCCGTCCTCCTCAGCGGAGGCGACCGCCACTACGGAAACCGACGAAACTTCCAGGGCAACAGCATCATCCGCGACGGAAACAGAGGCAACTGTGGCAACTAGCGCCTCCGTAGCGAAGTCAACTGCGACGGAGGCAACAGTGAAGACGATGAAGCAAGTAATGAAGCCCAGGGGGGGTCCGGATACTGAAACATCACCTACAGACGCTTTTCAACTATGCGTTCCGCCCACTACTCAACAGGTCGCACCGCCAACAGAACGAGAAGCAACACAGAAGAAAGCTTGTCTGCTAGAACCCAGCAAGCTAACAGAAACAAACAGACGTACGGGCTCCGTCAAGTCGAAGACAAAAGCCTACAAGATAGCGAAAGCCAAAGAAGAGCTTGCGCGCCTAAAGGTAGAGTTAGCCTTAGCTCGACTCACCACACTAGAAGCTGATTCAGATGATGAAGACAACGTCTCCGTATATTCGAAGATGGAAGCTGACATTTGCGTGAACACCTGGCTGAACAACCAGCCGGAACCAACGATGTTAGCAATTGCTGATGAACCACAGCCTATGTTAGAAGAAAGAAGATTGGAAGAACCAATCATTACAGAAGACAGAAAATTGAAGCCTACAATCAAGATTGAAAGTAGAAGATTGGAGAAACCAATCATTACAGAAGAAAAATCTGAACAACAGAAAGTAACAGCGAGTACCCACGCCCAGCCAGATCTCTCACAACTGGCTACGGCAATCACACTCGCTGTCAAAGCCGCACAACAACCGAAGCTCATCGAACTACCAATATTCAATGGTTTGCATCAAGACTGGCTACACTTCCGCGCTGCATACTATGAAACAGAGAAGATGTTTACAAAGATTGAAAACATCAATCGCCTGAGGAGAAACCTGAAAGGAATAGCAAAGGAAGCTGTTGATGGTCTACTTATCACCAACGCCGAACCATCCGATATAGTTAAAACTCTGGAAACAAGATTTGGGAGACCAGAATCAATTGCCATGATGGAGATAGACGCACTTCGAGCACTGCCACGCTTAACAGAGTCACCAAGAGAAATCTGCATATTCTCAAGTAAAGTGACAAATGCCGTGTCTACTCTTCGAGCATTGAACTGCATCTACTACTTGTACAATCCAGAAGTCGCTAAAGCCATGGTAGAGAAGCTTACTCCGACGCTGAGATTCAGATACTTCGACTTTGCTGCAACAATGCCAAAGGAAGAACCAGAACTTCTGAAATTTGATAAGTTCTTGAAGAGAGAAGCTGATTTGTGCGGACCTTACGCACAACCCGAACAAGTGGGCTCACAAACACAGTCTACTCAACAGAAACGTCAGCAAAAAGTGAACACAGTTACAGAAAAACAATCAACAACAAGATGTCCTGTATGTGAAGATACGGGACATACTGCAACAGATTGTGAGAAGTTTAAGAAAGCGGATGAAAATGGAAGATGGGACATTGCGAAGAATCGACGTCTGTGTTTTGGATGTCTTCGCTTCAGAAACAAGACCCACAGCTGCCAACAGAGAACCTGTGGCCTAAACAGCTGCAAATATTATCACCACAGGATGCTGCATTACACAAAGGCAACAGAAAAGGCAGGAAACAGCAATGAACAGAACAAAGGGTCAACAGAAGCCATCAACTCCGCTTGGACTTCAACTAGGAAACAGTCCTACTTAAAGATCATTCCAATCACAGTGTCAGGAGCAGCAGGTGCAGTTAACACATTTGCACTGCTGGATGATGGGTCAACAGTAACTCTTATCGACGACGACGTAGCCAACGAGATTGGCGCTACAGGACCCATCGATCCACTACGCATAGAAGCGATCAACGAAATGAAGACGGCTGAGGTGAAGTCACGAAGAGTCTATATCACAATTAAGGGAATCAACCATCACAAAGAAAGAATTCAAGCGAGAACAGTAAAGAATCTTCATGTATCACCGCAAGAAGTTTCGAAGGAACGAATTGAAGAATGCAAACATCTACGAGACATAGGCGACATCATCACTTATCAAAATGCAAAGCCTAGAATACTCATTGGCCAAGACAACTGGCATCTGCTATTAACAACGAAAGTCAGACGAGGAAGTAAAAACCAACCAGTGGCATCTCTCACGCCACTGGGATGGGTATTGCACGGTAGCCACACTCGCACTCTCGGAAAAAACATAGACTTCGTCACTCACGTCACAGAAGAGCCAGTTGAACAGAACTTAGAAGATCTGATGAAACAGTACTTCGCAATGGACTCACTTTGCATCAACCCTAAGAAACCGAAGACAGATCCAGAAGAGCAAGCTCTACGTATCTTACAGAAAAATACAGTCCACACAGAAGAAGGAAGATACAAAACTGCTCTGTTATGGAAAAAAGAAGATGTGACCCTTCCTGACAATTATGAAAACTCACTAAAGCGACTCTTCAGCATCGAAAAGAAACTTGATCGTTACCCACAGCTGAAGGAAAAGTACACAGAACAAATGGAAGCGCTGGTCACTAAAGGTTACGCCGAGCCAGCACCGAATAAAAAGACTGCAAACAGAACATGGTACCTACCACACTTTGGCGTGATTAACCCAATGAAACCAGAAAAGCTGCGAGTAGTCCACGACGCAGCCGCCAAGACAAAGGGAGTGGCCCTCAACGACTTACTCCTCAAGGGCCCGGACCTACTGCAGTCACTACCAGGGGTTGTCATGCGTTTTAGACAGCATATGATCGCAGTGACGGCAGACATAAAAGAAATGTTCATGCAAGTCAAGCTGAGAGAAGAAGACAGAGACGCTCTTCGGTACTTATGGCGCAAAAACCGACGAGATGACCAACCTCCAGAAGAATACAGAATGACTTCATTGATATTCGGGGCATCAAGTTCTCCATCAACAGCAATTTACGTCAAAGACTTGAATGCCAAGAAGCACGAAGAAAGCTATCCTGAAGCCACAACAGCAATCATACAGAAGCACTATGTTGATGATTATCTGGACAGCTTTAGAAGCCTAGAAGACGCAATACGCATTACAACAGAGGTTCGAAACATCCATAAAAAAGCATGCTTCGAACTTAAACAGTGGAAGTCAAACACACCACGACTCCTTGAAGCCATCGGGGAAATAGAAACTGAAGTAGACATAGAACTCTACAAAACAGAAGACACAACAGAGAGAGTACTGGGTCTGATATGGAAGCCAGCCAGTGACAAGTTCGCCTTCAATCTTAACTTAGCAAGAATCCCACCAGCACTGATCGAAGGCAAGAAACCAACTAAGAGAGAAGCATTGAAAATAGTAATGTCACTTTTTGACCCACTTGGCTTCGCTTCACCAGTTACAATCAGAGCGAAGCAAATTCTGCAAGATGTTTGGCGTCGTGGAACAGCTTGGGACGACGAGATCGATGAAGACCTCGCAGAACATTGGCAAAGCTGGCTCATTCAGCTACGAAACCTGGGCAACGTGTCAATATCGAGATGTTACCTACATTACAGCGATGCCACCTCAGTCCAGCTACACATATTTACCGACGCCAGCGAATCAGCTTACTCAGCGGTCTTGTTTTGGAGAACAGTAGCTCCAAAAGGCGATGTCAATGTATCACTCATCCTGGCAAAGGCAAAGGTGGCACCATTGAAACTCACTTCTATACCAAGACTGGAACTGCAAGCCGCCGTCATGGGTTCACGCCTCGCTGAAACCGTCATTGAAGAACACGAGAGAAAACCAGACTCCAAGACATTCTGGACAGATAGCAAAACTGTACTCACCTGGATAAAGACAGGGTCACGCTCTTATAAACCGTACGTGGCTCATCGTCTTGCTGCAATAGAAGAGAGTTCTACAGTCAACGAATGGCGATGGGTGCCAACAAAGTTGAATGTGGCCGATGACGCAACGAGAGATGTGCCATCACCCTTCAACACACAACATCGATGGTACAAAAGACCAGAGTTCCTATATGAAGATGAAGACTCCTGGCCAACAGAAGCGTCCACATCAACGTCAACAGAACCGACAGGCGAAGAAAGGATACATCACGTAGTAATAGAAAGGAGGCAGAAGCTCTGTGAAGCACTGCCAGAAGTCTCCCGATTCTCTAACTGGGAGAGACTGCGCTACACAACAGCAAGAGTTCTCCAATTCATTCAACTCTGCAAGGCCACTAAACAAACGGTCTGTTATAAGAGAAACAAGAAGAACTCACAGAAAGATCCAAATTGGAAAAGACAGACAAACAAAACAGTAACAGTACAGCGTCAGGGACAGAAAATCAAAAGAGAAGAAAAGAAGGATCTTCCCGTCACAGCGGAACTCTTAACAAAAGCGGAAGAACTTCTCATGCGCTCATCACAGGAAGACAGCTTCTCGCAGGAAATAGAAGACATCAAAAAGCAGAAGGCTGTCAACAAAGAAAGTCGACTTCATCAATTAAGCGTCGAACACATTGATGGAATTCTGAAGTTGAGAAGTCGCAACGAGGCCACGCCGCAAGTTCCAGAAAACTTGAAAAGACCGATGGTAGTGGATGGAAATCATCCTACAGTGAAGCTCTGGATACAGAAAATCCACCGCCAGCTACACCACGCCGGCGTCGAAGCGACAGTTAACGAGTGTCGTCAACAGTATTGGATATTACGCGTGCGTCCCATAACTCGCACAATTCTCCGTCAATGTCTACACTGTAGGATGAAGACACAAGTACCACCACACCCGAGAACAGGAGATCTACCGTCGTGCCGCCTAGCTCATCACCAGCGCCCATTTACGTTTACCGGAGTAGACTATTTTGGCCCGCTGACGGTCACTGTAGGACGCTCCAATCAGAAAAGATACGTCGCTATATTCACCTGCATGACCACGAGAGCAATACATCTGGAAGTAGCCATGTCCCTCAGCACCAGTTCAGCAATTATGGCTCTACGACGAATGATGGCAAGAAGAGGCTCTCCAACACAGATTTGGTCAGACAATGGCACTAATTTGAAAGCAGCGGACAAAGAACTACGACAGGCAATCGACGAAGCAACTACAGAAGAAGCAGCGAAAAGGAATATCTCGTGGCGCTTCATTCCTCCAGGGGCGCCGTTCATGGGTGGTGCCTGGGAGAGAATGGTACGCTCAGTGAAGATAGCTCTAACAGCAACCCTGCATGAGCGTCATCCAACAGAAGAAGTCCTCACAACTCTACTGGCAGAAGTGGAGTATACAGTAAACAGCCGGCCACTCACTCACGTATCAGTCAATCCAGAAGACCCAGAAGCCCTCACTCCCAACCACTTCTTACTGGGGGGACCAGGCCGAGTGCCAACGCCGGGAAGCTTTGATGAAAAAGACACAGCCACAAAATCTAACTGGCGGGCTGCACAAAGACTGGCAGATATATTCTGGACTAGATGGATTCGGGAATATCTCCCCGAGCTTCAAAACCGGCGGGAGCCCCACGGACGAGGATCAACAGTTAAATTTGGGGACTTAGTACAACTTATTGACCCCAATCTCCCTCGAAACATGTGGGTTCGAGGTAAAGTCATCGCAGCGTATCCTGGGCCAGACAGAGTCGTACGCACCGTCGACATCAAAACCAAGGGAGGAGTGCTACGGAGGCCAGTGAGAAAACTGGTGATTCTACCGATTGAGGACAAAGTCGTCACAGCACCGGTAGAAGATGTGACAGCGTCACACGGCGGGAGAAATGTGCAAGACGACAGACGAAATTAATATTTACGTTAAGGCATAGCGTTGCATTGTTTATATTAGAACTTAAGAGCTTTGTTTTTGTTATACTTGACTTTGTTTACGAGGTGTGCAAGACGACTAAATAGGGCATTGTATTAACACGTAGCGTAATAATAACATAGACTGTTTACATTATTACAATTTAGTATAGGGAATCCTTTGTTAAGTTAGAAATTTGTTTGTATAATTCATATGATTTATTTTTATGTTAGTGTGAAAGAAATGGGTCCAAATAGCTCCGCTGGTGGTCGTACGTGACCGTTTAGACTATGGGAACAGAGGTTCATTGTTCAGATTTTGTATATAAGTAGGAAGCCTTTGTTCAGGGAGCATGTAGTACCGAACCTGCCTCCATAGGGTTAACAACTATAAGAAGAATAAAGGAAGCAATATACTGAAAGGAATCTTTTCTTCAGGAAGAACATCTCCATACCCTCCAATCCAGCAACAGTACATGTGCCAGTGCCCATCAGGTGGATACCTACCGAACTCATAAACGGTGTGTTCACATAGGGCCTGCACATATTATTATAATTTTACTAACCGACTTCCAAAAAAGGAGGAGGTTCTCAATTCGTCTGTATATTTGTTACCTCAGAACTCTGGACTGAGTAAACCGAATTTGAAAATTATTTTTTTGTTTCAAAGGTGATGCTTGTCGTTTGGTCCCATTTTAAATTTCATCAAAATCGGTCAAGCCGTTTTTGAGTTACACTAAAATACCTGAAAAATATTTACCTATCTTGATGATATAGTTGTTAAAAATGAATGATAATCGATCCCGTAAGTGGCAAAGGTCACTAAAAAGTGTGAAAGAAAATTTTAAGCAAAAAAAATGGAACCGACTTCAACACCCAAAACTGTGAAATAACTTGTCGAAGTCGGTACCATACGCAAAGTTTTGTGATAATAGGTACTTTTGAACTATCATGGTACCGATTTCAACAAGTTATTTCACACTTTTGGGTGTTGAAGTCGGTTCCATTTTTTTGCTTAATTTTTTTTTTATTATAATTATTATTATAATAAGTAGGGTTCCTTAGGAAAAGTGACTATGAACCCCGGTACGATTCTTCCCGTATAACTTTTAATGAACAAGTCAATTGAAAAGTCAAAACCGAAACGACCGATTCAAGATGTCAGGCAAAATTCAAGATGCCCTGATCTGGCTGAAAATAAACGCCCTAAGCAACCCAGATAGGGTTGCTTAGGGCGTCGTTATTCCGAATTAAGAAATTATTTCTTATGATGTAATTTTTCAAGATGGCCGCCATACATAGATGTTTTGAAACCATTGGCTTAAATTGTTCAATGGGAAGGAGTCATGGGGAAAGAAAGTATTCTAAACCGAAAATAACAAAGTGATTTTCATGATATAGAAATAACGGGAAATCATAAAATGACGTCTGCCAAGTGAAGATAGATGACGTATCTCGTAAACAGTTACAGATAAGTAAAGAAGTTTTGAACAAATGTCATAGGGAATCGAGAGAGCACTCAAATGACACGCAACAAAAATCCAAAATAGCAAAATTCATACAAAGTGCTGAAGTGCGATCCCGCTGAAGTAAGGTTGAGCTTCAGTGTGGTCAGAGTACGTTATGGTGGCTATCTTGAATTACATCATTCTGGATTTGCCATTTTGCTTCTTATTTATCATATTGCATTTAGAGCACGGATGGTGCGTAAGTTCGAAGGGCGAGTGCAAGGTGAGGCTGCAGTCTAAGCCGATTCAGTAACTTGCAAGGCCGAAGGCTGAGAAGTTGGGAGTATTTTCCGTATCTCCAAATGTCAAAATCCAATCTCCAAATCTACAATGTCTCCATGATGAATGGCCGCGATAACCGAAGCACCTACGAGAGAGTTCTTTAATCAACAACCAATGTGACTCAGAAACTTGGTACGATTCTGCCTGTACCACTTTTAGTAGCGGTAGGGTAAGATTCACCCTCATATGGCGGTTTCATTACAGTTATCTTTTGTATTGAGCATTGCATTGGGATAATACTTCTATAAAAATTTTGAACTTTTATTATATTATACTGCATAAAAATAAATGACACACTGCCTGATAAACTTGTTAGCATATAAGTACATAACAAATAATAAATACTTTTAAAAGTATCCTAAAAAACATTAAATAATATTTAAATAAAACACTTAAAAAAGCATAAAATTATATATCTAGTGACAATTCCGCCTAATTTTCCTGTCATCTACGTGACGTCACAAACATCACGCAGCCTAACCGGAAGAATACCCGACTAGTTTCGCTTCTAAACGAAGCATCTTCAGGAGGTCTTGACTCACCGAGCGCACGATCGAGAAATCAAAAAATCTTCCGGTTAGGCTGCGTGATGTTTGTGACGTCACGTAGATGACAGGAAAATTAGGCGGAATTGTCACTAGATATATAATTTTATGCTTTTTTAAGCGTTTTATTTATATATTATTTAATGTTTTTTAGGATACTTTTAAAAGTATTTATCATTAAATATGGATTTCCGCAAAGTAACGCCTGAATCTATTCATTACATAACAAATAATTAAAAAGTTATGGTTACATAAGAAACGTAATAGTAATTTTTTTTTTAGATTTGTAATACATAGGGAAATAAACGAAAGTATAAAGTGCTCCATTAACGTCTTGTAGTAACACAAACTGTGAACGAGTTCTTTAGTTCAGTGAGTTATAAATCTCGTAAATAAACTTTAAAATTGCATAATGACTTTCTATAACTGAAATTATACCTATACATTACATTTACTCACCTATAGATTTATAGAAATATGATAAGGTAAGTTTCTGTTTTAGAGTTGGTAAGTATATTACAGTAAGCCCAAACACAAATTATTTGACAGTTTTTTGTAAACAAGGTTATTTAAAATTAAATACACATTCTCACCATTTTCCCTTCAGTCTACACATTTCTTTCTGCTTACCAAAACACTGACACACTTTTTTCGCTTTTTTTACATGAGCGTTATCATAAATAATAAAAAGAATAATGAATAATAATAATTTTATTTCAAAAAACGTTTAACATGTTGGAGCAGTAAGGAACACATAATGTATACATAGAACTATGAATAAGAACAACAAAACACAGTGTAGGTACAATGTAAGTCCTACAGGCACAAACATGCTTCAGGACGTTATCCGCACCAACCCGGTGGTTGGTTAAATGTCTTTACTGTAGTAGTACTGTTTTATGTGTAGTTTCTACACATACAAGCTACGTTTCGTACCGCTTCATGAAATCGAACTACTTTTTTGAGCACAATACTGACTTTTGAATTAACACGGTACCAACTTTGACAAGTAATTTCACACTTATCAGGTTCCTGTTCCATTTTTGTTTTTAAAATATTATCTACAATTTTAAATTATAAGCTCGTTTTATGGATCTTATAATCTCTGCTAACCACCAAACAATTAAGACTTTTACTTGCAAATTATGTTGATATGGAAGATAGGCACCTTTCTAACAAAATTTCAAGAAGATCGGATCAGGCAATCGAGATAATAACTGGGAAATATACACTGCTCAGACCTCCACCGAGACCACGCTTCGCTTAGTCATTAAATATTTCTATACTTACAAGCGATGATATTTTTTACCGTATAGGTTCGCAGTAACTGCAGATAAAATGTTGTTATGTACGAGTACACTTCTGTTCTGCCGCTTCTAATAGCACACGAAACTCTACAATTTTAGCGATGCTATCCGTGGTACGGCGACTAGTGCCGCCGTGCGACTGAATATTTTTATGAGTTAAAAGTTAACGCCTATTTCTTTTAGCTCCGCCCGAATTAGAAATTATTTTGACTACTGTCTTGCCCTTAAGTACAAAATAACTTTAATAGTTAGACTAGTTAGTATTGCGGACTTTATTAAAGATATTAATCTCTATTAAATTGTAGTACATCAGTTTGCTCTATTTTCAATGATTGCCGCAGCGTACACGATATAACGATCATTTTGATATTTTTTTCGCAATACTTATAACTATGTGTTCAAGTCGCGAAAGTCTTAAAATTACTATTTTCGCATTTTGTTACATTATCTGAGTTTTCATACCAATCTCTAACTTTTTGAAAATGTTCTATAGCCTATGTTCATCAGGGATAGTGTAGGATTCTAATGATGAAAGAATTTTTCAAATCGATCCAGACGTTTCAGAGCCTATTCAATGCAAACAAACAAGCAAATCTTTCATCTTTATTATATTAGTATAGATTGGTATTAGTTTATATCTTCTACGATCAGGGTATTTCCACGATGCCAAGTCCACCAATGACAATGTCAAGGATAGCTGCCAGAACCTCCTTAGTGGTATTGTATCATGTAAGTTATGTCTGCAATATCTCCTGCTCTGCAGATTACATTACAAAATTACAAATTTTACGAGAGAAAAAATTATAGTCGTGTACGCGATTCGAACCCGCGTCTCTCCACCCCTATAGCCGGGGTATGTTCAGTCGGTCAGTTGACACAATGTTGGCCTTGTGCGAAGGCGCATTATGGTGGTGCAAAATCCTAGAAGTTTCTTTCCACAAATTTGGCATTTCTTTTCCAATTTGCTCCCGTAAACGCCGGCGCCGCCGTTTAAAAACGAAATGTTTCCAAATGGTTCGAATCTCGCACATGACTATAATTATTGTAAAATTTGTAATATTGTAAAGAATTATAATGTCAAAAAAAACGACGAGCTTAAGCCCGACCGATCGATGGGATTGACTGATCCTCTCCAATGAGACTAACATTATTCCACAACAGTGACTGAGTGGTAACACTTACCAAAGTACCAAGATAGCTGTGACCAATCTCCTCCTCGGAGGTGTCTCCAGACACCAAGCTTTGTTGCTTCCGCCACTTCATCTTTAACACTTTTACTGCACTTTCGTATTACACTTGCAGTTTCAGAGATGTCACTAATCGGTATAATCGGGAATATTTCGATATTTTCGTTATGCACTGCTTGAAGTTTTTGGGGTATTTTTAATATATTTCTGGGAACATAGTTAAATAGTATTAATTATTCTCCCAGAAAATACTTAATTTATGATATGTTGAAAGGAAATGTATAAATATCTAAAGGACACATTTAATTTTTTTACACAAAGAAGTTTGAATTTTAAATACATAGAACATAGCTTTTGAGTTTTGAAAAAATAGGTTGAACAAATATGTTTTTCGTTACCTATTTACTTTGTGCAACCGATAGATTCGTTTATCATATGAATCTTCACACAGTATCGATAAAATATCTAGAATATATATTTTATGTTTATAAGTCTATAAAGATTGTAAGATTATGCAATTTAAAATAATATGCAGTAACATTATAATAACTGGCTAACATGTTTTACGATGTCATTACAGATAAAAGAGTTGTAAAGTTATTTAATTGATGTTTTGACAATGACAGTTCAAGGATTTTTACGGTTATTGCCACATTGTAAGAAAAGGATAAGCGTTTTGTTTATTCAATCACAGTCAATTTTACGTAAGTTATGTACTTGTATATAATATAATGTGATGGTGCATTTGGAAGTGAGATTTGCTGACATATAAAACTTTACTGTTATTATCAAGTAAAAGCTAATACCAAAAAACTATTTTCAAAAAAAAAAGGTAAATTAAATTTAAACATTATTAAAATAATTTACGGCTTTAATTTTAGGATATTAAGCATACCAAAAATTTATGAAAATTATCGATATCAAAATTACGCACGCTCACGCACTTCACTAAAGAATCACAGTGTGTATTTCTTTCCAACTTGCACCTTTAGCTTTTACACATAAAGTAGATTTTTAATTGCGTTTTGAAAATATTTTCGAAAATGCTTCGGATTTCATTATATGGTCCGTCCGGTTGGACAGGGTAATGTGAACTAATCCTGGTGACCTGGTGTTGGACTAAAGTGGGTTTTATTTCACGAGAATTGCAAATCTACTCATGTGTGCATGCACTTAAGAAAATAACTCTGCACTAAGTGGCCGATACTTGAACTCTTGACTGCTTTAGGTTTCTCTTGTTTCCAAATTTAAATTATAGTACGCATATGTAGTTCGATAAAAAAAAATTTTTTTTTTAGGTAAATATTGTCTGGTCTATAGATTTTCTTCGTGTCTTGTTATACAAGTACGTCGTATCTTTCTAATTTTAAATAGAGTAATATTGAGGTTATTTTTTAATTACTAATTTAAAATATATATTACCGTGAATACCAATAAAAAACACAGATAGATATTGAAATCAAGAAAATATTTTACAGCTATAAATTTCATCAAATCACAAATTTTTGAGTTTATGTAATTTATTTTTAAAGTAGTACCTATTTTTAATGTTGGTTTTTATCTATAAAAACACATATAGATTTTAAAACTATAAACTATTTTACAACTTCAAATTTCATATTTTTTTTAACGTTGTATGTTTTATTTACCGTACCTAGCTACATTTCCGAAATATCGCGAGTCCGTCTATACAATGGTCCGGTTTGACCGTCCGGTCCGTAAGACGCAGGTGAAGTCAACTAATCGCGGTTACAAACTCCTGCGCATAGCGCTCTGAAACTCTGAAAGCGAAGCCTAAGGCTGAGTACACAACGGTGGCATGTAAATAGATTATCTAATTAGACTTAAGTTTTATGGCGTGACGGTAAACGCGACGAAAATATGACGCTAGGTATTTGCACATTTATTGACCAAGTGAGCGAGAAAAATGAGAGTAAAAATGCTTTTATATGTCTGTACAGTCCGGATGTTCGGTTGTTCTATATAGATTTTTTTATTTCTCAACCGATTCTCGTGAGGTTTTATATGCAGGCTCGATAGTAATTTTTTTTGTCATTCTGTTTTGAATTTTTTTATAGCAAAGGAAACATAGGGTTTGTAAACGTAAAAAAATATACACTTCAGTTGTGAAGTATTCACCTTACACAGCCGATAGTTATAGGATTGTCTATTTAATTTATAAGCGAAATCAACAACAAAACAACTCAACAACACTTTTTCAAAGTTTAATACTCCAATGATCGCCCTTGGGATTGATATACTTATCCACTCCCTAAAATTATGGGGTGTTGATTTTGTGATATTATATCTTAGAATTTACGCAAATCGAAGTTAAGTTTTAATACATTTTTTATACAATATATTCGGACCCAATAAAAAAATATTAAAAAATAATTATCGGTTGAAAATGTTGGTTCAATTTGTCATTTTGAAGACCTAAGTAATTGTACACATTTTCAGTAAATAAATAATTGATTAATTGAAAAACTATTTTTGCACGAAAAATAAAACTTCAAATAGAATCCTGTTTGGAAATAAATATAAATCTAAATGTTAATTCAAAATTGTTAGATGGGTGTCCTCATATACTTGCGCTAAGAAATTAGCCTTTACCGGACGATATCTAGGTCTACCCTTTCCGTTTCAAACATCAAAAACCGTTCAGTGTTTTACAATGTGTCCGGTAAATAACCGTGAGGATACTCAAACCAGTTGACTTGAACCTCAGACGTTTTGGAATCCAGGGCATTCTAATTAGGACATCGCCACTATTGTCTTATTCCACACTTGTCTCAATCCCGCCTACTTTATTTAACATTATATTGGAACAACAAACTCTATATAGGTGAACCCCAGACTTGGCAGGCGTCTTGGGGATTTCAGTAGTTGTAAGTTCTTCAAAAGGCGCTGCTTCGGACCGTCTGGTATTTTTAACCAACTTCAAAAAAGGAGGAGGTACTCAATACGCCTCTATATATGGAGGTATTTAAATTTCATCAAAATCGATGAAGCAGTTCTTGAGTTACACTCCAATAACTGAAAATCGATTTCCTATTTTGATGATTGTCATTGACAGTGAATGACCAAACGATGCCGTATGTATGTACGAGTAGCAACGGTCACTAAACATGGAGATTTTTTTTTCTTGAAAATGTAATCGAATTCAACACTCAGGAGCGTGAAATAACTTGTCGAAGTCGGTACGCGCACAATATTTTGATGATAGTTATATTTGAACTATAATGGTACCGACTTGAACAAGCTATTTACTTATGATTACACTTATGAGTGTTGGAGTCGGTTCCATATTTTGATGAAAAAATATTTTTTGAAGAGTTGAAATCTCTTCAAAAAATATTTTATCTCTGAGTTGAGACCTCTCATGTGCCCGTAATTTCACTGGCACCAAATACCCTTCAAAACGGAACACAGTAATGTGAACATGACTGCTTGCCGGTAGATATATGTATGTTGGCAGTACTTGCGCAGAGAAACTCACACAATAGTACATTGTGTATTAAGGGTGGTAAGTAAGGAATTACGATCGAGACTCTAGTAGAAGCCCGAAGACTGAGGGCTTTCTGAGTCGAGGTTCGTAATTCCCGTACCGCCCGTGAAACATACAATGTTTTTCATTACATTTGCGAGTAAATAATTATGAATTATAGCTTTAATACACAAGTCAGCATAACTATTAATACGAAATACGTGAACTCTTTTAAGCGGATGGCGGGCTTTTTCTCCACACCACAGATTGTACAAATGTTTCCGTTCAGAAACGTAAAGGGCAAATACTTACATATCTATACCGCCATGACGGAGTGTAAAAAATTAAAACAATTTCGACGTTTTGATATAAAAAAAAACTATTAAAATCGATTATTAAGAACATTACTTGAATATTTACGTAACATGTAGCGAGATTGCAATGAAATTCCCGAGATAACATTTTAAATCAATTTTTCAATTGCGTGTAAACTCCTTGCATGAACTTGTTTGCTGTGCCATAAATTAAAAAAAAACTACTTACCGACCTTAGGACCTTAGGACTTCATGACAAAAAGAAAGCTCGAGGGTTCTATATGGGACATTAAGGCCACGTTAACCTGTATGTTTAGATACTGTTTACTTGCAAGTGTGATGAAAAGAGTACTGCAACTGGACTGTATGAAAGGAAACACCATGTAATTGTGAACCAAGCTTTACACGCGAAGATCCATCATTGCCACCATATTACCTGAGTTTGGTTTAGTGGTTAGTGCTGCCACAGAATACTTAATAGTCAGTAGGAGCACGGCCACAGATTACGCACGAGTTAGTGCGCGAGATGGCACAGAATACAACAGCAGTTTGTACGTGAACGACCTCGACCGCCGCCGGCTAGGTGATAAGTGATAACAGGGTAATGTGTGATAAACTATCATAACGACCCTTGATTGAGGAGCATGTGATGCACAAATTGTATGTAGGCTAAAGGTTATTCCCCGTGGGTTGCCAAGGTTGAAGCAGTGATGGCTCAGTGGTATTGGGTATGGGCTGCCGCGCAGCAGGTCCACTGTACGAATCCCGCCGCGGGCTTGAGCTTCACCGCATGGTGGAAGGGCGTTTTACGAAAGCCCGCCTGGCTAGCGACCACCCTCAAGTAAAAAATCTGTCGCCAAGTACCTAATGGTGTATTCCGGCAGCGGTCCTTGAGAGCCAGATAAATTACAGGCACATAAGACTTCACATCTATGTCTCAAGGTGAAGGGCGCAGGGCAATTCGTGACTTGTGACAAAATGCATCTGTTATAGGCAGAGGTTAGTCCTCTTAACAGCAGGTGAGCTTGTTTCGTCACAATAACATAAAAAACACCCCCCCCCCCCCCCCCCCATTTCTACCTGTGGGTGTCGTGTAGGCAACTAAAGGTATAATACCGGAAGGTGAGCAGCAGCGCCTCCTGAGGAACTGATATCTTAGACTGCGATCCCCAAAACGCCTGTCCAGCGTTATGGACTTATTGTCATGTTAGTTCAATTGGATTAGAGCATATATTATACCCCGGCTAAAGGGGTGGAGGGACGCGGGTTCGAATCCCGCACATGACTTAAATTTCTCCTCTCGTTAATTTCTAATGTAAACCGCAGAGCATGCGTTATCGCAAACATAAAATGAATAAAAGTCTATTTTAACTTTCAGATTGGATTGATGTAAAAAAAAGGCAGATAGGGTACGCTCTTTTTTTTTTTTTTTTTTTATGCCTAATAGGTTAGCTTTTGACCACTATCTCACCTGATGGTAAGTGATGATGTGGTCGAAGATGTTGTACAGGCTAACCTAGAATTACTGGCTCTCAAGGACAGCTGCCGGAACACACCGTTAGGTGCTTGGCGACAGATTTTCAACTTGAGGGTGGTAGCTAGCCAGGCGGGCATTCACAAAGTGCCCTACCACCATGCTGTAACGACTGCCATCCTAAGAAAACAACCGGGACCGACGGCTTAACGTGCCCTCCGAAGCACGGAAGCGCTCAGTAGTAATGTCACCAGCGGTCACCCATCCAACTCCTGACCGCGGCGGACGTTGCTTAACTTTGCTGATCGATTCAGAATGGCTAAGCAAACTTAGCTACGAGCGCTTCAAAATCTTATGCCACGACAATATCATGTGGCGAAAATTTAACATATAATGCACACGTCTACACTTCCATTGTATATGATACGTTTTAATGAACACACACAAAGACAGGAAGACAAGTATGCAGTAGAAACACATACGCACACTACTGAGACTCAATCAGGGGATGTCGCCTGATTTCACGTTGGCATGTTCGAGATACAGGTGCCGCTTCTCCCATTTTTGTTCATAAAATTTTGGTACCACAGAAATTCGTTTCAGTAGTTTGGTTGGATGACTATAGGTACTTTGCCTATGTAAAGTTTTTTCTTATAATGTAAACAATCATGGAGTTTGGATATTCAAAGACAAGTGATAGGGACCCATCGAACAACGCGATTTTGTTTCGAGCTACAGGATCAGAATCAGAAATCTTTATTGGCCAATATAACAGTAAACGTTACACCAGGCAAGTCATTTTACAATAGGTCAGTGGCATGATTATATACTAGAAAATTATGATAACAAACTACTTAATCTAACATGTTACAGGAATTTCATAATTGCAATATGATACATATCCTGCCTATAACAATTTAAAATTAATGTACGAAATAAATAAATCCATGTGAAACAAAATAAAGATTAAGATGATGTCAATAATATTTTGTAATATTTTTATGTACTTGATAAATTCAAGATTACTAAAACAAATGGCGGTATGGATTTGTTATATCAATAAAATGTGTTGTTCATAATTCAAAAATGAAGATTCTGATAACGTCATATTCATAAATTCGTTAATATATATATTCGTTAAAATTCTTATAATTAAAGTTCATAATTTGATAAGGCAGTTTATTGTATATAGTGATTTTTAAAAACATGACCTGTTTTTTAGTTTTCACAAGTCTAACTTTTTGTCTAAACAAGTTGTAACTGTCGAAGGTCCAAGGTTGATGTGATGATAACCGACCTTCGTTGGATCAAGCAAGAAGAACATCGAATCCAGGACCTGGATACAACGATGTAATCAATACGCAAGCTACAAGTCTAATTATACATATTGCACTTGTTCGTTTCTTAAGGAAAACCAGTTGTTAATATCGTGTCGTTACTAGGAAAAGGGAAAATTGAATTTATGATTGCAAAGATACAATATGATAAACGTTTTCCGCGTTACGATAGTCTCTGAGGTTAGTAGTAGTCAATTTTTCATGCATATCCTTGAATATAATATATATGCTTCTGGTTTGCCAGTTTTCCATATTAATATATCCTATTCTACTAATATTATAAATGCGAAAGTTTGTGAGTGTGTTTCTATGTTTGTTTCTTCTTCATGTTCAAACGGCTGAATCTATTTGGATGAAATTTGGTATGAAGGTAGATAATGGAATTACACATAGGCTACTTTTACTTTCAAAATGTATAGAGTTCCCTTGGGATGAGGAAGGATTTGTAATATATTTATTTGCTAGCTTACCAAGGCAAGGCTTAACTAATTATAGTGAAATTTGGTACAGAGGTAGCTTACACTCTGGATTAACACTCAGATTACTTTTTTAAGCGAAAAATTACGGTATTTCAGTGGGTTGTGCGCGGAACCTACGGGTTGACATTTAGGTAAAATTTTTTGACGAAAAAAGTATGATGTTTTCAGGGGTTAGCGCGGAATCATCTATTATCCTATGTCAGCTAGTAAACTATAAATACCACTGTCACCAACTAGAAATCATACATACATTCGTGACATAGAGATCTTTGTCACTGTAAAACCAACTCATTTAATTATTCAAATGAGGCCTCTACGCTCTACGGCGCCTACAACCTACACGCGTAACCGCGTAGAACATTCTTACATGTATAATTTTTCTACGCGGCTACGCGGGAAGAGCCTAACGCAGCACTCACCAAAAAAGGAATAGTAAAATATTGAACTACAAAATACTACAATTATGTAGTTCAATTTATATTCGCGGTGAATAATTAATAGGACACTTTGGAAGAGTTTTAATTGACGAGTCACTTAATATTTTTTTTATGTGAATATGAGGGATTTCGGCCGAGGCCCACCTCGGCCTATACTGGCTAATTATTAGAGATGGGCCGAACATGGGTTTCACCGAATACGAACATTCGGCCGAATGTTCGGTAAAACTCATACCGAACCGAATATTCGGCCGAATGTTCGGCACAATTTATTACCTTACTTAAATAATGCGCCGGACACTCCCTCCCGCTCCCCCGTTGTACCGCCGATGTTATTATTGCATCATCTAGTAAACAGTAAAACTTCACCGCGTAAGTTTGTTATGGGAATTTTTATATTTTAAATTTATAAATAAAAAAATAACTTAATTTCTCACAATTAAGATCTGATTATAATAACGTTATTTATTATAAAGAGTTCACAGTAGTTGTACGGTCCGATACTGTATTGTAAAGATGATATAAAATGAGAAATAAATCCTTGATTTGCTAGTTGATATAAATGTTTATTTGATATGTTAAATATATATAGTGATTTAATGATAGTGAGCCGCGTGAGATTCGATCAAATCGATGCTAATTACGAACTGGTCATTTACTTAGAACGATGCTAAAAATGATTACGCGGGCGAATATGCAGTTGCCCCGTACATTAGTTTAACCCCAAAACAGCTACATACTTATAAATTGTTTTCAATAACCATATTTTTTATCTGCTGTTATCGGAAATAAAACTACAGTGTCTACATAAAAATACTGCAAATTACTTACCACATAAAAACAAAATATAGTACACATTTAACCCTCAACTCATGATCAATCGGTTTAATACCGTATTAACTAGTACCTACCCTTTTATCGAATATTCGGTGATTTGACCGAATATTCGGCCGAATACGAATATTCGGCAAACCTGCCGAATATGCCGAATACCGAATATAAAACGAATATTCGGCCCATCCCTACTAATTATTAAATTTATTTCTAAGAAAATCTAATAGAAATGATTGAATAATGTGTGTTTGGTGACTTCGTTGATTATGTATGCACATCTGATACTAACTAAAGCTGATTTTAATAGATGGATTTCAGTTACTAACAGTTTTGGTTAGCCTCAAAAGTAAATACACTATCGCAATTTTTCACATACATTTCGTCAAAAGTGACGAAATGCACTGAGCCCGTCACCCTGAGATTTGTCTCATGTGCCTGGAATTTCATAACGGAGTACCGCCGGAAGACACTATAAGGTGCTTAGCGTCAGATGTTCTAAATACTTGAGGGTGGCAGCCATCCAGGTAAGCATTTGCAAGATGCCCTTCCACAATGCTGTGAAGCTCAATCCGGCGCGGAACAAACCATGGACCTGTGGCACGGCTGTCCACAACTATTACCGCTCGGCCATCACTGCTGCGACACATGCTGTTTCACCCCTATCGATCAACAAGGCAGCTGTAATGTGCCACAGAATGATCACTCCACTAAGCCATCCCAATTTTTTTTTTATTCCTGGTAGGATAGCCTTTTACCACTATCTCACCTGATGGTAAATGATGATGTGGTCGAAGATGTTGTTCAGGCTAACCTAGAATTACTGGCTCTCAAGGACAGCTGCCGGAAAACACCATTAGGTGCAGGCGGGCATTCGCAAAATGCCCTACCACCATGCTATAATGACTGCCATCCTAAGACAACAACCGGGACCGACGGCTTAACGTGCCCTCCGAAGCACGGAAGCGCTCAGTAGTAATGTCACCTGCGGTCACCCATCCAAGTCATGACCGAGGCGGACGTTGCTTAACTTTGCTCATCGGTTCAGAACGGCTGAGCAAACTTCGCTACGAGCGCTTCAAATCAACAAGCGACTCTAGCTACGAAGCAATAAAGTGCACTTCAGCTCGCAAAGCCAGAGTACCTAATTCACCTACAAGGCGTCTCTCTTTCTATCGCATAGCCTCGCATAGCTCTGATCTCTTCTGACGCGGCATGCACCGTACAATAACCCGTACGGTGGGATACGCCGATGTACCGGTAGCTTTGTACCGAGAGCGGAGTGCGCCAGGGGTGACTGCGCGTAGTGTTTACTCAAAATGCGAATGCTATCGATAACACGGAGTAAAGAGGTCAAACAGTAGCTGGAGATAACAAAATCAGGTTTGTTCACTCAATAGTCTTATCGTGCGCAATCTACAGCGCATAAAAATCGTGTAAACAAGCCGCATTATGTATGTACGTATCTATCAGTTTGATAGTCAGTGGAAAAAAATTGGAACGTTCTTTGGCTTTCTTTGTGCAGGTACACGATTATCTGATAAAATAAGACAAGGCAATAGAATTGGACTGTATATTAATTATAAATAATATTTGGTCTTAAGTAAAATAACAATGGTACCTACTTATAGATAATGATGACCCTAGGACGCCGAGCTAGACTTGCACCCCTTCCCCCTCCCCCCTCTCTCACTCCATCTCTCTTGATGTCGACTATGTTCTACAGTGGAGGATACATAGTTATACCTAAGTATTTAACGGGACTTAATCGCAATAAATTTTTATACCTCGACGTTTCGACCAAGTTTTTTTTTATACCACTAATTTGGCAAACAAGCGTACGGCCCGCCTTATGGTAAGCAGTTACCGTAGCCTATGGACTCTTGCAACACCAGAGATATTACTCGCACGTTGCCGACCCTGAAGAATTCCCTTCACGCCCTTTTTGAAGAACCCCATGCTGTACTCCATCGGGAAAACCACGGCGGGGAGCTCATTCCACAATCTGAGCGTCCGCGGAAGGAAGCTGCTTTGCGAAGAGATCAGAATAATACATATGAAGGAATTAAAAATAAATTACTTCTACCAGATTTTGCTACCGATACCGTCCTGTCGGGACGAAATCCGTGGGTTGCGGGTTCAAGTCCCGCTGGAGGTTATGTTTTCCATCCGACAACCTATCTGTTTTCGCTTGGCATGCGTCAATGTTGTTCAGAATATTACTAAAACATACATATAATATCACGCCTGTAAATTATGTTTGTATGTTATTTGGAATGAGATAAAAAAATATCTACCTGATTGTTAAGCTTAAGCACACAAAAGATGATTAGCAGGTACAGATTTATAAGCATTCAGTCAGCCAAATAATTAGCTTCTAATTTTAAAGATGTCCTATATCTACATTGGTTGTGGCAAACCTTATTGGCGGAGGCATTTGTTCAACCATGGATATTATGGCTCTTGATGAATGGAAAAATGCTTTCTTTTGGACACCTTGAGGTATCCAGCGGCAGAAAAGATACTCCGCCAGTTACTTTCAGCAAACGGTAATAGCTTTGGGCAGCCGTGCCATTAGTCCGTGATTCGATCCCGTAGGTGACAGACATTGATATACGAGTACTACACATACCTTATCGTAGTCTCTTACGCATCTATATAACAATGCACTGAAATATAATAATCAACTTCACCTGGGAGCCGAGCACAATGGAACGGCGGAAGTAGTAAAGAACGATGTAACCGTAGATTACATAATAGTTACTGCGTCACCTAAGTCGCGGTGACCGTGTCCATTGTTGCACATGGTACGATCTATCTGATTTCTAAATAAACTTTAATATATCTGTGGAATGATTGTGTATTAGGAAAATCTTTGAATCTTATATAACTGTTAACCGAACTTTTTTCTTTTTTTCATCGATTTACAAAACTAAAAACCAAGCTCAAAAGGTTATAAAATCATTAAAACCAAAAAATCTAAATCGCTAGATCAGGCCTCAAATTCGCAACTGCAAATCGAATACAAAAAGAATAATCCGATGAAGTAATAAGCAACATAATTAAGGGGACTTTAAGATAATACAATGAATATAAATTTATTTAATAATTTATGTCACCTGTCAGCACAATAAAGTGGCGGAAGTAGTAAAGGACGATTGTATAATAGGTACTACGTATGCGAAATTGTGGTTATGTATCCATTCAATGATATTGTACATAAAAGGAGGGAGATATGTTATACTGCGCACTCAAATGGCCCCATCTAAACGACCCCCGGGACAGTCTCGTATATGACCGCACTCATTCAGCGAGAGACAGTCCAATGCGCGCGACCTCTCTGTGAGACGCAAATAATTATAAAAAATGCGGTGTTGCACCTATAGTTCTGTGGTAATAGTTATTTAGGACAGTAAACAAAATAAAAGGAATTACGTATCACCTATAAGACTGCATAAATTGTCCTTTTCTCTAAGTATTATAAATATTTTTTGTATTATTTGATAACAAGTGCTTGAAATCATAGAAAAGGATAGTGAAACGTGTGCAGTAGTACGCAGGACAAGGATGGAGAACGCGGTTATGTCGTGATGTGTTTCGTGTCGTAGATGAATAGAGTAGATGTGACATTGCATCTGTGATTGAGTACCTACTTTACTAAATTAATATTCTGTAAGATAAGAGGATATTCCTTTAAAACAAAATTAATTAAAGTAATAAGTTTACACATGATATATACATATAAATTAATAAATAATGATTATAACAGAAAGCTGTGTTTTTATTACTAAGTTTAATTCAATAAGGTCATTTATCCATATTATTTAATCAATAAATCCACACAAAATGAATAATCAATTCAAAGCGCTGTATTTTTCACAAAAAAAATGTTAAACATCAACTTTCCACTATGTAACCGATTAAAAAACTATTAACATTCGATAGTTATTAAGCTTGTGATGGTAAAAATAAATAATTATAGATACATTTTACACAATATTATAACTACCTGTGCATGAATCCTCAGAATCACTTAATCATGGCACGATCATTTCCAGGTTATTGTTATCTCGGATGATTTCCAATTTGTACTATATGACTGATAGTCGATCCGCAATATCCTTCTCTGCATGTACCAACATCTCCTTACTGAAAGGTTTTATTTAATTCGAGCCGATAAACGAAGAAGCCCCGCTTAGGGTGCCAGTACAACTCTACAGGGTTATTGGAAAAATGCTAACAACCTCTTAGGGTTGACTTCTGCTAGTCCTAACAAACATTTCAGGTTTTTTTTAGTAAAAGACAATGTCTACTCCGAGCCAAGAGCGCCCGCCGCGGCATCACTGGACCGCGCCGCGCTCCCTTTGAATAGAGTTTGAATATTTACATCGAGCAAAGTAATAAAAAATATGAAATAATAAATGTATACATAGTTAGTTTTAAAAAGTATTTTACCCCTAATTAGTGGTTCGCTACTACGTTCGAACTAAGGTCTCATGAACTATCGATGTTTGTTAACAGTCAGATAGATTTAGGGCCCGTTTCAGAATGCCCTAATAAAGTTTCGGGTTGCTATGCAACACATAAAATAACTGAATGATAAAAATTACAGTTGACATGCAGCGCGCTTCAAGCTTTAACCGATGGATAGGCTAAATCAATGATAGTGTTTTATTTATTAAATATGTTCTGGGTAGTAAAACCGGAACTTACTCGAACATTCTGAAACAGGCCCTTAGTTTTTCTTTTAAAAATATAGCTAACAGGAACTCCATGTATGTTAATTATATTTTTATAGCTTCTTTGAATAGATCCCGTTATAAACAAGGCCTAAAATCGATAATTTATAGTCACTTTTCATTAATCATTGAAAAAAATTAAAATTATATTTGTACTTTAAACCTAAAGACGGACATACCGTCAAACAGCAAAGCTCCCGTCACGACTTTCCATTGAATACCGTGACGGATCAGACAATGAGAACGCACACCGTCTTCCCCTTACACTTGTACCGCAGATTGCCTAATACGCTGGTACAATTATCCATTATACTCGCACCGCCACGATGCGCACGCGCATAATACTGAGAATTGAAATGAAATGAAAATGGAATGAAATGAAATATGAAATATCTATTTTATTGCCACACAAATAACGTAAACAGAATGAAATTAAACTTAAAAATATGAGGTGCTTTGTTAATATTACGTTACGGGCAATAGGGTTACACTCAGCATAAGCCGCGTGACATTTTCATGAACACGTGACGCTGTTTTTCAGTGCACCCCTATGCTCAGGCTGGTGTTCGCCGAGATACATGTATAGTGAATGAGGATGAATATGACCGATCACACTACGCAGAGTTTCTTTATAATTACAAAACAGCTACACATAAATATAAATATAATTATTAGAATTATTACTAAGATCCATTCAGTGAGGAGAGTTAAGGATCCTTTTAATTTATTTTACTCTTCACTGCTACAAGTGGATATACCTGTGTACCCTGCACTTTGTCACCATAATCGATTCCAAGATCTGCTGCACTTCGTCAGTACTTAAGAAAACCTGAGAAATCAGACCGAGAATTACACCGTTGGTATTTACAAGTAAAATATGGCAAAAGTAGCGCTTCGAAGACACTAACCTTAAGTTACAGGTTTGATGATTCGGCCGAACAAATTGTCTGTAGTTATTTGCAGGTCGAAGTATAAATGAAACTGTGCCCACTAGATGATGGCAATAAGCTTGCCTCCTATTATAATATTATGGTCCTATTATCCTGTGGGTGTCGTAAGAGGCGACTAAGAGTAAAATACCGGATACGCCGTCCACAGTAAATAATTGATACGTATTTGTACGAAGAGACGACGTTTGTACACTACGTTGTAAAGGGGGCCCTTAACCCTGCTCCTGGGTTGCAAGTCCCAGGCCCCTCTGGCCTCTTCCTCTGCAACGCTATGGACCCGGCACCCGCACGGTGAATCCATATGCTTAGTAATTCGTCTCTTGTCTTAGTATGGGTGTAAAGGCTAATGGTGCATACGGTAAATAAAAACTATAGCTTGGTTAGGCAGTAGTTCACTCATAAAATATAATTTAATCACCACTCGCGGTAGTCAGACAGTCTGGCTCACATTAAAGGTACAATCGGCTACAATAACAAGTTTATCGTAATTTTCATAACAATGTAATGTACTTATCAGATTACATTGTTATGAAAATTACGATAAACTTGTGTGAGGGAGGGGTAGAAGGCAAGCGGTCACGCGGTCGATCACCTATGCGCTGGACAGACATCATTAAAGCTACGACACAAACCTCCATAGTTCAGAGTTCCCGAGACGCTGAAGAACGCAACAAGTGGAGGCGCATCGCGAGGGCTGCTTTAGCCAATGAAAATGCAGCATCATCAACCACGACCACTCTGTCAAGAGTGAACGACTAAGGAGAGTACTTATCAGCCGGTTTATCCACTGCTAAACACAGCCTCTTTAATTAAGTGGTGGTTTGCCATAATCCCCACGCTTGGCAAGCATCTTGGGGATCGCAGTTTAAGATATCAATTCCTCAGAAGGCTCGGCTCTGCTGCTCACCTTCCGGTATATTACCTTCAGTCGCCTCTTGCGACACCCGCTGGTAGCAATGGGGAGGTGATATTATAGCTCGGCAACCATCGGGAAATTTAGTGAAATTACATTAAATTCTCAATAATCGAGGTCACCTAACATAAATATGAGGACAACATTCAAATTATTCTATAATATACTTCTGTGTACATAGAAAGAAACATAACCATTCTAGGTTAAGCCTGTTAGCACCTTCGACCACATCATCACTTACCATCACGTGAGATTGCAGTCAAAGGCTTACCTATCAGCAATAAGTAAGAAAAGTAGAAAGTCTTTACGACAATTTTGAAAATTACAATGCGTATACATTTTATTGCAGGCGACTGTACATACCTGCTACTACATTTTCTTCTGTGATTATACCTTGAAGCAGGTATTTTACCAGACAAACCGGCTAGCTTAGAACGTAATGGTATACCTAGGTTTAGACTAGACACTTGCCGACGCGGTACCTATATAATGCGTTTCAATCGTATAATACTACTAACTTTAAAGTATGTAAGCCCTTAGTTAAGTGTTACCCTTAGTCACTAAGCCCTTAGTCTTTTCTGAGGAACTGATATATCACACTGCCATCCCCAAGTCGCCTACCAAGCGTGCGTATAATGGCATACTCCCCCATAATGGGGAGCATGTGTCCAGCAGTGGATAATCCGGCTGATCGGCTGATACAATATGGTTCTTACATTTGTTTTTAAAGTAAGTAGTATTATACGATTGAAAACCATTATGTAGGTACCGCGTCTTACGACACCCATACGGGAAGAGATGGGGGGGTGACATTCTGATCTAGCCCGGGCACTAAATTGGTGCCTAAGAAAAACCATATTATTCATAAAAAATTAAACGTTCTTTCTAATTTAAAAGCATCACAATATGATAATAACCACACTTAAATTATAAAAGGGAAACTTTGTGAGTGAGTGGGGGAGTGAGTTTGTTTGTTAGTCACTTCTTCACACTCTAAATCTATTCAGTCGTCAAATCGACTGTAGTATGGTTTTGTTGAAATGATTGCTACATAATAATTAGAAATAAACTTTATATTTATACTATTTACTATACTGACACAACACAATACTTACTAGAGCGCAATCTTAGAGCTTTATTCATGTTTTTTTTCCTGTCAATACAAATATTTCTGGATTTGGCATAGTATTCGTCATATTCTCAAGAAAATTATTTGTTTTACTCATATTTGTAAGAGTAGGTTTTGTTGAAATGATTGCTACATAATAATTAGAAATAAACTTTATATTTATACTATTTACTATACTGACACAACACAATACTTACTAGAGCGCAATCTTAGAGCTTTATTCATGTTTTTTTTCCTGTCAATACAAATATTTCTGGATTTGGCATAGTATTCGTCATATTCTCAAGAAAATTATTTGTTTTACTCATATTTGTAAGAGTAGGTTTTGTTGAAATGATTGCTACATAATAATTAGAAATAAACTTTATATTTATACTATTTACTATACTGACACAACACAATACTTACTAGAGCGCAATCTTAGAGCTTTATTCATGTTTTTTTTCCTGTCAATACAAATATTTCTGGATTTGGCATAGTATTCGTCATATTCTCAAGAAAATTATTTGTTTTACTCATATTTGTAAGAGTAGGTTTTGTTGAAATGATTGCTACATAATAATTAGAAATAAACTTTATATTTATACTATTTACTATACTGACACAACACAATACTTACTAGAGCGCAATCTTAGAGCTTTATTCATGTTTTTTTTCCTGTCAATACAAATATTTCTGAATTTGGCATAGTATTCGTCATATTCTCAAGAAAATTATTTGTTTTACTCATATTTGTAAGAGTAAGGCTCTTTCTGAAACATATTCAAAATGTATCTTTTGTAAATGAAATGAAACGAAGTATACAGGGGTTTTTATTTCTGACACTATGTTATTGAACAAAAAATAATCCTTATGATGAAAGCTTTCGATCGGTATGATAAAGCTATGGGGTGATTATTTTTCACGTGTAACCGGTTCGATTCCCGGTTCAACTATGTAATTATTTAAATATCTATGAATACAGTTTCAATTGTTTGTTTTTTAATTCAATTAATGTCTTCTTTCAGTAAAATGTTCCATCTATAATATTCGAGGTACTTTTCCTCCATGTAGCATATCCGTGCGACGCCCTGTACCTATTTATTTATTAAACCACACTACAGCTTGTAACACCAAATTAACACATATATTAGATATTATAAACATTTTTTTTACCAGCCTTTATTAACAAAATACTACAAACTACAACACTACAGCTACTACAATAAAAACATTTAGACAACATTCAAGTCATAGCAGACTCACAGGCAGTCCAAAAACTCCAGCCCACTACCAGTTGGCAGCGTGCCCAGCATGCTGGCAGCATTGCCCCATTGAATTGCAATGATTATTCGTTGAAAAATTTTATTTATTGAACATGCAACATAACGTGCACAACAATTTAATGCTTCCTATCATAAATTGGATTTACATAGACATCATTAGAATTTAATAGATATTTAAGTAGCATAAATACGTTTTAAATGTATCTTATCTTAGACATGTATGTATCTTAGACTTGCCCGTAAAAAAAATTACAAAAGTGCTCATAAAACTTGTTTATATCTTTATATCCTTCTCAGCATATGCTAGTTATAAACCAGCACTGATCTTCCGATGGACCCAGAGTGTGACGTCACCGAAACACTACGTCTACAACCGTGATAAAAAAAACACTACAAAATTTCAGTACATATTAGATGAGACACACTGCACCTTATATACACTCGAGAGCAATGAATCCGGGTCACTTAAAGAATGTTAAAAATCTCGGAAACTAAAAATGATAGGTTAATGCAATAAATTGTATTTAATAGACAATGTAATACTCCTTAAATGAAAGTAAAAAAAATATGAGTCACCATACATTTTATTAACACAAAATTACATAAAGAAAAAAACTGCTGATCTCTCCTTAAAACAAAAATAGGAAACATGAAATTTTTGAACTTTATTACGATTTTCTTGAATTTTAATACTTCGTATTGCCTCCTCGTGCTTCCATTACTGCGTTTACGCGGTTTGGCATGCTGTACACCAAGTTCCTTATACGATTTTGGGGAATATTCTCCCATTCCTCTGTGAGAGCAATTTTGAGCTCACGAAGCGTGATTGGGGGAGGGTTTCGTTGTTTTACGCATCTGCCTAGCTCGTCCCAAGCATGCTCGATCGGGTTGATATCCGGGCTGCGCGCTGGCCACTCCATACGAGTAATGTTCATCTCTTGAAGGTAGTCATTCACAATCCTACCTGTATGAGGTCGGGCATTGTCATGCATAAATATAGCATCCTCACCTAAATTGACCATAAATGGACCAACGTGATCATTGAGGATTTTTTCCACATATCTTACGCTAGTTAAAGAGCCGTTTTCTATGATCTGTATCGCGTATCTACCTGTATGCGTACGCGTATGTACCTGGCTGTATCGCGCTGACTCCGGCCGGTTTCCAGCATTGTAAGTATTCTGGTGCATTCTTCAGGCGTAAGCGACATAATTTCAGCTTGAATAATGAATATAGAGCACTATCAACATGGTTTGTGTACCCACATAAATGACAGATTACAAACAAAAGCAAAACCAAATGCTGTAATTTCGTAGTTCCATCTTCGAAAGTGGCCCTTTTTCAAATTTGATTTTTTTATGATATAACTTTACAATAACTAAGAAGTTTTAATACCTTCATTTAAGGAGTATTACATTGTCTATTAAATACAATTTATTGCATTAACCTAGCATTTTTAGTTTCCGAGATTTTTAGGATTCTTTAAGTGACCCGGATTCATTGCTCTCGAGTGTATATATTTTTTATTTATGTATTTTTATGTTATTGTGACGGAATAAGCATGAAGCCCAACTGATGCTAAGCGGACTAACCTCTGCCTAAAACAGATGCATTTCGTCCCAAGTCACGAATTGCACTGCGCCCGCCACCTTGAGACATAGTTGTTAAGTCTCATATGCCTGTAATTTCTATTATTAATATTTCTTGCAGAGCCTTGCATTTAGTATACATAATATCATCTTGACGAAACTCGTTTTTGGCAATAACCGAGACTGGCCGCCCAGCTGCGGTAAGTATTACATTATACATTATTATACTTTAACCTCTTGACCATTCAAGGAAGGCGAAAAAAACCGGAGGTCAACTTGATAACAGCATAATTGAATTAATTCGTAGACAAAAAAACTTACAAACAATGTGTTGCTAGCTACGAATAGATATGTAAAAAAAAAGACGTGTGGCACTCGGAGACTGCCGCGGTAAAGCTATTACATAGCATTTTTTATCAACTTATGCAATTATAAATCTCGACACGTTAGTTGTGAAAATCTTTTTTTCTGCCAAAATTTAGTTCCTTTTACACACTGTAGAGGCGCTGATCAAATATAGTATCACCGCTGTGCCGGTCGGAGTGGGGGTGTTAGGTTATTTTCGTTACGGAATTTCTGGATTCGGTCTCCACGCTCAAGGCCCGCGATAGAAGCTATGCAATAGCTTAATTTTTTTTACCAAAAAATGGAACCAGTTTCAATACTAAAAGGGGTGAAATAACTTGTTGAAGTCGGTAAAATGATAGTTCAAAAGTATTATTATCACAATAATATGCGCATGGTACCGACGCTTGTTACCTCAGAACTTTTGTCGGGGTGAACCGATTTTGATAACTTCATTTTTTTATTTGAAAGCTGATGTTTGTCGTGTGGTCCCATTTAAATTTAAATGATAAAAATCGTTCAAGCCTTTTTTGACTTACACTACAATAGCTGAAATATATTTCCCTAGCCAGATATACGAGTCTTAGTCGTTGACAATGAATGACGATCCCTCATGTAGCAAGGGTCACTAAAACGATTAACCTATTTCACATAAAATTTTTAACCAAAAAATGGAACCGACTACAATACTTAAAACTGTGAAATAACTTGTAGGTACTATGCGCACAATATTGTAATAATAGGTACTTTTGAACTATCATGGTATCGACTTCAACAAGTTATTTCATACTTTGTGTGTTGAAGTCGGTGGTTTTTGTTTTTTTTTAAACGACAAATATAAATTATGAATCAGTACTTATAATATTATTAATGCGAAGGTAACTCGGTATGTCTGTCTGTTACGCTTTCACGCCAAAACGACTGGACCGATTTGAATGAACTTTGGTATGGAAATAGTTTGCGAACCGCGAAAAACATAGGATAGTTTTTATCCAACTGCGCAAAAAGAGGTTAATGTTTTTGCGCGATAACCGACATACGCGCGGGCGGAGCCGCGCCCGGAAAGCTAGTATATTATCAAACAATAAACTAAGATAACAAATACCTACCTAAAAGGCGAGAAGCATGAAAACGTACATTACCTATATGAAATTAACTTAACAATGGAAGAGCAAACAATATTTATAACATATGTGAAATTGCTTACTACGGTTGAGTGAGAACGTTAAGCATACATGTCCTTTGTATTATAAAATAAAGTATATATATTTAAACTAATGAGTATGCCATTATTGTAGTAGTGCGCAAACGAGCGTTTGAACACTGAACGTTGTAAATAAGCTATTGATATTGGGTGCTGGGCTACGAATTAACAAATCCGATATCAGATACTTGAAACGGACTGCGAATTTCAAAATCTATACTATTACATCTATTGCATTGCACTCGCATCTATTGCAGCATCGAAGCAGTTTATATTTTTTTACGGTTTCGTACCCAAAGGGTAAAAAAGGGACCCTATTACTAAGACTTCGCTGTCCGTCTGTCACCAGGCTATATCTCAAGAACGGTGATAGCTAGACAGTTGAAATTTTCACATATGATGTATTTCTATTGCCTCTATAGCAACAAATACTAAAAATAAATAAAAATAAGAGGGGCTCCCATAAAAAAAACTTGATTTTTTACCGTTTCTTGATCTCGATACTAATAACGGTGACAGGTAGACGCTTTCATTATTCACAGAATATTGAGTTTTATGCTCTCTTTAAATATAATTTATGAAATAAAATAAAATAAATAATTAAGGGGCCTCCCATACAATAAAAGAGGTTTTACTGGCCATACAATACAATGCTACGGAACCCTTAATGCGCGAGTCCCACTCGCACTTGGCCAACTTTTTGTATTTGTTGTTATAGCGGCAACAGAAATACATCAACTGTGAAAATTTCAACTGTCTAACTATCACCGTTCTTGAGATACAGCCTGGTAACAGACGGACGGACAGCGAAGTCTTAGTAATAGGGTCCCGTTTTTACCCTTTGGGTACGGAACCCTAAAAATACCCTAGTTTTATAAATACTTACACGTAGAATCGGGCAATAAATTGAACTGCATTATTTAATTTTATCACAGTGTCCATTATACACTTTATTTTATCACGAAAAAATAAAAGTGAAAATAAGTACATTCATATCTCAAACGAAGGTAAATAGTAAATTCAGCTGACGGATATTAACCCCAAACATACTAATATATAAAATAAAATACCTAAGTACATAGTAAACATATTAAACAACTAGATGACCCGGTGTTAAGTTCCAGTCTTTTCTCTATGCTGATAGGTAAGCCTTTGACCACAATCTCACGTGATGGTAAGTGATGATGTGGTCGAAGGTGTTAACAGGCTTAACCTAGAATGACTGGCTCTCAAGGACAGCTGCCGGAACACACCGTTAGGTGCTTGGCGACAGATTTTCAACTTGAGGGTGGTCGCTAGCCAGGCGGGCATTCGCAAAAATGCCCTTCCACCATGCGGTGAAGCTCAAGCCCGCGGCGGGATTCGAACCATGGACCTGCTGCACGGCAGTCCATAGCCAAAGCCACTGAGCTATCACTGCTTCAAAATATATAACAATTGTAATATTAGTAGGAAGCGGCGACGACGAGGACTTCGCCACGCCTTCCAACCCCTGACATAGCGTGGTAGTGGTACCCATCAAGACGGACTCTTGCTGAACAGTCCTACCACTGGTAAAGACCTACCACCTGTGATAAAAAGATGTATAAACGTTTTTACTGATTATTATATTTTCTCACGAAGTGTCGTTCATTCGTGTTTGCGCGCAGTTTGCGATATTTATACGTAACATATTGCCACGGCTGTATTCCCAGTAGCGGTCGGCAGAGGTTTTTGTACAGATATGTTTTGGAACCATGTAATAGATGCGAGACTATTGCCTTCCACTCAGTACAGTACCACTTCAGCTCTTTTCTTAGAATTTATTCGTCAGTAAAGCCCAATAACTGGTCCTACACGGGAAACTAACCCAGGAACTCAGTTTTCTGAGTTAGGTAGGGGGCAGGTAATAGAATATTTATGAACATTAAATTAAAATAAATTATTTCTCACCAGTTCACAAGAGTCGCTTTCCATAAGTAACACATAGAAATTTAAATTATTATTTTAAGTTTACTTCCAGGCTTTAATTTTGTTAAATATTTTCAAAATGCACATCACTTATTATTATTTCGCAGTTAACAAAGTTAACAAAATCATATCTTGCATAAAAACCGTGTTAATTTTCGAAACGGGGAGGTATAATTATTAAATGCGTAAATAAATATGGTATTTAGATAATTAATAACTTGGCAAAACAAGTATAATCCACATCCTTAGAGTTGAGGAACAAGAGGTAGAGTTCTTTCTGTCATTTCATTCTTATTTACATTTTTACAAATTATTGGGTGACAAAATGTTATGTCCAGGGTGGGAATAAACCTGCGTCCTCCGATTTCGTGTCGGATGCCGAATCCACTCGGCCACCTGGACACGCTCTTTCAAGCCGAGACCTTGTGCTCCAATAGTATTACTTTAACCGTCATAGGGTCGCCATATTTATTTTTTTAAATTCAAAAGAAAGTAACACAGTATTTGTTTTCAGTTCGCGGACTAACCCACTCAACACTTTCATTAATTCATTTTCCAATCGACTCACCCCCATTGCGACTCTCAATATCTCAAAATTTGTAAAACCATAAACACATGTTCAAATATTATTTAAGCATTTTTATGCATTGTTACGTTTTGATGCCAATCACTAATTTTTAAATGTTTTTATTGTCCTCCAATTAGCAAGTGGTTAAAACGAACACAGACAATATACTATCGTCAGCATCAACGCAATCACTGCCCATGATCTTGAATATAAACAATAACTACTTACTTTACATATACAAACTCCAGAGAGTTAAATGTAAAGTACACAGTGAAGATTACAAGGGCAGTCAACCTAGTGCAATGCACACGACGATAGGCGACTTCATGTCTGACTAGATAATGCATTTTGGCGTCTTTCAAACTTAGCGAAAGACATACATACATATATAAAAATCATGCCTCTTTACCGTTAGGGTTGGCAGAAACCACAGAATTCCACTTACTAGGATCCTTACATATCTCTTTCGCTTCATTTACCAATCATCAATCCTTTCATACATAAGCGTCGGTTTAGAGTACACCTGACTTGGTTTTTTTTCAGAACGTCTTCAATCTGATTTCGGATTATCCTGTCACTCTGTTTGACTCCAATTATGCTTCTCAATGCTCTCATCTCCACTGCATTTATTCTACTTTCATGCTTTTTCTGCCATACCCAACTTTCAATCCCATAAATGAGTGTCGGAACCAACACTCGTCCATGAACAGCCAGACGAGCCTTCTTAGACACCTTCTGACTGTTCATAAACGCGTGCAATGCTCCGTTCACCATGTTTTCAGCATTCACTCTCCTTTCTATATCACTTTCACACTCTCCGACGTAACTATTTAGTATTCTGTGGCTAAAGGAGCCGATAGTATAGACTACCTCTTTTGTCATGGAAGAACAAAAACAGAACAAGACTAACAATCCTCAACAAAAAAACATTACCTACGCATTGCTACTGTCGGCATTCCGAAGACACGTAATAATGAAACATAACCACGCATCATCTCGCCGAGAACACGCCGCGCCGCGCCGTTAGTTCAAGAATAGCCTGTTCACGAGGCTGCGGAAAAAATACTCTCATTCGACTAGTTTTTTTAAGCAACTGAAATATGCAATCAACACGAAAACTTAAATATTTGATATTTCAAACCTTTTTCTATCAGTTGTACAGTCAGAAACACATTTGAAAGAAATTTACTCGATAGTTTTAATTTTTCAAAATGAAGCCTTTTCTTTAAATTATTGGAGTTTTCTTGGAAACTACATCAGTTACATATTAATAATAAACACACATAGAAAGGAAATGTAGTTTATTATCCGCTGTATAAGTAAAATTTACCTAGAGTAATTAGTATTGTCATAATAAATTAAATAGTGTTTTAGACTTACGACCTTTAGTTCTGTGCAGGATTACGGTCAATCGGAAGATTCGATATTCAACCTTATTAGTTATTAGCTTAGGATTACGAAATAAAATCAATGCGTAAGAGCTGTCCTTCAGTGCCGCGCTGTGCGCCGTTGGACGTGGACCTATCGCTCGCGCGCTATCACCTGTGCTGTGCAGTATAAATACGTATCTTGGTAGGTATATCAATCAATATAGGAAATAAAGATAACTAAAAAATAAAAAACGAAGCAGAAGAGTCGATACAAAGACTTTGCAAGAATTATGAGAGAGCGTATAATATTTCAGTTTATTTTTACCTATGCAAATTTAATATTCGTTTGTGTTTCGGTGTTTATTCTATTCATGAAACATATTATCTCTATCGAACTAAGAGATTCTATACCTACTATGTTCCTATAGTACTGTAATGGAGCTATAAAATAACTAAATGTCGTACTAATCTAAGTACGATTAGTTGGATACTATAATAATATCTGGTAATGTATAGTTATGGTCTCACCTGATGGTAAGTGATGTGGTAGAAGGTACCAAACAGGTGATAACTAAAATTATCTGGCTCTAAAGTACAGCTGCCGTTCAACCGTAAATGGAGTTGAGTGTTGCTAAATAATAATAACACAAGCGTAGCAAATCAAAGCATTTGGTTTGGTGGGTATATCGCAATAAAACATCGAACATTGTTCATGTCCCTCAAGACTAAATGTAGATTTATATCAATGAAAGAATATTCAGAATCAGGCAAGTAGGTATATATTCAAGAGATTATCTACAAAGTCACCTGCATAGGTACTTTTAAATATACATTTTATCACTTAGACATGTACATATAAGTAACGATTTATACAAATATAATAGAGTGGAATAAATAGATTCTGTACATATATATAATAAAATAGACTGTGCTCATAAAACGCACCTTCTTTCTCAGGAAAAAAAATAATAAATCAGTCAAAGTCCGAGATCACTCGGAACAGGGAGAACTGTCGGAGTCGCCATCTCATATAATAAATTTAGACTGTGTTCTTCCACTATATGAAAATAAGTGAGTAATCTTTGAATAAAGTATTACTAAATTTGCACATTTTATTCACAGGAAATTCCGTAAACGAAAAAATATTATTTCGTAAACGAAAAAATATTATTTCGTAAACGAAATAATATTTAATATATTATTTAAATATTATAATACCTATATTAGGCAAAAAAATATTTTGACCTATCCATAGCAGAGCAGCAGGTAAACTTAAATAACAAAAACGTATAAATGTATATATACATTTTTTTTTTTATTGCTGATAGGTAAGCCTTTAACCACAATCTCACCTGATGGTAAGTGATGATGTGGTCGAAGGTGTCAACAGGCTTAACCTAGAATTACTGGCTCTCAAGGACAGCTGCCGGAACACACCGTTAGGTGCTTGGCGACAGATTTTCCACTTGAGGGTGGTCGCTAGCCAGGCGGGCATTCGCTTAAATGCCCTTCCACCATGCGGTGAAGCTCAAGCCAGCGGCGGGATTCGAACCATGGACCTGCTGCGCGGCAGTCCATAGCCAAAGCCACCGAGCTATCATGCTTTTTACACTGAAAAAAAAACTTTACATTATTATCGCCCTGCACTTGTCACACCTCTGTAGGGTCGGTATAAACAATATATTTTTTCTGAGTACCTTCACAAAAGACAACGCATTGACATAATTGTGCGGAGTAAGACTTAAATTTTATGGCCGGCCTCCTATCTGAAGCAATATGCCTTTGCGTATGCCATCGTTGATATGTATTATACTCGCCTTTACCCCCTTTTCGGTTATTAGTTAGGGTATTAGATAGATGGTAAAGAGCGATGTTTTACTCTTGACGTGCAAAAAATCTGACGTGAAAATTATCTGAATTTATGTATTCATTTATTCATATTCACTACACCCCCTTTCTGAAGGCCGAGCTTCAGAAGGGGCGGAGCAGTTTGTATGGTGGTCGTCTTGAAATCGCCATTTTGGATTTTTGACAGGTGTCATTCGACTGCTCTCCCGACATTTATCCTTACTTCTACCTTTTAACAAATTCTATCTACACATTCTAACAAATTGTGCGAAATTGATTGTCGGACAAACAGAAATGTACAGTTGTTTTTCTGAAGGCTTCAGGTAACGGATTGTCAGTAAAATGTATTTTGCAGGTATATATATCAATCAAAAATTTGATTGATAGTATCAAACTGAAGGCTAAATGCACATTTGTAATATAACTAAATGCTTAGGCCTTGTACGTGGCGATGGTAAAAGGCCGGACGGCATGACTTTGGTTCCGTGGAGGATGGGAAGGCCTCTGGTATGGGACGCTACCTGTGTCGATACCTTAGCACCTTCTAATATTCCTGCTACCCAAAAAGTGGCCGGTGCGAAGGCCTCAAAAGGCGCAAATATAGTAATCTCAGTAGTTGTTACATGTTTGTGCCTTTTGGGGTCGAAACGCTGGGACCGTGGGGACCGAGCGCCAAACTATTATTCAAAGACGTCTCTAAACGTCTGGTCGACGCTACTTGTGACCAAAATGCTGGCATATACTTTGGACAAAGGATAAGCATTGCCATACAACGTGGCAATGCGGCCAGCATTTTGGGAACACTGCCTAATGGTAGCGGAATATTGGATTAGTTTGTAGTAATTTTTTTATTTTTTTTTATTTAAATATGTTAATTTTAGTCATAAATATCTGTTACCACATATTATAAATAAAATCGAGCAAAACTAAATGCTTATTTGCCGTGTAGTATGGAGACAAAAAATTAAAAATAGAAATTCTACAAAAAGATGAAGAATTTTGGAGGGAAAAAAATGGAGACAAAACTAGTCACATTCTATATGGACTGCCTTCTCCCTGAGCTGGTCGATCCCCGCCACCCAAAGAAAAGAATGATCGGGATCAAGAATTTGCGGATACTTCTAGAAAAAAAAAATCAAGAGGAGGCTGTCGAGGGTGACTTGCAACATCAAAGTGCAAATCCTTCAGTACTTCCTCCCGCCATAAAAAGAAGACTTAAGAGCCTTTACGCTTTGCGCGATCGGTCAAGTTTAGGCATTTATTGAAGCACGGCGCAAACGGGCACACCGTTAGCAAGGATCGAGCGGTCAACGACGATGTCGCATGGAATAGAACATTTTGATCCTTTTTGCAGTGTTATTTATTTTTGATAAATAATGTGGAATGTTATGTAACTTTGTAAATTCATTTCTCATCTTTACTGTTTACAAACAAAGTAGACTTAAATGAACCTAATAATAAACCTTGAGGTATCTACTCATTGACTAACTATAACTATAGTCCATTAAAAAGTTACATGAGCTTTGCATTTTTAGAGCACGCATTTTATTTTTGGGACATCTTTATATATGTGGGGGTCTGAAGAAGCTTAACCTCAAGTTTGTGGGGTCGCCACCCTTGTCCCCCGGCCGCCATCTTGGAAAAAGGGGTGAAAACACGTATTTAGCTATATCTCAGAGACTATGCGTTTTATAAAAAAATTGTAAGAACATAATTTGTAGCAAATTGTGTTGCCCACAAACATATTTATATAACTTTTTGCCCTAAATTAAATATTAAAGAAGTTATAAGCAATAATAAATTTTTTGCTCTATAACTTTTTTATACATTTTACAAAAAAAATACCCTAGAACAATCTCGTAGATGATCTGCTCAGGATTTTTTTACGAAACTCGCAGGTTAATTGATAAAACTGAAAATAATATCCACAATTTTCAATACGTTTACACGTTGCAAAAAATGTAGCACAACTAAGAGAATAAAATGAGATAGAAGAAACAGCTAAGCCTACGTATAATAATAATAGTCGTAGCAGGCAGATGTTCCTTTGAACCCAAACGGTTACTCAGACCTTTTCTACCTGCTTATCCTTCCGTAAGTTAAATTTAGTAAGTTCTATGGTAAGGAAAACAGGAATGAAGAAGTAAAGTTGTATGAATTCAACAATTTTTTTTAAGAATATATTTACAGTAAAAAATATAATAAGTTAAACATTTCTTTTTGACCGGATTCTCATGAGCATTGACGAACCTGGTCAACTTTGGAGCGCTGTAACAGTGTGTTAAATGAATTAAAATAAAAAAATCCTCAAAAGATAATCAAAAATGTTGGTCTGAGGTATTATTTTGTAAAATAAGAAAAAAAAGTTATAGAGCAAGAAAAAAATATGAAAATTTTCTCACTTTTTTGCTTATAACTTCTTAAATTTTTAATTTAGGGCAAAAAGTTTTAATAACATATTTGTAGGAAAAATAATTTGCTACAAATTATGTGCAGTGGAATTTTTTGTAGGACACATCGTTTCCGAGATATCGCGAAATAAGTGTTTTCACCCCTTTTATCAAGATGGTGGCCGGGTACAAGGGTGGCGACCCCACAAACTTAGATTTGTCTCAAAAGTAAAATTGCGCCCTCTAGGAATTGCAATATTCGGTCCTTAAATTGTAACATTTAAATGGACTACTATGTAGGTATCTATATTTGATTATGTCCTTCTAACCATAATTGTATACATATAGGCAAATAACTTAGTTTTGTAGTTTGTATACCTGCTTTGTGCATGCATACCTTGGTTCATTATATTTGTATAACTGCCCTGTTGGCGGAACGGCTTTAGATAGATAGATACATATCAAACAAATTATTGGAGTACAAAATTTTATGCCCAAGGCGGGAATCGAACCCGCGTCCTCCGATATCGCGTCGGATGCTTAACACCATCTCAGCCACCTGGACATTGGCATTTCTGCCGAAACTTTGTGCTCCAATTGTATTACTTTAACCATCATAGGGGACGGTGCGCGGCCATCAACCAGACTACAAGACTTCATCTGATCGAAAGAAGTGTTTTTTCAAACACTTAACTCTCGGTATGATGTTGCTACCCTTCTATATTTCTAAATATGATTACAAGCACTATCGCGTGCTAAGCGAAATCATATCAAACAAATTATTGGAGTACAAAATTTTATGTCCAAGGCGGGAATCGAACGCGATATCGGAGGACGCGGGTTCGATTCCCGCCTTGGGCATAAAATTTTGTACACCAATAATGGCTAATGCACTCAATTACAAAAACAATAAACTTTCTTCCTGCATCATTTAAAAAACAAAAACTTTTATACTATAGCCACACCAGCCTTGAGAAAAGGGCTGTAAAATGGCTTTGCTGGAATAAGGGCTCTTAACTTAATGTTGTCTTAGGTTTTCGCAATTGTTACACATAGTAATTAAACAACATTAAACGGTTTAAATCTCGTATATTTATCATTATTTTTGTCCTGACGTTTCAAACACTTTGCAGTGATCGTGGTCACGGGGACTGCAAACTTGAAAAAAAACTTGACTTTCCGTTTCCGATACTCGTTATTTCTCACGCACACTTTTGCATATCATTAAAACTGTATAAATTGAAAACAATATATTTTTTATTTTATAAATGATTTTTGTTAATTTATATACATCTTAACTTAATTTGTCGATAACCTCTGTAGACTATACCACTTACTAACAATCTAAGAATCCACTATTTTTATTTTAAAGTCTAATTTAGTCACCTGTTCCAGTACCTCTCACTTGTCTGCCATGTTTAATTAAAAAAGCCTGTATAACATGTTCCCTACAATGTTTCTGCAGCTGTGTGTTTTTTTCATAAAATATCCCAAAGTTTAAGGCACTTACAATTGCGTATGTAGACTCTTCTGCAAGTTTGGTAAAAAAAAATCTTATCCTGGTGTTTAGAAGTGGCTAGATATATATCTGGTTGGTCTAATTTTTACCATAATTGGTATATGAAAGCAGAGTGGTAGTAAAATAACACCTTTCTGTTAACCACTGTAACTGAAAAATTAAACGAAATAGGATGTATACGAATTACGAACATATTTTCAACATAAGTAATTAATAGTCAAAAATTATATGATAGCAATAAAAAAAACAACCTGCATTATATTATTATGGGAACGTGTACAGTAGCACAGTTATAGCAACTATAATTCATATTTGTATGACGAGTCGTGGTAAAATATATTGCCCACAACTAACATTTAATGAAATCAAATCAAATCCATTTATTTCAGGTCAATTGTACCCATATTCACCGAATATAATATAAATTTGTGTTTTTATCACTATTGAACAATAACTTTCATCTATATTCATAGTTGCCACTTACATTAGTTGCTAGAAGCACTGCGATCGTCAAGGCATTTTGGCAAATTACTTTTTAGTAAGTTGACTGTAACTGGCAAACCGTTCGCCGGTGTTGATGAAATTAAAATGAAACCAATAAAGAGTTAAACTGTACTAGCAAAAAAATAATCTTCTATATTGTAAGGTTCAGTAAACAAGTTATGTGTGGTCAAACATAAAATAAATAATAGACAAGTCAATTTAAGAACCCTCTTTCTATTGGGAAGTCAGTTAAATATGTAAATATGATATACCAATAATATATACCAATAAAGTCGAGCAGACATGAACATATGGTAATAAGTAATAAGTCTGTCGACCGTAAGAATAATTTTGAAAAGTAAATCAAATAATCAATTTCTTACTAAGAAATATTAGTAATGTTGATAAAAATAAAAACGTGACATCAATTGCAGTATATACAAAGTTACTTTATATATCGAAATTCGTCACGTGAATAAGATTATAAAAAAAGTTGAAATCGTCTCAATGGTATCTGTGTTCGCGAATCTAATATCAAGTATACAAATATGTATGTTTATAAGCGAGACGCGTGCGCCGCTGCTGCACATCGCCTCGTTCGGTGCAGCGGGGATCGTTGCGCCGCATGGGCGGAGCTAGCGTGGGAATTGTTTTTGACTGCCTGGACTTAATACAATAGAAAAACTAGAGTACGTTGGTGTATATTAATGTGGTATTAGATTTCATTCGATGACGTGTCAACAGATCGGCCTGACCGACCTGACTTCAGAATCGGACCGTTTCAATTTTTTCATCACATTTGCACGTAAACAGTATCTAAACATACATGTTAACTTGGCTGTAATGCACCATATGAAACCCTCGAGCTTTCTTATTGTCATGAAACCCGGTCGGTAATTTTTTTTAAATTTATAGCACAACACACAGTTCGTGCAAGTTCAAGCAAGGAGATTACAGACTATTGAAAAATTGTCTTAAAATGTTATCTAAACGGGAATTTCTTTGAAATCTCGCTACATGTTACGTAAATATTCAACTAATGTTCTTAATAATCGATTTTAATAGTTTTTTATATCAAAACGAAGTCGAAATAATTTTATGTTTTTATTATATTACTAGCGGCCCGCGCCGTCTGCGCACGGGTAATTACGACTATAAGTTGAGATGTAAGCTATCCTATCTTTCAATTTGGATCAAATTGCACACGGTGTGCAAATCAAATTTAAAATCGGTTCAGTAGTTTAGGATTCCATCGCGGACAAACAACGTGACACGTAATTTTTATATATATAAGGATTATATTATTTCCTAGCTTTCCGGGCGCGGCTCCGCCCGCGCGTATGTCGGTTATTGCGCAATAACATTAACCTCTTTTTGCGCAGTTGGATAAAAACTATCCTATGTTTTTTCCCGCGTCTCAAACTATTTCCATACCAAATTTCATTCAAATCGGTCCAGTAGTTTTTGCGCGAAAGCGTAACAGACAGACAGACAGAGTTACTTTCGCATTTATAATATTAGTACTGATAGTACTGATATCCAGGCCTGACAATTTTATGATTTTTTATTGAGTTTTATTTGATATATTTATGATTTAGACGCATTCCACCCTGAGCATACCTTAGCTTAGATAGATAGATAGATAACTCTTTATTGACAACACCGTAATAACAACAATAAACTTATTACTAAAACATAAAGCCAAGTGTATCAATGGGCGGTCTTATCGCTATACTGATCGGAAACTGCGGAAGTCATTTTTTCTTAAGTTATTATTACTAATAAACATTATTCATATTGTTTATTTGTTCCAAAGAATATTAAACTTTCATCGCTCTGTTTTGATCTCATGTTTATTTTTACTGTTGCTGCATCATCCGTCGTCATATCCACAATCCAACTCCTCCACACCTGCACTCCAACATCTGTGACACTGAAGGTCTTTGACCTTTCGTTAGATACATTTCGTAGAGATCTGCACTCGTTTCTCGTTTACTTATCATCATCTTATCAGTAATAAAGTAATAATAGTTCATAGTGATTTATTCATATATTAAATTAACAATACATTATTTAACAAAAAGTAATAAATACAATAAGTATTTTCTGCGCGTATAGCATGAAATACCTACAAATGAAAAATAAAATAAATAATAATTATTAAGCGAAATAATGTTAAACAATAATATCATAAAAATCATAAGACATGTACAACCAATATATATGTCTAGTATTATATGTAAGTATGTCACTCAATGAATTATTTAAATGTCAATAAGTTTATATGTAAAAAAACATATATTAGAATTATTATTTTTAAATGTAAAAAATTTTAAAAAATCATTGTAGCTATAGAACGATTGGCTAACCAGCCAGCGTTTGAGCCTCGTCTTGAAAACATTCAGGCTTACCGCTAGTTTGACAACATTTGGTATTTTTGATTATATACTGACGGACCCATGAAGTGCGCTAACTTGCCAGACATAAAAAAAAACTAATTCATTTATTACGAGCAACCAGGGCTCATCCTCAAAACATTAAGCCTGCACCGAGGCAGCAGTACGTAATTGTGGTTCATTTGATCCCGTGCTGTATCTTTATTTCTTAATTTTGAGTTCTGCAATTCATATATATAATATTTAAGGATTCATTCTATAAATCATACAATTTAGAAACACGATTACTTAAAATTTCCTCGATAGAAAAAAAATCCAAAGTTATATCTAAAAAACTAAATAAACCCTTAGTACGGCGTAAATATTTCACGGAAAGCCATCAGTCTTTGATTAATAAAAAGATCCATTTATTTTCTATAACGTATACACGTTATATTTTCTAAATAGGTATTCGTTTTTATAATACAAAGGAAATACCTAAATTCACGCACGTTCCGTCCATTTTAGCCAGAGCCGCGACGCTTCCTCCCTATCCGCTTCAGTACCGCTGCGGCCGTCGGACGGGGAACACGTATCGCTTGAGTTCACGCACGGTTTTAAAAACTATATTTGAGTTTACGTAACGATTTTGTTTATTTACTATGGGGAACAAAGTAAACAAATCAAAGAAGTGAAGAGGTTGGCGAAAAATTAATGCAAATCGCTTCCATGAAGAAATAAAGTAGGTAAAGTTCATATATTTGTTCCTAATTTTACTTACCCCAATATGCATTTATTTTAAAATCACACTGAAATGTTTCAAACACAATCAAATTTATCTTTCAAGACTCCTCCAGGCCGAGAGTATGGAAAACATAGAGAATACTCTTACTTCGTAAGTATACTCAACCTACATACCTATAACTGCGTAGGTAGTTTAAAACGAGTATTTACTTTATTTCAGCAATATTTACCTACAAAAACGAATTCAAATTTTACCACTATTTTTTCTATTTATAGGGAAAATGTAAGAGAATACATTTGAATCATGTGATGACGCGATGCATCAAATATCACTACAGGCAGAAAATTTTGAAAGAAAATTCTATGCTTCGTTTGTATCACATGTAATACTTATACAATTATTATATTATACCTTCCAAGTTTGGGTACTCAATTAAATCTAATAATTTAATTAGATTTAATTGAGTACCCATAATCTTTAAAATTTTCTATTTATAGGGTGAATGTACCAAATGTTGGCATTTCACAGCAAAGCACATATTTTGATTTATGTGATGACAGAACTACCACGCTGACAGAAATACCACTACAGACGGGAAATTTTGAACACAAATATTTTTTACTTAGGTAACTGTACCTAGTTCTGTACCTAGGTAAGTATAGTAAATATACAATAAACAAAACTTTTAAAAACTCTTTGACAAAATATAAAACTGACTTCCCAGACGTGAATGAACATATTAAATCCATACGTTGTAATCACTACGATATGTACTGACTTCAACAATAGAATTCACACTTTTTTGTATTTGGAACACAAGGAACTTAGATGGGTATAAGAAAAAAATAAATGTTGGTTTTGTGGCGTGAAATAGAAATACATTTTTAAAAAAAGTAATACCAAACCTATACTATATTTTTAAATATAGACCTACTTTTAAGTAGGCCATCAAGATAAAGGAAATTAAAAGAAATAACAATTAATAAATAGCTCAAAAAAGTTATTGATTGCGTAAAAATGGCCAGCGTTAGTTGAAATTAATAATAGTTATAAATATTCGTAGCCCATATTTGTCCGTTTTGTTTGGCAAGCAATCAATCATTACTACATTTCATCCAACTTATATAATTCAAGTACACAGATTTTGTTTAAACAGTGTGCCGGGACACTAAAAGTCAATAGAATAAATTAATTTAAAAAAATGTCTGCTATTCACAATTTCGCTTCGGTCTTTTTAGTTATACTTTTAAATTGTCTATTTTACAGCCGGGTCTTTTATATATATAAATTAATTTATTTTATTGTTCAAAAAGGGTATCATTAGATGATACTTCGTGAACTGTCAACTAATGGTACGTTTACAAGTCATCTGATGAACCGATGACTTGAACGTACTTGAACGTGACGTGTTTAAAGAAATAAAATAATAAATTTGATTTCAATTGCTAATTTACTAAACCATCTAAATATTTCCGAATTTCCAGGGTATTGGATGATACGGATTGTAAAATTTACCACACTCCAGAATTGTAATTCCATAAAAAAAACTGGTTAGTTTTTGTTATGGAATTAAATTATCAAATAATAAATAAAAAGTTCCTTTAAAAACTATTTGTTGATATATAATGTTGTAATATATAAATTAAAATATCTGTTTTATTACTGGGTACCATATACACAGGCACAACATTTTTGTCTTTCAGCGGAGGAAGAAATAGATGATAACATGAATTACTCACACAAAGGAAATAATGCCTTGAAGTAAGTTCGATATTGATCATGATGGTTTTATGTGTCCTAGTAAAATTGTTTCATGATTTATCTGTGTACATTAAGCATAATACTTACATATATTTACTTCGAAAGTGGTGATTGGTGGTAACTTTGTTTGCTCTGAGATAGTTTTTCTCTGTGTTTTAATGTATATTTCAAATATGGTTATGGTTACACAATTATGAATTTAAATAAACGAAGGTATGCTTAACTTTGTTTTTAGATAAATAAAATGAAATATATTTTGATTTAATTAAAATTTGTTTAATTTTTAGGTTTCTACGCATCAGTTGCCTGGTGAATCAGATCAAGAGAAGATTATATAATAATAAAACCAGAAGAAAAAGTAGAAGAGATAAGAATAAGTGGAAATAGAGTTGTGGTATTCATGTATTTATTTGAACAATTGCAGGAAATTTCGCAGCATGACTCTCCATTTAGTTGCAATTTTAATCATTTAAAAGTAGTCGGAGAAAAAAGAACAGGGTTTGTATCAAAGTACGGGTGTGTTTGCAAAATGTGCAACGCCAAATTAAGTTTTAATAATTGTGAAAAATCCAATAATAACAAAGAACTTGATCTCACCGAAAATGTGGTAGGTGGTTTCATATCTATAGGTGTAAGATACGCAGGTCTAGAACAAGTGTCAGCCTTACTTGATATACCTTCTATGTTGGATCATTTGCCAAGTGTCACGCAAGAGTCTGTGAACTATGGAAACGGCAAAAGAAAAATGTATTGAAGAAGCAGCAAAAGAAGAGTAATATTAATGCAGACGGAGTACCTATGATTACCGTAGTTGCTGATGGTTGTTGGTCAAAAAGATAATTTTAAAACAAATATAACGCATTGGCGGTTGCTGCGGTAATTATTGGTTACAGAACAAAAAAAGTCCTTTAAATTGCAGTTAAAAACAAATATTGTATGATTTGTACACGGTCAGAGAACAAAAAAATCCCCACTTAAAAATTACGAAGTATCCTCAAGTGGAATGGAATCCGTAGCAATAGTTGAAGGGTTTAAACATTCCTTACCAAATCAGGGCTTGATTTACTCCAAGTTAATTGGGACTCCAGTACATATAAGAGCATATTAGAAGCAAAACCTTATGGAAACTTATTGGTAGAAAAAAATGAATGCACTAATCATCTGTTACTTTTGCACGAAACTAGACGAATTAACCAAAAACACCTGCAAATATCGCAAAGTACTTTGAAAAAATATACTGCACTTGCGTAGATGTGTTAAAGTAGTTGTCAAACATATAAATTCAAGAGATTCAAGTTTCACCCAAATAAGTAATTGAATGCACCAAATCACGTTTTCGGAAATCACAAACTATGCAAACCTTATTTCTGCCAAATTATAGATCAAAATGAACCAACAGAATTAAAGGTTTTGTTGCTGAAATGAAGTCTAGTAATATTTTTGCTGCTATCATGAAAATCAAGTCCAGATTGGTAAACTAGAAGCCTAATGACTACTATTTATATGATGTAAATAGTAATATAGTAGAAGTATTAAACAATGTTATCGCGAAATTTGTTGGCGGTAAACGAATTCATTATTCAAGTCGACAGACTTATACAGTTCGCTAACTACACCGCTAACCACTAAATAATCGTATATTTGCAAAAAGATTTTAATGCAAAGTCCTAATCCTATTGTTAGACGCTTAGAATTTAAACGCGATAAAAAAATAATTGATGATTTAAAAACGGAGATCATCAAAATCTTTTGTGACAAAAAAGTGTACAAACACTACCAATGGCAAATATTATGGCGAGTCTTGTCAAAAGCCAGATCTAGAACAAGCTGAATTTGATTTTGCTAAATCAAAACTTATGAAGAAAATTAATCTTTCTGATGATGATCGCCAGTCACTTAAAAAAAGAACTATTTTGCAGGCAGATTCGATTGAATGGCACCAAGAGAGAAAGTTACGCCTTACTGCGTCTACTTTTGGAAAGGTATGCAACAGAGGCCTTATAAAATGTGCACCTCTAGTAAAAAATCTTGTAAATGTGACTGGTGAATTAAGCCACGTAAAATCCATTCGTTATGGCAAGGAACACGAACATATTGCGTTACAACAGTTTGCTTAAGTACTCAAACTCGACAAAGAAGCTAACTTCAATGGTATAAAAAAATGTGGCTTATTCATTGATTCTGAACTGCCATTTTTGGTGGCAAGTCCAGATGGATTGATATATGATAAAATCATTGAAATCAAGTGTCCGTATTCATCTAAAGACAAAACAGTAGAAGAAGGAATAGCAGAAATCTGGAATCAGGAGAGAAACGGAAACTTGATATGAAATGGATCCTATGGAATCTCTAAGGGATCTTTTTAAAGAAATTGATATATTAACTTTACCGAGTCTGTATATATTTGAAAATAATATGTATGTTCGGAAAAAATTGAGTAAATTTAAATTAAATAGTGACAACCACGGTTACAACACTAGGAATAAATATAAAATAGCAGTACCAGGTTTTAGACTAGCAAAGACAAATAAAAGGTCCTTTTTAGGTAATTGTGTGCGGTTTTATAATAAAATTCCTAATCATATTACAATGCTCACAGAAGGAAAATTCAAGTTTCATGTGAAAAATATTTTGATTAAGAAATCATACTACAAAGTTCGTGATTACTTAAACGACAAAGATGCTTGGAAAGTTCCGCCTCTGCCAAGCTATCACCTGTCACCTACTTAATATAAACAAATATTGCAATAATCGTATTATATTGTATATAACACATAGTTACAAGATGTTTAAAAGAATGGCCCCGAGTTTCTGGCCCGTTCTTCTCGCAGTGGCTCTATAAATATATTTTGCTGAACGTGGCAGTACAATGTAGAATATTTCAATATTAAAATTTGAATTTGACAATAAATAAACAACATGATTTGTTTTACCAGGTGCAAGGTCAGCTACACATCACTAGGAAAGCAATTTGTTTATTTGTTGTGTGGACTGAAAAAAATATAAAAATAGAGAAAATAAAAAGAGATGATGAATTCTGGGAGAAGAATATGGAAAAAAAAATTAAAAACATTTTACTTCGATTGCCTGCTATCAGAAATTATTGATATTGATTCAAGGCTAGACAGAAATTCGTGAGCCAAAATATATTTTAGATGCAATAAACAAAAAAAACAATTCTTCCCGCGATTCTAATGCCTGAAACAAAGCGGGAAAAAAACTTAGTTATTTTCTCTTTCTGACTTTCATGTTCCTTGCCATAACTAACCAAATACCTGTGTAGTCAACTTCATTATCAGAAATTCAATCGAACCTCTCTGCAAAAACTTTAAAATTTATGAACTATTTCATGTGAATAATGTGTTATCTATGATCTGTAAATGATTTGCCGCTAATAATCTTCTCTTAAATTCAAAAAAGACGAAATGTTTAAATTTTTCTTTACCAAATGTTACTTAATGTTGAACTAAACATTAGGCTTGGCCCTAATAAACTCGCTATTGACAATACGACAGTCTTCTTAGGAATCAAAATGGATCCAACTTCACAGTGTGATCCACATATATGAATCCGGAAGTCTTAGTTTGGCTGCATATGCAGTTCGTAAGATAAAACAGTTAACAGACGTAGCTACTTCTCGCCTAGTTTATTTCGCGTACTTCCACAGTATTATGTCGTATGGTGTATTGCTGCGGGAAGCTGCTGCTGAGATAGAGACAATCTTTATCTAACAAAAGCATGCAATTCGAGACAATATGAAATTAATCCTAGGGAATCTCTGAGGGATCTTTAAATAAATATTAATATTTTTTACTTTCCCAAGTCTGTATATATTTGAAAATATTATGTATGTTCGAAAAAAAGTGAATTTTAATTAAACTGTGACAATCACGATTACAGCACTATAGTCTGTTTTTTTTAACAAACGAGTACTGAGTATGTCTCTTGCACATTTCCGATATTGAGTGAGTGAGATGGGTCATTGCCGTCATTGGTCAATGCCTTTGTTCTTGTTTTGAAATTGTTAAGGGCCGTTCATATTGAAAACTTACGAACTGTAGTGTAGAAAAAATTACGTCATTATTTTATGATTTAAATTTGCATACTTAGTTTATTTACTTCAATTCTTGTAATGTTAAAAAATATCGTCATTCTTCTGTTGAACTTTCTACGCAGGTAATTGTCGAAGACTCAACTGAATGTCACTATACATGTAACTACAGCGTTCATGTGGAACGGACTTTATGTTGTTTACGTGAGCCAATAGCAACGCAGTAAAATGTTCAGTACCCGTTTGTTAAAAAAAACAGACTATAGGAATAAAGATCAAATATCGGTGCCAGGTTTTAGATTTACAAAGACAAACAAAATATCCTTCTGAGGTTATTGTGTACGGTTTTATAATAAAGTTCCCAAACATATTACAACGCTCACAGAAGGGAAATTCAAGTTACACGTGAAAAATATATTAATTAAGAGATCCTACTACACAGTTTGTGATTACTTAAACGACTAAAATGCCTGGACAAATCCGTCTCTGCCAAGCTACCGCCTGTCACCCACGTAATTTAAACAAATATTGTAAGAATTTTATTATATAGTAAATGTAACGCATTGTTAAAAGACGTTTAAAAGAATGGCCCCAAGTTGCCGTCGATGCTTGCCCGTTCTTCTCGCTGTGGCTCCATACAATTTTTGTTTGCTGACCGTGGCAGTACAATGTAGAATATTTCAATATAAAATTTGTACGATAAATGACTTTGACTTTGAATAAAGCATTTAAATATTGAAAATCATGTCACATCACTAACAATCACTGAAAAAATTCGGTTTAAAGTTTGTAAAGATTTCTACTATTCTCTTCTACTACTAAATATCTTTCGATTTCTTATTTAGCAGATTTTTTCAAGTAAGTGCCCATTACTACGCAAATAGCCGAGATTGCTGCGTAAGTACTATTACTATAATGTAGATTTATTAGGTGTCTCTCAAAAACCTACTAGGGGATGTAAATTACTCTGTCCAAAAATATACCAACATCGGATATTCTTGGTGATTATTCGTGGTCGCACATAATATACCTACGTATGTATATATATACTTTACGGAAATCGATTTAGTACGTCTACTCTGAGTGAAAAATGTAAATTTGAAAAGGGTCGATCACTGGGATTTTTACCCTATTTATATACCCGTTCTGTATTATATGTACCTACTGACGTACCTCGATGTCGTGGAAAAAGGTTTTTTACGTGAATAAGAATATATTCAGTAACAGTATATAAATAAAAACTAGTCGTTTTATTATGTATATATATAAATAAGTAGCACCCTAGCTAGTCAATTGGAAATTGGTTACGTTTACTTGGAAGAGTAAATTATGTATACCCTCTGAAGTACCGATAAGTCAGAAATAAAAAATAATAAATGTGGAAAAACGTTTTTTACCTGAACATATTCAATAAAAGTATTTGAAATGTATTGTTTTATTTTGTAAATAAATATTAGTAGCACCCTAGCTAGTCGAATGGCGCAGCTCGGCGCGGCGGGTCAGCGCATAGCTATTTAGTTGCTTGATCTTGTTGGCGGCAGCAGAGGGGGCGCGGCGGCAGCGCGGCGCGCGGCGTCACTGTGTGCCTTACTCACGCACACATACGCGGAGCGCATAGAATACCTGAAATCGCTGAGCGCCAGAAGCTCGGTACCCCCTTAACATATAAAGACTAAAAAAAATAGAAATAAAAATAGCATGCTTAAATTATTCATGATCAAAATGTAACTTTACTAGGTAGCAGGACTTGCTAGCCAACACTCCCCTATTTCTCGTACAATAAGAGTGGCTATCGCCTAGTTTTACGCATATCTACATCATAGTATAACATTTATTATAGTGTATAAATTAACCACGAACGATATTCGAACAATCAGACATACCGTCGCTGCGGCTGGGACATGCACTGCCAATCTGAGCTGCCGTGGTGTAGTGAGTCACTGTTCAAATTTATCTCCTTGCTCTAATTTTTTTACTGTCTTAGATGGACGTTTAAAATTTTCCTTACTTAGAGATTTCGTAAGTATAATGGCTAGTTCAAACATTAGAGTTTACTATGGTAGTTGTGTTAAAGTTCTGTCAAAATGTATTACACTCCATCTTCTATATTATATACAAATGAAGCAATGATGGCCGAGCGGTAATACCCAAGGATTGCCGTGCTGCGGGTCCAGGGTTTAATCCCACCGCCGCACCGCCTTGAGCTTCACCGCATAGTGGAAGGGCATTCTGCGATTGCTTGCTTGGTTAGCTACCACTTTCAAGGTCATTCTAGGTTAAGCTTGTTAACACCTTCGATTACATCATCACTCACCATCAGGTGAGATTGTGGTCAAAGGCTTATCTATCAGCAATAAAAAAAAAAAAAAAAAACTGTCGCCAAACACCTAACAGTGTATTCCAGCTGCAGTCTTTGAGAGCCTGTCAAATTACAGGCACATAGACTGACAACTGTACGACTCAGGGTGACTGGTCTTATTAGGTCTGTGGGTTACATCAGGTGAGCGTCGTCCTTATTCCAATAAAAAAATACTGAAATTAAATGTCATGTTATCTTTGGTGACACTTTGTGACGTCACGATGTGTATGTACAGTTTGCTCGCTACACAAGATAGCTAGTTATCAGATGACAGCATGATGAAGGCTGGTTTGATATAGCAAATGCGACATAAGGCATTACATACAGGTTATAAATTCAGGTTGAAAACGCTGAAGCACTGCTGGTGCATCTCAACTCAGATTATTTGTTATAGAATTTGGCGTCCACTGAATTATTTTCTCTAATTTTTACGCTTTATGACAAACGAAAGGTCGTAATCGCCACGCGCAGCGCGCATTGACATAGAACAAAATTTGAATTGACAATCATACAATATTATCGTTACAGCTCCTAATTTGTAACTGTACACTTTAGTAGTAGATATCTTGCAATTCTCTTTTGTAAATTTTATAACTCTGTTTTCTTTTATTTTTGTTCATTTATAACACTTAATTGTAATTGAATTTATAATTCCGCTGTTATTATTAATTTATATATGTAAAATCATAATCAAAATTGTATTTCGCTCATTTTTCGCATGTAGTCTTCCTCTATAATTGTAATGGCACTTAACATATTCTATATTGTACTTTACTTGTACTTTGAAACGGTGTAAATTATGTTGGGGATCAAATAAATAAATAAAAAAAATGGAATTTAATAAATAAATAATTGGTCTGCATCTCCCCCATATCATAAATGAAGAAAACGTAAGTTCACACGTACAATAAATAAACGGTATATGTACAATAAAAGCTACTACTTACTAGGGATGGGCCGAATATTCGTTTTATATTCGGTATTCGGCATATTCGGCAGGTTTGCCGAATATTCGTATTCGGCCGAATATTCGGTCAAATCACCGAATATTCGATAAAAGGGTAGGTACTCAAAGTTAATACGGTATTAAACCGATTGATCATGAGTTGAGTGTTAAATGTGTTCTATATTTTGTTTTTATGTGGTAAGTAATTTGCAGTATTTTTATGTAGACACTGTAGTTTTATTTCCTATAACAGCAGATAAAAAATATGGTTATTAAAAACAATCTATAAGTATGTAGCTGTTTTGGGGTTAAACTACTGAACGGTGCATCCGCATATTCGCCCGCGTAATCAGTTTTGGCATCGTTCTAAGTACTTAAATGACCAGTTCGTAATTAGCATCGATTTGATCGTATCTCACGCGGCTCACTATCATCAAATCACTATATTTATTTTACATATAAAATAAACATTTATATCAACTAGCAAATCAAGGATTTATTTCTCTTTTTATATCATCTTTAGAATACGGTCTCGGACCGTACAACTACTGTGAACTCTTTATAATAAATAACGTTATTATAATCAGATCTTAATGGTGAGATATTAAGATTGATTTATAAATTTGAAATATAAAAATTCCCATAACAAACTTACGCGGTGAAGTTTTACTGTTTACTAGATGATGCAATAATAACATCGGCGGTACAACGGGGGAGCGGGAGGGAGTGTCCAGCGCATTATTTAAGTAAGGTAATCAATTGTGCCGAACATTCGGCCGAATATTCGGTTCGGTATGAGTTTTACCGAACATTCGGCCGAATGTTCGTATTCGGTGAAACTCATGTTCGGCCCATCTCTACTACTTACGTACTTGCTTACAACAAAACGAAAGGGAATTGGCTTTTTGGAAAAGAGACTATTTCTGTACCCGAAAAATTCTATTACATAAATTTACTTTCTGAGCACCCTTATCATATGATCAGCATGAAAGACCTACAATATGTTTTTTTTTTCTATTTTTCCGGAACCAATCGCACCTGTTTATATCGAACGTGCCGCGAGATATCAGAAGGCCAACGATAACAACCAAGTGTAAACAGCTGGTGATAATTGCACCTAGGTCGAGCGCGTCGACTGTCGTGAGTAAGTTTGTTGACTAAACGAAATATTTATAATTTTACTAGCTGAATGCCGTCCACGCCAGTTCATTAGCTTGGGAAAGGGAAATCTCGAGTGATTTAATTATTTATTTGTCAAAAACATAGGTATTATGTTGTCAGTATTTAAAAGTTTCCAGCATACGTCCCGCCTCGCGTACTAATTTTAAATATATTAAGGGCCTGTTAAAGATTGTTCGACTAAGTTCCGGTTATACTACTCAGAACATAATATTTACTAAACAAAACACTATCTTTGCGTTTCACAGTCATCGATTTAGCCTATCCATCGGTTAAAGCTTGAAACGCGCTACAAGTCAAATGTCATTTTTATCATTCAGTTATTGTATGTGTTGCATAGCAACCCGAAATTTTATTAGGACATTCTGAAACGGGCCCTAATTGTCACAAAAATAAAATATCGAAAAACTAATAAGAAGCGATACAATGACAAAAATATAAACATTGAAATATATAAATTTAATTACAAAGCAGTACGTCATGAACTGATGTCAGCAGGTAAATCAATAAACACAACAATTAAATATAACTTTAGTTTTACATTAAAAAAATTCGTCAATGGAATAAAACGAATAGTGTAATAGTCAAGTATGCAATATAGATTTAAATTTACTTAAGGGTAAGACATCCTGGGTTTTCTTACGTTACGAAATTACGAGACGACCAAGCCTCTCGCCTGATAATAAGCGTTACGCCTATCTATTACAGTTGTCGTGTCAACGTCCTCGTACTACATGAAACTGCACTCTTCAATCCGAGACGTTAGATTAACTTCCATGTTATGAAATTTAATCTAACGTCTTTGCTTTCATTTACTCCTATGTATCTAAGAATGTCTCATTCTAATGTCATATACTTCGAATCAACGAAATAGTCCGTCTCCATCGAATCGAGATCAACGAAATGATCATGGAGCCTTCGTCAGCGATTTAACTCGCACTATGTCCACCATGATTTGAATTGAAGCTCTATACTATACGATGATACACCACATACAAGGACTCGAAAAACCATTTCATGAATTGGAATCTCCGTAAACAAAATCCATAAACCTTACCCAATTTCGGGTTATTCCATCATTCCAGTTTCCATTTTATGAGCTAGGGACCCGTGACATATGTACTTCATTTCCCACCCTCAAGTAGAAAATATGTCGCCAAGCAACTATCGGTGTGTTCCGGCAGTAGTCCTTGAGAGCCAGAGAAATTACAGGCACATGAGACTTAACAACTGTGTCTCTAGGGCGCAGTGCAATTCGTGACTGGTGACAAAATGCATCTGTAATAGGCAGAGGTCAGTCCGTTTAACATCAGGTGGGCCTCGAGCGTGTTCGTCACAATAACATAATAGTACATTATGCAATAAGTGCACGAAGTCGTTTATTACAACCGAGACGGGTTTTAGTAAATTAAGCCTTAATGGAGTAGAGATTGAAATAAACAACGCGCACGAGTTTCATACGACGCTTTCCAACACACTTGCGAGGAACGAATATGAAAATATTTTCTTGATCTTTTTGATAGCAATAACAATCTGATTAAGAAGGTTTATATAATTAAATCATCTAAAGTTCTACTTCAGTAGGTAAAAAACTCTTTGGTTTGTTTTTATATGAAAAACGATAATCTGATTAAGAAAGTTTATAATTATATCTTCTAAAGAAAACCAAAGAGTTTTTATATGAAAAACGAACGAAACAAACTACAATCTCCTTGGTGAGAGGTGTGGAAACGTTGTTTTTTTTTCTATTTAAAACACAAGTGCGGTAAAGTAAACAAAAAGCATGAGTGCGTAATAGACTATAATATGACACTAAAATCGGTGCATTTAAAGGCTAGTTACGAGGGAGTGTGTTGAAATATATATATGTACGAAGCTCCCCGGTGGGTACATAATGCTAAGAGTAACATCGTTAATATGAGAAGGTATAGAGCCAGCATTAATATGTCAGTCCCATTATAAACTAGTTAAAACAGAATATAAAATAACAAGGCAACGCTAATTAATGAGTATTAATTGGTCATCAATGTCGTACTCGATGACTGTCGACGTCTGACTCGTACATCATTTTTTTTCTTTATTTCGTTTAACCGTTCAAAATAATTATAAGTATCATATATTCATCCATCTACATAACTATATGCTTAGTTAGAGGTAGAAGCCTTACCGAAAACTTCTAATCGGTTTTTTTCTAAACTTACCAGCGGTCGTAGACAACTGACTAAAGGGTAAAAAAGGGTGAAACTGTAATTTCTTATAAGGATCAAAACGATCTACTTGACCGACTGAGGTTTGAGTACTAGAAATGTCAGAAAACACGAAATATTTTTTCCATACATTTCGGTAAAAGAGTCAAAATATGTCAAGCCTGTATGAAAGCCAAATATTGTTTTTATTTTTGCTGAGATATATATATATATAATTACGTGTCAATGTCACGTGTGTTGGTCTGCGATGGACTCCTAAACTACGGAACCGATTTTAAATTGGATTTGCACACCGTGTCCTTTATTTTTTTTATTGCTGATAGGTAAGACTTTGACCGCAATCTCACCTGATGGTAAGTGACGATGTGGTCGAAGGTGTTAACAGGCTTAACCTAGAATTAAATTTTGTCCATATTGAAATATAGGATACCTTACATCTCAGTTTATGGTCGTAATTACCCGATCAAAGCCGGGGCGGGCCGTAAGTGTACATATAAGTTTTAGTAATATTACACTACTTCATAAAAAATGCTATTTCATTTGTAACAGAATTTATGACCGGACTAGGTAGGTAGCTGGCAAGTAGATAATGAAACCACCATTTCCCTATAATTTCGCATGCAGTCCTGTTCCCCATTGTCTAGTATAGGCGATTGTTCGAACAAGAATCAGGGTCGAGTCAGACGCTACCTGCATTAAACTATAACATTGATAACAGTGGAAGGAATTTATTATTTGAAATGCCATACATAGTCTGCAGCTAAATAATATAAGGAAAGTTCCATATCCTATATATTTGCATGGTGGTAGGGCATATTGCGAGTGAATAATACTCTCAAGTAGAAAATCTGTTGCCAAGCACCTAACGGTGTGTTCCGGCAGCAGTTATTGAGAGCCAGTAAAATTACAGGTAGATGAGACTTAAAAACTGTGTACAATGTCTCAAGGTGACGGGCGCAGTGTCGGTAGAGGATATTGCTTAACATCGGGTGGAAAACGAGATTGTTCCTTAACAATTCCATAAATAAGTATGAAAAAAATACATAAAAAAAAACCGACAGCTAAATTATTTATTAAATCTTTATTATTAATTAAAACTGCAAGTTATATATATTTACTAGAGGCCCGCCCCGGCTTCGCACGAGTAATTACTGAGAGATGTAAGCTATCCTATCCTTCAGTTTGGATCAAATTGCACACGGTGTGCAAATCAAATTTAAAATCATTTCTGTACTTAAGGAGTCCATCGCGGACAAACAGTGTGACGTTTCTTAAAGCCACTCATTGTGATAACCCACTCGGTGGGTTTGGGAGAATTAAAAAAGTCGTTCTCACAATATGGCGTCTGAAATGCCCAAGTTTGCTTTTTTTAAGTACCTAGTATCACTTGCGCTGTCAAGACAAATCTAATGATATCTCATACAATAAAATCTGGTAAGCCATTTAGGAGTTATGGTGGAATAAATAAACTTAAAAAAAAAAAAAAAAAAAAAAAAAAAAAAAAACTAAAAACATAACATTCCTTTTTTGGGAAGTCATGTAAAAAAAGCAAGAGTAGTCAATATATGTTTTGTGGATACATAACATAAAATAAATTGAGTAATGCAGAAGCTTAGTCAATTTCCACCCATAGATGGCTCAATTGTTTGTTACATAGAAAATTACAATTTGTATGGAAACACTTGTTTTTAATTATTTATTTGGCTAAATTCAGTAAAAGAAAGGTTGCTGTGCTACACTTCAATATCGAGAAAAAGAAGTTTTAGAATTGTTAAGCGACAACCTCTACAGACACTGCATCCGCCACCCTGAGAGAAAAAGCTGTTTAATATCATGTGCCTGTAATTTTACTGGTTCTTAAGGACTGTTGCTGGAAAACACTGTAAAATACTTTTTACTTAATTTGAGGGTGGTAGCTGGCCAGGCGAACACTCACATAATGCCCTAAACCATGTGGGGAAGTTCAAGGTGACGGCAATCTTTATCTAGTTTGGTGGTCTTGTCTTGTCATATTAGTCATGCGAGTGACGTTTAACTATAATGTAGGTTATACATAATATGTTGAAATGTTGTATTTTTTATTATGTCTGTTTTTTTTGTCACAAATAAAGCTATGTCTATGTCTATGACTACATTTCATTTTGCACACTAAGTATAAATTCCATAGAATATGTAAACAATTGGCATAGAAAACAAAACATTAATTGTTACGAAAAATTTTGACCTAGTTTACTTTCAAAACAAACATTTCTAAATATCAATTATTACAAGTACCATCGCGTGCTAGTGAAATTCACATATGCAAACTTATAAGAGCACAAAATTCTTGATCCGAGCGGGAAACGAACCCGCGTTTAAAGTCAAGTATAGATTGGTTGCGACGTCATCTATGACAATCTATATAACCTTTACATTTGATAGGCTAGCCTTTGACCACTATCTCACATGATGGTAGTTGATGATGTGGTCGAAGATATTGTTCAGGCTAACCTAGAATTACTGGCTCTCAAGTACAGCTGCCGGAACACAACGTAAGGTGCTTGGCGACAGATTTTCTACTTGAGGGTGGTAGCTAGGGAAGTAATTGCCCTACCAACATACTGTAACGACTGGCATCCTAAGATAACAACCGGGACAACGTGCCCTCCGAAGCACGGAAGCGCTCAGTAGTAATGTCACTATAGCGGTTAGCGGTTACCTATCCAAGTCATGACTGCGGCGGACGTTGCTTAACTCAGCTGATCGGTTATGAGCAAACTCTGCTACGAGCGCTTCATATATTATTATCCTATGTTAATACTACTCTCATACACTCTAATTCACTCCTGTATTTCCTCTCCATTCCAAGGTTGCCTGGAAGAGATCGCTGTTAGTAATAAGGCCACCCATTGTAACACTTGATTGTAAGCCTTCATATTTTAATACTTTGTAATTTAATGATGTATATAATAAAGAAATATCTATCTATCTAATACAAAATTCGGCTCATTCGAGCATGTTCCGATAGCCTGGTGGTCAGTGCACTCGGCGCGAATCCGGAGGATGCGATGGACGATTTGTCCATGTCATTACTTCTTAACATATAAGACGGACAAGTGGTAAGAGTGCCGCCTCTTCAATACAGTTGCTGGGTCATCTTCCTCATCCTGCCTGACGTAGCACTGCGCTTGTCACCCTGAGACGTTAATCCTTACGTCTAGTTCACCCAGTAACTTGCTACAGTAAACAAAGTATCTAGTGTTTTTCTTAGTACATAATACGGGATAACTCACGTGAATCAGTCAGATAGCTCCGACTATAGTTTCAACCACATTCGGTGGTCTTTTTCAAGGAGAGCTCGGTGCTAAGCGAGACGTCAACGCGGGCCTCCCGAGCTCTCCTTGAAAAAGACCACCGAATGTGGTTGAAACTATAGTCGGAGCTATCTGACTGATTCACGTGAGTGATCCCTTATTTTGCACTAAAATTAGTGAAAACCACGTTAACTAGTGTTTGCACATTACTTAGTAAAACGTCAGAACAAAGTCCGATATATCGAGGTCCATTTCACAACTCCTTGACAGAAAGAGGTCACAAGTTTCGTTTTGTACACATAGCCCCTTTTGTTTCTTCAGTGTATGTGCCCTAATAAGGAAATATTCAATTGTCTTTTTCCGGTCGCTTTTTTCTGCGAAAGTTACATTCTACTGGCTTAGTTGACGAATTCTTGTCTTCTTCAAAACAACGTTGTATTCGTGAGAGTATAAGAATTTTCACTGAAATTAAAAAGAGAAAGATTTGTATTATTGTATGCAACGAATATATTTAAAAACTACTGAGCCGATTTGTATGAAACTTGGTATTGGTTTGAGACCCGTGGAAGGACATAGGATACTTTTTATCCAACTGCGCAAAAGGAGGTTAATGGTTTTAAAGGAGATTTTTTTTTTTATGCCTGAGTGGTTAGCCTTTGACCACTATGTCACCTGATGGTAAGTGATGATGTGGTCGAGGATGTTGTTCAGACTAACCTAGAGTTACTGGCTCTCAAGGACAGCTGCCGGAACACACCGTTAGGTGCTTGGCGACAGATTTTCAACTTGAGGGTGGTAGCTAGCCAGGCGGGCATTTGTAAAGTGCCCTACCACCATGCTGTAACGACTGCTATCCTAAGACAACAACCGGGACCGACGGCTTAACGTGCCCTCCGAAGCACAGAAGCGCTCAATAGTAATGTCACCAGCGGTCACCCATCCAAGTCATGACCGCGGCGGATGTTGCTTAACTTTGCTGATCGATTCAGAATGGCTAAGCAAACTTGGCTACGAGCGCTTCAAAAAGGAGATACGTTTTTATTTATTTATTTATTGTTTGGAATGTATTAAATATTGTAAATTATTACGTTAGATTTACCTAGTGGTGATTTTATGTGATCTTAAAGTAGGTACTGTAATACGTAGGTGATTAATGAGAATTTATGAAAAAAGTATTCAGTTTTTTTTATGTGATTGTGGCGGAACAAGCTCGAGGCCCACCTGATGTTAAGCGGTATCCTCTGCCTATAACAGATGCATTTCGCCACAAGTCACGAATAGCACTGCGCCCGTCACCTTGAGACATAGTTGTTAAGTCTCATATGCCTGTAATTTCACTGGCTCTCGAGGACTGCTGCCGGAACATACCGTTAGGTGCTTGGCGACAGATTTTCAACTTGAGGGTGGTCGCTAGCCAGGCGGGCATTCGCAAAAAGCGCTTCTACCTAGCGGTGAAGCTCAAGCTCGCGGCGGGAACCATGGACCTGCTGCGCGGCAGTCCATAGCCAATGCCACTGAGCCATCACTGCTTCGAAATTCTCGAATCGATTTATTTTTAATAAAAGTTGCAAAAGCGGTGATGTGCTCGTAGATGTTGTTCAAGCTAACCTAGAATTAAACAGCTGACGGAACACACCATTAGGTACTTGGCGACAGATATTTGAACGGAAAATTTACAAACCAGTACATAGTTTTATAATTAAGTTCCCAAACATATTACGATGCTCACAGAATTCAAGTTGCATGTGAAAAACATTTTGATTAAGAAATCCTACTACACAGTTTGTGATTACTTAAACGACATAAATGCTTGGACTGGTTCGCCTCTGCCAAGCTAGCGCCTAACACCTACGTAATGTAATATAAATAAATATTGTTATAATTTTATTATATTATATGCAACACATTGTAAAAAGAAGTTTAAAAGAATGGCCCCGAGTTTATTGCCCGTTCTTCTCGCAGTGGGTCTATAATTTTTTTTTGCTAATCGTGACGGTACAATGTAGAATATTTCAATATTAAAATATATAATTGGTCTTCATAAGAGATTCGTAGACGCCTAAATTGAATAAATAGCGTAGCCTGAACAACATCTTCGACCACATCATCATTTACCATCAGGTGAATGAAAATGAGTGGTCAAAGGCTAACCTATCAGGCCTTAAAAAAAATATTCTTTATTTATTTATTTATAGGGACAGTCGAGGGTATATATAATAGGGTCCCGTTCCCAGCATGGAACACTGAAAATAAATATGTCAATACATATCGCATTACGGTAGCTGACGAAACATTAAAGCGAAAGTCCCCAATCTCTCTTATCATACATTCTTATCAACCACATGACTGCTTATCTGAAAAGGAATTTAGAAGGCATCGTGATATCACAGGAAGTTACTATGCCGTATACTGTGGCTGTACTGGATTAGATTGTGCCGATAATCCTTGCATATCTGTATGACATTTGTGTTATTTTTCCATATATACTCTGTTTCCTATTATTGCGTCTGACTGATAACGTTTTTTGCGGATTTGGTCATATGATTGTATAATATATATATAGGTATATATATATATATATATGTAGGTAAATGTATGTAGGTAAGATTGATTGAGTATTATTTTGAATGCGTTTGCGCACGTGAAATTTCTAGGATGAGTCAATCGGATTGTTGCTTTAATAATAAACAAAAATATATAAAAAAGCAACCAATTTCTAACACTGAAAAACATGAAAAAAACTTTTATGTTAATCCATAACTTATGCATATGCATTTCGTCACGTGACGAAAATCATCTGTTATACTACGCCCGTCACGCTGAGTCATAGTGTTGTAGAGTCTCATGTGCCTGTAATTTTACTGTAAGGTGCTTGGCGGCAGATTTTCTACTTGAGGGTGGTAGCTATAGCCAGCTGTCCTTGAGACTCTTGGAGCAGGCCTGGCTCACTCCGCTCTAGGTACAAAGCTACCGGTACATCGACGTATCTGTCCGGAGGGGATTATTGTACGGTCCTTGCCGCGTCAGAAGAGATCAGAGCTATGCGTGACCATGCGATAGAAAGAGAGACGCTTTAATGACAAAGACATATAAGGTGAAAAATTTGTTCCAACTCCACTTTTTCTTTTAGTAAAAATTGTGTTACAAAAGGCAGTCTCTTCCATAAGGTACAGTTGTTTAATATAAAGACACTATTAGCTTTTAAAATATATTCTAGAGAGTAAATACATAATCTATTATAACCGTTTACTCTGGGTAGAATAGAAAATGATTAGTATTCATACATTTTCAAAAACAACCCCAAACAACCTTGGTATGAAATTTTATGATGACTAGTTTTTATGACTTATTATTATATAATCATATCTCCATTTGTTACATTTTATGATTATGTGTGCGTGATATCAGTGTATGGGGTGTGTATAAGAGAGATAGTGTAGTTGTAGGTGAATATTTTTTTTGTTTATAGGTAAGCCTTTGACCACAATCTCACCTGATGGTAGGTGATGATGTGGTCGAAGGGTTTAACAGGCTTAACCTAGAATTACTGGCTCTCAAGGACAGCAGCCAGAACACACCGTTAGGTGATTGGCGACAGATTTTGTACTTGAGGGTGGTCGCTAGCCAGGCGGGCATTCGCAAATTGCCCTTCCACCAAGCGGTGAAGCTCAAGCCCGCGGCGGGATTCGAACCATTGACCTGATGCGCGGCAGTCCATAGCCAATGCCACTGAGCCATCAATGCTTAGAAAAGTATATATTAGGTAGGTACTCCGTGCTTTTCGAGCTGAATCAAATCAAATCGAACCATTTATTTACTAGAAAGTTGTATAAAGCACAGCTGGTGGTACAAAATAAGTTTAATCAATAATTAATGTATTCGAATGTTATAATAAATAAAACTAATAGAGATTTCATGTCAGTATCTTGCGTTTAAAATATAAATTCAATTAAAGAGAAAAAAATAAAGAAATTTATATGTCACAATTAAATACTCACTTATACAAATTTTGTTAAATAAATTCATAAATTATTTTCCATTATTTAGTTTTATATGTTAGAAATTAGTTTAAGTTATAAAAACAATTTTCATGTAACCACAATGTCAGTTTCCTTTTAAACACGGGTAAAGATAATTCTTTTAAATTATCAGGTATCTTATTATAAACATTAATGGCATTTATATATGAGTTTCTTTTATACAAGGCCAGATTACTGTAAGGGCAGAAAAGTTTATATTTATATCTAGTAGGTCTCATGACCACCTCTGAGTTGAGTGTAAAGATTGTATGATGCTGCTTAACAAAAACACAAAGTTCCCTTATGTACATACACACAAGTGGTAATATACGAAAATCTTGAAGTTAATGAATAATGAATAGATTCAGGCGTTACTTTGCGGAAATCCATTTTAATAATAACAAATATTTTTAAAATATTTTAAAAAAACATCAAATTAATATTTTATTAAAACACTTAAAAAATACAAAAATATATCTAGTGACAATTCCGCCTAATTTTCCTGATAAGCCGACGTGACGTCACAAACGCCACGCAGCCAAACCGGAAGAATTTTTCGACGCGTTTCGCTTCTACACGAAGCATCCTCAGGAGGTCTTGACTCTACGAGCGCACGATCGAGAAAATTAGGCGGAATTGTCACTAGATATATTTTTGTATTTTTTAAGTGTTTTATTAAAATAGTAATTTGATGTTTTCTTAAAATATTTTAAAAATATTTGTTATTATTCTTGAAGTTCACTTTACTGCTTCATAGCTAGAGTCGCTTATTTATTAGAATAGAAGCTTTGTGGAGTGATCAGCGATTTCGGAGACAGTACTCATATTTATTTATATCTTAATTGCCATATGAACCTTTTTTATTGCTGATAAGCTAGCATTTGTCGATGGTAAGTGATGATGAGGTCGAAGATGTTATTCAAGCTAACCTAGAATTACTGGCTCTCATGGACAGCTGCCGGAACACATCGTTAGGTGCTTGGCGACAGATTTTCTACTTGAGGGTGGTCGCTAAGCAGGCGGGCATTCGTAATATGATCTACCACATGGTATCTATAATTCAAGGACAGGACGATCTTAATAAAAAATTTTTTTGTAATAATTATTTGGAAGTAGCTTTGATGATGCGAAGGGCCTGCCGCCCTCATTATCAGAATGGTAGCGGTCCTGCCAACGATAATTCCCAAGTATTCCCTCTTAATATATATCCATCGGCAATTGACTGGTTTCACAGTTACATATTAGGGCTTCAGAAACATATGTGCCTTGAAGAAATTTTCTCTCCTTGGTGTGATAACTCCCAAGGTTGGCATTGATCGCTTATCATCGAGAAAAGAATATAATTCACCGGTCATAAAATCGAAGCCAAGTTATTGTGTTGTCCTTTGTAATGTATGCATTGAAGAGGGAACGGTAATAGCTATAGACTTCCGTGCTGCGGTTCCGTGTTCCGTGCTGCGGTCTACAGTTCGATCCCCGCTTCACCCCATAGTGGAAGGATATCTTGCGAATGCTCGCCTGACAGGCTAACACCCTCAAGTAGAAAATCTGTCTCCAAGCACCTAGCAGTGTGTTCCGGCAGCATTCTAAGAGAACCAATAAAATTACAGGCACATGAGACTTAACAACTGTATGTCTCAGTGTGACGGGCGCAGTGCATCTCGTCACTTGTTATCTTGCCACTTTACACCAGGTGGGACTCGCACTATACCGTCACAAAACATAACACAATAAATTCTTGTGTAGAGGACGAAATATATTTCACCGACCCCAGCATACGTGGGATCAGGGCATGAAGATGATGACCTACAGCTATTGCAGCGAAATTACTTTGAATCTTCTGCCCTTGAGTGTACACAATTGCCTCTAAATAATTCGAAGGAGCAATTTGAATGAATCTTCATCCGATCGCTTCGCTAGCGAGGTCGCCATTTCCTCACTGAGAGATGTCTTCCGTGACTCCATGTCTACGCCATTGTTCTTTGACGTCTTACATGTAATTTTGACGTGGGATCACGTCTTATTCGCGGTATATATACATAGGTAGTATGCAGGCCTTAAAATTAAGTCAAAGTAAGCGACACGAAACATGTTCTAGCTAAATTATCTATGTTCAGTAACTAAAGAAACCTGATGTGATAATATATTTATTTATTAATAATTGCTTGTACACTTACAGCTACGCTAAGACGCGTGTAAAACATTTTTTTAATAAAAATAATAAATTTAATATTGTAATTACGAAAAAAATTTTGTACAATATTTACATAAACATGGAAAAACGAATGATAAGTATTGCTACCATGCATTGCTACCATAGTTTAAGAATATGCTATTTTTAAGATTATTCTACTATATAAAATAATGGTGGGCAATAAAGAGGTTTGTATTGTAATGTATTGTAAATAAGTCATAAATCTATCTGCTGAACAACCATATCGTTGAAAAATGAAATTTAAAAGTATGAATAGATTGTGCAAATGCAATATTGCCTCATACAGTTCAATAAATAATTTGCAGACACAGTTAGGTATAGATTTTTTTAATGATCCTTGTGACTTGTTTAAACATTACTGGCTTCGGGTTTGAAGGAGTGCCAGTGAAATTACAGGCAAGTTCGCGAGACTTAAAAACTAGTTCTAAGCGCAGTGCAGTTCATTACTAGCGACGAACTGCATTTTTTTAAGCTGAGGTGGCCCTCTTACTTTTCCCGTCATAATGGCATACAAATAAAATTACACCAGTATCTAGTGATATACACTATATGAAAAAAAAATGTATATTAAACGCTATATTTACTGTGGCATTGAAACAACAACTTGTGGAACAGCTGACGTTACAACTCTGAATTACCTTTTAACTAGGGTACATTTTCAAGAAGACCACGTCTTGAGTTAAAAAAGGGCTGTAGTACCTTCTGATCATTATTTTTATTAGGTATCTCTGACACCCATTAGTTTCTGGAACTTCATTAGTTTACAGACTAAATACTGAACGCTCATTGGTCATCTATCACATCATAAAATACCATTCACCAATCAGCGTTCAGTATTCAGTAAACTGATCAATACTGACGAAACGTTCAGGAAACTAGGGATGACTGACAGGTTCATGTGATGTAACGTATCCCTGACACTGACTGACAAGCCCGTATCTTTTAGTATACATTACGCAACCGACAAAATGTTTATCGGTTATGATCTTATCAACGTCGATATTTATCTATCACTGATAGTAGAGTACAGTTTTCACGTGCAACATAATGTTATTACGTATTTTGGTAAAGACCTTGAAAGGTTTTCGGTTTATAATGAAAACGTAGTTATTTTTAATAAAAATTTAATCAATTTCAAAACTGAATTCTGTTAAAAATATACTCTGATGCTTACTGAAATAAAGATAAACGCTCGTACTGTATCAGCCGGATTGTCCACTGCTGAACACAGCCTCGCTACAATTATCACATTTGGCAGGCGTCTAGGGGCTCGTAGTATAAGATAGTTCCTAAAAAGGCGCTGCTGCCCACCTTCCGATATTTTTCTCTAGTCGCCTGTTACCACACTCACGGGAAGAGATGGGAGGGTGACACTCTAGCCCTTCACCCCATGGGCAACGGTCGTAACAAGTTACAATATGTTTAGAGAATAATGTTATAGAAACGCAAAATGATTAGCAAAATTCCGGAAAGCCTGCCAAGCATATTCATATAACATATACGTACATTTTATCACTCTCATGAATAAACCCGAAGGCAAAACTGTCTAAACAACCACGTCTGGCTGAATATGCCTGTCTATGAAAGGGAGGCGAACTTGTTGCCATCTACCAGCACAGTTACAGACTACGGACTGCAACTAAATATTTCGTTATCAGAAAAGTAAATTAAGTAACAGAGCCCGGGATCGAAGTCAGGACCTTAAAATTCCAAAGTGCGCTTTCTGCTACTTGACCAATGACGATGTCAATAGCGCTTAACGACAAATAACAAAAAGCCGGCTAAGTACGAGACGGACTCGCACACCGATGGATCCGTGAAAACACAGAATTTAGTAAAAAAAAAATTCGAACAAATAGGGATCTGTTCGAAATTTTTAAAAGCGGGAGTCCGAACAGCCTTTCGCCGAAGGTCGACCAACACGTGTATCTAATTTTAGCGAAAATTAAAATATGCACACGACATAATATTATTTAATTAGTATTTTATATACCCATGGCTTAAGGCGACGTTTTCCTGACAGTTTAGGCAAATAGCGCTAAAACGTATCCCTATAGAATAAGATAAGAACGCATAGCCACACGCATGGACTAGCCGCGAATTACGCGACGCGGTCAACGACCTCCAGTCCGAAAAGACAGCGTCACAGGGTAAAAATTACAGTTTCGCAAGCTTAACATTTATTACAATATTTTTTTCCACGTTTTGCTACAATGACAATCATGTTAAAAGTGTAGTTTCTATGGCTTTAAACTGCAACACTACAGACACGGACGAAGTAATAATATTACGGGTGGATTCATAATATTTACGTGCGTAATAGTAGATTATTATACAATGGAGCTAAGTTGCTCATTATAGACGAGGCTGTAAATTGCAGCCCGAGCCGTAGGCGAGGGCGTAATTCAGCCAAGTGTATAATGAGCAAGTTGCTCACGAGTTTCATACTCACTTTTTCAACACCCTTGCGAGAAAAAAAAATTGCACAAATGCGATACAAACATAATAATACATACGAAAATTATGGAATGTAGCGCGCAAGTTTTTTTTTTTGCACGCGGCAAATGTATGGTGTTGATTACATATAAACCTCTTTGTTGTAACAAATCTGTATAACCCGGTTAAATTGAAAATGCTCTGTTTACTTGCATAAAAGTTGCAGTTTGGTAATAACTTAACTTTATAGGGATACATTACCCGGTTAAATTGAAAATGCCCTGTTTAATCGCATATAATTTGATAGATTGATATACACTTAATTGAAACACCGTATAAATAGTTTAAGCAGAAACACAATTTAAAATAATGTAACATTTGGCGGTCTTATCGCTGAACGCGATCTCTTCCAGACAACCATTGGAAGGAGAGACATAATTTAAAGAGATCCAAGGCACGGCGGTGAGCAAGATATTATAGTACTTACACTGACAATTAACTTATGTATTACCTACATTACATAAATACAAAAATATAATTATTAAAATACTCATATAGATAAACAAATAATATTCATATATAATAATACATGCACATATACAACATAATAATATATACATACATAAATAATGAATGATGTTCATGACTATAAGACACATACTAACAATGGAACAACGATTATATATATGTTCATAGGGAGTCAACGATTTACTAGATAAAAGGCTTTTATAATTCGCAGTTAGGTACTAATTTAACTTTGTAGGGATAATTCTATTACGCACTAGTGTGTAATATTATTATGCATGAGGGTGTTATAGTTCGGTTTATGGCCCTAAGAACGATATAATAAAGCTCACTTTACGGGCGAGGGTGTTGAAAATATATGTATGTCATACTTATGTTGAATTTCGAATATAATCGTAATAGTAATCAGGAATAACCGTGAATAATGGTCGACTGGTCTCCGGTATATAATGCAGCGACTGTGAATGACCAAGTTGCTATTTTCAACTCCTTATTAACACAGTTGTATGATAAGCATGCCCCTCTGCGAGCTATAAAATTAAAACACCTTCCAGCTTCTTGGCTAACCAATGACATAAAAGTGTTAATACATAAAAAAGCAGTCACTAAAAGTAAATACAAGTGTCAACCAAGTGATGAAAATAAAGCTGTGTATGTTAAATCTCGCAATCGCTGCAATATGGTGTGTAGGGATGCTTTACGCCACCATGTTCACAAGTCTTTCGCTAACGAGGACCCTGCCAAAGTTTGGAAATTTCTCAGGTCATTGGGCATAGGTAAATCACGACAAGAGTCTATTCCTAATAATTTAAATATCAATTCTCTCAACCAACATTTCTCTTCGTCATCTGATATTAACCCTAGATAGATAACCATATTTCACTGTACACTAAAGATAACCATACGTCAACTCGACGTGCAAATGTTTGAGTGAGCATATGTTGAACTATGTATATACTAGGTTTATTAATGTGATATTATGTCTTAATGTATGTATTTTATTGTGAGAAAATGAAAACAAAATTAGTATATTTATATTTTAATCAGTATAAAAAAAATTAAGAACAAAACAAGGTACTTCTTACTTTACAAAACTTAAGCATTTAGGAAACTCTCTGTCAGTCTTATATAATTTACAATATAAACTTTTCAAAATCAACTTTTTGTTATCTCTATAATATTAACATCCTAAGTAAGTAACAGCTTTTAATCATTTTGGCCTCAAAGGCACTTAGGACAGGCGCTAGACTTGTGTTCTCCATAAATGGGATTTTTGCAGCTGTCACACATTGTCTTTGTCATCCTTCTAATTTTTGATGAACAAAAGGGACAATATTTTCTTTTCTTTGGCTCAGGTACACCTTCACGTTTTGTTCGGCTTGTCTTTTAGGCAACACTTTCTTTTATATTCGTCGCAAAGTAAGCATTTGCTGCCTTGTCTCCATCCATGGGGTCATCAAGCTATTGCTGAGTTTCTTCATGAGATATCTACGTCCCAACGGTTTTTCTTTCTTGGATGGGACATTATCACAGTAAATAATGTATGCGTTTATAAATGCCATATTCATAATTCCATAAAACATAGCCATCTGCCACTTGTTTTGCCTTTAGTGGCCGTCCAACGATGATCATTTTTGCCTCTAAGAATTTGACGCTGTGGTATGACAATACAACTCGACATACTTGGCGAAGCACTTTCAGGAGTTTCAGGGTCACTTTCAGACACATCTTCAGGATCCAATGAGTTTACCACTAGTGGAGCACTCACCTCATAGTCTTCGGCATTACTCTGTACTTATCTTCTAATAAATTGTCTTCAGTTTCACTGTCCGATCCTTGAATCTCTTCATCGCTCGTTTCATGCAACAATTTCTGCATCGTCTGATATTACTTTTATCGTGGCCTATAACAAGTAAAAAAAAACTAATAAAAACATGTACATTTGTTCTCAAAAAAGAAAATAACACATTTTCCCAAAAGTCTAAAAACTGACACTAAAGATAACCATACGTCACTTCGACGTACGGTAGGTAAATATTTACGAAAGTATTGCACTTACCGGACAAATACGGGTGTGTCCTGCAAGCTACGACGGCCGACAGAGTTGGCGGGAACGGGCAGTTTAGTGACGCAAAAAGTAAACGAGTTATATCGATTTTTAAAAATCGATTACGTCGTTTCGACGTAGGTTATCTATCTAGGGTTAACATCTCAGATAAAAACAATACCTTACGTTATCTTTCAACTTTACCGACTCCCGATCATTCTCCATTTATTTTTAATCAACTATCCGCTTGTGATGTTAAGAAGAGCGTAATTTCAATCACTTCCAATGCTGTTGGTGTTGATGGCATAAGTCGTAACATGGTTATGCCCATCTTAGATGTTATACTTCCTGTTCTCTGCCACATTTTTAATAACTCTGTCTCTGATGGAGTATTTCCCTCAATTTGGAAAGACGCTCAAATTATTCCCTTGGCTAAAAAATCAAACCCTAAATCTTATTCCGATTATCGACCCATTTCTATCCTTCCATTCCTGTCAAAAGTTTTCGAGCGTCTTATCTACAACCAAATTAGCAAATTCTTATCTAGTCACAATCTCTTAAACCCTTTTCAATCTGGCTTTCGACCTGGGCATAGCACTGTAACTACTCTCATCAAAATTACTGATGATATCCGTCTTGGAATGGACAACGGCCAACTTACCGTATTAACTCTATTAGATTTTAGCAACGCCTTTAACACTGTTAATTGTGACATTCTTCTTGCTCTCCTTCGCTCAATTAACATTTCTCCAACGGTAGTTGATTGGTTTCACAGTTATCTGTACGGGCACAGGCAGCGTGTTCGCCTTGAAGATAAATACTCTTTGTGGTGTAACACGTCAGCAGGCGTCCCGCAAGGTGGCGTCTTATCTCCTTTATTGTTTGCTTTGTTTATTAATTCCATTTCTCACAACCTCACTTCTTCCTACCACCTATATGCAGACGATCTACAGATTTATTCTAAGGCACCAGTGAATAAACTATCTGAAGCAATTCAGACTGTTAATGCTGATCTTGATCGTATAGCTAAATGGAGCAATTCTTTTGGGTTACAAGTAAATCCCATTAAGACACAACAATAGTAATTGGTAGCTCAAGATTAATGTCTACAATAGACTGGACATTACTTCCTCAAGTTTTCTTTGGTGGTATTGCTATTCCCTTTAGTAGCTCTGTAAAGAATCTTGGAATAACAATGGATCGCTATATGAGGTGGGATCAACAGCTACAAATCACCAGTCGCAAGCTATTTGCCGCAGCAGGATCCTTAAAAAGGTTGCGCAACTTTCTTCCAACAGCCACTAAAATTGCATTAGCTTGCAAATTACTAGCGTAAGGATTGGACAAACTAAAAATAAACCATAATCTTTATAATTTTTGTTTGATTATTGAGTTCGTAGCGGGTATGCAAAGTATCAATGACAGCAAATACTTATGTATAATCTCAGAATAAGCTTATTATTTCAATGTGTATAATAATAAGTATCAACTTAGCATCGTAATATAGAAGGAAGGTATTGTAATTGTAATATTCTGTACATTCATACATGGTAACACGGAACGGTCGAAAAAAGCTGATTGAGTCTTCCCTTCCGTTATCATTATGAGGAACTTTCACTGTGGCACCAACCTGAAATTATGCTTTTCCATATATTTTGCTAAGTGGAGAGTGAATTACTTTTTCTGTGGAACAGTTCATATTTCATTTTTCCGTATTCAGAAAGTCTTAGGAATAATACGTTTATCAAAAGAGTAGGTAGGTCTACATTGAGATAATTTCGGATTAGTACCTACTTACTACTAAGACACCGTGTAACCCAGTACGCACTACAACTGTAAATATATTACTGATATTTACACTCCATAATACCGTTTTAGAGATACGTCATTTGTCTTCTCTTGGCTGACGCCGTCGACATCCGAAAAAATACATATTCAGAATAACGACGTCCATTTCAGCCTACAAATTTATTTTCAAACAAATCGGAGTAACTTTTTTCACTTGGCAGACGTCCTCGAAAAATATATTTTGAATTCGTTATACGGACATTCAGAACTACCCAGATATCGATTTTCAGCCAAATCGGAGTCACTTTTTTCACTTGGCAGTCGTCTTTGAAAATTTAATTCCCTATTTGGAATAAGGACATCTAGAACAACCTAGATATCGATTTTCATCCAAATCGGAGTAACTTTTTTCTATTGGCAGACGTCATCAGAAATCAAATTCTAAATTCGTAATACGGACGTTCAGAACTACCTAGATATCAATTTTCAGCCCAATCAGAGTCACTTTTTTCACCTGGCAGACGTCATCAATAAATAAATTCCAAATTTGGAATAAGGACATCCAGAACAACCTAGATATCGATTTTCAGCCAAATCAGAGTATCTTTTTTCACTTGGCAGACGTCATCTTAAAATAAATTCCAAATTTGGAATGCGGACATCCAGAACAACCTAGATATCGATTTTCATCCAAATTGGAGTAACTTATTTCACTTGGCAGACGTCATCGAAATAAGGTCTGCATTCGGAGTGAGGACGTCCAGAACAACCTAGATTTTTTTAATATTGTTAAGTTTGCAATAACGCCTGCTAAGCGAATTACATTACAAAATTACAAATTTATGAGAGAAAAAATTATAGTCATGTTCGGGATTCGAACCCGCGTCCATCCACCCCTTTAGCCGGGGTATGCTCTAACCAATTGAGCTAACATGACACAATGACTCATAACTGTAATTCTTGCTCTCATTCTTCAACCATCAGTTTAAAACCAATTGCAAAATTGGTCTTGTTTGTAGTACAACGCAAGTTGGACTATAGGTGTCGCTCCATCCCATTACGATGGTTGAAGAATGAGAGCAAGAATTACAGTTATGAGTCATTGTGTCATGTTAGCTCAATTGGTTAGAGCATACCCCGGCTAAAGGGGTGGATGGACGCGGGTTCGAATCCCGCACATGACTATAATTTTTTCTCTCATAAATTTGTAATTTTGTAACCTAGATTTTTATTTTCAGCCAAATCGGAGCAACTTTCCTCAATTGGCAGACGAAATTGTTATTGATATTGATATGTTGGCGCTACATGCGCAAACTAAACGGCGATATGCAAATAAGTCGACCAGTACAGATGATTTGGCGTGAAAGCGTAACAGACAGACTGACAGACAGAGTTACTTTCGCATTTATAATATTAGTACTGACGATAATACTGAAATACTGATACATATGAAATATATTTGATTTTATTTTCTACACCGACAAAGGCCATCATGTGGCTTATTCATTTGATAATAGTTACTTACCTACTAGTTAGTACTTAACGATTTCGATCACTAATCAATATCATAATATGCTCCCTCAGCTGACGTAAGCGTTCCTTATTTTTTATACTGTGGTTTCCCATTTATTTATTCGTCGATTCCGAATTAGCGTATACAATCCGTGCGCGAAAGAAACGAGCACAGTACCGTCGTTGACAGCGGTCACGGGCGTACTGACGACACGGGCACAAGGGATCTCGTAGTTTATAATGAGAAAAAATTGCCAGAAAATCATCCACTATAGATATTGATAAAATATTAGGCAAATATTTAGATATACTAATAAACTATCGAATAAAACCAGTTTAGTGTTAATATTAATTATAGTTTTAAGATATCGGCGATAATAAAATTTAAAAAGCATATTTTTCAAAAATTAAATCTATCGAGGATTTTTTACGTAATCGTGTTTTTGCCGAGATCATAATTAAGTTTATGAACTGAAGATATACATATCAAAAGAATGCAACTTAGGTAATCGAAGAAGTATTTTATCTCGATTTTCAAAGATGTTACTTTGTCAGACCATATCGCCTTAAAACAAGGATAACTTCTCGCTTGCTTATATCATACGGTGGTAATTGTATCCACATTCTGTTTCAATTCTTTAAAAAGACGACATATTTCCACCGAAATATCAAAAGGAGATATATTTTTTTAATAATAACAAATACTTTTAAAATTATCCTAAAATATTAAATAATATTTAAATAAAACACTTAAAAAAGCATAAAATTATATAACTAGTAACAATTCCGCCTAATTTTCCTGTTATCTACGTGACGTCACAAACATCACGCAGCCTAACCGGAGGAATACCCGACTAGTGTCGCTTCTAAACGAAGCATCTTCAGGAGGTCTTGACTTACCGAGCGCACTCGATCGTGCGCTCGGTAATAATTTTATAATTAAGATATATAATTTTATGCTTTTTTAAGTGTTTTATTTAAATATTATTTAATATTTTTTTAGGATACTTTTAAAAGTATTTGTTATTATTAAATATGGATTTCCGCAAAGTAACGCCTGAATGTATCCATATTTTTTTTATACTTTCCTCTGCAGGTTTGTTTCTAGAAAGTTGATAAAATCGGGGGATAAAAATTACATGTCTGCTGATTATTATTTCAATATAGATTTGGTCAAACATAGCTATGTGCCAGCTTTCAAATTAAAATTAACTGCATTACAATTGAACGGTTATCACAATAGGTAGGTACGTCATTGAAATGAAATTTGTCCATGCATTGCAGGTCAAAAGAAAATAGGGAGTTATGATTGTAAGGAGCTCTGTAAGCCCAATGACTGCACATTGGGCTTACAGAGCTCCTTACCATCATAACAACTCACTCACATCGACGTGATTGCTGGCATACATTTCTTCTAGGGAAGCATGCCCCACCGTCGCGTCATCGACCGCGTTTTCGCTCACCATCAGATGAGACTGCGTTGAAATGTTGGCTATTAGCATTAAAAAATGCTGCTCGTTTGGCGTATTTCTTAAATTAATCACCTTTTAGAACATCCAACAAGAGGAAATAGAACAGCCGGTATATTCTTAAGCTTTGAAACAGTGATGGTTCATTGGCATTGGCTATGGACAGCCGCGCAGCAGGTTCATTGTTCGATTCCCACCGCGGGCTTGACCGGATGGTGGAAGGGCATTTTGCGACTGCCCGCCTAGCTAGCGACCACCCTCGAGTAGAAAATCTGTCGCCAAAGCACATAACGGTGTGTTCCGGCAGCAGTCCTTGAGAGCCAGTGAAATTACAGGCACATAAGACTTAACAACTATGGCCCAAGGTGACGGGCGCAGTGCAATTCGTGACTTGTGACGAAATGCATCTGTTATAGGCAGAGGTTAGTCCGCTTAACATCAGGTGGTCAGGTTCGAGTTTGATCAGTCACAATAACATAAAAAAAACGGAGATATTTAATTTTTGTTGATAAAGGGACTCAAATTATATAAATAAGCATTTATAATATTACACAAAACAATAATTAAACTTAGAATACATATACCTATGCCTATGCACAAAAATATATATAACTAGCATTCCGGCCGCGGCACCGCCTGCGCGTTGGTCAGTTATCTTGCTAAACAATTAGCCTCTTTTTGCGCAGTTGTATAAAAACTATCCTATATTCTGTCCCAGGTCAGAAACTATTTCCATACCAAATTTCATACAAATCGATCCAGTAGTTTAAGTTTATTTGTAACATACAAAAATACAAATCTTTCCTCATTATACATACATAAAATCACGCCCGTTTCCCGTAGGGGTAGGCAGAGACCACAGATTTCCACTTGCTACGATCCTTACATAACTCTTTCGCTTCATCTATACTCATCAATCCTTTCATACATAAGCGTCGGTTTAGGGTACTCCTGACCTGGCCTTTTTTCAGAACATCTTCAATCTCATTATATTATATTCCTCATTATATTAGTGCAGATATCACTAACATACATACATAACCACTCATCATATTTTCTAACTCAACCAGACATTTCTTTCACAAGTCCCAGTAATCAGAGCATGTATGAATGGTTATTGTCTACCTCCTTAAATACTACCTCAGATGCGCTAGACGTTAATATGCACCTAGCTTTTTTGATGTTAAAGAGTAGTTTGAAGTACTTGTAGCAGAGCTTGCCTAGTCTGCTGCGGTCATTGCTTCGATGAGTGAGCACTAGTGACACTTGGGCAAGTTAACGGTTGTTGTCTTAGGATAGCAGATGTTATAGCTGGGTAGTTAGCAGATGATATTACCCTAATTAGAGAATCATTCACCAAAAATCCTATGGTGCGTCCCAGTAGCTGTCTTTGAGTGCCAGTAGTTCCTACCTTAAACATCATCTTCAGCCGCATCATCACTCACCATCAGGTGACATAGTGGTTAAGGAAAGATCAGGTGCCATGGGTTAAGAAATGTGAAACGTTAGTCTTTAACACATATCCTCCAAAGTCAAAATCATTTATTCAATTTAAGCATCTATGACACTCTTATGAAGGTCAAATACAAAATTCAATATTAGAATATTCTACATTATACTGCCATAAAAAAAAGATGTTAGACGTTTTTAAGCCGGCTCGGCGACAGATTTTCCGTTTATATCACTTTTGTACTAAGAGATTTGTTTAAAATTGTTATCGACATAATATGTCTAAATTGAAAATATTTAAGTAAGTAAAATGTTAGTTAGTGTATTCTATGGTCAGAGTCAAATTGAACCCATGCGCATCATAGATAATGATATAAATGGAATTTGATTCACGAATGTGCGAATATGGTGACTAGTAGGTACCTCATGTAGGTACCTACTAGTCTGTAGGTACTACCTCATGTAGGTACCTACTAGTCTGTAGGTACTACCTCATGTAGGTACCTACTAGTCTGTCTACAAGTATGTTTGTTTATACTCAAACTCAACAACCTTACTAATTTGCTTGCCCTAGATAAAACATAAACAAACTGTAACTATTTTGATAAGATTAAGTCAGGTTCAAAATATACAGTATTATTTTGATAAAAATAATACTGTATATATAGTACTAATATGTATATGTCAAATAAAAATGTAACAAATATGATTAATTTTGCATAGCATTTTATGAATACCTGGGGAGGTACCACCCACATGTAAAAAATCTGTCATCAAGCACCTAACAGTACATTCTAGCAGGTGTCCTTGAGAGGCAGTTCCATTCTAGGTTAAGCCAGATTCAGGTGTGATTTCGGACAAAAATTTGCTTATCGGTGAAAAAAAGGAATTAATCTTAAGGGGCTGCATAAGGTCATTGGATTTGAAATACATATATACAAGGCATTGAAAAATTTCTTTACTAGGCTGTGAGCTGAGTACCCTGTAGCTGAAATATGCAAATTTTTATGTTTTCAACCCCCATATCTCCACTGTTATGAAAAAATTCCTGAAACTGAATAAACAAATAAATTCCATATTTAATTATCAAAATCTGGTCACAAAATTTCACCGGAGCATCAGTTGATAAATTCAGCTAGTAGAGGAATTAGAACTACCAGAAATTCAGACGGACATGTATGAATTTATTTTAGCTGAAACAGAGACTCTCCACTCGCTCTTCAAGCTCGCTTGATCAATATCTTACTTAAATATGTAGGTATTATAATGATGAAATCATTGACAACTACCTTCTCAGCAGCACTAAACTTCTTAAGTATAAATTACTATGTTAAAGAAGAGTAAGGGTCTTTGAAATCTCAAGGTTGTGTGTTGAATATTATTTGGTTTATGTGCGATGGAATTTTTAGTAGCAATCTGAGGCTCTACCTGGTATGTAAGAATAGCCTTGCTCTTTATTACATGGTACCAAACTATGACTGGCAAATGTGGGTAATTAGACCCCTCTACCTACCCTTTTGGGAAATACAGGTGTGACAGTATTTTTTAAATTTAATTAGAAGAGAAGGTTCTTACTGTGGGATGAACCTTATTCAGTGTATTTTTCTTGTTTCCTGATATCCATGCAGAGAAAGCCATCAATACAATCTACTTTACTCATACCAATTTAAAAGTTACATTTGGCAAGAGTGGTGATGCTCAGATACAGTTGGATGTGGAATACACAGAACACCCTAATTGGTAGCTCAGTGCAGGAAGGTCTTAACATCATTAGTAATAAATAAACTTTAAGGATGTGTCTCAAGTAACTTTTTTAACTTGTTCTTTGTAACTTAACTAAAAGGAGTGGTATTTATTTTTCCTTCCTAAATAAGCATTATTGGTTTTAAGGTACCTAAGTAGATTCTGAATGTTTATAAAAGAAAAAATAATTGTATGTAGGTAAATATTCCACAGAGCATGTGATGCAACAAACCTTAAAAAAAAGTGAGCTACTTAGACTATTTTTTTGAGACTTAAATTATTTTGCGAAATATATTTTATTGATTAATTTTAAAATGATTAAATATTCACCAAACGTAACTTATTACCTAAATCAAAGTTAAATAAGACAAAAGAAAGAAGAGGGACATTCAATATGTATGAAAAAGATGGACTGAGATAAATAGGAATAATTTCACAACGTGCACGTCAAATATCATAAATAAACGACTGCACGTAGTTCATCAACCAATTGTTTTATACATATTTTATTTAAATAAACATTTCCATGAAAGAGATCACGATCAAAGACCCAACATATCGACATTGAGTAACATTAAAAATTGCAGTGTTTCTGCAAGCCTGGAAACCGGACAGCGAAGTGTGCGAAACCGCAATTTCTAGAAGTGAGAAAGTTACAAACAAATCATATAAAAACAACTCACCAATGTGTTCTGATATCCCAATCCGGACTCGTCGTCGGATACTTCATCCTTGCTCTGTATCTCCTTCATATTTCAATAGAGTCCTTAGTTTATACACAAAAATTAAACAGATTTATCAAAACAAAACAGTGCACTCCGCGCGTTAGTAATTGAATAACTTTTTTATGTCGGAGACGAATGGCTTGAGGTTCACAATGTCCGGCCACGATCACACATCTCCCCGTTGACGTGTAGGGACCGTACGATTGCAATAAGATAATTTTGTAATTTAATATACGAGATTTCATGCAAATTGCTCGCGCACCGGCGGATATCACACGTTCACACAGAACGTCATCCAGTGACCGACTGACATTTGTGACAAAAGTTGACAACTGACAGATCACAGATCGCTGCGCAATCGCATTCAAAAGATTAATTCAGTAACCTTGAACTTGAACTTATTTGACTATTACATTTTAATGCTTTGTTGGAACTGGATAAGGTGTAACTATTTATTTGTTGGAAGTATATTATTTTTGTCTTTAATTAAAAAGCATTGAATGATTTGAAATAATAATTCAGAGGAATTACAAATAATTTTACGAAACAATCATCGAGCTCCGCATTCGGAACGTAACTAACAATTTATTTTTTATCAACTCTACGGTTCGTTTCTTTCCGCATGCCTACTATGATTTTCATGTACATATTGTTGTTAGTATTATGCCTTCTCATGTCTTTTTTAGATAATATTTTTATCTGATTAATTTGCAGAAAGCGTGAGACTAATCTGTGTTTTACATATATTACACAATTTAGGTCTATTTGTTTACTTTTTATGCCTGATAGATTAGCCTTTGACCAATATCTCACCTGATGGTAAATGATGATGTGGTCGAAGATGTTGTTCAGGCTAACCTAGAATTACTGGCTCTCAAGTACAGCTGCCGGAACACACCGTTAGGTGCTTGGCGACAGAATTTTCCACTTGAGGGAGGTAGCTATAGCCAAGCGGGCATTAGCAAAATGCCCTACCACCACGCTATAACGATTGCCATCCGAAGACAACAACCACGAGCGACGGCTTAACGTGCCCTCCGAAGTACGGAAGCGCTCATTGCAGTAGTAGGTATACCTAATGTCAGTAGCGGTCACCCATCCAAGTCATGACCGCGGCGGACGTTGCTTAACTTTGCAGATCAATTTGCAAACTTCACTGCGAGAGCTTCAAAAAGTAAATAGATAAGTAACGTTAGTAAATAATCAACCGGAAAACCGCAACAGCTGTTTAATTTAGTAGTTGAGTAGGTACTTATCTAGGTCTACCTAAAGATATACGTAGGTACCTAACATATTTTAGGTAAGACGCAGAACATTACAGAAAGCGATTGTTTTAAAATATCATGAAGGAAAGACATGCCTTCGTGGCATTATAGACACAATAATCAAGTTCCGAAGGAATGATCTAAGCATCGAGATATAGTATATAGAGATCAATGGATCTAAGTAAGTAGGTACCATTGAAACAAATGGAAGAGATGGTCACAGCAATAATTATCTTACGTGCGTAGCTTGCAATAAACTGAAATATCACTGAAAGCCTCTTAAACCCTTGCAATTAACACAAACGCAGCATGCTACCTCTCTGGATATATTTGTAGAAGGGCAATAGTTGCCCTATTTTCCTTCTAGCTCAGAGCAATAAGGTAAGATAGTTTGTCAGAGCCTTCTACAACCTGCAAGGAGGCCCAGAACGTATACGTACCTGCTTTACTTGTTACTATTTCGTACAGGGTTCGTACAATAACTGTAGGTAGTTACTACTTATAGGTTTTGTACAAACCATGCCAGGGTTCACCCCTATAAGTCAAATTTAAAAGAATATAATGTTATTATGTTTATTTTTCAGTAGATTTTTGATATTTTACATGATTATTTACTGTAGCTTTGGTTAACTGCTTATCGATTAATGGTAATTTTCGGTAAAACCATGACTATCTATTGGTACTTTTTGTTTCGCGTCACCAAGCAACACAATTAATATTTTAAGACGCGGTAAATTTAAATAAAAAAATATGTTCCTTATCCTTATATAGATCACTAACTACCGCATGAACACATAGGTGTTCTTACCTGTACCTGTAGTCTGTCTGTACCGAGCGTGCAAAACATTTAATAAAATGTATTATCAAGATCATCTTGTCATCGATCTTTTCGTGTGTAGGTATCTGTCGTCAATAAAGAGGCAACTTAGCAATATCTTTTTTTAACAGAAGTTATTTAACGATATCGATCAACGTATAGCTGTAAGTGCAGTATCTGCTTTATTTTTCATATTATTTTTTATGCATTACCTTTATATTACTATATACCTATACTATATTAGTTATCGCTTTAATTTCTATTACTAGGACTTTCATATGCTATTTTGGTTCTACCTGTGGAGACTTGTATTGTAAATAACTCTTTTCATTACTTATATATTTTTGTTATCTAGGTTAAGTAATTAGTTGATAGTCTTCCTAATTTGTAATTAGTAAATAAATAATAAGTATTGGAGAAACAAGGTGGTCAGCTTAGAATAAAGGTGGGCGAGTTTGTAATTAAACTTTTACCCAGAACTACGCGGCGGCGGCGGCGCGGCGCATCGAACCATGGATCTGAGGCACCGCAGTCCATAGCTATAACTGCTTGGCTATCATTGCTCAAAATTATTGATAAGAACTATAGCATAGAACATATAATATGGTTATAGTCAAGAGTAACAACGCGTAGGGGAGACAGGGGCTACAATTAACAGGGGTAACAATTAACAAACGATTTGTCACCAAACTAATAACAATATTACTACATCTAATATATGAAAAAAAACACGGGTGTTTGAGCGTGAACTTACTATGAGTCGATATCGCTATCAGTGTGAAGCGTGACGCGACCGCGGCGGACGTACCACACTCAAAATCCTGAGGAAGGCTTCCGGTAGAAGCCGAAACATTGTCGATAGCGATATCGACTCATAGTAAGTTCACGCTCAAACACCCGTGTTTTTCATATATTAGATATAAATATGAGCGTAAGTTTTTATAATATAATTACACGACTGCCTGAAAAAAGGAGAGTTATGTTTTTAGGGCTCATGTATGTATGTATGTTTGTGAGTTTCTTTATTCCACCATAACTTCGTAACGGCTGAACCGATTTTGATGTTTGTCATATCATTAGAAGCGTTGGGTTATTCCGGGTAAAATAGGCTAGTAAATGTTTAAAAAAATTTAAAGAGGGGGCCATAGTTCATGAAATTAAAATAAAAATTTAAAAAAAATCGTGAAAATTTTACAAATTTTACTATCACCGTCGTAGAGCTTGCTTAGTACATAACAAAAATATATAACAGTAGTATTCAATATACATTGGTTAACTAATATCAAAAGTTATAAATATTGTCTTATCCGTTTCTACACTTGCTTCTTGTAGACACAAGTAATACAAATAAATAAATCACTGGCATGCGGCAGGACAGAGACCATGCGTTTTTTGACCGGAGAACGCCTTCAGAGAGAAAGGCAACAGAACAGAAGATACACATAAACAAGAAATTATTATTTTGGCGGTGTTAACATTTTACTGTTTAGTGACTTGATGCAGCTTCCACTAGTAGCTAAATCTGTCAGCGGAGCATACTGAATCAGAATCAGAATCATTTATTGCATACTACTGCTTTAAACAACCGCCACATTTAAGTGCTGAAATGGATTTATGGACGTTATATAGCTTCTGCAAACTGCCACAGAATGTGAGGCAAGCAGACGACACCACATTTATCGATATTTTGAATAGTTTACGGGTTAAAATCCTGGATCATCGTAGAGTACCACTTACTGGACCAGATGGCGAGTATGTGCGAAAATTTCCCACGACAAGACAAGTGGATGAATCGAACAACCAAATCAAAATCAAACGATGACCATCGAACTCGCCAAAATTTGCCGGTTGTTTGACGTGGTAGCATCAGATACATCCGTAGAAGCCAAAACCAAATGACAGCGGCCAAAACCCGAATTTATACTTTCTGATCCCAATAAAAGACGTATTAAGACACTAAAACTACACAATAAAAGACGTAACAGGAGGTATTGTTCCATTCTTAAAAGTTACCATTGGTACTAGGGTAATGTTGCGGAAAAATATTAAATTTGGACACGGCTTGGTAAATGGCGCTATGGAAGTCATCCGATAATTCGTATGGCCACCGCTACGTCGTAACCGGGAGAGTTACCGCAAGCCGTTTTCGTTGAGTTCTATGACAAAACAATGCGTGGCAACACAGTCAGTTTGGGTGTCAAAATTGAGCCTAGCGCTGTCGAATTTGACGCGTTACGGGGTCAAGGTAAAGTCGAGCGGCACATGCCACCACTGAAATTATGTTAGGCTGTGACAGTGCACAACCTGCAAGGAACGACACTGGACAGAGCCGTCGTGGATCTAGGCGCTAAATTTTTTGCCAAGGGGCAAAGTTTATGTAATTTTACCTGGGACAGACTGTCCAGTTAGGTAGGACCAATTCGAAAAAAAAAACGCCCGAAGAACCCAACTCGGATGGGCAGCGCTCGGGAAGTTACGCGACATTTTCTCGTCAAAGATCCTGCAGTGCCTGAAGGCCAAAGTCGTCAACCAGTGTGTATTCCCAGTGATGACATATGGCACCGAGACGTGGTCATTAAAAGTGGCCTTTATGGACAAGCTCAGAGTTACTGAACGAGCCATGGAGAGAGCTATGCTCGGAGTTACTTTGCGCGATAAAATCCGGAACGTGGATATTCGCCAAACAACCAAAGTCACCGACATAGCTTTCAGAATTTGCAAGTTGAAGTGGCAATGGACAGGCCACATTGCTCGACGAACTGATAAGCGATGGGAAAGAAAGGTTCTCAAGTGGGTACCATGGTACACCGGAAGATGTAGAGTTGGTAGGCCCCCCACTAGATGGACTGACGATATCATAAAAGTCGCGGGTAGCTAATGGTCACAAGTGGCTAATAGCCATTCTTTGTGGCGTTCTATGGGGAGGCATTTGTTCAACAGTGGACGTCTTCCGGCTGATGATGACGATGATGAAAGTTTATGTCGCTCTTAGTCGCGTCAGACAGCTAGAAGAATTGGTGTTTTAGATCCACGAAAGCTTATCAACGAGCCCCATGACAAAAAGTCTCTGCAAGATCTGAAAGACCTCAAAGTTATCATTAATAATTAATTAATCATAAAAAAATATATTTCACGTTATCTTTTGCGTGATATTAATTTCCAAAAAAATATAAGTTATGTTTTGTGGCACATTGTGCGTTTGCAAAAATATTGTTTTATCACTAAAAGGTACGAAATAATAAGAAATAATTTTTAAAATTAAAATACACGCCTGCCGTACCAATATTTTCATCGAAGTCGGGGGACATGTAAAGAACTATTCCAAGGAACTGTCCCCCGACTTTGATGAAAATATTGGTTATCTATTCTCCATTTCTGAGTTCAATGGTGTTTTAATTGCACAGTAAATATAATCTATTTAGTACCTACATTGTAGCCATTCAACATTAAAATCATGTAACTTGTTTGTAATTTTTTCGTTCACTTTTTGGTACGGCAGGCGTGTTTTTTAATTTTAAAACTTATTTCTTATTATATTACTACATTCGCGCAATATTCCAATACTTTGAATAGTGCCGAACGCGCGCATACCAACCAGTTCGCGCTCATCTGCCACAAGAAGAGGTGGCAACACAGCGGTCAATTTTACAAGGTAAACGATCTTTTTTACTTTCGCAATTAATTGAGTTGTTGTTTATTAAATGCTATAAATCAATGTTTAATTGTTTTATTCGATGCATGCTTTATCTGGTTTGTATATTTTCATGTTATTTTTAATAAATAAACAATACTTAATTAAATAAACAGATAAATTTTGATAAATGAGGGGACGGAGCTAAAAGTAACAAACCGACTGGGGTAAAAATTAACTTGTTATTATCTGCCCCGGAGCGATGCCTTCTGGATTTCTTAGTCTTATTGACCATTTTCGTTTATTTTGCAGAACGAGGACTTATAATTGAAGAACGGAAAGAGGCAATACTTCGAAAGAGTATACGAGTCGGCTTCAAAAAAAAGTGCCAGAAAAATTCGAGAGTTGAGACCAGTGGCTCGTGAATATAACATTTGCCACGTTACACTTTTTAAATTTGTTGAGATTATCAAACAAGGTGTTCCAACAGAGAACATAGAAGTTGTATACAAGAAGACAGCTCGTTTTTACACGAACAAGAAGCAGAGCTATCAAGATATATTCTCCATTGTTCAAAAATATACTTCGGTCTTCTTCTCACTGAAGTTGATGATTAGTGAGTAAAACCTTAACGAATACCTTAGAACCTTAACGTGAAGTAAAAACCGAAAGTTGGCAAAGAACAAAATTGCTGGACCAGATTGGTTCTCATCATTCGTCGTAAATCAACGTTCACGACTATTGTAATAAATACAAGCAAGTTATGATCAGATAATTATAATTTCAGACCGAGCCGAATTTATAATGTGGATGAGACCAAAATTATACCTGTATAAAAACCCAAAAAAGTTGTGGTAGAGTGAGGTTTACGACATGTAGGCGCAGATACCTCAGCTGAAAGAGGGACGTTAGCCACATTGGCAGGAGCTGCCAACGCCATTGGAAACTTCCATATTTGTTTTTCCCGGAGTGAGGTACAGCGACATGTTTATTAGCCCACCTAAAGCGATAGGTACCGGAAACAAACCATAATAGATGACAAAAGGAATTTTTGCTTTTTTTGGACCATTTAATCAAGCATACAAGACTGATCCTGAGCGATCCCCATTTTTTTTGTAAAGTATGCCTTCTGAGTTCTGACAGAATCTGTTTTTTATACCTCCACAGTGCGTGCAGGTAGTTAACAATAAAACGCCTTGATCTTGACCGAAGTAAAGGTAAATCAGCAAGACCACAGATTAACCGGCAATGTCTATAGACGGCTATTCACGCTCCAGAGAACCCATTCACATTAACTCAAATAGCTCTTTATTCGCGAATAAAAATAGCACAATTGGTTCTACAAGTTTTTACAGTCGAAGTAAACTGACAATGCAAAGAAAGTACTTATTGTAAGCGCATTCGCAGCACACTTGCTCGTAAAGTGAGCTTTATTATATCATTCTAAGGGCCATAAACCGAACTATAACACCCTCGTGCATAATAATATTACACACTAGTGCGTAATAGAATTATCCCTACAAAGTTAAGGTAGTACCTAACTGCAAATTATGTGCGAGTAAACAGAGAATTTTCAATTTGACCGGGTAATACAGATTTGTAATAACAAAGAGGTTTATATGTAATGAACGACCAAACATTTGCCGCGCGCAAAAAAAAAACTTGGATACTATTTTCCATAACTTTTGTATGTTGTTTGTATCGCATTTGTGCAATATATATATTTTTTTCTTCGCAAGGGTTTTGAAAAAGTGCGTATGAAACTCGTGAGCCACTTACTCATTATACACTCGGCTGATTTAAGCCCACAGCGTTGTGTATAATTAGCAACTTAGCTAACTCATAATATACTAATATAGATAGATAGATAGATAGATAATTCTTTATTGTACACACCATTAAATTACAAAGTATGAATTAATTATGAAATTAATTAATATTTTATTATTATTATGAAGGCTTACAATTAACTGTTACAATGGGCGACCTTATCACTAACAGCGATCTCTTCCAGGCAACCTTGGAATGGAGAGGAAATACAGGAATTATAAGACGGGGGTGCAACAAACTAATATAAAAAGTGAGGTTAAACAAACTATGCTAACTTAAAATTTAAGCAAAAAAAAATATTTTTATCAAAAACAGACAGATGACCTAGATACTAATAATATACATAAGTACCATAAATACTATTTATTTATTTATTCATTCTCACATGCAATTCACAGACACGAAGTCCAAAACATTACATAGACAAATCACTGAGGTAATTAATTACATTTTGACGAAATAAATTATAATTATCGTAAAATATGTCGATTTCTGGATGTTGAGCTAACATATCGTTGAGCAACGTGACTACTCTAGCTGTGGGTGCATTCTTACCACGAACAGTGTGCAGATTCGTTGGCGTGGCAAACAATCGGCGAAGGCGCCGCGGACCATGCTCAGTGTTAGCACCGCGACCAAAGTGCGGTGGAACAAACAGCCCCAGCTGCTCTAGGGCTACCGGATTATCAACTTTGCTACGAGCCAATTGATAATAATGCATGACGAGAAACATCTTACGTCTGAGTTCTAGGGTGTATAGCCCAACCATACCAGTTACAAAAAGAGATGGAAACATGTACGGGTAGTATCCGTACATTTTTTTATAGATGTATCTAGCAAATTTGCGCTGTATCTTCTCAATCATGATGGAATACTTAGTTTCATAGGGATCCCATACAATTGAGTTGTACTCCAATCTACTGCGCACATATGCTGTATACAGGGCAAGTGGAGCATTAATATTTTTAAAATTGTAGGAAGCACGCATAATAAACCCTAACATTTTGTAAGCTTGCTTACAGATGTTAGTAATATGGTCTCTGAAGTTGATTTGGGAGTCCAGTGTCAATCCCAGGTCCTTAATCTTATCTACGCGTTCTAGTGTTGTATCAGCGAGTTGGTATTTATAGTTTATTGGTACTAATAATAATATAAACATAGAAAATATAATAATACTACGATATAGATTCCACGCGTGTTTTTTTCTATTTCTTTCCGCTTATTTGTTATAATTATGTATATAGAAAAATAATAAATTTTTCCAAACTTTTCACCAAGGAGATTATTTTTCATATAAAAAAAACCAAAGAGTCTTTTACCTAGTGAAGTAAAACTTTAGAAGATTTAGGGCCCGTTTCAGAATGTCATGATAAAGTTTCGGGTTGCTATGCAACACATAAAATAACTAAATAATAAAAATGACAGTTCATATGCAGCGCGTTTCAAGCTTTAACCGATGGATAGGCTAAATCGATGACTGTGAACCGCAAAGATATGTAGTAATTTGTTTAATAAATATGTTCTGGGTAGTATAAATGGATTTCTATATATTATGATTACAAGCACTACCCCGTACTAAGCGAAAATCATAAATTTACAAATTATTGGAATATATAAAATGTTTTGCCCCTTAGTAGATAAAGCATCCGGCGCGAAATCGGAAGGACGCGGGTTCAATTCCCGCATGGGGCAAAACATTTTATATTCCAATAATTTGTAAATTTATAGTATAAACTAGTTTTCGGGCAGTGTGCGGGCCGCAAGCGGCCCGCATCTATCTTGAGTCAGTACGAACTGTCATAAAAGCACCTTATACAAATAAAAAATAAAAAAAAAACTGCAGTATAAATATGAAATCCCATATAAACTCTGAATACAATAAAGATTCATACTGTAGCCACAAAACCAGATTTACCCTACTTATATAAAAAGTAGTACGGTCAGAATCGTACCAAGGTTCTGAATCAATTCGGTAAAGGAACCCCCCTCGTAGGTGCTTTGGTTATCGCGGGCAGTTACCATGGAGACCAGTCGGAGATGTGGAAAATACTCTCAAGTCGGAGCTCGGCCTTCGGCCTCGGACAGTTACTCCAAATTTAGTCAAAACTCCCACAAAAACTTCTAAAACAGTCGTTAATCTATGGTAAAATACTCCAAACACAGTATGAAGAATGAGAGGAGCATGTAAATTTGGAGCTCGGCCTTCGGCCTCGCAAGACATTATTATTGCAATAAAAAAGATATGTAAAGTATATTCCTAGGAGGAAGTTTAGATACTTCCTCCTAGGTATATTCCGATTAGTTTTGTGTGGTATCTAGTACTAGGTATATATCAACAAATTGACTATGGAAAAATTAGGGTGGTTTGGTGTTTTCGTTAGGGCCATCTTTATTAGGGAAATCAGCGCGCCATATTTTTTTTTTATCAAATATTTTGTATTGTAGTAAGCAAGTGTGCTGAAAAACGTCGTATGACACGTGTGTGGGATGAAACTAAAAATGATAGGTTAATGCAATAAATTGTATTTAATAGAGAATGTAATACTCCTTAAATGAAAGTAAAAAAAATATGAGTCACCATACATTTTATTAACACAAAATTACATAAAGAAAAAAAATGCTGATCTCTCCTTAAAACAAAAATAGGAAACATGAAATTTTTGAACTTTATTACGATTTTCTTGAATTTTAATACTTCGTATTGCCTCCTCGTGCTTCCATTACTGCGTTTACGCGGTTTGGCATGCTGTACACCAAGTTCCTTATACGATTTTGGGGAATATTCTCCCATTCCTCTGTGAGAGCAATTTTGAGCTCACGAAGCGTGATTGGGGGAGGGTTTCGTTGTTTTACGCATCTGCCTAGCTCGTCCCAAGCATGCTCGATCGGGTTGATATCCGGGCTGCGCGCTGGCCACTCCATACGAGTAATGTTCATCTCTTGAAGGTAGTCATTCACAATCCTACCTGTATGAGGTCGGGCATTGTCATGCATAAATATAGCATCCTCACCTAAATTGACCATAAATGGACCAACGTGATCATTGAGGATTTCTTCCACATATCTTACGCTAGTTAAAGAGCCGTTTTCTATGATCACCAGCTCTGTGCGACTTTCAGAAGAAATTCCGGCCCACACAAGTACAGACCCACCACCGTAGGCTACTTTTTCTTCGATGCATGCTTGCTTGAATCTTTGCCCTGGTCTTCGATACACTCTGTGTCTTCCATCGTGCTTGTAGAGCATAAATTTTGATTCGTCGGAGAACATAACTTTTGACCAATCTTCAATACTCCAATTTACGTGGCTCTGGGCATATCTTAGTCTCGAAATACGATGCCCACGCTCCAGTTTAGGGCCGTTTGCAGGTCTAAGGGGTTTTAAGTTAGATTCAGCAAGCCGACGTCTTACTGTCCATGCACTTGGGCTACTTCCTCCGAGGCGTCGAAACTGATTGGTGAGTTCAGTTCCTGTGAGAAAGCGATTTCGAAGCATGGTGTTCACCAAGTATCGGTCTTCTCGTGCTGTGGTACACCTGGTTCTGCCCGTTCCTGGTCTGCGTAGGTTAGAACCAGTTTCTTCGTAACGTCGGAGAACTCTTTGTACTGTTGACAGCGACACACCGACAGTCCTGGCTGTATCGCGCTGACTCCGGCCGGTTTCCAGCATTGTAAGTATTCTGGTGCATTCTTCAGGCGTAAGCGACATAATTTCAGCTTGAATAATGAATATAGAGCACTATCAACATGGTTTATGTACCCACATAAATGACAGATTACAAACAAAAGCAAAACCAAATGCTGTATATTTCGTAGTTCCATCTTCAAAAGTGGCCCTTTTTCAAATTTGATTTTTTTATGATATAACTTTACAATAACTAAGAAGTTTTAATACCTTCATTTAAGGAGTATTACATTGTCTATTAAATACAATTTATTGCATTAACCTAGCATTTTTAGTTTCCGAGATTTTTAGGATTCTTTAAGTGACCCGGATTCATTGCTCTCGAGTGTAATATGAAAAAATAAATGAATATAAAATAAAATAGCTTGCACTTGGTTTGAACCGTTTTAGGTTATTATTTATTGGATAAATCATACTTGACAACACATAGTATGTATGTAACTTTATTAGTTTTTATATTTTTAAATTAATTTCACACGTACTTCTGTCAAAGTAGTCGTGGTTTCGGGGCAATTCGCATTCTTGGGGATTATGTAGCTCCAAAGAACAAGATGCCTTTGAGTCGACTTTCTCCGATTCCTAAAAGTTATGAATGCAATTGAAAACGCAGTAACTGTAGTCGGCGTACTATAGTCACTACCTGCAGTATGCGACCGGCAAGGAGGGTAAGCGACGCGCTGCGCTAGACGCAGTAAATATTATCTTGCAGATAAGATTTCGTCACCAGATTTCAAGAAGTTCTCGATTGCCCTCCTCACCGCTCGCATAACGCAGGTGATGCCTAGCATTAGTGGGCGGACTATAATAACAAAGATAATAAATTTTATATTTCATATCATGCATTTTTCGTATAAAAAATAAAAGTTATGTACCGAAAATATATGACAAACTTTTATTTTTGGGACTGCCCAATCAAAAAATCTGCGACTTTTATTCAAGGGTTGAAACATCTCTTCCCTAAAATGGGCTGAACATATTCTGCTCTTTTTAAATGTTTTTTTTTTATGCCTGATAGGTTAGCCTTTGACCACTATCTCACCTGATGGTAAGTGATGATGTGGTCGAGGATGTTGTTCAGACTAACCTAGAGTTAGCCAGGTATCCTTCAATCCATTTTTCCTTTATATTTGGATCTTTTGGGAAACTGACAGAAAATTTATGTTCTGTTTTAAAAATATCTTCCACTTTACAACAGTCAATTATTATAAGTAGTCTCTTTCCAAATAACGCTTGCAATATTGCTTTAAAGTTTATTAACAACATTTAGCAGGCTCATTACAGTATCGATTGATCGTTTTAAAAATATCTTCCACTATACAACAGTCAATTATTATAAGTAGTCTCTTACCAAATAACGTTTGTAATATTGCTTTAACGTTTATTAACAACATTTAGCAGGCTCGTTAAAGTATCGATTGATATAAGTATTTCTATAATGTATCGACCACATCACTAACTCTCGGCCGATAGCAGCGGCCGTACTACACGACGATGCGCGCTTTCAGAATATCGTTAACGCAATTCTACATTGCGGCATTTGCTTGTTGAGTTGTAAATAATTTTATAACATTAGGAGCAATGGATTTCGAAAATGAATATGCTATACTTTTGTCACCTTTGGAACATTTTCAACGGCTCTGTTAACTTCGTTTGGAATTATGATGGATTTTAAATAATAACATGTGAATTCTTGTATTTACATGTCAAATAATATTCCATTTATGCTATAGTTCACCTTGTCACTTTTGTTCTTGCACGTAATGACAGCACAACTTGGCATTTGGTGGTAATTACACGATGTTTGCACGACCGTGGACAAAGTGCGACTGGCGCGCCGATATTTACGATTTTAACTAACAAGTTCTCTGGAACTCGTTGCTGCGACACGTGTCACGCCTCCTCGGCATATCCCCTCCCTTCCTAAATCCGTGGTTAATTACCTATATGATCAAATGTCAAAAAGAATAAAATATGTTATAGTATAATTTAAATGTCAAATTGAATACATTTCTTTGAGGCTCTCACAATATTGTACAAACACAGAAAAAGTAACATTCCGTTTGTCACACATATCAATTTATTGAAGTCACTCTTTTGTCTGTCTGTCCGTTTTGTATGACACGGGTCCCGAGCTAGTCAACGGAATGAGTCCTAAATTTGAAATTCACATATTTTTTGTAGCATCACACATTTACTTTTTGTAGCTTGTTGAGCCAAAATCACATATTGAACAAAGCTTAACTTAGAAAAGAGACTGCCTCTCAAAGACAGCTAGACAACGACAGATTTTCTACCACATACGGTGAATCTCAAACTCGCGGTGGCATTTCCATCTTGGACCCGCTGCGTGACAGTCCACAGGACCATCACTGCTATAAAATAAGATCCTCTGATTTTTTGAAAATAATGTGGTATAACACGTGAATAAGTAAGATAGCTCTAACTATATAGTTTCGACCACATCGGTGGTCTTTTTCAATGAGACCTTGGGATGCACGCGTTGACGTTTCTCTTTGCACTGCGTACATATAAATAAAGAAGGGATCAGAATGAAAGTTACGAACACTTTGTCCTCTCACTGAGCTGGTTCAAACCGGTTCTGCACCCCCGCGCCGCTGTGGAGGCTGCAACCCCCGCCAACCCCGCGTCAATCTAGTTACGCACACATAGGTGTGCTGTGCGTGTAGAGGTGAAGCTTTCATTCTGTACTGTTCTTTATTCATGTTCTGCGGGAGGCAGCTAGTAGCGCGTGTTAGTTAGAATAATGAAAGTCAAAGTCAAAGTCAAAACCATTTATTCAATTTAGGCGTCTACGACGCTCTAATGAAATTTTAACATTGAAATATTCTATCATTACTGCCTCGTTCAGTAAACAAAGTTGTATAGAGCCACTTCGAGAAGAACGGGCAAGAAACTCGAGGTCATTCTTTTAAATGTCTTTTAACAATGTGATACTTACTTACTAACACTTCATTTACACTTATCAACTATTGATTGACATATTCGTCGTTATATAATACCAAAAAAAGAGTATAATAAATTACTTAACTTCACAACATCTTGATTCGGCAGCACTTCGTCGTTAAAGACTATTTATACACCACTGGAGGTCCGACAGACACTGAATCGGGCAGCACTTTGTCATTAAAGACTATTTCGATACCACTAGAGGTCCGCTCCGCACGGCGGTCCGACAGACACTGAAGCTACTCGCAGTGAGTGAACAAACAAGGTGACAAAGCGACTACCGTCACAAACACATTACTCTTTATAGGTAATTGACAATTGTGTGATCTCAAGCTCACGTATGGCAATAAGTATAATAAAATTTTCAATGTTTTTACACATATAAATAAAGCACATAATATAAACTATTTTATATAAGTATCTCAACAAATGTCACATGACCAGTTAAACTACTTATAAAATATACTTACAGTATTAATAACATCAAATAATGATTCAAGTGATCTATACATATGGCAATAAGTATAATAAAATCTTCAATGTTTTACACATCATAAATAAAGAACATATTATAAACTATTTTTAATAAGTACTTTACACTGTCACGTGATCAATTTCGCTACTTATAAAATATACTTCCAGTAATATTATCATCAAATAATGATTCAAGTGATCATGATAATCAATATATTATGCTTAATCACAATCATAATCTAACACGCGCGTGACGTCATAGGATGGTGCACGAGCTCGATTGCAGTTGGTCGTGACGGCGAGTTCTGATGCTAGTCTTCTTCGTCGCTAGTGAAATATCGGCAGGCATGAGAAACCTCCCAGCAAATATTAATATACAGTCGGAGCTATTTGAATGATTCTTATTAAAAAACACATTTAAACTTCAATTTAGTCGGACTATGGTGAAGTAAGAAATATGACGGTGGTATAATTAAAGAGATACGTACATACGCAATCGTAACATGGACAAAAACAAACGTTACAAACATTACATCAAGATTGGCACGAGGTCAAATACCTCTAAGCCGCTTTGAAGTTCCCAACCATGGCTAAGTTGGCCGAGAAGCAAAGTATTTTGTTTGTGGTACAATGAATAGAAACGAACCGTTTATATGGGAAATAGGTACCTTTTTAGGGTTCCGTAAAGGGTGGTAAACCCCGTGGGGTGCCGAGTTTGAATTGCACCTTCCCATATAATCCCATGGATATCGTAAGAGGCGACTAAGGGAAAATACAGGAAGGTGGACGCCTTCTTAGAAGCAGTGCCTTCTAAGAACTGCCATCTTACACTGCGATCCCCATAACGCCTGCCAAGCGTGGGGATTATGGCAAATACCCCCTTAATAGGGGAGGCTGTGTTCAGCAGTGGACGATCCCGATACAGTACAGTAAAGGGGTAAACGGTGCCCTCTGCGGTCAGCCTGAAAAAATTGTATTCACCTCACAAGCTTTCAGATATATTGTTTATCATTTGAAAATTACAAAAATAATTTTACTTTCCATATCATCAATTGTTGTTATTTTGAAGCAGTGATGGCATTGGCTATAGACTGCCGCGCAGCAGGTTCATGGTTCGAATCCCACCGTGGGCTTGAGCCAAAGGCCAAAGCGACCAAAGGCGAGTAGAAAATCTGTCGCCAACCAACGGTTTGTTCCGGCAGCAGTCCTTGAGAGCCAGTGAAATTACATGCAGGCACATGACACTGAAGAACTGTGTCTCAAGTGGACGGCCGCAGTGCAATTCGTGACTTGTGATGAAATGCATCTGTTATAGGCAGAGGTTAGTCCGCTTAACATCAGGTGCGCATTGAGCTTGTTCCGTCACAATAACATAAAAAAAACATTCAGAACGTAGTCTTTCATAAAAGTGCGCACGAAGCTTCTCTCCTTTGTCTAAACTTACCAACTTGGGTGAGCGAGCAACCAGGATACGGCTATGAAATATGGATCTGTCTTACATATATGAGAAAATTAGGTGTTATTTATTACTACCAATGAATATCCCCAACGAGAGACAGCAAGAACAAGAGAACGACCACTAGCCAAACAAAAAAAAATTTTTTTGGATAATAATGGAACCGACTTCAATTCCAAAAGTATGAAATAACTTGTTGAAGTCGTTACCGTGATAGTTCAAAAGTACCTATGATCACAATACTGTGCGCAGGGTACCGACTTCGAATTTCTTTCACACTTTTTAGTGACCCTTGCTACTTACGGGATTGATTATGATCCATTGTTAACGGCTATATCATCAAGACAGGTTAAATATTTTTCAGGTATTTTAGTGTAACTCAAAAACGGCTTGACCGATTTTGATGGAATTAAAAATGGAACCAAACGACAAGCATCACCTTTCATAAAAAAAAGAATTTTTAAAATCTGTTCACCCAGTCCAGAGTTCAAAAAACAGACGAATTGAGAACCTCCTCCTTTTTTGGAAGTCGGTTAAAAAACCTGATTTTTTTAGTAAAAAATCAATCTTTTCATAAGCGTCGCTATAAGGTACTCCTGAGCTGCGCTTTTGTTCACACCGTATGATTTCGGAACGTTCGCCTAGGTCTTCCCCTTCCAACACTTTCGTTCATTTGTCCTGTGTATATCTGTAAACAGATAAGGTATGATACAAATAAGGCCTACAACATAATAAGGCCTCTAGCAAAAACAATGGACTTACCATAGTGTCAAGTTAAATATTATAGACGACATAAAGAATGAATATTCACAGCTAAGGGCCATTCATCGTAAACTCTATCTTTATTATTATTACTTATACTAAACATGTTGAAAACTGATGTTTATGAGGCCTATGTGTTTTGCATAAAAGAGCGTGTTTCCTTCTTAAAAGTCAACTATTTTAACGCTCTAATTTATATAATAAGTACCTAATATTGATTTTTGGCAAAAACTATATTTTTAACCCACTTGTTGAAGAAAAACTGATTTAATTTAAAGCGTTTAATTTTCGTTGGACATTCGACGACTAGTTGGAGTTTGAAAAGAAAAAAAAAACAAAAGCATTTTGGGAACACTGCCTAATGGTAGCGGAATATTGGATTAGTTTGTAGTAATAAGTTTTTATTTTAATTTTATTTTTTTAAGTTAAATATGTTAATTTTAGTCAGAAATATCTGTTGTTACACTTTAGTTATCTTTTACAAATAAAATATAGTTGGAGTTAATATTATTGGAATCCATAATGATGATTGAAGGCTGATCAATAGTAATGGTACTCATCTGTGATTAGTGTAGTTATTTAAGTACATAATTATATTGTTTGCTAGTGTAACGTCTTTATGATATTTTTGATACTTACGTGAAGCAATTTTTTTATAAACCTAAGATTTTTTTACCTGTTGTGTGCCCTCCATATTTACTAGACGAATTCAGGGTAATTATCAGAGTTCCTACCAGTCTTGGACTTCCAAGCGTCTGGTGAATACACCGCCGCTAGTCGTGTTTTTTAGGAATAATCTGTGGACAATATGGCTTCCTTGTGTCTTTAGACTCTGCACCAATTATACAAGCACGTGAGAGATACGAAAATTGTTTCATTTCACGCGTAATTATTGCTTTTATTGATGAAATAGAAAATATCGTCATTTTGTTTTATATTAAGAACTAATCTCAATGAAATGGATGACGAGACATGTGTATCGTTTGGTGTGGGAGAGTGAAAGAGATCGCATCGTAATGGTGATCGGAACGTCTCGTGGCGGTTCGGTGGTTACACGAATTGCTTATATATCTCTTTCTTACGACAGATATGACATATAATATTTCAACGTTCTTTCCTTGTCATTACAAACTGCATATACATGTGCGTAGATATGTAGATAGGTAAATTCTAGTAAGCTTTTAGAGCAGTGGTGTTCGGATATAACTACTCTATTTCAACTCTCTGGTTAAAACCGTATTTTTATTCGCCGTTGATTGTTTTTTAGGTTTGGTCAGGTCAATAATCACCTTTATTATAATAACTTTTTTTATCTATAATGTATCCTTTTTATCGGTATTTAGATGTAACATTCTGTAGCGGGGCAAATAATACTTGATCCGTGCCATCCTCCCCGTTAAACTCAAAAACCGTGACTAAAGGGGTCGATGAAACTGTTTTTCCCATCTGCTCCTTTAACGGGACAAAGACAACGGGGCGGATGGGAGCAAGTCAATTATGTTGTAAAAGTTATTTTTTGCAGATACGATATATATGCCTAGCTATGTATAAATTGATGAGTATTTACATTAAAAATAGAATTTATAATGATATCATAGTTATCCGAAAAACCGAAAAAGGCTTAAGGACCCAAAAAACTATTCAGGCATAATAATTAGACTACGCAATGTAACGCAGGCCAATTGTATCTGTTTATTTTTAATAACTCCACAAACAGTTATATATATTTCACTGTTTTTCTTTTTTCAATCAAGTAGGGAATTCCCTTCCCTACTTAATATATGCCTGATATTCATGACACGGGGAAACCTAGTTTGAATATCAGCTATTACCTAACATTTTTTGTAACTTGCATCAAGGTGGCGTCTTATCTCCTTTATTGTTTCTTTGTTTATTAATTCCAGTTCACAACCTCACTTCTTCCTACCACCTATATGCAGACGATCTACAGATTTATTCTAAAGCCCCAGTAAATAAACTTTCTGAAGCCATTCAGATTGTTAATGCTGATCTTAATCGCATAGCTAATTGGAGCAATTCTCTTGGGTTACAAGTAAATCCCATTAAGACACAAGCAATAGTCATTGGTAGCTCAAGATTACTGTCATCTATAGACTGGACATTACTTCCTCAAGTTTTCTTCGATGGTATTGTTATTCCATTTAGTAGCTCTGTAAAGAATCTTGGAATAACAATGGATCGCTATATGAGGTGGGATCAACAGTTACAGATTACCAGTCGCAAGCTATTTGCTTCAGCAGGATCCTTAAAAAGGTTGCGCAACTTTCTTCCAACAGCCACTAAAATTGCATTAGCTCAATCTCTTTTACTTCCAATTCTTGACTACGCTGATGCCTGCTATCTAGATCTCACGGAGGAACAGCTAGATAAACTTGAGCGTCTTCAAAATTTTTATATAAGATTCATATTTGGTTTACGCAAATATGATCACGTCTCTCAGTTTCGTTCTAAGCTCAATTGGCTGACAATACGTTTTCGCCGGAATGCTCATATTCTCAGTCTCCTTTACAATATATTGTTCAATCCTACATCCCCGCGATACTCAAGGAACGCTTCGATTTCCTTCACTGTTCTTCATACACTTTAAGGTCATCAGAAAATCTCACACTTGAAATCCATCCTCATACGAGTTCGTTTTATAGCAAATCTTTCACCATTCAGGCTGCCCGTTTGTGGAATTCTCTTCCTGTATCAATCAGACAAGCACCGACTCTCAAAATGTTCAAGGATCAAGTTAAAAGTTTTTATTTGTCTAATTAATTTTTCACTACATTTTTGTCAATGTCTATATTATATGAGATAATATTGTAATTTGTATATATTTTTATATAATTTATGTATGTATCTATTTATGTATGTTATTATGTATATATAATACATATATTTATAATTATTGTATTTATTTAATTATTGTAAAAACCTATAAGTAATTTATTTTTGTACTATTGTTTAGAAATAACACTAAAATTCGTTTTTATTTTAAAATATTTTATGAAATTTGAGTATGCCCTTTTTTTTTCATTATTCATTTTTGGACTACACCCGCCCCAATTGTTTTGTTCGTTTAACTCCATCCTAAGGTTGCCTGGTAGAGATCACTTTTAGTGATAAGGCCGCCCATTGTAACACTATGTTATTATTATTTAATTTGTAAACTTTTATATTTCATAAGTGGTGTAACAATAAAGAGTTTTCTATCTATCTATCTATCTATCTAATCGGACTCTTGTTCTATACTCGCTCATCATACACACCGCTAGGGAATGGAACACTCTGCCTGAGTCTGTGTTTCTGGTTAATTACGGGGGGTCTTCTAAATAGGAGTGAATAGGTATCTTCAGGGTAAGCGAGCTGCATCATCGATGGCATCGTCACTTAACATCAGGTGAGATAGTGGTGAAGTGCTACCCAGTACCTTCGGTATGAAAAATAGCAATATGTGTTTTTAGAGTAATCATACTTGATATAATTCTGTTCTTGTTCTATCTTATCAGTTATTAGAGTAAACGTTGTAGGTAGGAATGCTTAAAACTATTTTTATATATTTTTACGATATCAATACGTTAATCTTAGAATAATTGGTCGATTTTGGGCAATTAGAATTAGTCAGTTTGACAAACCGTTAACTTACCGAAAAGCTTTTCAGAAACCCAAAATTGAAATAATAGTCGATTAATTGGAGATTTGACATTAGTGTTGACAAACAGTCACATGAAGTTTTTAGCAACCCAATCTGCGTTTGACAATGGATTAACAAGCATTTAAAATAATTTGTCGCTGATTTACGTTTCAGAAACCGGGGGTAAGAATTTTATTGGTAAGTAAGTTATGGGATAGTATCAATAACCAAGAAGCATCCTCCTATCCTACAATATATGGGATTGTTTATATGGCTACCATATGTTGTTTATACAACACAGAAGATGTAACATTTAAAAACATAATAGCTATAATGTGTATAATTTTAACTTTTGTTGAATTACCGGCCGCCCCTTAACACCAAAACGTCCTGGGGAATACTCTCTTTGGTAGTATATCCGCTACACTTTGCTTATTAAGGGTGTTATAGTTAAGTCCCCTATAATGCACCTTACTCGATCTTCTTACGTAAGTATTGGTTTGGTGCTAATTATTTCATTTTCTTTTAGTCAGTTCTTAATTCTTATGCTATTCAAGAAAACCATGGAAAGTCTCATTCTAAAGCAGAAGCTTAGGCTTCTTCTTTTTGTATTAAGTTTTCATTTCAGAATTTCATAATCTCTATCGCATCAAACGTTTACGGCCATCTTTTTATTACTAATTTTTATGTACTAATATATTACGTACTCGATAATACCATGAATATTTCAATAACTTTCCATGTATGAAAGTTTGTGTTTTCTATAGTAGTGGACAGAAGGACGGTGTTTACTCAACATAGCTTTGTAGTAAATTGATAATGTTGTTCTACTGTTACTACGCTGTGGCCTGAACAATATTTTCGTAAAGTAAGTATGTACCTAGGTATAATTACAACATGTTCATGTTTTTCTTACCTTTCCATTGTTTCCATTGACTCGTGTCCATCCAAGATAAAAGATATACTTTTCCGAGATCTATGAAAAAACGTGTTCAGGTAGCTAGATTAGGTAGTACCTACCTATTTAATGTTCACGTTCATTAGATATACTAAACTCTCTAATTATATGAAAACATGGAAACTCGAAATACCTAATAAATTTGCAAGCATTGTAATCGTAAATTGAATACGCGTCAGAAAACTTAATTATACGTAAATATAATACGTATCAAATAAAAAGTAATACAAATAAAAAAGTCACCAAAAAGAATAGACTAGGTATGTGAGATTCGATCCACGGTACTCGATCTTCTGATTCGACTTCAGTAGTTACACACTATAATTACAGTCATTGACAAAAGTGTCGAAAATTATACACATATCGTTTATGCCTTACTGTCAGACACATTATATTGGTCCACGTACATACGTAAAATTATTATTGTATTATTAAGAATTATGTCGTAAAATTAAAATTTGACCTAAAAGAATTTTTCGCTGGATTCGATCCACGTGCCTCTCAATTGTGAAGCGATGTTACTTACTATGCGCTATTTGAACGACGATTGATTAGTCGAAAATTATGTACATAACCTTTGTGCCATATTGTCAGAAACTGTATAAATTAATCATGATCCATCTAAAATAATTACGACACATTCATTACGAAAAATTCTGAATATTGCTTATAATAATTATTTTAGGTAGCTAAAGTTGTACCTACGTCTTGTAAAATGTATGAAGTGTTTTTTATATTGCGTTAGGGTTCACAATCATATGATAATTTCATTAATATAAGAGATATATACATACATGGAGAAAGGAAGCCATAGATGCTTACCTTATTATGTCCATCATGCGTTTTTGACGATTTTTATACATCTTTTTTGCACTCCCAAAGCGTTTATTTCTAATTTTACCCATGTTTTATTTTAATTGAGATCGCCGAGAAAAGTGACGCAGGTCCAACGCACGACGCGGCTGACCGCGATATGAGCGAGGATGATAGCAATATACGTAGATCGCTGGAGTAAATAGTGCGACATGATGTTAACGCTTCTCGGAATGAAAGGGCGTATGTGACATTTTGTAAACAGGCTCAGTACGCATTAACTGTGCTTTTTTTGGATAAAAATAATCAATGAAATTTATAGTACTTAAAAATCAATATTTTAGAAAAAAAAACAAATTTTAATACACTAAAATCTGGCGGAAAAAGTAGGAATCCTCTATTTTCAGAGGTGTTTTTGAGTTTTTTTTCTATCGAGCCAATTATTAGGAAACATGTTTTGAAATCGATGAAAGAATTACTTATATCCTTGAGTATCGTGTATTTAAATTGCAGTACCATCCGGTACCTGGTTTATGAGATTTTCCATATCATGTTGGCACTATTTCGTAATTTCCGAGCCTTAATGTAAAAGTCGTGTCTCCAGTTTTCAATCATATAATGTAGGTATCTAGATTAAGTATTATTTTGCAAATAAATATTTATCTTATCTTAATGGCATTATTTTATTTTATTAATAATTAGAGATATGGTGCAAAAATACATATATTAATTTAAAGTGCGTTTAAATTCGGAAGAGGCAAGAATTGCAAACGTAATGAGATAATTATTTAGACTTTAAAAGTATGTATATACGAGTAAATCTATTTGAAATAAGGCAGGCCTTATTTGTATCATGTATCTTACATGTGACAAGTTTGACAAGTGGTTAGTCTCATTTCATTCATTATCTCTACATGGCCAAACCATCTTAGCACTCATTATATTAATAATGATATATTAGTACGTGAAAAAATACAAGTAACAGCACTTATCAAATTTATTAACATATTAGGTAAATCGTAAATATTTACTTTTGCTAATACATATTATTTTTGCATAAAATAACTACTTGAAGAACTTAGTGAATTTTTTTATGTACATACATTATGAGTTGTAAATTCATACACAGATTCGTGAAAGTTAGTTTCCCGTCCCATATATAGCATTAGAGTAAGGCTTTTAATAATAATACTAAAATATATACCTATTTTAAGGGGCACGTTAATGGTTCAGGTAAATATAATATAACTACATTGTTATAGGGAGTGCGGTCCGATATGCGCAATTGGTCACAATAACAAGCTCACAGCTGATCCGATTTGTACGAAGGACACCAAACGTTTGCATGGTTGATAGGTGTGACGTCAGCATTGACGTCACTATACTCAGCGCTAACACGGCCCCGCGGATGGGCACCGTGAGCGCTCTTTGACAAATAGCGCTATAGCTAGCGCATTTCGGACAAAACATTGGCTTGCGTCCGAATCTGTGGCTACCTCACAACAAATAAAAAGTAAGAAGTGAAAAATCTGAGACTTATACAATTGTTTGTAATTTTAAAGTAGTTGTATAACAACTCTCAAGTACACTCTCAAAGTGTTGGAAACGTCGGGACAAAATAATGATAAATATACCCGATTTGAACCGTTTAAAGATGTTTAATAACACTCAAGTACTCTATAATAATTAAAATCCTATATTTTTTTGAGAAATTTAGGAAAGAAATTGATTTGTTTAGATTGATGGATGATGTCATACGCGCGCTATCGCTTGGTCCGAATTGTTAGTAATGCAAATGGAGCGTAGTTCTTTAACGAGCTCGTGTTGGACTTATCACGGTGCAGGGGAGGAAAGAAGCGGGTGCCTGGACATAGAGCAGTCCAGGTGTAGATCTTAGAGAGCCTGGGACCGTTCATTTGTAGTTTAAACTAGAAACGTAATATATTTTATATAATCTCATTCGGTAATATTCTAATTATGAAATGAAATACAGACTTTTATTGGCAAATTTTATTTACATACTACATTAGGAAAATTAAAAAATTCAATTAAAGCATTATTCTCTTAACAAAACAATACTTTAAAACATTTTTTTAATTATTAAAGTACAATGTGTCCCGACCAAGGAGGTTTCAATTCAATTTAAGTACACACTATCTGTGGTGAGCGCGCTGCGCGCGCAACGCGCTGGTTTTTATATTGCATTTTATTTAATGTAGCTACCTATATGTAATCATGAGATTAAATAAAGTAGTGTATGCAACTGCAAATAATTAGGTATTAAAACACTCGTGTAATCTTATTTTGAAAACTACACTCATGTTTTAATACCCTCTATTGTATGACAGTTGCATAAACTACTATTAAACTACTGCTAATATTTCTTTCTAAATTATGAATATGATTTTTCGATAGCTGCGCGGTTAAGATGCCCTGTGCGTTAAACCGAGAGTCGCGTTCGATGACCACGCGAGATGAATATGAGTATCTAAAAATGTATAAATACATAGCATTTATGAACCACCAACGTACCCCTAAATGCGTTAGTAATTTAATTACTTATACAATAATGTCTAGTCTTAAAAGGAATAGTAACAACTTAATTCACACAACATTTTATTTTATACTATGTAGCTATAATTAACTTTGTACCTACCTACTTATAAGTTTTACTTAACATTAATTGAATTTTTAAGGGACTTATTTAGTTCAATAAGAAGCTCTTTAACGGAAAATCTGCATTTAAATAAGGTTTAATATCCATGCACGCTGTAAAGTGGCGGCTTCGAGAAATCTTTGTCTGAAATGCGCAAAACTTACAGAATATAACATTTTCACTTGGATGACATTGGGCGTTTCGGCAAACTTTAAAATAATAAATACAATAAAGTGTCTCTTTTAATGAAAATTGAAGGAATTTATTAGGTCTGACATATTAAAACTACAATATCGAAAAATCAGTATTATATATTTCAGGTATACCAATAGGTATACCTATCGGTTTTTCAATTTCGATATTATCGAAAGCCGGTATCCGTGCTCTAGTATAGCGTATAAAATAATTAATACAATTCTGACAACATATTATGATACAAAAACTATAGCTAATGTTATAAAATACATTGTATATATGCTACACATAGTAATTTAGAGCAACTTCCCACACTTTGTATTACTTATATTGCATGGGTACGCCTTACGTTTTTTATTACATAAAGTTTGAATAATTTCGAGTGTTCTGATTATTTACATTTTTAGTCAGTTTTAAACAAGTACAGTTTTTTTATATTCCTGGTATGCTAGCCTTTGATCTCTATCTCATCTGATAGTAGGTGATGAAATGGACGAAGATGTTCTTCAGTCTAACCTAGAATTACTTCCTCACAAGGACAGATGCCGGAACACCGTTAGGTGCTCAGACAGATTTTCTATGTGAGGGTGGTAGCCAGGCGGGCATTCGCAAAATGTTCTAATACATGCTAAAACGAATGCCACCCTTAGACAACAACTGGGACCGACGGCTTAACGTGGCCTCGGAAGCACGTGCACGCTCAGTAGTAATGACAATAGCGGTCACCCATCCAACTCATGACCGCGGTGGACGTTTCTTAACTTCGGTAAAGAACGGTTAAGCAAACTTCGCTTCGAGCGCTTCTAAAAGTATTAAAATAAGTTTTGTTTAGTTATTTTACAGATTATTTATTGTAGGATGAAACCAATCTTTTGTTTTATATTTGCATTTGCATTTGAAACTGTTATTATCATACAGTTTTTGTATCATAAACTAATTGGCTTAGAGTTGCGATTGCATAGCGAAATAAGTAATATCATAGACAAAAGACTTTGTCTTTGGTATGTTTCTTTCATGCACGATATTGATGATGAAAGACAAAGGATTGATGCATTTAATTGTGGTGCTGGAGGCGCATGTTAAGAATACCCTGGACTGCAAAGCGGACCAATGCATCCATTCTTACCCAACTCCTTTGTCCACACTACAGCACATTACACGTGTTTTGGACACAATCAGGAGAGGTGATAATAATCTGGAAAAACTGGTTATAGTTGGCAACACCGCAGGAAAGAGATCAAGAGGACGGTCACCAACTAGTCTGATCAGAGACACCATTCCTTCGTCTAAATTCTATGCCGCAGTGAGGAAGGGCACGGACCGATAGCATAGGAAACATTTTGTCCGATCCCACTTAGCCAATAGTGACCACGACCTTCAGCAATGAAGAAACGTCCGTAAAGTATAGTTAGAATTTCATTAAATTAATGAAATAACTTGTTGCAGTCAGAATACGCCTAGCTACTTCTAACTCACATTATCATGATCCGATTTATTGGTTTATTCCACAAATATCCTTAATTTTCAGTGTACAAAGTCGGTTCTGTTTTTTCATTTCTTAACTCAGTTCAAGGATACATATTGCGTACGGAATTGGTTTTGTAACTTTACTCATTACTCTAGTACGACTAATGTGGAGAGCATTTTCTGGAACAGTTTCAATTATAAAGTCATCAAGATAGACGTGTAGTGGCAAATACTTATTTCAATTAATTATCTGTATCTGAAACACAACTCAGCCGCTTAGTTTATTAATTTTAATGGGACCAACTGAAAGGAGCACACTACCCAATAAAAAAATAAAATCATGAAGATCGGAACTTCCACTACAAATATACATAGTATGCACAAAAACTGATATTCGTCGACTTAAAATCCTCCCTCCCTTGGAAGTTAATAAATAAATGGTACTCTGATATCTAAATGTATTGAGCGAACTGTATCCAATAGGTGGCGTTGAGCACGGAGAAGAGAAGAGGGAAGAAGACGCGGGAGAAGCGATCGATGTTGACGGCTCTCTGCTTCGCCTTCGCAGTCTCGGCAGCATCCTGAGGAAAGGACATAGTCATATAAATAGATTATTGTGTAATATGATACAACACTTTTGATTTATTAATTCCAATAATTGAGTGGTACGGTGCCTCCTTAGAGTACATACAGCTAGTAGAGATTTTTTTCAGCAAAATTAAACCGGAAGAATACCCGACTAGTTTCGCTTCTAAACGAAGCATCTTCAGGAGGTCTTGACTTACCGAGCGCACGATCGAGACAGTCTTCTTTTCGGTTCTTCTCGATCGTGCGCTCGGTAAGTCAAGACCTCCTGAAGATGCTTCGTTTAGAAGCGAAACTAGTCGGGTGTTCTTCCGGTTAGGCTGCGTGATGTGACGTCACGTAACAGGAAAATTAGGCGGAATTGTCACTAGATATATAATTTTATGCTTTTTTAAGTGTTTTATTAAAATATGATTTAATATTTTTTAGGATACTTTTAACAGTATTTGTTATTATTAAATATGGATTTCCGCAAAGTAACGCCTGAATCTATCCATTACATATTGTTTTGTAATCTGTCAAGATAATTATTCTTACTTTAGGTTTTCCAGAACCATCTCCCAAGACAATGTTGATGAGGCAGTACTCCATTAGGGCCATGAACACGAAACTGAAAGCAGACGAGAAAATATATTAAAATCCCCTGTCTACTTTAAATATTCTACTCGTTTTCGTGTGAATTAAAATCCTCATGAAAAACTGAAAATCTCTCTGTAATCTGAAAATTTTGTTTCAGTTCATAAGGACATCTACCCGCCAGCCAAAGCGTCAACCTATTTATAAACTCAACTTTTTATTAAAAAAAAACTCGCATGTAAATATAGCGTATTATTAGACCAAAAATTTGTTTCCGGTTTGAATCCTTTTTTTTTTGGACTAATAATTACAAAGTTTAATATATAGCACTCGTTTTTAGGAGCGCGTTGTTCGTAGTTCCAGATTTATTAAAAAAAATTAGTACACATGCATAAATAACTTTCCATTATATAAAGTTCATTATATTCCCCATGTTTGTGGTGCAATAGTATTATTAAAAACATGCTTATGTTTCTTGAAAGATATGCTTAAAGTTGGGTCTTTCTTTTATCTAAAATTACGAGTTTTTGAGCTAGTGTAATTTCAAAACTGTATAATTTAATGAAAATTGATGCACCACAAAATAGATATTAGGATAGTGATTACGTAGGTAAAAAATCATTGAGTTTAATTCGTTATTATTAAAATGAGATTGGAATTGCGTTTGTATGGGGGCGTTCGTCTAAAATATAGCCTTATAAGACTGATTGTACCGTCGCGTCCGCCTGTTCGACTTTTATTAATTTTTATAATGATTTATTCAATAATAAGAAGTTACAGTAGTTTTACATTGTTGAAAGAATCTTTTTTTTTTTTTGCCTGTTAGGTTAGTCTTTGACCACTATCTCACCTGATGGTAACTGATGAATTGGTCGAAGGTGTTAACAAGCTTTACCTAGAATTACTGCCTCTCAATGACGACTGCCGGAACACATCGATAGGTGCTTGGCGACAGATTTTCTACTTGAGGGTTTACGCCAGCCAGGCGGGCACTCGTAAAATGCCCTTCCACCTTGCATTTTTTTTACGGTTTTTGTAACATCAAGTGTCAAACTTGGTAGGATTATAGTCCAATATCTCACACAACAAATAATAGAACGGCATATGGATCTTGATCTGTAAGTGAAAAAAAAAATTATGATACTTTTTCTGTTACTAAGAAGAGCTGCCAACTGGTAAAAATACACTTAGACATAGAAAGTACTAAATTTTCGATGCTCATAACTTTCAACTTAATTATCTTTTTAGAATTTCGGCATCATACAAGCCTAGATACCGACGAGATCAATCGGTATTATGCTTCATTCTGGAACTAAAATCTTAAATATGAGAGTAATCCCCATACCACGTTTGTATGGAGAAGTGAACGGCTAGTTCAACTTTAAAAAAATGTGAATACTTACACCGTACAGACAGACATAAAGGCATCCACAGCTTTCAGGTAGGAGACAGGGGGCAGCTGCGCCTGCGACTTGGCGTGCTGCGTGGACAGCGTCAGCAGTGACGTCACGCCGAGCGTCACCCGCGCCGGCGCAGCGTCCGGCTTTATCCAGAACGATACCCACTGGGGAACAGATACAACTCCACTTAAAACCACAGACTTCTTTCTACAATTAATGGCAACATCTTATCTAAAAATATAATACCGCAGAATGGAAGAACTCTGACAATACATAGTACGCGAAGAGATACTGGATCTCTCTGAATTTTTATCGCTTAAACAACGGGGAGTGTTGAATATATAAACTTATTCATAGCGAGCATTCGCAAAACGCCCTTCCCCCATGCGGTGACACTCAAGCGGGCAGCGGTGGGTATCAAACTACGGACCTGCGGCACGGCAGTCTATAGACTTTGCCGCTCGGCTATTATCAGGCAATGGGTTGGTCACATGGCTAGTTTCTTTTAGCTCAATTTTACGAGTCATAAAAAAAATAGAATAGAACATCGTTTATTTGCATAAAATGTAGGTACAAAGGATGGAAAAATGATTTTGCGAAGCGTGCCTGGTACATTTTGCCAAACTGTATAAAAAAAAGTTAAGTAAGTTTTTCATAAAATTATTCAATTCAAAACCGTCCCGGGAGTCTGTCATTGACATGGTCTACTTTTTTTGTGCTTGAAAGTGGTACCTAGTCAAACGAGCACACAAAACGCCCTACAGTCATACCTAATTAATATCTCCACAAACAACATGCAAAACATAGATTAAATACTGATCGCTTAATGCTAGACCTCAATACGACAGTAGATATACGGCATATATCTATTGTGTCAATACGATGTAGAAGTTAATTAAGCCAATTATCAGACATAATAATCCTCAAGCGTTATCATTATCAGAGAAATGTCAACTGCCCTAAAACTCATAATATTTTGCAAACAAAGATAATTGCCATAATCGCTATAGACTAGGTGACAGGATTACTGGCAAAAACAGTCAGTACAGAATTATAGCTATTTTACTACCCGACTGTCAAGCAAGGGATATTTTTCGCGCATATCTTGTATTTTTTTTTTTATGCTTTATAGGTTAGCCTTTGACCACTATCTCACTTGATGGTAAGTGATGATGTGGTCGAAGATGTTGTTCAGGCTAACCTAGAATTACTGGCTCTCAAGGACAACTGCCGGAACACACCGTTAGGTGCTTGGCGGCAGATTTTCAACTTGAGGGTGGTAGCTAGCCAGGCGGGCATTCGCAAAGTGCCCTACCACCATGCTGTAACGACTGCCATCCTAAGACAACAACCGGGACCGACGGCTTGACGTGCCCTCCAAAGCAAAGGAAGCGCTCAGTAGTAATGTCACCAGCGGTCACCCATCCAACTCATGACCGCGGCGGACGTTGCCAAACTCTGCTGATCAATTCAGAATGGTTAAGCAAACTTCGCTACGAGCGCTTCAAAAAGTATACTGTACTGTAACAGCCGGATCGTCCACTGCTGAACACAACCTCCCCTATTAAGGGGGTATTTGCCATAGGCGTCTTGGGGATCGCAGTGTAATTTGGTAGTTTTTTAGAAAGCGGTGCTGCCCACCTTCGAGTATTTTTCCCTTAGTCGCCTCTTACGACACCCATGGGCTGATATGGCGAGGTGCAATTTTAACCGGGCACCCCACGGGGCAAAAAAGGTATTTAAGTATGTTTGTTTGTAAATTTCTTTATTACTTCGTATATCCCAAACGGCTGGATGGATTACGACAGTTAAGGTATCGTTATATTCGTTTTAAAACCAAATGTGTCCTAAGACAGGTGTTTGAAAAAATTAAGGCGAATTTTTGCCGCAAATAGTAATACGTTAAAAAAAAGCACCCCTAACATGTAGAGTATTAAAATAAAGGAAATTAGAAGGGGAATACAAAATCATAATCAAATAAGTTGTATGTTTAAATTAGGGACTCGTAAACGTCTAAAATAAAATAAATACCTAATTAATCACCCGACTACACTAAAAATACCGAAACAAGATTGAGAAGTCCGCATTATCTTTAGTAGCATCCGGGACGCAATTGCAAATTATATAAGCCGAAAGAATAAAACGGGTTCCGTTTGCAACTAAAATTAATGCGGAATTACAAAATTTCATATTTACGAGAGGAAAATTTTAAATATTATTTTTTTCGGCTCGTAAATTTGTAATTTTGTAATGTAATCCGCAGAGCAAGCGTGATTGCAAACATAAAAATATTAAAATTAATGCGGAATTCTTAATCTTGTTACGGTCTTTTTAGTTTAGTCTGGTTTTTTATTATATATTTTATTGCCTTACAATACATAGTTTCTGCGCACGACTTCATCCAGGTGGAGTCTGGTTACGTCTTAGACAAGTTGACCAGTTCACCCAGTCAAATCTTCTGAGGTAACAAACTTAAAAAAAACAGACGAGTTGAGAACCTTCACCTTTTTTGAAGTCGGTTTAAAAAACAGAAAACGTCCTTCGTTGACCATAGACACCCATGTAAATGCCATGATAAACGGGTGGTAGCTATTTGCGTCCATAGGTTATAATTACTTTTATTAAAAACATATGCGTCACGACACGAGTAGTAAAGTGACTTACCGACATAATGACAATTAAACAGGTGGGTATGTAGGTGTTGAACAGATGGTAGCCGAGGCGGCGTTTCAACTTGAAGATCACCTCCAGACACGTGAAGTTACCTGAAATGGAAAGTTGATACAGCCTTAGAGGATGTTTCATGAACCTCTAAAAAGTTAAATTTTTAAGGTTTTGTAGTAGTTCATAGAGCTGAGCGGTACGTATACTATATACAACACTACAGCTACTACAATAAAATCATTAAGACTACCTATAAGCCATAGAAGACTCATAGACAGTCTACATGCAGAAGAATTTTCGACGCGGTCGCTTCTACACGAAGCATCATCAGGAAATCTTGACTCTTGGAGTGCATGAGACCCAATCGAGTCTCATGCACTCCAAGAGTTACTTTAAGAGCAAAGTGCACTTTAAGAGCAAAATTACTGGACACGGGACTAGACACCCTAATCCGGGACTATCCCGGATTTCCCGGACGTCTGGCAGCCCTAACTGCTAGGTACTAACTTTCATTATTATTATTATAAACATACTGCTGGCTGCGTGGTGTTTGTGACGTCTTGTCTGTTTATCAGGAAAATAATTATGCGGAATTGTCACTAGATATTTATTTTCCTAGATACCTACATACTTTAAAAATGTTTTTCTAAAATAATCAATTAATGTTTTCTTTAAATATTTTTTAAAATATTTGTGCTTAATTATTAATTATGGATGATATACATAAAAATCTTTGGCCGCTTTTGAGGGCTACTGAACACTGCCAAATTATCTTGCCGCAGTTTAAAAAAGCCATATTAATCAATAAAAAACAGCTTAAGCATGTTTTACCTACATATCACGTTATCATCTAAAAGTGGGCCATTGAGAGGATTAAATTCCAAGATGGACCGTAGATACGATGTACCCATTACATCGGATTAGCATTGCTTTGCTTGGAACAAACCCACTTGTTCCATTAATGATTCGCAATCAAGTATGACGCATCGAAATTGACAGCGTTTGAAGATGATCTAATTAAAGTCTGTGGCGTCAGCACATGTACTTACATGGCAACACGCCTCGTCCGTGTATTGATATAGACGATGTGCTTTCTCTATGGAATTTATTTTGTTATGATAATACCAAAAATGTATTATGATAATACCAAATATTTTTAAAATATTTTTAGTAAACATTAGATTAATATTTTAATAAAACACTTAAAAAATATATCTAGTGACAATTCCGCTTAATTTTCCTGTTAAGCCGACAACACGACACAAACACCACGCAGCCAGCAATAGGTTATTAATATGTTAATATAATAATAATAATGAAAGTTAGTACCTAGCAGTTAGGGCTGCCAGACGTCCGGGAAATCCGGGTTAGTCCCGGAATAGGGTGTCTAGTCCCGTGTCCAGTAATTTTGCTCTTCTGTCCCAGAATTTACAAGTCTTAGATTTTTCACAATCATACTGACACCAATACTATACTACGCATGGCGCATGCCGATAAAATTGTGTAACAATTTTTAATTGTCATATCTTTTCCCAGGAAAACCACTAAATCCAACTTTTATTGAAATATACACTAATTTGTCTGTTCAACCGTAGATTTATTTAGATTCGAACTTGAGGTCAGAGTATCAACTCTCTAATCCCAGAAATGTCCAGGAATTGATATATCTTGATCTGGCAACCCTACTAGCAGTAGATCTTTGTGCGAGTTCGTCTAGTGAAGTAATGACATGACACCATCCCTAGTTCTACCGAAAAGCAATAATGACAGACTACCGCTAAGGATCTCGGACTGTATATAAAATCAATAAAGATTTTTTGGTATTTTTAACTTACGTCAAAAAAGGAGGAGGTTCATAATTCAACTGTACTTTTCTTTGTCCGTGTTATGTCATAATTCTTTAAAAGGTATACTGATTTAGAATTATTTTTTATATGCAAAAGCTGGTGTTTGTCATGGGGTCCCATCAAAATTGGGTGAGATCTAACGAGTACTATTTGAGTTATCCTAACGCGTATTCCATGTAAGAAGTTGTTTTTTTCCTTATAATTCTATTCATTTATTGATAAGGAACACCCGGTGTGGAAATCCAACTCGCACTTGGCCAGTTTTGTATTAGCTACGACCAAACCTGACTTCGTGCCTGTATAAATATGCATTACCATAGTTGAATCGTTTGTTTCCAAAACAACACTACTCAAAAACTGAGGTTTTACAGGAAGAGCAAAAAATATTTAGCGAAACATTTTTGTGAACGGTGTGTTCCGGCAGCAGTACTTGAGAGCCAGTGAAATTACAGGCACATGAGACTTAACAACTACGTCACAAGGTGACGGGCGCAGTGCAATTCGTGACTTGTGACGAAATGCATCTGTTATAGGCAGAGGTTAGTCCGCTTAATATCAGGAGGGCCTCGAGCTTGTTCCGTCACAATAATATAAAAAAGGTCAACAATATATTTGTTGTGTGGGATACTGATGGGTTTTCAGTTATAGAAAGTAACTTACCAGTAGAAATAAGAATAGACCTGGGCGGAATAAGCGGAAGTGTTGTGGCCTAGATTCTTCTGATGATACTTTAACAGCAGCCTTCTGGAATACCAGGTCTACATTCGTGTTGAGAGAAAGTATGACAAGTATAGGTAGGAGATTTACCAGTAGAATAGACCTGCGTGCAGTCAGCAGTGGTATTCTGGACAAGTTCCAGTTGGGGAAGCTCGATGTGCTCGTCTACCACCAGAGGCACCTCAGGATCCCACTGGAAGATCAGGTCATCCGTTGTGTGTGACACTGTGGGAAAACAAATCATATTTTTGAAAATATTTATTATTTTTGTAAACAAAGAGGGTTTATTCAAACAATAAAACCCATGAGTACAATTAGGGGGTCGCCATGCGATAAACGTGTTATATAAGACATTTGTTTTTGCTCTATGGCAAAAACAGTATTAATTACACAAATGGGCAAGTAACATGCGAATAGAGCCTAAAACTGAATCTCACCTTTTCAAGCGTGAAAAACTAAATCCGATATTTTTACAGCGGATATAAATGTACTAGGTGCCTAGTACATTTTGACATATCCGCCCATATTGATTGTAAGCCCTATAAATTTAGTTAGTGCAATGTCTTTGATTAACTCAGGTTGAATCAATGTCAATGAGGTAATAAAATGTCTTATTAGGACCTTCCATTCGACATCTTTTGCCAACACATCTTTCTGAAACCAACGTTTCGGTTGGCACTGTGGCTACTTCGGCGGAGCAACTCAAGCGGCACAAATATGCTAGCCTTGGGAGTGGTTACATATTTGAGCCGTTTGGTGTTGAGACTAGGTCCGTGGGGGCCAGCTCATCGTAGGTATATTTTCCAAAACTTATCAGAGTGCTTGGTCGATGCTACGAATCGACATGCGGGCACCTTTTTGGCTCAACGAATAAGCATTGCAATCCAACGGGGCAATGCTGCCAGCACGCTGAGCACGCTGCCAATAGTAGTAATGGGCTGGAGTATTGATATTGCCTGTCTGCAATTGCTTGCTGGTTGTATTGCAATTGCTTGCTTTCACTGTAGTAGCTGTAGTGTTGAATTAAGTTCGTAGTATTTGTTAATATAAGCATACCGTAGCGCCGCCGCCGCCGGTTTAAAAGATTTTTTAGTTTACTAATGTTTTTTATACCTACCCGAGTGTTCAAACTCAGTGATATAATAATATGCTAATCTCGGTATGGGTTACATATTTGAGCCGTTTGGTGTAGAGACGTTGGGTCCGTGGGGACCGGGAGCTCATCGTTTTTCCCAAAACCTATCTGAGCGCTTGGTCGATGCGACGCGTCATCAAAATGCTGGCACATATTTGGCTCAACTAATAAGCATTGCAATTCAAAGAGGCAATGCTGCCAGCATGCTGGGCACGCTGCCAACTGGAAGTGGGCTGGAGCATTTGGACTGCCTATGAGTTTGCTATGACTTATAGGTTGTCTAAATGCTTTTATTGTAGTAGCTTTGTGTTGTATATAGTTCATAGTATTTTGTTTAATAAAGGTATACCGACGGTAAAAAAAAACTCAATGATTAGACAATAGACATGTGCATATTTTCACAGAGTTTGAACACTTTGTATAACTGTTAGGTACATTTTAAGGTTAGGAACTTGTTGTAGGTAAATATTAAAAAAGTTAAGAGTTAATAATGAATTCAACAACAGAAATACTTCTATGGATCATTAAATGACTTTATCACAATAACTCCAAAAACTTCTTTGTTTTTCCACTTTTTTATTTATTTTTTTAAGTGACGTTTTCCAATTTAAGTTCAATATTTAAAAAAATATCGTCAAATTTCTTTCAACAAAATGATATTAGCGACATCTACTATCACAGTTCGAAGTAGCTCTATAATACTGTTTTACAGATGGAGCCTTACGGAACTAGTTTTTCAAAAATGGAAGTTATTGCTGCTAGACGGACTTACCCACATTGACCTTATTTAATATAATTATTATGAAAATACGTTTGTATAGAATGCGTGACTGTGATGCACTAACATTAGATGCTCAGTGTAAAACAATTACTATGCACTAAAATTGTACCCGCAGCAGAATTTCCCGCCAAAAATCTCAGCGTCACATTAAAATTAGGTATGTATTTTTGTTTTAAATTGCATTCGATTAAGTTTCAACATATGCCATTCGCCGTGATATACCCAATCTGCAACTTAAATTTAAATACTTTTATTTTTGTTTATGGTATGTCAATAAAATCACAATATTATCAGTTAGACCATGGTTACAAGGGCAAAAATGTACAGTAATAAAATAATTCTTACTCTACCTCGTAACATTTTTAATGGTGGCAGGTGGTAGGACATTTTTTGAATGCCCACCTTCAAGTAGGTATTTAATCGTTCGCCAAGCCGTGGTGTGTTCCGGCAGCTGTCCATGATATGTCCATGATAAGCTATGTCCATGGTAGGTCTAGGTTAGAGCGAACAATATCTTCGACCACATTATCACTTATCATCAGATGAGATAGTCGTCAAGTGCCTATCAGCTTCGTAAAAAAAAACATTTTTGATATCAACGCAATTTTTGCAACTTTCCCGCGAAATATACTTTTTGATTTGTCCACTTGCTGCGCCCCGCGGTTTCGCTCACATATACAATGATAATAATGAAAAATATTTTATGTGATAATCCATGACCTAAACCGGACTATATTCCAAGTTTTATCAAAATAAATTCATATGTTAAGGTGATCACCGTAGTGAAACGCGCACTTTTGGAATCTTCTTTTACCGAAACTATTCGTTCAAAAAGTGCGAAAAAAATATATCATATTATTTAATTCTTTATTGAGTGAATTAGTTGACTAGTTTTTACTAAAACTTATTAGTTCTTCTGTAATAAATTGTAATCGGCGACCCTTTTTAGACTGTTTTTTATTAATTTAAGAGGCATAATTGATGTAATTGCAAAGTTTCTTTTTTTTAAAAATAGCTAATACTATACTCTAATGAACTACTTACCAACTTGTGTTGAAAACATTTTTATGAATTTTTGGCACAAAATTGCGTGATTGCGAGAAGAAATCTCAACGAAAATCAGTCTGCCCGCAGCCCTCGGGCCGTTTGGACGTGGGATCTGTGCCATTCGTTACTCCATCATTTTTTGTGCATTTATTTTACGAAATATACAATATTTTTTTACCATACGTTAATTTGCAAGTCATAAATTATTGAAACTCAAGTAAAAAAATATTGGGTAAGTACTTTTCTTTATATTGATTTATAAAATCTTTATAACAACGAGTTGATTAAAGTTCAGACACGGCATTGTTAATTTCTATTTTAGTAGGTATCTAGATTTTTAACCCTAAGTAAAATATTTCATTTTGTTATTTATAAGCTACTGTACAATTAAACGAGAACTAATTTCTAATGCACTTAACACACTTTCCGAGACGACCAACTACTTTCTAGGAATTTAGATATTCAATCATTCAAATAAAGGGAAGTTATATATTTATTATAACTTTGACTTTAATAGTTACTTAGTAGGTAGTTAGTCGGATTGAAATTTGTGTTACATCTGTATGACTACTCAGTTCTTTCGTCCTACCTATAAAGACATGTGCCCGTAACTTTTGAACCGTAACTTCTGTAGATGGTTTCATAGCAAAAGTGATTATGTGAACTATTATTATAATTTTAATAACCGACTTCCAAAAAAGGACGAGGTTCTCAATTCGTCTGTATGTTTTTTTTATGTTTGTTACCTCAGAACTCTGGACTGAGTGAACCGATCTTGAAAATTATTTTTTTTGTTTCAAAGGTGATGCTTGTCGTTTGGTCCCATTTTAAATTTCATCAAAATCGGTTAAGCCGTTTTTGAGTTACACTAAAATACCTGAAAAATATTTACCTATCTCGATGATATAGTTGTTAAAAATGAATGATAATCGATCCCGTAAGTGGCAAGGGCCACTAAAAAGTGTGAAAAAAATTTTAAGCAAAAAAATGGAACCGACTTCCACACCCAAAAGTGTGAAATAACTCGTCGAAGTCAGTACCATACGCAAAGTTTTGTGATAATAGGTACTTTTGAACTATCATGGTACCGACTTCAACAAGTTATTTCACACTTTTGGGTGTTGAAGTCGGTTCCATTTTTTTGCTTAAATTTTTTTTTATTATAATTATTATTATAATAAGTGAGGTTCCTCAGGAAAAGTGACTAAGAACCCCGGTACGATTCTTCCCGTATAACTTTTAATGGCAGCAGTTCGGTGGTAATACGAATTGCTCATTTATCTCTTTCTAACAACAGATATGACGCATAATATTTGAACGTTCTTTCCTTGTCATTACAAACTGCATATACATGGGCGTAGGTATTTATATAGGTAAATTCTAGTAAGCTTTTAGAGCAGTGGTGTTCGGATATAACTAATCTATGTAAGTATTTCAAATCTCTGCCTAACTATACTTACCTTTGCTTTGCTAAAACCTTTGCTTCTTAAAGCTTTGTTTTAGGACACTTGTTTGGGAATGGGGCCCCTTTTGATCCCCGTAGTCCCAAACTATACCACGATGTCGCATATTCGACTGGGCTCCTGGAATGTAACAGGAAGACACCAGCCGATATATATGCCCTTAGGCACGTGGGAAAAATGGGCGGGAAGGACCTACTTTCAGAGGACCCGCTCGTCGCTCCGTCACAAGAAGCCTATCACTAAACACACCCTACAAATGATTAATTGATCAATTAACAAATGCTATGGATTTTTTGTAAGGGACGCTCCTTTGTCCTCGATGCTGTCCGCCCGCCAACAGCTTGCTCATCCTTCCACCAAAAAGAACGCACGGCGTCCAAAATAACAGTCACTCACACAAATATGTTTATATTCACTAATATCTATAGCAATCCTTGCTAGCACATCCGATCGCCGCAACCGGAAACCTGTCTAATTCCGTTTGTTTGGAATAAACGTACGTCCGCGTACGAGAAAACCTTAGAGCGCACTGACTGCCCTTCAAAATCAGAGGTGAACGCAATTATAGACTTTAAAAAGTTACAAAAATCAATTTCTTTATTTATTTTTTTAATTTTATTTTAAAAAGAAGATCAATTTATTTAACTGTCGGCGTCGGTATCAGAAAGGGCGTCGGCGTTGGTGTCAGTAAAAAAATAAGTGTCAGTGTCGGAATAGGCGTCGAACTCGGTGTCAGTGTCGGAAAAGGTGTCGGTATTAAAATTGGTGACAGCATCGGCGTCGGTGTCCAAATAGGTGTCAGTTTCGGCGTCGCATCGGCGTCGGCGTCAGCGTCGTTTTCATTGTTGGAATAGGTGTCGGCGTTGGCGTCGGTGTCATTGTTGGAATAGGCGTCGGTGTCGGAATAGGTGTCAGTTTCGGCGTCGCATCGGCGTCGGCGTCGGCGTCGGTGTCATTGTTGGAATAGGTGTCGGCGTCTGCGTCGGTGTCATTGTTGGAATAGGCGTCGGCATCGGCGTCGGTGTCATTGTTGGAATAGGCGTCGGTGTCGGAATTGGTGTCAGTTTCGGCGTCGCATCGGCGTCGGCGTCGGCGTCGGTGTCATTGTTGGAATAGGCGTCGGTGTCGGAATAGGTGTCAGTTTCGGCGTCGCATCGGCGTCGGCGTCGGCGTCGGTGTCATTGTTGGAATAGGTGTCTGCGTCGGCGTCGGTGTCATTGTTGGAATAGGTGTCGGCGTAGGCGTCGGTGTCATTGTTGGCATAGGTGTCGGCGTCGGCGTCGGTGTCATTGTTGGAAAAGGTGTCGGCGTCGGCGTCGGTGTCATTGTTAGAATGGGCGTCGGTGTTGGAATAGGTGTCAGTTTCGGCGTCGCATCGGCGTCGGCGTCGGCGTCGGTGTCATTGTTGGAATAGGTGTCGGCGTCTGCGTCGGTGTCATTGTTGGAATAGGCGTCGGTGTCGGAATAGGTGTCAGTTTCGGCATCGCATCGGCGTCGGCGTCGGTGTCATTGTTGGAATAGGTGTCGGCGTCGGCGTTGGTGTCATTGTTGGAATAGGCGTCGGTGTCGGAATTGGTGTCAGTTTAGGCGTCGCATCGGCGTCGGCGTCGGCGTCGGTGTCATTGTTAGAATAGGCGTCGGTGTCGGAATAGGTGTCAGTTTCGGCGTTGCTTCGGCGTCGGCGTCGGCGTCGGTGTCATTGTTGGAATAGGTGTCGGCGTCGGCGTCGGTGTCATTGTTGGAATAGGTGTCAGCGTCGGCGTCGGTGTCATTGTTGGAATAGGCGTCGGTGTCGGAATTGGTGTCAGTTTCGGCGTCGCATCGGCATCGGCGTCGGCGTCGGTGTCATTGTTGGAATAGGTGTCTGCGTCGGCGTCGGTGTCATTGTTGGAATAGGTGTCGGCGTAGGCGTCGGTGTCATTGTTGGCATAGGTGTCGGCGTCGGTGTCATTGTTGGCATAGGTGTCGGCGTCGGCGTCGGTGTCATTGTTGGAAAAGGTGTCGGCGTCGGCCTCGGTGTCATTGTTAGAATAGGCGTCGGTGTCGGAATAGGTGTCAGTTTCGGCGTTGCATCGGCGTCGGCGTCGGCGTCGGTGTCGTTGTTGGAATAGGTGTCGGCGTCGGCGTCGGAGTCATTGTTGGAATAGGTGTCGGCGTTGGCGTCGGTGTCATTGTTGGAATAGGTGTCGGCGTAGGCGTCAATGTCATTGTTGGCATAGGTGTCGGCGTCGGCGTCGGTGTCATTGTTGGAATAGGTGTCGGCGTCGGCGTCGGTGTCATTGTTGGAATAGGCGTCGGTGTCGGAATTGGTGTCAGTTTCGGCGTCGCATCGGCGTCGGCGTCGGCGTCGGTGTCATTATTGGAATAGGTGTCGGCGTCGGCGTCGGTGTCATTGTTGGAAAAGGTGTCGGCGTAGGTGTCGGTGTCATTGTTGGCATAGGTGTCGGCGTCGGCGTCGGTGTCATTGTTGGAATAGGCGTCGGTGTCGGAATAGGTGTCAGTTTCGGCGTCGCATCGGCGTCGGCGTCGGCGTCGGTGTCATTGTTGGAATAGGTGTCAGCGTCTGCGTCGGTGTCATTGTTGGAATAGGCGTCGGTGTCGGAATAGGTGTTAGTTTCGGCGTCGCATCGGCGTCGGCATCGGCGTCGGTGTCGGAATTGGTGTCAGTTTCGGCGTCGCATCGGCGTCGGCGTCGGTGTCATTGTTAGAATAGGCGTCAGTGTCGGAATAGGTGTCAGTTTCGGCGTCGCATCGGCGTCGGCGTCGGCGTCGGTGTCATTGTTGGAATAGGTGTCGGCGTCTGCGTCGGTGTCATTGTTGCATTAGGCGTCGGTGTCGGAATAGGTGTCAGTTTCGGCATCGCATCGGCGTCGGCGTCGGCGTCGGTGTCATTGTTGGAATAGGTGTCGGCGTCGGAGTCGGTGTCATTGTTGGAATAGGCGTCGGTGTCGGAATTGGTGTCAGTTTCGGCGTCGCATCGGCGTCGGTGTCATTGTTGAAATAGGTGTCGGCGTCTGCGTCGGTGTCATTGTTGGAATAGGCGTCGGTGTCGGAATAGGTGTCAGTTTCGGCATCGCATCGGCGTCGGCGTCGGCGTCGGTGTCATTGTTGGAATAGGTGTCGGCGTCGGAATTGGTGTCAGTTTCGGCGTCGCATCGGCGTCGGCGTCGGCGTCGGTGTCATTGTTGGAATAGGTGACGGCGTCGGCATCGGTGTCATTGTTGGAATAGGCGTCGGTGTCGGAATAGGTGTCAGTTTCGGCGTCGCATCGGCGTCGGCGTCGGCATCGGTGTCATTGTTAGAATAGGTGACGGCGTCGGCATCGGTGTCATTGTTGGAATAGGCGTCGGTCTCGGAATAGGTGTCAGTTTCGGCGTCGCATTGGCGTCGGCGTCGGCGTCGGTGTCATTGTTGGAATAGGTGTCGGCGTCTGCGTCGGTGTCATTGTTGGAATAGGCGTCAGTGTCGGAATAGGTGTTAGTTTAGGCGTCGCATCGGCGTCGGCATCGGCGTCGGTGTCGGAATTGGTGTCAGTTTCGGCGTCGCATCGGCGTCGGCGTCGGTGTCATTGTTAGAATAGGCGTCGGTGTCGGAATAGGTGTCAGTTTCGGCGTCGCATCGGCGTCGGCGTCGGCGTCGGTGTCATTGTTGGAATAGGTGTCGGCGTCTGCGTCGGTGTCATTGTTGGAATAGGCGTCGGTGTCGGAATAGGTGTCAGTTTCGGCATCGCATCGGCGTCGGCGTCGGCGTCGGTGTCATTGTTGGAATAGGTGTCGGCGTCGGCATCGGTGTCATTGTTGGAATAGGCGTCGGTGTCGGAATAGGTGTCAGTTTCGGCGTCGCATCGGCGTCGGCGTCGGCGTCGGTGTCATTGTTAGAATAGGTGACGGCGTCGGCATCGGTGTCATTGTTGGAATAGGCGTCGGTGTCGGAATAGGTGTCAGTTTCGGCGTCGCATCGGCGTCGGCGTCGGCGTCGGTGTCATTGTTGGAATAGGTGTCTGCGTCGGCGTCGGTGTCATTGTTGGAATAGGCGTCGGTGTCGGAATAGGTGTCAGTTTTGGCGTCGCATCGGTGTCGGCGGCGGCGTCGGTGTCATTGTTGGCATAGGTGTCGGCGTCGGCGTCGGTGTCATTGTTGGAATAGGCGTCGGTGTCGGAATAGGTGTCAGTTTCGGCGTCGCATCGGCGTCGGCGTCGGCGTCGGTGTCATTGTTGGAATAGGTGTCGGCGTCTGCGTCGGTGTCATTGTTGGAATAGGCGTCGGTGTCGGAATAGGTGTTAGTTTCGGCGTCGCATCGGCGTCGGCATCGGCGTCGGTGTCGGAATTGGTGTCAGTTTCGGCGTCGCATCGGCGTCGGCGTCGGTGTCATTGTTAGAATAGGCGTCAGTGTCGGAATAGGTGTCAGTTTCGGCATCGCATCGGCGTCGGCGTCGGCGTCGGTGTCATTGTTGGAATAGGTGTCGGCGTCTGCGTCGGTGTCATTGTTGCATTAGGCGTCGGTGTCGGAATAGGTGTCAGTTTCGGCATCGCATCGGCGTCGGCGTCGGCGTCGGTGTCATTGTTGGAATAGGTGTCGGCGTCGGAGTCGGTGTCATTGTTGGAATAGGCGTCGGTGTCGGAATTGGTGTCAGTTTCGGCGTCGCATCGGCGTCGGTGTCATTGTTGAAATAGGTGTCGGCGTCTGCGTCGGTGTCATTGTTGGAATAGGCGTCGGTGTCGGAATAGGTGTCAGTTTCGGCATCGCATCGGCGTCGGCGTCGGCGTCGGTGTCATTGTTGGAATAGGTGTCGGCGTCGGAATTGGTGTCAGTTTCGGCGTCGCATCGGCGTCGGCGTCGGCGTCGGTGTCATTGTTGGAATAGGTGACGGCGTCGGCATCGGTGTCATTGTTGGAATAGGCGTCGGTGTCGGAATAAGTGTCAGTTTCGGCGTCGCATCGGCGTCGGCGTCGGCGTCGGTGTCATTGTTGGAATAGGTGTCTGCGTCGGCGTCGGTGTCGTTGTTGGAATAGGCGTCGGTCTCGGAATAGGTGTCAGTTTCGGCGTCGCATTGGCGTCGGCGTCGGCGTCGGTGTCATTGTTGGAATAGGTGTTGGCGTAGGCGTCGGTGTCATTGTTGGCATAGGTGTCGGCGTCGGCGTCGGTGTCATTGTTGGAATAGGTGTCGGCGTCGGCATCGGTGTCATTGTTGGAATAGGCGTCGGTGTCGGAATAGGTGTCAGTTTCGGCGTCGCATCGGCGTCGGCGTCGGCGTCGGTGTCATTGTTAGAATAGGTGACGGCGTCGGCATCGGTGTCATTGTTGGAATAGGCGTCGGTGTCGGAATAGGTGTCAGTTTCAGCGTCGCATCGGCGTCGGCGTCGGCGTCGGTGTCATTGTTGGAATAGGTGTCTGCGTCGGCGTCGGTGTCATTGTTGGAATAGGCGTCGGTGTCGGAATAGGTGTCAGTTTTGGCGTCGCATCGGTGTCGGCGGCGGCGTCGGTGTCATTGTTGGAATAGGTGTCTGCGTTGGCGTCGGTGTCATTGTTGGAATAGGCGTCGGTGTCGGAATAGGTGTCAGTTTCGGCGTCGCATCGGCGTCGGCGCGTTAAGCGGCAGGGGGCGCCCCTTTTTGATACAATTAATATTATTCAAATTATAACTAACGAACAATCGTCGCTCGTGGCGCGTCTCATCGTACTCCCGCTGCGGATTGGGACAAAATCAAAACACACTTTTTGTGTTCTTTTACAATAATGTAAATGTTTTAACTTTTTACTACATGTTCAAGTCAGGTGTTCGTAAGTAGGTAAGTACGTACGTAATGTGTGTAAGTGTATTTTCCAGAGTACCTATCTAGGTACAGTTTTCTCTCGGATTCGGAAGCTTTTCGAATGGTATTGTACCTTGTACTTGTATGAATGTTATTTAGAATACGAATGAAAACGTTTCCTTGCAAATATGAATTAAGTACCTACTAGGTATGCAGATCATCACAATATGTGCACCTTCAAAGGTCGACACCCTTTGTTTACCGACCTCCAAGAGAGGTGGTAGTTTTCAATAGAACGCGTACCTAACTATCTAAGATTTTTTTACCTGTAGATGATTTGTATGCCTTCCATATTTACTAGACGAATTCAGGGTAATTACCTGAGTACCAGTAGTACTACCAGTCTTGCACTTCCGAGCATCCGGTGAATACCTACATCGCCGCTTATCGTGTTTTTTAGGAATAATCTGTGGACAATATGCCTTCCTTGTGTCTTAGACTCGGCACCAATTATACAGGCACTGTGAGAGATAAGAAAACTGTTTAATTTCACGCGTAATTATAGCTTTTATTGTTAAAACAGAAAATATCGTCATTTTGTTTTATCTTAGAACGAATCTCAATGAAATGGATGAGCGAGATATGTGTATCGTTTGGTGTGAGAGAGTGAAAGAGATCGCAGCATGATCGGAACGTCTCGTGGCGGTTCGGTGGTAGAGGTCCGCGCCGCGGTCATGAAAGTCGGCAGCGGCGCGCTGGTAAACGTACCCGGCGCGGCGCGGCGTAGCCGGCGTGTTATTGATTTTTTTACCTATATGGTGGAATAGAAAAATTAAATCTGCTGTATATGTACTAAAAGGGTAAATGTTTATTTTCTTGCATACAAGTAAGTTCCTACTCAAATTAATTAGTCAAAATATTGAAGAAACAGGATCTTGCCACCAACCGATACACAAACTTCCACAAAAGCCCAAAATCGACTGGCCTAAGTTTATGAAAACCGCATGAGATACCTCAACTTCAAGGCATGTCACAACCCTATCAGAAATGGACAATCTTGCAGAAGAGATCACTCAATGCACGCAGAAGGCACTTCATACCTCCACAATTAAAGAAAACCCCTAATGAGAATCGAGATTGCCCATCCTCCCCCGCTGTATAAGAGAGCTCATAAAAGAAAAACGCCTGCTCAGAAAAACCTGGCAACATTGATGAGACCCCATCCACAGAACTGGGCCTCACTCCACAAACTCTGCAGGCAACTTAGGAATCACTCAGAACCAATTCGTTGTCTTTTCCACGAAAATTGCAACTTGAGATACAGAGCAGTGTACATGGCAGAAATATTTGCCCAATCCCTTTAGAACTTATTCAAGCCCAATCCCACAGTGAACAGAGAACACTCAGACTCTGTGGAACATTCCTCGATGAATACTTCAGTGTCCCATAAAACACAGAAGAAGATATTGGACAGTGATCTGTCACCTGTCCTCTAAAACCACGGCAGCTATCACGCGCCTGTTTAACGGGATCCTGCGCACGGAGCACTTACCCTCCCAATGAAAAATGAGCCACGTGGATATGTTCCCGAAACCGGCAAAGACGTTTGGAGACCCGAGAATTACAGGCCTATCACTCTACTTACATGCATTTCGAAAGTCTTTGAACGCCTCTTCTTAAGTCGGATAGTCACATGAAGTCTTGACCGGAGCAGTTCGGATTCCGGTCGGAGCACTCCCCCACACCTCAGCTATCCAGGGTAATGCACCTCACGGCAGAAAACTCTAAATTGATTTTCGACGTCGGCGTGAATTTGTTCATGACCCGGTGGCGGCGGCGGCGCGCTGAGGTAACTCCGCGGTGGCACGCCGGCGTGGCGCGGATCTCTAAGTCGAATGAGACTTGTCAAAAACCGAAATGACGGATTCAAGATGGCAGGCAAAATTCAAGATGCCCTGATCCGGCTGAAAATAAACGCCCTAAGCAACCCAGATAGGGTTGCTTAGGACGTCGTTATTCGGAATTAAGAAATTTCTGCTTATGATGTAATTTTTCAAGATGGCCGCCATACATAGATGTTTTGAAACCATTGGCTCAAATTGTTCAATGGGAAGGATTCATGGGGAAAGAAAGTATTCTAAACCGAAGATAACAAAGTGATTTTCATGATATGGAAATAATGGAAAATCATAAAATGACGTCTGCCAAGTGAAGATAGATTACGTATCTCGTAAACAGTTACAGATAAGTAAAGAAGTTTTGAACAAATGTCATAGGGAATCGAGAGAGCACTCAAATGACACGCAACAAAAATCCAAAATAGCAGAATTCATACAAAGTGCTGAAGTGCGATCCCACTGAAGTAAGGTTTATCTTCAGTGTGGTCGGATCTTAAATTACATCATTCTGGATTTGCCATTTTGCTCTTCTTATTTATCATATTGCATTTAGAGCACGGATGGTGCGTGAGTTCGAAGGGCGAGTGCAAGGTGAGGCTGCAGTCTAGGCCGAGTCAGTAACTTGCAAGGCCGAAGGCTGAGAAGTTGGGAGTATTTTCCGTATCTCCAAATGTTAAAATCCAATCTGCAATGTCTCCATGATGAATGGCCGCGATAACCGAAGCACCTACGAGTGGGGTTCTTTAACCAATGTGACTCAGAAACTTGGTACGATTCTGCCTGTACCACTTGTAGTAGCGGTAGGGTGAATCTTATATAGCGGTTTCATTACGGTTATCTTTTGTATTGAGCATTGCATTGGGATAATACTTATATAAAAATTTTGAACTTTTATTATATTATTATTTGTACCTATGTTATTTCATACTGCATAAAAATAAATGAGACACTGCCTGATAAACTTGTTAGCATATAAGTACATAACAAATAAATAAAAAGTTATGGTTACATAAGAAACGTAATTGTAATTTTTTTTAGATTTGTAATACAATGAGAAATAAACGAAAGTATAAAGTGCTCCATTAACGTCTTGTAGCAACACAAACTGTGAACGAGTTCTTGAGTTCAGTGAGTTATAAATATCGTAAATAAACTTTAAAATTTCGTAATGACTTTCTAGAACTGAAATTATACCTATACATTACATTTATCACCTATAGATTTATAGGAATATTACAGTAAGCCCAAACACAAATTATTTGACAGTGTTTTGTAAACAAGGTTGTTTAAAATTAAATACACATTCTCACCATTTTCCCTTCAGTCTACACATTTCTTTCTGCTTACCAAAACACTGACACACTTTCTTCGCTTTTTCTACATGAGCGTTATCATACATAATAATAATAATAATTTTATTTCAAAAAACGTTTAACATGTTGGAGCAGTAAGGAACACATAATGTATACATAGAACTATGAATAACAACAACAAAACACATGTGTAGGTACAATGTAAGTCCTACAGGCACAGATATGCTCCAGGACGTTATCCGCACCAACCCGGTGGTTGGTTGAATGTCTTTACTGTAGTAGTACTGTTTTATGTGTATTTTCTACACATACAAGCTACGTTTCGTACCGCTTCATGAAATCGAACTACTTTTTTGAGCACAATACTGACTTTTGAACTAACACGGTACCAACTTTGACAAGTAATTTCACACTTATCAGGAACATAAGTCGGTTCCATTTATGTTTTTAAAATATTATCTACAATTTTAAATTATAAGCTCGTTTTATGGATCTTATAATCTCTGCTAACCACCAAACAATTAAGACTTTTACTTGCAAATTATGTTGATATGGAAGATAGGCACTTTTCTAACAAAATTTCAAGAAATCGGATCAGGCAATCGAGATAATGACTGGGAAATATACACTGCTCAGACCTCCACCGAGACCACACTTCGCTTAGTCTATTAAATATTTCTATACTTACAAGCGATGATATTTTTTACCGTATAGGTTCGCAGTAACTGCAGATAAAATGTTGTTATGTACACTTCTGTTCTGCCGCTTCTAATAGCACACGAAACTCTACAATTTTAGCGATGCTATCCGTGGTACGGCGACTAGTGCCGCCGTGCGACTGAATATTTTTATGAGCTAAAAGTTAACGCCTATTTCTTTTAGCTCCGCCCGAATTAGAAATTATTTTGACTACTGTCTTGCCCTTAAGGCGTGAAGGAGTACCTAACAAATATACCTACACACCCATAGCCTCACTCACTCACAGACATTCCATTTTATAACATTGTGACTAAACGGAATCAAATCGTACCGCCACGTAAACCCGTACGTAGTACTTATTATTAAATCTGTGTACCCGCAAACACATGCTTTCAATATTATGAAATACGTGACGCATTACCCTCTCAAGCTCTCGTGGACAAAGTTAGTCGACAGTACCGGCTGGAGTGGTTCAATGTAGGCCAAGAGTCTTCAGTTCTCGACTCAGCACGATGCTATCCGAGGGTTGCTGAGAGCCTTAATGTCACCAAGATGTGTAAAGGGAAATCGAGTGGGGCTATAAATAGATTTTTTTTCCTCGGAGACTGCGAGGGGTTGATTAGGGGGAGATAGGGGGAGATTGGAAGCTTTCGAGAGATGTTGTTCAATATTTTTATTTTTACACGTGGAACGACGATACTTAGTGGGTTTTTTAATCAATATATTTGTTTTGTGATGAAATGGACCTCTCCATTTCATAAAAAAGATTCGCTTAAACAGTAGAAAGGTTCTCCAGTCTCCCGTTTTTATATTGAGTACCTACGCATATACTTTTCACGCATATATTTTTTTTTACAACACTGCTACCTAACTGGCTTTCGACGTAACGTTATATTGTTCTTGCTATGTGTTTGAAATAAAAATGGGGGATTTTGGTCGCGAAATAAAATATAGGTGAATAAAAATAATACCAAACCTATCGAACAGGTTGTCAAAAAAAAAGAAATTAAAAGGGAATTACAAAATTATATTTTAAAGTTACTTATGTGTTTTTGTAATAACATAATAATTAATAATAGGACACTATAAGGTAAATTTTTACCGAAACAAGATTTAATTATTTGTTTAATTCACGCATTAAGATTAAGGCGGGAATTGCCAATAAACCGAAAGAAAATTTTATTGGTTCCGTTGCCAACAATATTGTTTCGTACTTTTTAGTGCAGTCGGGTATTTATTTGTATGATTAATTGATTTTTTGATAAATACTTATATTAGTTTTGTGATGAAATTTATGTGAGTTGCTGGTGTATCTAACATACGTAATGCAGAAGGAAGTTTCTCAAGTTGACCATTTTCTTAAACATTTGTTATATTGATCATACATATATTAAATGGATTCCTGTAGACCGTTTTTTAGAAATAATAAATTATTAGCTATTTTCTCATTGTATATTTTAGAAACAAGCCTATTTGTTAGTGCAAGTAGAAAATATGCCGCCAAGCACCTAACGGTGTGTTCCGGCAGTAGTCATTGAGAGCCAGTGAAATTACAAGCACATGAGACTTAACGACTATGTCTCAATGTGACAGGCGCAGTGCAATTCGTGACTTGTGACGAAATGCATCTGTTATAGGCAGAGGGTAGTGCGCTTATCGTCAGGTGGGCCTCGAGCTTATTCTGTCACAATATCATTAATAAAAAAATAAAAAAAGTGTGTGAAACACTTTTTCAGCAATACAGCACGCTAAGCTGTCATTCAATATGCTTCCAATACAGGCACACACTGTGTATGCCATAGACATGATTACTCAGTTCAAATAATAGCTTCATTAAGTAGGTATGTGTATTAAAATTTTTAGTAAGATTCTTAATCACTTCTACATATTTTAATTTATATTATAGCACACTTGACGCGGTGGTTTACTGAGAAATGTTTCTATAGTTTAAATGAAGTCTTTGTGAATATATTTTTAATTTTCTTGACATTTTAACTCCTACTTTTATTTATTTTTTTAAGTGTATTGATTTAAATGAATTAACTTATATAGTAATGATAATACAATAGATAACAGCAAATTGTATTCATGTCTGTCAAGACAGGTTTCAGCGGACATTCATATTATTATATTTTTTCTAAAATTGTACCTAAAACTTATGAATGATAAATTAATATGCATATGAATTTTTACACTCGTAGAATAATAAAACCTGGCACTACAATTATTCCAGTTCAGATCAGATCAGATTATCGAGGTATAATATCATATTAGGGAATTGTGTGCCACTTTTGTATATACATATATAGTTAGTAAAGTTCCTAAACATATTACAATGCTCACAGAACGAAAATTCAAGTTGTATACGTGAAAAACAATTTGAATAAGAAAGACAATTATGCCTCCGCCAAGCCTACCTGATTTAAACAAATATGTTGTAATAATTTTATAATATGCCTATAAAATACGTTTCAACTAATGACCCAGTTTCTTGCCCGTTCTTTTCGCAGTGGCTCTATAACACTTTTTTAGTTTAATATTTAAATTTGTAATAGACCGTCGCAGACGCTTAATTGAATGAACGATTTTTTATAATCATCACAAAAGGTAAAGTTGAAGCAAACCTAGAACTAGAACTAGGTCTCATCTATTAGCCTAACCTAAACACGCCGTTTGGCGCTTGACGAGAAATATTCTATGTGAGCGAGTGCATCCCCAGTCAAGATTTCTGAGAGTTTGTCTCCGGATTACAATCCTGACAAAAGCACAATGCGAGAGCTACGACATGCGACGTTGCGCTGTTTAGCTCGCAGCTCTAGTCAATGCATACACAGCGCTGTGATGGATTGTGTATAATCGAAAAGGCTAGGTAATAATAGGAAAAGACACTTAGTATTTACTTCCTCTTTTTAAGAAATTCTCCCTTGTCTCACTATTTACATAGAAATGCGTGCATGTCAAGGATAGACGGATGATATTGGGGCAAGGGTGACAAAAAGAATAACAAGGGAGCGCACTTTAATCCGGCATGGCATTATAAGTGGTGGCTACAGATTGTCCATAGGTACGTAAGCACTTATTTATGGCGAGAGATGATGGTGGTTACTATATGATGTAGGAGATAGTAAACTTGAGGTTTGAGATTATATCTCACTCGACGCATTTTATAGTGACTGGCAGGTGGCAGAAGCGATATGATTCATAACTATCATTTGAGCAATGGAATAAAAAAAATTAAGTAAAGTACCCTGGAATGTCGATATTAGCAGTTTTTAACAGCCTTAAAAAAAGAGGAGATTATCAAAATGACTGTATTAAAAAAAATGTTTGTTATATGAGAACTTTCGACTGGGTGAACCGATTTTGATGATTCTTTTTGTTTGCATTAAAATAGTAATGATTGAACAGCATTTTGAAGCAGCGATAGCGAAGTGGCAATGGCTATGAACAGCCGCGCAGCAGGTCTATACTTCGTATTCCGCCGCAGGCGTGAGCTTCATGAAGTTAGCAACCACCCCGCAGAAAATCTGTCACAAAGCACCTAATGGTACGTTCCGGAAGTTGTCCTTGCGAGCCAGTAATTCTAGGATATCTTCGAACACATCATCACATACTATAAGGTAAGGTTGTGGTCAAAAAGTGGCCTAACCGCAATAATAAAATACATTTATCGTACAACAGGCCTCTTTATCATCATATGAACTGAATCTTCATCAACTGAAAGGCATATATATTGATTGTTTACATCCAACAAAAACATTTCCAGGGAGGCTTGCATGGCGTCAGGTAGTCTGACTCTAAGCCTGTGGGTTACAGGTGTCGGTTGACAAAGATGTCTGCTAACTATAACCTATTCATAAAATGCCCTATCATCTTTTAAGGTAAAGCCCAGAGCAACCTGTCGACTACCGCTGCCACTGATACATCGTTCATCAATTGTACTAAGTAGCGCCTACAAAGATAATACAAGCAAAGAAATACCAACTCTGTACTATTTAATGCACTTTCCTTGGTTATGGTTCCATCAAAAGCCTGTAATTATTTTGAAAGCATTCTACGATGTAATGTAATTAGTGCGACGTCACGGGTAGTCACAGATTATGCAGCAGTGCGTGTTTTAATGACGTTAACATCTCGTTAACGAGGGCTGCATAACCTAAATATAATAACTTGCCAAGTGAGAGTCTGGTCTTGCTCTAATAAAGGTTCCGCATCGCCAACAACCGATAAAAGCAGTAGATGAATATCTATGAAATATATGTAGAAATTACTTCAGATGGAAAAAGATAACTTCCAAGCGGAATTGAACCCGCAACCACAGAAACCATCATATCAATCAATTTGGTTTTTTTCCGTTTGAATGCAAGTTTTTTTGATTTTGGCGACATCTACCCAAATAGCAGAGGACTATTTACTTAGGTTGATAGGTTGATTGATATATGATCAACACTGAACAACAAATCGAAAAAGCAATTTTAAATTTGACTAGAATTCATTTAAAGAGCGTTGACGCATGGTAAGCTCAAAACAGAAATTAAGAGTATGTCGGATGGAAAAGATAACTTCTAGCGGTACTTGAACCCGCTAAGAGTAGCGGGTTCAAGTACCGCTAGAAGTGTTCTAGAGAGAACACTGTCCTGGTACATTTTCAATTATGCTATGGCAATGGGTGCTGGGCAGTCAAATTTTTCAAAGTCAAAAAGAGGTACATTCTAACGGATGGAAAATAATGTTTTTCATACAACACAGAATTTTTCGTATCGATCGGGAATTGAACTCGCGTCTCTCATTTCTATACGCACAGGGTGCCATAACCACTGGGCTATAGAGACTGGCTCGGTGGAGCCAAAATTGTGCACTATTATTATTATTTTGACCTTCATATGTATCGTTAATTTAATTATTTTAATCGATACGGTATCAAGGTGCGTAAAATTAGGAGTCGCCGCCGCCGAGCCCGTTCGAATCCCTATAGAGTTGATAAATTTAGTGCTCTCAAATTAGTAAATGTATATTTCGCTTAGCACGCGATAGTGCTTATTAGTTATAACCATATAACTATATATAATTAAAATATTTTTTGTTCACATAGGAACCATTTTATAGATTAGATATTTTTTCTATAAGGTGCATTGTATAAGCAACAGTACCTACACATTTTTTTTCTTCGTTTTTAATTAACCAGTTATATGCCTTTATGAACAAACTATACACAACACTACACCTATTACAACCAAAGCATTTAGGCAACCTAAAGGCCATAATAACACATAAATGTATTGTCATCAGAAATAAAGATGTGTCCCAAATTTCATACCAATCAGTCAACAGGAAGGGGGTAAAATCTCAATTACTATATTTATCCCACCCAAGACCAAAAACGGCAAGCTTTATAAAACCCTGTGTATTTTTATTTTTAGTATTTTCTCTCATATAAACCAGTTCGAAACTCCTGTACCCAGCTATTCCCTGAAAATCTGGCAGCAAAATGTATCCCGAGAGCACAAGTGTCGGACACTCCTGTCGCTCGTTATCCGTTCACGGCGACGAGTGTCCTCAAGTTCCGCCGACACCGACACTCGACATCTCGACACTGTCTAATTGTAGTCAGAACTCTTTGATATTGCGTCTTTGTTGCGGACTAAAGACGTGATTTTTGATAGGGGCTTGTGTTGTTTTGTGAGTATTTTTGTGTCAGGAGAATTTCACTTTGAGCAGCTGATTTCTTAGCATGGAACATGGGTATTTATTTCTTTAAGCTAAGTTATTTCCACATCCATAAATAGGATCTGCATCTTTGTCTTAAATTAAATATAGCTGAGAGGCTAGCCTCTGACCACTATCTTGCCTGAAGGTAAGTGATGATGTGGTCAAAGACGTTCAGGTCCTAGAATAATTGGCTCTCATGGACGTGGCTGCCAAACATATTTGAGGTAGCCAGGCGGGTATTAGCAAAATGTTGGTAACACCATACTATAACGACTGCCATCCTAAGACAACAACTAGTGCCCTCGGAAGCACGCGCACGCTCTGCAATAATGCTACTAGCAGTCACACACCCAAATCATGACCACAGCGGACTTAGTATATCGGTTAAGAACGACTAAGCAGACAGCTGCCGGAACAACTTGTTATGTAATTGGCTGTAGATTCAATATTAAAGGGTGATACTGACTAGGTAAACTTTCGCAAATTCCCTACCACTATGTGGTGTACCTCAGGACCGAGGTAGGATTCCAACTACGTAACATATGCACGACAGTCCATGACCTGTGCAGGAGCTACCATTGCTTAAAAACCTTATAAAAAATTTAGCTCGATGTTAACAGAAGGTATAAATGTTATTCCATCACCTGCTAAGAATGAAACGATAGGTACTTGAGAAAAGTTTACTTGAGAAACTACTTTTAGGTCTACCCTTTTATTGCCTACGCAGGTGGAAGCGGCAGGTGCAGCTAAGTTATATAAACAGAACTATTTCTAACTTCAATAGTAGTACCCACTGAAAAATGGCAGAAATGTATTTAAAGTTATCTTTATTTTGAGGCTAGCTTAATTTTCTTCTATCGCGAAGTTATCAGTTTTCGCCTGCCCGCTCCTTAGCAACACGATCTTCTACCCTCTCCGTTGCTCCGGTCCGGTTTCATTTGCACGCAATCAAAAAAGTCAAAATTATTTATTCAATTTTTCTACGACGCTCTTAGGAAGCTTAATTACAAATGTTTATATTAATATATTCTACATTCTACTGCTACTTCTGCAGACCGAGAAGAACGAGCAAGAAACTCGCGGCCGTTCTTTTTAAAAGTATTTGTTAAAAGACAAACCTAAGGATATTTTTTTATAGCTCATAGGCTAATCTTTGACCACTATCTCACCTGATGGTAAGTGATGATGTGGTCGAAGATGTTGTTCAGTTTAGCCTAAAATTACTGGCTCTCAAGGACAGCTGCCGGAACACACCGTTAGGTACTTAGCGACAGATTTTCTACAAACTTGAAGGTGGTAGCTATCCAGGCGAGCATTTGCAAAATGCCCTTCCACAATGCACCATGTAAATGATTTCGATAAAGCCTTCAGAACCAAATAAATACAATGCAGACTCACAGCTTTCCATCTGCAGCTTGCACTCCTGAGTGTCATGGGGATAGATCAGGAAGTTCATTGCACAGGAGAGCTTCAGCGTCAGCTTCACCATGTACAGGATGGTCCTGTCCTTGTACAACCACACGTAGTGGTTGGGGATCGTCATCGTTTGGAATGTCACGGACTTAGCGTTCTTGAAGAAAGAGTCTGGACGCCACATGTGCTTCAGCCAGTCTAGGTCCAGGAGTCTGTTGGATACATAATGGGTATTGTTAATGGAAGCGTTATACTTAACAGCTGCGTACACAGCATCAACGAAACTTCATTGCCTGAGTCTGGCAGTTTATAATCTCGCATTATTTACTAACTTAACGCTCTTGAGAGTCAGTAACTCTAGTTTAGTCTGAATAACATCTTCGACCGCATCATCACGTACCATCAGGTGAGATACTGGTTAAAGGCTATAAGGCGTTGCAGCAATTTAAAAAATATAGATGCTCAAATATGGATTACATCAACTTTTATCGGCAAAAAAATACTTATTATTTTTAGACTAACTATAAACAACACTACAGCTACTACATTGAAAGCATTAAGACAACCTCCAAGACATTGTAGACTCACAGGCAGTCCTAATTCCCAAAATGTCCAAATCCCACTGCCAGTTGTCAGCGTGCCCAGCATGCTGGCAATATTACCCCGTTGGATTATAATGCTTATTCGTTGAGTCAAATAGGTGCCAGCATTTTGATAACGCATCGGATTCACCAAGCGCTCTGATATGTTTTGGAATATACGATTAGCTCCCGACCTCTATGGACCCAAGGTCCCTAAACCAAATGCCTCAAATATGTAACCACTACTGCCGAGATTAGCATACTTGCGCTGCTTCAGTATTTTTTCGTGTTTTAAAGAAATGAGAAAGTTTCTAGAGTTCTTTTTTCATTGTGTTTTCACATATTTTTATCTGATATTAAATTGGTTGAAATTACCAGATATTATGATAAAATGTACGATATATTTATAAAAGGCTAACCAATTTGACCAATAGCAACCCTAATTGGTTCAATACCTGTATTCCGAAGTCATGTTCTCTGGTAGCCTCAGCCGAAAGTCCTTCCATGTTTGGGCGAAGAATATATCAGCAGCGTAAGTCTGGGGTCAGAAAATACCTCGGCATTAGAAATTAAGCCTAGAGCAAAGGTTTTTTGCTCAAGGGTGGGTAGAAAACAACCTAGTTATAATTGACCGAGCGAGAACTTAGTTCGACCGAAGCGTCTCTGCTTTAACTTACACAAAAATGCTTTCGCTGGTCCGGTTGTTCTTCTCTACATGTCGCATTTCTCAACCGGTTCTCACGGAATTTTGTGAGCAGATTTAATAAGTCCATAAATTTTTTTGTCGATTCAGATTTTGGGAATTTTTCAAAATGACAGATATTTATTACACGGTGTTGAAAGTATGGACGCCTGCGCTTGATTTAATGGCAATCTCCCAAATACGCACGTCAGTTGCCTCTAAGTGATAGTCTCTCTCTATCTCTCTCTCTCTCTCTCGTATAATCAACTATATTTTCGATGTTTCTGTAGCCAGTATATTAATTAGAGATACATACGGCAGAAAATTAGATCACAAACAAAACAACTATGTACTTAATTAAACATTACCAAGTATGTAGAATTATTGTATATTTACTATTTACCTTCCTATTTCTGATACAACTAGCTTGTGCTGGGGATCGCGTGTCAATGATTTTCTATGACATAAGTCCAAGAAAAAAAAATGATTTACATTACACATCTAGATTTTTGGATTTTGTGACCCTATCAACGTGCGCAGTGAATCTTTATTCAATTGTGCTTAAGTTTCCAAAGATACAGCCATTTAAATGTCGGACTGTAGGAAGGACGGACAGACTTAGTAGTAGGGTCCCGTTTTCTAGCACGGGACCGCAAAAATAATTCCTGAACCTATTGTTGGTCTTACCATGGAGTTCTCGTCAATAGAGTCCAGACCCATTACTGTGACATGGAAATTGACCGTGGTGGGCTGATCATTGACCTTCGGCGGCCGCATTTTGTCATAAGCCCGAGGGTCTTCCGGCAGCAGGTCTTGAAACGTCAGGAGCGTTGACCTGAGGACGATATTCTAATTATAAACCAGAATTAAAGCAATGATGACACAGTGGTAGTGATTTCGGTCTGCCACGCAAAGACTCCATGGGTCGGATCCTGGCGCAGACTTGTGCTTGGACGCATATAGTGAGTGTTAGCTACTTACCACCCTCAAGTAGAAAATTTATCGCCAAACACATAAATGGAGTGTTCCAGCAGCTCTTCTTGAGAGCCAACTTTTACTCTAGGTTACCTGAGCACCTGAATAAAGTTGTTTATACTATCTTCTTTGCAATGTTTCCATATTTTCTCATCGTTTAAACCTTCCCTGGACTACGACAAACATCTCAAAATCAAAATTAGCTAAATCGGTCCAGCCGTTATCGAGTTTTAGCTATAGACAAACTAACCGCAATTGATTTTATGTATATGTATAGAGATGTGCAATAGAGAAGAGGGGGGGGGGGGATTTCTTGAGCCCTCCTTGGACCGCGACGGAGATATCGTTTATGTGAACCATCAATAAAAAAAGACCCTTACGTAAAAACCTCTTGTCGGGATATACAGGGGTTGTGGTATTTAATATATACTAATAGTCTATTTTCCCAATTAAGCCGTCAATATTTTGGTGCAGGATATTTATTGAATTATATACGAAAAAAAGTAGTATTTTGTGAAGTTTCATTCAATTTCGCTCTGTTTTGTGAAGTCTCATTTAATTCCACATTGGGTTGTTTATTATTGACGTTTTCGGGCGTCATCTTTTTTGTTTGTGTACTTTTAAGATTTTTTATTAGCTTTTTTGCCGGGTTGGGGTTTTTAGATTCGCATCTACGTTCTTCTAATTTGAATTTATAATTTAAACGCAATATATCCCTTAAGATATTTCTTGCTTTATATGGTATAAAGTGTTGTCTCTTCGGTATATATCTACTGTAATTCATGTCTATAAACTGTGCATTTACGTACCTATCACATATGGATTTCAAATCTTCATTTAGTTTTCTAATTTGCAATGATGGATTACTGGAAATTTCACAAACAATAATGTTTGGAGTTTTATTATCTGTCAAAAAGCTTTTTAAGTGATGTTGAAATTCATATGGACTAGTGTCATTCATTCCACCTAACAAAATAATATGGTCGTTTTTATTTAGATTTTGAAGATCTTCTTTTTGACTTGATAAGATGTGCCGAAACTTTGCTCCCGGTTTAATCGTACATTCAACTTTGTATTCGTTGCCTACTACTGTTTGTAGAGCCGAACGTAGATGTTGTCCTTGTTGATCAGCTATGATGATAATTCGTCTTTTTGGTTTATTATTTCTAAGGTTTTGAATATGTCGTTCCTTAAAATTGTTGTTTACTCTTTCTTCTGCTGTCTCTTCGTCGTGTAAATCTTTATTATTTGATACTTTCGTATCCTCCATTACTAAATTTGGTATCAAATGTATCTCCTGTTTAGAAGATTCTATGTAATGTTGGTTTAAAGGTGTTGCACATTTAATTGATACTGGGAGTACTGCTAGTTTTATAAATAGTCGTCTAATACCTCAGTATAATCTGCAAATGAGTTCGTGCAACCAACATGTAAGTATGGCAGCTACGAATCTAAAAACAAAGATAAACGCTATCTGTTCAGTCAATATAGAGTTGCAAGGCCGTACATTTCAAGCGAACTTATTCATTATTGAAAATTTATGTACGGATGTCATTATAGGCCATGATATTCTTAAAAATCACAAGACATTAGAAATGCATTTTGGTGGTCCTGAGGCCTCACTCAAGCTATGTGGACTGTCAAGGGCGAATATCAATCCAGTCTCCCTATTTCCAAACCTTCTAAAAGTTAGTTATTAAATTGAATAAATGATTTTGAATTTGAATTTGAATTTGAGTTTTAGAAGGTTATTAAGTATTAATATTAATTATTGTTATTATTTACCATTTACTACAGGGGTAGTGTAAATAAAAAATCTTGATAATAAATATGAAGCAGTTTTCACGACTAAAAATCACTTGTGACATTCTACAGATCGATTTTAAGAACCATAATAAATTACTCATAAGTACTTATTAACCCAGCTAATCGATATCGGTAACAATCTAAGAAAAATCGTAGGTTACAATCATCCTTTGATTACCTAGGTTATTAATATTATGATATGTATTACTAAATTACATTACCTAAATATTACTGTTTTTTTATGTTATTGTGAGGTAACAAGCTCGAGGTCCACCTGATGTTAAGCGGACTAACCTCTGCCTGTAACAGAATGCATTGATATACAATCTTCACAAGTCACGAATTGCACTGCGCCCGTCAATTTGAGACATAGTTGTTTTTAGTCTCATGTGCCTGTAATTTATCTGGCTCTCAAGGACTGCTGCCGGAACACACCGTTAGGTGCTTGGCGACAGATTTTCTACTTGAGGGTGGTCGCTAGCTAGACGGGCATTCGCAAAATGCCCTATCACCGTGTGGTGAAGTTTGTTTATGTTCCTACATATCTACAGCTATTGGGTTAGTTTGGTAGGTACAATACTGCATTGTGGTAGGGCATTTTGCGAAGTTATCAATTTTTACCATTTTTGTTACGATATTTATTTCAAAAACTAAACTAGTTAGGAATCTGTAATTTTGGTTAAATAATATCTACTATGCGTCAATATTTATGGGTGGAGGGGATGACGGGGGTCTCCTTTTCCCTTCTCCACCACTTTCAAAACAGTGTAATGCATAGTTTTTGGGTTATGCCTTTTTTTGTAAAACATAACTTCCCTATTTTTGTAATACTTCGCTGTTCAAATGTATTGTTTTGATGGATGTGTAAATTGTGTATCAGACTTTTTAGCGCTTCGCCGACCACTACCGCGGCCGGCTCACATCTCTCGGTCGCGCGTTGTGTTGTCGCGGTTTCAACCTAACCTTTTTTAGGGTTCCGTACCCAAAGGGTAGAAACGCGCCCAAGCAGCAAAATGTGGTCTAGTAATTATCCTGGAACCACCATTTTATTAGGACTATAACGGAATAGTAATCAATTATAACCACGGAAAAGGGCCCAATTTATAGGCGTACTTTACCTTATTAAATATCTATAGTAGACTTGGTGAACACCACTTTGACCAATTACGACCTTATAGTTGGACTACGTGGAACTATTTCCTCCCGCAAAGCTAACTATCAGCGCTTAATAGAACCAAACACGACAATAACATACACAGTGAATCCCTTACAAGCTCATACAAAGTGTTCTGTATTGGTGAATGTTGGTGCGCACATTTGTAAAGATTAAGATTAATATAGGTAAATTATTCATCATTTCTTATCATACATTTTTATATTAACTGGAATATTAATTATGGGTAGAGTGTTAGTTAGCAATAAGTCAAAATGTATATCTAATGTGTTCGAATGTGCATGGCGCGCGTATATTTTCGGTGAAGTATAATAGGTTTATTATCAAAATTTTTACACGCCCCTTGAAATTAGCGTTTTCATTTTGAGAAAGTTGGTTTAAACAAATACATTAACAAACCGTTATAGGCGTACTTTGTGTATAAAATGGTACTTTATAATCGTGTTAAGATTATAATAATATTGGTTTATACCACTTTAAAACTGCTCCATTTTAATTATAATTGATCTGTAAAATTAACTTATAAACCCTTATAAAACCATGTAATAAATTCAAATAGTTTCCAGTATGTTTAGTTCTTTTTATCACTCTTATTAGCGTACTTTACTTATAGTAGTTTTATAATGCTTCTTGTAAGCAGTTATAAGTATAGCCTACCAGTTTATTTACTCTTGAGTGCATTTACACCCTCGCGATACTTTTATAGGTTACCCAAGCTTATATTGTGCCCTTAATTTCAACCTATAAGTAATTATAAGTTAATGTATAAGATCAGATATACTATAAGGCCCAACTAACTCCATTCTTGCTATTACAAGCGTGACAGCCAATACTAAGAACATTATAAGTGCTGGAGGCCTGTAACATCTGCATTATAGGATAATTTTGTTGCTTGGGCGGCGGGACCCTATCACTGAGACTTCGCTGTCCGTCCGTTTTCCGTCCGTCTGTTACCAGGCTGTATCTCAAGAACGGTGATAGCTAGACAGTTGAAATTATCACAGATGATGTATTTCTATTGCCGCTATAACAACAAGTACTACAAATAAAATAAAATAAATATTTAAGGGGGGGGCTCCCATTTGTTGTAACAAACTTGATTTTTTTACCGTTTCTTGCTCGATACTAATAACAGGTTTGTACGGAACCCTCGGTGCGCGAGTCCGACTCGAACTTAGCCGGTTTTTTATGTTATTGTGACGGAACAAGCTTAAGGCTCACCTGATGTAAAGCGGACTAACCTTTGCTTCTTGTGCCAAACGATTCCAAATCCAACCCATATTATGTACCATATGCTCAATGATACCAACAAATATTGAACATGCCAATTTACAATGGAACGAACGAGCGCTAAGTGCGAGCGAAGCGTCTCCGAATGCGTTGATGACACCGTGAAATTTTGTGAGCAGGTTCTATAATTAAATGAAGATTTTTGTCGATTCAGTTTTTGGACACTTTTCGGCGGATATATAGGACACTGGTATCTAGAGATCTATAGTATAATTCATCTTAAAGTTTAACATCACTTACTGAGCATAGCATAAGTCAGTTGCACCCAGCCATAGTCGAAGTAGCACCGTGGCCACCCAAAGAAGTCTTCCAGCCGCCATCTCTAAAATATCGTAGCAGGTAGGTACCCTCTTATTAGCACTTTAGAAATACTGGATTATTTTTACCTTTTTAAAACTACTGACTTTTGAAATCATCCCTATAAAGCAAAAGTTAAAGGATATAAACGATTTTTTGTAGTGATGAAACTCTTAACAACTTAAAAAACTTGTTGCTGGCCATTGGCATGCGAAAAAAGTTATAACGATGGAAAAAGTTCTAAAAAGTTTTTATGCAAAATGTTTCTTCTCTTTACAGCTAGTGCGCGAGTTGACAGTTTCTTTCGAAAGCGCGACAACGTAATGACGGTAGCTGCATGAATATTCTACTTGCTTGACCAAAGAGTTTTAAAGTCGGACATGCGCATTCGCTGTTTTTCTGAAGGACTGCACAAGGGCCCTCCTCCTTGGTTTATCCGCAACGCGAAGGTTTTGTTTTTTGATATAAAGTGGGGTTACTAGCTCTACGCCATAATATGTTGTATGTAAAATGCCACGCACCAGTCTTTTAGGTCCCAGCGCGTTTGATTTTTAAGTCCTGAGCTCCCTAGGAAATTATGTTTGCCATTTATGTCCAGTTTTCTCTTTTTTTTATTGCTAAGAGGCTAGCCTTTCACCAATATCTCACCTGATGGTAAGTGATGATGTGGTCAAAGATGTTGTTCAGGCTAACCTAGTATGACTGGCTCTCAAGGACAGCTGCCGGAACACACCGTTAGGAGCTTGGTGACGGATTTTCTACTTGAGGGTGGTAGCTAGCTAGGTGGGCATTCGGAAAATGCCCTGCCACCATGCAGTAACGATTTAACGTGCCCTCTGAAGCACGGAAGCGCTCAGTAGTTATGTCACTAGCGGTCACCCATCCAACTCCTGACCGCGGCGGATGGTGCTAAGCAAACTTCACTACGAGCGCTTCAACATTTTCTCATTGTAACTAAGGACTACCTTTTTGTTTGCGATACTAGTCCGGCTAAAGCTTCAACTTTTCAATGATCATTGAAAAGTTGAATTCTCTTGCGCCTACAATTAGATTCTTCGGTTCCTTACTGATTCTTGATGATGTATGTCACCTTTTGTCGAAGGCAATAAAAAAAAAGTTTATATTCGCCTCTATAGCCGATTATTTCGAAGCGCTCGTAGCGAAATTTGCTTAACCATTCTGAATCGATCAGCAAAGTTAAGCAACGTCCGCCGCGGTCATGACTTGGATGGGTGACCGCTGGTGACATTACTACTGAGCGCTTCCGTGCTTCGGCGGGCACGTTAAGCCGTCGGTCTCGGTTGTTGTCTTAGGATGGCAGTCGTTATAGCATGGTGGTAGGGCACTTTGCGAATGCCCGCCTGGCTAGCTACCACCCTCAAGTTGAAAATCTGTCGCCAAGCACCTAACAGTGTGTTCCAGCAGCTGTACTTGAGAGCCAGTAATTCTAGGTTAGCCTGAACAACATCTTCGACCACATCATCACTTACCATCAAGTGAGATAGTGGTCAAAGGCTAACCTATCAGGCATACAAAAAAAAAATATATGAAAAACTAACGCCCATGTATGGTGTTTACTATTATTAGATGTTGCCGTTTCGTTACTAAATTTATAAATAATTTGAAATATTGTCAGCTGTGGAAATGGAAACACAGTGAGCTTCATACACAACTTAGTAAACTAAATAAGACTACTTATTTTGACTTTTCTAATATGCACAACATTGCTAAGCTTTTGAAGAAATGATAGTGGAGGGCTAAGTAGTAGCTGTAGTGCTGTATATTATTCGTAGGAATATTTTAATAAAGGCATACCGCCGATTAACAAAAATATATTTACCTAATTACATTATGTGCGCGAAAAGACCCGTTAATCCTTAGAAGAATCGTTAATCCTTCTTTGAAAATGAATACAATTCGATATTTAAATTTTAAAAGATGTATTTTATAATTAAATGTCGAAAACTAACAAGTATTAGAACGTATTTCAACTTAGACATTAGTTATTGTGTAATACCCACTGAACCCGCCGCACAAGGGTCGAGTGGCATGCAGTCGGCTGTCTCCAGCCCCAAGCCTATTATTGGTCCGGGTTGGGTAATACCTCTCAGGCACGTTCCACCCACATGGGAACTGTTCAGAGTGGTGCTCCCACTGACTTATAGGTACTAAGCCTACTTACTGTGAAGCGATATAATGAACTCATTTATAAGGTTTTATTAAGCTTGTAGTGTAGCTTTATCGGCTAAGTTAAGAGAATTAAAAATCGCGTAGGTATTTCTTCATACCTAAAGAAAAACCTCTTTTCTACCCCTTAATATTGACGGATTACGATGTTCTTTTTCTTTATGTAATTAATATATTATTGACTAGGCTTGTACGTCTTATTTATTCCAGTTTTTTAAATCACTTTGAAGTTAGAAGCATATAAACCAAACATGTTTAAACTTTTAAGTCCGACAACAGGGAAGTGTTTTGACACAGCACTGTACTACCAAAATATAAATCGCTTCTCTGGCAAAATACTTGAAATTGAAAAGCTCTTAGATAAATATCCTTTTGATATATTATGCTTTACTGAAACATGGCTAAGAGCTGATACAATGTTATTTAATGTTAAGAATTTTAGTGTAGGCAGTGCGTTTAACAGATCATCTGCAGAAGGAGGAGGGTGTATTATTCTTGTAAAAAATAACTTAAAATTTAAAGAACGCCATGACTTAGTCAGATGTTCTGTTGAACGTGTCTGTGAAGTTGCTTGTGTGGAGGTGGACAGGCATCTTGTGTTGTGTGTATATCGACCACCTACAGATCAAGGTCATGCTCAAAATTTTGCAGAATTTTTATCCACTATGGAAAGTATACTGCAGAAAATCTCTTAATGCAGAAAACCCATATTTGTATGTGGTGATTTTAATATAGATATTTTAATGAATTCTAAAAATAAGACTGATCTTATTTCATTATTTAAGTCATTTAATTTGAAATTTCTGTTCTGTGAGCCCACTAGGATAACAGACACTTCATCTACCTGTATAGACAATATATACTCAAACTGTAAGATTAAAGAAAAGTTAATATTGAAAGGTGTTAGGTCTGATCATGAGGGCCTTGCGATAAAATTTGATGGAAATAGAGAAACAGAGAGGTATGAAGTTGAACATAGGCCGTTAACAACCAGTAGGCTAGAAACTCTTGGTACCAATATATAAGCTAAGCTTGGCATAACAAGTTTTTCTCACTGTGACCCGAATGACATCTACAATAACTTATTTTCTTTAGTAAATATTGAGTTTCAAAAAGTTTGTCCAAAAATAAATAAACAAATAAATGGAAAATTGAAGTTTGGTGATTGGGCAACTAGAGGTATTCGAAAAAGTAGAGATTATTTGTTTGATCTTTATCGCAGGAAAAATTTAACATCTTGCAAGCAGTTCCATGATTATGTTAGGAACTATTCAAAAACTTTTAAGTCTGTTTGCTTGTGTGCTAAATCTCTTTTTATTAGAGATAAAATTAGCAAGTCTAAAAATAAAATAAAAACCATTTGGAAGACTATAAATATTGAGACTGGTAAAAATAAACCTAGAGATTCAAGATATGTCTTAACTATTAATAAAAATCAAATCTCTGATCCAATACAAGTGGCGAATATATTTGAAATTTTTTTTTCTAACTTACCCCTAGAAGTCACTAAATCATTGGATTCTTGTCCCAATGTAGCAGAAGCCCTATTAAAACATAATTTTCCCTGCAAAACACCGGACTTTTCTTTTAGATACACGACAAATTTTGAAATTATAAAGACATTCAAAAGTTTAAACATAAAGAGTACTGAAGACTTGTGGGGTATGTCAGTTAAAGTGCCAGAGTCTATAATTTGCATTATCGCACCATACTTAGTAACAATATTCAATCTTTGTGTCGATAGAGGAAATTTCCCCGACTTAATGAAACTATGTAAAATCACTCCAATTTTTAAGTCGGGGGCTGCATCTGACCCTTGCAATTATAGACCTATTTCCATCTTACCTGTTCTGAGTAAAGTATTCGAAAAAATTATGCTCAAACAACTTTTATCTCATTTTAATGAGCATAATATATTGAATGAGAATCAGTTTGGTTTTACTAAGAGCAGATCCACTACAGATGCAGGTGTTCAATTGATGTCACATATACTTGAAGCCTGGGAGAGTTCACATGATGCTATTGGCGTATTTTGTGATCTTTCCAAGGCATTCGACTGTGTAGAACACTGCACTCTGATTCGTAAGCTTTCACACTATGGTATTCGTGGAAAAGCTTTGAATCTAATAGAGTCTTATCTGTCAAACAGGCTGCAGATGGTTGGAATAAATGGCAATACTTCTTCCGGGTCTTTGGTAAAAATAGGTGTACCGCAGGGATCAATTTTGGGACCTTTTCTGTTCCTAGCGTATATTAATGATCTGCCTTGCATGGTCAAAGATTTCTGCAATATTGTTTTATTCGCCGATGATACCTCTCTGATTTTTAAAGTAGATAGGAAAGATAGTGAACTCATTCATGTAAATAATGTGTTATCTATGATCTCTGAATGGTTCGCCGCTAATAATCTTCTCCTAAATTCAAAAAAGACCAAATGTTTAAAGTTTTCTTTACCAAATGTTCCTTATGTTGAACCAAACATTAAGCTTGGCTTAGATAAACTCTCTATTGACAAAGCGACAGTCTTTCTGGGAATCAAAGTGGACTCAACTTTACAGTGGGATCCACATATACATGATCTAGCCGGAAGACTTAGTTCTGCTGCATATGCAGTTTGTAAGATAAGACAGTTAACAAACGTAGCTACTGCACGGTTAGTTTATTTCGCGTACTTCCACAGTATTATGTCTTATGGTGTATTGCTGTGGGGAGCTGCTGCTGAGATAGAGACAATCTTTATCTTACAAAAGCGTGCAATTCGAGCCATATATGAAATGGATCCTATGGAATCTCTAAGGGATCTTTTTAAAGAAATTGATATATTAACTTTACCGAGTCTGTATATATTTGAAAATATTATGTATGTTCGGAAAAATTTGAGTAAATTTAAATTAAACAGTGACAAGTTAGTAATTGTATATATTATATCATTAACAAGTAGTTTTACGTGTCCCATTTTAAAATTGCAAAAATAAATAAGATAAATCTATTCAATTATGGTATTAAACTATTATTACTTCTATATGATGTATTTACCCTTGTGCTTTAAGTAACGTTTCATTAATTACCTATCTACTATATCGTATTTAGGTGTCACCATTTTTTATTCAATTTGTTTATAAAAAACGTCTATACTCCAGGTTCTCTTATAAAAAGCGGAGTTAAAACGCTAATAAGATTTTCGTCTCTATCAGTCCTTTAACAGTGCAATGAAAGTTATTTTAATTATGAAATATTTGCTATGAAAACCTCTGTAGGTACTCCATGATGTCCAAACGGTGCCAATCAGAGGTGCCAATAATAAGAATCATTAGGCAGTGACAGGACAGAAAGTTATATAATCCAGTCCATTAAATAATGTAAAATAATAACTGAAGCTTATAAAATCCGTGAGCAACTTGCTCATTATACACTCCGCTGATACGTGTAAACAACAAAAGAACAGTTAAAATTATTGGTTTTTGGTATCCATATCACCATTTTACGACCGTCATATAATATTAGTATATTATGATATTTATGATACAAGTGAGCTAAGTTGCTCATTATACACGACATGAGGCTGTGGGTTGCAGCCTGAGCCGTAGGCGAGGGCGAAAATCAGGGGAGTGTATAATGAGCAAGTTACTAACGAGTTTCATACGCAAGATTTAAACACCCTTGCGAGGAAAAAAAATTAAGCGCAAATGCGATACAAACATCAGACGAAAATTATGGAAAATATCTCGCAAGTTTTTTTTTGTTATACAACTTTTATGTCTTTTAAAGCTATAGCTAAATTGTACTATATACTATATATATATATATATATATATATATATATATATATATATATATTTTTTTTTTTTTTATACTGAACTGGGTAGCTCTTAGGCGTGTTTCGGCAACGGTCGCGTCGGTCCCGTTTGTTGTCTTATCTTATGATGGCAATCCATATAGTCGTAGCATGGTCATATCATTTTATGATTGCCAGCCTGGATAGCTACTACCGTCAAGTAGAAGTCGCCAAGCAATGGTGTGTTCCGGCTGCTTTCAGTAATTCTATTATATCTAAGTAAGCCTGAATAAAATCTAAAATCATCGACTACATCATCACTTACCTAACATTAGGTGAGATAGTGGTCACAGTGTAGTCTATCAGCTATAATAGTAGTTTATGCAACTGTCATATAATAGAGGGTATTAAAACATGAGTGTAGGTTTTTGAAACGAGCCCCAGGCGAGTTTCAAAATAAGATTACAAGAGTGTTTTAATACCTAATTAAATGCAGTTGCATACACTACTTTATTTAATCTCATGGCTATATAATTTTTTTTTACCTGTATTTCAACTCTCTGTGGCTATACGCTTTTCTTGATTTTTCTGGCAAAAGACTATTCATCAGTTTCGTAGCTGTTTCTAGAATGTCAGGTGGAGTTAAATCATCAGTATCGTGGGTGTTGCTTGACATTTTTGCTACTAAAGTTTTATCCAACAAAATATTACTCAAATTCGTATGTACGAAATAGCGCCAAAATGGAAAAAGTCTGTTATTGGTCTATTGGTTCGGAACCAGCGCAGCGCGTTGCGCGCGCATCTCACTCACCATAGATAATGTGTACCTAAATTGAATTGAAACCTCCTTGGTCGGGACACATTGTACTTTAATAATTAAAAAAATGTTTTAAAGCATTGTTTTGTTAGGAGAACAATGCTTTAATTTAACTTTTTAATTTTCTTAAAGAAGTATGTACATAAAATATGCCAATAAAAGTCTGTATTTCATTTCATAATTAGAATATTACCGAATGAGATTATATAAATAAATAAAAAAAATAGAAATTGGGTCCACATGCTTTCGTGCAGGTCGTATACCGTCGTATAGCTATTAAGCTATTAATTTACCAATTATTTAATGGCAAGCGTGCGTGCAGCGTGACAACCGATAACTAGATAGAAGTAATTAATGATAGTTAATGTTACAACTACATAGTGACTAATATAGAAGACATTAATTTGAATTTAATTACAATTATTTATTAAGTTATATTCACACAGCATAGGTACTAAATTTACCTAATGGTTTAATAAATTTAAAGTCGATGTGAAAAGCGCCTAGTATTTCTACCTGCGCAAAGGCGCGCCGTTGTTGTCTTGCGCTGTGCACAAGGTGTTAATTCAAAATTTTTAAAAATCATATTTATGTAAAATGTTATTCTCAGAGATTATGTATAAGTATTTATTGATATAGATTATTCGTACATTTACTTTTATTAAGGTATAGGAGGGCAACCGAGCTGGCGGCAGATGGCACACCTGGTGTCACGGTATGGTAAGTAAGTAAGAGCAATCAATCATCAACAATCAAAATTCAAAATTCAAATAATTCATATATTATGTAAAATGTTTGTCTCAGACAAAGATTATGTATAGGTAAGTATTTATTTATGTACATTTTTCGTACAAGGATTTTTATTAAGAGTTGTATCTGTTCCGAAATATAGCGCAATTGTTGTCATGTGAAGACATGACAATAATTGCGTTATTTGCGTTATACAGGAGTTTTTGGGAGAGTGGAGTATGGTATCCCCACCATACTCCATACAAAGACCGGAGGATATTTATCTTTTTTCACACTCTTTAACAAAGTGATTAAAATGCAGGAGACCAGTTAATAATTCTTCCAACCAAATGCCTAGGAATTTTACTATATTCTGCTGTGGGTTTATGGCATTTTCCCAAAGTAAATTAATATTAGGGATAATCCTTTTCTTTGAGAAAACTACACAGCTGCTTTTGTTGGCCGATATTGCTAATCCATGGTTAGCTAGCCAGTCACTAAGGTATTTTAGTGGAGTCATAGAACATATGGTGCAGTATTGAATTTAGTTTCTGCTTTCGATATCAGTTCAGTAGTTAGATAAAGGGCTTAATCATCTGCATATTGTAAACTCCTGACAAAAGGATAGCATACAGGTCTCAAGTGCTGTAGTGCATATAATGGGGCTGTATAGAATGGGGCTTAAGACTGGAGGACTATACAATTCTGAGGGACAAGAATGAGTTTTCAGTTTTTATTACAATACACCTTTGCATTATTAATATAATACTACGAATTAATTTAATGTGCGAACGAGTGGAACTTTTAATCGATACTCAATTATTGGATATCGATCCATTCTATACAAGTATTCCCAAGGCAAGGACGTGCATAACCCTATAGCTACTTTAATACTTAGAGTTTTATACTTGCATTTCTCTTAGAATAGTGTTTACTCGTTTTATTTGTAATATTGTTATTGTGCAGGTGCTAGGTTAACATGGTGACTTATAAAGTGTTCACATATACCTATTCTATTAAGTTTCTATCAGTGAAAACCTGTAATTGGCTTTCTGTTGTATTCACTCATTGTTATATATAGTTGTATAGCTGTTGGTTTTCCAAATATCAATCAATAAATAAAATTAAATAAGTTCATAAACAACAGATGATTTTTTTATACACCAGCTCCATTCTGAAAGGTTTTAGAACTGTGTTTTAATAGCTTACAGCTGGAGATTCTTTAATTTTCTACCATATGAGATGACTCTTCTTTCGTCCACTCTCCATTCACTCCTCAAACAAAACCATAGACAAGCTATAAGAACGAAAGAAAAGTTTTATTTAACTTTAGTAGAAACTATGCACGAAACTGTATATATTTTTTATGGGAATTCCCCGCCTACTCTAAAGTTTCTGTCTCTGTTTTACATTAATCTTAAAACACTCTTTTCATAATATCTTTAATTTTATTCAATTTTTAGCTCTATTTGTGTTAGGTACGTGTTGTTAGGTGTTCAAATCATATTGATTTAACAGCCATGCAAAACTCCAACCCCCCAGCTATCAACGTGACCACAAGATGAAACCTTAAACGATGAATATGACTCATATTATTATTATGCGTTTGATTAAAGATATTTAATTGATGAAATTATGTGTATTAATAACATTCTTTATTTTATTTGTAATCTACATAGCAGGTGATAAATTAAATTAAAAAATAACTTATTTTTTTCTTTTTGTATTGATTTAGCCCTTATTTTAATATTTTGGCCAAATCTAGCCCTAGTTAAATTCAATGGCTTGCCTCTAAACCTGTTTCTGAGTTGGCATCACTGGTAGTTTATTTATTTTAGTATAATCGTAGAAAGACTATTTTTACGAGCATAATTGTATTCTATCTGATCTATACACTGCCCCAGGCTTATGCCAAGTTAGGGTAATTTACCCTGGATTTAGAGTAAAATTAAGATGACGGGGTAATTGTTAGGGTGAAGAATTGTTTAGCGTGATTTTGAGAGTATTGGCGTTATTTGTAAATCAGAACGCGTTGTTTTCATTCCTCTTTCGAACATTCATTCAATCCATTCCTCACGTCAATACCTTCTCATGTCTTTGTCAATCAGTGTATTAAATTGCGTGCATAATAAGAATTGGTAAATTTAGATTTCCACTGTGAGTCCCTGGGCCGAAGTAAGGAAGAATGTTGACATAAGTTGTACCCCACATTTGGGAATATTTATAAGCTTGCCTACTCACTGTTATAATTGCCTATTTCTAATGATTCTATTGAAGCAATAGAGAAGCTTTTTATTTCCTCCTTTTTTAAAACAGAGCTCAGAAATGGGTTATCCTTAGAAATAGTGCGCTGTAGTATTGTGACAGATACAGTTTATATATTATTACAGCATAAAAAATGCTAAATTTGTTATATGGTCATATGTATTATGTATATCAGCTCAGCTAGAGATGTGAGACTAATGGAAAATAATAGATTTTTCTTTGCTCTATATAATCGACTTTCCAAAACACGATTTTATAAAAATATATAATCGATTTCTACCGAAAATATCGATTGGGCTTGTTTATTTAAAAATACATGCTTTTCATATTCCAATAATAAACCTAAGAGATTCATATTAACAATTTATCAGATTAAAAATCAAATAAAATTATATGAATACAAAATTACCGATACAACTAAGTTGTTTGTGTTATTTAGGCAATGTTCTTCTAAAATTTCAAGGTGAAATGAATTAGGAAACCACAACCAAATTTTAACAATATGTGCATTCTGACTAATTGTGCTGTCTATTGTGTATCCTTAAAATATATTATCTTCAGAAGTCTCATTATCATTAATGACTGGCCGCGATAGATAATGCATTATAATGCTTTTATCGGAGTTCAGAATTATGCCACTAAGTATATACTATACTATAATAATTAAAATGATCATTAAAAATCCTGAAGAACTACGTTTGGCCTCTAAAACTATAAATCTTTTTTTAATCTTCAAGTTTTTTTTCATCCATCGCATGGATAAGAGCTGTTTCTGTAAATAGATTTAAACACGTAATCTATATAATCGATTTACTAAAAATCGATTAATATTATAGTAAAAAATCGTAAAAAAAAAACGATTATAAGAAAATAATAATCGATTAAAATAAAAATCGATCTATTATTTTACAGCCCGTCGTTATGCGATGCGTGTAGGACGTAGGTATTGTAAAGAGCCTAGAGATCTGTGCTCTACGGTGTAGCGTCAAGTCGTGGATTTTTGGTAAAATTTTTCAAATTAAATTTAGCTTGATTAATTATTCATATTTTTAGACTAGAGTAGCTGCATTATAATATATTAGTATTAATATTATTTGTAGATTGGTATCTTAGCTTCATACTCATCAAGATGAATGAACCCCCTGATCCTGGTGGAACATTAGCTATTGTAAAACCCCCTTCTCCAGCCGCGTTTGAATCGATAACAATGTCTGTTGATGATCTGCCATACGAATCAGTAATTCGTAAGCGTTCGAAAGCGAAAAAAGCACGAAAGATTAATACAGATCATTCTCGTTCCGAGTCAGAGTCGTCCAATGACACACTCATATTAAAATCGGATGTAGTTCTCCAACCTGGTCAACACTCTCTCCCTGATTCAATTTCTTCTGTCAGAGATCCAAACACCCATATTGACCAACAAATAGCCCCATCTGTCCCTCTTCCTGATTCCCCTCGAGTTTCCCCACTCCAATCACAAAATTCTTATGTTCCAACTGGTCGTCAGTCATATGGCCCAAATGATCGTGGTCCATTTACGGTACATGTACACAGAAATAAATCCTCTCCAACTGCTGGCACCTCGTTACATCCGGTAACGTTTGGCAGATTTTTATTTAGTCGTTCCAGGGAGTTTGAAGGAGTTAGAGATGGTTCCATCAAAAGAGTTGGTCGCAATAGAATTTCTTTAGATTTTCACTCGGCTGCTTGTGCCAATAAATTTATGGATTCTCCGTCTTTATCTTATAATAAATTTAAAGCCTTCATTCCATCCTTCATTATAACGAGATTAGGCATTGTCCGTGGCATCCCAATCGATATGTCTCCCGAAGAAATTATGACATAAATGAAGGTTCCCAATGATTGTGGTTCCATAATTAAAGCTCGTCGTCTTAATTTTAAAGTTATCATAGAAAGATCTACACACTGGAAACCTTCCCAAACGGTCGTATTGACTTTTGTCTTTCCCTCACGAGTTTTTTTGGGTTATAATTCAATTCCTGTTGAGTTATACCCTTTACCTACCATACAATGTTTTCAATGCTGCAGATATTGCCACACCAAGACTCAATGCCGCTCAAAACCCACCTGTTTTAAATGTGGTCTAAACCATGTAGTAGATTCCTGTGAAAAAGGTGTTGATAGGGCAAAATGCATATGGTGCGATGGTAATCATTTCGCTACTAATAAATGTTGTCCGGAATATCAAAGGCAAAAAAATATAAAACTTGTCATGTCTGAAAAAGCTATATCGTATGCATGGAAGTAATAAGTACTACGTACAACGTAGTACTTATTACTTCCATGATCGTATGCTGAAGCTTTAAAAATGGTTCCTGTGTCTAAATCATCGTATGCTGAAATTGCCTCACCCTCTGTAACATCTTTTCCTTCGCAAAATTGCTCTTATAAAAATTTGACAATTGAACCATCTAAAGTTCATTATAGGAAAAAAGTTTCCAAAACTGTACATGTCTCTCCTCCTTCTCGTGTTGGGTATGATCGTGCTGCCCACTTAAACATAATAAGGAATGATTATGATGCTTCCTACCAAAATGGCAGTGCCCTCCCTAAAAATTCTGAGATGCCTTCTGTTCCTGAAATTATTGCAGAACTCCTAAAGCTTTTAAATTTGTTATCAACTGTTATTTGTAATTCTTCTTCCTCTTCCCCAAACTCTTTACCGTCCAACGATGCCTTCAACTTGAATACTCTCTTCTCTCTTAATGTTGTCTTAGGTTTTCGCGTTACCGTGGTCACGGGGTGACCCCGGTAACCGGTAACCCGGGCAGTCACCCCGTGACCACGATCACTGCAAAGTGTTTGAAACGTCGGGATAAAATAATGAAAAATATACGCGATTTAAACCGTTTAAAGTTGTTTAATTACTATCTCTTCTCTCTTTTCAAAAATGGATCCCTCCGACAGGATTCTCCAGTGGAACTGTCGTAGTTTAAAGAATAAAAAAATTGATTTAATATGTTTAATCAAGAAATACAAATCATGCATCCTGTCTTTCTCTGAGACATGCCTTAGACCTGATTCCCTTTTTAGGTTATCTGGCTATGTTGATGTACGAAGAAATCGACAGGATGGTTGTGGTGGTGTTGCTCTTTTTTTAAAAGATAATATGTAATTTTCCCCTATTTCAATTCCTTCTCAAATTGGCTTTGAAGCTGTGGCTGTCCGTACAAAATCTTTTGTAATAATTTCCTTACATATCTGCTCTCCTTCCATATCTGTTAACCGTACGCTTATCCCTGTTCTTAACTCACTTCCTAGACCTCTCCTAGTCCTTGGCGATCTTAATTTCCACCATACTGTTTGGGGCTGTGGTATTTCAGATTCTTCAGGAGTTTTTCTATTAGATTCCCTTGATACTCTCAGTCTGTGTATTCTTAATGATGGTTCTCCTACAAAAAGAACCCGCCCAAACGAATTTCCTAGTGCAGTTGATCTATCTCTCTGCTCTCCAGATCTTGCTTCTCTTATGTCATGGCACGTTCTGCTTTCAACTCATGGCAGTGATCATTGTCCTATTATTCTAAATATTTCACTAAATTTGGCTCCAACAGTCCATCGCAATTCACCTCTTCTTAAATATATTTTAAATGATAATGCTAACTGGGATAAATTTAATGAAATCGCAGAGATCAATATTTCTAAACTACCCGTGATTAAAATCAATAACATTAAAATTTGTTCGGAGGGCCTTGCTCTTTTAGATTGTGCTGAAATGTCTTTTTTTATATTAAAAAAAATATTTCGAGTAAAATACCTTCTCCTCCATGGTGGGATAAGGACTGCTCGGATGCAATTAAATTTCGTAATGAAACTGAAACTACCTTTTGCCTCTCCATGACAAAAGAGAACTTCATGCAATTGAACAAAGTGATTGCTAAATCAAAACGTCTCTTCCACTCCAAAAAATTCCATGGTTGGAAATCTTTTTGTTGCTTTATAGGCCCGCAAACTCCAGTATCAATTATTTGGAATAAAATTCATAGATATAGAAGAGCTTGGTGCCCTCCTCACCGTCGTTGTTGCCCGAGTCAGTCTTGGGCTGACTCGTTTATGGACAAATTAGCGCCTCAATATTGTCCTCTACCTGATGAACTTCCTTCACATTTTACCTTTAGTTCTAACGACGTTTTAGATCAGCCTTTTTCTATCGTAAAACTGAAAAACGTATTGAAATCGGTCAAAGATTCTGCTCCAGGTATGGATGGCATTCCTTATTCCTTTTTTTCTAAGGCTAGTGACTGTTTTCTTAATTATTATCTATGGTTTGTTAATTCTATCTTTGATTCTGGCTATGTACCTGATAGCTGGAAATCGCAATTTATTCTCAAATCCTATTCTCAAACCTAACAAAGATCCAGATGATCTATATTCTTACCGTCATCTGTTTTAGCTAAAATAGCTGAACACCTAATTAAAAATTGACTCGAGTGGTATGTTGAATATTATGAATTACTTGCAAAATCTCAGTATGGTTTTAGGAAAGGAAAAAGTACCATGGATAGTCTTAGTATATTCACTACAGGTATACTGAAACTGCGTTAAGCGGGCGCCCGCGCGGTTCCATACAAAAGTGCTCCGTGGCGGGGACCTGCGCGGGCGTCCGTCACAGGGAGGCGCGCCCCGCACCCACGCAACGGGGCCCGCCTCCGTGCGATGGAACCCGTCGCGGGGGCACGCGCGGTGCCCGCCAGCGGTAACACGCACGGGCTTGTTCAGTCAATCACGCTAGGTGATACGGGTCGCACGCACGTTCGAAGAAAATCAAGGACAATGTCTTTCGATACAGAAAGGGTAATTGTGGAAGTGCAGTGTCACCCTGCCATATGGGACCAGGCGAATGAACTGTATAAAGACCGAGATGCACGAACAGCGGCATGGGTAGCAATTTGCAAAGAATTGTTTGAAAATTTTGAAAATTTCAGCGAGGCGGAAAAAAAAACAACAGGTAAACATTTTTTACTAATATATTTTAGGTAAGTAGGTACTACATACTATTTGTGTTCTCAATGTATTGTGTAATTATAATAAATCTACGGGTAAGTATTGTTACTTATTGTACAAGGTTACTTTAGACTAAGCTAGAATTATATTAATTATTATTGTGTCATGTCTCGATACTTATCATCCCTGTTTAGTTTTGTCCACTAATACAACATTAGTTTTAGCTTACCCGAAACACGTGTCTAGTATTTTTATGTTCAGAGTCTATGTACAAAGCGACTGAACTGACTGAACGGCGCCTAGCGCCGTTATGACCTGTGTCGTACCTACGCGTATGATTTTGGGTAGGTACTGAGTGTCGCTTGGTGTCCAACTTTTAACCTTTTTTAAATATTTTTTGGACAAAATATAATGGTTTAAAAATTATTGTAATCGATTCAGTTACTTATTCTGAACAAACTATATTCAGGTTTTGCGTATACTAAAAATAATGTTGTATACCTAAAGTAAAGGATGGATGAACAAGTGTGCCTTTACTTCACACAGTGAGGGTCGAGGACGTCTTAAAAAATACTACGATCTTGCCACGACACCTTACCATCTGTGACGAAATAATCAGCGAATTTATCGCGTATTGTATACGCATCTCTTTGGGTGTTCCCAAACCCATAGTCGACGTCCCGAATATGGCGTGGCGTAATGACAACATCGTCGACATTATTGTCATCTTGTTTAGATCTAATAAAATTATGCAGAATACATATTGCTTTAACAAAACAAATGGCGTTCTCTTTTGAAACGTTTAAAGGACGATGAAGTATTCGAAATTTATTAGCCATGATACCAAAAGTTGATTCAATATAACGTCGCGCTCTTGTTAACCTATAATTAAATATTTTTTTCTTATGGTCCAAATTGAGAGCACGAGCATAAGGCCGCATGACATAGCTAGACAACCCAAATGCTTCATCTCCTACAACAACGTAGGGTATTGGTACGGTTGCTGCAGTATTGGTTGATTTATTGTTGTGTAGCACGGGTAACGCTTTAGCAGGAGGTATATCCAATAAGTTATCATTCATTTGTTGGAACAAGCGGCTTTGGGTGAAAATTGCAGAATCAGATTCTTTACCCTGTACCCCCACGTTTATGTAGGTAAATTCATAATTTGCGTTACACATTGCAAGTAGAACAATGGAATAATAATGCTTATAATTGTAGTAAAGTGAACCGCTGTGAGGAGGTCTTATAATACGTATATGTTTCCCGTCTATTGCACCAATACAGTTGGGAAAATGAGCTTGCGTCAAAAAACCATCTGCTATCTCTTCCCATCGCGCACGGGAAAACAATGGCATGCAGTCTTCCTTCAACCTTTCATTTATAATTTGACAGACTTCTTTCACTATTTTTCTGATTGTGGTTATTCCTGCCTGATACGCCAGATGTAGGTCCACGAAAGTATGTCCGCTTGTTAAGTACCTGTAATTTTTTTTTAATGTTTCAGTCACAAAAGTGCAATCACGATGGAAAACTGCAAGGGACACATATATGAAAGTGAAAGCAAGTAAAAAAAACTGAAATCAGGTTCAGGTGCTAAAACAGGCAAGAAATACATTTATTTTGAAATGTTAACCTTTTTAGATTCGAACTCAAGTTATGAAGCAGATGAATCTATAGAAAATCAGAGTGAAGATCAAGACTCATCAACAAATGCAAATAATAACATCTCAGTACCCAGCACCAGTACCGGAAATTCAAATCATGAACGTGCAAATAATAATACAGAGCCAGAATCATCACGAAAACGTAAACGCCAATCATCACCAACTCCTTTTGAAAAAGAATTGTTGCAGTGTGTAAAACAAAAAAATGTTGATGCTGATGACGAAGACTTGAATTTTTTTAAATCTTTAATTCCAACAGTCAAAAAATTTAATACATTTAAAAAATTATTATTTCGAACCAAAGTCTTAGAAGCTTTGATTGACATCGAAAAAGAAACAGTTATTACTCTGGATGATTTACCATCAATTAATATGGGTTTATCAGAAACGCAAAATACAATTAGCACAATTGATTTAAGATCACTTAATATCGGAACAGAAACTCAAAACACAGACACAACAGAAGATTAATTAGAATTATATGAGAATGAAGACTTCAAGAATATGATTAAGACTGCTCTAGACTGCTTTAGTAAGTACTGGTATTAATAATAAATAATACCTTTAAAGAATGTCTCATTGATGGTGGGTAATGTTAATCGAAACTGGATACTTTTTGGGACAAATATATTTTTTTGTCTAAATTTTATGATACTTTAGAAAATGTGTTTGCCTCATTAAGTATCGACTTAATCTAAAGAAAATTATCCTCTTTCAATGCGACACCCTGAATAAGTAAAAAGAATGTTATTACATTGTGATTCGGTATACACTATCTGTATAGAAAAAAAAGATGATAAAATTAGTATTGTAGTAAAAAATATGTTATTTTGATTCATAAGAAAAGAAATAATGTTAATTAGTAATAATGTACGAGTAAAAGGCTGTGATTATAAAAGTGATTTAAGAGCAAAGAAATACTTAATTTTAATTAGTAATAATAATATTAAGAATATACGAGTAAAAAACTGTGATTATAATTGTGATTAATGAGCAAAGAAATAATGTTAATTAGTATAAGCAAAAATAAAGATGATGAAGAACAAATTATAATTGTTTACTTACCGTAATGTTATTGCCAGCCTTTCCATTGGTGATATGACTGATACAGATCTTACTTTTAAATTGTTGATCTTGAAATATGGTTCCAGTTTCGAAAATAATTCGTCATAGAACTGTACCGAAACTTTAAAATATTTGTAAAATGAGTTATCATTTTCTCTTAATTTACTGAACTTTACAACAAATTCCCTGCACAGCAACCTAGATTCAATAAACGGGCTTACTGGCTGTCGTTTTTTTTTTGCTAGTCGTCGTTTTGCTACGTAATAATATATTAAGTTCTCCATCGACACGACTATACATGCACACCGTTAAAATTGAACTAGCGGCACTGCGTAAATAAAATAATCCGGTCTCCGCGACGGGGACCGTCGCGTTCCCACGGAGCCCACCCGCGTGTCCACGCGCGTAGACACGCGACGGCTGCCCGTCGCGGGAGCCCGCTTAACGCAGTTTCAGGCCTAAGGCTTGGTTTTTCTCGTAGCGAATCTATTGTCGGAGCTTTCCTTGATATATCTGCTGCTTACGATAATGTCCAACTTTCAATTCTAAAAAATAAAAAATATTTTAGTATGAACTGTTGTTGCGTGCTGTTTAGTGGAAGCTTGGGATATAGGAAAACATAACAGAAAAAATAAATGGAGATAATAAATATAAAGAAAACTAGATTTGTTATGACACATATACCTTTTTATTTTTCATTACTCTTGACATATCAAGCACAAACCATAACTATCTTCTTTTATCTAAATTCAAACTTCAATTGCCAGTGCTGGTGTCATCGAGGTCAGTTCTAACACTCTCCCTCATTGAAGATTTCTCAAATAATACGCAGAGGAAGAAACATTCCAAATGCTTCTCTTAAGCCAGTAAACTTAGGCTTAGGCAAACCCTTTGTCATAATATCTGCAAGTTGGTTTGAAGTGCTTACCCTTTTAACCTTAATTGCATTTTGAAGAACCATTTCTCTTACAAAGAAATGCCTAATTCTTATATGTTACGTCATAGTCAAGACCTTTTCTTTGTCGGAAAACTTGAGCGACTAAACGTGCTTTAAATCTTTCGACAGAGCCATCTGGATTTCCTTTTACTTTAAATATCCATTTGCATGGTATCGCTTTTCTTCCTTGCGGCAGATCTTGTAAAGTCCATGTACCATGATCTCGGAGAGAGTTTATCTCAGACTTCATAGCATTTATCCACTCTTTCCTTTCATTACTGTTTATGGCTTCTCGGTACGACTGTGGTTCATTCACAGTACTACTTAATACTGAAGAAACGTAACTGTCGAGTTGTTTTGGACGTTGAAGAGTAGACCTGTCGCGTAGATCGTACCTTGAAGGTGCGGGTTCATCTTCGGTATCAAGAAATTCATCATCGGGTTCGTTAACTAGAGCGTCGATGATTTTATCTACATCAGTTTTCTCTTCATCTATATTATCTCCCTCAAACTCGAACTGTTCTAAGTTCATGTCTTGACTTAACTCATTCGTTAAATGTTCTTCTCCTTGATGAGCCCTGCTACCGTTACTAACTCCCTCAGTTTCAATAGAAGGATTAAGAGGTACGCTTTCTGGCAACACTTTAAACTCGTATTCGTTTGGTTTTGTGTCTTGCTTTTCAAAAACTTTTCTTACCTCTAATCTAGGTAGCGGCTTCTCATCAAATTGGACATCTCGTGCTCTTACAAGCCGATTTTTAGTACCTTCTGTTACCCAAATACGATAACCATCGTCGTCATATCCTACTAAAATGCCCTTTACGATTTCTTATGTAATTTCCTCCTCTTTTGTTTTGGAATATGAACACGTACTGCCGATTACACGTAGTTACTTGACGTTCATTTTCTTACCAAACCAGAGTTCGTAGGGCGTTTTACCTTCTACACGAGTTGGACCAGTTCTGTTTAGTATGTATGCAGCTGTATTCACAAGTTCTGCCCATAGGCACTGTGGCAGTGTCTCGTTTGCATACATAAGTGTTCTGGCAGTTTCAACTAGTGTTCTGTTTTCACGCTCGCTGCAGCCATTCTGTTCCTGCGTATACGGCATTGTTAGTCTTTGTCTTTTACCACTTCGAGCTAGAATATCTCTTACATTCTTATTATCAAATTCTCCTCAGTTATCGCTTAGGATAATTTTGATAACGTGCCCGTTAGTTTTTGCTTCAACAATCATCTGTTCTACAATATTTACATTCTTCTGACTTCTCTTTCAAAAAGTAAACGTATCTAAAACTTGTATAATCATCTTTAAAAAGCAAAAAATATCGATAGTTAGACATCGAGTTGGGAAACGGTCCACATACATCGCTATATGTACCAATTCTCCTGGAAGGGAGGCTTTGTCTCTCGTTCCAAATTTTAGTCTATGAGACTTTCCAAACATACAGCCTTCACAGAGGTCGTGTTCAACTGGAAGGTCAATTCCTAGTTCACTTTTGATGAAAGTTCTAACATGTCTTTTATTTTGATGGCCAAGTCTTTCATGGTACAATTGAGTTTCTGATGTCATGAATACTTCTAATTGCCTAAATGGTTTTATATTTTTAACATTAAGTTTGTACAAACCACTATTTTGACTTCGTTCGCCAACAATTTTAAGCTCTCCGTTTATAGACATTCTGCATACCTTTGGAGTTCGAGAATTCGCTATTCTGGTTCTTATCATGTGTAGCTAAGACAGAGAATAAGTTCTTTTGAATTGATGGAACATACCACACATCTTGAAGAGTTATTGGTACTGTTTTACCTTTAACATCAGCTTCAATCATAATCGATCCCTTTTCTTTCACTTGAATTGTCTTTCCGTTCGCTGTTGTCACTGTATATGACTCGTCGAATTTCTCGAAACTTTGAAAGAGGTCGCTTCTATTTGTAATGTGGCTCGTGGCTACATTGTCAACATACCAGTTATTCTTGTCACATTCTGCAGTAAAATTCCCATTTTCTGTCTGTCATGTTTGCGCCTTGACTGGTAGAAGGAAGGCTATTACTTTTTGGTGGTCATCGTTACGTATCCACTTTTGTCAATTTTTTACACGGTGACCAATTTCTGAGCAATAATTGCATTTTAACCTCTTGTCCTTCACTTTGTTCTTGATGTGCTTCTGCGTACTCGTATTAGCAGTCAGAGCTTCCTGTTCAGGTACTTTTTTATTTGACAAAGCTCTCTCATAAGCACATAAGTGGCTGGTTAAATTATCAATAGTTCTGTCAGTTTTAGGTATTAAGAGCCAGCTGCTTCTAAATGAAAAATATTCGTCGCCGAGTGTATCCAAAATTTTACACACCAACAAAAGTTCTGGTAACTCCTTCTCGTCTTGGTATAACTTCCGGTTTAACTCAGACCATATATTTTTCAGTTTACACATATGTGTCGCAATGTCGTCATCTGGGTCTCTTTTCAGTCCGAAAAATGTCATACAAAAATTATAAGTACGACTTGTCTTCAGATGTACCTCCAAACAGTGTGTAATTCTAACCATACTTCGTTGGCGCTTGTAAATCGCATGACTTTGCGTAGTGTGTCTTCACTCATATTTGTGGTAAGTAGGAGAAGAGCGTTGCTATCAGCTTTGACAAATCTGACTAGTTCACATTTGTATAACTTTATATCTATGTCACCTGCTCCATCTTGTACACAATCTGGTCTTTTAAGTTTTCCATCGACTACATCCATAGCATCTTCAATGCTTCGTAAAAGAATGCATATTTTATACCTCCAAGTTGACCAATTGACTTTTCCTTCAAGTACCTAGTCAGATTTGAATTTTTCCCGATATATTTTCCATTTTTGCTAGGGACATAACCTGTTGTTGCGTGCTGTTTAGTGGAAGCTTGGGATATAGGAAAACATAATAGAAAAAATAAATGGAGATAATAAATATAAAGAAAACTAGATTTGTTATGACTTGACACATATATACCTTTTTATTTTTCATTACTCTTGACCAATGACAAAAGAAAGAAGAGGACTAGAAATATATCACCTATATATTAGTACGTTATAGAAATACGATGCATTTCAACACAGAAATAAAAAAAAGTGTATGCATTTCACTCCCACGCATGTGATTGTATTAATGTAACAAGAGACAACATTACTTTTACAGCTTTCTAAAATTGCAACAATAACATATGACGTCACTTTGGTCATGCCCATCGGCCAACCCGCCATCTTAGTTTCTGGTTGTTGAGTAGAACTAGAGATGGACATTTAAAATATACATCGATGTTTTTTCCGATGTAATGCATCGATCGGTTGCATCGATGTTAATAAGATGTATTAATACACACATCGATGTTACTAAAACATCATTAAGTAAATTTTCTATAAATAATTGACTTTTATTTAAAATCATTTTTTGATTAATATTTGATATCTGTACTGTTGATTAAATTTGAAATTATACTGAAATTTTATAATTTTCCTTTACTTTTGCCATATTGTTTTCAGTCGCTAAATTTCCTCCTTGAAGAATTGATCTCTCGAATTGTCTTGCTACAATTATTACTTATAATAAAAAAATTGAAAATCTCGAAAATAATGATTGAATTAGATCTGAGCGATCACCTTTTTTAGGGATAGGGTGCACCAAAGCCATCTTCCATGGTTTTGGAACACCGCCTGATGAGTAGAGGAGCTGGAAAATGTCTATTACAGTAACAGTGCCAATCTACTTCCTTGACACTGCACTAACCTCGTAACTCCGGAACAGTTTGTTATGTCTCTTTGGCTCTTTAATCCGAAACACAGTAGTGTTTGCACAATACTGCTTTTGGCCAGAATATCTGACACTGCGGTGGTACCCCCTTAGCCTCTTGATTGAGACTACCACCAAGTTGTCACCCATTATAAATTGTATTGTAGAGTTTTATACTCCTGATACCTACTTATTTTGAATTTGGCGCTGCTACGTGAGAGCGCACTCTAAGTGCAACTTTTCATACTGCAACGTATTTCATAATCATAAGGTAAGCGTTCAGTTGCAAGCAACTCGACTGATCAAACCTCTGAAGCATAGAAAAATGCACTAGGTATCTCTAAAAGTTACAACTGTCTTATTTTAAGGCGAACAATTTAAATTTACAAGTAATTATTTGTAGTTAAGTAATAAAGTAGTAGTACTTCCTATTTCGGTGGATAAGGATGTCAAAAGATAAGAACTCAAGAGTACTTTGTTATATAAGATAAAATAATATTATTATGTACATCCCTACTGTGATGATTTTGACATTATGATCGATTAATTGAACTTGTAATAAATAACGAGTAATTATTTACACTCATGAACAACACTGGGATATGGGCGGAGCCGACGACATTTTACTTTCTGTTTTGACACTCGATACGACCATAAACTTCATGTCCTCTTCTATCTTTTGTCATTGCTCGTGACAGATCAAGCACAAACCTTAACTATCTTCTTTTATCTAAATTCAAACTTCAATTGCCAGTGCTGGTGTCATCGAGGTCAGTTCACATGAACCTTTTGATGGAGAGATTTATATTTTTCCGCTGTGACAATCCTTTTATTTCATCGAGTAGAGTTATCTCATGGACATATATCTATGGACCGGAAATACCTATAAAATAAACGTGTATACCTACAACATGAAGGGGCAAATTAAATGGCTGCGATCTTAAGAGTTGCTTTCTTCCAATTATAACTTGTTTATCGATATCGATGTTCATACAGTTATCAATATAACTATACAACTATATAATTATAACAAAACATACACAATCTTCCAATTTCAATTGGATTGGTTAATTGATTTGGCGCTTAGAAATGATCGCATCCGATTGGTCACATCAAGGTAATGTAGTTGCGCCGCATGATCCTTTTTACAAGCTTTTATTTTTCAAACACGCCCGCCGTGAAAATGTTCTGCTTATTTTGAGCTTGATATACATTATTTTTTACATATTTATTCGTAGCATACAGAACAGGGCATCACAGGCCAAATAATAATACTCATCTATAGGTATATATGTATGTAATATTTCTTACAATAGAATTTATTCTGATGCCACAGAATATCTAACTTCAGAAAATTAATGAACGTGTAAAAAACAAGCCGAGTATTAGTGTGATGATTGTAAAATGAACAATATGATGATTTGCGTGGTTAAATTATGCCACAACCCAACCAAGAAACAAAATGTAATTTATATATTTCAATATAGTAAAGTCGTCTAAGAATAGGTACTAGCTTTTTTATATAACGGAGGTGAATGATAACAAACTTTTGAAATACCTACTAGAAGAAGTTTTTTAATCGGTCCGGAGATTTCTTATATTTCACTGACAAAATAAATAAACAAACTCTCACTAAAATGTTGATACATATAGTAACCTTTTTTAATACAATTTACTTTAAATACTTTTTCAATTACAGATTGGCTAGCATTGGGCCCCAATCTCATCTCTTGGTATATCATAAGAGACGTGGGTAATAATGATTTTCATGCTAAGTCGAGAGGGGGAACTGGTACTCATATACTACTTGAGGGTTAGAAGCTAGCCAACTCAACACTTTGTTTTTTTTTTTAATACATAGCTTTAATGAAGAATATCCATCATCACGTTGGCTGTAGGAGTAGGAATTCCGACAGAGCTTTAAAAGTGTAAAAAGAAAAGTGAAAATAAGTTAAAAACATTACGATGAATAAGCTTAATACAATATCGATAAAAATCATCGATATATTTTTTCAAATCCATACTTATCTCTAATACACGAAACCGGGCAAATAAAATGACGAAATGTGGCATGTGCTGTCAAGATTGTGTCGTCATCACAAAATGTTTCCGAATTATGTAGTGACAAACGTTTCCCCATGTCTTTCCACTTAAGACATTTCTACTGAGTTAAAAAGAGATATAGTGTCATTTGCTATTGTGGCGTCGATATTATATATATGTGTATAACCTACCGTATGTATAGAACAATAGTTCCTATCCCTAGGTTTCATACATCCATGAGTTATCCGGGGGTGCGTTCCTCCTACCCGTCGGCCAAGACAAATTATGGTCTAAACGCAGATATACGCCGTTTCAGCACTCTAATCGAACTTAATTTGATCCTGTCAAGATTTGATCATACCCGTTCCGGGCGACCTGTCAGAGCAAATTTTGATCTGCCTGGCCAAATTTTTACTACCTTTTGAATAGGCCAAATCTTGGCCAGCTGTCAAATGTGACAGATTCTACAATAAATAATAGATTTTGTACAAGCTAAGCCAAGGATTAGTGGCATACTATGTTAACATTGCTTAATTAAGTATTATGCCCCATTTATTAAAAATGTAGACTGTATTTTATCACCTAAAAACATCGCTGTCAATTCCATATTTTGAAAGGAGCTTTATAGGTCGTTCCAGGTGCCTTGGAGCAAATATTGCTCGACCAACATTTACTGGAACGCGCCCCGGGGTGCGTTCATCCTACCCGTCGGCCAAGACAAATTATGGTCTAAACGCAGATATACGCCGTTCCAGCACTCTAATCGATCTTAATTTGATCCTGTCAAGATTTGATCATACCCGTTCCGGGCGACCTGTCAGAGCAAATTTTGATCTGCCTGGCCAAATTTTTACTACCTTTTGAATCGGCCAAATCTTGGCCAGCTGTCAAATGTGACAGATTCTACAATAAATAATAGATTTTGTACAAGCTAAGCCAAGGATTAGTGGCATACTATATTAACATTGCTTAATTACGTATTATGCCCATTTATTAAAAATGTAGACTGTATTTTATCACCTAAAAACATCGCTGTCAATTCCATATTTTGAAAGGAGCTTTATAGGTCGTTCCAGGTGCCTTAGAGCAAATATTGCTCGACCAACATTTACTGGAACGCGCCCCTGGCGTGGTGCGCTGGAACAAATGTCAATTTGACAATTGCCACAATAAAAAAAAAAAAGGTATTGTAAAATAGTAAATATTGATTTTGATTGTTCATGTTGACGTACATTTTGTGCATACTTATTTTACATATTTTTATCTTCGTATAAAGTATGCTTGTTATGAAGATATGAAGCATTCATCATATTTCTAAACTGGTCAAACAGTTCAAATCTTTGAATCTCATTAGCTCGAAGGCCGAATATGAACCTCGACGAAAAACTCGAAATGGCTAACATTCACACGTTTTTAATCACTGCGTTCTCTCTCCTGTTGATCTACGACGTCTACTTCACCAGTTATCCAGCAGTAGTACGCATCGAAAACCCAAAATTCAGCCTTTTGGGGCCTTACAACACCACTCAGGTAAAAACAAGTGATGTTTACGATCAGCTGATAGATATCAAGAAATTTTCATTCAAAATTAACCCACAGCCTTGTAAAGATTATGCTGCTGGCATATTACTTGTTATAATCATAGCTTCGAATCCTAGCAACTACGAAAACCGTATGGTGATACGCAATACTTGGGGGAAGTCGGTTGATTCAACTAAGGTGGTGTTCCTGTTGGGTGAGACTGGAAATTCGACAGTAACTCAGAAAATTCATCATGAGAGTAAAATTTTCGGAGATGTGGTGCAAGGGAATTACATTGATGCATACAGGAACATGACATACAAGCATGTCATGGGTTTAAAATGGGTGTCTCATCATTGTCCAACGGCTAAGTATGTTCTGAAGACTGATGATGATATTGTCGTGAATATAAGAGAGATGAGGAGATTTTTAGCCAAGGAGTTGTCACCTTGGGGAGCTAAAGGTCTGATTGCATGTCAGGTCTTAGAGCATGCTCAGGCACAAAGGTCTGAAAAATCCAAATGGAAAGTGACTACCGGAGAATATGGACTGCATTATTATCCCACATATTGTGCAGGTTTGTCACTTTTTTAGCGTCATACAGAGCCTAAATTACCAACAATAATGAGGTAAAATTCTCATGAGTTTCACACAGTATTAAATGTTATATACTAACCAACAATAACTCATCTTGGGGATTGAATATGTCAACCCAGGTTTTGAGCATGTCAGATACTCATCATCAGGGCGAGGGTGCAGCTGAGTCTGCTAGCCCAAATGTGAGTTTTTTTGCTGCTTATGGTGCATTCGTTTTGGCTCGGTTGCGTTTGTAGCAGTTTCAAAAGTGGCATTTGTATCTTAGCGTTCGGAAAGAAGCTTCTGCTATTTTTGACCACCAATGACTGTATGCTATCCGAACGTCTACTTATTTTGACAACCGCTGAAACCCTAAATAACGTTTTCTGGAACTGCAGCTAAAGATATAGGTGCAACAACTGAAGCCAAAGATATAGGTCTGTAATTAAATCTGCAGGAGGCATCGCCAGTTCTATTCATTATGATAGGAACAACAATATTTCTCATAAAATGTTAGCTGTCAAAAAACGATCCCACGGTAAGCCGTGGGTCAAAATTAGCACTTTTCTCTGTCATTTGTAGCGTTTTCAAAGCTATCCGAACGGTGAGCGAAAACGATATTTATGATCATGAAGTCCCTATCCGAACGCCCTGTGTGATCATTTGTAGCGTTTGTGAGTGTTATTTTTGGAACTGATAGGCTATCCGAACGCCCTATTAGTGTATAACATTTAATAATATATTTATAGCTTTGAAACTGGGGCATTGTTAAAATTACCAGTATATATATGAACTTTAATCTCATGATGAATTACTGGTAAATTTGAGTATTTTTATCTGTAATTTTAATATTAAATGGAAATTTATACATTATATCTGTCATAGAAATTTTATTCAACTTCTATCACCATTATTCAAGTACATTGAAGTGCCATATTTTTACCACTGCATTGTTAATGTACTTGTGTAGAAGTACAAGAAATTTAAATAGTTATACCATTAAGTATAACTAATCCCTGATAATATTACCTGTACAAGATTGCATCAATAGTATTTATCCTATAGAGAGTAGGTGTTCTGTTGTGTCAATGTCAATATCCGAATCACATCATGACTCTTAAGTCCATTGATCATTTGTGATATCCTATATTACTATTTATTATGAAAGTAGATGCTATACCACAAGCACATTTCGCCAAACGTTTTGTTGATGGCGCTACAAACTGTGAGTAGGAAATTGGTTACTTTTTGTATGGTATTGTGACAGATAACAACTTTGGCCCACCTGATTAAGCAGTAAGCTCTGCATTTGCATTTAGTCACAAAAGACGAACTGTACTATTCCCATCACCCTGATACATGCAGTCGTTAAGGTTGTGCCGTACATAAATTGCCTCTCAAAAACCCCATAAAGCTTGGTATTGTCGAGACCTATGGGTAAAATGCTATTTTATATTGAAATTTTGTGCTTTTTTCTTTGGTTCCTTAAACCTGAAAACACGATTGGAAAAAAAACCTCGATAGAAAAAAATTATGAAAAATGTGTGTTTTACACACGTTTTGTTATTTATATCACAAACTCGTTGATAATACAAGATGATTTTTGCTTTGATAAATAGAGAATAACTATTCCCTTAGTTCCTTAAACCAATTATACTATTAAATGTGTACTTTTCTCATAATTAACAATTATATGATATGGCGCTTTTGACCTTTTTAAAATGCTGTAGTTGCTAATCGCATTGGCAATCTGTCCCTTTCGTAAGCGTTCGTTATCCATTGCATGCTTTTTCTTTCTATCTTTAGTCAGTATGCCCCGGCATTCCTGCGAGGCGGACGTATTGTTCGGCTTCCTGCCACCGCGTTCCAAATAATTTACGTAGTTTTGTCTGTGTTTATTAACTAACATGATACTAGTATTATATTTTTTGTGCCGGTGACGATGAGAAAACCAAGAAAATTTGGTCCTATAGTCTGTTTCAAATCCTCTGCGAAACTCGGCCATTGACCTTTGAGCGGACTGCAGCGACTCTCAACCTTACCGCCTCTGATCGACCTTGTCTCGGACACTACCTTGTACCACGAAACGCGCTTAAACGCATAAACGACAAGGAAGTGATGCATAATTGTATGGAAAGCGATATCTATCGCTTTTTTCGGCGCTTACATAATACCGGGGGAGCAATGCACGAGTTTCTCAGGGGATTTGAAACAGACTATATAAAAAATATTTAAAAGAGAGGGCCAGTAAATAATAATATAATAATAATAATTTATTTCAGTTATTAAACCATAAAATGTACATTCAAACATATAATTAATATCATATCAAAATACCTTAAAATCAAATACCTAATCACATTATAACGGTCATTAAAATATTAGTGAAATCGTAATCAAGGGTTAGTAAAATCAAATATAATTATTAGTAGTATTGCAATAAATAATAATAGTACAATAAGTCAAAGTATGTGATAATGTCAAATAAAAATTATGATTTAATGAGAAAGAAAAAGAAGTAAGTATACCTACGTACCTATTTGTATTTTTTTTAACTTCCTATATGTCCTAAAACCTTCTCAGTTATTCTTTGAATATTTTTTGTGCTGGTTCAAGTGGTCTGGTGTTAGTATTTATGAAGATTGGAATGCAATACCTACTTATGGGTAGGTAAGTTAACTTTTCCTATAATTACCTTCCTATACCTACTTATGTTCTACTAAATTCTTTACAGAAACCAAAACGCTTCGTCCATTGAGCTAGTGAATGTGACCGATGCTGCTCTAGCACAAGATAGCGTGGATAACGCACGGGCGGCGTCATCTGATCGCTGTGATCATGCGACGATGGGGTCGTTGACCTGTCTGCCAGAACAAAATAGATAGTACGGTGACGACTTTGGCAATCAAAAATCGGAACTGTACCATACAAGGTTGGTAACTAGCCTGGTATTTGTACTTACCTTCTACGAACCACCTACAGAATAAAATTTAGAACCATATATAATTATATATATATCTAAATGCCGCCTTGTGTGATTGTTCATATAAGTACTTACCTACCTGACTTACCCCTGCGGTTTTACCCCTGCCCTATCAACAATTTTATTATGCTAATGGATATTTTCTGGGATAAAAAGATCTATAAGGTATTCAGATACTAATATCTACCAAATCTATGTTAGGTTGGTGCATACCTGTACAAATCTTGACCAAGATTCGTTCAGCCATATTATGTAGGTATGTAACTACACAGAGAAGATTATAACATAAGTACTGAGGTATCTAAGCTTACTCATTATAAAACTTGGTTTTTTACAGCTAGCACCTGTTGGTGTTGTCGAGGATGCTACCCGGACTAGGCCTAGAACTATTCCTGCCTCTCATGGACTGCTGACGGAACACACTGTTAGGAGCTTGGCAATACATTTCTCTACTTTGGGGTGGTTACACAAACTGTTATGCGTACTGCACGTACCTATCCTACTTAATATTATGATATTACTTATGTAGAAAATAGGTAAGTAAGTACCTATGTAAGTTTACTACTAACATCTATACCTATCTATTATCTATGCTATAAAAATAATATTCAGAAATCAAATTGATTAATTTATTGAGCTCGTGAATGTGAGTTACGAGCTGGTGTATTCCACTTCGATCCCACGAAGAGATACCACATGGTAACAGTTATATTTTTTATTCATTTTCTTTTCCGTTCTGATCCCACTTATAATTTAAAATGGGATCCGTAAATTTTTAATTATTTTACTATTCCGTTCTGATCCCACCTACTCTTTAATATATTTAGGCACTTAATTATTACGGTTTGCAAGATAAGTTTCACAAAAATAATATTTAGTAACTAATTTTCAAAGTACCAAGAGGGCAAAAGTATTAAGAAGTCATATATACTACTTTGCATATTTGCTAGAAATCTACACTAATATTATAAAGAGGAAAACTTTGTTTGTATGTTTGTTTGGTTGTAATGAATAGGCTCAAAAACTACTAAGCCGATTTTAAAAATTTTTTCACTATTCGAAAGCTACATTATCCATGAGTAACATAGACTAAATTTTATTTTGGAAAATAAAAGGGTTTCGTAAAATATTTGGGTTTTTCGGACACAAGGTGTAAAAAATCAACCAGAAAAGGACTTATTTTGCGTACGCTGCCTAAACCATAAATTAAAGAACCATAAAGTGCTGTAATTAATTTTAGATCTTATAAATATCTACAAAAAAGTCCGCGACAAACTATACATATCTGTCAAGTGAGGCACAACAACCATTAAATAAAACTTCAAACCGTGTTAAATAAAACTTCAAAATTCTCACCGCACCAGTATGGTATAGGTAGGTAATAATGAATAAGCATAAAAATAAGCAAGAACAAGGTTATTTGGAATAATTTTTTACGAAAGAAAAGGTTATTTTTCGTTAACCATAAAAGATATATATACTGTCGCGGACTTTTTTGTAGATAATGATGAATACTATAAATATGTAGAACATATTTTTTATGTATCATCAATACTTTTCGCAGCGCATGCGAAATAATGTTATTTTATGAAAAATAATCAGTACTCATTACAAAAATACAAATATATTGGTTTCTGATATTTACGCAAACATTACAAACATACAAAAAATATATTTCTGGCGTTCGTTCTATCTCTGACCCTTATGTGACGCAAACGAAGTTGCGCGGGCCGGCTAGTTTATTATAAAATTGTTCTCATTGTTCTTAACTAGTTACTTAGTATATCAATTGAATACAGTGATACCCCGAACTTACGCGGTAGGTGGGTCCGAGCGATTGTCGTGTAAGTTGAATTCGCGTAAGTCCCCCGACTTACGCGAATTCAACTTACACGACTTCAAACTTCAACTTTGCATATAAATATATATAAAGTATGTTTAATCGGGACCAGAGTTAAGAGAAAACTATGATTTAGAAGTAAAATGTTGAATGAAGTGTAAGACAATAAAAAAATTTACATTGTTATGAATAAAGAATCCTAAACCAAAGTTATTTTGATGTCGAAGGCTTCATATATTCTAAAAATGTTGCCTGAATAGTTAAATTTTTCTTCTTCTCACGCAAAATTTCTTCGTAGCGTACCAGTAAGTTTTTTATTCCCTGTTTTGTAGTAAAAACGCATTCTTCATTAGAATCTATTTTTTCTAAAATTTTCAACCCCTTTTCAATTGAATTGAGTGCTTTTGTTAAGTTTGCAATTCCGGTATGTCAAATTTATTTGCCAATTCACAAATTTTAATTTTTGCTTCAATATAATAGTCAGTTAACACTCCAAAAGCTGTGTTTTTCTTTTCTTGTTAACTCAAATTACTCATTTTTCGTTCTTTTAGATGACATAAATAGAGATTATAAGTAAAATGCACTGCGCACGTAGAACAGTTCCCCGTGGAACACGTTAAACCTGTCGCAAACTGAACACTGAGAGGGTGGAGCGAGAGAACTGATGCGCGCGGCAATCAAAATGAAAAACCGCGTTTCTCCGAATTCGCGTAAAACGGGGTAGCGTAAGTCGGGGTATTACTGTATTTCAAACTCAACAAGATGACATAGATTACACTCGTGCTGTAAAGATACCTATAAAATATTTTTTTCAAATGGTTAAAGCAAATATACCAGAATGGCAGCCAGAAGAATATATAACAAACTTTAAAATAGCAGCTATGAATGCTATATCGTCGGTGTTTTCATCAGTTGAAGTAAAAAAATGTTACTTCCATTTCTAACAGAGTGTGCGGAAGAAAGGAAAGTCACTAAATCTAACAAAATAAAAAGACACATGACCATGACACCCCGTGACCACGATCATTGCAAAGTGTTTGAAACGTCGGGACAAAATAATGACAAATATACGCGGTTTAAACCGTTTAAAGTTGTTTAATTACTAAGACACACGACGACATGTTGCACTGTCAGCTTTATTGCCGTTACTACCCATACAAAGCATCGGAGAAGGCTGGTATTACATTATTCATCTCCAGGTACTGCATAAGTCTTTAATGACTATATGGTAACCCAATGGCTGGAAGAAGAAAGTTTCATAGACGTTTGGTGTGCACATAAAGAACATCACTGAATGACGAATTTTGTGGAAGCTTGGCATTTTGAATTAAACAGCAACTTTGCCAAAAAGCACCCCAATATCAGCTTCTATATTATTTAGAAAAAGATGCAAACTTTAACTGTAGGTAAATATTTAAAACAATTCAAAAATGTTACTCAAAATATAACATAGTGGATAAGGTTGGTTAGATTAATTTAGCTCAATCGATAACTTAAGGTCTGTGCTTTTTTGAGTTTAATTTTAGCCCATATGTATAATACATTGTGTAAATACAGTTTTTCTATTACGAAATCTGCAGTAGAAACTCCTATGAACTTCTGCTTTCCTGGTACTTTAAGTTTAATAAATAAATAAATCATACAACAATCCAGTTTGATTCAAAGAGAACTAAAGTATGAAACTCCCACGAGCTTTTGCTATCCTTGTAGTTTGAGAATTCGTACATTGAAATTTATGCTATTGTGTGCATCTTTCTAACTTAAGCACGTTAACTATTATTAAATCTGTAGCCCAAGCACGAACATTTCTATATACCGTAACGTAAACGGATCGAGTTCCTTTTACGCACTGTAGGGGCGCTGATCAAATCCTATATAAAATGGTGACATTTCGATACGTTCAAGAAACGGAGAAATTTTGCCTAGTTATTCGTGGAATGGAATCGAATGGAACGGAAAATAGGACGGGATCAGAACGGAATTTTATTTTATAAATATTTCGAGTAGCAGACTAACGTACCTACTCTATGCAGAAAGTAGGTAAATACCTATATCACAATACCACGGTAATAGTATCTATAAAAATTACCGTGACAATACGTACCTACCTAAGTAGATAGTTAGTACTGCATACGAACCTACGTAAGTTGGTATTATACCATGATTGATAGGTACGTATTTTGGTTACGTGCTTATTCATGGTTATTCTTTTAGAACTAATTATTATAAATTACCTAGTAAATAGCTAATGAACTGTTTATTATCATGAAAATCAATAATTAAGTACCTACCGAGGTTCACTAGGTAGTTGCAACCTTGTTCGATAGGTTTTTGTTATACCTATCGGTTTTAAAAATACCTAGAAAGTACGTTCTTATTATATTTTTTTCCAATAAAGATATTATAATTGAATGAAAGTACTTTTATTACAATACAATAATACCTACCTACATACATTACACAATATATATGAACAACCAATGACCGTAAACATTATGTAAGTATATATTTATAACTTACTAGGGCAATAGAATAAAATAAAGAGAAAATCACAAATTCTGTATTTCACTTACCTGCAATCACAGTTTATATACCTACCTACCTACTGATTGCTAGCGCCCTGCGTGGAAATATAAAACGTACAATACAGCTGCGTTTACTATAATCCGACTGAAGCGCGTTGCTTGCGAAACGGGACCTTACTTGTAAATTCGGTCGCATTGGCGAAATCCATCTTTTCGCGCTGGTATGGCGCGTCCTTAAGTCATATGGCTGTGATTTTCTGACTCTCAAGGACTGCTGTACACTTAATTGCTTGGCGACACATTTTCTACCTGAGGGTGATAGTAGCCACCTAGGGTTCCACCAGGCAGTGAAGCTCAAGCCGGTGGCACAGATTACATAATACGAACTGATGCTTCACTCAATAGTATAATATATAAACAGTATGCTACAAGCACTAAACTGTACCTTTTTTGTTTATGCCTGATAGGTTAGCCTTTGACCACTATCTCACCTGATGGTAAGTGATGATGTGGTAGATGTTGTTCAGGCTAACCTAGAATTACTGGCTCTCAAGGACAGGTGCCGGAACACAACATTAGGTGCTTGGCGATAGGTTTTCTACTTGAGGGTGGTCACTAGCCAGGAGGACATTCATAAAATGCCCTTCTACCATGCAGTGAAGCTCAAGCCCATGGTGAGAACCATGGACCTGCTGTGTGGCAGTGCAGCCAATAACATTGAGCCATCTCTGCTTCAAGCTGCTGATTTTCCTTTTTTTCTTTTCCAGGCTGGGCAGTGCTGTACTCCCAAGATGTAGTGACGCAACTTCTGGAGGCCGCACAATCAACACCTTACTTCTGGATCGATGATGTCCACATCACTGGTTGGTATACTCTTTGTTACCAGTAGTGATGATCGGCAAGAGTCCGTCTTCTGGATGTCTGGTGTTTGAACAGGATGGGAACTGGGACTTTTTGAACCTTTTTTTAAAGTTCGACTGAAACTGGTTTTCCGGCCGAAACCGAATATTTGGCCGTGGCTTCAGTTTCGGCTGAAACCGAAACTCACATGTTCAAGTATAAAATTGGCGAAGTTTGCTTAGCCGTTCTGAACCAGTCAGCAAAGTTAAGCGGTGAGCAAAGGTGACAACTGGTGACATCACTACTGAGCGCTTCCGTGCTTCGGAGGGCACGGAAGTGCTCAGCGCGCTAGCGCGTTTCGGCGGCAGTTTCGGTTTCGGCGAAAATTGGCCGAAACTTTGGCAAGCTGGCAGCGGTGGGGATCGAACCATGGGCCTGCGGCACGGTAGTCCATAGCTATTACCGCTCGGCCAGAATTGCTTCCAAATGATCTGCTTGGATGTCGTATGAGTTGACTAGAGGAGAAAATATGCTGTAAGAGCAGAATGCCACTTTTAATTAAATGTGATAAAACATTAGGTGCATAACAGGGAACTTTTTGAAGCAGTGATAGTTGAGTGGCTTTGGCTATGGACTGCCGCGCAGCAGGTCCATGGTTCGAATCCCGCCGTGGGCTTGAGCTTCACCGCATGGTGGAAGGGCATTTTGTGAATGCCCGCCTGGCTAGCGACCACCCTCAAGTAGAAAATCTGTCGCCAAGCACCTAACTCGCCTAGCACTGTGTGTTCCGGCAGCTGTCCTTGAGAGCCAGAGTAGTTCTAGGTTAAGCCTGTTAACACCTTCGACCACATCATCACTTACCATCACATGAGATTGTAGTCACCTATCAGCAATAAAAAAAAAAAGAACTGTACCACCTCAATGGCTATAATAACTGAAAGTATATACTACCACGGGTATACAACCAACGAAAGGACTCCCAAGGAACACACTGTGTAACACTGTGTTACAGTTTATTCCGGCAGCAGTCCTTGAGAGCCAGATAAATTACAGGCACAAGAGACTTAATAACTGTATGTCTTAGTATGACGGGCGCAGTGCACTTCGTTCGTACGAAACGCATCTGTTAGTGTGTCGAGGCTGTGTGCAGAGGTTAGTCCGCTTAACATCAGGTGGGCCTTGTGCTTGTTCCGTCACAATAACATAAAGAAAATGCATCAGTCTCATCTATTCTAAACCCGGGATAAGACAATCTCATTCTAAACCCAGGACTATGCAGCCATCTGACTAACATATTTCATTATTATTACAGGAATAATTGCTCAGAAAATTGGAGTTGGCAGAACATCAATGTCCGGTCTGTTCTTGACCCCCCGACGAGCGGATCTGCTGAGAAACCTGGGGCCTAAATATGTTGGCCAATTCGTGTTCGGACCTCCAGATTTAGCTGCTAGCAAAATATTACAAATATGGAAAGCTATACCTGCTTGAAAAAGTTAAAAAAAAGCATACAAACACACATATTATTAGTATTAATGAAAGGATTGGCTAAGGAAATGCATTTAATTTCTAAATATGATTATAAGCACTCTCGCGTGCAAAGCGAAAATGAAATAAGATGAGCGTGCCCAGGTGGCCGAGTGGTTTAGGCATCCGGCGCGAAATCGGCGGACGCGGGTTCGATTTCCGCCCGAAGCATAAAATTTTGTGCTCCAAAAATTTGTAAATGCATTTAGTGTTATGTACTGTATATGTACTGAGGGCCTAGTGTGAGATTTTCTCGTTATATGCTGCGAGCACATAAAAGTGATTTTGTATGGTATTATGCTTGACTGGGAATAGTACATTGTTCACCGAGAGGAGAAAGTGACCGATTACCGCCGAGAGTGTCGTTTGGCTTTAAAACACCCGAGATCGGGAATCGCACTTTCTCTCGAGTGATACATAGTGCTTTATACTATACCTACCTTTTATTTTACTTTTCTACGAAAACTGAATCCTCAAACAACACACAAATTGAAAATGGCGCCAATGGCGTCTGCAATTTTCACGTTCTTTTTTCAAATTGTTTGACACCATCCAACACACAGCTAGTGGCCAGTGTCATTTTGCGAACTTGGAGATAAAAACTCACTGTACAAACTTTTTGGCTTTTGATATTTAGGTTACCAGCGCATAGTCTTACCCAAAATTAAAAAAGAAAAACCACGTAAGAAATGGATTTTCATACACTTTTCTCTCCCGCTCAGATGCGTTTTCTCCCCGCATATTTGTTCGATATGCAATGACGTACTTTCTACCGTAAATTTGATAAAGTATCAAGGTACTTTCCGAGCAGGTGTAGTATAAAGTATTTTTTTTATTTCAACTGGCAAGCATTAATATCAATATTACAGTGTTGCAGTACCAAGGGTGTGGGTGTCGGTGATATCACAGGCATATAAGACTTAACAACTTTATGCCTTAGGGTGATGGTCGCAGTGCATTTGGCCACTTGTGACGAACTGCGTATGTTGCAATACGCCATCGAATAAAAATAAAATGTCTTTAAACTGAGGGAATGTTAAGAGGGTATTGAAAGTAGTATTATAGGCGTCGCGCCAAAAGAATGATCTGTAGAATTTTCATATATTTTTATTTTATTGATTTGACGCAAATCAATATTGTTGGTAACGTTAAACCATGTCGCTAATTCCTGGAGAGTTAACAACTTTTAAAATCGGACAATCGCCTCCTTGTGGATAGTATTATTTTCTTTTATTCTCGCGCATTTTGTACAAACAGAAGGTCGTAAGCGCCACGAGCTGCGCGCGTCGAATATGGACTTATATGTATCTAGGGTTTGCTTGTTTCACTAACGCGTCGCCATGGGGCGCTGTATGTACTATAAAAAATTGGGTAACTTTACGCGCTCGCGATATGTGAAAAAAAACTCGCACTAGACCCACAGTCACCATATACATTATTGTTGTCTTTATCTCAGTGTTAGGTTATCTGGAAGACGCACCTGAAGCAGTACGACCCTCTATTGTTATACCATTATTTGCTTATATCGGTGCTTTGATGTTATTTTATAGATATTAAATAAGTAGGTTATTCTTAAGAACATAATTGTGTACATACGTGTATCTTTTTTAAATTAGATAAGCAAGCCTCGAGTAGATAGATTGCAGTCAAATGACTACAATCTATCTACTCGAGGAATAAAGGTGTTAAGAAATGTAACTCTCATACAGTGACCGCTTTGATTTCGGACTTATTAAGTTCACAATAATAATAAAACACACACCATTTTCCGAATTGAATTGGATAATTTGCTTTTATTATAAGTGATTTGACCCGTTGGATTGGTTACTTGATTTGGTGCACTGATCGCACAAGTTTGAGGTTAAATTACATTTCTTAACATATTTATTTGTAGTACTACTACTATGTTATGAATGTGCAAAGACAAAGGTACTAGGACAACAGGTTGACAATCCAGAGGTACCAGGTTTGAATCCAGTTGGATGTTACTATTTGTGGGTGTTTTGTTTATTTCGACTTTATTTTCATAAAAACTAACGTGAGTTGACATACTTATTTACAACGTATACCGGCTAGAACTCACGGTGTTTAGTCGTTATCTCCGACCGGTGTTCGAGCAGTAAAGACGCTCATTCTTAAGGAATGCGGGCAGTTTCGAGGGCCGCTAGACGCGCACCGCAACGCCCTCTCCGAAACTTGAGTACTGCTCGAACACCGGTCGGAGATAACGACTAAACACCGTGAGTTCTAGCCGGTATACGTTGTTTCGAATTGTTTGCATTTTAGGTAGAAACCAGTATTAATAAGTCATTATTTAATTAAATACTTACCAAAGACAGTATATTGTGTAAATAATTATTTTATATATATAATTTCTACCTTTTACTATTAAGTGTCACCCATGTGAGTCTCAAATTGATTTATTATTACTATGTAAGCATACTTGTTTATCTTAGACTCTTGTTTATAATGATTTGATTTTAAGCACAACATACTTGCATATTTAAAAATCAATAAATTTAATATAATATTCTTGCCTTAATTTTTTACTTTTATTTTTAACCGGCGGCGGTATGCCTTTATTTATCAAAATACTACGAACTATATACAACACTACAGCAGCTACTACAATAAAAGCATTTAGACACCTATAAGTCATAGCAGACTCACAGTCAGTTCGAATGCTCCAGCCCACTACCAGTTGGCAGCGTGCCCAGCATGCAGGCAGCATTGCCCCGTTGAATTGCAATGTTCGACTGACTTCAAGAAATGTGGAGGTATTCAAATTAGCTTTTAGGTTTTTGTTTTTTGTTTGTTACGTGGTTACTCCGCCTATTGTTGCTGATTTTGATGATTATTGTTGGGTAGAGTTAACCTCCATGTTGGTTCCATTTAAATTTAATCATAATCGGTTTAGTAGTTTTTGAATTATATTCAATTAACTGAAAAATGTATTTGCATACCTAGATGACTTAATGCCATTGCAACTCTTGTTTTTGAACAGTATTTTAAGCGAGTGAATGATTTTGTAAGCGGCATGAATCACTAAAAAGAGTGAAATATAATATTTAAACAACAAAAACCGACATCTGTCGCTATAAACTATGAAATAACTTGTGGAATTCGGACCATGATATATGAGCTCAGTGTATTGAATCAGCTGGGTACCGACTTCAACAAGTTATTTCATACTTTTTAGTGATAGAAATAGGTTACATTTTTTTAAAGTCTTACGAACCTCCATACATGTGTCATTGTTCATAGTGTTACCTTATATCGATAGTCTTACCATTACCACAGAGTAGAAAGGGACAAAAGGGTCACGCCGCCGCCGCAAAGCCATTCCAATAAATAAGCGACTCTATATAGCTACGATACGAAGCAATGAAGTGCACTTCAGCTCGCAAAGCGCGGAGTACCTAATATTTATATTCACCTACAAGGCGTCTCTCTTTCTATCGCATAGCCACGCCATAGCTCTGATCTCTTCTGACGCGGCCCGCACCTTACAATAATCCCGTTCGGACGTCTATGGCTTTGTACCTAAAGCAGGCCCGTAACACGCATCGTACGTGTGAGATCGCTCGACGTTGACCTTGTACCGGAGCGTGTGAGCAATAGGGTTGACAAAAAAATTATACACCTCACTTGATGGAGTTTGCTTTTATCAAATCTTAAATAGCTTCAATTTTAGATTTATCACAGAATTACTATATTCTTAATTATCCTTACACTTATGAAAGTTATGAAATACTATTTATTTCAGCACATTGCGGCACGGATATAAATAATTGGACTTGCCAAATAACATACAGGATATATAGAAATATAGGTTATGTTACAAAAATAAAAACTGAATGCATAAAAGAATATTTACATACTCTTTACACTTTAAATACACAGAAAACCATTTTAAAATTTTAGGGTTTCGAACCAGAATCGCAAATTTAAAATATATTCAATCTCGTGTTACAAAATTACGGTTACCTACAGCTGATGTAAACACATTATTTAGTGCCTACCTACTATATGTACTAGTTTTCATCAGTGGTTACGTAGTTTTATAACACGACAATGATCTTGTTTACCTACATTTTTTCATTAGAAGTACAACAATACTTAGGTATGCTTAGCGAAAATAATGTTATTTCATTCCTCTCCTTTCTGTTACTGCAACAACCGTAAACACAACAATAATTACGATCCGTCATTGTGATAAAACATCACAACAGCCTAGCTTTACTAGCTTAGCTGAGAATGAGCGAGTGAACTCCCTGAATTAGATGCACCACTATAGGTGCCCGGACCACACCCCGCGCACCACCCGCGCCCTCTGTCGCACTCACACAGCCACAAACGCTTTTACGAGCACACATACTTGGGTGTCGCTTCTTCTCAACTATATGTTCTATGCGAGCCAGCCCTGGTTGTGCTTACGATGGTATTCCAATATTAGATAAGTATATTATACCACTGATAATTTAATTACTACTATCTGGTATAGGCTTTAATTTCTACAGTATATGTACTTATCACATTATGGTGTTTATGTGGACACTACACATATACTTTACTACTAACATTAGTTTCATTTACAACTGAACTAATATTAAAACTGAGAAAATAGCGTCGATTCTAAACAAGTCAACTTAAAATACTTTATAATTTTCGTAATTATGGTAGTTTTTATTAAGGCGAGGCTTTCCACGGACTTTAGGTATTTTATGCGAGCGCGACGTATTCATTTACGCGACACAGAGTTGTGTGCGATGCGCCGCGTGCACGCTTTTAGCTCTCCAGGTAAGGTACAGTACAGTCCTACCTACGTAGCGGAGATCACGTCAGTATGACATTTTAGAATGGAATTAACATTTGTCGTGTATTGGTACATACGCCGGAAAAATAATCGGGTCTTGTAGGGGTTCGATCAGTACAGTAGTGTTTATATATCTATACAGTTTATTGTGTACCTACGGTTATTTTAGATGGGTAAATTATCATTCTTAAGAAAAACATTTTTATTTGTGAGAACTACATTAAATTAATATATTAAGGTTCTATTATATTTTTACTAGCTTTCCAGGCGCGGCTCCGCCCGCGCGTTTGTCGGTTATCGCGCAAAAACATTAACCTCTTTTTGCGCAGTTGGATACAAACTATCCCATGTTTTTCCCGGGTCTCAAACTATTTCCATACCAAATTTCATTCAAATCAGTCCAGTAGTTTTGGCGTGAAAGCCTAACAGACAGACAGAGTTACTTTCGCATTTATAATATTAGTACTGATTGTAGAGAAAGCCGTTTAATGCACCTATCATAAATGGTAATTTGGTAATATTATTATATTTTAAATAAATATATATATACATAAACTTCATTAAAAGAACACATTAAATGTCACAACCATGTCATGTGAGATTCCCAGAATTCAGTAACAAGTCTGTCTGTCACAGTTGTCCTATTAATTAATGGCGTCGAGTGATATAGCTGCGTAAAAATAAGTTTGATATTAGTTATTTTGTAAAACGAGTACCCTTATGCTGTCAAGACCGTGGCTCTTAAAATATGTATTTATGAATATGTCTTCGCAGATTTTTATTAATTTGGTGTGTTTAATAACAATTAATCTAGTGATTGTTTTAAGATGGCTACTTTTGTTTAATCTTTGTAGTTATAGCACGGTGCGAACATTTCACATCCATGGACGTCACAACCGTGGTTTTCATAGAACCACGGTTGTGGCGCATGGTCGAGACAGAATCGTTTAGTTTTAGTTAAATTTTTTTTAATTATTATTTTCAGACCATGTATTCAACATAATAACAAATCTCAAAGAATTATATCTCGCGTTTAAAATAAAACCAAATTTCACAATATTTTTGATATAATTTAAGCTCATTCCAATGAACTGTTTTGCAAGTTTAATAAAAAAGATATTATCCAAAACGATACTTGTTAAGTTGAGCGCTTATAGAGAGCATTTTTGAAACTAAAAATATGTATCAATTGTCTTGGTTGTGACAGGAGCCCCATTGTAATAAATTTCATAAAGCTGTGCTGTACAGAGTGCTCAATTCAAACTCAATGAGTACAAATCTTACTTCATAATCATCGCTCATTAAGGCAACCATCTTCAGGCAGATATGTGCCTTCTAGCAAAATTGGCCAGAAATAAAAATAAAATTTGCCAGATAGTGTACATTATTGAAGATACAGTAGAACCATATCCCGTAAAACTAAAAAAAATTAAGTCATAAAACAGGGCAACATATACTATATTTAGATATAATGTGTCTATACGCGCACTGTTATAAATCAAAATGTTATTTGGAATTAAAAATTAATAAATGAATTTTAAGTTACTATATAAAAGTAGTTTATGAAAATTGTAAGATAAGGTTTTTAACATATTTCTAATAAACTCAGTTAGTTAGTATGTGTGTTAGCTTCTGAACCGACTTCAAAAAGTAGGAGGTTCGCAATTAGTCTATATTTTTTATTATGTGTGTTACCTCAGAACTTTTGACTGGGTGAACCGATTTTGATAATTCTTTTTTTATTAAAGCTGATACTTGTCGTTTGATTTTTAAATGAAATTGAACTACAAGTATCATGAATGACACTCCAATAACTGAAAAATATTTTCCTATCTTGATGATATTATAGTCTTTGACAGTGAATGACAATCGATCCAGTAAGTAGCAAGAATCACTAAAAAGAGTTAAATTTTTTTTTAACAAAAAATGGAACCAACTTCAACACTCAAGTGTGAAATAACTTGTCGAAGTCGGTTTCATGCGCAAAATATTGTTATACTAGGTACTTTTGAACTATTATGGCACTGACTTCAACAAGTTATTTCACACTTTGGAGTGTTGATGTCGGTTTGATTTTTCGGTAAACATTTTTTTATATTGAGAAATTGCATTAGTATTGGATTTGTTAGTAAATTTAAGTAGTATTTTTTTATAACTATAGAAGTAATATGTAACATTAAGTGATTTTTAATACTAGATGGATATAAATTGAATTATAAGTAAAAACGTAAATCTGGCTGTATGGAAACTCATGTTACGTCACGACTATGGTACTCAATGTCACACCCGAGACTTTGAACTAGTATTTTAATATTTTTCTAGGTTCAATGAGCTTGCGAAAATGTAAAGAGTTTTTATGTGTGATATACATAAAAAAAATCTAAATATATATTTTATTACAGTTGAGTTGAGGATTCCCCAGATAACAAGTATAAAGAGATACAACAGAATAAATTGAACTCATATTTTTTGGCATTGGACCTAACAATAGTGATAACAATTTACTAACCTTAATTTAACCATTGTGTACATATTAATAGTATATGGTTCGCTAATTGCGTTAAAAACTACACGAGTTAGATATAGTTTCAAACAATGAATTACAACATATCTAGATTCCATTCATCAAAATTGGTTTTCCTGATCCTTCAGGAACCGTTCGGAAAATCGAGATAAAAATTAGAATACGTTTTATGATATATCATCTAAATCCATTCAGCGGTGTTAAGCAAATTTTTGGTGAAAAATGGGCTTGGATTCAGCACTCAAAGGTGCAAAATAACTTGTTGAAGTCGGTACCATGATAGGTCAAAAGTACATATTATTACAATATTGTGCGCATGGTCCCGACTTCAACAAGTTATTTCACACCCTTGAGTGTTAAAGTCGGTTCAATTTTTGGGGTAAAAAAAATTCCCCCATTTTAGTGTCCCTTGCTACTTGCGGATTCGATTGTCATTAATTAGCAATAACTATATCATCAAGATAGGAAAAAACCTTTCAGTTATTGGAGTGTAACTAAAAAACAGATAAGAGTACAACTACACCGCGGTTTCCACAGACGAGTGAAACTAATTCTACACGGTCGTGAACTACAAATATTTGTTAAAGAAGTTGGAGTTGGTTACCCCTCACTATGCTTAAGTTGGTGGGGTGGGCACCTAAAACGTGTTCGCTAAAATAGAGCAAAATTTTTGAGTTCGTCCGATATGTACCTTACTAATAGGCGTGCGCCTAGAGCGCTTGTTATGACTAGTAGTATCCTAATAGATGCAGTGTTCATTATGGCAGACTAAGGGCATCTCGTTTGTGGCTGAGGTTATTTAATTATCAGTAATACATAATTAATGATCGATTAAGTGGCTACTGCGGGCTTGCCACAAAGGTGCTAAAATGAATGTTGATGATTTCATTTAATCATAGTCACTGACAACTTTGTGTATCATTCTACTACGAGTATTAATAAATGCATGTTTTTTTATAATTATTGATAGGCTAGCCTTGGACTACTATCTCACTTGATGGTTATTAAAGATGTGGTCTAGGCTGTTGTTCAGGTTACCCTAGAATTACTCCTAGAACTCTCAAGGACAGCTGCCGGAACACACCGTTAGGTGCTTGGCGACAGATTTTCTTCTTAAGGGTGGTAGCTAGCCAGGCGGGCATTCAAAATGCAAAACGCCCTACTACCATGCTGATACTACTGCCATCGTGAGACAACAACCGGGGCCGACGGCTTAAAAAACGGCTTGACCAATTTTGATGAAATTTAAATAGGACCATACGACAAACATTCAAATATAAAAAGAATCATATAAATCGGTTAATCAGTAAAAAGTTCTGAGGTAACAAACATTTAAAATAAATAGACGAATTGAAAACCTCGTCCTTTTTTGAAGTCGGTTAAGAAGCTAAAACACATACTAACTTTTGAATTTATAATATATATATTATTATTATCATATAATAATTAAAAAAGGGTGGAGTAAATCTATACTAAAAATTATAAAGTACAGATTTGATTATATATGGTAATGAAGTTAATACTCAAAGCCCAGTGTATACCCATACACTGGGCTTTGATTATTAACTTCATTATCTTAGACCCTGGGTACGAAATACTAGGCATTTGGCTAAAACTAGATATAAAAACAATAATTTCATTGCATTTTAGCAAGCTTATTGAACCTAGAAAGTTATCAAAAAACTAGTTCAAGTCACGGGTGTTACATCGCATATCATGGTCGTGACGTGACATGAGTTTCCATACAGCCAGATTTATGTTTTTACTTATAATTTAATTTATATCCATCCAGTTCTAAAAATCGCTTAATGTCACTTATTATTTCTATAATCATAAAAAAGACGACTCAAATTTACTAACCAATTCAATACTAAATTCAATATTTTATTTTTTACCGAAAAATGGGCTTGACTTCAACACTCAAAAGTGCGAAATAACTTGTTGAAGTCGGTACTGTGATAGTTCAAAAGTACCTATTATCACAATATTGTGCGCACGGTCCCGACTTCGAAGAGTTATTTCACACTTTTGGGTGTTGAAGTAGGTTTGATAAATAAAAATACTCACCCGTTTTAGTGTCCGTTGCTACTTGCGGGACCGATTGTCATTCATTGGCAATGACTATATCATCAAGATAGGAAAAAACCTTTCAGTTATTGGAGTGTAACTAAAAAACGGCTAGATCGATTTTGATGAAATTTAAATAAAATCACACGACAATCATCAACATTCAAATCAAATAAATCATCAAAATCAGTTCGGTAAAAAAAAACGGACAAATTGAGGACCTCCCCCTTTTTTAACTGACTTCCAAAAAAGGAGGAGGTTCTCAATTCGTCTGTTTTTTTTACGTTTGTTACCTCCGCAACTCTTGACTGTGTGAACCGATTTCAAAAATTCTTTTTGTTTGAAGCTGATGCTTGTCGTCTAGTCTCATTTAAATTTTATCAAAATCGTTCAAGTCGTTTTTGAGTTACACTCCAATAACTGAAACATATTGACCTATCTTGATGATATAGTCGTTGACAATGAATGACAATCGATCCCGTAAGTAGCAAGGGTAACTAAAAAGATTCAAAAATAATTTTTGTTACCAAAAAATGGAACCGACTTCAACACCCAAAAGTACAAAATAACCTTTCGAAGAATATTTTGCGCTACTGTGATAATAGGTACTTTGGAACTATCACAGTACCGAGTTCGACAAGTTATTTCAAAGTTCCATTTATTTGTAAAAAAAAACAGCCCTTTTCTTAATATTAACACACATATTAACCTTCACGATACTAACTTTCACTACTTACGAAATCAATTGTCATTCACCGTCAATCAGGAAGTCATCAAGATAAGCGTAACGAGTCGAAAGTTAGCCCAGAGCATGTTTTATTTTGTTGTTTGATATTCATTTTGATCCTGTTCTGTGTGGCGCTGCGTAGATCGAAAAAATTGACACAGGTCCTACATCGACGAGCTCTGCGAGCGCACTGGCGGTCAAGTGAGCGAGCTCTGATGCCATGAATTCATGTTAAAAAATCATATAAAATTAACATGATAACTTTTTTACATTTTTATTTATGATTTAATTACTTTTATTGATAAGTAATGTATAAAAAAATAATTTAAAATTAAAGATTGGTAAAAAGGGAGTCAAAAATCGTTTTTAAATTCGAAATAGAGGTAACTTTAGGATTTTTTTCTATCGAGTGAAGTTATTTATTATGTGGATCAGATTTATGAATTAACTCAAGAATATGCTTAAAAATAACATATATTTTTTTCTTTAATAACCGAGTTTTTTCTTTGAGAAAAGTTAATTCTTGTATGGCGTTTTTTGGCCAGGATCGCCTTAAGTTGAAACTAAAATCCAGATTCGAACAACGCTTGCGAATGAAATTATGGTATCCAGTTCTTATTCTGCTCAAACTTAGTCTTTAAAAGTGAGGTATACATAATGAAGGTTCAATTTAGGAATGCTATGCATCGATCCTTAATTGACCATTCATACATATCTATCATTATTAGGTATTTTTTATTAAGGTAACTGTACCATTCATCGTTCTATTGATGGTCAATTTCGATTTAATAGCTGCAAAATAAGAGCACTAAATGTTGCAGAGAATATGGCAACACTTAATAATAAATAATAGATACTCTGCTTGGCAAAAAGTGACGTTTCATCATTTTGAAACTTCACATTTGCAACATGGCGAGACTTTAAACCTAGGAGGAAGATCATAGATATTCTTCCTCCTAGCTTTAAACGGAATGCAATGGTAAACATATAATCTTAATAGAGATTTTGTTTTTTTTTTGGTCAAATTTAAAATATAATAATATAATATAATAGCATTTATTTTTCTTCCACAAAGGTTATCTCACAGTTTTTACAAAAGGTATTTTAGCTAGCTAGTAAGTACTATAACTGTTTCATAGTTATAGTAATATTACATATTACAAGCAAAGATGATAAAACGTCTTCGATCATGCTTTGTGGAAGACTGGTGCCTGAGGTAGGTTTTTAGAAAAACCTGTATTACAAGTCACCAGCGATCAGAAAAAATATTTGGCCATAGTTATAAAATCACATTTTATTGGCGGCTCGTTCTTGCATTATGGTCTAGCTAGTAATGGTCATAGTTAACATTATTGGGGTGACCATGACTGGATGCTGAATTACAAAACACAATGTTTGCATTACTTATATTAATGGTGTAGGTGCTTGCTTTTTGCCCATACTTTAGACGCCTAAATTTAAAGTAAATTATCGGCTAACGAAGGAAGGGAAAGTAGAAAAATGAACCATTTAGTTATTTTTATCGACATTGATCTCCTTTCGATTTGTGTTTGATTGTTCAAGTTTGAAAGATTCTAAGTTCAGAATTATAAATAGCAACAAATCTTATGCTTCTTTCATCACGAATGACAATGTTTTGACAACCTTAGTGACCATTGTTGGTGCTGGCCATAATAGGAGATGACCATGAATGGTGGGTCAACATTGGGTTTTGGACTGACCATTATTGGCTCTGGCTACACTTACTTTTCAAATATTTTTTTTGACTTTGCTATCAGAGGCAAGACCTAGTTATAAGCTTTAGCGTGTAAATTATTCCTACTTTTATCAATATGAATAGTTTTGAAACCGATCTGGTTTTAATGAGATAATGATTTAACAGTAAATAAAATGTAAAAATCTTAAAGTGACCGTAGCTGGTGCATTTAACTTATTATAATTTTATCTACTCTACTAATATTATACAACAATCAACATCATCATCTTAATACATTTATAAAACTCTACTTAATATATTATTATGGTTATATACATATACACAGATACCTATACTAACGCACACACACAAAACCTCACACACCTTCATACACGCACACACACACCAGGACAGAGAGACTTAATAGTTATGCTCACTTACATACATAATTATGTCAGAAGAATTATTAACACAAGCGAGAAAACATTTATAATGTAAATCCTTAATTAGCCCTTAGTAATAATTTTAAGGAAAATTGTATATATAATTAATGGCTGTGGATTTAAGTTTTGGGTCATAAATAAAAAAAACCTTATTTCGTACAACAATCGCTAATGAAATAATGGTAGTTCTTATATTGGTTATACTGATCACGTTTAAATTCTAATTCGGTTATCGCTTACGAGTGACAGTCGTTAAGACTAGAGCGCACGTAGCTTTTTTCATACAAACGTAGTTTTATCGTTTATTTTTATTATTCAAATACCAAGTTTTGAAACAGTGAAATTTTGCATGTATACCTATATATCTCTGAGCCGAATCTATGCATCTGGTTTGCCAGTTTTTCGATTTATACTTTACCCTCAAATGTGAAAATAAAAATTCCCATACAAAAGGATTCTCCGTATATTAATGAAAATACTGAAATTTACGGAAAAATGGTAAGCCCGAAGACAATATCTAAATATTGGGCTCAAGGACATGCATGTAAAATTTCACCTAGTTTGGACCGTTGCTATTCAAAATATGATGTAAACGCATAGAAAACAAATCCTTTACTGTGGTATGTTTCACGGAAATTTAGTTATGTAACTTATGCAAAATTGCCTACAATTGAATAGAATAATGCCATTTTTAGAATGGCCATTTTAAATGTTACACGAATGTGGATTTTAGTCTAAACAGAAAAAGAACTGTTTTCTTTTCTTTTATATTATGAGTGACAAGCAAGCGGACGGCCCGCCTTATGATATACGGTAACCGCCGCTTATGGACATCTGCACACTAGCTGCGCTGCCGATGCGTTGCCTGCCCAGAGAGGAATTTGTAGATGCCCCTTTTGAAACGGTCCATGTCGTAGCTTCGCGGAAAGACCTCATTCCACATCCCACAAGTGCTTGGAAGAAAGGAGCGACAAAAGCGAACAGTGTGTGATGTCCATACTTGCTGGATGTGGGCGTGGGTCTCTTAAAACCGACCAAAGTGCGAGTCAGACCCGCGCGCTGAGGATTCAGTACAAACTGGTTGGTATATAAGTAGAAGTTATGGTTTTAATATTTTTATGTTTGCAATAACGCATGCTCTGCGGATTACATTACATAATTACAAATTTAATTTGTTATAGATATGCATATTGCAAGGTACCTATAATATGTACAAAATGTATTTTAGCATACTTAACCTATTTATTTACTTGATGCACATACACCTTCTCAAATACCATTGCTTGTAATTTTTTTGTGCAATAAAAAAAAATAACATAATACGAATAAATTTTTTTTTTTTTTTTTTTTCAATTTCAATTCAATTTATTCAAAAGAAACAATTCATTTACAACATATAACATTAACACTTAAAATTATGTAAACAGAACCTACACTAAGTTGAACACTTGTGCTGTATCCTTATTAATTTCGACCAATTAATAAGGATAATAATAAATTTGTATTATTTGAGGAATTTAATATCAATAAGTTTCGTCATAAAACTTTGAAGGTTATTTTAAATTAGTTATTCCTTAATTTTTTTCATTCTTTTCCTTATTTTGACCGCTTTTTTTATATATCACTCTTTCTTAACACAGGTATATACTCAAAACAAATTTGTGGGAGTTACAGCATTTAATACTATATTTTGTCGTACACTTCTTGTATCTATTATAAACAAAAATACAACACTGCCTTAATGTTTCAGTGGAACAGGTTCATCTGTTCTTATTAATGTCATTTGCACTTCAGGATCACTTCTTCCTTTACCTTTAAAACTATCCTCGATCTCTTGTAAAGTTCTGTCTTTAGTTTCTGGCAGTAAAACATATATTACACCTAAAAATACTATCAAAGTTGCAGAATATACTAAAAATGCTCCTTCTACGCCTACAGATGAGTATAAATGTGGGGCAGTCTTCATAGAGAGCATGAAAGATGGAGTCAAAAATGACGTAGACAATGTTGATCCTAAACTTCTATACGCTAATGGGAAAACCTCACCACAAATCACCCAATTTAAAGGCACTAAACCCAAACAGAATACTAAAGTATACAAAATCATTAAAGACATTGGTACTATATCTAAAATCCACGAAGATGTAAAGAATTCTGCCTTTCTTAAATATATAAAAACTGATATGGAACTTAAAGACAACACTGTCAGTACGCCACTAGAGAATAAAATCGTCCGTCGCTTAAAATACTTCAGTAAAAATATTGCCAAAAACGCGCAAACAGTCCTCAGTAAATCTATTACAGTAAACTGCCAGGCTACATCTTTTGGATTTTTCTTATTCAACACTGCTTGTAGGATTATATTCCCATATGCAGCAAACATATGAGCGCCTCCAAATTCAAACACTATAAGCATACTTATTGCTATTATAGCTGGTTTATAAAATTCTTTCTTCTTAAAAATCTTCAGCACATCTTTTAACGTATCAATCATAGTCCTGAAAATTCCATTTATCGATGATCTTCTACTGTCATTCCGCTTCTCTTCAATCTTCTCTTCCATTTGAGCATTTATCATTGCATTCAATTCATCCCTCTGTTCCTCACCGTCTCCTCTTACCCATTTAAAAGCTTTTCTCGCTTCTTCGTATTTGCCTTTCGATACTAACCAACTTGGAGATTCGGGAGATAAACTGATTATTGCTATAGATATAATTGGAAACATCGAACAGACGACAGCTGTCATTTTCCACGTCATCTGGGCTCCCCATATGTGGGACAAAAATATACCCAGTCCCAAAGAAATGGCGAATGTTCCTAGAAAGACCCCTCGATACTTTGGATGTGTGTATTCTGCTACCAGGATAGCTGCTAATGGAGTTCTCAATCCCATAGCAAGGCCGTGCATGAGTCTAGCGATGATGAATGCAGAGACGGAGTTGCCTAGGACAAAGATGATCCATCCGAGAAGAGCTGGGATGGTGGTGATGAGGTGGGCCTTCTGACGGCCAAAGCGCGTCATCAGGATTGGTGAGATGAAGTTTCCGACGAGACCCATGATGCCGACTGCGGACGCTGCAAAGAGAAATTTATAATTGTGTTATACTCAGATCTGCTAAAACTGTACCCGCGTTATCAGAGTAATCTATGCGTGACTCTACTCCGAGGATAAGCCTGATATTGGGAAAGTTATAATAATAAATATAGATCAAAGATGAAACAGGCTAAGCTAAAGTTTACTTTCTGAGTAAAATTTACTTCTACGATTATTAGATCGTCGCTTTTCGGTTGAACTGGAATTATATGAACTTAAAGCCGCGGTGGTTTTCGAACTATGGACCTGCTGCAAGGCAGTCCATAGCTAATTCCACTGAGCCATCACTGCTTCAAAAATAATAGATGTAATAGGTACACCGGATTGGATATGTAATACTATGGTATATACACATTGTAAGTATTCAAATTAGTGTTTTTGGAACATTAGTTATAAGTAAATATTTGCCAGAACTAGGTACAGTCGAACTCTCGTTAATTCAAACCTGCGATAATTCGAACCTCTCTATAATTGAAAGTTAGAGTTCCGTAGATAATCTCTTTATATTTCGAACTAAATCAATACATTTTTATGCACTTGGTAATTCGAACGATCAGCGCCATGCAACAAAATGACGCCTTAATTCGAACTTATTGGGGTCAAACACTCGACAATTCGTAAAGAATAAGTCACTTGATCCTCTTATAAACAAGTCTGAGTAATCCATCCCGCCGCGGAGACATCTTAGTACATTGCAGAACAAGTTCGAGCTTGTATCATAGTACACGAGCCTTTGTTTTGGTAATGATCTTTCTACTCTAACTTCCGAAATGAATCAACACTCAATAATTCGAAGTTATATTTCTTTTCTCTCAAAAATTTCGAACCATTCGATATTTCAATCACTCGATAATTCGTAACATTTTAGGAGTCCCACGAGTTTCAAATTAACGAGAGTCGACTGTATGTAAACATTTTCACATTATAAAGCCTCAATTTTTTTTCAAAATTAGGAGTGCCCTCGGGTAGAAAAATTGTCGCTTCCGCATTTGACAATATCTAGCAATATATTTTGTCATCTCACGTAATGATATCTTATTAAATGCACGTAGACCTTCGAATTTAATGACATCGGAGGATAATTTTGGTTCAAGTTGATTGTGAAATGATTCTTGCTAAACTACGTTTCGTGGTTTCCCCATAAGTGTCCGTTGCGATATTTGACCAAACATTTTGAAAGCCAATTTTCATTATTTTTTATGGCATTTTGACGGAACAAATATGTGGCCCACCTGATGTTAAGCGGATTAACCTCTGCCTATAACAGATGCATTTCGTCACAAGTCACAAATTGCACTGTACCCGTCACCTTGAGACATAAGTAGTTGTTAAGTCTCATATGCCTGTAATTTCACTGGCTCTCAAGGACTGCTACCGTTAGGTGCTTGGTTCCTTACCCATCGTGAAAATAAAAATAGGAGCCCCCTTAATTATTTATTTTACTTTAATTAATTATATTTATAGAGAATCTAAATATTCTGTGAAAGCGTCTACCTGTCACTGTTATTAATATCGAGCAAGAATAGGTAAAAAAATCAAGTTTGTTGTATGGGAGCGCCCTTGAATATTTATTTTATTTTGTTTTTAGTATTTGTTGTTATGGCGGCAATAGAAATACATCATCTGTGAAAATTTGAACTGTCTAGCTATCACCGTTCTTGAGATACAGCCTGGTGACAGACGGACAGCGGAGACTCAGTAATAGGGTCCCGTTTTCACCCTTTGGGTACAGAACCCTAAAAATGATAATTGATAGTATTTTGCCGCTCCAGTCGGTTGTACGTTGTATCAGTGTTGATGATGTCAATTGCATTCGGCAACTCATTGAGTGGAGCTTGAGTGTAGATCTGCAAGTTGTCTGCATGAAGGTGGTAGAGAGAAAAGAGTTGATGAGATATAAAAAAATCACAAATTTAAGACAGAAGGACACTTCTAAATCATTGGGTGACAACTGCAGAAGAGCGTAAAGTGAAAGTCGGGCCTCCGTAATATTTACCTGACGTCTCTACTAATATTCCTACCCTGCTGCCACTGCGACAGTTAAATAATAGTCTACAGGCTGACGAGTAAATCACTTTCGTTTGCACGTCATCGTCATAATTGCTCACATATCGACATAATATTACGTAAATCTGACATGTGATCGGCGTTGGATGGGTGTTTGCAAATATATACGATAACTGAGCATTAGAAAGCCAAAATATAGTTCCGGCTTATAAATATATGAACTGTTTCATATCCTGTTGGATGTTGTAAAAGGAAACTAAAGGAAAAGATGCGCCTTTAGTGCACCAAATACTTCGATAAAATATACCCTAGATGCAACTTTTCGTATTGACAGAACGCATATAAACGGCTCAAGTTATCCTATACCTTTCTGTCTATTGAGATACACATAAAAACCTTAAAATTACACAAAAACGTAGTAAATCTATTTAAGTTATTTAACAATATTCAACCTTGTTTCAGTTGCATAAGGTTTAATTTTCAATTACTTCGTAATAAACTTATAGCACTTTTACTCTGCGCCATTGAAGAGAGCTCGTAAAATTTTATTACCCTTTGCTGTGATAGAACATAAAATACAATGGAGTCGCTTACTCCTAATCTCGTACTAAAAATATTATTTAGTAATTAGTTTTTTTGGTGACATTTATAATTGGAATTTTAACTATCCGTATTAGTCAACTAGCTTATATACCCTGGTTTTGCCCGGGTTGAAAAGGTGTGTAGTAGATTATATGCGGATGTTGGGAGATAGAAAAGGGATCTGTTATAATGAAATCAGAATATTAATTATTCGGCTTTAATTTTCATTAACATTTATTTATTTATTCCACACAGAACAAAAAGCAATTAAAAACAAATAATATAACAATATAATGTATCAGACCTGAATTGCAGTTCAGATACCTGCGTGTTACAGCAAAATGTATAAAGTAAACGTGTTTGAGTAATTATGAATGTTAATACAATGTTAATGTTATACATTGTATATGTAATACAATATTTAATGTTTATAAACTACCTTTACATACTATGTTCATATCATACATTCTGAAAATCATCTGTAATAATAAGAGTGCACGCTAAACCTCGTGCATTTAGGATTGTGCAGGTGGCTCGGACATTTCGATATTAAATTATTAACATACAACATCAATTAAAAACAGGAACACTAGAACTTGAAAAAGGTTTTGTGGTGTTTTTCCAATCAGTAAGCCAAGTCACTGTTACACGTATTAGTACATAAAACATACAAAGATATGCACACACACACATAAAAATATTGTATATATGTTTGTAAGCACTAATCCATATTATAAGTGAATATATTGCAGTTCTAATAATATTTCATACACACATGTCAAATTGATAACCTCCTTTTTTGAAGTTGGAAAATGTAAAATAAATGCCTGTGTACAGTCTGAGAAAATAAAAGATTATTATGACGACTCCGATAGACTTGTTCTGAATTAGGGCTCACTTGTTCTTGTCTTGCATGGGATGTTATTATGCGTGCGAAAGAGACAACTGCGTGACAGGAGTAACGAAATTTAATTTGTTGATGTATTAATTTGGAGGTGATAATTAAATAATTATGAATGTTTATCACTTAAAATACGATAAATATGTATAAAACTTACCGAAAATAGGAAATCCCATGTATTTTTCGCTTTGTAAGTGTATTATTTTTGCAACTATTCACAGAGCACTTCGGCATTGTTTCACTCGACGATCAGCGCGTCACTGACGGCAAAACTGTGCTTCAGATCATTATAAGCACAGTTTTGTTTGGTTAACTTTGGAGCGTTCACGCAGAATCTAGGGTATATTTTATCGAAGACCAAATACGTCAATGTGAGTGGGGTATTGCTGCACATTGGACATAAGGCTTCTTGTCATATTTATGCTCTGATTATCCAAAAGCTTCGGTCCGTGGTTTATGCCTCCAGATACTTTTGCCCCCGATGTTATTTCACCCGATATGGGATTTTTTGAGTTAAAAATGGATAATAGATAACTCTTTATTGTACACCAAAATAACATAATCTTTATAAACAATAACATAACCTTAAGTAATGTTGTACAATTGGCGGTCTTATTGTTATAATACCATCAGACACGGACGTGCTTTTACTATATATATTTATAATGTTATTGTGACGGAACAAGACGATGTTAAGCGGACTAACCTTCGCCTATAACAGATGCATTTCATCACGATTGACGAATTGCACTGCGCTTATCACACTGAGCCATACAGTTGTTGAGTCTCATGTGCCTTTCATTTTACTGGCTCTCATGGACTGCTGCCGGAACTCACTGTTAGGTTCTTGGCGCCAGATTTTCTACTTGAGGGTGGTAGCTAGCCAGGCGAGCATTGGCAAAATGCGCTCCCACCATGCGGTGAAGCTCAAGCCGGCGGCGGGATTCGAACTATGGACCTGCTGCGCGGCAGTCCATAGCTATAGCAGCTCGGCCATCATTGCTTCACAATTTTTGTTGCTTAGATAATCACAAATTGTATAGCAGGCTTTCTTGATCAAAATGTTTTTCACATGCAATTTGAATTTTCCTTCTGTGAGTACTGTAATTTGTTATAGCTTTTAGGAGGTATTTATTTACTGTGATGCATTTTTATTTAAAAATAAATAAAAAAAACAGGAAGCCAACCTAACATACAATATTTATTATTTTAGTAAAAGCACATCCGTGTCTGGTGGTATTTCAACTTAAAAATACCATATCGGAGGAAAAACATCAGGGGCAAAAGAATCTGGAGGCATAAACCACGGACTCAAACTTTTGGGTAATCAGAGCATAAATATGACATGAAGCCATAGGCCAAAGTGCAGCAATACCCCACTCACATTGACGTATTTGGTGCAATTAAGGCGCATCTTTTTCTTTAGTTTCTTTTTACAACATCCGACAGGATATGAAACAGTTCATATATTTATAAGCCGGAACTGTATTTTGCCTTTCTAATGCTCCGTTATCGCATTTATTTGCAAAAACCCAGCTAACGCCAACGATCACCTACTTATGAGATTTACGTAATATTATATCGACATGTGAGCACTTATGACGATGACGTGTAAACGAAAGTGATTTACTAGTAAGGCTGTAGAGCAGGGGTCGCCAAATGGCGGTCCGCGGTCCACATCTGGACCGCCAACATATTTTGTGCGGACCATGACTAAACAGTCCATATTATTAACATATGTCAATTGTGTACCTACTTCAATAATTGCGCTTTGTCTTTGCTGCCGCCGATGAGACAATGAACGAGTGGAACGTAGCGGGAAAAACTCAATTTTTATAATTTGGGGTGCGTTTATAAATACGTAGAACTAAAAGAGCCCCCAAACGTCTTACTTTGTTTGTGTCAGATTGTGAAGCAGCATTTTTAAGATGAACCTTATTACCAATTTCAAAGTAGACGTAACGAAGAGCATCTCCAAGATTGAATGACGCTAGCCTGCACCAACTTTAGTCCAAATTATGGACGGACAGATCAAAGTAAAAAAAATAACATTATTCAAATTAATATTTCTAATAGTCCTGAGATTTCTGAAGTACTGAGTGCAGTGCTTACTTTGTTTATTATAATAAAATACTTAGTATTAATGTATCTTTTTGTCTTATATTTTAATTGATATTGTATCTAAATTTACAAATGCTATTTTACTCTTCTGCCGTTGTAACCCAATGATTTAGAAGTGTCCATAGGTAAGTAAATTTTGAAGAATCTTTGAGCGCTATAAAAGCGTACTGATGACTAAATTAAAAATGACTAGGTCTTAAAGTACAGTACCCTATGGTGCCGGGCTAGAATGTTAAGATACGAACATAGAGAAAAGATATTAGTACATTTCTCTATGATACGAATGATAATGGAGAGAAGTGATGCTAATCATCAGGTGCCGCCCACCGGCTTGTCTTTCGGCCACAGAACTCGGTATTTATTAACATATATAAGGTTGGTATATTAAAGTTCTGACCTATCCAAGAAGTGTCGTGGTCAGTGAGCTTGAAGGATCCCTCGGTGTTGATCTGCGCAAACAGCACGGCGGGGTACCCGTGTGCACATCCATGCCCTGCTATGTTCAGTGCCGCGCCGCTCACCACGAATGCCTAGAACACCAGAAAACTAAATTTTAAATTAATAATAATAAATTGATTATCATAACAAGATCATACTGCATTTTAAATATTTTTATACGTGGGAACAGCTGTAGAAATTATTGAAACGAAAGAGCAATAATGTTTTACACCATAATAACTAAGTATATCAATATAAATAATAATATATAAATAAATAAAATTTAAATAATAATATAAAATTGAAAACATTATATTTATATGATAATTCAATTCCGAAATTGTTATTTTTATTTCAACTGTTCGCCAAAGGCGCATTAGTGCTTTAGCCTGATTTTTCAATGATCACATATCTACTATATTAGTAAATTTAATATAAAATAAACTAATGTTGTATAAATGCTGGCGATGACGATTGGACCATGGACCTGCAGCGCGGCAGTCCATAGTTATAACAGCTCGGCTATCATTGTTTCAAAAAAAAATTTTTTTGCCTGCTAGGTTACCCTTTGACCACTATCTCACCTGATGGTAAGTGATCATGAGGTCTTATATGTTGTTCAGGCTAGCCTAGAATTACTGGCTCTCAAGGACAGCCGCCGGAACACACCGTTAAGTGCTTGGCGACAGATTTTCAACTTGAGGGTGGTAGATAGCCAGGCGGACATTTGCAAAGTGGCCTACCACCATGCAAAATTATTCGGTTAACTTTTTATCAGTCTGATATTTTGTATCTGGTAATCATTCTTGATTGATTTATTCATGTATATTATCTATCCACTTTACTGCGATGTTATCCATTCTTTATAGGTGATACTCATCCAGCCGTCTTCCTTGCCCGGAATCCAACCACTGCAGTATAAGAACGTTGCGCTTAGGGGAGGGTGGGGGAATCACGGACGGCGGGTAATGGCGAACACTAATGTATTCGTATGTTAGAAAGAAAAAGTAGATATCTCGAGTATCGCAATCGTGAGTCGGACCCGAACTTAGTGCCGAACAGTAACTGGTGAGGTGAAGCCGCGCTCGGTGTTCAAGGTAAGTTAATCCTTTTTTCTTCTTGTAATTTCATCGAATTTTTTATATAAATTGTATACGTGTATAATACTCTATGCAAAAAAATAGTAATCTGGTATTTTTGTTGTGAAGAAGTAACGACTAAATATATAACTTATTTAAATAATCACCACGTGCATTGAAAGTTCCTAACCTCAAAATATTAAATAGTTTTAGGTTTCTGTGTGCATCGGGTATTGGCGGACGAATTGAGTGGGGCAATCTTGGACGTCCGTGATTACCCCGCTTACTATTATAGGTCCAGTTTAACAATTTTTAAAACGTCAAACATATTTCAGATGCCGCGTGATTATAAAAGGAAGACGGAGAAAAAATAAAAATTAGAAGACCTTGAAAAAGCCGTTCAAGAAGTTAAAAATAAATGTAGCAGATTATTATATGGTGTAACTATAGAGATGGTGCGAAAAATAGCTTTCAAATTTGCTGAAGTAAATAAATTAAAACACAATTTTGATAAGAATACTGCAATGGCGGGAAAAGATTAGTTTTATGGTTTTAAAAAGACATCCCAATATTTCTCTGCGGAAACCTGAAGCCACTTCCATCAATAGAATATCAGCGTTTAATCAAAGTGAAGTGAAGATATTCTTCGATAGCCTCGAAGCTACACAAAAAAATATCAGTTTAATGCTAATCGCATTTACAATGTTGACAAGACCGGCATTTCAAATGTGCAAAGAAATTCTAGGAGTTTATCTCCGAAAGGACAAAAACAAGTCAGCATGGCCACATTCCACAAGTGGTGAGAGAGGTACCACAACAACTGTTGTTTGCGCATTCAGTGCTTCAGGGAAGGATGTTCCTCCGATTTTTATTTTTAAGAGAAAACGAATGAATGCTCAACTACTGCGCGGAGGCAAAGCGATATGGTAGCAGCAGTTAGTGATTCGGGTTGGATCAATGAAAACCTATTCATAGATTCATAGATACAACCAAAGAATATACAGAATTACAGAAAGAAACATTCAATTATAATAACTAGTACGCTAATGAAAGATACTTTAGAAGAAAAAGAAGAAAAAAAGAAGAAGGCGGACCAAAAAGAAAACGCTAAGACTGAAAATATTAAAGCAGAACGAAAAAAGAAGAAAAAAGGGAAGGGAAAATAAGACTGATAGTACCAATGAAAGAAAGAAAGGTACGAAGAATTTAAAAGGATTTGAAGATCACCAAGTTTTATGCAAGAAAAATAAATCCACTTAGAGAACTACGGATAATAAAGAAGTATATTATTGTTTGATTTGTAATGAAAATTATGAACCTCCAATAATCGAAGACTGGATAATATGCTATAAATGTAAACTCTGGGCCCACGAAAATTGTACCAGTGGTGAAAGCACGTCTAGAGGATTTCTCTGTGATTTCTGTGCCGATTAGGCTATGTTCGTGATTACCCCATACACCATCCGCAATTACCCCACATGCTGCGGGTAATTCCGGACACCAAGTGTTTTGTTTTTTCCTCAAAATTTGATTTTATACTAAATATTTATCAAAGTTGATTAAGAGAGTACAAAAAAGATTAGTTTAAGTTAGCATTTATCAATGAAATACTTTTATAACTTTATTTCTTTTTGTTTTATTACAGTTCTCCCTTAGGTGTTCGCAATTACCCCACCTTCCCCTACCTGTTTCACGAATGGCTTCATCCCGCCGCTTCTTCATGTAGTTAGTACCTGAAAGAACAAACAAAGAGTAATGTCACCATAGCCTTATGAAATCTTTAGCTATGTTTTTCTCTGAAATAATTATATACAGAGAACATAATATTTTCTTTTACATATGAACACTTTCTACTGATGTAGTACTTTTAATCAATATACAAAAAGGGAGGAAGGTATTAACTTGTTCATAACTATAAACTATATAACATAACTATATTTTGTACTACATTTAATAATAAGTGCTTCTACGCTTCGGAGCGAAACGAGTCGGTCACGGTTGAAAATGGCACTTGTTTTAGCATGATGGTAGGGCATTTTCCGAATGCTATAGATTCCACTCTCAAATAGAAAATCCGTCGCCAAGCATCCAAAGGTGTGCCGGTAACTGTCCTTAACTGTTATTCTAGGTTAGCCTTAACAAAATCTTCAACAACGAGATAGTAGTCAAAAGAGAACATACAGCTATAAATAAATAAAATATAAAAACATTATTGTCCATGTCTGTTTATTGCGATACGATACCAAACACTCACTGGCCAGTTTGTCCTTTGTTCAAAAATACCATAACACTGCTGATTGGTGGATAGTAGAGGTGGCATCTAAACAAACGTCTTTTCTAAGCATAGCACCACTTAGTCCAAGAGTTTAGCTTACTTGATATAAATAATTACTTGTTTTGCATATTTATAGGTATGATGAGACAATCGAGCCAACACGAACGGGGTAAATGCGGCTACCCATTTCCTGTCGTAAAACTGAGGCACACATTGATGCAACTGCCATCTCATAAGCGTTTTAGATTTATTTCTTATATATGATATATTATAGATGGCGTGCGTGACCCTGATGTATATCTGATATGGTAGTTTTTACTTGTAATATTTCCTCTGATTGACATCAAATTTTACACGTTTGCGTTGCATTTCTCAGAATCTGGATTTTTCTATGTATCAATCAGTAAAAACTTCGTCTTAAAACAGCCTGAATGAGTGCTTGAGTTCCTAAATGGCTTAGATAACCGCTTAGAAAGTAATATTATAAAAACCCATGGTTTTAGAGAAAGCGGGGCGAGCACGATCAAAGAATTTGCAGATCCGTGCCATACTTGCTTTTTTTATTGTATTCTATCGTGATGAAACAATCACGAGGCCCACCTGGTGTTAAGCGGTAACCTCTTCCTATAACAGTTTTTTTCAGTCACAAGGGGTGAACTGCACTGCACCCTACATCCTGAGACATAAAGTTATTAAGTCTCATGTGCCTGAAGTTTCACCGGCACCCATACCCTTAAATTGGAACACAGGAATATGAACATTACCTACTGTAGAAATAGCTATGATCGTAATACTTCCCTGGATGAGCTCACAGAAAGGGTTCTACTCCTTTAGTTTTTATGATCTGTGGTACTACTGCTATTAAATGGACCTAGTCAGGGGTGTACAATATTTATTTCCTTTACTACCAAAAGAAATCGTAGGAGTAAAATTGTGTAAGCATTAGACTGGCTCAGCAATGCGTATTGTTATGGGATGGTTGGAAATAAATGAGTTGTCTTTGTTGCTTGGGTTGTATAATATATCTACTACTAATTTATATTTAGATCATAGAACTATACAACAACATAAGTTTAACTATAACCCAATTAATCTTATTTGTTTTTATACCTATTTTCGAATTCCATTCATGAAGTCATATTAGTGAAATTCAAGTACCTATTATGTATGTATAACGATAGATTACAAATAGGGAATGCAATTCCGTAAGATAAATTCAATCACGGTATTTGCGGTACAAAAAATGTACCCTTCAAAAATACATTATTAGTATTTTCGAGGCCAAATATTCTCATTCCCACGGGATTCAAGAATTGCTGGCTTGGAAAAATTCTTACCAGTATACCAAAGTTTAAAGGTTTTAACTGCCTTACAGGTTTTAAAGGTAAAGACGCCGACGCCCGCAGGAATTAGACGTAGCGTAGGGTGCTGAATCATCTGAATCATTAAGGCCAGTTTACATTTCATGTTTAATTTTTAATGCCCATGCAAACCTTTAGTAGCAAGTCCTGAAATTTTAATTATTAATTTGTACAATTGCACTTTGCAGATTGTGAATCTTTTACCTTCAAAAATAATGCCACGCAGTATCAGTACCGTAAAACGGGGTTACTTTGCGAACTGGGGTAACTTTGATGATAGTTAGACTTGGTAAGTTTTTTCGTATATTGGGCGTAATACTGAACGCAACCAAAATTTTGTTCTAAAAGTTTCCAAATTATTTTTTCTTTTTGATTTTTGTTATGTATCGTGGCGACTTTACGATGAAATGAAAAAAAAGCGTCTTATCAAAGTAACCCCATTATCAACAAAACTTTGATAAGCCGGTATTTTATTTTTATTTTTGTAAAAGTATTAACAAATTTATATTTTTTGTCGTAATAATTAATTAACGTAATGAGTCTTCAATACTGTATTTTTTTTTACATTTTTATAGTTGAAATTGCATGCATGAGATCTATTTGAAGTTTAAAATTAATCAATGTCACCCCGTTTTACGGTATACAATACTAAAAAAAGTCATCGACAGTAATAACTATTAGATTAGAACATATTTAAAAATGTCTGTTGTATTGTAAGAAACAAATTACTCGTTGCGTAATGTGCGGAGTCATTATTACTAGATGAAAATGACAAAAAATATAGTAAAAACTTTGAACGAGGAAGTCTTTCTTTTTGAATCTATTTTGTATCATCCAGGTTTAAGCTCTACACTAAACAGCTTTCTTCAAATTGCGAAAGCTTGTGTAAAAAGCAACATGTCGAGATGAGCATGAATTCTGGTAATTGCAATCCTTATCAATTCACGGTATTAAACAGCAAATTTTATGAGTGGGTAAGAGCGGTATTTCTGGATCCCAATATCCTGGTATTTACATTATCTAGGTACAATGTCATCCTTTAATCCACGGCACTTTTACCTCTACTGACCCTACGTAATTGCATTATTTTTCCATGACCAGAACAATGGAGTAGACAAGTACTACTTACTACCTATCCGATAAACTGTAAGTTGCGAAATCGCGTTCATAACCTCACGTCATTGCAGAATATAATTTTATCATCAGTCTTTGTTATAGTTATATTATCTTCTGTATCCGCTTGAGCTTTACCGCATGGAGGAAGGGCATTTTGCGAATGCCCGCCTGGCTAGCGGCCCTCAAGTAGAAAATCTGTCACCAAGCACCTAACGGTGTGTTCCGGCAGCAGTCCTTGGGAGCCTGTGCAATTACAGGCACATGAGACAAGTATGTCTCAAGGTGACGGCCGCAGTGGAATTCGTGACAAAATGCACAAGTCACGAATTGCTGTTATAGGTAGAGGTTAATCCGCTTAACACCAAGTGGGCCTTGAGCTTGTTCCGTCACAATAACATTAAAAAAACATATTTTTATTAGAACTCCACTGTTGCAAGGGCCTCCATGATGCCCCAATCGGGCCAAAGGATCGCCCCAATGAACGCCTGTTAGCCACTTGTAACCATTATGTTGTCAGTCTACCTATTGGGAGGCCTTTCATCTCAACGTGTACTTTCGTAAACATGAGAGAACCTTTCTTCCAAATATCGGTGAACAATATGACAGTATGTTCGTCGAGCAATATGACCTGCCCATTGCCACTTGCAAATTCTGAAAACTATGTCGGTGACTTTGGCTCTTCGGCGAATTTTCTCGTTCCGAATTTTTAACGGAAAGAATAAGCAAGTTGGTCGTAACGAGTTCTGAGAAAAGTTTATAAACATGGTTCAGATGCGAAGGGACTTGTCACTTTTTTAAGAACATTACCATTAGGTACACTTCTGCTCCACGCTTCTAGCGTATTAATCACCGACGTCGCAAATAATTACCGTTTATTATAAGAAGTCAGATCATATTGTATTTGAAAATTACTTGATATATTACCTATTTAGAGAAGGTTATATATCTAGGTACTTTTTTTTTTTTTTTTTTTTATGTTATTGTGACGGAACAAGCTCGAGGACCACCTGATATTAAGTGGTTTCCTCTGCCTATAACAGATGCATTTCGTCACAGGTGAAGAATTGCACTGCGCCCGTCACCTTGAGACATAGTTGTTTTGTCTCATGTGCCTGTAATTTCACTGGCTCTCAAGGACTGCTGCCGGAACACACCGTTAGGTGCTTGGCGACAGATTTTCAACTTGAGGGTGGTCGCTAGCCAGGCGGGCATTCGCAAAAAGCCCTTCCACCATGCGGTGAAGCTCAAGCCCGCGGCGGGATTCGAACCATGGACCTGCTGCGCGGCAGTCCATAGCCAATGCCACTGAGCTATCACTGCTTTTACCGCCGCCGGTGCGGCGGTATGCATTTAAAATATGCGGTATGCTTCGAAATACAACGAAATATATACAACACCACAGCTACTTCAATAAAAGCATTTAGACAACCTATAAGTCATATCAGAATCACAAGCAGTCCAAATGCTCCAGCCCACTATCAGTTAGCTTGGCAGCGTGCCCAGCTTGCTAGCAGCATTGCCCCGTTGAATTGAAATGCTTATTCGTTGAGCCAAATAGGTGTCCCACACTAAGGGCCGTCCTAACTTCCACGGAACCAGAGTCATGTCGTCAGGTCTTTTACCATCGTCACGCATCAGACCATTCGGTTCGAGAATAGCTGCGACATTGGCGCTGGTAAAAATCCGGCGAATGATATCGCACCCAGCACTTCAGGAGCAGGAGAGGCCATGATGACCGAGTTGATCAACTGCATTAATAGGTACTCAAATAATTATTAGTTCATCAGCATAAGTAAATAGTTTAGATATACGAGTATCATAATTCACCTTATGACTTTGTCTCAGAGAGATCATGCTCTCATGAGAGCAGCTTCCCCCGTCCTGGAATTTGTACGCCTATAGCCTAAATTATTTTTCATCTTTAATTTAGCCAAAAATACAATGAAGAGTTATTAAAATCAACCTACGAAATAGCTGAAGATTGAAATCAAGAGGATTGTGGAAGAGGGACTGTGGGCTACATCTAACTGGTTTGTTAAGCTAATATACGAGTACCAATTCACCACTCGCTAGACGTGTCGGCTTCTTCCCTTTCTCCGCGTTGTCTTGTCTCATTATAAGCAAGGTTTAATTGCGAACATTTTCTCATTGCAAAAATGTATGTCGCGCATTTTTTGGAAATTTTAGAGATTTTATTTTGCGGTATAATAAGCAGCTAGAGCTTGGTTTTGCCCTTTGGTTTTCAAAAGTCTAAAAAAGACACATGCAATCGACGCGCGACGTTATTAATCCTTGGCCGATTTTTAATCGATATATAGTAGGTCAAAGATGAGATGACGACATTCATAGTCGTAACTCATAACTAGGTACTTGGAGGTAGATAGATTGCGTGTAAAATAATTCATCTTAGTTTATAGCTATATTATTATGTTTAAACTATTTACTATCCAGTAGGCAATGACATTACAATCAATTGTCAAAGTCAAAACCATTCCCTCGGATTTATGACAAGGTACTTCTTGATTAAAAAAAACAGACGAATTAATAACCTCCTCCTATTTATGAAGTCGATTTAAAGCACCAGGTGGTAGTCCATCGTAGCGGGTACTACCGCAGTGTCAGATGCAGCATGAGAGCAGTGTGCAAACAAAGTGCTTAGACTTGAAGGGCACTGTAACAAGTGAAATTAATGGGCGATCGTGAGACATCTCGGAGTGACTAGCACAGTGCAGTATCAAGCAGAATGAGAAAGATAACACTGGAACTGTAATGGAGAGGCGGGACGCTCACCACCAGGTGGGTGACTAGACCGTCTCATAACCACGTAACTAATATAAAAAAGGAAAGATTGTCAAAGTTTTTTTTTTTTTTATATCTGGTAGGCGAACCTTTGACTACTGTCTCACCTGATGATAAGTGATGTTGTGGTGGTGACAAGACGTTGTTCAGGCTTACCTAGAATTACTGGCTCTCAAGGACAGCTGCCGGAACACACCGTTAGGTGCTTGGCGACAGATTTTCTACTTGAGGGTGGTAGCTAGCCAGGCGGGCATTCGCAAAATGCCCTATTACCATCCAGTAACGACTGCCATCCTCAGACAACAACCGGGACCGACGGCTTAACGTGCCCTCCGAAGCAGGGAAGCGCTCAGTAGTAATGTCACTTAGCGGTCACCCATCCAACTCCTGACCGCGGCGGACTTAAATGATCGAATAAGAACGGCTAAGCAAACTTCGCTACGAGCGCTTCGAAAATATAAAAGTTTGTTAATTCGTTAATTTTAAAAAGTTTCTTTACTAGATTTATACCGTTAACTTTTAATGGACGTTAAAGTTATTCGTTTTAAGCGACCACTTATAGTTGTACTGCTTTTACGTGTCCTAATACTATGGTCAAAACTAATGTGAAGCAAATAAGCAGTATTGAGTACTATTGACTGCCAAAAGTTGGGTATAATGCTGGTAATCCTAACATAGCAATGTTCATAGACTAACGCCCACATATTCTCTCATAACATCCTTCTTACTATAAATATGTTTATCCTTGCAATAATTGCTCTCTGGATTACATTACAATTTTTTTTAACGAAAAATGGAACTGACTTCAACACTCAAAAATGTGAAATAACTTGTTGAAGTCGGTACCACGATCGTTCAGAAGTACCTATTATCACAATATTGTGCGCATGACTTCAACAAGTTATTTCACACTTTTGAGTGTTGAAGTCGGTTCCATTTTTTGGTTAAATTTATTTTCACTCTTTTTGGTGACCCTTGCTTAGAGATCCGCGCCACGCCGGCGTGCCGCCGCCTAGTTACCTCGGCGCGCCGCCGCCGCCGCCGGGTCATGAACAAATTCGCGCCGACGTCGAAAATCAATTTAGAGTTTTCTGCCGTGAGGTGCATTACCCTGGATAGCTGAGGTGTGGGGGAGTCCTCCGACCGGAATCCGAACTGCTCCGGTCGGGACTTCATGTGAGGGGCTATCCGACTTAAGAAGAGGCGTTCAAAACTTTTGAAATGCATGTAAGTAGGCCTGTAATTCTCGGGTCTCCAAACGTCTTTGCCGGGTTTCGGGAACATATCCACGTGGCTCATTTTTCATTGAGTGGGTAAGTGCTCCGTGCGCAGGATCCCGTTAAACAGGCGCGTGATAGCTGCCGTGGTTTTAGAGGACAGGTGACGGATCACTGTCCAATATCTTCTTCTGTGTTTTATGGGACACTGAAGTATTCATCGAGGAACTGTTCCACAGAGTCTGAGTGTTCTCTGTTCACTGTGGGATTGGGCTTGAATAAGTTCTCAAGGGATTGGGCAAATATTTCTGCCATGTCCTCTGCTCTGTATCTCAAGTTGCAATTTTCGTGGAAAAGACAACGAATTGGTTCTGAGTGTTTCCTAAGTTGCCTGCAGAGTTTGTGGAGTGAGGCCCAGTTCTGTGGATGGGGTCTCATTAATGTTGCCAGGTTTTTCTGAGCAGGCGTTTTTCTTTTATGAGCTCTCTTATACAGCGGGGGAGGATGGGCAATCTCGATTCTCCTTAGGGGTTTTCTTTAATTGTGGAGGTATGAAGTGCCTTCTGCGTGCATTGAGTGATCTCTTCTGCAAGATTGTCCACTTCTGATGGGGTTGTGACATGCCTTGAAGTTGAGGTATCTCATGCGGTTTTCATAAACTTAGGCTAGTCGATTTTGGGCTTTTGTGTAAGTTTGTGTATCGGTTGGTGGCAAGATCCTGTTTCTTCAATATTTTGACTAATTTATTTGAGTAGGAACTTACTTGTATGCAAGAAAATAAACATTTACCCTTTTAGTACATATACAGCAGATTTAATTTTTCTATTCCACCATATAGGTAAAAAAATCAATAACACGCCGGCTACGCCGCACCGCGCCGGGTACGTTTACCAGCGCGCCACTGCCGACTTTCATGACCGCGGCGCGGACCTCTACCACCGAACCGCCACGAGACGTTCCGATCATGCTGCGATCTCTTTCACTCTCTCACACCAAACGATACACATATCTCGCTCATCCATTTCATTGAGAGTCGTTCTAAGATAAAATGACGATATTTTCTGTTTTAACAATAAAAGCTATAATTACGCGTGAAATTAAACAGTTTTCTTATCTCTCACAGTGCCTGTATAATTGGTGCCGAGTCTAAGACACAAGGAAGGCATATTGTCCACAGATTATTCCTAAAAAACACGATTAGCGGCGATTGATGTATTCACCGGATGCTCGGAAGTGCAAGACTGGTAAGTACTACTGGTACTCAGGTAATTACCCTGAATTCGTCTAGTAAATATGGAAGGCATACAAATCATCTACAGGTAAAAAAATCTTAGATAGTTAGGTACGCGTTCTATTGAAAACAACCACCTCTTTTGGAGGTCGGTAAACAAAGGGTGTCGACCTTTGAAGGTGCACATAATGTGATGATCTGCATACCTAGTAGGTACTTAATTCATATTTGCAGGGAAACGTTTTCATTCGTATTCTAAATAACATTCATACAAGTACCAGGTACAATACCATTCGAAAAGCTTCCGAATCCGAGCGAAAACTGTACCTAGATAGGTACTCTGGAAAATACACTTACATACATTACGTACGTACTTACCTACTTACGAACACCTGACTTTAACATATAGTAAAAAGTTAAAACATTTACATTATTGTAAAAGAACACAAAAAGTGTGTTTTGTTTTTATCCCAATCCGCAGCGGGAGTACGATGAGACGCGCCACGAGCGACGATTGTTCGTTAGTTATAATTTGAATAATATTAATTATATCAAAAAGGGGCGCCCCCTGCCGCTTAACGCGCCGACGCCGATGCGACGCCGAAACTGACACCTATTCCGACACCGACGCCTATTCCAACAATGACACCGACGCCGACGCAGACACCTATTCCAACAATGACACCGACGCCGCCGCCGACGCCGATGCAACGCCGAAACTGACACCTATTCCGATCCGACGCCTATTCCAACAATGACACCGACGCCGCCGCCGACGCCGATGCGACGCCGAAACTGACACCTATTCCGACACCGACGCCTATTCCAACAATGACACCGACGCAGACGCCGACACCTATTCCAACAATGACACCGACGCCGACGCCGACGCCGACGCCGACGCCGATGCGACGCCGAAACTGACACCTATTCCGACAATGACACCGACGCCGACGCCAACACCTATGCCAACAATGACACCGACGCCTACGCCGACACCTATTCCAACAATGACACTGACGCCGACACCTACTCCCACAATGACACCGACGCCGACGCCGACGCCGATGCGACGCCGAAACTGACACCTATTCCGACACCGACGCCTATTCCAACAACGACACCGACGCCGACGCAGACACCTATTCCAACAATGACACCGACGCCGATGCGACGCCGAAACTGACACCTATTCCGACACCGACGCCTATTCCAAGAATGACACCGATGCCGACGCCGTCACCTATTCCAACAATGACACCGACGCTGACGCAGACACCTATTCCAACAATGACACCGACCCCGACGCCGATGCGACGCCGAAACTGACACCTATTCCGACACCGATGCCTATTCCAACAATGACACCGACGCCGACGCCGACACCTATTCCAACAATGACACCGACGCCGACGCCAATGCGAGGCCGAAACTAACACCTATTCCGACACCGACGCCTATTCCAACAATGACACCGACGCAGACGCCGACACCTATTCCAACAATGACACCGACGCCGACGCCGACGCCGATGCGACGCCGAAACTGCACCTATTCCGACACCGACGCCTATTCTAACAATGACACTGACGCCGACGCCGACACCTATTCCAACAATGACACGGACGCCGACGCCGACGCCGATGCGACGCCGAAACTGCACCTATTCCGACGCCGACGCCTATTCTAACAATGACACTGACGCCGACGCCGACACCTATTCCAACAATGACACCGACGCCTACGCCGACACCTATTCCAACAATGACACCGACGCCGATGCCAACACCTATTCCAACAATGACACCGACGCCGACGCCGACGCCGATGCGACCGCCGAAACTGACACCTATTCCGACACTGACGCCTATTCCAACAATGACACCGACGCCGACGCAGACACCTATTCCAACAATGACACCGACACCGACGCCGACGCCGATGCGTCGCCGAAACTGCACCTATTCCGACACCGACGCCTATTCTAACAATGACACTGACGCCGACGCCGACACCTATTCCAACAATGACACGGACGCCGACGCCGACGCCGATGCGACGCCGAAACTGCACCTATTCCGACACCGACGCCTATTCTAACAATGACACTGACGCCGACGCCGACACCTATTCCAACAATGACACCGACGCCTACGCCGACGCCTATTCCAACAATGACACCGACGCCGATGCCAACACCTATTCCAACAATGACACCGACGCCGACGCCGACGCCGATGCGACCGCTGAAACTGACACCTATTCCGACACTGACGCCTATTCCAACAATGACACCGACGCCGACGCAGACACCTATTCCAACAATGACACCGACACCGACGCCGACGCCGATGCGACGCCGAAACTGACACCTATTCCGACACCGACGCCTATTCCAACAATGACACCGACGCCGACGCCGACGCCGATGCGACGCCGAAACTGACACCAATTCCGACACCGACACCTATTCCAACAATGACACCGACGCCGACGCCGACGCCGATGCGACGCCGAAACTGACACCTATTCTGACACCGACGCCTATTCTAACAATGACACCGACACAGACGCCGACACCTATTCCAACAATGACACCGACGGCGATGCGACGCCGAAACTGACACCTATTCCGACACCGACGCCTATTCCAAAAATGACACCGACGCAGACGCCGACACCTATTCCAACAATGACACCGACGCCGACGCCGACGCCGATGCGACGCCGAAACTGACACCTATTCGGACACCGACGCCGATGCTGTCACCAATTTTAATACCGACACCTTGCTCATGCGGTTTTCATAAACTTAGGCCAGTCGATTTTGGGCTTTTGTGGAAGTTTGTGTATCGGTTGGTGGCAAGATCCTGTTTCTTCAATATTTTGACTAATTTATTTGAGTAGAAACTTACTTGTATGCAAGAAAATAAACATTTACCCTTTTAGTACATATACAGCAGATTTAATTTTTCTATTCCACCATATAGGTAAAAAAATCAATAACACGCCGGCTACGCCGCACCGCGCCGGGTACGTTTACCAGCGCGCCACTGCCGACTTTCATGACCGCGGCGCGGACCTCTACCACCGAACCGCCACGAGACGTTCCGATCATGCTGCGATCTCTTTCACTCTCTCACACCAAACGATACACATATCTCGCTCATCCATTTCATTGAGAGTCGTTCTAAGATAAAATGACGATATTTTCTGTTTTAACAATAAAAGCTATAATTACGCGTGAAATTAAACAGTTTTCTTATCTCTCACAGTGCCTGTATAATTGGTGCCGAGTCTAAGACACAAGGAAGGCATATTGTCCACAGATTATTCCTAAAAAACACGATTAGCGGCGATTGATGTATTCACCGGATGCTCGGAAGTGCAAGACTGGTAAGTACTACTGGTACTCAGGTAATTACCCTGAATTCGTCTAGTAAATATGGAAGGCATACAAATCATCTACAGGTAAAAAAATCTTAGATAGTTAGGTACGCGTTCTATTGAAAACTACCACCTCTTTTGGAGGTCGGTAAACAAAGGGTGTCGACCTTTGAAGGTGCACATAATGTGATGATCTGCATACCTAGTAGGTACTTAATTCATATTTGCAAGGAAACGTTTTCATTCGTATTCTAAATAACATTCATACAAGTACAAGGTACAATACCATTCGAAAAGCTTCCGAATCCGAGAGAAAACTGTACCTAGATATGTACTCTGGAAAATACACTTACACACATTACGTACGTACTTACCTACTTACGAACACCTGACTTTAACATGTAGTAAAAAGTTAAAACATTTACATTATTGTAAAAGAACACAAAAAGTGTGTTTTGTTTTTATCCCAATCCGCAGCGGGAGTACGATGAGACGCGCCACGAGCGACGATTGTTCGTTAGTTATAATTTGAATAATATTAATTGTATCAAAAAGGGGCGCCCCCTGCCGCTTAACGCGCCGACGCCGATGCGACGCCGAAACTGACACCTATTCTGACACCGAGGCCTATTCCAACAATGACACCGACGCCGACGCAGACACCTATTCCAACAATGACACCGACGCCGCCGCCGACGCCGATGCGACGCCGAAACTGACACCTATTCCGACACCGACGCCTATTCCAAAATGAAACCGACGCAGACGCCGACACCTATTCCAACAATGACACCGACGCTGACGCCGACGCCGATGCGACGCCGAAACTGACACCAATTCCGACACATACGCCTATTCCAACAATGACACCGACGCTGACGCCGACGCCGATACGACGCTGAAACTGACACCAATTCCGACACCGACGCCTATTCCAACAATGACACCGACGCCGACGCCGACGCCGATGCAACGCTGAAACTGACACCAATTCCGACACCGACGCCTATTCCAACAATGACACCGACGCCGACGCCGACGCCGATGCGACGCCGAAACTGACACCTATTCTGACACCAACGCCTATTCCAACAATGACTCCGACGCCGACGCCGACACCTATTCCAACAATGACACCGACGCCGACGCCGACACCTATGCCAACAATGACACCGTCGCCTACGCCGACACCTATTCCAACAATGACACCTATTCTGACACCGACGCCTATTCCAACAATGACTCCGACGCCGACGCCGACACCTATTCCAACAATGACACCGACGCCGACGCCGACACCTATGCCAACAATGACACCGTCGCCTACGCCGACACCTATTCCAATAATGACACCGACACCGACGCCTATTCCAACAATGACACCGACGCCGACGCCGATGCGACGCCGAAACTGACACCTATTCTGACACCGACGCCTATTCCAACAATGACACCGACGCAGACGCCGACACCTATTCCAACAATGACACCGACGCCGCCGCCGACGCTGATGCGACGCCGAAACTGACACCTATTCCGACACCGACGCCTATACCAACAATGACACCGACGCCGACGCCGACGCCGATGCGACGCCGAAACTGACACCTATTCCGACACCGACGCCTATTCCAACAATGACACCGACGCCTACGCCGACACCTATTCCAACAATGACACCGACGCCGACGCCGACACCTTTTCCAACAATGACACCGACGCCGACGCCGACACCTATGCCAACAATGACACCAACGCCTACGCCGACACCTATTCCAACAATGACACCGACGCCGACGCCGACACCAATTCCAACAATGACACCGACGCCGACGCCGACGCCGATGCGACGCCGAAACTGACACCTATTCCGACACCGACGCCTATTCCAACAATGACACCGACGCCGACGCAGACACCTATTCCAACAATGACACCGACGCCGACGCCGACGCCGATGCGACGCCGAAACTGACACCTATTCCGACACCGACGCCTATTCCAACAATGACACCGACGCAGACGCCGACACCTATTCCAACAATGACACCGACGCAGACGCCGACACCTATTCCAACAATGACACCGACGCCAATGCGACGCCGAAACTGACACCAATTCCGACACCGACGCCTATTCCAACAATGACACCGACGCCGACGCCGATGCGACGCCAAAACTGACACCTATTCTGACACCGACGCCTATTCCAACAATGACACCGACGCAGACGCCGACACCTATTCCAACAATGACACCGACGCAGACGCCGACACCTATTCCAACAATGACACCGACGCCAATGCGACGCCGAAACTGACACCTATTCCGACACCGACGCCTATTCCAAAAATGACACCGACGCCGACGCCGACACCTATTCCAATAATGACACCAACGCCGACGCCGACGCCGATGCGACGCCGAAACTGACACCAATTCCGACACCGACGCCTATTCCAACAATGACACCGACGCCGACGCAGACACCTATTCCAACAATGACACCGACGCCGACGCAGACACCTATTCCAACAATGACACCGACGCCGACGCCGACGTCTATGCGACGCCGAAACTGACACCTATTCCGACACCGACGCCTATTCCAACAATGACACCGACGCAGACGCCGACACCTATTCCAACAATGACACCGACGCAGACGCCGACACCTATTCCAACAATGACACCGACGCCAATGCGACGCCGAAACTGACACCAATTCCGACACCGACGCCTATTCCAACAATGACACCGACGCCGACGCCGATGCGACGCCAAAACTGACACCTATTCTGACACCGACGCCTATTCCAACAATGACACCGACGCAGACGCCGACACCTATTCCAACAATGACACCGACGCAGACGCCGACACCTATTCCAACAATGACACCGACGCCAATGCGACGCCGAAACTGACACCTATTCCGACACCGACGCCTATTCCAAAAATGACACCGACGCCGACGCCGACACCTATTCCAATAATGACACCAACGCCGACGCCGACGCCGATGCGACGCCGAAACTGACACCAATTCCGACACCGACGCCTATTCCAACAATGACACCGACGCCGACGCAGACACCTATTCCAACAATGACACCGACGCCGACGCCGACGCCGATGCGACGCCGAAACTGACACCTATTCCGACACCGACGCCTATTCCAACAATGACACCGACGCTGACGCCGACGCCGATGCGACGCTGAAACTGACACCCATTCCGACACCGACGCCTATTCCAACAATGACACCAACGCCGACGCCGATGCGACGCCGAAACTGACACCTATTCTGACACCGACGCCTATTCCAACAATGACACCGACGCCAATGCGACGCCGAAACTGACACCTATTCTGACACCGACACCTATTCCAACAATGACACCGACTCCGACGCCGACGCCGATGCGACGCCGAAACTGACACCTATTCGGACACCGACGCCGATGCTGTCACCAATTTTAATACCGACACCTTGCTCATGCGGTTTTCATAAACTTAGGCCAGTCGATTTTGGGCTTTTGTGGAAGTTTGTGTATCGGTTGGTGGCAAGATCCTGTTTCTTCAATATTTTGACTAATTTATTTGAGTAGGAACTTACTTGTATGCAAGAAAATAAACATTTACCCTTTTAGTACATATACAGCAGATTTAATTTTTCTATTCCACCATATAGGTAAAAAAATCAATAACACGCCGGCTACGCCGCGCCGCGCCGGGTACGTTTACCAGCGCGCCGCTGCCGACTTTCATGACCGCGGCGCGGACCTCTACCCTTGCTACTAACGGGATTGATTGTCAATCACTGTCAACGACTATAGGAAAATATTTTTCAGTTATTGGAGAGTAATTCAAAACGGCATGACCGATATTGATAAAATTTAAAGTCGACCAAACGACAAGCATCAGCTTTGAAATAAAAAAGAATTATCAAAATTGGTTCACCCAGTCAAAAGTTCTGAGTTAACATACATTAAAAAAATAAAAATAATACAGACGAATTGATAACCTCCTCCTTTTTCAAGTCAGACAAAAATTACAAATTTACGAGGGGAAGAATTATATAAATTAAAAATGATATTATCCCGCTCATGACTTCAATTTTCAATTTTCCCCTCGTAAATTCCTCATTTTGTAATATACCTAATAATATATAAGTTCATATAGATGAGCGTGCTTTAACTTGGATTACATCATCACTTGACATTTCACCCAAAATATTTAATGAGGTCTTTAACCTGCCATTGACTTCAGCAGAATTCATTACAATATCTTCCTTCCGGTAAGATCTGACGAATTAAAAACCTGTCAACCTTATGGAGTCTTGAATGAAGAATAATACCCACTCGTAGAGTAAGGTAAGCAACAATCAGGTGGTAAAAATAGCATCTGCATCTATTATTGGAGTTGCAGGACCTGAAGTCACTTCTTATTGAGTTATCATGATGGAATTGACAACTGTGTGTAGTTCTCATCATCATCAGCCAGAGGACGTACACTATTGAACAAATATTTTCCACATGGAACACCACAATGAACAATTTTTAAGCCACTTGTATCCATAGGCTCCCCGCAACTTTGACTATGTCATCAGTCCCCTTAAATATTATAATATCTCAGGTACCATCGGACTAATCTATATGATAAGGCTGGAAGGAGCACAAGGCACTATTTCATTAAAGTATATGTTCTCAAGGGTCCTACACACTACAAAATTAATTGCGATGAACGATTCCGTTCAAGACTACAGTTCCGTTCATCTCACACATTACGATAGATTGAGAACGATCTACATTTCGTTCCACGATGGCCTGTATTACCTGTGGTATTATATTATCTTTGATTTGACAACGCAGTACCTGTTGTCGGCTTCCTGGGTCAATGGAAAAAATATTTAAACGACGACGTCGCTGGTCATACAAATATATAAAAAAAGTTAAATTTAATATTGATAATGTTTATATTTTTGTATCGACACTGCGTGTACGAAATGACCCAGTCAGTGCGATCGAGGCGAAAAAGACTGCTGGCACACACTCTTCGATTAAAGGGTAACCGGAGCGCAACTTTATAATAAGGAACCCTCAAATATAAAATATGCTCATTTATAGCATTCAAAAGGCAACCAGCTCAGTATCTTATTGACGAGCAATAAGGATACGAATGCTTTAAATTAAATAAGTAAGTGATGAATGACTAGAGTGATTTGTGTTTATGTCGTATAACCATGTCATTATATTGTTTTACTTACAGTTACTGTTAATTGTGACGACGAATGTCTATTGACCCTGTTCTCGTGTAAGTGACTTTATCTTTTGTTTGAGAATAAACTTCTTTAAACCTAAACCTAACTGTACCCTTCGTCGCATTCTGCACCTGCGATTTAATTTAACTATTTGTTATTTGATTTAACTCCATTCGACTGTACAGCTAAAATCGTAAAGAACCTTAACGATCTGCACATACGGTGCGTTTGATAGAGATCGTGTGACTGTACCGTTCAGATTGCATTCGACTTCGTATAGTGTGTGGGCCCTATTACATAGCGCCCTGCCGTCTCGGACCACCAACTGAGTAATTCTAAAACTGGAGGAGGTTCTCAATTCGCCTTTTTTAATTTTTACAACAGGTCAGGCATTTTCTCACCATCTTACAGTTGATATCTAACTACGTGAGTGACATTGGCGAAACAGTGGTGGTGCCCACAGAAGCCGTAAAACAAGAGTTGAAGTTGACTATTTTTAATACCTAGCTGTTTATGTTATTTATGACGGAACAAGCTCGACGCCCACCTGGTGTTAAGCGGACTAAACTCTGCCTATAACAGATGCATTTCGTCACAAGTCACGACTTGCAGTGCGCGTGCCACCTTGAGAAATAGCTTAAGCTCATGTGCCTGTAATTTCACTGGCTCTCAAGGACTGCTGCCGGAACACACCGTTAGGTACTTGGCGACAGATTTTCTACTTGAGAGTGGTCGCATGCCAGACGGGCATGCGCAAAGTACCCTTCCACCATGCGGTGAAGCTCAAGCCCGCGGTAGGATTCGAATCATGAACCTGCTGCGTGGCAGTCCATAGCCAATGCCACTGAGCCATTATTGCTTCAATCATCACTGCTTGTTTGTCTAGCTATGGACGGGTAGGGCTCGTTTTTATACTATGTCTTGCCGTGATTGCAGTAAGTAAACTCTAACTACTATTTGGTTCAGCAGTCAACCTAAGTTTTTTCTTAATGAATGCATTGTATTCAAATTTGAAACCTACATAAACTGACTAATTTGTTCTACCTTGGCTTGCTCTGTAGGTAAGGTAATTATTTGCATGATGAAGGTGCCGTTTTGACAGAGTTGAACAAGTACCTACTACAAGAACTCTGTAAGTAGATTCAATCCCTACTTCTAGGATTCCGTACTTGAAAAAACAGGACCCTATTATAACTAAACCTCTGCCATATGTGTAAAATGTATATCATTCCTCTGCTGCGGTCCGCCCGCCCGACCGCGATAATCCTGTACCTATCTTTGGAATTGGAATTTACAGAATATCTGGTGTAACAAACCTCTCAGCAATACACTTTTTAAAATATGCCGTGTTCTTTCCAGCAGGACTCTGCACCTGGCCACTAGGCACGAACTGCCCAAGCCACCAACGTTCCGGACTTTATAAGAGCTGAAGACTGGCCTTCACCTGGTCTCATCATCTCATCAAATACGCATTAAAACAGCGTACCTACCCACGTGTAACACTGTAAGGTTTGGTAGTTGGTAACCTAATATAAACTTAGTACGATTAGTGACTCGTACCTACTCCAAAAGTTTAATGTCAGCGCAACGCCCATAACAATTCCTGTTTTAATTCATTGATTAGGACAGGTTATTCACGTGGTATTTAACACTTACGAGTTGTCGATGTTAGGATCGACAATTGTTTCGGCTTCAATAAATTAAAAAAATTGCGTGTGTTTTAATCAGTACTAATATTATAAATGCGAAAGTAACTCTGTCTGTCTGTCTGTCTGTCTGTCTGTTACGCTTTCACGCCAAAACTACTGGACCGATTTGAATGAAATTTGGTATGGAGATAGTTTGAGACCCGGGAAAAAACATAGGATAGTTTTTATCCGACTGCGCAAAAAGATGTTGATGTTTTCGCGCGATAACCGACATACGCGCGGGCGGAGCCGCGCCCGGAAAGCTAGTAATATTATATTCCTCTCTTCTTACCTGTTTAGAGTTCCTTACTATAGTGTTGTATAAATCGGTCATTCTCCAATTAGGCGTTCGTCGCCTAATTGCCGTTACTTTTTTAAATTTTTTACTTATTCGTCTTAAGCACACCATAATATAAAACACAACAATGATACGAATTCAATGATTAATTTGGCATTTAACTATTAATGGTGGTATTCTAGTTAGTGAGACTTAACATTTTTATGAGTATTGATGATGTGTCAAATACTGTTATTAATTAGGGATGTGCACCCCAGAACAGTTAATGTCACGGCAATTATAGGTTTCATTCGGACATGCGGTTACTTACTGTATCAGCCGGATCGTCCACTGCTGAACACAGCCTTCCCTATGTAGGGGGTGTTTGGCATAGTCCCCACGCTTGGCAGGCGGCTTGGGGATCGCAGTGCTAGATAGCATAGTTCTTAAGAAGGCGCTGCTGCCCACCTTCTACCTAATAGTATTTTTCCCTAAGTCGACTTTTACGACACCCACACGGGATGAAATGGGGAGGTGCAATTCTAACCCGACACCCCACGGGGGTGCGGTTACTTAATGATAGTTATTTACCTATTGATTCTATTGAGGCTATATTTTGATATGCGATACACATTGCTTGATATCGTTGAAAACATTGAATGGATCAAACAAAATTTGTACGATATAAAAATTACAAGCAATTTTTTACGTTAAGTTAGTGTGTATTAGAGAACAGAGGTTCTTTGAACAGATGTTAAATTTATTTTGTTTTAACTACTTAAAACAGAAGCCAATGTTTTTGTTTACAGTTAGATACGGATGCTAATTAACATTTAAAATAATTTTATATTATTAATCTTGATAATATTACAGACTAGCCGCGCCCCGCGGTGTTACCCACTGTTTTACATGAATGATATCAAAATTTACTGGAATAGAACATGTGTGTTCGTGACCATTTTTAAAACCACATTCCAACCACCAACCAGAACAACTAACCAACCAACAACAACCATAACCAATTTTTTGTTATTTATTGTATTTTTTTTGTACAAGTACCATATTATTTAAATTTTATTTTTCTTGAATAGTTAAAATGGGCAATCTTTATCATTAAAGATGGCTTGTTCTATACAGCCATGTTTCGGAGAAAATACTGCAGCGAGAGCTAGGTGGTTTATCACATATAAACACACTCACAAACATTCGCATTTATAATATTAGTAGGATTATGCAAGCCCGGACATGTAAAACTTGCTAAAATCGTAGAATGGCTGATCTCTATTATAAAATTGATACATCAGAAACGTCGAACTTGCTATGATTTTAGTCCAACATCTAACGTACAACAACAACTAATAAAACTGGTACAGGCCCGACCATTAAGGATCTCGAACCATAAAATCGTTTTTTTTCAAAGGTATGAAAAAAAAACGATTTTATGGTACCTTCTTCCTTCTTCAATCCTGTGTTGATACGGAATCCTCAGTGTGCGAATTCGATTCACACTTGACCGGTTTTTTAAAGCAAAGTGCTGATTCTGCGAACCGAATTCTTTATAAATGTTATTCTTTATAATTAACCCTATTATGCTTTTCAACATTTTTTTCCTTGCCTATGTTTTGTATATTGTTTAATCTAAAAGGAAATTATAAAAGCACAGGCAAATTAATTTTCGGGTAGCAGAAATACTTAATCTGTAATATCTAAGATGATTGGTAAGCGTATCATTTTTTTTATTATTTAGGAAGGTACAACTGACCCCCCAAAATAAGTTTTTTAACCCTGTCTGGCAGCTGGTTCATGATAATTCATGACTTTTTCTTAAGTCCTACATAATCACACCTAGCTGGCGTCAATACAAAAAATACATTGTTGCAATAAAACTTGCTTGCACTCATATCATAAAGAGGAAAGATTTGATTGTTTGTTTGTTTGCATTCAATAGGCTCTGAAACTACTTTGACCGATTTGAAAAATTCATTCACCATTAGAATCTTACCTTATCTTTGATGAACATGAGCAATAGAATATTTTCAAAAAAGTTTTAAATATTTGAAGTTTTTGAAAAACTCAATATTAGGTACATACACATTAATGCGACAGAATATTGTAATAATTATTTACATTTATAATTATGATAATTTATTTTTGCAAAAATTAACAGTACATATATGAATACAAAAATAAATAAATAATTTAAATATATCTACTTATGACCTAAAAATATTACACTTAAAAATTCTGAGCTCTGTTTTCTACCAGGACGCAATCATAAGTAGAAAACAGAGCTCAGGTCACTGTCCACGGGTAGAGTACCTAAAAGGCTGGCAGCATTACCCCGTTGTATGGCAAGACTAATTCTCTGGCCGAGGTAAGCGCCAGCCCTTTGGTCGTTTGTCTTTTCTATCAGCCGCTTTGATAAATCTTTATATAAAGTCCATGCGCTTGGACCCCACGGACCTAATGTTTCTACTCCAAAGGGCAGAAATATATAATTATCGCCGAGACTCTCGTAATATATATAATAATATATATAATATATCTCGACAGAAAATTTCCAATAAATCGAAAAAAAAATTGAAGTTGTTGCTACGTGAGTACTTACTTGATATTATCCCTAATGAGTTAAATATTTTTTTTAAGTTTTTGTTAAATACTTAAAAATTTTTGCCGTTAGTATTATAATATAAAAAATAAGCCAAAAATAAAATTGTAGATTCATACAATTATTAACACAAATCGTGATCTGTGAAAACACAGTATTACTAAAATAAAAATAATTACATTTTGAATTTTAGAACACCATTTTTTACCTCCTGTGGTTTTCGAACCTACGTCCCCCGGTTTTAAGCACTGGGCGCCTTAACCAACTTTCGCTAAGCACGCGATAGTGCTGGTGCGATAGACATTTTTAAGTCATTACCGCTAATTATAATTATCGCTAACCTCTTCATCAGTAGGTTAATGGGTAAGTTCATAAGGAAAAATAGGTAAGTATGTAAATATGTACTATATCACTCACCAATAATATTATCACTAAAAGTAAACTTATTTCAAGTCATCAACAGAACTAACACGCAACGACTAAACCAATATTGATACGCGCCCATACTTTTAAGACAACGCATTTTTCTTTTAACTTTACCTTGACTTTGAAAGTTTAAACTCGACTAATATAACTTGGACTTCCTATATCCAATAACTTTAGGAGATACGGTATCTTTCGATACTGGCTAGTAAATTCACATGTCCAGTTTTTTAGACCTGTACTATTTATAACACTGTTACAAATGAGAGATCAGTGATGCTGGTTTAACTTGTAACATGAACAACCAATTCATGGAGAACTGTCTGTTGTATGACATGTTGAGGCGAGCAAAGGTCACATTGTATGGTGTTTGGTTTAAATTCACATTTTTACACGTTTATCTTAGTATAGGGAAGTAATTACGTTACAATGCTCCTATTGTAAGTGCCTAGATTTACCCCGTTTGTTATTTGCCAGGAAATAATGCGTGTAATTTGAAACGTAAGTGATTTTATGAAAAAAAAACATGTCATCAGTGTAACTAATCAACAACTCGGTAATACCTACGTTAAAATTACTTACAAAAAAATTAAAACGCGTACCTATGCAGTTCGTTTCCGCGAACATGTTATTTTGTTTTTTTTTTGTGAAGTGCAGTGCGGAGTGCGTATCATGTCAAGATCAAGGCATCTATAAGTGCTACGTGCTGCGTTAATTCCGTATTTAAATGTATGTAACTTACCACAATAAAATCCTTAATTGTTGTATTTTTCGCATGACAATTGGTTAACCATAACACACTATTCTGTTATATTATATTATAAAAAAATATTAATGCAATAGATAGAATTTTAATCGCGATTATTTAGATATTAATTACATATACAAATTCGATCGCGTCGCGACTTATAGTGCGGGGAAAGTGGCGAGTCGGTAGATTTCTCCCTCCGCGGTCATCGATAGACTGACATCGAGCATCTGAGTTGTTACGAAACAACCCCCCCGTCTTAATAATAGTGATGTTGGCGATTACTTTTTTCGTACTATAAACAAGAACATCGCTTTGCATAATTGCATGTTATTAGTCTAGAGAGCAATCATGAATAAATAATATATATATATTTATTTAATTGTGTAATGGCTGTTTCAGTTCTAGTTGTTCAAAATAGTAAAATAATTATTAAAATATTTTTGTGATACAGGATTATTTTTAGCTGATTCATCTTTGTATATTACTTACAGAATCTAACTTATTATATAATCAACAAATATATTATACCCCTATTTGAAATAAAGCAGTCATTATGTAATGGCCCAGTGGTGGCAATAGTAATAATTATATATAAGACTGACACAAATGTCCGGCTGTTTTCCTCTACAGGTCGCATTTTTTAACCGATTCTCGTGAAATTTTATAAGCAGGTTCGATAATTATTTGTTTTTTTCGATTCTTTTTTTTTGCAAATCAGCAATACGGGGTTTGAAAACGTATAACAAAACATATTTTAGTCGCAAAATAGCATATCAAATGAAAGTTGTTTCAAATGAAAAGAAAAACCTATTTTTTAACATTACTTATTAGAAACGGAAAAATATTCAGTTAAATAAAGACAGAATATATTAACAGAAACATTAAATCAAACTATAGGTTCTACATTTGGGCATTTGATCGCTGTTTCAGTTACGAACTAAGCTATACTGTGTTGTGTTTATTTTCAAGGTGTATATAGTTATTTAAGCACTAATTAATATTATCATTGAATTTCACTTATATTCTTATATCTATCTGAATAGATATACTTAGCAAGATATGAAAAATAATTATTTTTAAAAATTAAGTAATCATTATTGTAATAATATTTATAATTATTAGATAATCAATGTGCACCTTACTATTCCTGGAACTCGCACTTTGGAGACTAATAAGAATAAATTTTAACATGTACAACAAAAATCTACACTGCTTAAATATTTTTAAAGTACCTATATCGTTTAGATATTTACAAATAAAGTCTCTTCATTTAATACACGATTTATATTTTATAATATGTTTTAAGTTATCACCTCGCAAACATGCATACATCACAACATAAGCTCAAACATACGATTCAAACGAAACTAGAGTTTACAACTTGCCAAAGAGACTCCAGCCACTTCACCCTGTCATACAGTTTCACTAAACCTTTTTTATAACAACTGTATCAGCCGGGTCGTCCACTGCTGAGCACAGCCTCCCCTATTAAGGGAGTATTTGCCATAATCCCCACGCTTGGCAGGCGGCTTGAGGATCGTAGTGTAAGAAGGCACTACTGCCCACCTTCCAGTACTTTTCCCTTAGTCGCCTCTTACGACACCCACGGGATGATATGGGGAGGTGCAATTCTAACCCGGCACCACACGGCGGACCTTTACGAGGCTGTCCGTAATTTACCGATACCAAAAACCATCGACAACGCCCATCACTAGGTCAAAATGCACCAAGCCGTGTGTTTGTCTACCGGTCACGCAGCACGCAGGCTATTGTGTAAAGGTGACACGTCATAATTTTGCACAACGCAGAGAGGTCGCCAAATGACATAACTTTATGAGCAACGACTTCTAAATCCTTGACGGATTTTGGACAGTTGTAGGATTTGAAGTATCATCCATTTAGTCGTCGTTACGTATATTTAATAACAAAGCCACAGCATTATGTAACATAAGGTTTAACGGATGTGTCTATGGTATTAAGTAGCATATTAAAGCACACCTACCTACCTTAAACTGTACCTATCCTGTATACATGTACCTAGTGTTTTTCAATAACTGAACACCGGCACCGTGTGACGAAGCCAATCTCTTTTACTAAATTATCACCTCATTTCATAATTCGCTACTGTCCATATACATTTTTCGTACTCACATTCTTAATTCAAATTCAAATTAACCGCCACAATTCGCACTTTAACTTCTACTAAAACTATAGAGATATAAAACCATTTTTTTGTGAGATTTAATATTTTTCCTTTTTTGTACAGGGCTTGAAAAAAATAAAAATAGCAAGATTTTTGTTTCTGGGGACACAATGTTTATTGCTTTTATAGCAGCGGATTCGAAATCTGTGAGGAACTCTACTGCCTTCCACTCAGGGATCGTCGATTGTATCAATTGAAACAGCTTGATGTAGTTTGTTTTTTTTAGCCCTAGGTAGCCCTTGGGGCTACCAGCCAAGAGTGTTACAGTACTGGAGGAAGACATTGACAACTGTAACACAGATAAGACTAGCACAGTTTGTCAATGTAATAAATAACTGTACTGTAATCATAGAACATATCGTAATAATACTGTAATATAAAATTATATACTATTTAAATAACAATATTCTAATGTGCTTAGGTAGGTACTTACCTATAGTTGTAATTGTACTGTGTGATTTTTATGCAATAAATATTTATTTGTATTTGGAAGTAGGTAGGTACTGTCCGCTGGAAGCAAAAAAAACCGACATAATTTATTCAGTAAAAGTAGGTTATGCAAGACTAGACTATGCTAACGAAAACGAACTAGGTAGGCACCTATTAGTGACATAGTTTTCGTGAGTATTCTTGCATAACCAACATTGATTACATAGGTATGACAAGTAAAAACTGCAAATTTGGTATTGACAAAAAATATACCAAACTTAGGTACCTATTACATATTACCTCGCGGACAATGAAATGGTTTGGTTTATGATAAAATTATTATGTTTTGCAGATCTAATCAGAGAGTTGAAATACTTCTAATGTTTAATTTTAAAGTCTATCTCATGTCATAGAGATATTCTTTAAAATGAAACATTCATTATTAATTTTCGATTACCTACGCTCGATCAAATCAAATCAAGATTTTATTTGCGAGAATACAGTACAATATCATTACATTTTACAATTTGTTAAATAGGTACAGCATTCAGCCTGCAAGCAGACGTGCAAATATTAAAATTCATTTTTGAAGTTACAATTTAAATATTCTTTAACACTAAAAAACATAATGTTGTCTTAGGTTTTTGTTACACATAGTAATTACAATTAGACAACTTTAAACTGTTTAAATCGCGTATGTTTGTAATTATTTTGTCCCGACGTTTCAAACACTTTGCAGTGATCGTGGTCACGGGGTGACTACTCGTAATTGCACGGTAATGTATAGATAACATTACCGTGCTAATTGGTTTTATTTTTCACATGAGTTATTAAGAAATTATTTGGTCTACCGTCAGAATTTTTTATATTAATCATAACGTTCCTTATTTACGAAGTATTCGTTCACAGTGTCCAGAGGTCTTGCAGATTTGTGTCGGCCATGGGATTTATTTACTTAATTATTTTTGATAACAGGATCCCAAGCGGGTGGCACTTGCCAACCATCATCTCTATTGAAATTTGGGTACTTTTTGATTTCAATAGCCTCGCGTAATATTCTTGGCATTAAGCGGGTCTCTCTGGCGAGGATTTGTGGCTTGTCGAACGGAATGTAGTGGTTGGGTTTGTCCTGGCCATGTCCACAAACCGCAGACTTGGTCGAGCGTCTGTTCTTCATGTCAGCAATGTGTTCTTTTACCCGGATACCAACGCTCCTCTCTGTTTGCCCAATATATGACAGCCCACATTCACAATCAAGTTTGTAAACACCTGCATCTTGTAGGAGAATATTGAACTTAACAGGTCTTAAAAATTGGTTAATCTTCTTGTGCGGCTTGAAGTAATTTTTTATTGAAGCTCGTCTTAAGATATTACCAATTTTGTCCGTGACACCCTTGAATTAAGGTAAGATGGCAGGTTGTCGCTCAACTGTCGAAGCCTTGGGCCGGCTTCTGTGACGCATTCGTGGGAGCTTGTGATTATTGCTTCGCAGTACTTATTTTGCATACTGAAGCTCCTCCTTGAGATGGTCAGTGTCGCAGATGCCATGTGTTCTCTGTAACAAAGATTTGCCTACGGTAGCCAACTGACATGGATGGTGATGCATGGGAGTTACCATTGAGATATTTATCTGTATGGGTTGGTTTCCTATACACTGTATGACTAAGGGAGTTGTCAGGATTCCTGATGACTAAAACATCAAGAAAAGCTAAGCATATATTGACCTCAGGCTCCATTGTAAATGGAATTTTATTATGTAAGAAGTTTAGATGGTCTAGAAATGCAGAAACTTTATTACTGGGGAGGTTGGTAAAAGTATCATCTACGATTGCGTTGAAATTGTCAAGAAAAGACTTACGTATATATACACTCACTTGATCCGCGATGGTCATATCATATCTTAAAACGGTGCTCGAGCGAAACTAATTGGTTACCTCTGATCTATGCAATGCTTTTTTAATACGTCTTTCATTTTTAAAGTATATATAAAACATAGCGATCTAATTCAAGTATTCTATTATCTCTAAATTTCCAATATTGAATATCAAATTCTTCGACCATATCGCTAGAAAGGATTCGAGAGGCATAGGAGGGCACCCGGAGTACCTCATGGTTACTGGCAAGGTGCGGATTGGCAAGCGCCCAAGAGGTCGTAGTCCGCTGAGATGGTCGGACCAAATCTTCACGGCTTTTGACTCCAATCCACGAACCACTCCACGACGCCAAGGATAGGCATAGCGGGGTACTGCCTAGACAAAGTACTCCAGAAGCGGGGTAATCACGACCCTCAATAATGAGGAGAACGATGCGAGGAGGAGGATCGGTGAACGCTTATAATCTTTCCTTTAATAAAACAAAACTGAATATTTAAAATTTTCTTTACCAAATGTTAGTTGTGTTGAACCAAAGATTGGCCTAGATAAACTTTCATTTGTCAATTCTACTTTAAGACTTAGTTCAGCTAGCGAATCTCAGAGGGACTTTTTAAAGGAATGTAGGTATACTTTAACTGTACCGAGTCTGTCTTTGAAATATGTATGGTCGTGAAAACTTGAGTAAATGTAAATTAACAGTGACAATCATCATGTCGATCACGCGCCGCGTCGACCAAGCGTTTTGGGAAAATAAGATGAGCTCCCGGCGCGCGGCGCGGCTCCTACGGACTCAAAGACGCTACCGGCTACACCAAACTCATATAATTATGTAACCACTATCTGTAGTTTTTACATATACATGCTAATCTTTGGATTATCTTGCGTTGCTCGTGTTGCTCCGTTGAAGTAATCGCGACGCGAAGTGGACACCAGCACTCACGTTTGTTTCAGAAAGATGTACATATACTAGAGCAGAATAAAAAGGTACTAAGTATAGATACTTATTGTTGCAGCCCAACAGATGTAGGGTGACTGGTGACTCGTGCACAAATTGTACTCAAAAGAGTGGTTCATATATTATAGTCCAAAAATAAATAAGTAAATATTAAGAAGTAGACGTTGAGTCGTAGGTACCTCAGATTAATATGTTTATGTACTGTAGTGACATTTTAAAATATCCGCCGCAAATACTTAAGTATACGTACTTAATTAAAATATAAAGTACCTATAGGTATAGATATGCACACAAGTTATCAACTTATCATCATTGACCTATAATATATACAGTATATATAGGTCAATGCTTATCATAGGTATGTCCTAAATTAAGAAATATAAATCTAGGTAGTAGTTAACTACTACCTATGTTCAGACGCCATTTTCACATGAGACTTCACAACTATGTCTCTATGTGACGAGCGCAGTGCAATTCGTGACTTGTGACGAAATGCATCTGTTAATTTCTTAGGGGTTTAGTCCGTCATCAATATATGGTGGGCCTCGAGCTCGTTAAGTCTACCTAGTTACAGATGCATCTCTACCTAATAGGTTTGTTTATTTTATTCAGAATAGGTTGGCGTTTGACCACAACCTACCTGATTTTAAGCATTGATGTAGTCTCAGATGGAGCAGGCTTACCTAGAAGAAACCTGTTCACTCTCGATTTGAAGACACCCATTTTGTATCCATCGGGAAAAACGACACTACGGCAAGAAGTTCCACTCATTCGCAGTACGCACAAGTAGAAGCGAAGCGCTTTATACGATTCTAGGGAGGGCGGAACTAAGTCGTGCAGTTCTTGTGTACATTCACCGAAATGTATCCGGTAAAAGACCGATAGGCAAGCGACTTTAGGATGCTGAATTTATAGCAAACTGTCAGACCAGAAAGTCGACAGACGCTTCTGTAAGTAAATAAGCTTATAGTGCGATTCTGGAATAGCGAAATAAATAAATATCACGAATAAACTAAACTTCACACTTATGTAAATTTTACAGAAGTGTAATATCACTAGTAAACTAACTAATTTTGTTACCTGGAAGATATTATTATATTTAGACCACGATTGGTGATAAGGCCGCCCATTGAGACATATTATTGTAAGCATTTGTTAGTTTTGTTTACGAAATTTGTTTTTATCTGAGCGCTTGGTCGATGCGACGCGCGACGCTTGATCTGCTGGCACAACGAATAAGCATTGCAATTCAACGGGGCAATGCTGCCAGCATGCTGGGCACGCTGCCAACTGGGAGTGGGCTGGAGCATTTAGACTGCCTGTGAGTCTGCTATGACTTATACGTAGTCTAAATGCTTTTATTGTAGTAGGTGTTGTGTTGTATATAGTTCGTAGTATTTTGTTTAATAAAGACATCTCACGAGGCTTTTAATACCGCCGGTTTAAAAGCCTCGTGAGATGCTGGGCAAGAATTACATCCCCCCCATATCTCCTTCTGGGACTTATAAGAGGTTACGAAACCAATATCTTACACTGCGATCCCCAAGAGGCCTGCCAAATGTGGTAATTATAGCAAACTGTCCGTAATTAGGAAGGCTTTGGTGGATGGCGTGGTATTAATATTAATTCCTTAGGATGATTCGTCAGGAAAGCACATTTTCCGAAGCCAAAACTTTCTATAAGCCTTATGACGTCCTTTTAGTTGATAGATATATGTAGCGTATATTACCGACCCCACAAACTTGGGGTAAGGGTAGGAAGGTGACCCGATAATGAATGAGTCATCCAATGCTATAAAGGGAATCGATATGAACACTTCCTGAACCGCGTAAATTGTTCATAAATACGAATCACGAATATTGAACACTTTGTACAATAGGTAGCTTTGTTGTAAACAAAGTCGTTCTGTATTAATCCTATCTTGAGTTGAATCTAAGTACTTAACTACCTACTTAAGTACCTAACTATAGTTTTTAACATTGTAAGCTTGAAAAAAAATGTAATCGATTGTACTGATTTGTGCGTAAAAACTACACAATACAAGATAATGATCATTTGGTAGTGATGGGACATAATATTCCATGTTTTCTATCGATAAACTCAAAATAGAAACATGCAAAGGTAAGATGTAGATATTTGTAACCTGACACAAAAACAAGATTGTTATAAGTTTAACGTATATGTATGTGTATTTATATGTCATCGTACTTCCCATAAGAATAAACAGGTTTTGGTGATGTTTTTTATTTGAAAGCGAAACGCGTCGAAAACTCTTTCGGTTTGGCTACGTGGTGTTTATGACGTCACGTTGGCTAAACAGGAAAAATCAGACGATAATAAATAAACATTGGTAAATTGGTAGTGTCACAGCAATTATAGGTGAAGCCAGCATGCAACATATTGAAACAGTGTTAATAAGAACAAGTAATCTTGGAAAATACCTACTCGTACATATGAACTTTGACATTTCTCTGAGCATATGAAAGACAGTACACTATAATTACCCTGTGTTTTTTAATGACCGCTCAAACATTTATTGTATTATAACGAATTTAATTCATTGATAATATTTAATTCAATATATATTTATTTACACATAGTCAAAGATTTTCAATTTCAACATCCAAGGAATGGTCAAACATAAATGTTAAATTATAAAATAAATTAATCGTCAAAAATTCGCGCAATGCACCCTGCCCAAACGTGTCCATTATGGCTGCAGGGTTACCGCGCTGGATACAAATTGAAATTTTCTGGGTTAAAAACCACCCAGCGCGAGGGTCCCTTCCTTTCTCCCTCAGACGTTGTGCAATGTCTACAATTATTTTTTTGGCCCCGAAGCACTATAGGCACTCTGTTTCAACAGGAAAGGGAACAAAGTCGTATGCCAGGGCTAAATCAACATATTTTAAGTATTATCCCTCTGCGGCAGCCTCTGCTCTGAACCGTTCCAGAAAATGTATAATGTAAAATATTTAATTTAAAATTGTACATTTTAGTTTAATTACGAGTAGGTACGCACAATTTTAAGGACATATACCCGCCAGCCAAAGCGTGAACTTTTATATCAACCCAACTTGTTATTAAAAAAAACTCGCATGTAAATATAGTGTATAATTAGACCTATCGTTTCTGGATTCAAACCTTTTTCTTTTGGACTAATTTTTTTTTTTTTATTATATAGCGTTTAGTATATAGCACTCGTTTTTAGGAGTTTGAGCCAGTTATACGTAGCTCCAGATTTATTTAAAATGTATAGTACATATGTATAAATAACTTCCCATTATAGAAAGTTCATTATATTTCCCATGTTTGTGGTGCAATAGAAATATTAAAAACATGCTTATTTTTCTTGAAAGAGATGCTTAAAGTTGGGTCTTTATTTCATCTAAAATTACGAGTTTTTGAGCTAGTGTAATTTCAAAACTGTATAATTTAATGAAAATCTGATGCACCACAAACCTAGATATTAGGGTAGTGATTACGTAGGTAAAAAATCATTGAGTTTTATTCGCTATTATTAAAATGAGATTGGAGCTGCGTTTTGTATGGGGGCGTTCGTCTAAAATATACCCTTAAGAAAATCAGGATATCAGAGACTTTATGAAGACGTTATTGACTTTATGAAGGATGTTATTGGTAAATACTCTCAATATATTAAAAGATACTAAACGTGTCTGTAAAAAGAAAATTGTAGCATATTTATTAACTCTATATAGATTACAAAACAACTGAAAATCTTATACTAGTACCTAAATAAGATGGTAAAAACCTACTGGAATTAAATCACATCAAACATAAAAAAATAAAAAGTAGGTACACATGAAGAAATTTATAACTAGTCGTGACAGAAAATTTTCTCAGTCGGTTAAAATTATATTATATTCATAAACATTTTTCTTTCGTAAAAGTAATAAAAACATACACCACACCTCACAAATAAAAAATCTAAATAAAAAAAATGCATGTAGGTACAAAGTTTTATGTATCTTAACTTATATAAATTTATATTGGAATACAAAATGTTTTGCCCCGGGCGGGATGTGAACCCGCGTCCTTCCGATTTCCGGGCAAAACATTTTGTATTCCAATATAAATTTATGATTTTCGCTTAGTACGCGGTAGTGCTTGTAATCATAATATATAGAAATTATTGTGTTGAATCCTTGGAAGAGTCAAGTTATCGCAAACACAGGGAATCCTACTGCGATAGCTAGAGAACAATATCATAAATTTTCGTTATTTAATGAATTCTTCCATTATAATGTAACTAGTATGTATGTTATAATGAATATATTCTAAATTACTATGTATATATATTAATGCATGTCTTTGATGCAAAATAAACATTATTATAAGGTATGTCAAACGAATGTCAAGATTTCAGTATTTTAACGATACTATTTATTTAAACGGTGTTCAATTGATGGAAACTGTTTATGCATTTTTGATATTTCATTTAAAAGTAATTCATGTGATTTCCACAAAGAAAGATGACATTCGAAAGCGGAGGCAGTTTTGGAGTCTCATTCCGTGCACAGCTCTGGTTCAGTCAAGACGTAGTAAAGATTATAATATTGTCGTGGTCTAGTCTCGTGGTTGAGCCTACCCAAATTGTAAATTGAGAGGGAGTAAAAGACAATTTGTAAAAATCATGTCCTTTACATCCTTATTTTGAGGTGACTTATAATAACCACCTGAGGTGGTATAAGACAATTAATAATTTAAATGTATTTTATGCCCAATATTTGTTTTATACTTTGCTTTACTACCAAAATATATATAATCTGGTAACTGAGTGTTATTTGCATCCATATTTTCTCGGTAAACTTGTTTATCGTATCAAATTATGTGGGTCGTAAAGGCATTTTTTTGAATAATTAAAGTTAAAGTGAAGTGCGTCTCAAAAGGATAATATGTACATGTTTTTTGAAAGAGTGCAGACCTTAAAAATGTGTATAAAATATATAATATTCTAGAAGCTACAAATTCTATGCATGATCCGAAAACACGTATATATCTCTCGATGGAAAAATAAAACATGAATACAACTTTTAAATTTCGCTGCATCAAGTTTTGTGTGAATATAGTAATTCGGATTACACATTTTATTTTTAATTATATTGTAGCAACCATGTGATACATTACTTGAAAGATTTTTTCCGTTTTTAAATATATACATTTACTAGCTTTCCGGGCGCGGCTCCGCCCGCGCGTATGTCGGTTATCGCACAAAAACATTGACCTCTTTAGCGCAGTTTGATAAAAACTATCCTATGTTTTTTCCGGGTCTCAAACTATTTCCATACCAAATTTCATTCAAATCGGTCCAGTAGTTTTGGCGTGAAAGCGTAATAGACAGAGTTACTTTCACATTTTTAATATAAGTACTGATTAAAAGAAACAATAACCCTATTTAAATATTGCGTAGTTTTATTTTGCTCACTCGCACGCGATACGAGATCTCTCCGTCCTACGCCTTAATCAAAATTTTTTTCAAAGACCACTTCGCCTTAAGTAAAAAAAACTTTTTCCGTACTTACCATCAGGTGACATGGTGGTCAAAGGCTAACCTATCAGGCATAAAAATAAAATAGAACAAACATTTTAACTTAATAAATAGCAATCCGCCATAATATAATCACACCTAAAAACCAAACTCATAAATTAATTCAAAATCGTGTACGTAATAGTCATCATGTGGTAAAAAGGCTGGACTATCCTTGCATCCAATCCTGGCTATCAATACAGGGTTATTAGTAAAATGCTAACAACATCTTAGGGTTGACTTCTGCTAGTCCTAACAAACATTCAGATATTTTTTTTTGTTTGAAATTTTTTTAATGCTTACTCCGAGCCAAGAGCGTCCGCCGCGGGAACACTGGACCGCACCGAACTCCTTCTGAATAGAGTTTTGAATATTTACATCGAGCAAATTAATAAAAATTATGAAATAATACATTCAAAAACACATAAAAAACCACAAAATATATCTATTTTTTCTATATAAACAGTCAAATATTTTAAAACGTTTGTTAGGACTTAGGAAGTCAACCCTAAGAGGTCGTTAAAATTTTACCAATAACCCTGTATATCGAACAAATAAACATGAAATTTGCATTATGTTCTTTTCCTGACATTATTATAGTAAGTACTTACTACTTTTTGTTCTCCCGTGAGGTGCCGCGCCAAAATTGTATTCCATAGGTACTGTGAGAGACGTAAAATGTGACTAAAGGAAAAAAATAGGTGGGCAGCATCACCTTCTGAAAATCTGTCATCTGACACTGCTATTCCCAAGCCGCCTGCCAAGAGTGTTAGGAGGTATTTCCCTGATGGATCATCGGCAACAAATCAATTTTTCATGATCGACGATGATCCGTTCTGAAACTCTTTTCATGAATGATTGAAGACCCAAAGTAGCCCAAATCCGAGCTGAATATTTTTAATTGACAACGTGGTCCATGTTAAATGTTTTAGTTTATTTATTTTTTGCGCTTTTTGGACAAACATAAGGTTTGTAGCCGTCACGCGCAGTGCGCATTGAGATTATGGTCTTTATTTAATTCATATTTTGCTCTATTTTTCGTTATAAGCTCCTAATTGATCTGCAGAGAGATTGTGTTCAGCAGTGGACGATCCGGCTGATACAGAACAGTACAGTAGGTAGACCTAGTTACTTCTTATTACGACCCGTGCTACGGACGACAGACAGTAAATACATAATAATAGAGCACCGGTATTTTGGCCTTCGAGCTTCTATGAACTCGTATCTGGGATATTCAAAGCGTTTTGCTCTTATGGCACATAATACAAAGATTTGGTCAGGGTACTCTAAAGGTTGTGATGTACAGACATGCAATGTTCTTGGATACTTGAAAGATTATTTATTTATCTTCTCATAATCGTAGTTTAATTTAATCAAAATCATTTAGTACCTAGAGCGCAAAGCAAAATTCTTGTGATAATTTGGTAAGGGGGTAAATTAGCAACCCAAGACACAGATAAATTAATTTCTCTATGCCCAAGAACAATGATTTACAGGAGCTACAAAAAGTTGAGTAAAAATTATAAAAAAAAAAACGATTATGGATAATTATATTGACGCTGACTGTACTTTTTTGCATTAAAAGTAGTTTAGAACTTTAGAGTAGTTTATAGAGTGATTTTATGGGTTAAGTACGTACCTGCGATGACGCACAAACAAACGGACATAATGAATTTTGAAGCGTTCGCAGCGAAGTTTCCATAGGCAATGTCCGCCGCAGCCATGACTTGGATGGGTGACCGCTAGTGACGTGGCAGTCGTTACAGCACGGTGGCGGGCATTTGGTGAATGCCCGCCGGGCTAGCTACCACCCTCGAGTAGAAAATCTGTCGTCAAGCGCCTAACGATGTGTTCCGGCTGCTGTCCTTGAGAGCCAGTAATTCTAGTTTAGGCTGAACAACATCTTCGACCACATCATCACTTACTATCAGGTGAGATAGTGGGCAAAGGCTTAACAATCAGGAATAAAAAACATATAACCTAGGTGTCTATTTGTCTGACATATGTTTAAAATGATAAGCCTATTTTAATCTGATTTTTATAAAAGGTAAATGTATTTCATAAAAAGAAGAGGCTTTGGATTTGTTTTATAAGAATATTTTTTTGTATAAATTTGTACCTGATATCAGCAAGTTGATATATTATATGAAATTTATTAGATTTTTAAAAAATCAAGGAAATTCTACCCTTGAAGGGAGTTTAGCGAACGAATGTCCGGTAGGGATGCTAAAAAGTAATGCCCTATCAAACTGAATTATATATAACTAAAAACGAGCATATCTTTTTTGCGTTTTTGATAATAACAATGGGTGATATGGAGGTTCAAACAATATGAATTTGCTGCTGCGCTTTACCAATCAAACCCACATTAAGTAAAGTGAAAAATGTTAAATATCTAGTCGGGACCATGAAAATGTGAGCTCAGAGTATTTTACCTTGACTTCGACAAGTTATCTCATATGTATATACATAATATGTGTAATAAATCAGTTCAAATATTATTGGCAACATGTACACAATTTAAACCGTTTTAAGTAGATTTATTGTTATGTGTAATAATCGTAAAAACCTTAGACAACATTATTCCTATACCTATATGTTTAAAAATATTTACTTACGTATTTAAATTAAAACAGTGTAGTATTTTCTGCTCTACGAGTATGACATTCGTAACTGTGCAAGTTTGCATTCTCATGTCACGTTTAAAATTAATTTGAAATTGAATCCAGCAACACAGATGTAGATTGACTCAGAAAATTGAACAAAATGTTTTTCCTATTTAACAATAAGGAAGCAAACCTACCCAAGGCCGCGTCGATCAACTGTAATAAAAATAAAAATAATAGCTCTTTTCATGATTTAAGTACTTGTGTTCAATCAGCACTTAATTGAAATCATAGTTGTGTTAGATCATCGGTCATGGAACAGAATGGTAAGGACAGGGATTGAATAATAGGTATCCCACACGTTAATAAAAAAATCAAGTCAAATTGATGCAAGTCATTGACCTATTATTAGCTCAATGGTGCATGTTAAATAATATGTTTTTTTAAAGCCTAGTAAGTTTGCCTTTGACCACTATCTCACCTGATGGTAAGTGATGATGTGGTCGAAGCTGGTATCAAGCTAACCTAGAATTACTGGCTCTCAAGGACTGCTGCTGGAACACACCGTTAGGTGCTTGGCGACAGATTATCTACTTGAGGGTGGTAGCTAGCCAGGCGGGCATTCGCATATTGCCCTACCACCATGCTATAACGACTGCCATCCAACAACCGGGACCGATGGCTCCAAATCACGGAAGCGCTCAGTAGAGATGTCAATAGCGGTCACCCATCCAACTCATGACTGCGATGCGGTGGACGTTGCTTAACTTTGCTGATCGATTAAAAACAGCTAAGCAAACTTCGCTACGAGTGCTTCAAAATCTACTTAATGATATCAGTAAATGCTTTACTATATCGTTTATTAATATGCGCAATAAAATCCTTAATACACATATCTTTAATTGACATATCAATGTGGAACAGGTATATTGTGAATCCATTGGCGCCAAAGTCTCCAAACTAGTGTGAGCTGTGTTTCAAAGCCAAATACTTCTTCCATGGACATTATAAATATCATAAATATGCCACCAATTCAAAACCTAGAATATGGAGTATAGATAATAGGTTATTAATCAGGTAAAGTTTAAAATATGTATAAATAAAAAGTTTGGTAAATACATATAGGACAGTAAACTATGCCTCGCTATACACATCAATAATATTATCAACAAAGCATTTAAAATGTACGGATTTGTAATGAAATCATGTTCTAACTTCAAACGTAGTTCTACATAGGTATCTGTATATACGAGTATATATATAAAACCTTAGGTCGATCACAACTTGGATATGATGTACCGATTTGGAATCCCTATTACAGTATATATAAACAGAGCCTTGAATAAGTTCAAAATATTTTTTTGCGTTCAATGCATTATAGATGCTATATATATTATATGTCTTATACTGAATTGCTCAAATATAACATGCTCACACTAGAGTCGAGACGCACATATTTAGAAGTAATTACATCGCATAAATTTTTTTTTAACAAAAAATGAAACCGACTTCATCACCCAAAAGTGTGAAATAACTTGTTGAAGTCGGTACCATGATGGTACAAAAGTACCTATTATCACAATATTGTGCGCATGGTACCGACTTCGACCAGTTATTTCACACTTTTGGGTGATGAAGTCGGTCCATTTTTTGTTAAAAAAATTTTTTTCAATCTTTTTAGTGTAACTCAAAAACGGCTTGACCGATTTTTATGAAGTTTAAAATGGGACCAAACGACAAGTATCAGCTTTCAAACAAAAAAAGAATTTTCAAAATCGGTTCACCCAGTCAAGAGATCTGAGGTAACAAACATAAAAAAAAAAAATACAGTCGAATTGAGAACCTCCTCCTTTTTTGGAAGTCGGTTAAAAATTGTTTATAATGAATTCCATTGTACTGAACTTGTGTTGAGTGTATGTTATGTTGTAGAACCATACTGATGAGAGAGGTGCGCACTCGCCAATTATTTGCCGTGGGCAAGCCACAAACAAATACTGGGCACCGCACCCAGAGAGCAGGTAAAAAAATCTTAGACCGCACCCCTTCTCGTAGAATGGTGGAATCTTACAATCAAAATTTCACTGAAATAGATATTTTTTACTGTACCACTAATAGATTTAAGACCGCAGTTTATAATTTATTTTTGTAAATTGTACTACTTCTCCTCTACTTATATTGTTTTTTTGTTTAGTAGCCCATGTGGCAAAGTAAATATTATTTTAGTAATCTGTGAATAGCATCGTGGGCTATGTTATTATCAAATCTGAATTATGTAAGACTGTTAATGTATGTTTTATAATGTAGCTGTTTGCTGTTCCAAATAAATAAAATAAAATAAATATAGATCAAAAGTATATGAGTAAAAATTTAAATTAATTTCAAACTATTTATACTTCAATTCCAGATATGTACATTCAAAAATCAAAGTTGTAAATAAATACTTTGTTTTTTTTAATGCCAATATCGCCCTTATTTAAAATATCACTCCATATGTAAGAAACTGGCTGAGCAAGATGATGAATGATTACACTATCGACGGACAGGTGTTGGAATAGGTCACATGTCGTTAAAGATTTAGGCATCTTTTTTGACGAACGGCTTTCTTTCTGCGCTCATTACCATCATATAACAAACTAGCTTTCCAGCCGCGGCTCTGCCTGTAGGTACGTATTTCGGGTATGGCGCATAATCATAAACATTATAACACCTCGTAGCGCAGTTGGATAAAAACTAGTCCTTTGGGTCTCAAACTAGTTCCAAACAAAATTTCATTCAAATCGTTCCGGTAGTTTTTAATTTTATTCGTTGCATACAAAAATACAAATCTTTCCTTTTAGTTTATATAACGCTAACCAACTTGTGGGTGTTGTTTTAAGATCGACAAAAGGTTTTCAAAAGTCATGCAGTCTTCTTCATCTCTACGTCACACTTGTAAGAAGTCGTTTGGTATACGGAAGCCCGATCTGGTCTCTATATTACAAAAGTCACGTAGATAATATAGAAAGAGTACAGAATAAACAATTGTTACGAAACAAACACACTCGTTTTAGTGACCCTTGCTGCTTACGGGATCGATTGTCATAATCATAATATCATCAAGATAGGAAAATAATTTTTATTTTTTAAAAATTTAAATGGTACCAAAAGACAAGCATCAGCTTGCAATAAAAAAAGAATTTTCAAAATCTGCCTTACGTTGTAATTCATGAAACTGAACAATTGTAAACTAGTTTTTCTTTCGTAGTTCTATGACAATTTTTTTCAGATTATTACAAATTGATTTGAGTTTTTTATTTTTTCGTATCAAATTATAGTTTTTGATTTGCAGTTTTCGTTTGTCTTGAGAAACTATTTGAAGTTGTTTCTTCAAAAACGCATTCTCCGGCGTCTCAAAAATTGATTCTTTATCAGACATATTATCTTGATCTAAACTTAGTGGTGATGATATTTCTTGCTGGCGAATCTTGTAAAGTTCTTCTTGCTAAAAAGTAAACAGAAATAGAAAACTTATTTAAACCACCAAACAATACGAATATCTATTACTTATATTATAAGAAAAATAATGTATTTTGAATTTTACAATAATATAATTTAATTTTTATAATATGCATCCCAATAAACCTGGATAATGTCCAACACGTCCTGTCTATTTATTTAAATATTACTTTATTGTAGCCAAAGTTGTGTTACAAAATTTTTCTATTGTATATTACGCTGGGTACGACACGCGAACATTAAATTTTGTATCTACTCGTACATAGGTACATACATAGACAGTAAAACTCGTAACCCTTAATTTCTTTTTGGTATAGCTTTTTTTTACCTTACCTTAATTATAGGAACTGCTGTCTTCTTCAATCTTCGCGTATTTTTTTTTGAAATATATATATCTTCTGCGAGGAAATGTTCCGAGCAGACACTAGAGTACTTAGTAGGCATCCAATCGTACTCCCGCCTTTGTTTTCTAATTATTTTTAACCATTTTTGTTCCACAGGGCCTTTAGGTATTCTAAAATGTAAAAATACATGTTAAATTAAAGTTTATTTTACCATTAGTGTTTGTAGAATGTGGGATATGGACAGAAGGATGGTGAGAGGTGTTAATTTCAATTAATGTTTACTGATTTCAAACAAATAAAATGATCAAATATGTATTAACTTTATTACACCTATACATAGGTTTAAATACTTACTTACTGTGAATGAAAGAAAATTATTCTTCAAAAATAACCACATTGCATTTTTATACAAAGTAGATCAACCCCAGTTTCCCCTTACAAAGTCATTGTCACGGTAATGTTATCTATACAGTATCTTAATTCGGCTCTGTCGGTGAAATAACTACCAACAGCCGCGCTGTACGTAAACATGCGATAAGGCTACCCAACTCCAGTATTTTAATTACATTTGCCTACTTTGTGTTTCCATTTAGTTTTGTGATTGTAAATATACTTTTTTTTTATATAAGAAATAAAATTCTTTGTGAAATGGACAGGAAGTGTTCACTAAAAATGCGTGTTGTTTTGTGACTGGTAGGTAGATTTCAATAAAAACCATATTAATATTTGAATAAAAAAACAGTCTTAATTTGCGACCGAAAAATATTTGTGTGAGACGTAATAAATGCTTTATTATTAAATTTTAAAGTATAAAAAATCCGCATTCTAATATATAGCTTATAACTACCTACTTCACTCGTGTCAATCACTTTCCTTTACTCTATTCACTTTTTATTAATCGAGACATTTTTTTTCCGGGAGATTAAAGGTACCTAATACTTGTCCATCAAAATGACACACATTATGTACTGTCAACTATGTAAACTACAATATAATTTTACTTACTAGTAACTAAGTAAAATTATTTTATAGTATTACCTTTCAGTTTCCAGGTTATCTAAAATAAGTTATCTCGGGATGCGTTTTTGACGAATTCACAGTCTGCGTGCGTTACCGACTTACCGAGCGCAGGCCGAGATCGAGGCGCGTAGGTATAACTCGCGTTTCGTCTGTTTCTATGAAGTTGAAATACTGTATAGATAACATTACCGTGTCATTGTGGTGATGGCCGCCGTGAGACGTTCCGATCACCATTATGCTGCGATCTCTTTTACTCTCACACGAAACGTTCCACCCATCTCGCTCATCCATTGCATTGTGACAATAGTCGCCTTAGATAAAACAAAATGACGATATTTAAATAAAAATAGCAATACTTACACGTGGAATGAAACATTTGTCTTATCTCTCACAGTGCCTGTATAATTAGTACAGTGTCTAAAGACACATGAAGGCATTTTGTCCACAACTTTTTTCTAAAAAAACACGACTAGCAGTGATGTATTGACCGGACACTGGGAAGTGCTAGACTGGTAGCGACTACGGCAGTTACCTTGCATGCGTCTCAGAGCAATTAAGTAAGTTTGTCAGAGACATGCGTCTCGTAAATATGAGTTCACAATCCATCAACAGGTAAAAAAGTCTAAGATTTTGATACCATTTTGAACATAGATAAGTTTTATTTTTGAATATTTTTGCTCGATGTTTATAAATGCGTCTCCCAAAAAACGTTGACCCATTTTTTATACCTAGCGCTATCTAGTACTGTTTTGAAGAACTATCCGCCCTCATGCTGACAATGTCATAAAGCGCCATGAGTGGTGGTTGCTTTTTTTGCCTACTAGTACTTCAAAATCCTGTAAGGTGGCGCTATAAAGAAGCTGGTCGCCCAGGTACTATAATAATCTATGCTAGCCATAACCATATAAGTAATAATAAAAAAACAGTGCGCTCAAAAAAACAACACAAACAAAAAACAATCTTACTGTCTTGCATGAAGTTTTCGTATGTGACGCTAGTAGATTTGGTACGAGGAGAAACTTAAAATAATATATAGTAGCATTATAACCGTAGGTTTATACCACCTAAGAGAGTAACATCTTGCCAGGTAAACTATCACATTATATATTTTCATTGGCTTTTACCGTATATAGTGGCACATTTAAAACACTTTCCTTTCTGAAATATTCAACTATTAAAATTGAAGAGCTTGAGAGATTGAGCTAATTGGTTTTATATATCACCTGAGTTCATAAGAAATTATTTGTACTTATAACCATAACGTCCCCTATTCACTTAGTAACTCAGTATTCGCCCACAGTGTCCAGAGGTCTTGCAGATTTGTGTCGGGCATTGGATTAAATTAATTTCATAACAGGATCATAAGTAGGTGGTAGGTACTTGCCAACCATCATCTCTATTGAAATTTGGGTAGGTACTTTTTGATTTCAATAGCCTCGCGTAACGTTCTTGGCATAAACCGGGTTTTATGATTTACTATCTGATGTAAGTTGCACGCACATTTAAACTTACTACTGTGGCCTTAGTGAGCACTGTGCTGATGACCGCGCGACTGCAATATGTTTTTTATGTTTTCAATCCCTTTCTCTACGCTGTTTTGAAACACTCCCAAATACTGAATTGACAAAAAAATGGAATTCCGGACAGACATACATAAATAAGCGTTTTTGCCAAAGTTGAAACGGAGACGTTTCGCTTGGGCTCACTCAGCCTGTCACTCGGCATCGGTCATCTTGTTGTAAGACTACTAAGAAGATAGAGTAGGTACCTAATCTGCAGGAGGAGAAATAATTGGTGATAGCGATCCTGTTATCTAGTGCATTGTGTCCATGGCCAAATAGATAATATCTAATAGATCCCATTAAAAATGGAAGAGCCTTATAGTAATACTTACTCTGTGTAGTAATGAGGTAGTTTCAGTAGATTCTTAACAGGTACGGCGTTTGAACTTGATTTGAGTTCATATTTTAAACAATTGTACAATAGAAATAATCGTTTACAATACAAATAATCTATTACAATCTTATATGTACCTACCGTGCCTATATTGAATGGAAAGTTAATTTTACATTAATTTTGATAGCACATTTTCTGCGTGTCTACTAAAATACTTATTGTAATTGTCTATGAAGTAGTTCAAGTATTTGCCATTGCCTACCAATAAGCGACGTGGTGAAAAAAAACAACAAAATTGTCTATTCGCCATCAAAATGGCGTCATCGAAGGAAACCTATTGTTTGTGTGGTCAGCCGTATAATATTGGACAATTTATGATAGAATGTGATTGCTGTCGTGAGTGGTTTCATGGAAGGTAATGTGGAAAACATATAAACTATGTAGGGAAAAGTTTGTTGTGTGTGAAAAAAGTTGATGCAAAGTTTGACAGCGGATGCCTCTTCGGCCATCACTTGGCCTACCAAATGTTTTATGGAAAATAACAATTATCCTAACAATTTGGTGCCCCAACTACTGCGGAATACCTCGAAAACTTATTTTACAATTTTACTGATAGCTTTTGAACAACTTTTTCAACGTTCGGCATTGTTTACATCGGCGGTCGTCAAGGTTTTCCAAAATGCGCCTTCTTTTGGTGATTCTTTGTGTTTATTTATAATATTTTCTCTCTAACGATATTTCTAAACAGCTTCCTAAGTACATATTATTTGTTTCTGTTCTTATTACAGCACAAAAATGACGAATTTATTGACAAAATAATATTACAATTAATGGTGAAATTCTGTTTTTTTTGGATGTAAAAACATCTGGGTGTATAATTTATAATTAATTAAGTTTATTTATTTCCAGCTGTGTTGATGTTAAAATATATCAGTCTGACGATATAGACAAGTACCACTGTCCGAAATGTGTACAGACTTATGGACCTTCAGTGTGTAAGTATTTTTCATATTCATTATAAAATCCAATAACGAAAGCTTCTATATATAAACCGCAATAATTTAGAAACCCTTTGATTTTTAATGGTGCATTTTGTAGTCTTATAATCATAGGGCCAACACCACACTTGGATAAAACTATTCGAGTATAACTTTAATCTCTGTGACCATCAAAATATCATAGGCTTTTGTCCTCAGATGTTACAGTGTTTTATTATTAATGTTTAGCTAGTTCCCTCTAAAGTCACAATTAAGAGTAATATATCAGTTTCCAACCAACAGAGGGCTTTGTCACCTGTAACACATTTTAAATGCTAGCTCAGGCGACACAGGTTCTTATATACAATCCTTGTGTCCAATAATCAAACCTTTTGCACATCATTTAAAATTATTAAGATAATGTATTATAATAGTGTAATAAGGTTTGCCATTAAATCACTATTATTATATTGGCTGCGGTTTTGACTTTTAAATATTATCAAAGTTTAAAAAGTATACTACCCAATTTGGTGGTCCATGTATTAAAAACAAATACCTACTTTGCTACAGCTGATAGTATGTACTATTACTATTCAGTGCTGCTATCACATGTCATAAATGTCCATACCAAGGGGTATTATTTCCACACAATAAAGCCAGTATATTAAAAAACTGCCACAAAGTTTGTCATTCTATGAAACAACAGCATATCATAGTTATCTGCATATTAATTTTATCCTAGTTTGCTAAAATTGAGCATTAAATAGCTAACATTACTCCAGTCACCAAAAACCTTTGCTGGGTATTACACAGAAAACTTTGGTGACCACTATCAATTCAAATTGTTTGGAATGTTAAGTCAGTAGGTACTAATATTATAAATGCGAAAATAACTCTTGTCTGTCTGTTACACTTTCACGCCAAAACTACTGGACCGATTTGTATGAAATTTGGTATGGAAATAGTTTGAGACCCGGGGAAAAACATAGGATAGTTTTTATCCAACTGTGCAAAAAGAGGTTAATGTATTTGCGCGATAACCGACATACGCGCGGGCGGAGCCGCGCCCGGAAAGCCAGTTCAATATAAATTTTGAACCCATTTAGTCAAAAACTTATAAATATAGATTTATATCTATAACTGTCAAGGTAATGTCTATTGCTTTCTTACAAATGATTTTGTAGCTAACAGTAAATAATTTAAGTCATTTCATAACCTCCAGTCAAAATTCCCACAAACTCTCACCGCCAAGATCGTTACGAGATTGGCGCAGAGAACCGTCCATCACAATGTGGAACCCCTGTATGGGTTCGGTCACTTTCGGAGACACCGCTGAGGCCAATAGCAGCTGCACTGCAAAGAATGCGACCTCAACAGTTCACAGAAGACTTTGTGAGAGATAATGGTAAGTAAAACACCTAAACCTTCATATAATTATTATAATCAAAAATATTTGAAAAAACTGTGTTGTGATGTTTTTTTTAGAGGTGTAATGTAAGTAGGTTTTAGGGCTTATAAGCTAACTATCCTATAAGAAGTACAGACTGGTCAGAACATCGTGTAATCTACACTAGAATTTACTGCAATGACCACCCTAGGAAATTGGTTGTTCAAATTCAAATTCAAAATCATTTATTCAATTTAGGCGTCTACGACGCTCTTATGAAGGTCAATTACAAATTTTAATATTGAAATATTCAACATTGTACTGCCACATTCAGCAAAAAAAATTTATAGAGCCACTGCGAGAAGAACGGGCAAGAAACTCGGGGCCATTCTTTTGTTGAATCTCCCAGGCCTGTATCCACATTATATTGCTGTCTTGCCTTTATACCAAATTTTGCGTGTGAACAATTAAAGTAGGTAAAGTTCTAGAAATTGCTAGGGATGCAAGTGGATCCCTTTTGATAAACAATAATTTGTAATTTTATTAATAGATGTAGGCGAGGCTATTGATATTATGAAGACTCAAGACCTCCCGAAGACAATTTATGTAAAAGAAAAATGTGTTGATAATCTATGTGATATTTCTGACATCACATTGACATACCCAATTAGGAAATTTTGGCATAATTTTCACTGAATCCAATTTGATATTTTGTAAATTATTTGCTATTAAGCAATGTCGTTTGAAAGTCAGAAGATTCATTAGTAAATTAAAAGGTGCCCATACCCTCTTAGATAATTACGAAATGTTGACTAATTACTTAATACAACCATTAATCAAATTGTATTTCTACTAATGTACTTGTAGCTTAGATCAGTAATTTTTTTAGCTAACATAACATTGATTAAGTAATTTAGTTTTTGGAGTACTTAAAGCAGAGTATGCCTATACACTCTTAACTTATCATCTGGGTTAAGCAATGTTTGCTACGGACAATACTTGATGGATGTTTTCATTTACTACTGATTGCTTCTGTGCTTCAGAGGGCATGTAAAACCATTGGTCCTCTTTCGGTCTGTTGCATCTCCGGTAGCACAGCACGACTACACAATAATATTATGCCCAGTCATACTACATTTTTACACCTGTCACCAAAAAGTTGTTGTTCTTGCTTCAAATTTATTTATTTATTGAGTAATAGGCGAGCAGCGTGAAGATGATATGCCTATATCATGTTGTGTTGAATATTTTTTGTTCTTTATTTCACTAATATTGTCATAGGTTTGCAAGAGATAGTTGCTTTTTCTGAAGCCAGCCATCCAGCTGGTTTTTAAAGGAGTTAACTGATCTGGCAGTGACCACCTCCTCAGGCAACCTGTTCCAGTTGTGAACAACTCTACTATGGATTTTTACAGTACAATGGGTACAATATTAGAAGAAAAAAATATTCAATATCTCTTTAAAAATCAATGAAAACTATTTACTTTTCAGGGTTCAACAAGCCGGTAACATTCCATACACCGGATGGGTTGGATATGAAAATTCCAAATCCTGCCACTTTCACAGTTAGATCAGTGCTGAGATATTGCGGAGCACAGCATGAGGTTTGTATATCCTTATGCCTTTAAGCATGCATATTAATAGTAACCCTTAGATTAATATTAGCTTTTACTAAATAATAATGTGTTTGCTCAGTCTACTCCATTAAAGATTTGCCAGCATGGTGATAATTATGATATGTTTTTTGTCTTTTAATTAAAAAGTATCTTTGAGTAGTGAGAGCAATAAGTGCACTGATGACTGAATTGACTCAGGAGCATTAGTATTACATTCTTACATTGTAGAGAGGATTCTGTTAAGACTATGTGAGGGTGGTCAGCTTCAGAACCCTCTAATGTCTTTCACTTGAAATAGAGCAGGCAACTGAATAGTGAATCAATGGAATTTATCTTTCTATGGCTGAATTTTTCTATGTTGTTTCTTTTGGTTATTCAATGTGGATTTCCTCAAAATATATCCTTATTTTAGCTCCATTATTGACTGGGCTTGTACTTAAACCTAAAAATAGAATTCTATTTCATTATAAAAGCAGAAATGCAACTCCAAAAGATCCCTTGCGCTCCGATGTTTAACTAATCATACCATTTAATATTGTTTTGTTTGTAGGTGGAAGTAATTGATGTTCGCAAGCAAAGCACCCTGCGAATGCCGCTGTCAGAATTCGTGGAGTACTTCGAGACTCCAGCGGAGCACCGGGCTGAAAAAGTTCTCAATGTGCTGAGCTTAGAATTTAGTGATACTAAGTAAGTATGGAAGCTTTAGCTTGATCAGCAGTTTCCAAATCCTTATCCCACATAATTTTAGTTATATTATAGCACATTCTAAAGGATATAGATGTGCTTGAGGCTACGCAAAGAAAAGCCACTGAGATACAGTATGCCCGATATAGCAAGTCTTACAAGCAAAGATAGGAAATCCTGGGCCTTTTACTACTATCTTGATGAAAGGAGGTTAACACAACTGGTTTGTGAAAATCAACCACAATGAAAGGTCAGAGGCCATAACTAAAAAATTCAGCGTGTACTTGTTTGCTCATATACTGCACTCAATATCTAAAGCAACAGAGTTGTTCACTATTGGACCAAGTTGCCTGTCCTTCACAGCTCAGTCTGTGAATGCATTCAACGAGTACGGCTTTATGGTTGGTTAAATAAAAACAAAAAATCCCTTACCCTCCTCTAACCAGTGAACTCGATCAAATTTTGGACTTTGTGTAGACATAATAAAATTGTAATATAGCATGATATAGGCTCATCAGTATTCTGCAATTCGTCCATAATTTTGCATAGTGGTAGGGCATTTTGCGGATGCCTGCCTGGCTAGCTACCACCCTCAAGTAGAAAATCTGTCGCCAAGCACCTAACGGTGTGTTCCGGCAGCTGTCCTTGAGAGCCAGTTATACTAGGTTAGCCCTAACAACATCTTAGACCACATCATCACTTACCATCAGGTGAGATAGTGGTCAAAGGCTAACATATCAGGCATAGAAAAAAAAACAACAAATAAATAAAATGAAAATATCATTTATACCTTTTTCCTTTAAAACATATGTCATTTAAAAATATGATATATAACAATTCGATAATATTACTATAGTAATTGGTACTTACTAAATATTTAGTAAGCCCCCTGAAGCTCAGTATTAATGCCACTAGTGGTTTACTATCCAGGTCAAGACTGCAGTGGATGTTGCTTCACTTTATTGATATGTTAAGAACGACTAAGTAAGCTACACTATGCTTCTAACTTAATTTAACATTAACTTACATAAGAAAACCCATCAGAAAATAGGAAAAACTACTTCAAAAATGATTAGACGAGCAAAACTAACCCATGTGGTCTAACTAACTTCATACACAAGTAACATACTGATTGAATCAGTCTTAACTGGTAAAGTATAGCTCCACTCCAAATTTAATGAACATTATAATATGAATGTGTGATCAAACATAGTTTGAGAGGTAGAAGAAATAATATATACTACTCTGCCAACAAAGTACCAGTAAAAGATCAATAATACACAAAATGTTAGAAATTCATCTAAATTTATTTTATCACCTTCAAAGTATGCTCCTTCAGAAACGATACACTTTCGACAACTAATAATCCAACTATCAAAACATTTTTTAAACTGTTTTGCCGGCATTGAGTTCGATTCTCGCCGCGAATTCTCTTGTATGTCTTCTACCGAATGAAATGGGTGCCACAAAGTGGTTAGTTGAGTTTAGGATAAAGAAAGAAGTCGGCTGGAGCTATATCTAGTGAATAAGCTGGTTGAGTTTTTGGTCAAAAAATCGTTCACAATGATGGCCTCGTGGGAAGGCGCATAATCGTTATTTAGGTTTCGGTTGAGTTGGAAGGCGCCACTGCGAAACGTGTTGACTAGTTTGCATGTCAAACTCGGAAACCCACATCTCGTCACCAGTAACAATGTTTCATGTTCATGTTGGATCGGAATTGACTCCTTTTAGCATGTTCTGAGCGACTCTTATGCAATAGTGTTTGGAGAAATGTATATTGAATCAGTATCTTTTTTATAATACATCAATTCATCTACAATGTTCTTTTTTCTAGAACTATATATTATACATAACCACTCCATTCTTCTCCACAGCCTGGCACCCCTGGTGGAGCCACCGGCGGTGCTTCGCAGCTTGGACTGGAGCTCCCGCGTGTGGCCGGCGGCGGAGGCCCGCCCTCCCTCCCCCGCCGTGCAGAAGTATTGCCTCATCTCCGCTGCGGGCTCATACACAGACTTCCATGTTGACTTCGGAGGAACTACAGTTTGGTACCACATCCTGCATGGGAGAAAGGCAAGTTACAATTTTTTACAGCTGATATAATGTTCTGTTTATTATTAAATTTAGGTGTCTTCGACGCTCTTATGAAGGTCAATTACAAATTTTATTTTTGAAATATTCTATATTGTACTGCCACATTCAGCAAAAAAATGTATAGAGCCACTGAGAGAAGAACGGGCCATTCTTTTAAACGTCTTTTAATAGTATGTTTCATACTATATAATACAATTACTATACTATTTGTTTAAATTACGTAGGTGACAGGCGACAGCTTGGTAGAGGCGGAATTGTCCGAGCATTTTTGTCGTTTAAGTTATCACAAACTGTGTAGTAGAATTTCTTAATCTAAATGTTTTTCACATGCAACTTGAATTTTCGTTCTGTGAGCGTCGTAATATGTTTGGGAACTTTATTATAAAACAGCACACAACTATGTACCTAAAAAGGACCTTTTATTTGTCTTTGCTAATATAAAACCTGGCACCGCTATTTTATATTTATTCCTAGTGTTGTAATCGTGATTGTCACTGTTTAATTTAAATTTACTCAATTTTTTGCGTATATACATAATATTTTCAAAATTATGTTATGTGTTTGGCAATTTGTAGCTGAGGGTGGTAACTTGGGTTCTTTCGTGAAATGTCTTACCGCCTAGGTCATCATCACTGCTGCAAATGTAAGGAGGCTCCATTATACAAAAATTCTACATCTTCCCCACGGCAGGATTGTATTATAGACTTTAATGTTGACTCAGGGTCTATGTTTTGATGCTATATCCATTCATAGTCATAACAGTACTAGAATTGTGACAGCTTATAAGTAAGAACTTGATTATGCAATTGTAATTAAAATTTTAAACAATTGTTAAGATTTTTGTATGTGTGTTTACGCTCCGATAGTCAAATTCCTGCTACAAATGTTTTAACTAAGTTTTGGTTTTAATTTATCAAGTTTGTGTTACAATTATTTTTATCAAGTGCTTTGGTATTTGTTATCTAATATTTGTTTATATTTGTTAGCTAATTGCTTTAAAATAATTTCATACAAGTGTCTATGCTCGAATCTACGAATAAATATATACAGAAGTGTAACTCTAAAACAGTTACCTCTTTCATTTCGAACTCATCAAGTTCACAATTAACAAACACACACAATCTTCCAAATTCAATTGGATTGCCTAATCGATTTGGCACATAGAAATGATCTCATGCGATTGGTCACGTAGCATTATGTTGTTCCGACGCATAGTACAGTTTAAAGCACGTCTGCGCGCTGCTGTATTCGAGCTTCACTTACATTATAATTATACAATTGATTTTTTAAATAGCATAAGCATACTTAATATTGCATGCCTCATGTAAAGGCTGAATAGAGTGTAACTCAAAATGTTTAATGTAAGATCTCTGTATCACCTTTATTCGCAATAAATGATTTGGATTGAACATTTCTTTACATATTTATTCGTAAGCTTTCTAATCCCTGTTACGACAGTTATAATCAAATTCTTGCTAAGAATGTTTAATCAATTGTCTATGCTTGGACAAACCAACCCCTTCTGTTAAGTAGATAACTTGTTTCTATTGTAACATAAATGTAATGATATCTATATGATAAATTTTCAGATATTTTACCTGATCCCGCCCACGTCTACTAATTTGGCGCTCTACCAACAATGGTGCGCGTCTAACACTCAATCTGAACAGTTCTTTGGCGATTTGGTAAGTTTAACAAATAAAAAAAATAATGTGTATCGGGTCCATGGCTTGAGCAGGGAGCTGTCTTAATCAAGATTGTCGCCAAAGTTTATAACTTTATGTTATTAAAGAAATATTTTTCCGTGTTCTGTATATCTCCAGGTCATCTCATAATCCAATAAAAAAACAACTTTTTTTTATTGGGTTATGATGGACGGTGCACGAGGCCCACCAGATGTTAAGCAACTGCCTATTACATATTCATTTTGTGACATGTGCTGAAATAAAAAGAAAATAAACATTTCTAAATATACAATCACTATCACGTGCTAAGTGAAAATCATATTTTACAAATTGACCCCCTATGACGGTTAAAGTGATACAATTGGAGCACAAAATTTCGGCAGAAACGCCAAGTCCCAGGTGGCCGAGGAGGTTTAGGCATCCGACGCGATATCGAAGGACGCGGGTTCGATTCACGCCTTGGGCATAACATTTTGTACTTCAATAATTTGTAAAATAGAAAATAAACACTTGGAACCCATGGAATATCTATTTTTAATACATTGAAGTTTGGTTTAATGGTCCGATGTAGGTATGTACTTATTATTATTATTCACGTTATTTATGGGACTACATAATTTTAAATTTTTTACAACATTCACAATTTTTTTTATTAAAAAAACATAAAATTAGGATGCCGCCGGCAGCGGGGTAGGGCCCAAGCTACCAGCGGTTAGGGCTGCAGAGAGAGGAACCTTCGGACAATGCAATATTATTATTATTATAAGAAACTCCAAGCAAAACTTAATTCCTCCATAACAGGTCGAATAATTTTAATTATGATCCATAGATCGTTATTACTGCAAAGTAAGCTTTTATCCCTTCGACGTTAGGTGCTATGGTATGTTACAGCAGATCTTAGAGTTTGAGACAAGCAATAATAAATCATATTCCTTTCACTTTGAGTACAGTAAACTTTAATTAAGCTCCGTATATACCTATCTTGATTTCCAAAGCAAACCTTATTTCATTGAGTTTAGGTGGTAAGGTTGACACAGCATATACTAGGTGGTGGAAACTTTTAGGAATTCATAAGAAAGGGGTGTAGAAGGAACGTGGATACGAAACGCTTACCTCGATTTCTTCTGTTTGCTGGTTCATGAATCCACCACAGTTCACAAAGAGTTTATGTAGAAAGTTTATAGTTTTATTATTTGACCGGTATTAGTGCACACAGTAGGTAGATTATTTTTATCACAATCACCGAGACACAAAATGTTTTTTGGGCGGCTTTCAATTGAAGAATATGAATATGAGAGTGAAAGCAAGAATGGTTTCTTGAATGCTACTTCACTCAATGTTCGTTCAAAGTCCATCCGTGTGATGTCATGTTTGCGTTTCGTTGGAGGAGGATGGACGATGTTGGTAGGATGAATAAAGATAGTTAAATATATATATATATATGTATATATATATAAAAGAATGTTTGTAAGACTTAAATTATTATTTTCGTTAAACATAAAACAGTATTTGTAATAATGAATATTATATGGGCACAAAGTACCGATGGCGCAACCAGTAGGTGAGACGAGGAAAATTAAATCTTACTCTCGCAACTTTATCGAAAGGTCAAATATCCTCTAATAAACTTCCATATCGATAATGGCAAAGTAACCCTTATCCCGTTGCGTGAAGGTGGAATGGTACGGCACGGCGGAGCTGAGCGCGGGACAGACGCTGTTCATCCCGTCGGGCTGGATCCACGCGGTGCTGACGCCGCGGGACTCGCTGGTCTTCGGGGGGAACCTGCTGCATTCATACGCTGTAGAGATGCAGCTGCAGTGAGTACACCCACACCTACACCTACATATATGTTTATATACCTATTTCAGTTACTGGACGACAAATTTTCTTCTTTATGATCGTAGGCAAAACAAATACATACACACAATCGAACACGGAGCTAGCGGGCGAACTCGAGGCAAAAAGTATCCAGAAGTATATCAGTACTATATAATATTATAAATGCGAAAGTAACTCTGTCTGTCTGTCTGTTACGCTTTCACGCCAAAACTACTGGGCCGATTTGAATGAAATTTGGTATGGAAATAGTTTGAGACCCGGGAAAAAACATAGGATAGTCAAATTCAATTCAAATTCAAAACCATTTATTCAATTTAGGCGTCTACGACGCTCTTATGAAGGTCAATTACAACTTTTAATATTGAAATATTCTACATTGTACTGCCACATTCAGCAAAAAAAAATATAGAGCCACTGAGGGAAGAACGGGCAAGAAACTCGGGGCCATTCTTTTAAACATCTTTTAACAATGTGTTATATACAATATAATACGATTATTACAATATTTGTTTAAATTACGTAGGTGACAGGTGATAGCTTGGCAGAGGCGGAACTTTCCAAGCATCTTTGTCGTTTAAGTAATCACAAACTATCTGTAGTATGATTTCTCAATCAAAATATTTTTCACTTGAATTTTCCTTCTGTGAGCATTGTAATATGTTTGGGAATTTTATTATAAAACCGCACACAATTACCTAAAAAGGACCTTTTATTTGTCTTTGCTAGTCTTAAACCTGGTACTGCTATTTTATATTTATTCCTAGTGTTGTAATCGTGGTTGTCACTATTTAATTTAAATTTACTCAATTTTTTCCGAACATACATAATATTTTCAAATATACACGGACTCGGTAAAGTTAATATATATTATAATTAGAGAATCCATAGAATAGTTTTTATCAAACTGCGCAAAAAGAGGTTAATGTTTTTGCCCGATAACCGACATGCGCGCGGGCGGAGCCGCGCCCGGAAAGCTAGTAGTAAATATCCGTACGGCCCAACAGTGCAGTTGTTGTGGGCAATTAATTCCAATCCCCCCAATTTCTCTCAGCAACGAGTCTTGCCGATGTCCGTATCACAGTAGCGCCCTTGATCACGTTGCCAACCCCTCCTTTAGCAGCGGTGCGTGTTTTGAGGCAATTGACCTGGTCTCGGGTGAAGTGCTATCGGTACTTCCCCCTCCAGAGTTATAAGAGTACCTTCCCTCGGCATTGTGTTGTCAACAGCAGTAAACAACATCCTAGAGCCACCTAAAAAACCTATGTAGACCTATTTATTACACCTAAAAGACCTATTTATTTATATTTTTTAATATCTACATTTAATTTGGGACTTCCGTTCTCTCAAGATGTCAGTCCCATCGTAACCTATTTATATTTATCCAATGATGATCTACTGATTACATAAAAAAATTAAAACCAGAGGAAAAATCGCACGTAACTATATTTTTTTCTATCGTTGTTAACCGTTTTAGCATTTTTTCAGAAGACGTTGCTGTCCACTTTTGGCGCCTTTTACGTTTCCTACGTAAATGTATTATGTGGGGTGCTAAAATATAGTACATACATTTTGGAAAGTAATACAATATTGAAGATATTGATTCCAATTAAAAAATAAAGTCGATTTATTTCAGGCAAAAGTGTACCCGTATTTACTAAAACTTACATAAAATCAATTACATTATGATATAGCAACGAAGTCTTTAATTTACATTAATCGTTTTTTTTTGTTTTTATGTAAATAGATGTTGTGTACATATATGTGTTCCTAATTGTTTATATATCTATATATGTTTCTATATATTGTTTATAACTTATTCTTTTGCTATCCGCGATGACCTATAATTGGCTTTATGTTTCTATATATATTTATGTATAAGAAGTTTGTTATAGCTGTTGGTCATCCATAAAAATAAATAAATAAATAGAATTAAGATCTCATGTAAATAATAATATTGATAAATTATACAAATGCTAACACATTATGATATTACAAACAAATTATTATTTTGCATAAAATAAAATAGAAGCCAGATAAGATCAAGAGAGTCAGGTAAATAATTATATTAATTACGAGTTATAAAATGTCAATTTCCCATCAATTCATATGATAATCTTAATGGTGATATGGCCGGTCACGTTTCCATACAAACATCGAAGGGTGGATTACTCCCTTATTTGAGATTTTAGGTCCAGAACTAAACATTATATCGATTGAGCTCTACCATATCTAGCTTGTATCGTAACACATTTTTAAAAAGATAATTTACTTAAGAGTTATAAAAGCCTCGAAACATCAGTACTAATATTATAAACTAGCTTTCCGGGCGCGGCTCCGCCCGCGCGTATGTCGGTTATCGCGCGAAAACATTAACCTCTTTTTGCGCAGTCGGATAAAAACTATCCTATGTTTTTCCCCGGGTCTCAAACTATTTCCATACCAAATTTCATTCAAATCGGTCCAGTAGTTTTGGCGTGAAAGCGTAACAGACACACAGACAGACAGAGTTAGGAAAAAACATAGGATAGTTTTTATCCAACTGCGCAAAAAGAGGTTAATGTTTTTGCGCGATAATCGACAGACGATACATGCCTAGATATAGTAGAAATCAATTTTATTGATACAATACCTGTTTCTGGACCAAAAACCTCTAATAAGGGAGTACTCACCCTTCGACGTTTGTATGGAAACATGACCGTCCAGTTCAATCTTAATTTCAAATTATGTCCAAAAATAGTAGTATGTAATTTTATTTATTTATTTATTTAAACATTACATGCACCTTTACAGTTTACACCAAATCGATGCTGTAGACAATATTATTACAAAAGTTAATTTATGTACAATAAAAAAAAAAAAAAAACATAACACAATATATTACAATAGTATAAGTAGTAATAACTAGAAACTTTCCAATAATTTTTGTGACACTTCTGTGAATTTCATCAAGCTGCAATGAAACACATCAATATCGTTCGAAATCATATTAATTAATTTTATAGCCCGGGATAATGGGGCGTACTTTTGTAGGTTGGTGTTCGATGCAGGAACATTAAGTATGGTAGGGCGGCGACGCTTGTCCACATATCCATCTGGGGCACATATCTGCAGCGCCTCCAGCACTTCCGGGTGGTACACTTGCCCACGTAGTACACATGTAATGTTTACCTTAAAACTGTTTGTTTGACACAACGTATGGTATATTGGTACAGAGTGTACGAGATAGAACGTCGCGTGGAGACGCCGCTGATGTTCCGGTACCCTCTGTTCGAGGCGATGAACTGGTACGCGGGGGCGCATCTACTCACCATGCTGCGGAGACATAACGAGGAGATACAGGTACATAACCAACCCTTCACATCTACACACACTTCTATTCAATAAATACCCTAAGATGCTTAAGATGCTGACTGGAGTGGAAGAGAGGCTGCGATAGTGATTCAGTTTTGGTGAAAAACGAATGAATACTTATTAACACAAAAATCAAAAATGTGAATTAACTTGTCGCTCTGGATAAGGTTTTGCTGTTTTATTGTTTAAACACATACATAATTATTAGTATATTTTTCTTTCCAAGTAAAATTTACAGTCAATTTTATCAATATTTTTATTTTTGCATTAACATCCTGTTTATTACATTACAAAATTCATCATCATCAGCCGGAAGACGTCCTGTTGAACAAATGCCTCCCCCATAGAAGCTACAAAGAACGGCTAATAGCCGCTTGTAACCATGGGTTAATCCGCGACTATAACGATGTCGTCAGTCCACCTAGTGAGGGGCCTACCAATTCTACGTCTTTCGGTGTAATATAGTAACCACTCGAGAACCTTTCTTGCCCATCACTCCCAATTACGAAATGATAAATTGACATACAATTTTCTTACTGCTATAAACTTAATATACAACAATATTTTGAAACTACCAAAAAAAAAAAAAACTGGTCCATCTGCTGCTGGTACTAAAAACATACAGACAGAAAAAAACATGAGTTACGTAAAAAAAAAATATCCAACATATACATAAATATTTGGTCAAACCTCTTCATTGATTAACACGCCCAAGCATTTAATTCACACCGTTTCCTCTACTTCATTAAGAAATACTACATGCACGCGGTTTATACATACGTAATTACCCCTACATAAAAATGTGTCATTCATAAACAAAACTCGTCGAGGTCATCTCGCTTCTCACGTCATACACCTTGACCTTGCAAATGATCCTGCCGAAAGAAAACGCCGAAAGTTCAGATTTCAGTCGCGTACCGCACGCGCCGATGATGCGTCGTTAATAAAGTATAATTTGTTTCTCTTTATAGCACGCCGCGATTTGATAACCGCCATGATAGTTTTTCATCTAAAGAATAAGACGATGTTAGTAAGTACCTACCGCGGCATATCAATTCGGATGAAACGATTAAGGACTTCTATGAATTGAAAAAAAATGATGTGTTTACTTATTTATGTCGGTAATAACTGTGTAAACAGTGGATGAAACTTAAGTGAAAGTGTCAATAAAGCTGTACATTATTGATGCGTTAATGTCACTACGAAACAATTTTTTGAAACATGCAATTGACAATAAACAAGTGATATAATAATAATGTAAGCATCGAACTGATAGCTAGTTATTTAGCTCAGTGTAAACAAGCGGGTGAGTTATTATTACTACAAAGTTGACACGCTATGATGTTTATCTTATTAAGCTTAAAGCAGATACCTAAATATCCGATTGTTATTTAAATCAAAACAATTCACTAGGTACCTACAAGTAATGTAATCTAAGATCAAAGTATGAAGGGAAAGGAAAGTTAGATTCGATCTTTCATTTAATGCTAAAAATACTTACTAGTACGTAACAGATGTTTGGATTAGGTACCTACCGAAACAGACACGCGCAATGCAGAAAATAAGAAAGAGAGATGAATATTATGTGTAACTTCCGCGCATCATGTGTTTCCATTCATTAATTGTACTTATGTGTGTGGTAGTTTTGTTTATTTAGTGACCATAATTTTAGAAGGAATTTTTGAAAATTTCAACTTCGTGTAACTTTTTTAGTGAAAAGTAATAAATAAATTTGACTAGTTGTACTTGTTTAGTACCAGCAGTAGACATTGCTATTAAATTTTTTTTGGTAATTTAAAAATGAACTTGTATAACGTGGATATTAATATATCAACAATACTGCGGGGGGTGGTGTGGAATCGATAACTGAATGTGTACTAACTATTGCCTAAGCTGTGGCACTTTGACTTTGAGAATGACAGCGACGACAACACTCGCGGCCTATTGCTAGAAACTGAAATTTTGCCACTTCTAAATATTTATTTTTGTTTAGCAGATTCGGATTGACCATGGGGGTTTAGTTACTCGATGGGGTTGACACTACCTGCTTGAATTTAGATGTATTTAATATACACTCGAGAGCAATGAATCCGGGTCACTTAAAGAATGTTAAAAATCTCGGAAACTAAAAATGATAGGTTAATGCAATAAATTGTATTTAATAGACAATGTAATACTCCTTAAATGAAAGTAAAAAAAATATGAGTCACCATACATTTTATTAACACAAAATTACATAAAGAAAAAAACTGCTGATCTCTCCTTAAAACAAAAATAGGAAACATGAAATTTTTGAACTTTATTACGATTTTCTTGAATTTTAATACTTCGTATTGCCTCCTCGTGCTTCCATTACTGCGTTTACGCGGTTTGGCATGCTGTACACCAAGTTCCTTATACGATTTTGGGGAATATTCTCCCATTCCTCTGTGAGAGCAATTTTGAGCTCACGAAGCGTGATTGGGGGAGGGTTTCGTTGTTTTACGCATCTGCCTAGCTCGTCCCAAGCATGCTCGATCGGGTTGATATCCGGGCTGCGCGCTGGCCACTCCATACGAGTAATGTTCATCTCTTGAAGGTAGTCATTCACAATCCTACCTGTATGAGGTCGGGCATTGTCATGCATAAATATAGCATCCTCACCTAAATTGACCATAAATGGACCAACGTGATCATTGAGGATTTCTTCCACATATCTTACGCTAGTTAAAGAGCCGTTTTCTATGATCACCAGCTCTGTGCGACTTTCAGAAGAAATTCCGGCCCACACAAGTACAGACCCACCACCGTAGGCTACTTTTTCTTCGATGCATGCTTGCTTGAATCTTTCCCCTGGTCTTCGATACACTCTGTGTCTTCCATCGTGCTTGTAGAGCATAAATTTTGATTCGTCGGAGAACATAACTTTTGACCAATCTTCAATACTCCAATTTACGTGGCTCTGGGCATATCTTAGTCTCGAAATACGATGCCCACGCTCCAGTTTAGGGCCGTTTGCAGGTCTAAGGGGTTTTAAGTTAGATTCAGCAAGCCGACGTCTTACTGTCCATGCACTTGGGTTACTTCCTCCGAGGCGTCGAAACTGATTGGTGAGTTCAGTTCCTGTGAGAAAGCGATTTCGAAGCATGGTGTTCACCAAGTATCGGTCTTCTCGTGCTGTGGTACACCTGGTTCTGCCCGTTCCTGGTCTGCGTAGGTTAGAACCAGTTTCTTCGTAACGTCGGAGAACTCTTTGTACTGTTGACAGCGACACACCGACAGTCCTGGCTGTATCGCGCTGACTCCGGCCGGTTTCCAGCATTGTAAGTATTCTGGTGCATTCTTCAGGCGTAAGCGACATAATTTCAGCTTGAATAATGAATATAGAGCACTATCAACATGGTTTATGTACCCACATAAATGACAGATTACAAACAAAAGCAAAACCAAATGCTGTAATTTCGTAGTTCCATCTTCGAAAGTGGCCCTTTTTCAAATTTGATTTTTTTATGATATAACTTTACAATAACTAAAAAGTTTTAATACCTTCATTTAAGGAGTATTACATTGTCTATTAAATACAATTTATTGCATTAACCTAGCATTTTTAGTTTCCGAGATTTTTAGGATTCTTTAAGTGACCCGGATTCATTGCTCTCGAGTGTATACACGATGAATTAACTGTGAAAACGTTTGTATATAGAAGCGACACGTTATATGTGATGTGATGGTTTGTTGCAGGACGAGGAGTTCACCCTGAGCGAGTCGTGCAGTGCGCACGCGCCGGCGCAGCTCCCCGCACTGCTGGTGCGCGGCGTCAGGATACTCGCCACTGCGCTCAAGGAGTGGCACGCGCTCAAGAGTGTGAGTGTGCTTCTAATATACTTGTATTACACTTAAAATTAGAAAGCTATTTCGCAAATCGACGCCGCGCGACCGCTTGAAGGTTAATTATATTAGAATTAAAGTGACGTGGTAAGGAGTAGACCAGACGAAAAACTTCAAAAAATATTGAAACTGGTCGGACTAAATAACAATTAATATTCAAACTGATTATTCCTCGCTTCCAATCACTATCATTGAAATTTAAAATGCGATCGATTCTTATCTGGGTTTTGTTTCTACCGTACGTAACAAATAAGTTAACGGTTATCTTCGAGAACCGCGAGCAAAAGAAAATATTTAACTAAAAAACCATTATGTTTGTTCCCCAGACGGATCCGGCGAAACGCGACAACGTCCCCAAGTGCCTCAACTCTGGACAACTGGTGCGGGAACTCTGCAAAGAACTCCGCACTCTAGAGAAAAAGTCCTCAAGCGTTGCTAATAAAGATAAGGTATGTAAATGAAACTTATTTAGGAATATATTTTTTTGAAATGAGAATGAATATGAAAGTACAATTTAAATAAATATGATGGTCTTTTTGACTTTGCATGATCTAAATTCCCAATATTTACGCTTGATTTCTTGCGATCACTAACAGTACCTATAAAAAATGTTTACATAAATATTTGGTTCTTTTCTCATCTTTCACAGGATTTCAAGTTGAAAAACCACAGATCACCAACGAAGCATGCCAAAAAACAGGCAACACCTGCCAAAAAGTCCCTAAAACTCACCCTACCCAAACCAATAATGCACATGGGACAGAACGGTGAATTTGTCGAAGAGAAAATATATGCGGACAAATATTTCATAGACGACAAAGAAGTCTTCCCCGAAAGATATATACAGGAAATGAAATACGCAGAAGAAAAATACATAGTTGACGATAAATACATAGCGGATGGGAAATATTTGGTTGATATAAATGGGAAATTTCTCGTTGATGCCAACGGGAAGTTCTTGGAGGACAATAGTGGGAAATATGTGGTGAATAATACCAAATATGTAGTGAATAATGGTAAATATGTTGTAGATAAAGATGTTGGGAAGGACTATGTGTATCAAACATATGAGGAGATGCAGTATCAATCTGATTTTGTGGAGAGAGATAAGAAATCTACAATTTTGAAGATCAAGTTGAAGTAAGTTTTAATTTTATCTTCATGGTATTTCCAAAAGTATATAATGAATATGCATTGCAATTCAACGCGGCAAAGCTGCATGTTGGGTATGCTGCGAACTGGCTGCTGGCCTGCGAGGCTGTGGTGACTTGTAGATTGTCTAAATGCCTCCTTTGTAATAGCTGTAGAGTTGTATATAGTTAGTAATATTTTGTTAATAATATTAAAAGCATACAGTTTATAATATGCGTACACTTACGCATATTGTGACGATTACAACTTTTACAACTTTTTGAATCGTTATATCTCAGACATGGTGGCTCGTAGAAAAAAAAGTATAGAACATTTTTGTAGATAATTTTATGATATAAGTACAATTTCTGTTTGAAGTATTTTATGATAAAACTTACCATTTTGGTGAAAATCGCGATACTCTCATTGTTTGACCTTGATTTTTTTTCCATACACGGGAAAGATGGAGAACTTTAACATTTTATTTTTAATCGTATTTTAAACAATCTTACTGATTTTCAGCTTGGTGGGAATTAATGTAGCTTTACTCTAATTTTTTGGTCTAATTTGACCGGACTATGTATAGCGCTCTAATGAAAGCCAATTAGAAATTAAAAGTTACAGACACATTCAGCAAATTCTAATGATTACAAATGAACTAATGATTTTCTGACTTTGTTCCAGTAACTCCCCTTCATCATCCCGTGCGGCCGTGCCCCCCGCCCCCGACCCTGTGCCCTCCCCTGCCCCCGCGCCCGCCCCCCCGCCGCCCTACCCCGGTGGGGAGCACTCCATATTAAAGTCGCATCTAGTACGGACACGCACGCCGCAACAACAGTGGACTATCTCCAAGAAGGAAGGGGACTATCAACAGGTGAAATTTAACCTTTTTTTATAAACAAACTTCGAATAAAGTAAAACATTCTCAATTACTGTACTTTTTTTTGTTATAAATATGAACTGGTTTTTATTTTATTGGCCTCCAAGTTGGTTCTATTTAAATTTCATCAAAATCAGTTGAGTAGTTGTTATGTTAGATATAGTAAATAAACTTTGTTATTTATGTTATTGTGACGGAACAAGCTCGAGGCCCACCTGATGTTAAGCGGACTAACCTCTGCCTGTAACAGATGCATTTCGTCACAAGTCACGAATTCACTGCGCCCGTCACCTTGAGACATAGTTGTTAAGTCTAATGTGCCTGTAATTTTACTGGCTCTCAAGGACTGCTGCCGGAACACACCGTTAGGTGCTTGGCGACAGATTTTTCACTTGAGGTTGTCGCTAGCCAGGCGGGCATTCGCAAAAATGCCCTTCCACCATGCGGTGAAGCTCAAGCCCGCGGCGGGGTTCGAACCATGGACCTGCTGCGCGGCAGTCAATAGCCGAAGCCACTGAGTTATCACTGCTTCAAAAAGTTCAGTAGAGTAGTTGTTATGTTAGGGATGATTTAATGGTTATTGCAACTGTTGTTGGTGAACAGTATTTTATGCGAGTTGAATAATCTTGTAAGCAATATAAATGTATCACTAATAAGAGTGCAAAAAAAATACATTAAAAATGGAATCTACTTCCACCACTGAAAACTATGATTTTTTTTTGCATGGTCGTAAGGCATTTTTAGAATTGCCGCCTGGCTAGCTACCATCCTCAAGTAGAAAATCCTTCACCAAGCACCTGACGGTGTGTTCCAGCAGCTTTCCTTGACAGCCAGTGATTCTAGGCTAGCCTGAACAACATTTTCGACCACATCAACACTTACAATCAGGTGAGATAGTGGTCAAAGGCTATCAGGCATAAAACAAAAATAACATTTGGAATTTGAAAAATGATAGTTTGAGATCATTGTATTGAATCAGCATGATACAGGCTTTTACAAGTTTATTCATACTTTTCAGTTTCGGAACTTAGTTTCGTTTTATTTTTTTAATATTTTTATTTTATTCTCTTTTTATATGGCCACATATTCAGGTTATGCCCTGATTAAGTATTATACATTTTTTTTTGGTACATTTCTATTGTATAATTTAAAATAGTCTTTTCATTCCTTTTGGACAAGTCGTTACAACTATGGAAGTAACTTTGTATGGCGACAGTTCTTGGTATAAAATGTTCATAATATTTTATTTTCAGGTTCTATACACGAATGAACACCTTCAGGATGTGAGGAGCGACGATCCCGCTTATGGCCCTGGTATGTACATTCGGCTTATTAATCGTCTTCAAAAAAAGGAAGAAAAAAGTTTTGTACTCCAATTATTTGTAAAATATGATTTTCGCTTAGAACGCGATAGTGCTTGTTATCATATTTAGAAAAAAAGGAGGAGGTTCTCAATTTGACTTTTTTACGTTTGTTACCTCAAAACTTTTCGACGGGTTGAACCGATTTTGAAAATTATTTTTTATTTGAAAGCTGATGCTGGTCGTGTGGTCCCATTTAAATTTAATCAAAATCGGTCTAGTCGTTTTCGAGTTACACTCCAATAACTGAGAAATATGTTGAAGTCGGTTCCATTTATAGGAAACAAAACTTCTTTTACGAATAGTTTTAAGACGAGTGGCTGCTCAACTCTTTCCATACAAACGTAGTTTCGTCATATTTCAATAATAATAATAATGTTTATTATGAAAGAACTTAAGCTATAAACTTACACATAAAATATCATATCAGAATATAGTATGTATCATTATTATACGAAAAATGTAAGTCTATTCATGATCATTGAATCTCACACTGGGGTGACCTGTGTGGTGAGATTCAGTCCCTTCCTTTTTGGAATTACTCTATCAAAGTGATAACTAAATAATAATTAAAGAAGTATACATTACAAAGGCAAAACAGTAAACAGAAATATCTCAGGTGGTTTATTGTGTAAATAGATATTTATTATATATATATTGTGTGTGTAGATACGTGTGAGTTAAATAAGTATGTGTTACTTATAAATTAATAAAGTAGGTATGGTTCCGATTGTTAAATTATCTAGGTGTTTGTTTTTCTTTTTAATGATTAAGAGCTACTTTAAACTTTAAGGAATTGGTAAATATAAGCTACAAGACTGACAGTTCTGGATGTGGTCAATTATAAAAATAGTATAATAGCGGCCTGGTCCACCATCCGTCGCATTGACGAATTAAATATTAAATATCAAGTGTTCAAATTCGTTGAAAAATTTGCATGTATGTACTTGAGCGCAAAATATATGCGTCTGGTTTGCCTGACGAAAATAAGTTTCTATGAAAACACTTCAATATAAAAGTTTAAGGCTTATATAAGAGCCAAATAAGACTCGGGCTTTAATTTAATAGCGATCTACATTAACAAAATGTATTAAATAAATACGAAAAAATACAATTTGAACTACACGCTTTCACGTAGTGCCAAAACTGTTTAAAATTTGCTTGTGAATCGAAGTTAAAGTTATCAAAATTCGTATCGACATTCACCTCCTGCTAAATCCTTCCCTCCCCGCTATCCTTCAAAACCATGTTAGATAAATTTAATATAAACGCTGTCAAATGCTGAAATTTTGTGACTATCAGACTGGGTAGGAGTGAAAAAGCCAAATAACAATATTCGTACCTTATTTTTTTTAACCGTCGGTATGCCTTTATTAAACAAAATACTACGAACTATATACAACACTACAGCTACTACAATAAAAGCATTTCGACAACCTATAAGTCATAGCAGACTCACAAGCAGTCCAAATGCTCCAGCCCACAACCAGTTGGCAGCGTGCCCAGCATGCTGGCAGCATTGCCTCTTTGAATTTTAATGCTTATTCGTTAACTTTATTACTGGTTAAACAAAGCTTTACCAAATTTCTGCCATAGATTTGGATTTGTTTTATAAATTTTTAACCCAGTTGCTGCCCTCACACAACACAATATTTACAAATATTAATATTACCATCTTCTTATAGTGTCTTAACCTAGAGTGCATGGAGCGGCTTTGATAAAAACATGTTCTAGTGACTAATTGTGATTTAGTTGTAATTGTCTTATGAAGGTTATTAGATCAATAAATAAATAAAAATAAATAAATAAATACCAAGAGTTCCAACTCAGTGAAATTTTGTATGAGGTGTGAGCGTAATATCCATGTTTCTGGTTTGCCAGTTTTTCGATTTATTATTTATTTTACTTATCCCGTGTCAAAATGTATTTATTTATTTATTATTAAAACAATACATCTATCCTTACAGGTTATGTCCTTATACAATAGAGTAGTTATCAATATACGATTTCATCAATATATAATTACAGGTTTAGTCAGAGGCCTTACAATAACAAAAATAGTATATTGTAGCCCTTACGAACTCGCTCTGTGAACAGTAGAATATGTCTATGTTTTCCGCCACCCGATTAAGAGCTCGTATAGTGGTAGTCAGTGGTGCTTTGTTGAGCAGGTTAGTTCTTCCGCGAGGTACTTCGAACAGAGGTGGCTGCCTGCGCCGCCCCACGTACTCATCTGGCACGCTCAGCCTCATCATTTCTAAGATTGTTGGATTGGTTGTGATAGATACCCCGGAACACCTTAACCACATACACCGACAGCGCCACATCCCTTCTTATTTCCAACTTGTTGTAACCAACCAAGCCCAAAACGAACAAAGTTGGATACATCAAGGGATAGAACGGGTAGACGTCATATCTCTTCCAGTACAGGTATCTAGTGAACTTGTTCTGAATGCGCTCTAACATTAGACCATATTTAGCTTCAATAGGAGCCCATACCGAAGCCGCGCTCTCCAGCTGGCTTCTGACTAGAGACTCGTACATTGCTGTTAGGGCCTTATAGTTCTTAAAACCGTTCGCTCGGCGTAAAATAAAACCTAGATTTCTATACGCCTTTTTGCAAACATTAACTATGTGTACTCTAAACCTCAACTCTGAATCTAAACGAACCCCAAGATCCCTCACTGATTCCACTCGCTTCAACGGCGTTTCTCCAATCTTGTAGTTGTATTTGAGTGGTGCAGTTGCTCTACTGAATGTTATTATGGAACATTTGTCCACGTTAAACTGCAATTTGTTCAACTGACACCACTCGACTACATTATCCACGTCTTTTTGAAGACGTACACAGTCTTTCTCCTCTTTTATCGATAAGATCAATTGTATAGATCGTCCGCAAATAATAGACTTCTGGTTTCTGTGATGACTTCCGGCAGGTCGTTGATCATTACTATAAATTCTAGCGGCCCCAAATTACTACCTTGGCTTACTCCTGTCCTCGTGAAATACGGTTTGTACCCCGCGTACTCAACATACTGTTGCCGGTCTTTCATGTAGCTCGCGAAAAACTGCAGCAGTTTGGTTGTGCAGCCGATCGTCGCCAACTTTGTAAGTAGGATGTCATTGTCGACTAGGTCGAATGCTTTTTTGAAATCGAAGTAGGCGACGTCGACTTGAACCCCTGAGTCTACATTCGGGACCATGTAAGCCATGGAGTTCAGGAGATTGCTGGTTGTGCTGCGAGCCGGTTGAAACCCGTGCTGACCGTCTGAGAGATGGGCCGACATTTGTTGCTGCATACTGTGCTGCACTGCCGACTCGAACACTTTTGCTGTAGTTGAAAGTATCGCTACGGGTCTGAATTCGCTTATCTCGGTGCCGGCAACACTTTTAGGTATTGGTATCACCCGGGTAACCCTCCATCGTTCGGGGAAATATTACACCTCCAGACAGATGTTAAATAAATATCTGAGTGGCTCAGCCAAGACTCGATGACAGTCCCTCATAACAAAGACTGGAATACCATCCGGACCCGCAGATTGTATGGGTTTCAGCCTTGTGAGTGCCAACCGCTCTTCTGCTGCCGTGAGCCGCGGAACGTGGACGCGCGCGCTGCCAGCATGGCTTGCCGCCTCAGCCTCACCCACGCTCAAGGATGCGGTAGCTGTGCCATAAACCGAATGAAAAAAACTTAGTGAAAATAACCTCAAAATTCCCATACAAAACGATTTTTCGAATTATTTTCTAAAATACGTACTTAATTATACGGAAATCTGGCAAACTAGAAGCATAGATATTAGGCTCAAGGACATACATGCAAAGTTTCACCGAGTTTAAACACTTAGTATTTAAAATATGACGAAACAACGGTTGTTCTGAAAGCGCTACGAGCACTCTACCCTTAAGTTAGTTATAATGTCCATTGTTTATGCTCCATTAAAATTGTAATATGATTTTGTTGTAGGAATGTACTCTGCGGAAGACATACAGCAAGACTACCAATACTCGGAGACAGCCAAGCCCGGCTCGTACCAACCGGAGTACGGCTACCAGCCAGCAGACATATCATACTACCCACGATACGATGATCTGCCTCCCACTGTACATCAGGTAAGGTTCTGTTTGAAGGTATGTGCTCCGCTGCAGACATACTGCAAGAATATCAATATTCAGTAACATCCAAGCCTGGTTATAATATCATTACAAATTTACGAGAAGAACAATTATAGTAATGTGTGGGATTAGAACCCCTGTGATTCACCCATATAGCCGGGGTATGCTCTGACCAATTGAGCTAACATGACAATGAGTCAAAACTCAAATTTTTCCTCTCGTTCTTTAACCATTGTATTTGGAGAGATGGAGCGATATCAATAGTTCAACTTACGTTGTACTACAAACAAGACTAATTTTTCAATTAGCTTAAAAGTTTGTTTAATGATGATGCAGCCCTATAATTTTAATATTGTTATTTTTGCAATAAATACCAATATTAAAACTGGTTAATACCAGCTGGAGTTTTTTTTAAGGGATTATGACGGAACACGCTCGATTCCCACCTGATGTTAAGCGATAACCTCTTACTATAACATCTATATTTCTTCGGGTGGTGAGCCCATAGGGAGATATTAAGTCTCATGCACCTGTGATTTCACAAATTACCGGTTCTCAAGGACTGCTGCCAGAAAACACTGCTAGGTGCTTGGTGACTAATTTTCTACTGATGGGTGGTAGCTAGCCATGCGAGCTTTCGAAAAATGCCCGTCCACTTAGCTTTAGCCGGTGGGTACGAACCATGGACCAGCGGCACGGCAGTCTATAGCTATTACCGCTCGGCTTTGCTTAAGCTGTTCCTTATGTCTCGTTTCCCCAGTAATTTCTCTTGCTGCAGTGTCATTCGTGCCTAAACGCAAATGGGAAGCAATGATAGCTCAGTGGCTTTGGCTATGGACTGCCGCGCAGCAGGTCCATGGTTCGAATCCCGCCGCGGGCTTGAGCTTCACTGCATGGTGGAAGGGCATTTTTGCGAATGCACGCCTGGCTAGCGACCACCCTCAAGTAGAAAATCTGTCGCCAAGCACCTAACGGTGTGTTCCGGCAGCTGTCCTTGAGAGTCAGTAATTCTAGGTTAAGCCTGTTAACACCTTCGACCACATCATCACTTGCCATCAGGTGAGATTGTGGTCAAAAGCTTACCTATCAGCAATAAAAAAATGCACACTACTCTTATGAGGCATAATGTATCTGACACTGCATCGGCACCAACATGGGCTCAAGCTAAAGATACCTAACACCTGGCAATAGACCACACGGTGAAGCTTAAGCTCGCGTTGGGATCCCAACTAAGAACCCATTGCGAGGCAGTCCGTAGATAGTGCCACTGGGTCATCTCTGCTTCTCATGATAGTGCAAAAAAACATTTTGATGGCTCAGTGGCGTTAGCTATAGACTGCCGCACAGCAGGTTTACCGCATGGTGGAAGGGCATTTAGCGTATGCCCGCCTGGCTAGCGACCACCCGCAAGTAGAAAATCTGTCGCCAAACACCTAACGGTGTGCCGGCAGCAGGCCTTGAGAGCCAGTGAAATTACAGGCACATTAGACTTAAAAACTATGTCTCAAGGTGACGGGCGCAGTGCAATTCGTGACTTGTGACGAAATGCATCTGTTATAGGCAGAGGTTAATTCGCTTAACATCAGGTGGGCGTCGAGTTTGTTCCGTCACAATAACATTTAAAAAAAATCTGTTCCAGGGTGCAAGTTATACAAACACGGCAGTACAAGAGACAGTATTAAACGGCGCTTACCATCAGAACCAGCTGCCTTCTTACGACGCGGCGATCGCACAACAGTACGGGACAACTACCACAACCGGGCCATCTGATTATGTGAGACAACACTTTTTATCTTATTATTTTATTTATTTATAGTTGATAGGGTAGCCTCTGTCTGCTATCTCACCTGATGTTTAGTGATGATGTGCCGAAGATGTTGTTTAGGCTAACCCGGAATTACTGACTCACCAGGACAGCTGCCGGAACACACCGTTGGGTGCTGGGTGGCAGATTTTCTACTTGAGGGTGGTAGCTAGCCAGGCGGGCATTCGCAAAATGCTGTAACGACTGCCATCCTAATACAATAACCGGGACTGATGGCTTAATATGCCCTTCGAAGCACGTGCACGCTCAGTAGTAATGTCACAGGCGGTCACCCATCCAACTCATGACCGCAGCGGACGTTGCTTAACTTTGCTGATCGGTTCAGAACGGCTAAGAAAACTTCGCTACGAGCGAAAATGACAGGTTAATAATATGTGCAAAAGCGTATGATATATCCAAAAAGCACAACGTTTTAGTGATTTGGTTGTTATATCATCAAATCCACTACTGCTACTGTTATTAAGGCTCATAATAAGTTTGTATATTTTACTGGCATCTACATACAGGCATAGAGAAAAGTACTAGTAAGAGTGACAAACACCATACATGAAAGCGTACGCCGTTAACTAAATACCAGCTTCGGCGAAAGATGGCGCTAAGTGTATCAAATCACATAAAATAGAGAAATTACATTTGTAATGGCCGTCCTAAATCTCATTTAGGCTAATCGCACTCGTGCTGGATCGAAACAAAATGGCTAGATGGCGTTATTTTCCATTTATTTTTTATGTGTTTTAAAAATATTAATTTGCGCGACGTTGCCGCTCATACAATACCAAGCTGGCAACGCCGCTTATCATAATATCATCATATCAGTCAAAAGTTTGTTTGTGCATTGAACTGAATCAGTGTTGCCAGACATGCGATAATTATCCTAGATCAACGATATATTTGAGTATCATGCGGTAAAAAATAATAAGTACGTATCGCACGATAGTTTCTCAAACGTCTACGATATTTTTTTCAAATACTGTAATGAATTCAGATCTTTGTGACGGAACGCAATTTTTTGTAATATTTTTCTATATTCTATGGCAGTCCATGGTCCAGCCATTCGAGTGGAATGCGATATGATTATTTTCCAAAATACTTAATATGATAAGTAATAGGTCCTAACTAAATTTAGGATCTCCTTAAAAAGATTAACGATATCTGTTAAGGTGCCACACCGTTAATTTTAGCTGTATAATCTATTGTTTTATTAGACTATGTTGAGAAACGTGTAGAGTAAATTTGGACTTGCAATAAAAACACGATAATTTTGCATTAAATCTCGGATAATTTTTAACTCACGGATCTGGCAACACTAAACTCAATTGAGAATTGTTGTTGTTTGGTTCATTTGGTTGCATTCGTCGTTTTTTAGGCTATTTTCTTTCGATTTCTGTCATCTACGTCTCTTGCTCGCCTACCGGACTTCAATATTATGTAATATATATTTTAAGATGAAAACGGACAAGCCACTCTTCACCTGGTAAGCACCTGCTTTGCCTCTGACAGTTACAGTTTCTCCCAGAATATGATTTAAAAAGATCTGTATGCCACGGCAATGCACTCGTTACCCTGAAATATTTTTAGTTATGTTCTTATTGACCCAGTATTTTCACTTACTACTAGCCCTTCAAGCCTAACCGACATGGGGCCTTATTGTCCAACTGGGTTTTGTTTTATATTAATAGCTTATAGAATAGCCTTCGATTCGATCTCTATCTCATCTGATGGTAAGTGATAATGTGGTCGAATAGATTGTCGAAGCTATCTTAAAATTACTAGATCTCAGGGAAACGACCGCTAGTTGCTTGGCGACAATTTTTTTACCACCATTATGAAACTGTTACTCGTTCAGGGAATAGTATTTTAAGAACGATATATACTCATGCACTTTTAAAATAAGCGCTATCTAGGATGACATTTTGGATATATTTTGAATTTTACCTTACATGCGTCGCAGCGCCATCTATCAATAAACTTATGAATCGTGGTAAATTATCCACATAAATCAAATTCATTAGAGCAGCATTTTAAAACAATATTTCGTATTAAAAAAAACAAGACATCTTTTGGGCCTGTTTACCATCGATGAAATTCAAATTTATCGGCTTTAAGTGTCGAAGCCAAAATTTCCAGGCTACGAGTCAGCGCCATCTGGATATAATACAAGATTTTGAGCTTTTTCCGGAGTACGTTGCAATTGCTACTCTTACTAGTACTTTCCTCTATGATACAGGTGTTAAAAAAATTGTGTTATTATTTCTATCATGATTGTTCAATTTTATATTATTATATGAGTTATAAAATATATTAGAAATGTCAGTAGGATTTTTATATGTCATAGTGTTTCTTTCATCAATTCTATATCGTTTAGCGCTAAATTATTGGAAGTGCATGATGATATAGCATACCATATCGCTGTACCTTTATGTGTATTACTTTTAATGCGTCTAGCATTAACAATACGTTGAGCTTTCATTACGATTCTTCTTTAAAGTAAAATAATAGTATAAAGGTGAAAAGTAATGTTTCAATGTGACATTTGTAATGTATTGTTTGTTGGTTCCCCAGGTGATAGAGGAGCAGAAGCCTCCCCCTGCGGTGGGGGTGGGTGTGGATGCGCCGATGACGCCTGTCCGGCGGTCGGAGCGCCCCGTGCGGCGGCGCGTCTCCAACACGTACGACTACGAGGACTCGGACCTGTACATCGACGAGGCGCCCCCCCGCCCCGCGCGTAGGAGGAAGCAGGCGCACAAAGTCAAACATACCACATACAGGATCACCACCAGTTAGTAACATACACTTCTCTTTACAATCAGTACTAATATTATAAATGCGAAAGTAACTCTGTCTGTCTGTCTGTCTGTTACGCTTTCACGCCAAACTATCGAATGAAATTTGGTATGGAAATAGTTTGAGAGCCGGGTAAAAACATAGGATAGTTTTCATCCAAATGCGCAAAAAGAGGTTAATGTTTTTGCGCGATAACCGACATACGCGCGGGCGGAGCCGCGGCCGGAAAGCTAGTGCTTACTATAATAGGGGTTGTAGCGGATCCTAGCGCGCACCTACACGTATCCAATAGAAAAACAAAAAAAAATACTACGACTCTATCTTGCCACCTTCTCGCATTACGCGCGTACTTATTTTCTGAACAATTATATACGCATTTTGTTAACATTTTGTCGCAAGTTATTTTATACACCAAGGGAGAAACCTTCCTGTATCAGCGCTAATAGGGATTAAGACGCTGTCAACTGCTGAAATTTTGTCACTATCGGAATGCGTAGGAATGAAACATATATATATATATATAATAGTGTAATCAATTAATCGTATATAGAAATAAAAACTTTTTGTTTCAGCATCAAACACGTTATCCCAGCCGGCGGCGGCGGCGAGTACATACAGAGCTGCGCCTGCGGCTGCGCCCGCCAACGGGATCGAGTCGCTCATACAGGCTTCTGTGTTAGCCGACGAACAACCCGTCAATGAAACGTAAGTTTATATCCAACATTCCACTTCGACTATCTATAGAACTATCCTACTATATTATGCTGTCAGACTGTCTATGTTACTTTGAACTGGGGAAAAAATATTCACAAAACGAAGGAATTGTCAAACGCATTCTCTCAGCGGCCGTACTGTACTGTACAGGTGTTAGATGGGTGACCGCTAGTGCCATTACTATTGAGAGCTTCCGTACTTTGGCGGGCACGTTAAGACGTCGGTCCCGGTTGTTGTCTTAGGACGGCAATCTTTATAGGAAGGGGCAGCATTTTGCTAATGCCCGCTTTGCTAGTTACTACCCTCAAGTAGAAAACCGTCGCCAAGCAACTAACGTTGTGTTCTAGTTGTCTTTGAGAGCCAGTAATTCTAGGTTAGCCTGAACAATATCTTTGATCACATCATTTACTATCAGGTGATATAGTGGTCAATGACTAGTTTACCAGCTATAAAATACTAATTCACCCAAACGCATCGCAATTCAGTAGGTAATTAATTTTTTTTATTTATCGCTGCCTCTTTTTTGTTCGCAATCAGTTCAAAAGTGATGGATTTATGCTGTTGTCGAAGTGTTGATTAAATATTAAAACAAGTATAAATTAAATATTATTAAGTATTATAAACTCTACTGGAAATTATATATTTTTCGTTAAACGTTTTCTATTGAAATTTAAACTGTTATATATATTTATGGAATCGTTAATTAAAGCTCTTGTTTTTTTATCACAATATGGCGTCTAAAATATGCCAGTATGTTATTTATTTTATTTTTATGTGACTAGCGTCACTTGCGCTATCAAGACGAATCTAACGATATTTGTTACATTAAAATCGGTTAAGCCGTTTAAAACTTATGGTGGAATAAAGAAACTCAGCAACATACATAACTCTGAGAATATAATTCCTTTTTTTGGGCGGTCGTGTAAAAATGATATGTTGTTGTTAGCGAGGACGCGGCTGTGGCCGGCATGCTGAGTATCGGCGAGCAGCGCTACACCCCCGCGGTGGGCGCCAGCTTCGGGCTCGCCGCGCGGGCGCCCCTGCAGGAGGCTACACCACACTCGCGGCTGCACAGGTACGTGTGCTACCCTTCAACAAATCTATAGCTTGATATTATCTGGGAACTGTGGAAATTCAATCATTCAAGCTGAGCCATTTACAAGTGAGGTCTGCATTCGCAAAATACCATTCCACCGCCTAACCACAAGCCCGCGGCGGGATTCGAACCATGGACCTGTTGCGCGGCAGTCCATAGCTAATGCCACTGAGCCATCATTGCTTCAAAAAGGCTGTAGTAATGGAAGGTTGTTATTCCAGCAGTGGCAGTACGGGCGGCAGCGGGGGTGGGGGCGGCGGCGGCAGGGCGCGGGGGCGGAGGTCTGCGCCGGTCAGCTCGGCCGATGACGATAACGTGGATGATGAAGAGGACGTCATCAAGGAGGTGCATCGGGATGAGGAGTATAGTACGTATGGTGTTTGGATCGATTGATGATTATATAAATGTAAAGATCTCTGCCGGTTTTCTGATGACGATGGAATCATGATAATATGTACTATAGTCTATTTTTTTAAACAAACGAGTACCAAAAATGTTTCTGCGTTGCTATTGTCCCATGTAATCAAAATAAAGTCTGTTCCACACGAAGTATGTAGTTACATGTAGGAACATTCATTTGTGTCTTCGAGTACCTCGCGTCGAAAAATATTGCCTGTAATGAATCAAGACTAAAGTTGGAACTTTTGAATTTGGTAAGCAAAACAAATATCGTTTTGAAAAAAATGTTGTAGCTAAGTCAACAAATCGTCTCGTCATACGTTTGCCGATGTATCACTTTGAGCCCAACCCTTGAAACAAACGAGTTCAATTACTCTCTCTCGAACTTGTTTGGTTTCAGTGCAGTGCAGGGTTATGACAAGAAATAACAAAAGTTATAAAATGTATGAAGTCTAAAAATTGTGGTCATGTCTCAATCATGACGAGATAGCCAAGATAGAAACAAAAATGTACGGAGTCGACAATCATGTACAAAATATGCTAGAGCAATTTATTATTGACGTACTTATCTGCAGAGAGTTCATCAGAAGGATGACGATAATTTTTAAGATTACAAGAATTGTAGTAGAATTATTTGATTTATATGTTCTGTAGAACAACATTTTGTTACGAATATACTAAGTATGCAAATTTAAATCATAAAATTATAACGTAATTTTTTCTACAGTAAATTTTAGAAGTATTCAATATGAAAGGGGATTAACAATTTCAAAACAAGAACAAAGACATTGGACCAATGACTGCAATGACCTATCTAACTCTGCCAATATCGAAAATGTGCGAGAGACACTCGTTTGTTAAAAAAACAGACTAGACAATTGCTCAAAATATCCCTTCCTTAATAGGAAGCTCTGTAACGGAAAATCCATTATTTTTAATATATTTCGCCTCGGCCACACATACGTAAGTCCATCAATGCCTAGTTGTGGCCAAGGCTTGTATAGTGCTTTTCTCAAATAATGCGCGGAAATTAAAACAAAGTAGTACCTAGGCAAATTTTTTATTTGAAGATACAGTTGTTAAATGTACAGTTTATGAATTTTAAAGTGGACTTTCCGGGGATTAGTTTGGTTTGGGATAATTCTAAAGAGGTGAAAAAATAGTTGAAGAATTTCAGGTGGGGTTGAATTAAGTTCATCACACTCATTGTCTTCACTTGAACTCATTTTGTCGAAACAATTACTTTTCAAAATCAATGACTATCAACAAACAAGAATAAAATTGCCCGCGTTAGTTTTCATTTGTTTTTTTTTTTCAATAAACAGCGTTCTATTTGGAAGCCAGATCGAAATTTAAATAAAACCTTTGATCAGTTACCTCCTTGGTTGCTATGCTTCGAAGTAAAAGATCGTTCCATTTTTAAATTACACGACAGATATGAGTTTACTATGCAATTTATTTGGCCGCTAGATACGACATATATAGATTTTCATACATTTTTTGCCGGCCATTTTTTGCATGTATTTGGCCAGTACAGCAATTTCGATTTATCTCGAAGAAGGTTGTCAAAATAATGCTTACATTTCCAAGCATGTTCGAGAAAATGTAATTTTTTACCAGTATTTACATTACCAAAATATAACCGTAGTTCTGCTATCCACCACAAACTAGGGTACAATGGTTTTTATTATGTTTACGCTATGGTTGGGATTGGTGTGGCACATTGGAGATATGTGCTTGATATTGTTCTTCGAATCACCCTTCACCAAAGGATATGCTTCTTCAAAGGCACGCTTAAGGCGATATGGTTTGACTAAGTAACATCTTTGAAAATCGAGCTAAAATACTTCTTCGATTACCTAAGTTGCGTTCTTTTGATATGTATATCTTGAGTTCATAAACTAAATTAATGATTGGGCAAAAACACGATTACGAAAAAAAATCTCGATAGATTTAATTTTTGAATAATATGCTTTTTACATTTTATTGTCGCCGATGTCTTAAAACTATAATAAATATTAACACTAAACTGGTTTTATTCGATAGTTTATTAGTATATCTAAATATTTACTTACTATTTTCTCAATATCTTTAGTGGATGATTTTCTGGCAATTTTTTCTCAATTTAAACTACGAGATCCCTTGTGGCCGTGTCGCCAGTACGCCCGTGACCGCTGTCAACGACGGTACTGTGCTCGTTTCTTTCGCGCACGGATTGTATACGCTATTTCGGAATCGACGAATAAATAAATGGGAAACCACAGTATAAAAAATGAGGAACGCTTACGTCAGCTGAGGGAGCATAATATGATATTGATAAGAGATCGAAATCGGTAAGTGCTAACTAGTAGGTAAGTAACTAATACATTTATCAAATGAATAAGTCACATGATGGCCTTTGTCGGTGTAGAAAATGAAATCAAATATATTTCATATGTATAGTATAATAATCACATAAGTAAATGCTAAGTATATTCCACGTTTTAATATTTCCCTATTACTCAGGTTCATCTGTACTGGAGGACTTATTTGCATAATATTATGTCACCGTTTAATTTGCGCATGTAGCGCCAACATATCAATATCAATAACGATTTCGTCTGCCAACCGAAGAAAGTTGCTCCGATTTGGCTGAAAATAAAAATGAAGGTTGTTCTGGACGTCCTCACTCCGAATGCAGACCTTTTTTCGATGACGTCTGCCAAATGAATAAAGATACTCTGATTTGGCCGGAAATCGATATCTAGGTTGTTCTGGATGTCCTTATTCCAAATTTGGAATTTATTTTTCGATGACGTCTGCCAAGTTTGAAAAGTTACTCCGATTTGCATGAAAATCGATATCTAGGTTGTTCTGGAAGTCCTCATTCCAAATTTGAGATTAATTTTCGATGGCGTCTGCCAGGTGAAAAAAGTGACTCCGATTTGGCTGAAAATCAATGTCTAGGTAGTTCTGAACGTCCATATTACGAATTTAGAATTTGATTTCTGATGACGTCTGCCTAGTGAAAAATGTTACTCCGATTTGGATGAAAATCGATATATAGGGTATTCTGTATGTCCTCATTCCAAATTTGGAATTTATTTTTCGATGACGTCTGCCAGGTTATAAAAGTGACTCCGATTTGGCTGAATATCGATATCTAAGTAATTTGTAAACGTCCATATTATGAATTTAGAATTTATTTCCGATGACGTCTGGCAAGAGAAAAAAGCTACTCCGATTTAGATGAAAATCGATATCTAGGTAGTTCTGAACGTCCATATTACCAATTTAGAATTTGTGTCCGATGACGTCTGCCTAGTGAAAAAAGTTACTCCGATTTGGATGAAAATCGATTACTAGGTTGTTCTGGATGTCCGCATTCCAAATTTGGAATTTATTTTTCGATGACGTCTGCCAGGGGAAAAAAATGACTCCGATTTGGCTGAAAATCGACGTCTAGGTTATTTTTAAACGTCCATATTATGAATTTAGAATTTGTTTCCGATGACGTCTGCCAAGAGAAAAAGGTACTCCGATTTAGATGAAAATCGATATCTAGGTAGTTCTGAACGTCCATATTACGAATTTAGAATTTGTTTCCGATGACGTCTGCCAAGTGAAAAAAGATACTCTGATTTGGCTGATAATCGATATCTAGGTTGTTGTGGATGTCCTTATTTCAAATTTGGAATTTATTTTTCGATTACGTCTACCAAGTATGAAAAGTTACTCCGGTTTGGATGAAAGTCAATATCTAGGTTGTTCTAGATGTCCTTATTCCAAATACGAAATTTATTTTTCAATGACGTCTGCCTACTGAAAAAAGTGACTCCGATTTGGCTGAAAATCGATATCTGGGTTGTTCTGAACGTCCATATTACGAATTCAGAATTTGTTTTTCGAGGAAGTCTGCCAAGTGAAAAAAGTTACTCCTCGTTACTACTTGTCAGCTGGCAAGGTGGTGGCGTCAGTTTTTTGGGATGCTAAGGGTGTCATCATTGTGGACCACCTTGCAAAAGGTGAAACTATAAACTCGGCTTATTACTGCATCCTTTTACGTCGTTGGTTTTTTTGCGTGAAACAATTAAAGCGAAAAGGCCAGGATTACTCAGCAAGAAAGTGTTGTTTGATCAGGATAATGCACGCGTTCACACGTCTGTTGAATCTATGGCTCAAATTCGCGATTGTGGCTTTGAATTACTGCCGCATCCCGCCTATTCCCCTGATTTGGCACCTTCAGACTTTCATTTATTCCCAAATTTAAAAAAAAACCTTGGGGTTAAAAATATTCATCAAATGAGGAGGTCGAAGCTGCAGTGGGTGACTTTTTTGAAGGCCTTGAAGAAACTTTTTTTATGACTGGCATACAGGCGTTGGAAACCAGATGGAAGAAGTGCATTGAGTTAAGTGGAGATTACGTGGAAAAATAAAATTACTTTTGTTTATATTACAAATAGTTGTCTTGCTGAGGCCGCGAACTTTTCAATCCACCCTCGTATTATACACATCGAAATAATTAGCTTATTCTGAGATTATACATAAGTATTTGCTGTCATTGATATTTTGCATACACGCTACAAACTCAATAATCAATAAAGATTATGGTTTATTTTTAGTTTGTCTAATCCTTACGCAAATAACGTATAATAACCCCGATCTTGATGGCAGTTCACAATGAGGTGGTGTACAACAAACGAGATAGAATACTTTTCCTCGGAATTGGAACGCAAACCTATAAAAAAAACAGATATAAACGAGTAACGTAGCTTGTAATTTTAGGAAGTAAATATAATCGAAAGTATGAACCTAATTATATAATGTATAATTAGCGAATGGACTGTAGATTATCTTCAGATTATAATTTTCCATAGTAAAGGATGTTATAAGTACCTTCTCAATTAGTAAATATAAATCTTGAAATTATAAATTTACCTTTTTGTACTTACTAATAATTGCTATAAGTAGATAGATTTATAAGGGATTTATAATTATGACTTATGAAGGTAGGATTGTCTAAATTGAAATTTAGACAATCCTACCCTAGGCGTGTTGCAACTTATAGACAATGGCGGTAGCGCCCCTTGTGACAAATCTTTTGCCAACTTCAAAATGACCTTGGTTTCGAGAGTTAAGTAAGTACTTGTCTATATTTTTATATTTGATGTATTTTATATAAATGTCATCATAACTTATTTTCAGGTATTCGGACGGCGCATTTCAAGATAGAGACTGTAGTAATTCAGGTAACTCTGAACTGACCAATAACTAAAACATCTATGCAGAAAATGAGTATGTAGAGTTAAAATATACAAATAGCAAACAAAAGAAGTAGTTTTTTTTTAATATAATTTGTGATTTTATATTTCAGTGTTGAAGAACAACTGACAGAACTGACCGTTGAAACGATCAGTGAGTCAAATGATTTTCACCCCCTTACTGGAAGAAGATTAGTTGATTTGAATGATTTTCTTGCTCAGCTACAAAATAAAGGACGCTACAATGGTTTGTCCGGTTGTAAGACTGAAAATTTTAGATTGGTGGACGAGAAAAGATTAGGGCTTACATCAAAATTTAAATTTGAATGCAATATGTGCCATGAATTAGTGGTGATTAATTCGGAGGATAGCAGTGTTGAAAAATGCGTAAATGCAAATATAGCTGCTACTAGCGGAATCATAGCTTAAGGTATCGGTTACTCTCAGTTTTAGGAAGTTTTCTCTGCATTGGATATACCAGTCTTTTCGACAAAATATTATGGCAAGATTCAAATTCAGGTTTATGAGAAATGGGAAGGAGTCGTAGTTGAATCAATGGCAGCTGCAGCATTGTGCGACAAAGAAGCAGCTATAGCTGAGGGTAGGACTAAAAATGGAGTAAGTACCTTTAATTGACAGTTTTGTCGATGGGTCTGCAATGTCATATGGTATGATAAAAATTATGAAAGAGGATCCATTTTTGGGGACAAAAAATGAAATCACAACTTGTCAAATTTTACATGGACTTTCTTCTACCGAAAAAGTAGATCCTCGAAAGATAAGAGGGAAGGAAAAATAAAAGGAACTAAAGAAAATAACTGATTACTTGTAATTATTATATTTTAGTTATATTATATTAACAAATTAAACTGCATTTTACTCTAAAAATATTAAAATACTTAAAAATATCCTGGCCTTTTAATAATCTTACCTGATTGAGTATCTACCAACACCCTCCTAAATTAAAAATCTCCTATTTTTTACCTTATTTAAAACTATTAGATTTGACTATTCCGTGTTACTTGTAAATATAGAATTTATACAATACGCATTACTCGATATTATATTTTAACTGATTCCAAAACAGCATTTTGACTCAAAAAAAATTGATACTTTATTTTCTATTACCCATACCTGATTATTTACGATTATTCCTGATTAATATTACGATTTAATCGAAATTCAACATAAGTATGACATATATATATTTTCAACAAGTGCGTAATAGAATTATCCCTACAAAGTTAAGTTAGTACCTAACTGCAAATTATAATAGTTATTTGTTATACAAGAGTGCAAAGTTGCTTTTTAACCGCGTGTTCAATTTTGATGACCGAGCAAGCGAAGGATTCTAAAATTGAATCACGAGCGCAGCGAGTGATTTAAAATTAGAATCCTGAGCGTTAGCGAGGGAATCAAAAGAGCACGAGGTGAAAAATCTTTGCACTCGAGTGCAACACGTAACTTTTCATTCCACCTCAGCGAGGAAACCAAGAAGGTTCCAAGTCTGAGTTTAAAACAAATTAAAAAAAAGTTGTATGATATATTCGGCACCATAGAGGTAGCAGTAAATAGGTTTAATGTTTTTTTTAATTCACAAACTTAGTGCACACGATATTCTAAATTCAATTTACTTTATCCTCTAGAGAATAAAAACGGCTTTTCCACTCAGATATTGAAGATTAAAAATACTCTTTCCGAGATGGTGGGATGAAAAAGTCTTTTATCTAGTAAATCGTTGACACCCTATAAACATATTTAATTAATCGTTGTTCCATTGTTAATATGTATGTGTCTTGATGAACATCATTCATTATTTATGTATGTATATATTTATGTATGTTTATATAATATTATACATATTTATTTATGTGTATATTTAATTGTATATATTATTATGTTGTATATTATGTGCATGTATTATTATATATGTATTTATGTAATGTAGGTAATATATAAATTAATTGTCAGTGTAAGTGCTATAATACCTTGCTCACCGCCATCCCTTGGATCTCTTTAGATTATGTCTCCTCTTCCTGTCTGGAAGAGATCGCTTTTAGCTATAAGGTCGCCAAATGTTACATATTTTTAAAATTGTGTTTCTGCTTAATCTATTTATAAGCCGTCTTACCACAAAAGACTTAAGCACGCCTTAGACATGTGTTGAACAGATGTTTCAAAAATGTTGTACCACAAAACTTTAGGCTTAAACATCCCTTAGTCACGTGTTTATATTTAAACAGCCGCAAGCCTTGGTTTAACAAGTGTTTAACTCAGTTCTATCATTTTTAATATTGATAATTGCAGTGGATATGGACAACTTATATAGATATAATACATCGTGCACGCGTGAACCCATTTGAGTATTATAGTGGAAACGATAAGATTAACAGATTTTTTTAAAATAAAATTGTGGATCTATTAAACGATCACCTACAATGTGATCCTCGGGGTGGATCCTCGTAAGTCCCCAATTACACGTTGCGTGCGCCTCACGGTGCTGGGCTCGTCATTAGGTAAGCACGGAATGTTATGGTTGTATATGTAATTATAAATCTAATAATATAATATTTATTTAAAATTATAGTTTTTGAAGCCTAATTCATAGCTTTTACTTGACATCTATCTTTAAATTATAATGAATTTTTTAGAGATTTTATATAGACGCAATAAACTTAACATCATTATTTTACAAATTAAAATATTATTATTTTTCCGAAACTTCGAATTGATTGATAACTCATACGAGAGCATTATTTTTGTACTCTTTGCTTGTGTTTTTAATCTAATAGCTACACTCAAGCCTTCTGATGTACTGAATATTCATCTATAATGAATGTAAATAATTACTAAAATATATAATTTTGGTGCAAAAGGATACTGGTATTTCAAATAATTTCTACATGTAACAAAACGTTCCCTAAAGTTACAAAACAGGCAGATGAAACGCGCACCGACTTAGGCAGTGTTTAGGCAAACACGTGTTAAACATGGTTTTGTGGTAAAAAAATTAAAACGCGTTTAGGCGCTGTTTAACTTTTAGACACTGTCTACCTAAACAGGCGTTGAAACCATGTCTTATGATATTTTTGTGGTAAGACGGTAAGTGTTTCAATAAAGTATATATCTATCTATCTATCTATCAAATTATATGCGATTAAACAGAGCATTTTCAATTTAACCGGGTTATACAGATTTGTTACAACAAAGAGGTTTATATGTAATCAACACCATACATTTGCCGCGTGCAAAAAAAAAAACTTGCGCGCTATTTTCCATAATTATCGTATGTTGTTTGTATCGTATTTGTGCATTTTTTTTCGCAAGTGTGTTGAAAAAGTGCGTATGAAACTCGTGAGCAACTTGCTCATTATACACTTGGTTGATTTACGCCCTCGCCTACGGCTCGGGCTGCAACCCACGGCCTCGTCTGTGATGAGCAACTTAGGTCAATTGTATAATAATATACTATTACGCACGTAAATATTATTACTCCACCCGTAATATAATTACTCCGCCCGTGTCTGTAGTGTTGCAGTTTAAGGCCATAGAAACTACACTTTTAACATGTTTGTCATTGTAGCAAAACGTGGAAAAAAAAATGTAATAAATATTAAGCTTGCGAAACTGTAATTTTTACACTGTGACGCTGTCTTTTCGGACTGGAGGTCGTTGACCGCGTCGCGTAATTCGCGGCTAGTCCATGCGTGTGGCTATACGTACTTATCTAATTCTATAGAGATACGTTCGAGCGCTATTTGCCTAAACTGTCCGGAATACCTCGCCTTAACCGATTGTCGCTTAAATGAAAAAAATCATTCGTCAAAATCACTTTGTCGACGGTTTGTTAAACGAAAGAATTTCGCCGATTAAAATTTCGCCGAAATTCTCCTTTGTTGACTTTCGGTAAACATAACATAAGAGTATCGAATGTGGCAACTGACAAAGTGACATACGCCACACAAAGTTACTTACATACAAGATGAAATTTTGCAGTAGTCAGATTTAACTCATGTTTATTCAAGGTGTCAGCTATCAAACTGTCAATTTATAAAATGCTTGCGCTAAAGTGTCTAAAGTGTAAAAAGTAGCAAATGGCAGGGTGAAAAAAAACTTAGAATATGACAGTATATATCATTTTGACATTTGTCACAGCCAAGACATATTTGGGGGTTATTTTTGAGTCTAAGGGCCTGTTTTAGAATTTTCGATTAAGTTCCGGTTTTACTACCCAGAACATATTTAATAAATGAAACACTACCTTTGCGTTTCTAAGTCATCGATTGAGCCTATCCATCGGTTAAAGCATGAAACGCGCTGCATGTTCTCTGTCATTTTATCATTCAGTTATTTTATGTGTTGCATAGAAACCCGACACTTTATTAGGACATTCTGAAACGGGCCCTAAATGTGAAAAATAAATCGACAAATATGCCATCAAGTGTCACTTTTACAAGTATCAATGAAAAGCCCTTTTTAATTAGATAGAAGTTTTCCTATCAACACTTTCCACGTTAGCCGGTATCACAACTGATACCTATTTACGAGTAAGTTGAGTCGTTTCGGCCTCAAAAATAACAATTTGAAAAATAAAATCCATTTACACCCATAGAAACAAATAGTTTTTTTTTATGCCTGATAGGTTAACCTTTGACCATTATCTCACCTGATGGTAAGTGATGATGTGGTCGAAGATGTTGTTCAGGCTAACCTAGAATTACTGGCTCTCAAGGACAGCTGCCGGAACACACCGTTAATTGCTTGGCGACAGATTTTCAACTTGAAGGTGGTAGCTAGCCAGGCGGGCATTCGCAAAATACCCTACCACCATTCTATAACGACTGCCATTCTAAGACAACAAACATATAATGTGGTTTTAGTTTTCTCGTATTGGAGAAATTCTTTTTATTGTTATTGAGCCGAGATCGTCATTCTGGTAATAAGCATAAATAAAAAAATGTGTGTATTGTTACAGTATACCCTTCGTTGGAGATGAGCTCCGACGAGGACGAGGAGTGGACGACGACTCGACGGCGGCGGAACAGCAGGAATCGGATCGACAAGACTAAAGCTGAGAAGTGAGTACTGCTAGACCGAGTCTAATACATTTTATAAAAGTAGAGTTACTGAGTAGATCCTGCATGTCGAGGAATAGGAGTTAAAAAAGTCCTGAGTAATCCTGAAAAAAAAAGTTGGTAAAATCTTTAAAAAACTGATTTTGTTATATGTACTTCAATAAAAAGCTGATTTAGTTATACTTCAGTAAAAAACTGATTTTCTTTTTTATACTTTAATTAAAAGCTGATTTTGTTAAACTTCAATAAAAAGCTGGTAGTGTTAACTTACTTTAATAAAAAAAATATTTTGTTATTCTATAATAAAAAGCTGATTTTGTTATACTTCAATAAAAAGCTGATTTTGTTAAACTTCAATAAAAAGCTCATTGTGTTATACGACAAAAAAAAACTGATTTTGTTAAACTTCAATAAAAAACTTATTTGGTGGAATTTTATATGTTGAAATTAATGATATTTCCTATCCGTATCGGTACGGCTGCTAAGCAAGACAAGTAAGTAGGCAAATTGACCATATAGACGATTGTTAGCATCGTAATGTGTCCATATAGTAGCAGAATGTCGTATCGAAATCAAAGTTAATATTTTCATATAGTCGTATGTAAAAGGTTATGTCGTGCATGAATACATTAATTGGTAGACGTATAAAGCTTCAACGATCCGTGATTGAAAGGATACCTTCCACAGATCAAAAAATAGATGGTACTGAAACGAATTACTCCTATATAGACACTATTAGCAAATCTGTGATGTGGGTTTGTGTAATCACTCACCATGGGAGGCCAGCCTAAGAGTAATATATGTGTGTATGTGTGTTAGGGACGAGTCGTGGTCCCCCCGCGCCCGCGTGGGGCGGCTGGTGCCCCGCGTGCGGGGCCCCGCGCGCGCCGGCGTGCGCCGCGAGTGTGTGCGCGCCGCGCTGCACGCCGCCGCCACGCGCGACGTGCTGCTCCCGCACGCACCCGACGCGCCCGCGCCCGCGACCCTCCACGCGCAGCCGCATACACACCACCACCCGCACCATCATCAGGTATATATATCTATCTATCACTATTCAATTACTCTAATCAATGCAATACTTTATTAAATGTTGATATATGAGCTATGTATTCCATAAAAGTGTAGTTTCGTTTAGCCATTTCTGACATCTAAGATATATTGCAAACTTATTAGATTTTACTGCCCTGTCTAGTACAGTAAAGTAAAATGGCAGCAGTATGTAGAATATTTCAATGCGATTAACCTTCCTACGTTATTGTTTCGAAAAAACTATCTGGGTCTATTAACAACTCAAAATTAATAGTGCTAGCCCGCTCAAAATTAATAGTAGTAATCTATAGGTATTATAGATTATAAAATGGCTCTTTAGTCCGCTTACACCGGGTAAAAACGAGAATTTTACAAGCACCGGAAGTTAAAGATTTTTTGAAACAATGACACTGGAAATAGATCATTGTTTAAGAGCCATTTCACAAAATCACGCTACTGAAGTTTAGGTAAATGCGCTGGCATCGCTTGCACAAGCGGAAGAAATGACGACGGAATAGCATGACTGTGAGTAACATATTTTGATACTTGCACTCATAAAGAAATATAAGTTGTGATTTTAAAAATTATGTGATTACTAGTTTTATGGGACAGAAGTAGGCATGCACGTTAAAAAGTCTACCTACATTGTGCATCCTATATTTAAATTTTATCCTTGTTGAATGTTGAACAAAAAATATAAATAATTTTTTGAATCATAAATTCCAAAAATAAATTTAAAAATTGAGGGGCGTAAAGTTATATAAATATTTGACGTTACGGCATTGATCTTGTTTTTCTAGGGTCTATGATTTCTGGGATTAGGCAATCATTGTAAAATCATACCAATTTCGGAAGCATTTATACTTGCCAAAAACATCATCTTTATATTTTATCCTTACTACTTTAAGAGGAAAATCAGGTCCAGTCCACACAGCAAATAAACATGTATTTTTTTCTAGCAATATGCAACTGGATAGTACTAGTCATGATTTTGGTTCATTTCTACTTGAGATTTATCCAATTTGAAACATTTAAGTTTATTTTCTCATATGGCAATATCAGGATCTATTCCGAAAACGGAGCTAAGGCATTTTATTTCGACTAAACCTTAATTGCACAATCCGTCAGCGTCGCTCCTAAAAAACAGTATTCCATTTCAATGAAAAGTCCATACTTTTCCATGACCGTGTTTTCTTGTACGCTGAGGTGAAAGCCTTTGGTTCATTGTCTCTGCCGTGTTTTACTGAGGCAATGTTATCCAATTTGTATGTACAGTATAATCTCACTAATCCTGCACTTTTAAAAAACAGAGGGTGCCGGATTATTGGAATTTTCGGATTACTGGATTATAGAGAAAAAAACACAATAAATAAAATAAAACTAAATCGTTTTTACATTTATCCAGCCATCCATCGTTGGCCCAAAAATCTTGTTTGGTAATTTTTTTATAAAATTTGATTGCTATTGCTTTCAGAATTTCTCCATATAGGGGAGTAGGTTTATATTAATTTAGATAGGAGTGTGTTTATAAAGCTGTTGCATGAACCACATGTAAAGAGCGTTTTCCATCTTTGGAAAATCACCAACGCTTAATGTTTTACGCTTTCCTGGCCCAGATTCTATCGTCTTCCCGTGGTCTACTATGATTTTTTTCATAAGATCGTGTATAGCAGCACGCCCAATACCACATGTTTTCTCCACTATCTTACTTCTTTAAAATATCCATTTTATCTTTCAAGTCTAGTATCTTGAGTTTTTTGTTTATCTAACATATTTAACTACACACTATTCTGACTTTAAAGAAACAGGTAAACTATATACAACGAAGAGACAAAGACTGTATAGTGACAGCCCTTAAAACAGATAAATGGTAAATTTTTTCTCTCGTAAAAATTGTAATTTTGTAGTGTAATTCGCTTAGCAGGCGTCATTGCAAACTTAACAATATTAAGATAAATGGTCAGCTAAAGAATGCTATAAATAAATAATATTGTTCAATGATAGTTAAAAGATAAGACTAAAAGTTCACAACAAAAATAAACTAGGTTTCTCCTTGAAGAGAAAAAATATCTAGTTAATTCAGAGCACTAATAGGCAGTATTTAAAAAAAAACAAAAAGATAATAAATGACGCACGTGCACGTGATAAGTTTTGAGGTGTGACTGCTAGACGACAGACTTCGCGGCACTGGAGCGCATAGGCGTATAAGGCGAGGGAGGCGCGGGCGGAGGGTGCCGGAGTATTGCTCAATTGATACTCTGCCCCGTGGGGTGCCAGGTTAGAATTTCACCACCCCATATCATCCCGTGTGTGTCGTAAGAAGCGACTAAGGGAAAAATACTGGAAGATGGGCAGCAGCGCCTCCAAAAGAACTGCTAACTTTCACTGCGATCCCCAATACGCCTGCCAAGCGTGGGGATTATGGCAAATACCCCCTTAATAGGGGAGGTTGTGTTCAGCAGTGGACGATCCGACAGTTACAGTATAGTACAGATACTCAATCATGGCGTCTAGAAGCTTGTTCTTTTAAATTTTCTAAAAATAGTTGTTGTTTCGTTTTTTAACACAATGGTAAAAAAGATCCTTTCGTCCCATTGCTAAAACTAATATAATAATACAAAAGATGTAGTTACTTAAACAACAATACTGATATTATGGACAACAGAAAACTAGCTTGTTATTTAAAAAAATACTGATATGATCAAAACTCTGTGGTCGCACTATAAACTTGCATCTAAGTGTCTCGCGTACGGAACGTCGGAGCTCGGCAAAACGAACACAGGTCCTACCTCGATGGGCGCTCGCGCCGTACTGATCGCCTCGCGCTTGTACATTTCAATTTATGCTAATTTAGAGTTACATTAAATATGTTTTCGTGTCTAACATAACAGAGTTAATATTAAAATTATTTGAGATCATATTAATTGAAGAATGTACTTTCTTTTGGTATAATATCTGTATGGAATTACACTTTATTTTACGCAATAAATCGTGTTAAACTGCTGATATAATTCGTAGAAATTGGAGCACGAACTTTTTTTTTTCTATTATTGATTAATTATTGATATTCTGGTACATTATGTAGCAACAAGATTATATGCCTGAATTATAGTTTTTTTTAAGTTAATTTGATGATTTTTTATACAAGAAATGGAACTCTGAAGTTGGCTATGTGTACCATAATTCGTAAAACAAGGTGCGGGAGATTGGTCACTACAAAATAATTAAAGTTATGTTTGTAAATGTAGTACATTACTCGAAATTAGAACAGATTATTCTATTTTTATCAATTATTCAATAAATTGTAGATCTTTCCTGTGTTAGTAAATTAAGCGCTTAAAATCTTAGATTACGCGCGTTAAACGTGAAATGGCTCTTAAATATCAGTTTAAATTTTAAAAAGTTATGTTTTACCAACAATATAATTGTTTCATTTCCTCACAATTGAAGTAAAAATCTGAGTGTATAGCTCGTGTACCCTCGCCTAATAACAGCCCTCGTCTTTGATTCGAGCCGTTTAACTTCTCGGCTAAAGTGACTTGTTTAAATTTTGAGTGTTAAATTGAATATTAACATTTGTTTCAGAATGCAAAGCGAGCGGTGTTAGCAACAAAAAGCAAGCGGCCGCCGCCACCCGTACATAATACGCCAAAAAATCAGAGTAAGTATCTAAGCTATTTCATTACCGACTTCTATTTCTTTAGGTATACGCAGAAGTCAAATAGATTTCTGCGTTTCATTTATAGCTGATAGGCTAGCCTTTGACCACTATCTCAGAAATCAAAGATGTTGTTCAGGTCAACCTAGAATTACTAGCTCTCGACGGCAGCCAGACACACCATTAGGTTCTTGGCGACAGATTTTCTAAATGAAGATGGTAGCTAGATAAATGGTCATTCATGAAATACCCTACTACCATGCCATAACCGGAACCGACGGTTCAACGTGCCCTCCGAAGCACGTGCACTTTCAGTAGTAATATCACTAGCGGTCAACCATCCCAGTAATGACCGCAGCGGACGTTGCTTAACTTATATGATCGGTTAAGAATGACTAAGCAAGCTACGCTACGAGCGCTTCAAAATACTTTATAGTAGAAGTCAATGCCGATTGCTAGGGTACTCTCCAACATGGGGTCGCACGCAATTTTGACAATTGGGCCGCTAAATAATACACAAATTTTACACTCTAACTTTACCGCTTTTCCAGCGATATGACAAGTATTGTACGAGTATATCACATAGAATATTAATATATACAGGGTTATTGGAAAAATGCTAAAAACCTCTTAGGGTTGAGTTCTGCAAGTCCTAACAAACATTTTGAGATGTTTTTTTTGTTTAGTGTATTTTTATGGTTTTTGACTGAATGCGTGCGAGGAACACCTGGTTTTAAAAGGGTCTTGTGCCTGTATTGTATTATTTCATATATTTTATTACTTTGCTCGATGTAAATATTCAAAACTCTATTCGAAGGGTGCACGGTGTGGTGTTGCCGCGGCGGGCGCAATTGGCTCAATGTAGGCATAAAAACACAAAAAAAAAATATAACAAAAAATATTCTCAAAATGTTCGTTAGGACTAGCAGAAGTCAACACTAAGAGGTTGTTAGCATATTACCAATAACACTGTATAATCCAAATATTATTGCAGTATTATAATATTCCGATTTATCTCAAAGAAGGTTGTCAAAGTTACTATTGAATTTATAAGTATTTTTGAGATGTGTGTGTGGACTGAGTAACCACATTTTTTTTTAGTTTATTTTTGTCTATTTAGTGACTTCAAGAGTTAGTAAAAGTTATAATATAATTTGTAAAATGTGTTTTGTAATTTGTAAAGAATTAATAATGAAGTTATGATTCCTAAACTGTGGTCACTCAGTTCTCACACTAAAAATTCTAAATCTGGGTAAATACATAACTTATAAGCAAATATTGTTTGCAGATATTTAGTAAAACATATTTTAAAGTGTTTAGAAGAAAAAAACAACAACACGGAAACTAAAATTAAAAATTTCAAAATTCTTCCTGATGTCTCTGAGTGACCACTTATGAAAAACCTATAATTTATTTATTATGCCACAAAACCTATATATTTAAACTGCTAACGTTAGTAAAAGTTACATGTAAGTTTGTAAAAGTAAAACAAGAGCACCGTTTTTGGCTACTAATGTTAAATTAATATTTAATTGTGGTCACTCAGTTCACACATGGTGAATATGTAAATTAATTCAAAGTTATTGAATTATAAGTATTACTTAAAAACTGAATATTTCAGTATTTAGTAAATATTTTTTACTACAGGGATGTATGCTTTTATCATGTATTAATTGCTTTTAAGAGAAGATAATTGCTATTCAATATGTTCTATAAAATGTATGTAGTAGGGTGACCACACAACGTAAAGTAACATGAATTATTATTAGATTATTTAGATATTTATTTTATATAAGGTTATGACATTACAGTAATGTTTACAGTGCTACAAGTATTGCAATGAACGCCAATGAATTAAAATTCCTTAAAGCAACGACATAATCGAATTTAAAACTACCAGACATACAATTGGGAAAACAGTAGTATGAATAATAAATCCATTGCAGCACGAAGATTGTTCTTTGCAAAATAAAATAATATGTTAATATACCATGCAAGTACCTACTTTGGTAATACAATCTGTGCTTTTTTTAACCCGTGATATTATTTTGACTTTCAACTTCTAACTATCTCTTCTATCATATTCGAACACTTTTATTTAAGATTTTTGAGCCTTTTTGCAAATTGCGCCAAATTAGTTTTTTTTCTGGCTGTTGTTTTCGTGACCTTACTGCCGTCCGCGTCGTCCATTATTTGCCCATTTTCACCCTATAAATTTTCAACACACTTGGAAAAGTAGTGTAATAGTTAGACATTTATTTATGTAAAATAATAGAAACTACATATTCCCATAATTGTGGTGATCTCTTAGCCTGAAACAAATATAAGTACCTACAAGAATATATAGGTATAGAAATTATTACGGATGGAAAAAGCTAACTGCCAGCGGGACTTGAACCCGCAACCCCCAGAATACCGTCCTGGTGCATTACCAATAATGCTATGGAAGCGGGTGCTGGACAGTCGAAATTACTCCATCCGTTTGAATGTACGTCTTATTGACGTTGGCGACATCTACCCAAATAGCAGAAGACTATTTACATAGGCTAGTAGGTTACTAGATAGAGAGTAGAAATTTGTAATTGACCTTCATAAGAGCGTCGTAGATGCCTAAATTGAATAAATGATTTTGAATTTGAATTTGGTTGATATACGATCAACGCTAAATAGCAAATCGATGAAGCCATTTTATTTTTGATTCACTTCCATAGCATAATTGGTAATGCACCAGGACGGTATTCTGGGGGTTGCGGGTTCAAGTCCCGCTGGAAGTTATCTTTTTCCATCCGTAATAATTTCTATGTTTTCGCTTAGCATGCGTCAATGCTCTTATAAAATAATAATATATAGGTGTATTAATTTTTGTATGTATGTTTGTCTACGCATTTTTCCAAAACTATTGATCGGATTGTGACGACTTAAATTGGTATTCACTTTAAGGGAACAGTGCAAGTTTAATTAAAATCGGTTCAGTGTCTTTAAAATATGGACTTGTACCAAGAGCAGAAGAGAGATTATAGAGATTGAGATTATACCATTGTGTGGATATGGTACAGACATTCACAATTAATTTCACGCTTTTTAGTATTAAAATCCGTTTTTTATATATATTGAGAACATCAGTTCGGCGTCATTCATTTGTAGGTATTGCTTTTATACTTACCGACGCGGCGACGACGACAGTGCAGCGTTCGAAGTGGCCAGTAACTTTTTCATACAATATTTTCTTAAAATTTTATATTTATTATTAAAAGGAACATAACGTGTTTCATATTTCATTTCATCAGATCCAAAAGTACATAAAATTCAGTGAGCCTAATCAGGTTCTATTTACTTTGTCCTTATAGTTTTTCTTTTTGATCTTGATAACGAAAGTTCCACGTCATTCACTTGTCGGCTACAAGTGAAAGACGTGGAAGTAGCTATTCGGTATTCGCGGGTTTCAGTTGTTTCTTTAATACACACCGACGCAGCGACGACGGTGCTGTGTTCGAAGTGGCCAGTATCTTTTTCATACAATATTTTCGTATTAACTCGTAAATTGGTAAAATGAACATTATAACGTAAAGTTGTCTAAGTGTACGCGTACACCAAAACCGATTTTGTCGGCCGATGGCGGACAGAACTACTCGGACGTTCGACTGAATACACTGCAGACGATAACGGCCGTTGTCGGTGGAACTTATGAAGTCTGAACTGTGCAACTACAGAGTACAGACGTGTTTTTAAAAATTGAGGATTTCGAAGAAATGTATTGAATAATGTATAGAATATTCATACCGCCATTTTGTTCGCCAAAGTCGACGTCGACGTGAGTGGGTTAATGAAATATTTATACACAGGAAGCAACTGGGCGAATTCCATCACCTTACCATAAATGCAAGTAATCAATTTTTCAATATCCATTCTTGATCCAAATAACGACTCGATAGCAGAAAGAAGCCGGTAAAACTGACAAAAATCCAAACACTTTTCGTGATTTCTTTTGATCTCCATGAAAAAATTCAGTACGAAGGCATGATTGACTCAGCTTTAACTTGACCACGACATTTTACTTGGCTCTGATTTTTACTTCACCTAAATCTATCTACTTGAAATATCTCTAAAACTGTTATTTCTAAAACTTGACACTGGCTAAATACACTCCTCTGTGTAGCCATATACCTATAAAAGAAAAGTCTCAAGAAGAAAATACCTACTTAACTTTGTTTTTACTTACACTTATCTTCGAACGAAACATCATTCATCACCTAGGTGGGATAAAAGCAGACACTAAATAATCAGTACATTTGTATTTGCATATCTTCACCTAGCAGTCAAATGCAGACTAATACATGTCTATGATTTCGAAGACAAAATACTTCTAGAAAAAAAGCAAAATATTTATGATGTAATAGAACGATTTTGGTAGTAACTTTCATAAATTTCATTTAAATAACAACTAGTGTTGTTGTTTATTTTTATCATAGGTATTAGTGTGTGTGATGTCACGTGATGAAATTAATTTTGCTATTGTTAAAAAACGTAATCGGCGGTTCTGTTAATCGTTAGCGTAAATAAGTTAATGACTCAAAGGAATTTGCAGTGTGTGGTCACCCTACTACATAAATTGTATAGAAAATATTAAACAGCAAATATAATTTCTTAAGAGCAATCAACACATGATAAAAACACACGTCCTTGTAGTAAAAAATATTTACTAAATACTGAAATATTCCGTTTTTAAGTAATACTTATAATTCAATAACTTTGAATTAATTTACATATTCACCATGTGTGAACTGAGTGACCACAATTAAATATTAATTTAACATTAGTAGCCAAAAACGGTGCTCTTGTTTTACTTTTACAAACTTACATGTAACTTTTACTAACGTTAGCAGTTTAAATATATAGGTTTTGTGGCATAATAAATAAATTATAGGTTTTTCATAAGTGGTCACTCAGAGACATCAGGAAGAATTTTGAAATTTTTAATTTTAGTTTCCGTGTTGTTGTTTTTTTCTTCTAAACACTTTAAAATATGTTTTACTAAATATCTGCAAACAATATTTGCTTATAAGTTATGTATTTACCCAGATTTAGAATTTTGAGTGTGAGAACTGAGTGACCACAGTTTAGGAATCATAACTTCAATATTAATTCTTTACAAATTACAAAACACATTTTACAAATCATATTATAACTTTTACTAACTCTTGAAGTCCCTAAATAGACAAAAATAAACTAAAAAAAAATGTGGTCACTCAGTCCACACACACATTTTTTGAGTAAATATTATGTAAGTTATTACAGTTAGTTCCAAGCACTTTATTATATTGCAGTCGTACCGACCTATACAATGTCTGCGTTAATGCCCGATGATCAAATCATTCATTTTACATGTTGGCAAACTGCAATAATGGCAATAAATATTACTGTTTCAGACAATTCAAGACTGAAAAAAGGTATGAAGACAGCGAAGCAGCGTCTCGGTAAAATACTGAAAATACACAAAATGATATATTAATAATTATAATTATTAATGGTATTTGTATATCTTGTAGGTAAGTGACAATACAGTGTGTTTGCAGTATGCGTACTCTACTCAGTCAGCTCAAACATTTGTAGTTCTATAAACAATTAAAATGTTCTCTGTTCGATACTAATCTAAAACTTAATATGAATTGCATAATAATCTTGTACGAGTATAACTTTTTTAATTGATATTTTTCCCTTTTTTAGCCCGATTGAAACTAAGATATATCACACGATTTAAGGAAGCCTTCGAAATACTACGTTATGGTGTCCTAACTACTAAACTTTTGAATAATGGTTATAATTACTTTTTATATGTAATTGTTAAATTGTCTATATACACCAAGCCAAGAATAGCCTTCGAATGTTGTAAATATCGTGGATCGCGTACAATAGTTACTTGGTGTGACAAAAATTGCAAAACTAAACTTAGGTAGTTTTGATATACGAAATATTCTATTTCAAGCATACATTTTTTCTTGTTCGTTTTTGGGAAGCTTGGACATGTACAATAAAGTCAGCTTAGTCTATTCTTTCATCAAACCTAATTGTTACTGAAATTATTTATTGTCTTTTGTTCTTTATGACGTTTGGTCGCTCTAATTATGTTAATGTGTTGCATATCGTTAGAGGCTCAAAATAGTCAAGCCATTTTAAAACCATTATCGCCGACAGCTAGCGGCACATAATAAACAAGCGCTATAGTACATTTTTCAAAACATACAGAACTTTATTACTGCGTTTTAAGAAAATTATATATAGTATTTTTTTTATGCGCACATCTTCAGACTCGCTGTCCGCATAATTTGCCACCACGTAAAATACTTTCTGGAAATGGGCAAAGAAGAGATAGATGATGCTTCAGGACGATTAATAAGCAACGTAGTATTGAAATTCACCAACGGTTGTCTAATAATAAAAAAGGCTAACTTTTCAATAGTGATATATTGCAAAGTTATTTTATTTTGGTACAAGTGGACTTAGCAAAGAATAAATCAATCTTCCCACGATATATATATATATATCATTAAACAAAGAGACTGAAGAAAAAAAAATCTGACCCCGTCCCCTCACAGATCTTAGACAACATACAAAAAGCGTGAGTTCTCATACTGCAACGATACTGTAGAGTGGTAACGGACGTACGTTTTACGTATATTTTTTATGTATATGTAATCAGCACGGACCAATGAGTGTGTGGAGGGCTTTGCCTGGTCTTATGTGTTTTAGCTGTAATTTTAAGGCAGGTGCATACTTTAGCAATATGTAAATGTTTTAGGCATTTTTTGGTGTCAATAACGATTTAATGCAGATTGATCAAATACTCCACAATGTGAAAGAAAGAACACATACTTATGTATGTCTATCTCATTAATTACACCACTGATGTATGTATATTATGAAAGACTTCCACATGAAATATATTAGAAACCTCATTGAACAATTACAAAAAACATCATTTTTGTGCGCTTGTGCAAAAAACAGGCTTTATACACTAGTATATTTTTTTATTATGTACAAAAAATATTGACATCACCTGTTTGATATCAAAAAGGATATCATCGTTTCTATTTCTAGTAATTTTCCATAGTAAATATGTTCAATAAATTTTATTCAATAAGATAATTTATGATAAGATGTTAGATTTAAAAGAAATCTATCCTTAACTATATTATTACTTGTCTGGTTTTTGACGCGATATTTTTCAGTATTAAAACATCTATACATTTTATTCATAAAATCAATGTAATTCCTTTGGCATCCGAGATAACGAGAACAATAGAATTTCATTCATAATGGACGATATAGTCCACGCGGACGCCAATGGAAATAAAAACACGTAGGTCATGAATCAACTTATCTTTTTTATTTTAGCAAAATCATAGTTAATTTTCTTTACATAAATTACAATAGAACATTTATACTTGTTATTAAATTGCTAAAGTATGCACTGATAAATAAATATGATAATATTGAAGTTTCCTTCAGGAATTGCCTTATTAACTACCCAGTGATAATTTCATAGTCGTAATATTTCGCATTATCACAATATATTTAACACTTCACAATAATAAATGTCATAAGAAAAAACATTTTCTTGTTCTTTTATCGGTTTTATTGTAGAAAAAGGCTCGAAATGTATTTTTATATCAGTTCTTTTCAAAAAAAAAAAATGCAATGTTTATGGCTTTAAATTACTTATACGGTTTAATATTCGGCGCCATTTTTATTTACAGATTATAGTGTAATTTATGGTCATAAATTATAGTATACTTTATGGTCATCATTGATTATTGCACAATTTATATTATGAGCATACGTCAGAGTCTATGGTATATGTATGTTATGCCTGCATGATTGGTAAATTTTGTCTAGGTATTTTTGACATGTTCTGACCCTAATGTTTACCCAACCATACATCATAAAACAGTCGATAAAAGCTATCGGACACTCCCCGCTGGCGGAAGACGTCCGAAGTGTTAGAAAATTAGTTACAGTGCGATTAATGAAAATAAATTGTTTGTTGATATCTTTCAGATATTTGTTGGCAATAAATTCTACACTGACCTATCTTATCGTCAATAAATTCTAGGCTAATTAATCTTATCGTCAATAAATTCTACGTTAATCAATCTTACCGTCAATAAACTCTACGCTTACTGATGTCGTCAATAATTCCAAGCGTTGAAAGTCACTTTATCGGACTATCGGAATTGTATTATTATATAGACAGATCTGACTTGTGTATATTCGTGTTAAATTAGTTTATTATTAGGCGTAATCGTAAAATTTGTACATGAAAAGAAATCGTTGTTATTGATATTAAAACTGCCCTATTTTAATATTTTGACGTATTAATAAATAAAATAGTAATAATGCCACCAGCATTTCAGTTTATACAAATCTAAATTATTATTATCTACAATAATTACATTTTTTTCATAAAATACGTGTGGATGTCGAAAATAATAAATCCTAGAATAAATATCAATAATTATAAAAAATATTGTACAGATTTTGGCTACCGTTTAATATTTAGTTATATTACAGACAACTGTCATAAGTAGACGGTGCGGTTATAATTTAGGCTCGAAAGAGTATGTTCCGGTTACCGAGTGGTTAAGGCATCCGGAACGAAATTGGAGGAAGCGGATTCGAAAAAAAATGAGTGCTTCAATAGTTAATCTGATGTTCGCTTGGCTCGCGATAGTGCTTGCAATCACATTTAGATACCTATATATTTATATTATTTGGTTTGTTTTCTATTAATAAATAACAATAATTATACGTTTTGTCAAACCTCTAAATGGCCAAAAACATTACTCTTTAAAAATTAATTTTAATCATCCTTGATAAGTATAATCATCTGTTGGAAAATGATGATATGGTCGACGGTATTTGTTGATCAGGTTGAACATACATGGAGAAGTGGCTCTTAATGTTTTTTTTTCACATTTAGTAACATCTTAGTATTAAAATATGGCAGATTTAATACCTTCCGTCATTCTAAAAGACATTACTTTTCGATTAACTCTAAATAGGAAACCCACCTCTGATTCTTATTGAAAATTAAGAAAAAATTCGAAAATTATAAAAAAAACTCGCTTTAGATAAGTATCGTATTTTTTGTTATGTTTTTTAGTGATAGTAGGTGTAAGGTCGTGTTTTTTTCAAGATGTTATTTTTTTCTTTGTTTTTTTCGAACGTGTATTTGTGAGGGTAATAAATAAACAAATTATATATATTTTTAAGGATTTTGTATGTGATCGAGTACGTCATAATTCTGTGTAAGCTGTGAATTTAGCGCTGAGAATAAAACCTCGGATCTCTATTGTATAATTTTCAATGGATATTGTTTTTTATACCCATGTAATCTATATATTTATGGTTAACAGTAAATGTGGTAATCGTTTGTGCTTGATTTTCTTAGAAAGTAATGAGTACGTGGAATTTTTCGATCAAGAGGACCATTTTAATGCAATTTAACGAGTTATAAGTAATTCGATACCGCGATCAATTTTAATTCAATTGATCGAGTTATAAGTAATGCGATGCCGCGATCCATTTTAATTCAATTGATCGAGTTATAAAGTAATGCGATGCCGCGATCCATTTTAATTCAATTGATCGAGTTAGAAGTAACGCGATGCCGCGATCCATTTTAATTCAATTGATCGAGTTATAATTCGGTCTATTTTAATTCAATTGATCGAGTTATAAGTAATTCGATACCGCGATCCATTTTAATTCAATTGATCGAGATAGACTAATAACCCGATATGTGATTGGCGCAATTAACTAAGTTCTAAAAATCAAGATATGACGTTTTTTCGCAGCTGCTCTTATTATATCATATTTCTTTGAATAAGTACTACAATATACTATATAATAAACTTAAGTATATGTTATTTATAACTGTTCGCTGTCGCACTTTGTTGCGAACAATATGTTACTAAAATCCTTGATGTATACCGATATAAATCGCTTAATGTTGTATTAAGTGATAGTTATAATAAAAAAAAAACACAAATTTTGCACTTTAAAAACAGGGTGTTTTTTTATTACGATTTGACGTTAGTTGTTAAGGACTTCATGAAGTGCTGGTGAACTACTGTATTATGTATTGTATTTATGTCTTGCATACTACTAAAGTTGTTTTATATTTTTTTATATTCAGAACTTTTCGGTATCCCATTCGATTGGTTTACCAATGTAAGTTTTGTAGTATTAATAGTTGTTTTTTTTTTTAATTTTGGCTATGGATAGAAAATCTAATTGTATTAGATGAAAACTGAGAAGAGAATGATTTCTTATCAGCAGCGTGTGGTAAATTAATAGTTGAATTTGTGGTTATTTTCTTGCTGACCCTACTGTAGATTAGATAGCAGTTCGAAGATTTTTAGTATATCGTTTCTATTGACTATTTATCTCGGTGTTACAAGGGAATTATTTAATAATACCTTTTTTTTAATCAAATATTGTACTGTTTTTATTTTACATACAATCTTAGTTGAAACATTTGCGACATCCTTTAATTACTAAGCCGAAGTTTGCGATTCTTTTCAGTATATTGTCGAGTTTTATTGGTATGTGTGAAGTTCGTGCTTACATTATGTTTTAGTGTGCGTATAGTATTGCACCGACTTTAAAAAATGACACCGTTGTGTTATATCTATATGTTTCATCATAATAAATGTATCGCCATTGTAACGTATTCCGCGAAAAGTGATGAAAACAAGTGTAAAAGTGCGTGCCTTTGTCACTGACTTTTAATTTTTCATTGATATACTGTTTAATTCATAAAATCTTCGACAATTAAAAAAAATAATATGACATGACACTACATTAATTATAAGATTTTATATATTGATATAGTAACAAATATAAATCTTGTAATTTGACATTAAAAAAGAAATATTTATTTGTCAATATAACAAATAAAAAAACTAATTTTGTACCGTGAAATCGGGCAGGACACCCACATATAATAAAGAAATTTAATAGTTTAGTAGTGTAAGGAAATTAAAAAGAGCTTCAAAAGTGAGCATCTTTATATATAAATATATATTATATATAGTTTTAGCATAATTATATCACTCATTTTATAAACTTGTATCACTTATAGAACCCAAAGAGAGTCCCTTGCGCAGGTTACGTTGCACTGTTTGTAGAAGTGGAACCAGCGCCATGATAAATGTGAACACCATATAGACAGTAAGGGAATTGCAGGAAAACGTATCGGTATAATAAGACATATATTTTTAAAGAAAATTAACTCAATTTCATTATAATGATGAAATTATTTTACATAATTACAAAGATGGGAAAATTTTTTAACGGCATTTTGAAAAGTTATTTTGTAAGCTTTACGCGGTAAAAAGATACAATGTTGAAAGATGTTATTTCTTCAATTTGATGTTTTTATTTTCAATATAGTTTTCAACACATACGAAACTCCTGTATAATTTTGCCCTTACTGTCTATATAGTTGAATTAAAATTATAGGTTTCTTAGCAGGATATTCGTTTTTCAACAAACAAAGCTTATCATCGTACATATCCATACTGCTGACAACTTATTTGAGAAACGGATATCCAAAAGTACGAATGACGTATAAATGTGTAGATGTAAATCGATATATTGTAAATTATGAATTATGGGAGTATGTTGATGTGGACGAGTAAACAATTCTAGATGTACACACAGTTTTTGTTTTATTTTTAATATACATATCTTGTTTCCTTTTTTTTATTGCTGATAGGTAGGTAACCCTTGAACACAATCTCACATGACGGTAAGTGATGATGTGGTCGAAGGTGTTAACAGGCTTAACCTAGAATTAGTGGCTCCCAAGGACAACTGCCGGAACACACCTTTAGGTGCTTGGCGACAGATTTTCTACTTGAGTGTGGTTGATAGTCAGGCGGGCATTCGCAAGATACCCTTCCACCATGCGGGTAAGCTCAAGCCCGCGGTGGGATTCGATCCATGGACCTGCTGCGTGGCAGTCCATAGCCAATGCCACTGAGCGATTTTGATTTAGCTTAGAGTTGTATAAGGTGCGCGGTGGGTCTACACTGTATATATGCCCCAAATTTGATCCTTGTGGCACAAACCTAACTTTTATATGGAGATGAAAAAAAACTTTTATAAGACTGGTTTTTGTGTCATGACTTATGATAGACATTACATTCATGTTTTTTTTTATAATGCGGGAAATTTAATTTTCTATAGTGGTAAATATCTAATTGTCTTGTACCCGTTAAACCTTTATGATCTTCAGCGAATTCCGTTTGGTGATTCTAAATTGGAGATTCTAAAAAATAACTATAAACAAAAAAAGGTACGTTAAGAAGAGATTTCCGGGCGAGAAACCCTGTAATTTTTGGTGATCTTCCCGATAGTATAACAAGGTACCGGAGAACAAGGACAGCGGTGTCCTGTCTGATAGAAATGCCGGGGATTGGAGGCCGTGTGTAATTTTTGTTAACAATTGCGGGTTTAACCAAGACCCCCACGCTTGGCAGGCGTCTGGGGGATTGCAGTTAAGATGTTGATTTGTGAGAAAGCGCTGCTGCTCACTTACCAGTATTTTTTAATATGTCAATGTAGAAACAAGTGAGAACGATATCATTAATTAAGTATCTGCCATGTATCTGCTAATATAAAAAGAAAACAAACAACATCATGACTTAAAAATCTCCGTCATTAAAAGGTCGAGGTTGACTGATTAAGTTTCGATAACAATGAAAACAAAATATATCGACGGTTGCAGGTTTACTTGATGTAACTGATAAATCATGATTTTTATAAGAAGCCCTTATTATTTTTTATAAAACGTTTTGAATTTTTAAATTTCACTGAAATGCTGAAAAGTCACTAAGGTCAGTCAGTCAATCTCGTTATACGAAATATAAAATTGGTCGTTATCTCTTAATGTAAGCCTGAGGGATGCCGGCTTAGAATGTCAATTTCTTCCCATGGGTGTCGTAAAGGCGACTAAGGGAAAAATACTGGAAGGTGGAAAGCAGCGCTTTCTGAAAAACTGACAACTTCTACCCTGACTGATAACTTCTATCGCGATTCCTAAGACGCCTGCCATGTGTGGGGATTATGGCAAATCCCAAAATGGAGGAGACTTCAACGGTTGACGTTCCGGTTGATGTGATGATTTCTTAATGAACTAGCTGCCTTAAGCCACAACCTCACCTTATGGTACGTAATGCGGTCGAAGTTAATGAATAGGCTGAACATATAATGGTAACTGGTTCTCAGGGCTGCTACCGGAACACACCATTATATGCTTGGTGATAGATTTTTTACTTGAGGGTAGTCGGTAGTCATGTGGGCATTCAGTTAATTCACTACCGCCATGCCGACAATAACGACTGCCATCCTGCCTGAGACATTATAATAATAACAATAATATACTTTATTTTGCCAAAACTGTATCATACATTGACCAGACAATGTCATGGGATATCATTATAGATGTTAGTTATAAGTTAATAAAGAAGAAGCAGTTGATTTTTTTTTTTTATCAAAAAACTTATAATCCAATTTATTTTATATTCTAAAGCTTTGGAATCGTAGTAACGGACTAAATCACACTAGCCCCCGCACTAGGATACCTTTGTTTTGAAAGGGGGGGAGGAGAATGCCTTCGCTCTACGGATGTGTGTGACTTGAAGACACTAAAGCCCATGTGAGCAGTCCTCCGCCGAAGTGGGGCAAGACAGGGTCGCATTAGCATTCACCATCTTACCCCAGCGGTGGTAGGCCCGAACTTAATCGGGCCTCTCCACCTGTGGAGGGGAGACCTTGCTCACCAAGGCCGCCCCCATACGTGTGGGGCCGTGCAAGCTGGTGGAGAATCCCCTGAATCTCCACTAGTGACCCCACTACAAGGGAGGTGGCGGGCGTACTGCCGCCTCCTCGCCCCTGGTCGCCTACGCCGGAGCGGGACAGCATGGACGTCGCCCTCCTTCTGCGCCATGACCGCTTCACAGAAGGAGACCGCTGCCTGCCACGCACTAGGATACCTTGTGTTGTGGGTGTCTAGTTCATCCAAATGTACATTACTTTTTATAAATTTATGATCTTATGGACCCGTGGAAACAGCATAAAAATCAAACAGACTGTACATTATGTACTATGTTTTGCGTTTTTTGTCACTTACAATAATCGAACCTGCAACCGTCGATATTGTACATTACTTTCTTACATATTGTTTTTAGTTCTGCAATTGAGTTCATGTGTCTAAAATATAAAATAAATAACTACATTAAATAAACTATATATGTAGGTACATATAACATTTAAAAACAAACCCGTGAATTCTAACATTGTAGATATTGCATTGACGCGTGCCAAGTGAATAAGTTTGTGAATACCAGTATTGCATAGCAAGTTGAAGTGAGCTTGCAGATTTTGTAGTTGCATGTATGGGTGAGATTATTATACTTTAATTAATGGCCTACTCCCATGCCTCTGCTTAATTCTATACCTACCTACCGTAGTTTGGCTAACTGTTTCATACCTGGAAGTAAATTATACCCTCAGTGACTGATAGTAAGTTTTTAACGAAACTGGAAAATAATCTTCTCGCATAGGTACCTACGCTACTCACATATAGGGCGACGTATACAACCTAGGTGAGGTCTTTATTAGGGTAGAAAAGCGCTTGCCGTATTCAAGTCAACAGCGGGATTCGAATCATGCACCTACCGGGCGGCAGTAAGTAGTCATTGCCACTGTTCTTGGATTTCTGTCTTATGTAGGCCATTGCTAACAAACATCCTTAAAGGACAAGTCTATAAGGATGTTCATTAAAACAATTGGCAAATAATGACGGGTGGTCAATGGGCAGTTATCTGTGTTACTCTTTATGCTGCATATTAACGATCTGTTCAAGCTACAGGCAATGCACACTAACAGAGAAGAGGACAATAGTAGAGTTATACTTGATGAATGGGCTACCTAAGCTCAAATCCTATCTTACAGGGAGACGATGGTCTAGCAAATTAACAAGGCCCTATGTTCCTGTAGGGCTCCGTTTTACCGATGTCAATTTGATCAAATTCAGCTATGAAGTCCTAGGATGTTTATTTAGTGCTAAACAGTATTTTCAATGTAACTCCAATACATGTCAAGATTTATCTATTCTAATAACTGACTAACTCGAGCTGCTAGGTGTAATAAATAGAATTTAACTTAATTTTGAATTTAAAATACGTCCAGGGCTAAATAAGCTACGAAAAAGTTTCCTTTTGAAAGTGTGACGTTTAGGATTTCACATCATGACAGCTTTTTCAGTCCAGTTTTAAGTGGAGTACTGCAGTCTGCAGCTGTCTGTGACCGTCTATGGGCCCGTGCTGCGGCTAAGTTAGACTGATGATTACATCTTATAAAAAAATACATTTTGATGAGATTGACAAGTAGTCAGGTAGTAAGTGTCACGCTTGAAAATAACAGTTGCAGCGTCATGCGTTTTCGTTCTGCTTGACACTGCACTCGTCACATCGAGAAGTTAGATCTTATGTCTCGTTTGCTCTGTAATTTCACTTGCTACGTACTATGCCCTTCACTCCTAAAGACAGTAGTGTTTGCATACGACTACTGATGTTACTACTTCGAGGTGGAATACCTGGCACTTCAACGGCAACAAGACGGACTATGGAAAGGCCTTTCGTAGTCCGTCTTGTTGCCGTTGAAGTGCCAGATATTCCACCTCGAAGTAGTAACATCAGTGGTATGCAAACACTACTGTGTTTATTATGCTTGATAGGTTAGCCTTTGACTACTATCTCACCTGATGGTAACTGATGATGTGATCGAGGATGTTGTTCAGGCTAACCTAGAATTACTGGCTCTCAAGGACAGCTGTTGGAACACACCTATAGGTGCTTGGCGACAGATTTTCCACTTGAGGGTGGTAGCTAGCCAGACGGGCATTCGCCAAATGCCCTACCACCATGCTATAACGACTGCCATCCTTAGACAACAACCGGGACCGACGGCTTAACGTGCCCTCCGAAGCACGGAAGCGCTCAGTAGTAGCTTACCAGCGGTCATCCATCCAACTCATGACCGAGGCGGACGTTGCTTAACTCTGCTGATCGGTTCAGAATGGCTAAACAAACTTCACTACGAGCGCTTCAAATGAACCTACCACCTAGTTAAAGGCCTTTATATCTCACAGGCGGAAGGTAGAGGTGTCATACACCATTACGAAAAATATTTTTGGGTTCTATTGAATAGGAGGCGCACCAATTTTATCCTACTGGATACAGCTCCAGAGTTCAGACTACTTTTAAACATTTCTTTGTGAGATGGACTCCATAACCTCGACTCTCCAAAGTAGATAACGGTTAACGGTTAGTAACGGTTTTTTGCTGGCATGTTCTTCGTTGGACGCTTGGACCAACGAAGAACATGCCAGCAAAAAAACACTACCCGCATAAAAAAATGAGCTGTTTTCGTTTTTTCAGATAAATCAATGGTTTTGTATAAGCACCAGACATGGAATACGTCTCCCCGCTTGTGATACAGGTAGCATATTTTTTTCTAAATTTTACCACTACTGCATCGGGGTTTGTTAATTGTTATAATATTATATTAAATTATTGTAATATTAAGTATTTCAATGCTTTGACTTGAGTTTTGTACCAAACTGAGAAACATGGTCATATTTTCCAAGTCCGAAATTGAACCGTATGCAAAAATTTTGAAATTGTTAAAGTTAAATTGTGCAAGCGCATTTCAACTGTAGCAATCTGGTAAATGAGACTGGCGATGCGAATAAATTTCTAAACAAAGGCTGCAACTTAAGGCCCCAGGACAGAATACTGTCAAAAATGACTTAATTTTTTTCACCTCTGTGCTATTAAAATATAAACAAAACCTTACGAATTTTTATTCGTAGACAAAACCTCACATAGAAACCATTCTAGAACTTCTCATAATGGTCGTCTAGGTCTCAATTGGGTTCCAATATGATTTGCCCCAATGTGAGATTTGAGCCAAGTCACTATTTGTTTCATTTATAGCTCCAAATAAACGATCACGTGAAGCTTGATTCTATATTTGGTGATCATCTGCATAGAGGTGTAGGCTAAAGTTAGAGAACGTGGTAAATATTTTACATAATATGTAGAAAATAGATAAAGAGAAAGAACGCCACCTCATGGTACACCGACATTTGTTTCACACCAAGAAGAAAAGGAATCTTCAAGGGAACGTCGTTCGAAGGACACGCTGTCAACACCCATGCAGATAACTAATAAACCAGTTAATCACTGTTGAAGATAATATGTTACTAGAGTAGAGCAATGACAGGAGAATTTCAAATTTGAAAGTATTATTGATGTCTAACAAGATGTGAACTGCTAACTGCCTATTTTCCATACCCAGCCTAAAATAGGCACTCTTACCAAGTACAGATACTTTGCTATGAGCTGGATGAAACCCAGACTGAAGAGGATTAGGTAAATTAATTTAAATCGAGAAGGAACTTTGAAGCAATGATGGCTCAGTGGCATTGGCTATGGACTGCCGCGCAGCAGGTCCATGGTTCGAATCCCGCTGTGTGCTTGAGCTTCACCGCATAGTGGACGGGCTTTTACGAATGCCCGCCTGGCTAGCGACCACCCTCAAGTAGAAAATCTGCCGTCAAAAAAAAAAAGAACTGAATTGGTTATGTATTAAGGCATTCAAGAAGTCTATAGAGAAAAACAAGAATTGAAATAGGTCTAAATTCCGAGGAAGACTTAGCTTTAACTTATGAGTTAATCCTAAGTTCTTAAGTCCTTATTCACGTACGAAAAGAAATTCGATACTAAAAAAGAATGGATTTACTCTATTTCAACACCAACGGCAGGGCAGAAGACAACAAACAGGAAAGATATTATGAATGCAGCTACAAACTTCTATAAAAATTTTTACTCATGCCATGAGAACTCTACATCAAAAATGAGGAATATTAACACTGAAACATTTCCACCTTTTCTTACTTCCGAGCTAGAGTACGCCATATTATGCCTAAAGAAAAATAAATTTCCTGGAGAAGACGGTTTAACAACGGATACGATTATCGCAATGTTAGAGCTCTTGATACCACATCTCACTGCAATTTTAGAACAGGAATCGATACCCGATGGTTGGCTAGATTCGATAATTACTCTACTGTACAAAAAAGGAGATCCTCACAGTTTGGACAGTTACCGGCCAATAAACCTTCTCGCACTTCACGCTTTACAAGGTTTTTTCATCCTTGATATTGATTCGAATAACAAGAAGTCTAGATGAACAAAAGCCTCGAGAAAGCCGGCTTCAGAAAAGGATACTCTACAACCGATCACATTTAATTTTTCACTTTAAGTCAATGCATAGAAAAATGTAACGAATAAAACAAAGTTATTATACCTCGCGTAGATTACACTAAGGCGTACGACTCTATTTCACATGCACACCTTTGGGAGAGTTTGGCAGAGCAATTTTAAGTATATAAAAGTACTCCAATGCATCCACGCCTCTTCATATACTAAAATAAAACTAGAAACTGTTGGATCTCGTTTTAAAGTAGAGAAAGGTGTAAAACAAGGAGATCCAATATCACCTAAATTATTTACAACAATTTTAGAAGCCATGTTTCGAAAACTAGAATGGTGTGATCATGGGTTAAATATTAACGGAGAACGACTCAATCATCTTAGCTTTGCAGACGATATAGTACTTTTGGCCGAAAACTATGACAGCCTACAATACATGATAAACACGCTAGATGTCGAAAGCCGCAAAATAGGTTTGCATATGAGCCTGTCTAAAACCAAAGAAATGACAAATGGAGAGCCAACGCCTATACAACTTAGAAAAGATAACATAGAATACGTCAAAGACTAAATATAACTAGGTCAAACAATTTATTTTCAAGATGCTAGCGAGAAAGAAATAAACAGACCGATAGCTATGTCATGGAATAGGTACTGGATGCACAAAGACATATTTAAAAGTAAACTTCCGCTGCGTCTGAAGAAGAAGATTATGGACAACACAATCCTACCATCCCTTTCTTCCCTATATGGATTTGGACTAACAAAAGCTTCGGTGAACAAAATTTCTATTTTTCAGAGAGCAACTGAAAGATCAATGCTAGGCATCAAGCTACGAGACCGAGTCAGAAACGAAGAAATTAGGAAAAGTATTAAAATAATCGATGCAGCTAGATATGCTCTGTCATTTGAAGTGGATGTGGGCTGGGCACATTGCAAGGAGTACAGACAGACGCTGGAGCGAACGTAACTTGCATTGGTGTCCACGTGAAAATGCGAGGCCTAGAGGCAGACCAAGACGGAGATGGCGAGATGACGTCGTAGAAACAGCCGGTGAGACGTGGACAAGATTCGCGCAAAATAGATTTAAGTGGTAACTTATGGAGGAGGCCTACGCCCTGTTTTGGGTGTAATAATAATAATAACAATAATAATAATAACAATAATATTAATAATTAAGGAAAAAATTCACTATATAAATGTATTTTGGTATTGTATAATGTTAGTTTGGGAATAAATGGCTTATTTATTTATTATTTATTAATTCACGTACATACAAAACACAGCAGATACAAACTTGAAATTTCATGATACATTTCGAACTTTAAGTTGAATCTTCGTGGAAAAATATAATATTTAGTACCATTTTAATATATATAACATAACCTTTTTTAACCTGTTAGAGTGATTTGCAAAATTCATATTTTTAAGTTTTATAACATTATGTAGATAGAGATTACATGTGTTACAAGTAAAATAATTTTCAATATTTTAACCGTTAATAATTGGAATCAGTGTTCATTTCATATATTTTATTTAATTAATTATTTAATTTTTGCTTATTTTATTATTTTGTATGTAACAATGAAACCAAATGAAAAATCTGTACATTCCTTACCTAAACTATTTAATTATTTTTTTCAGATATGGGTCGTTTTTACAATCTTAATCATCATGGCTGGTCACGGCATGGTGATGGGCATTACATCATCAATGTTACCAGCCTTACAGGCTCCTGATTCATCCATCAAAGTGGACCTGGAACAAGTTTCTTGGTTGTGTAAGTAAAACGGAAGAAAATAGCCTAGCAGAATTTTAAGTCTGTATTGCTGAGGTGCTTTGCATACATAATATTTCCGTGTTATATTTATTATATTCTGACATAGATATTTTTTTATAGCCGTTATAATTTATTCGCATAATCATGTACTGTACTGTAATGTTACAGCCGGATCGTCCACTGCTGAACACAGCCTCCCCTATTAAGGGGTATTTGCCATAACCCACACGCTTGGCAGGCGGCTTGGGGATCGCAGTGTAAGTTGGCTGTTCTTTTGAAGGCGCTGCTGCCCACCTTCCAGTATTTTTCCCTAAGTCGCCTCTTACGACACCCACGGGATGATATGGGGAGGTGCAATCCTAACCCGGCACCCCACGGGGCATAATCATGTAATGAATACTTATTAATATTCCATCACAAATTATTTCTATTTCCAGATATATCACCGTTCCCACGTTATATTTTTGTTAATATATTCTTTGTTTTTTCAGCTGCTTCGGTTGGTGTCGGCAGCGCCGTAATGTATATTGGATCAACGTACTTTATGGCGAGGTACGGAAGAAGAGGAGCCACGTTTATAAGCCTAATACCTTCAATCATTGGCCCTCTTATATGCTACTACTTTTCTGACATCAACGTCCTCATATTGGGAAGGTTTCTCAGCGGAGTAGGAGCTGGAGCAGGCCTTATGGGAGCTGTCACCATAGGAGAGTTTGCTAGCCCCAAATATAGGGGAGTGTTTCTCAACCTGAAATCTGCAGCTCTATACTTCGGGACTACGGCAGTTCATATACTTGGCAATTATTTTCATTGGAGAACTGTCACAATAATCATTGCCATTCTGTTCATTGTAACTTTTACTATGACGTTCACTTGGCCTGAAAGCCCAGCTTGGTTGGCTTCGCAAAACAGGTATGATGAATGCACGAAATGTTTTTATTTGTTACGAGGAAAATCAGAACAGTCTACTCGAGAATTAGTAGCCATGATAAAGGCACAAAAAGAACGACCCCTTGAAGTTGACAGAACTAAACTAAGAGATATCAAACTTTTTCTTAAGAAATTTACTAAAACAAACTTTCTTAAGCCTTTGTCGATATTTGTCTTCATTGCGATATTGTTGGAGATGTCTGGGAGACACATATTTCCTGCATACGCATTAAATATAATATATGAAATGGATTCAAATAAAGCGAACGCTTTCTATTACACTCTAGGTATTGACTTATTGATGTGTGCTAGTGCAATCATATCTACTATCCTCGTTAAAGTGATGAAGAGAAGAACTTTGCTGTTTTGGTCTGGAGCATCATCAGTTGTCCTTCTTCTAGCAGTTTGTTTATATTATTACCTACAAAGTATGTCATTGGTTTCTAAAAAATATAATGCTGTGTCTATATTTCTGTTTGGGCTAAATTTCGGTGTTGTTAATCTAGGATGCACACCCATATGTCTTACTTTAGTTGGTGAAATATTTCCTTTAGAGCATAGACCAACGGGTGTGTCAGTTGGCGGTTTGTTAATATCATTTATTATGGTATTAACATTGAAAGGAACGCCAATTATGATCGATTCTATGAAAATGTACGGAACTTTTGCAGTGTATGGTGTTACTATGGGGATATGTTTAGTAATTTTATATTTTATTTTACCTGAGACGAAAGATAAGACGTTGCAAGAGATTGAAGATAATTTCAACCATATTTCAAAATAAGATATAAACATTTAAAAGGGATTGATAGCCTTATTTTTATTTGTAAATATACCTAATAAACTGCGTTAGTATATGTAATACATTCAGAACTTAAATTATTATTTAAAAATTTGATTGTTTTATTGACTGTAACCAAAGACAGCGAGAATACGAGCACAATCAGCTACGATAGGACACGTATCTAAAAGATCTTTCAGTGCTTCTTCGCAGAGAGGCCGATCTGACTGTCTTTGAGAGGACAAAACTTAGGGAATTCAGTATTCGAACTAGCAGATCCCCATGTATATTTTTGGCTTCCGCCATTAATGCCACATCAAAAGAGCCTAAAGATGGTGCGCGAATTTTTTACAATAATTTGTATGTACTGTGTACGGAAGACAAAAAGCTTACCAGATTTTGTGCCAGACTAGAAATTTTGCGTATAATATAGATAAATTAATTGAAAAAACAAATATCAAATATTCCTATAATATCATAATGCTAAGATGAAGCAATGTGACTTCACAGGCGACATTTTGTATCCCGAGAGTAAGGGCTCTAGAGATAATAGCATAGTAATAAGTACTAAGTAACTATAGTATTTAGTAGTTATTAGGTGAAGCGATAAGTACTTAGTAAGTATAGCAGTAAGAAGTTGGTATAGTGATAATATTACTAAATCCTGAGTGGAGAGACTCAAGCTCACTCAAGGCAAATACGCATAATTTTCAATGAGAATAATCATAATCATTTCATTGGTAATACATATTATTACAGGTCAAGAAATGCTATCATATTTTAGATAAAAATAACACATTACATAAATAATATGTTATAAACTTATTATGTATTCAATAATAATAAAAATAAAATGTCAGAATACAATTTGTATCATTGCATTTGATTTGATCTATAAATGATTCATTGAAATATATATATATATTTATAATCGTAATAATTCGTCAAAGCTATATAACGTCTGGGGGGAGGGGACTTGCACAAATCCCCACGCTTAGCAGACGTCTTGGAGACCGCGATCTAAGATATCAGTTCCTCAGGCGCTGCTGCCCAACTTCTGGTATTTTACCTTTAGTCGCCTCTTACTTACAGGTAGCAAATTGGCTTCTAGGCCGGCACCCCACGGGTATAATATAATATTCTTTACGCAGTAAAAAATATCGTTATTATGTATTAAAAAGTATAGTTAGTAATATTATATTTGAGGCATTAGCGGTTATGGAAAAATTAATATGAAATAATAATGGTTATGGTAAATAATTGCAATTATTTGATACATTATAAAAGTTGATAAATAGGTACTGTTCGGAAGGTAACCGAGAAACCTGTTACTACAAATTTATGAGAGGAAAAATTATAGTTATAGCCTGGGTATCCTCCGATATCTCTTAGCTACGTTAGTCGCTCTAGCCCATAGGATGGTTAAAGAACGAGGAGTAAAATAGAGCTATGAGCTATTCTCATATTAGCTCAGTCGGTCAGAGCATACCCCGGCTATAGGGGTAAATGTCGTTGGTTCGAATCCCGCACAGGACTAAAATTTTTCCTCTTTGAAATTTGTCATTTAGTAATGTAATCCGCAGAGCATGCGTTACTGCAAACATAATAAAACTTGTTACTTTCTATTTGTAGAAGGCAATTACTAGGGAAGGTATCCAGAGGAATCTGTTTTTATTTTTAATTTAAATATTATTGTCGTAAATCCATTTTTGTCGGGAAAATCCCATGTTCTCGTTGTTCAACACTACTCACGTTGTTTTTTAATACCAATTTATGGTTTATCTTTTGTTTTGTTACGTTAAAAATACGATGACCTCCGGGTTTCCTATAGGACCCAACGTCTATTGTTATGTTATAAATTAATATTTTTTTTACTTTATCTACCGCTGAGTCACTGTGTACCACAGTACTAGTAAGCCAGTGTGTATACCCAGTTGTACACGGTGGCTCAATTCCCATTTTTTTGTATCATGTCCCTATTTTTATATAAGGTGACTATTAATTTATCAACAATACTGCGGGGGATGGTGTAGAATCGATAACTGAATGTGATCCACTCATAATTAATTTTCAGATAAACAAAATTAATACTAACTATTGCCTAAGCTGTGGCGCGTTGACTTTGAGAATGATAGCGACGACAACACTCGCGGCCGCCGTGGACTAGACTCACACTTATGAAAAACATTACATTACAAAATTTGTAATTTTGTAATGTAATTCGCCTAGCAGGCGTTATTGCAAACTTAACAATATTAAAAAAAAGAATTTTCAAAATCGGTTCACCCAGTCAAGAGTTCTGAGGTAACAAACATAAAAAAAAACAGACGAATTGAGAACATCCTCCTTTTTTGGAAGCCGGTTAATAATTTGTAAAATATGATTTTCGCTTAGCACGCGATGGTGCTTGTAATCATATTTAGAAATAAAGAAGTCTACTGCCATATTCAGCAAAACAATTAAATTATATATTGTCAGAAGAATATTCATTGTTATCACCAATATTCAACATTCGCTCCATCACCGATCGCATCATCACTTAACATCAGGTGAGATAGTGGTCAAGTGTTACCCAGTTCGGCATGAAAAAAAAGAACGGGCAACAAAACGGCTCATTCTTTTAAACGTCTTTTAACAATGTTTGAAAATAGTATATTATGATACAAGTGAGCTAAGTTGCTCATTATACACGAGGCTGTGGATTGCCTAAGCCGTAGGCGAGGGCGTAAATCAGCCGAGTGTATAATGAGCAAGTTCCTCACGAGTTTCATACGCACTTTTTCAACACCCTTGCAAGGAAAAAAATATATATTGCACAAATTTAATGCGATACAAACTACATACGAAATTTATGGAAAATAGCGCGCATTCTTTTTGCACGCGGCAGATTTATGGTGATTCTATACATATACTTAGCCTTAAATCTCTTTGTTGTTACAAATCTGTATTACCCGGTTAAATTGAAAATGCTCTGTTTACTCGCATATAATTTGCAGTTAGGTACTAACTTAACTATGTAGGGATAAATTACCCAGTTAAATTGAAAATGTTCTGTTTACTCGCATATAATTTGAAGTTAGGTACTAACTTAACTTTGTAGGGATAAATTACCCGGTTAAATTGAAAATGTTCTGTTTACTCGCATATAATTTGAAGTTAGGTACTAACTTAACTTTGTAGGCATAAATTACCCGGTTAAATTGAAAATGTTCTGTTTACTCGCATATAATTTAAACTAAGGTACTAACTTAACTTTGTAGGGATAAGTATATTACTCACTAGTGTATAATATTATTATGCACGAGGGTGTTATAGTTCGGTTTATGGCCCTAAGAACGATATAATAAAGCTCACTTTACGAGAAAGGGTGTTGAAAAATATATTACAATATTATTTTTATTTTACTTAGGTGACAACTTGTGCACAGGCAGATATGTCTAAGCATTTTTATCATTTAAATTATCATAAACTGTATCTCTCATAAGTACTCAGTCAATGAATATAGTTTTCACGAGATTTTTTCTTCTGTGAGGATTGTCAAATATTGGAGAACTTTATTACAAAACTGTGCACAATGTCCAGAAGACCACAACACAGGAAGGACCTTTTTATCTGACTTTGCTAATCGAAAACCTGGCATTGCTATTTTATCTTCCTTGTGATATATATATCGGTGGTATGCCTTTATTAACAAAATACTACGAACTATATACAACACTACAGCTACTACAATAAAAGTATTTAGGCAGCCTATAAGTCCTTGCAGACTCACAGGCTGTCCAAATGCTCCAGCCCACAGTCCAGTTGATAGAGTGCCCAGCATGCTGGCATCAATGCTACGTTGAATTCCTAGTGTTATAATCATGATTGTCACTATTTATTTTAACTTCACCAATATTTAACGTAGTAATTAGTAAAGTTAAAATATTTTTATATAAATTCTGACTCGGTAATGTCCATTTAATATAAGGTGGAATTGCACGCTTTTGTAAGATTAAAATTGTATCTATCTAAGCAGCAGTTCCATACAGGAATACACCGTTCGAAATAATAGTGTGGAGGTCATAAACAAGCCTAACCGTCTGTTAATTGTCTTATCTTACGAACTGCATATACAGCAGGACTAGGTAAGTCTTCTCATATACATGATCTGTTCAGAAGACGAGAAAAGGATCCCACTGATCCTAAATTTATAAATTTCAATATTATTATGTTTACTTACATAGATAGCTTTATAATATATAATTCGAATTAAGATTAACACACATGAATGTAAGAGCATCAACGACTTACTATTAGTCTGCCGGTGATTGAAAGCTTCTCAACAACAGTTATAATGGCAGGCTCTCTTAACGTGGGTATGTAGGTATCGTGAAAACAAAAATGACTAAAACACTTTTGGTTTATTCTTTGGGCGTAACATTCATTTCGATACAGTTCTTAGAACCTAAATAAATTTTATTTTAAATTACGTGTTTTATGGCAATCTGAGTAATTAAAAACTAACTGTAAATCAGAATGGTGCACTCGTTAAGAAACAGGTACTTGCAAGAAAATAAAACGTCTTTTCAGTTTTAGATATGATTTTTAGCCAGTGGTCCAATACAGTATATTAAAAATTTATACATGGGCAAGTAATAGTGCCTATGTATTATTTTTTAGTATTTCGAAACAATTCGTCAGTTATGGCGTCCATTAGATGGTAGGTTTTGCTGACAGTTTTGCCGAAGTCTAACTGATGCTAACTTATTTTATAGACGATGATACGACGTCCTGAGTCTGTTCCTACTCTAATTCGTCGATGTTTCGAACTATGGGACTGAAAGATAGATATGTGCAAAACACGTTTTAGTTTTGTTTAACTTCGTTCGTAGCAAAGACTGGCAAGTATTTGCCAGTAAATATTTTTTTTATCGGATTCGTATAGTTTGTACATTTTCCAAAAATGAACAAATCATTTATTCGTCTGCTTTTATGTATACAAACTTCAAAGTTGAGTAAGTTGACTGATAGCTACATTCATAAATTTTGATAGGGAGTTTAAGCGAGAACACGAAGAGCATGGTACAAATTAGCTTTATTGTATCAAGGTGAAAGTACTAATAGCATTAATAATACATACTATAATTACCTAAATATTACACTGTACGGATTAATATGGAGAAAAAAGAATTGCAATGTATATTATGTTGTTGCCAGATACATTTATACTCCTTAAGACTGATGAACGATGCGGTCCGACAATAGACTATACCAAACAACGAAATTCGAACAGTAAATTCAATTTTCGTTGTCTAAAGTGTCGCTCAAAACATGGAAAACGAAACCTCGGTGATTTGAAGTACTAGTAATTGTATAATAAAAGCGGCCCTGTTGCTAAGCACCTAACCGTAGGTATGAGTTTTAAGACGAGAAGGAAGTGTCGAATTTTCATACAAAAAGAGAAAATGTTTCTACCCCCCTAAACAATCACCGATTTTGATGATTTTTGGAAAGGTTACAGATATTATCAATATTGAGGTTTGTAAGTTTTGCTTTTTATCATTATATTATAGGAATTTGAATTAATGGGTTTTTAAATACCGATTTTTTCTCAAAAAATGTATCTCTAGTTTGTGAATTGTTTATATGAAAAATAATGATAAATAAAGAAAAAGGAAAATCTATAAACATCGTTTGTTCTGTCAGTTATAAAATAAGACCAAATTTTTTGGATTTGATTAATGTTTACTATAGGAGAAAAGTTTTCTCCCAGAACTCAAATTATGCGGAAATTCTAAGTCAAAACTTGAAGAAGCTGCAATTGTCCTTATCGCACAATTCTGTTCGGGTTAGTGGCATACGCACCCAATGTCAGCTCCCCCCGTGTCAGTTGCCCACGATCTCAGTTCCCCCCGATAAATTTGATTGAAAGAAATAATTACCATATATTAAATATACCGTTAGCAAAAAAGAGTTTCTCTTGATAATAATATATTTATTTCAATATCATAATTGCTAAAATTATATTTAGTCAATTGTTTCGAATGGTTTTTATATCTTGCGTATTAATAACACATACAATTGTGTTATTAAAATGCAAGATTCAAAATTCAAAATGTATGCATACTAGCTAGGTATTATATCGAGGAAACGGGACTGCCGGTACTATGAATGAAATTCTATTGTTCTCGTAATCTTTCAATTCTGATGGGTTTAACTATAAATCACCATTCAGTCCAGCGCATTTCTTACAAATTATAAAATTTGGGTTACTGATAACAATAGTCGGCACCCAGAAACACAGATGAAAGTGAAAACAGAATTATGCAAAAACTATATATCAGTGCAAATAATTTTTGAAAGGCGTATTTTGAAATTTTTCAAAATTAAAATATTATTGTTGTACTTTGGACATTCCAGCATTCAGAAGGGTGAAAAACATATTATGTAGAAAGCATAGCAAAGATTTGAAAGTTCTAATAACAAATTTCAAGGAACCACTTCATATATTAATCCCCGCAAAATGTAAGCCCCTTGTATTGTTTGATTACATCAAAGATGATTATCGCATTAACCTTATTGTAAGAGAAATAAAAAATATAACCGCAACAGTGTCCTAAAGCAAAGCTTACCAAGGCAATGGTTACTGTTTTGTAGTCTCAGCATGGTGTTATTCACTATAGCTTTCTCCGATCTGGTCAAGCAATAACGGAAGATGTCTACCGTACCGAACTCCGAACAATGATTGCAAAACTAGTAATGAAACATCCCCGACTCATGAATCGATCTTCACCATTATTGCTTCATGATAACGCGAGACCTCATACAGCACGAGAAACCGTTTTAACTCTACAGGAATTGCGATTAGAAACCATTCGTCACCCTCCGTATTTTTTCATGATTCGGTCAACTTTCTATGTGATAAAAAGTTTTCTTCCCAGGAGGCAGTACAAAATGTTTTCACACAGTTTGTCGAATCTAGATCACCAGAGTTCTATCGCAAAGGCATTGATGACATTCTTGTTAGATGGCAGCAATTTATAGATAGTGATGGTATGTGGTAATTTAATTAAATAAAAATGTTTAATTAAAAAAAACAATTTCAATTTTTCAGTACAAAACGGCAATTTCATACTTAACCCCTTATAGTATCTAACTTTTAGTTTTTTCTTTTAGTAATTTCAAATATTTTAAGATTGTTGATTCCCTTTATTGAGTGTTTAAAATTGTTTATTTTATATACTTTGTACAATTTTAAGTGATTTATAAATGCTGTTTTTGCCTGCTGTAATGTTAGTATTGTTGTTGATATTTACAATGAAACTTTCAAATTAACAAATGATCGTAGAAAATCAGTCTTTCCTTTATTTTTCTTATAATCCTTTATTCATTCATATACTTGCATAATATATAATATATACAGTGTACATAATATATGACAAAAATCTCTTCCAACCAACCTAAACTTGTGTGCCCTCATTTTTTTTTAAATAACTTTAAATACACTTTCGCTGCTGACAGTACAAATCACAAAAAAATACTCGCTCCAAATTTATCGGGGAGAACTGAGATCGTGGGCAACTGACACGGGGGGAGTTGACATTGGGTGCGTATGCCACTAACCCTTCTGTTCGGGGGGCAGGGTAGCTGCACAGAATAAATCATAGTAGTTAGGTAGAGGTACTTGCATTAGTGATGTCAATATGCATTTTCGATATGTTGGATGGTGAGTGATGGGAAAAAATCGATGGTGTAGATATTTCGATTCTACGAATATTATTGTTTTCTGAATATTACATTTGAATTATCGAAACTAAAAAATATATTATAGACGTACATAACCCAATATATAAATATAAAAACATGTTCCCACATCAGTTTTTACCTATTAATAAATTTCATATTTTTACCTATCCTTCTAAGTATATCTTTGTCGTGAAATCTTAGCTTACATTATGCGAACATTGATTGAGCCGACTTTGTAGATATTATATAATGTAAATTAAATGTCACAGCACATTTTGTAGCAAATCTAATAAAAGTCTCTAAAGTAAGTACCTAAGTATAGGATATTTGTTCTTCGATACACATAAAACATGTTTTTTTATAAAATGGATTCATCACACAATAAAAAACTAACAAAAATTAAACCGACTTCTAATACCAAAAAGTCTGAAATAACTAGTCAAAGTCGGTACCATGACAGTTTGAAAGTATGATCTCCATATTGTGGTCATGGTGACTTCGACAAATTATTTTTCATTTTTTAGGTTTCATTAGGCTCTGTTCAGACGACGCCGCGCGCGCGCCGCAAGCCCCGCGGCGCGAGGGCGGCGTGTGCGCGGCGCGGCCGCGCGGCGCGCCGCGCCTGCGCCGCGAGTACTGTTCCCACGACGCCGCGCGCGCGCCGCAAGACCCGCGGCGCGAGGGCGGCGAGCGCGCGGCGCGGTCGCGCGGCGCGGCGTCGGTGTACGATTTGTCATTACGACCCGTCTCTCGCGTCGGCGAGAGCGAGACTGTATGGAACGACGAATCGGTGGTGCAAGTTTTATGTTGCGTTTCATAGCAACGATTGAAGTCGAATCGAAGACAAAACATAATAAAATTGGTCGAACTCGTTGGGAGACGATTTCTTACTTAGTATAGGTACACCTATGTAGGTAGGTAGAGGTACCAACTTATTTTCTTGCTATTGTACCTAGCTATATATAGATCAAATTTGGACGTCTTTGTACCTAGGTATACCTAGTTTAAATGTAACCAATGATATTATATATGAAAGGAGGAATGTAACCAATTGTTTTTAAAAGATAGGTAGGTATTTATCATAGGTATTGCAGGTAGAGGGTCGTCGTCGGTCCCGGTTGTTGTCTTGGATGGCAGTCGTTTCAGTTTGGTAGTAGGGCATTTTGCTAATGCCCGCCTGGGTAGCCTAGCCACCACCATCATGTAGAAAATCTGTCGCCAAGAACCTTCTTTTATTGGATTGTGAGTATTGTGACTGAACATGCAAGACGTCCACCTGATGTTAAGCAGTAAATTCTGCATATTATAACATGCACTGCGCCCATCACCCTGAGACATATTTTTGTATGTCTCAGGGTGATGGGCGTCTATACTGATCTCAATGAGTGCTATCAGAAAACACTTTTAGGTGATTATCTCTTGTGGGTGGTAGCTAGCTAGTCGAGAATTCGGAAAATGCCCTTTCACAATCTCCACAATATGATGAAGTTTGAGCCGGCGCGCGGCGGCGCGGGCGCGCGGCGGTGGGCAGGGCGCAAACCATGATAGGTAGGTACCTACTGTGTATAGAATAGTAGATTGTTATAGTACAAGGATCGAAAGAATCAATTCCCATACGAGGTATTTAGACTATCTACTAAGCGCTATAACAGTCCAAGTAGGATTTGATGACTCAGCCGTGTTAAGCACTCTACTTTTCACTTCATATATAAGGAAAACAAAAAATAGTTGATTTTCAACAACATTAATTAATAATAATGACATGAGTAGCACCTATTTCAAACTAAGAGAGGTTACAAAAATTTGTACCAATAAAGTTTTTTTTAATGCCTGATAGAAATTAGAAGCCGTCTCGATCGCTGCCGACATGGCGGTCGTTGTAGCATGGTGGTAGGGCATTTCGCGAATGTCCGCCTGGCTAGCTGCCCCCTTGAAGTAGAAAATCTGTCGCCAAGCTCCTGTGTGTTACGAAAGCTATCCTTGCGTGAGAGTCAGTAATTCTAAGTTACTCTAAAAAACATTTTCGACCACATCATCACTTACCATCAGGTGAAGTGGTCAAAGCCTGTCACCTGAATAAAATAAAAAAATCTACCCTCGGCAACTAGCTGAAAAAAGCAGTTATTTACACTGCGACTACGTAGGTAGATATTTTGGAAAAAAATCGTATTTCTGTGGTAAAACTGCATAAATCCTGTGAATTAAATAAATAGGTACCTACACATTGCAGTGGTTGTTTTATGATGACATTTGTGTTTACAAGAGGAAAGATTTGTATTTTTGTATGCAACGAATAAACTTTAAGTACAGGACCGATTTGGATGAAATTTGGTATGGAAATAGCTCAAGACCCGGGGAAGGACGTGGGATAGTTTTTTATCCAACTGCGTATAAGGAGGTTAATGGTTTTATGCGATAAACGACATACACGCGGGCGGAGCCGCGGCCGGAAAGCTAGTATTGTTATAAGATATGCCGTTATATCGTTAATAACGTTCAATGAAATAACCGGCACGTTTCGACTAAAACGTGTAACCGCCGCCGATTTCATGGCGCCTACGACCTTTTGGACGCTGTATACGAGGCGGGATTCTGTTGGCCTCACGCCATACATTGACGTTTGCTAAGCGTGTATCATCCATATTGCCAATACGTCAGCAGCAATGAGTGCTCAAAAGTGTTGAAGACAATGCAGTCGCTGTTCCGAAATATATCATTATTACCGGATTGAATTTTAATAGGCAAGTTTTATTTAAGTCACGGGTTCGCAATAGAATAAAATAAAATATCATTTATTTGCTTCAAATGTGAGTACAATAATGTTGTTAAAAGTAAGTAAATCAATTTGAGATCTAGCACATTTTACCAAATTACTGGCATGCAAAAACGTATACTAAAAATGTAATTTCTAGAAGTAGGTAGGTAGGTAAGTATTTATTCTTATGGTAAACAGGTTTCTTAAATCTAATCGAATAAAACTAACCATTCGTCTTAAAAATAAAATATTCATCAAGAGAGTAGAAAGAATGATGCAGCAACCAGATTTTTAGTTCATTCTTAAATTTGTGCAAAGGCAATTGTTTAATATATTGTGATAATTTATTATATATTTTGATTGACATAGAATAACAATTTTTTTCTGATAGCGTACCGACTTACGAGCATACTTATTTACCAATCTATCACTATTTCTGGTATTTCGAGACTAAATTTCACTCGATGTATTATAAAGGTAGCTGTGTTGTTTTACAAAGCACGATATATCAAAAGTATACTGACATGGAAGGGGAAACACTTTTAACTGGCCAAAAAGTGGTTTACATGACTCCATAATAGGACCAACTTCACAAAGTGCTCGTATGCATTTTTTTGTACAATGAATGCTCGGTCGAAATTTGTACTTCGCCCCCACAGAATAAGACCAGCCCAATATATTCATATTTATTTTATTATTAAGTTATTGAGCAAAAACAATAAAAGAGAAACCAGTCATTAAAAATTTTTTTGCCAAAAGATTACATGGCGGTCAACAGATTCGAACTATAGGCTTTGGATTCCCAGTCTCTTTAGCCGCCACTGCGCCACGCTTACTTGAATCGTAAAGCGAAAATAAGCATCCATATACGCGGTATCTATTGTGCTTTACCACTTGACTAACTATTCAGGGCCCGTTTCAGAATGTCGTAATTAAGTTTCGGGTTGCTATGCAACACATAAAATAAGTGAATGATAAAAATGACAGTTAATTTGCAGTGCGTTTCAAGGTTAAAACCAATGGATAGGCTAAATCGATGACTGTGAAACGCAAAGTAGTCCGATAGCGCTAGGCTATTTTGGGATCATAAGTTTAAAAAATTCTAAAGTTGCTAATTTCTTGCATGTGGATACAGTCGTACCTATAAAGCTTATTATTGCGTTTTGTGCCACATCTGTCACTTGCATTTTCAGCAATTCAATGATTTGTGGCTCATTTGTTTAATTCAAATCAAAACTTCCAATATTATTTTATAGTTTAAAAATATAATGGCATCGTATCTAAGATAGCTTGCGTAGTGTGCAAAACCAGTTTGTGTCATTTTCATCCAGTGCAAACAAACAAACGGACAGTATGTTAGAACAATATAAAAAAAAATACAATTGAAATGGTAAATATTAACTTCATCGGATCACCTAAATATGGCCAATAAATAATTTTGTGCCGTTTTAGACCATGGAATTATTGGATTTTTAAAAATTTTGGTTTTTTATGCTACCAACGCCTCAAAAATATATTAAAATCATTAGGGTTTACATATTTAATAGACACTGTAAATTTGCATGGAAAATAGACACTGTAAATTTGTGTACCTAATTTCCATGCATGGCAATTAAACACCAAAAATAAACACGCTGCATAAATAAGCACATAGGTACGTTCGTTCTGTAGGTACGATTGCGGTAGGTACGAATAATATTCCATGGATATAAACGACACAAATTCAGCATAGTGTTTCTTTAATCTATGATAATTGATAATATTTAAGACGTAAAATCTAATAACTTGTATTTTCTTTTGTGGCTTTTACGGGGTGTTCTAGAATAAATATATATATATATTTTCTAATGCCATGGATGACTTCGACACAAAACGTTATGTAGGTACAACGGATACCAGTGAACTGAAACTAGTAACACCCATTTGACCTATTATAATATTCTTTGAAAACCGTTTAGGCACCATAGTACCTAGGTACTGGTTAAATATCAGTATTCCCGTGGACAGAAATGACACAAAATACATATGTACATTTAATACTATTTTATTATTATCATGAAAGACAAATTTTCAACTTGAATTTTATTGTCGTCGGATAATGTTCGCAAAGACAAATACCTAAATTTCTACCTAAGCAAGCACCTAACATGACACAAACTACTGTAAGTATTAGGTTTGGCAAATGGTCAGGAAACTATATCCAAAACACAATCAACTTTAATATTTTTGAAACCTAAAAACCTAGCGCTATCGGCACAATAGATACATGGAGCTTTTTAAGCAGTAGTTTAACTACGAAGAAATTACCCGAATTCAGTCACGTCATCAGCCGTGCGGCCTTCCCTACATCGAGGAGGTACAAAAAGATACAACTAGACTGATTGTTCACATGCTTTACTGCGGTGTTTACTTACAGTTTAGTTTTAATAAGCTGTCAGCAGATTGACACTATAGAGGTTGTAATCTTTTCATCATTTTAATAGAAATAAGAACCCAAGGAGTTTTAAAGGCAAATAATCATACAATAACCTCGTTATCTGGTGGCCTTACTATATTACCAAAGACAATGGCGTTTTATTAATCTATTCTGCGCGCGCTTGTGTTCTCTCAAATAAGTAGATAATATATATAATTATATTTTTACCTATACACAACAACTGACGACTATCGTTGGGTGAAAGGACTGGAATTAAATTTATTTTCTCAGTAAAATTGTATATACCTACATAAGTACTCGCGACCGTTGTAATGGAGTTGTCGCACCGACGAAAATACTGTGTTTTCTTTAAAAAAATGAAAATTTTCTAATATTTCGATAATAGTAACCCTAGAGCTCTGATCGTCATTTGTCATTGAATTCCAGGATACCGCGGAGTCGAACTACTGTATATAATATGTCTATTGTGCTATCGGTCTAAAGATAGTGTTTTATTTATTAAATATGTTTTGGGTAGTAAAACCGGAACTTACTCGAACATTCTGACCTCAGACTAACAATTATATAAGTAATGTTTAATTTGTTAACTGCTAACCTGGCTAACCTTTTGCGAAAGACCTTTTTTTTTTCTCAGATCGGTTGTCTAGAATAATTTGCTTATGCAATAAGACCGTACCTTTGTATACGATTATTTTTTGTCTCTTTGTAATGTTATTTTTAAGTAATGCAAATAAATAATTTTCTATCTATCTATCTATCTAGATGCTATGCTGCCTATGCCATGTAGGGTTAGAAAATACCTAATTAATTATTTTTTGGATTGTCACTATACCGGTAAAGTCTTTTTCTGCGGCGTTTTATAAACGATTATTAAAAATATCAAAATAAATTACTGTAAACAACGTTCAGAAACACTCATTTAAAATAGTTAATTCATTTCTTTTTTTCCCATTAGATGGTGCGTAAACTTGTTTATTAATCCAGTTAATTATAAAAAAACTCGCATCTGGATATAGTATATTAATATATCTATCATTTCCACTTTGAATCCTTTTGGTTGGACTAATAATTATAAAGTTTAATATACTTTGCGTTTACCATCGCAAATTTTGGGAAACGGGTGCTCTGTCTCCGTCCAGCCCCCGCTATGGTAAATGCAGTGTTATACGAAACTTTGTAATTATAAGTCCAAAAAAAAGGATTGAAACTGGAAACGATAGGTCTAATAATACGCTATATTAACTTGTTAGGTTTTTTGTAATTAGTCGAGTTTATAAGTAGTTTACGCACCATCATTGGATACATTACCTAACTATTTAAAATGCGTTCCTAAAACTTCGCTTGAGAAAACCAACGTAGGTATCAGGCAACAAATTACTTATTAATATGAATACAAGCACTATCGCGTGCTATGCGAAAATCATATTTTACAAATCCGGCGCGAAATTGGAGGATGCGGTTTCAATTACCGCCCGGGGCATAAAATTTTGTGCTCCATCCATTAATACCTAAAATATAACAATTTGCTTGCTATGCGCCCCGGGGGGTGAGTGGGGGGGGGGGGGGGGGGGCGCACTAAAGCCACTTGGAGATATGTTTTAAGTACAACATAAATGTGCTAGTAAAATACCAATCCTATACCTACCTACCTACGTTTTCAACAATCAAATAAAAATATCAGACTGATAAAATGTTAACCATACTAAATTTAAAAAAAATTTACGACTTCAACATTCAAAGGTGTGAAATAACCTGTTGAAGTCGGTACCATGATAGCTCAAAAGTACCCTATCGCAATATTTTGTGCATAGTACCGACTTCGACAAGTTATTTCACAGTTTTAGTGTTGAAGTCGGTTAAATTTCCTAATAAAAAACACCCTTTTTAGTGACTCTTGTTACTTACCGGGATCGGTTGTCATTCACTGTCAATGACTATAATCTAATCAAGATAGGAAAACTTTTTTCAGTTATTAAAAAACGGCTTGACCTATTTGATGAAATTTAAATGGGACCACACGGAGTGCACCAGCTTTCAAATACAAAAAGATCATCAAAATTGGTTCACCAAGTCGAAAGTAATGATGTAACAAACAAAAAAATTAACGGTCGAATTTAGAAACTCCTCTTTTTTGAAGTCAGTTACAATTTAAATTTTCTAAAAGACCACCAACATCGTTCATGTAATACGCATTTAGGTATTCGTTGTGTGTGCATAACTGCATATTATATACATTATATTATAATACATTAATTATTGATAGTAATAATAACTAGGTACCTATCTGATGATTAAAAACCGGGCCTTAGTTAACTTTTTATTTCTATTTGATAAAATACGTAGGTACTGAACTATTTAATCAGTACTAATATTATAAATGCGAAAGTAACTCTGTCTGTCTGTCTGTCTGTCTGTCTGTCTGTCTGTCTGTTACGCTTTCACGGCGAAACTACTGGACCGATTTGAATGAAATTTGGTATGGAGATAGTTTGAGACCCGGGAAAAACATAGGATAGTTTTTATCCGACTGCGCTTAAAGAGATTAATGTTTTCGCGCGATAACCGACATACGCGCGGGCGGAGCCGCGCCCGGAAAGCTAGTAATAAATAAAAAAGCTGATAAGTACTTACCTATAAATAAACTACATAAATAATACTTACCTACCAATGACTAGGTAAACTGTAGGTATTTATAACGCCTTTTTTTGCTGATAGGTAAGCCTTTCACCACAATCTTACTTGATTGTAAGTGTTGATGTGATCGAAGGTGTTAACAAGGCTTAACCTAGAATTACTGGCTCTCAAGGACAGCTGCCGGAACACACCGCCAGGTGCTTGTCAACAGATTTACTACTTGAGGGTGGTCGCTAACCAGGCGGGCGTTCGCAAAATGCCCTTCTACCATGCGGTGAAGCTCAAGCCCGTGGCGGGATTCAAACCATGTAGGTACCTGCTGCGCGGCCATCCATAGCCAATGCTACTGAGCCAACACTGCTTCACTACTTGCAGAAGAAATAGTAACTGCATCTCCATAGCGAGTTTCGGCGGTTCAACTTCTCTTTATGAATAGTTAATAATTGAAGGTGTTCATATTTATTCGAAAATGGGCATACAATTCATTAGTGTAAATACGTAGGTATCTCGTACTTATCTCTTCTTATTTTATTCCCTACAACGTAATATTGGGTGAACCCAAAATGTGTAATTTTATGTCTCCAATAATTAACAATTTAAAATACGGAGAGAGAGCACCGCTTCCCAAAATTCACGATGGTAAATGCAAAGTATACTGAACTTTATAATTATTAGTCCTACAAAAAGGATTCAAACGGGAAACGATAGATCTAATTAATATACCATATCCAGATGCGAGTTTTTTTATAATAAACTGGATTTATAAATGAGTTTACGCACCATCTATGGCAAAAATATAAATGAGTGTTTTTAATCAATATAATGAACGTAGTTTACAGAAACATGTTTTTGTTATTTTAACCGACTTCCAAAAAAGGAGGAGGTTCTCAATTCGAGTGTATATTTCTTTTTATTATTGTTATACTATCAAAATCGGTTAAGCCGTTTTTGAGTTACACTCCAATATCAAAAAACATTTTCCTTGATGATATAGTCGTTGACAAAGAAAGACAATCGATCCCTTATTTTGGGAAACGGTGCTGTCTCCTTAGTACCTACGTATTTAATCAAATAGAACTAAAAAGTTAACTAAAGCCCGGTTTTTAATTGTCGGATAGGTACCTATACATTTATACCTATACTGTATTATTATATAATGTGTATACCTAATATACACACACATGCATGACACAACGAATAAGTACCTAAATGCGTATTAAGTACAGAAAAGATGTTGGTGGTCTATTAAAAAGTTTATATTTTAACCGACTTCAACAAAAGAGGAGATACTCAATTCGAATGTTTTTTTTTGTTTGTTACTTACCTCATTACTTTCGATTCGACTTGGTGAAACAATTTTGATGATTCTTTTTGTATTTGAAAGCTGGTGCACGGTGCACCCCGTGTGGTCCCATTTAAATTTCATCAAATCGGTCAAGCCGTTTTTGAGTTACATTCCAATAACTGAAAAGTGTTTTCGTATATTGATGATATGGTCATTGACAGTGAATGAAAACCGATCCCGTAAGTAACAAGAGTCACTAAATAGGGTAAAAAAAATTCAAACAAAAAATGGAACCGAATTCAACACTTTAAAGTGTGAAATAACTAGTCGAAGTCGGTACCATGCGCACAATAATGTGATAATAGGTATATTTGAACTACCATGGTACCGACTTCAACAAGTTATTACACACTTTTGGGTGTTGACGACCTCAGCACCCAAAAGTGTGAAATTCCATTTTCTGTTTAATTATTTTTCTAATAATTTTTTTTTTAGAAATAGTTTGAAATTACCCGGTGGGGTTGCCGTATTAGAATGTCAACCCCCCATTTATTCCCGTGGGTGTCGTAAATGGCGATTATGGAAATGGTACCAGAAGTTGCAGCGCCTTCTGAAGAACTGAAAATGTATTATGCGAAGGCCTTGTACAACAGTGGACGTTTCGGTTCATATCACATCAACCGAAACGTTGCAATATACCTAAAACTACAAAGTGGCATCGGCCGACTTTCAGTCGCGCGCGCGGTCGCGGGCGCGCCGCCTCCACGCCGCGCGCCGCGCCGCGCGCTCGCCGCCCTCGCGCCGCGGGTCATGCGGCGCGCGCGCGGCGTCGTGGGAACAGTACTCGCGGCGCAGGCGCGGCGCGCCGCGCGGCCGCGCCGCGCACACGCCGCCCTCGCGCCGCGGGGCTTGCGGCGCGCGCGCGGCGTCGTCTGAACAGAGCCTTATAGTTCATTTACAATATAAAATTGCAAGACAATACAAATATAAATACAATACAAATACAATATAAATTTTTCGTTCCGGTCTGATCCCACTCATCGTTTCATGGTCCAGACTGATAATAGTTATAGCTTGGGTACGTTATCAATAAAGGAAGAAATTTATGAAACTATGCTTAACACGACAACACACATTGGTACACATACCAATATAAGAATACGCAAGTTACCAGGAGAGCAGAAGTTCATAGGAGTTTCATACTGTAAATCTTGTTACAGAAAAACATATTTATAAAATATATTATTAGCTATTAGATAAGTTGTGATTATAAGTTATGAAACTCACGCAGAGAACTCACTTAAATTATATTAACTTAAGTTCATCAGTAAATAATCAGTAAATGTACATACATAAATGTGGCTGAATCGATAACTAAAACATAAAAATCGTTATCTGCTATTTTTCCTTAAAAAAATACTTTGAGTTACTTCTTTCTTTTATTTTTAAATGTACTTACATAAGAATAAAACAAGCTGCTTTAAAACGATATCACTCTTTATTGTAAAAGTTCAACTAAGATATCGAAACTAACAATCAACATTAGGAAAATAACTATATACAAACAATATGATATGGGTATATTTTTATAACCATTTACGCATGCTTAGCGAGAATATAAAAATAATGTTTGATGGAAAAAATATATAATTAGGACTGGGATCGGATCTCACGATCACAGGTACCTGTAGTTGCAGGCTCGAATCTTGCCAGTAGCTAATGCTTTTTCCATCTAACAGTATAAAAACAATATTATATTAAAATTGTTCATACAGTTGGCTGTATATCCGCAGGTCATACCTATATAATTTTTAAGACCTTCAGCCAATTTACCTTAGAAGAAAGCATATAATTAACAAACGCAATTTTATGTAAAATTTGTAATAAAATATATAAACAGTATAGATATTATAGAGCATGCCATATAGTAGATTATATCTACGAAATATTATTTAAAGATGTCAATAGCTTCCAAAATAAACAATAAAACGAGTTTGCCTAAGAGTGACAATTCAGACTACAAAGTAAGACAATAAGTAATCAACAACATTAAAATATGCAAAACTTTTCCAAAAAAAACAACTGTGATTTCAGCTTTTTGAAGTTGATCTGTAACATGGTAAATTCATTTATTTCTTCAAATTATTTTGTGAAACTACGCTTCAGTGATTATTGCCTTGTTTTATATTGATTGTTAAGTAATATATTTAAGTTGGCATCTTTTTCTAAATAATTTAACAAAGCTGGTATTTATTGTGGTGCATTTTAATAATGTTACTATATAATTTAAAATGCCAGCATTCCATAAAATGTTCGATGATGTTCCTTATATAGTACACAATATGTTTACGAAACTTTAGTCTTCTAGCCATTGAGTCACCATGTAGCCATTAAGGTCTTGTACTTCTGCGAGTTTCAGGTAAGTCCTCGATATTATAACAGCAGTCTTCTCCGATGTGACCTTTTTCAAGGTACAGGTTTTTTATGCTTTCAATTTAGTATTGTTGACAAGTACTTTATATACGTTAGTAGCTTGTAAGCGTAATAATTACAGGACGATTGTAAAAAGCAAATGATCACCTTCGTCTTTATTTTTTTCTAAGGACCAACAAACAGTTTTACAGTATTTTCTTAATGTAAAAGTATTATTATTTATAATAATAATCGTGAGACCAACATCGTTTGTTCAGTTTGGATTATTCAGTTGATAAACTAAAAAGACGAGAACCATAAGTTTATTTTCTAGTACGTTTACAAAGAAGAAAAAACAAAAGAAATCATATGTATACAGCGTAGTAGATATGATTTCTTTAAACTTCTGCCCTTCTGGTACTTTGTAAATTAGTTAAATCCCACTTTAAATAATAAGTGGGATGAGAACGGAAAATATGAATAATAGAAAATATAGCTGATAACATGTGGTATATTTTCATGGGATCGGACCGGAAGACACCGATTGGGGTGTGGCACCGTCAACAGTGAAATTATCAAGATAGGTAGTCGTTACACTGCTCGGTTGGGAGTAACTAAGAAAACTGCTGAACTATAATAATGTTGAGGAAATCTGGAAGGTGGATGGATAGTAACTCTTGCCCTATCAAGTACTCAGGTAAGTACATTAAATGACGTGCAAATGACATTTGTCTATGTATTTTTTTAATATATTATACTCTGGGACCATAATTCAATTATATTTGTAATCAATTAAAACATGAAAACATTATGTGTTTTTTATGAATTGTTAAGGTTTCATATCAAAAGGAAGGCAAATAAAACAATGAAATAATAGTAAACTAAAAAATATAATAACTAAGTCACACCGAAATACAATAACCGACTTCCAAAATGGAAAGAGGTTCTCAATTCGTCTGTATTTATTTTATGTTTGTTACCTCAGAAATTTTGACTGGGTTAACCGATTTTAAAAAATATTTTTTGTTTTAAATCTGATGCTTGTCGTTTGGTCCCATTAAAATTTCATCAAAATCGGTTAAGCCATTTTTGAGTTACATTCCAGTAACTGAAAAATATTTACCTATCTTGATGATGTAGTCGTTGACAATGAATGCCAATCGATCCCGTAAGTAGCAAGGGTCACTATAAAAAGACAGTTTATTTTAAATCCAATAATGGAACTGAATTCAACACCCAAAAGGTGTGAAATAACTTGTTGAAGTCGGTACCATGCGCACAATATTGCTATTGATTATTGAACTGGTACTTTTCAACTATCTTGGTACCGACTTCAACAAAATATTTCACACTTCTGGTGAAGTGGGGTCCAGTTTTTGGTTAAAAAAATTTAACTGAAATCGACGAGAAGTAAAAGTAACCAGCAGCGCGCGGGCGGCGGTGCAGCGTGGAGCGGCGACGCGGCGGCTCGGCGGTGCAGCGGCGTGGAGCGGCGGCGCGGCGCGGCGCGGGTGCAAAGAGAATTCAATTCAAATTCAAATTCAAATTTGTTTATTGTGATAAAAAACGTACAAATAAGTAATACAATTACAAATTATCACACAGAAAAAATTAAATACATTTCTATTAAATCAATCAAATTAATATGAAATCGGAAAATAATGTCATGATAATCAAATAATTAATATAGAAAAACCATCAAAATACAATCAAATGTCAAAATAATATAATAAGTCAAAATAAACAAATAATGTCAAGGTAAATATCCAAATAATAAAATGACAAATCCATTAAATTCAATGGGAACCAACAATAAATATTTAAATTATAATAGATTTAAACACAATGTCAGGGTGCATCCCACTGGTTTTTAAGTCTTTCGCAATATCGCAATAACATACACAAAATAACATTCCATTTATCGCAAATAAAATCAATTTCGGTGTAGGCGTCGAGAAGTGCATTAAAATGGCGACGGATTCGTAACAAAGGAGACTCAGAGCGCGCCAATGTGTTATCCCGAGGGACGTAAAACAACTCATGTCGCCGACCGCGCGTGTACATTGATGGAACATACAATATGAACAAAAGGCTCAGCAGCTGCAGGCAGTCTACAGTACCTCTAATAATCTTGCAACCAACGACAAGTTGATCAAGAGCTCTCCGCACCTCCAACGAGTTATAACCGAGTTGGCCGAGTAGGAATTCCGTTGGGTATAGGAACGGGTAATATCCATAGAGCTTCTTATACAGCGATCTTAAGAAAGCTTTTTGAACCTTCTCAAGCATCCTTGTATAAGTTACTTGGTACGGATTCCATACACACGCGCCAGCTTCCAGTTTACTTCTGACTAACGAGTTATATAATGTAACAATAACCTGAGGATTTTGAAAAGTCTTAGCGTTTCGCAAAACAAACCCCAAACGGCGGAAAGACTCTTTAGCAAGGGCTGTTATGTGGTCATGGAAGGTCAATCCGCGATCTAAAGTGACTCCCAGATCTTTGATACAGACAGCTCTATTTATACCTACACTGTTCAAACGGTAATTAAAATGAATAGGATTCTTTTTGCGATCAAAGGTCATAATATTGCATTTATTAATATTAAATGTCATTTTATTAGTCACACTCCATTCATATATCAAATCAATGTCATTTTGTAGCCTAAGGCAGTCACTAAGGGAAGAAATTTCTAAATAAAGTTTTAAATCGTCAGCGTACAGAAGACAGTTAGCGGAACTCAGCACTTTAGGTAGGTCATGGACCATTATCAAGAACAGAAGTGGGCCAATGACTGATCCCTGGCTTACCCCGGATCTGGTGTGATAAGGCTCTGAAATGTACATGCCATGCCGAACAAACTGCCTACGATTTTTCATATAGTCAGCGAAAAAATTAATAAGACTAGGAGTAAAACCAATGACTGACAGTTTACGCAATAGCAGATTATTATCAATTTTGTCAAATGCTTTTTGGTAATCAAAATAAATAACATCTACCTGCAGTCTGTGATCCATGGCGCTGGAGATATAATCAACCAGGCACAACAAATTTGTATTCACGGAGCGCCCCGGTCTGAAACCGTGCTGCTCGTCACCCAACTGCTGCTTTACCTGCCTGTATATTTCACTATGTAAAATATATTCAAAAACCTTGGCGGGCGCACATAAAATTGCTATAGGTCGATATTCTTCGACTGCAGTTCTATTGCTACCCTTAGGAATGGGCACCACTCTAGAGAGCTTCCATTGAGTGGGATAATAGCCATTTTTGAGTGAGAGATTTAGGATATGGCAAAGAGGAAGAATGAAGGCCTTTTTATAAGTTTTAAGAACAAAACCTGGTACACAATCCGGACCAGGTGAACTTGCAGATTTTAATTTATCTATACCACGCTCAATATCATTGGGTCATAGAGTAGGTATACTAATATAACTTCCACACGAAGCTTGTGCTTGACAAATATTTGCATCTAGATGAGGTGAGTCTGCCAAGAAAACGCTAGAAAAATAGTGTGCAAACGCTTCGGCAGCCTCTACACCCGTATATAGGTTCCCCTCGTAGGTGACACAGGGTTCAAAACCACCTTTAGACCTAAGGCTATTAACGTGAGTCCAAAAGTGCTTGGGTTGCGCTTTTAGGTTCTCTTCAATAATTGAGATATGTGCCTTATACGCTAACGAAATACGTCCTTTCAAGCTATTTCGTAGATCTGAAAATAATTTGTAAGACGTAACACATTTTGAGGTCAGCCAAGCTTTGTGCAACCGCACTTTACGCCGTACATCTTTAATAATGTCACCGTTAAACCACACTGGATAACGGCTACATTTATTCAACTGTCTCTTCTTTTTAGGCACTGCTTGGTCAAATAATTGATACATAATTTTGTAAAAAGCATCAGTGGCAACAGAGACATCGCTAGAATGGAAGACAGGTTCCCAAGAAGCATTAGCAAGAAGTGATTCAAAAAGTGCTAAGTCCATTTTATTGAAGTTCCAATCGAATGAGGCATCTATATTGCTCGGCTGAAGTCGGTCAGAGGTATTATTATGCAATCTTAGACTCACTGTTATCTCGAGCGGGGGGTGATAGCGAGCCTCGATAGGTACAAACCCAGCGGAAGCCTCTGTGACGCATACCTGCCGCGCTAGCGATTCACTGCACTCCCGCGCCAACACTATGTCAAGAACACCACCATGAGCATTAATTATATCATTATAATCAGTTATATTACAGAAACTTAAAAAATAACAATAATAGTTTTTTATATTGATAGAGGCGCTATTCATATTTAAATCACCTATAATTAAAAAGGTACTGCTTTTATTCCAACTTGTCAAATGTGACTCAGTATTGCAAAAAAAATTCATGTAAACAGAATCAGCTGACTTCGGCTTTATGTAAACAACGCAAACAGTTGATGAAATACCACAGTACGTAACGGTTGCCCAGATATCCTCAGCACATTGGGACTCAAGTTCCCGGCGGCGTTTAAGGGTGACGCCCGGGGCAGCAGCCAACAAGACACCACCGCATGCAGTACCCCTGTCACGGCGCAGAAGCGTCCAGCTATCGGGTACCACCTCCGCATCCTCCACTGAAGCGTCCAAGAAAGTTTCCGTAGCTCCAACTAGCACATGATCAGACGTCAGCATGCTGGGGTACCAGTAATTTCGCAACTTCGTCTTTAGCCCTCGAACATTTTGATAAAAAATGTTTGCAAGCTTAGGTACTGTGGTACACGGCTCATTTTGCGCCGACTCCGCCGCGAAACGATTGTTTGTTTGAGTCAGCCGTTCGTTTTTTGTTATAATTAACCCATATTTTTAAGCGAGCGTTTTCTGGCCATACATTGACGGAAAAGCATTTATCATAACAGTCCTCTGGAACTCCTATTTTGAAGGATTTATATGTCTTTGACGTTCTAAGTTCCTCAACTGTAAACACTCTTTGAGGGCAGAGTTCTTTTAAATATTGTTCGACCTCATTAGCGCCAGATAACATATTCCATAAATGGAAATGTTTTCTTAGCTCAGCCGCTTTGAGTGTCGTAACCGCAGGCCCGGCGTTACAGCGCAGGGAGACTGACGCACGCTGCTTTTTACGTCGTACCTCCGTCCAATTGTCGTCAGCCGGCTGAGATGCAGGACTCGGCACACTAACAGATGGTACCTCAGTTGGCGCCGTCTCAGATATGGTAACTGTTCCGGCAGTAGACTTATCCGGCGAGTAAATCAGTATATTGTTTCGCTGTTTACGAGTCAAAGATTGATGTATCTGGCCTGGTTTAGAATTTTCACTCGGTGCCGCTGCAAATGCTTGACACTCGGAAGACATTGAGACCTGTTTCGGTGGTGCTACAGATTTTGGCTCTGTTTTATTGGCTGATACTCTTTTTTCAGTTAACTTAGGGGAACACAAGTGATTTTTACAGCTGGAAACTGCGTTGCACGCCGCTATAACCGCCTTAAGGTCACAGATTTCATTGGCTTGAGCTTGAATAAGGTTAGCTTGTTCCAACGACATAGTCTTTAGGGCCTTCAGATCACCAGCCATATCGTCAAGACGAGCAATAATGCTTGCCACCGTCTCAACCGACACTTGAAACACCGACATTGTAGATTTAAACGAAAACAACCGTTAACGTCCCGAACGCAATCAATCACTGTTGCTTAAGTGGACGCGAGCGCGTGCGCCGAACGCTCAAGCGGAACCCGACTAATGACTCGACTGGACGACTCTGTACTGTAGTACCTATACATATTATATGTTTATGGGATTTGACGACGGTGCGGGGCGCGGAGTGCGAGGCCGGCGTTTAGCGGCGAGACAGCATCATTTTGTTAGAATACCTATTTTTCTGTGGGAGCTTCTCTTCAGCGGCCTCTTAAGTGAAGAAGTTGTCTCTTTAAAAATATTTTTTCAGACATTAAGTGTTTTCTAAGAAGATTATTTTCCATGCACATCAGTGGTAATGTAACTTTATAATGTACGAGATATCTAACATGATTAATCTGAACTCATGCAACCAGGACGTTCGTATGCAGTTAGAGAGTTTGATTACTAGCTGTGAATTGGTACAATACAATAATATTACTAATAAGCATGACGGAATCTTAGATCTGGTGTTGGGCAGCCGAGGTGATGCGTGGATTGAGGTGAGTGGCGATACACCGTCCGTAGTGAAAGTTGACGGTTACCATCCGCCGTTGCTTGTCAGTACGGTGCGCGCGCACGCCGCGTCCAAGAAATATTAACCCTCATCTGTTTCAGCACCACCCAATGCAGGATAACATCTCTCGCCAGTGGAATTTTCGTAAAGCCGACTTTTATTCACTATACGCTGCCATGGCTGCTATAGAGTGGGACGCGATATACTTATCCGAAAATGTCGATATAGCGGTGAGCACTCTGTATGAATTATTAGGCACGTGTTTCGATAGCTGCGTTCCTCTTAAACTGCCAGTAAGTTTAGGCTCGCGTTACCGTTATCCCACGTGGTTCACGCCAGAAATAATAAATAACATTAAAAATAAGTACTTTCATCTAAAAAGATTCAGAGAACAGAACAAACAATTCAACTGGGAAATGTTTAAGTATTACTGAGTTATAACTTATAAAAGTTAAAACTTTTATTGATCAGTCTTATTCTGAGTACATTAGTAGAACTGAAGTAGATATTAAACAAAATCCGAAGCAATTTTGGAAATATATTAAAGATCAGCAATGTAACAAACTACCAGTATCCGAATTCGAATTTGGCGGCACCACAGTTTCCGGTGTCGATGCGGCAAAAGCGTTCGCCACGTATTTTAAGTCGGTATTCCTAACGGACATACAGACTCTGTCTGCTGAAGAGGCGGAACGCGAGGCTGCAGAGATCTCCTCTCGTATAGCGGTAGACAAAGTTGGACCGGGTGATTTGTTATTTGCTGTTCGACGGTTAAAGGCTTACTCTTCAGTAGGACCGGACGGCATACCGCCTTATATCGTTAAGGATTGCTATGATATAATTAAAGCCCCACTGTTACATATATTAAATTTAGCATTAAGCACCGCAACGTACCCGTCTCAGTGGAAGATGTCCAGGGTCACTCCAGTACCCAAGGATGGCTCTAGGTCCAAGGTCGAAAACTATAGACCTATAGCGGTTTTGTCGGCTCGCGGTAAAGTGTTCGAGACAATACGGAACCGCGATATCGTTAGGCAGATCAAGGCGCAACTGAGCGACTCTCAACACGGGTAGGTCCACGACTACTAACCACATAAATTTTGTGGACTACCCTGTTGCTCAAATGGACTGTAAAAAGCAAGTGGATGCTGTTTATTTAGATTTTAAAAAAGCTTTTGACCGCGTCCATAATGACGTTTTACTAAAGAAATTTTCATGTATAGGCTTCACTCCAAATTTGTTAAATCTTTTTGCTAGCTATTTTGCGAACCGGCTACAGTATGTGCAGCTCGGAAACTGCCGCTCAGATCCTTATTTGACCTGTTCTGGCGTGAGCCAGGGCAGCATTCTTGGTCCAACCCAATTTTTAATCATGGTTAACGACTTGCCGAGGGTCGTCAAGACGGCAAAATGCCTCATGTTTGCGGACGACCTAAAGCTATTCTTGGGAGTAAGAAATTCCGCCGACTGTGAAGCGCTGCAGAGAGACATCCATAATGTTGTAGCTTGGAGTGAACGTAACCATCTTGAGTTTAAGGCGTCGAAGTGCAAAACTATAACTTACACTCGCACTCAATCGTCCATGTTTTACCCCTATAGCATTGGCGGTGTTCCTCTCGAGCGCGTGGAGCAGCTACGTGACCTAGGACTCACCCTGGACACCGAGCTGACGTTTAACTACCACATCGCTGAGATTACTGCGAAAGCTCATAAAGCACTCGGTTTTGTCATCAGGCAATCCAGGCAATTCCAAAATAGGAGTACCATTATCACTCTTTACTATGCTTTTGTCAGGAGTAAGCTAGAATACAATTCGATTGTATGGGACCCTCACGAAGGCAAGTATAAACTCATGGTCGAAAAGATACAAAAACGGTTCGCCAGATTTCTTTACAATCGGATTTATGGCTACTATCCTTATCTATATCCGTCCTTATTCGTATCGGGCATGCTAGGCATAAACACCTTGGAGCTGCGGCACAAATGCGCACTCATGCTACACTACTTTCATTTGGTGCGCGGTGGGATCGATAACCCCTCAGCACTGTCCCGCGTGGGGCTGGTAGTGCCAGAGCACCTGCTGCGCCCAAGCCGGCGGCGACTGTTCACGCTAGTTGCACCCTTTGCGCGCACCTGCACCTCGCAGTTTGCTCCCACCAGTCATGCCATCTCTCTACTTAATGCCCTGGTTGCTCAATTAACAGATCTTGACATATTTAATATAAGATCATGGATGTTTCTGAATATATGTTTGAATAATTTTACTATACCTAATACTGGATTAATTTTATGATATTTAAAACTTGACATTATTAATTTTATATAATAGTTAGATAATTGATTAACAGATCTTGACATTTTTAATATAAGATCATGGATGTTTCTTAATATATGTTTGTGAATAATTTTACTATACCTAAAAATTGATTAATTTTATGATATTTAAAACTTGACATTATTAATTTTATATAATACTCGTAGTTTGATACTTGATAAATTGACTCTATGATAGTTTGTCATATAAAAATAATAACTCTAGTTGCTCTCTAATTGTTGTCTAGTTGCATGCCTTGGCGTTGCTGTAAATGTAACTGGTAATTGAAATAAATAAATCTAAGAATCTTAGGCATGACAGACGATCGGGCACAACAGGATTAGACACTTATTGTGTCGTCTACATCAATCCAACAGTCACTATCATTCCAACATAATTCACGACTGATAGAATTGAGTGACGCCTGCATGAGCGTGTTATGGACGCCGTAGAATGCTCGTGAGTCGCGTGACACAATTACCACGATATTGCTGAATATATACTATTACGCGTATTTCGTGGATATGAAATAATAATAAAGTTATATTTTGGTCTGGACTGGTCTGTTGAGTTTAGTTACAAGCAAGGTTTTTTTTTAAATATATATTTTTTTTTACTGCTGATAGGTAAGCCTTTGACCACAATCTCACCTGATGGTAAGTGATGATGTGGTCGAAGGTTTTAACAGGCTTAACCTAGAATGACTGGCTCTCAAGGACAGCTGCCGGAACACACCGTTAGGTGCTTGGCGACAGATTTTCTACTTGAGGGTGGTCGCTAGCCAGGCGGGCATTCACAAAAATGCCCCTACCACCATGCGGTGAAGCTCAAGCCCGTGGCGGGATTCGAACCATGGACCTGCTGCGCGGCAGTCCATAGCCAAAGCCACTGAGCTATCACTGCTTCAATATAGTATTGTATTTTGTTCCTGGGAAGTTTAATGACTCTGAGTCATTTGAATGCAGTATAATACCTAATATGTAATGATGTTTAATAATGATTTATAACTACATTGTCTGTGATTATAATTATTCTTGGCGTGTCGTTTTTAGCACAATATATATTTAATTAGAATAATTTGGTGAAAATATAATTACAATTTTACACAAGCAAAAAACCAATCTAAAATAATAGTATAGAAATGAAAGGTAATTAATTGAAAGTATAGAAATTTATTGTTAACTCGAATCTCGTTACTAGAATTCTCACAACCAATGCTCTGGTGTAATGATACGTAATTGATTTAAAAAAAGTCATTTTTGCTACCAGGATGTTGAATTCATAATAATCGTATATAAAGGGATATTTGTAAAATGCTAACAACCTCTTAGGGTTGACTTCTGCCAGTCTTAACAAACAATTTGAGATGAGTTTTTTTTGTTTTGAAAAAAAAAAGAAACGCGCTGTGCTCCCTTTGAATAGTGGTTTGAATATTTACATCGAGCAAAGTAATAAAAAATATGAAATAATATATTACAGGCACAATTGACTTTTAACCTTCTCGTCCTCGTACTTATTATGTTAAAACACATAAAAAAACACAAAAAAAAATCCAATAACCCTGTATATTGCCGATGGTCAGTATTGTAGGCGAGTCACAGAATTGATTTTCAAATTCTGCTGTTACAAAAAAATCGGCCGAGTGTGTGTTGGAATCGTGCATGAATGGTTTCGTACCATTATCTATACAACATTAGTAACTTAACCTTTTTTTTTAGTTATCATGTGCTCGAGTCCTACTCCCACTTGGCTGATTTTTAGTATCTATTGTTATAGCGGCTAAAGAAATACATCATCTGTAAAAAAATCAACTGTCTAGTAATAAAGGTTCATGAGATACAGCACCGGGATATCCTGGCGACAGACGGATAGGGGATCCTAGTAATAGGGGCACGTTTGTCCCCTTTGCGTACGGAACCCTAAAATCAATTTAGATACCATTCGAGTACCTAAATATGTTAATACCTACCCAAAGCATAGAACATAAATGTGTCCGACGCCAGTGAGGCTCCATTGTTAATAAGTTAACAGTTTGTTTCTAAAGACCATGACAAATGTAAGCAACGTAACGAAAACAAAATCAAAACCAAAGTTTTAGTACTATTTAGTTACGTACCGTAGCGAGTGAATGTGTTATATCTTTACAAAACCAAGTTTTGTGTTTAAACAAATAATACTTATTTTAAGTGGTTTATTTTAAATTTACAGGATATTGAAATATCTACATTTTGCTGGCGAAGTTGTAAGTTACGCTCAGAGACGTTTTTCGGCATTCAAATCAAATGATGCTCAAACTTAGATTGCTATAATTTAAGTACTTCGTTGGAGCATAAAACGTGAGGTTCTTACTTTTTATTTGACAATAGTAACTATAGGTATGTATATATGTCATCACATCAGTGTGAAGATTATTTTCAAAACAGCAGATATAAAAATAGTTTGAAACGTAAAAAATATATTTCAGTCACGAAGTCTTCCTTCAGATATTAATGTGATTGTGATCGGAGCACGATGGCTACCTGATGTTAAGCGGTAATCTCTGCCTATAACAGATGCATTTCATCAAGTAATGAACTGCACTGCGCCTATATGTAGTATTGTTTGGTATTTCAGAGTTTAAAGTTATTTTGATTGTATTATCAGTTATCAGTTATAGAACACCATTGCACATGTTATAAATATTACCTTATTTAAATAACATTATTAACCATAAATGATCTTTCTAAAAATACTATCCAACACATACATATTATGTAATCCAGTACAATAATTACACATTCTAGCAAGAAAAGAAAGATCTTTAAACAAAACAGATCTAATATATGAAGAACACGGGTGTTTGAGCGTGAACTTACTATGAGTCGATATCGCTATCGACAATGTTTCGGTTTCTACCGGAAGCCTTCCTCAGGATTTTGAGTGTGGTACGTCCGATATCGACTCATAGTAAGTTCACGCTCAAACACCCGTGTTCTTCATATATTAGATATAAATATGAGCGTAAGTTTTTATAAAACAGATCTAACTAAAACACTCATTGTATTTCTCTTATTATTAAGTTTATTTATGAAATCATAACACTTTTATTATCTGATTATTTGATTAATATTCTAAATCATTTCCGCTTTCAGATAATTCAATTTGAAAAAATGCGATGTGTCTCCCCAATTGTCATTCAGGTAGCTATTTTTGTCAAATTACCATTTTTAGTAAAATTCCTAAAGATATTATATAATGGTAATTATTTAGAAGAGATACTTGGGATATTCCACCTCTGCCAAACAACCGCCAGTAACCTTTTGTTATAAATATTGTAATAATTGTATAATAGAATTATAAATTGTAAAATAGTAAAAAAAAATTAAAATAATACCTGTTCTTCTCAAAGTAGCTCTATACTATTTTTGCTGAACGCGGCAGTAAAATATTTTAATAGTAACATTTTGTAATTGACATTCATTTTTCATATTTAATTTGGATGTCATAGACGTCCATATGAAATTAATGATTTTGACATTGACGGACTTAGATGCACTCTGGACTACTACTGACAATATATTGTCAGCAAAAAATTACTTGAGATTCCAAAGAAACGATATCACCACTCAACTAATGAAGCAGTCACAAGATGCGCACATAAAATTGCTTAATGTTCTCATGTAAGTGTTACGTGTTCTTCAATCTTTCAGATATGGGTAGTGTTTACAATCTTGATCATGATGGTGGGCCACGGAATGGTCATGGGCATCACGTCATCAATGATACCAGCCCTACAGGCTCCTGATTCATCTATAAAAGTGGATCTGGAACAAGTTTCTTGGTTGAGTAAGTAAAAGTAAATATGAAAGAAATATTTTTTAAAGCTACTTTCTAGTGCCCTAAATTTCTACTTCAATTAATTAGCTATAGTTTTATTTTTTTTCTCATTTTAGTGTTCAATTATAGACATTTTGAGTGCTTGTGTAGGGCCTGGGTGGAATTGACCCACTAATTTCTTTTTGTTGGAGTCGTAAGAGGCTACAACGTGAAAAATGCAAGAAGGTGAGCTGCAGCGCATTCTGAAAAACTATTTTCTTATACTGTTACTTATAAGATGCCTGCTGCTGGACAACTTCCGATGTTGACTTAGATATTATTGGTTTACACATATAAATTTAATTGAACTTGTATTAATGTTCAAATTGATAAATTCTTCTAAAATATGTCACGATTTCTATTTCTATTTTCTGTAGGAATCTTTTGTTTTATATCTTTCATCATTTCAGCTGCCTCCGTCGGCATGGGGAGTTTGGTAGTAACTTTCGGAACTACTTCTTTTTTGGCAATATATGGAAGAAGAGGAGCCATATTTATTGGCCTCATGCCTGCCATCACTGGATCTCTTATATGCTACTACTGTTATGATGTCAATATCCTCATATTTGGAAGGTTTCTCAGTGGATTAGGAGTCGGGGCGGGTATTATGGGAGCTGTCACTATAGGAGAATTTGCTACCCCTAAATACAGAGGAGTGTTTCTCAACCTTAAATCTGCGGCTCTATACATCGGGACTACAATAGTTCACACCCTAGGCAACTATTTCCATTGGAGAACTATCACAATAACTATTACCATTCTGTATACAGTCACTTTCGTCATGACGTACACTTGGCCTGAGAGCCCAGCCTGGTTGGCCTCGCAGAAGAGGTATGATGAATGCACGAAATATTTCTATTTATTGAGAGGAAAATCAGAACAGTCCACTCGAGAATTAGTGGCTATGATAAAGGTTCAAGAGGAACGACCTCTTGAAGTTGATACAACTGCTTTAAACGATGTCAAACAATTTCTTAAGAAATTCACTAAACGAAACTTTCTTAAACCTCTGTTGGTATATTTTTTTGTATCGATATTGTTGGAGATGTCTGGACGACACGTATTTCCCGCATATGCTTTAAATATAATATATAAATTGGATTCAAATAAAGCCAACGCTTTCTACTACACCCTAGGTATTGACTTGTTGATGTGTACTAGTGCTGTCTTGTCTAGTGGTCTCGTTAAAGTGATGAAGAGAAGAACTTTGCTGTTTTGGTCTGGAGCATCATCAGTTGTCCTTCTTTTAGCAGTTTGTTTATATTATTACTTGCAGAGTATGTCATTGGTTTCTACAAAATATAATGCTGTTTCTATATTACTGTTTGGATTAAATTTTGGTGCAATTAATTTGGGGTGCACACCTATATGTCTTACTTTAATTGGTGAAATTTTTCCTTTAGAACATAGACCAACGGGCGTATCAGTTGGGTGTTTGTTCATTTCATTTTTTATGATTTTGACTTTAAAAGTAACGCCAAATATGATAGAAACTATAAAAATGTATGGAACTTTTGCAGTGTACGGTGTATGTATGGGATTCTGCATGATTATTCTATATTTTATTTTACCTGAAACAAAAGATAAGACGTTACAAGAAATCGAAGATTATTTCAATCCTCATCCAAAACAAAATGGACAAAACGTAGAGGAACAGACTGGTTTTATTTCAAACCATAAAGGACAAACCATCCCTCCTTTTTGGCTTTCATAAGTAGGTACACAGTTAATTAAGTAAATTAAGGCAACTACCATTTTGATAGTTAAATTTTTCATTTATATGGCGTTTAATAAAACCTAGACCCAGTAGCAATTAAGTAGCAATTAATACCATAAGTATTGTAGTCAAATTGTAAAATAGTTACAATGAAATCTTTACAAATAATTTGGGACAAGTTAAATTTGAATATGCAATTATTGCGTTTAGAATGTGTATTAAAAGTTTGACCATGACTTGTGTTTTATTTTTCAATCGAAACTTACAAGGCAAAGTTTTTCATTTGTATGCTTGTTACTGTCAGTAAAGGTTAATCACAAAATTAGTGAATAGATATAAGTTTTTGTTTACTTAGTTTTTGCTCTTTTATTGCTGATATATAAGCTATATATAAGCCTTTGACCAAAATCTCACCTGAAGGTAAGTGATGATGTGGTAGAAGATGTTAACAGGCTTAACTTAGAATTACTGGCTCTCAAGGGTAGTTTGCCGGGACTCACCGTTAAGCACTTGGCGACAGATTTTCTACTTGAGGATGGTCGTTAGCCAAGCGGGCATTCGCAAATGGCTTCCACCATGCGTTGATGCTCAAGCCCGCGGTGGTATTCGAACCAAGGACATGCTGCGCGGCAGTAAATAGCCAACGCCACTGAGCAATCTCCGCTTCTAAAAACTTCAAATAAAATATTTATTAATAGAAAACTGCCCTATTGAACATATTTTTTGTTTGATATAAAGTTTAACAGTAAGAAAACTCGGAAAATAATCAGATTACTCAGCTTGCCATGACCAAATGGCTTTAGATAGGACATAATGATAATAAGAAACACATGTACGAACAGTAAAAATTAAAACAAAAAATATAAATAAAGTACTATACAGTATCAGCTGGATTGTCCACTGCTGAACACAGCCTCCACCATTAAGGAAAATGCCATAACCCACGCTTGGCAGACGTTTTGGGGATCGTAGTGTAAGATAGCAGTTCCTCAGAAAGCGCTGCAGCCCACACCGTTAATTTACCCATAATCACCTCTTACGACAGCCACGAAAAGAGATGGGAGAATTCTAGCCCAGCACCCTACGGTTAGACTACATGCAGCAGCGGCAATGTCAGTTGGTAGTTGCAGTCGGCAGCGTCGCTGGGAATCGAATCTTTACATGTTAATTGTGCTTACCGTTGGGCGTTTATGTCTCCAGCACATACCAGCTTGGAAGATGGAATTATTTAGTATACGATGTGTTTCTCTGGAAATGTTACAATTGCAAACAGTACGTCAAATTTAACAGTCAATTAATCTACGACATAATTCGTGATATTAATATACTTTAATAAATCAGCATATTAATCACATATATATATAATGGTCACATCGATGCGATGCATTCTCGGTGACGGACGTGTATCGCCGATGATTAAATCACAAATTGTAATTTGAGAATCGATTTGCCTATTCTATGGGCTCTCCAGAAATCATTACCATCGAATTTTTGGCGTTTATAAACTACGGCATCGCAACTATGGACGAAAATAGCTTCCTGCAGATCTGCAAGTCCCATTGACGTCTATGCAAGTCCACGTATAAGGAGTAGGATATTTGCAGTGTCAAGGCTCTTCTTTTTAAGACGCTCGGGAAAGCTGAACAGATGCCTGCACGACGTCGGCATGGAGGCGAAAGAAGTCTCCAGGACATCATCAGCTTAGTTTAAGTGACGGGCCCATTTAGTCCAGATCTATATTGTACCAAGGAGTTGGGCCGCTTGCCTTCAGTTCCGTAGGAGATCATCAATTGCGTAATTGCGTGATTGATTTGAAAGGTGAAACGGCCTAAACGGAGTAAGTTGGAGGTCTCTGTAAACACCATTAGTGTGCTGCGTGCTGAAATAATGTCATCGAGGAACATTATTTCAATAAGTAGTTCACCTGAGTCCATTAACATTAACGTATATCGCTGTAGTGAAAATAATGCGTCATTGTCGAGTTCGATTCCACTGCACTGCGTCGCACCCCGCGCTCCTGACGTTATGTGTCTCCACATCAACACTTGAACGCGCTTACGCTGCTGTCATTGCCGACCAACCCCGGATTTAACTGAACCGTAAGGATCCAGTCCGTAAGGCTCTGCCTTTGCGGCTTCCAGACAGCCAGTGTGATATAGACGGGTACACAAAAGTAAAGAGAAATAAGAAAACGAAGAACGCTTCTCAAGAAAGGAGTGATAGATCTACAGGCGGTAATCATCAGCTGCGCCTATAGTAGCGGTCAATTTTTCTCGCTTGTACTACATCACGCAAGTTGAAGATGGTGGTGGAGTGCATCGTGCTCAAAACTGACATGAATCTTAGGGTTTAACGATAGAAGCATCGAAATAACCTCTAAATTATTGTTGAGTTGGTAGAGTGCCGACTCGCGGATACAGAAATTCATGATAGCTGAATTTTGGCCAGTGTATCAAGTCTATCGCCAAGCACCAAACGGTGTGTTCCGGCAGCTGTCCTTCAGAGCCAGTAATTCTAGGTTAGCCTAAACTACTATATATTTATTTTATGGGCCTCTGTTATTTTTAATGCTAAGGTGCCTGAAATAAACAATTATTATTATTATAATCCTATTGCAACAGAGGTTTTCTGTGGGACACTGGCCGGCTTAGGGAAACATTTTCAAAACATCTTGGATTGGATCATTTATTCCATCAGTCCATATCATTTAAATATAATTAATGACTGAAGAAATTGAATGATCGTGTAATTGGACACCGATGATGTGATGCGCGTGAGTTGCGTGACAAACTTAGCTTTGATAATGATATCCAAATCTTTTATTTATGTGCAGGTCGTGGATATAAAGTACTGATATTGTTATAATTATCTACAGTACGTATTTCACGGTGTTAAAAAGTGATTCTAGTATAATTGAGTGTAGTTACAACAAGGATATTTTATTAGTTTACTGTGTTTTAGGTTACTTTTGAGCTCTCGATATTTCGGCACTGTTGCCAACGCCATGATCACGAGTAAACTGAAGTCTATGTGAGTGGATGGTAGGCACTAAGGGCAGACGAACCGGTCTACCCTCTTTCTAGTACGTTTTATAGGCAAGGCGATGCTATTATTGTAATTGTCACTCACACCACTATTTAAATTGATATCGTTAGTTTTGCATGTCAAAATTTAAATAGTGGTGTGAGTAGGGGAATTTTAGCTCGGTACCCTGCGCGGAAGGTTATTATATCTCAATATAATAATTACTGGATGAGATCTGGTAAGTTGAAAACTTACTTTGTAACTAATTAATAAAGTTTATGTATTAGAATACTCGAATAAGGTCCAGTTCTACTAACCTGAACTCATCTGTTGAATAAACACCATCTTTGCGTTTAACAGTCATCTTTTTAACCTATCCAAAGGTTCAAGCTACGAGTAATTAATAGGTTAGATTAAGTGGCAAGTAAGGTAGTTTATTCTATAGGTAAGTGCTATGATAATCGAAAATAAGTGGATTTTGTGTGGGATTTTCAAATACGGTGTTTGGGGGATATTAATTAATTCATTAATTATGTGAGCTCTAAATAGAGGCGTAAGAGCTTGAACAACTTTTCACCAAATCTCATTTAAAGAAAGGCCAACGAAAATTTCACTTCATCTTAAACAATCAAGAAACAAGATTACACATACCTACTTGAAGGTATTCCATGAATGAAAATGTTTGAATCTTTCCAAGCTAATACTAACCGTGGGATGCTCAAATGAGGAGCATACCATTATGTTTAATATTTTGTAATGTAATTCGCTTAGTAGGCGTTATTGCAAACTTAACAATATAAGGTTGCGTCATCATTTACAAGTTTAAAACCAATTGCAAAATTGGTCTTGTTTGTAGTACAACGCAAGTTGGACTATAGGTGTCGCTCCATCCCATTACGATGGTTGAAGAATGAGAGCAAGAATTACAGTTATGAGTCATTGTGTCATGTTAGCTCAATTGGTTAGAGCATACCCCGGCTAAAGGGGTGGATGGACGCGGGTTCGAATGCCGCACATGACTATAATTTTTTCTCTCATAAATTTGTAATTTTGTAAAGCATACCACTTCACACGTGGGGTAGTGTGTTGCTGTACATTGGGTGCACAACAGGGCTCTTTACCATTGCAATGCCCTGATTACCCAAAAGATACCAAGAGCATTTACCCAAAGAGGGCTGGAGTCAGGAAGGCCTTAAAACTGAAATCAAAAATGTCCTTGTCTTTTCTTCTATGTATGTTTAAGCGTATACACATTTTAAATAATGAAGTAGTGTTTGTCTTTATATTGCGTTGTTAACGTAGAACATAATTATACCGATCCCAAAAATAAATTACGAGTACTTACTTAATATTTTTAACATTCATGAAACATTGAAAATATCTACAAATCAAAGAAAGATAATGTAGTGACAATATCGTACACACCATAGGTTTGAAATGATTTTGCAACATTACGTTGCTGATGTATAACAAAACCGGAGGAATCAATCCGCCGTTGCCAGCTCGATCTTTGATTAACTTATGGCTAATTATTTATAAGATAAATTTGTTAGCAAGACGATCGTAAAATGCTATACATGTTAACCGACACTTTTATCATTCAGTTACAGTATATTATGATACAATAATAATAATAATAATATAATAATAATAATATTGTAAAAAAATTAAAATTATGTTATAAAATAAATTACGTGAATAATAATAATAAACATATTGATTGCTTTCCTTTAGTACTATTACATAGGTAACTATTAACATTTATAACAAACTAACTATAAGGAGGAAACAAAGCAAAGGGAGGTGGCTCAGCTTGTGCGACCCGAAATATACATTCCGGGTAGCGCTGATTTTCAGCCACCCCCGTTTCCTTAGGTTTTGTACGGAAACATTGTAATGGGGGCCACGTTAATTTCTTACACTTACTGAACATAAGTACATAAAAATTAAATTATTGCAGAACAAAATATATATATATATATAAAATTTACATATGAGCAACAAAAACAAATAAAAGTAACAATGCAGTGAGGTCTCTTATCTTGTGTGTGTTTGTGTGTGTGTGTGTGTGTGAGTAATGTATGTGTTGATTTTGCATATGAGTTAAGGCAGTCCTTTGTAGGGTTATAATATAAAATAGTTTTTTAAAGGCAAACATTTTTCATAGGCCTGTCTCAGATTTTCAGCAGCAAGTTGAGCTTTATATTTCATCTTGAAAGACTCTATACTTATTTTATTCCTAAGAGGAGGAGGTAAGTCATTCCATATACGTGCTGCTGCAAACCTGAAACACCCCCTGGAACGCGCTGAACTGTGAGCTGGTATTTTGATAAGGTTTGTCGTAGTGGAACGGGCACTTCTAGAAGTGATATCTTTTATCCATATTATTTTTTCAAATAAGTATTCAGGTTTTTTGGTGTAGATAACTTTTTTGACTGTGCATGCATATTGTAACTCTCTTTTTGCCTTTATGTTTAAAATACCATGTTTATTTAAATATAGGGTTATAAATTCTCTCTTTGGAACATGATAAGAGAACCGTATGCAAGCATTTTGCACTCGTTGAATTGCCTGTTCCAGGTTGTGATTTATCCTAGGACCATATATTAAGTTACAATAGAGTAAAGTATGAGAGGATGAGTGATTCTGTTAGACGGTGACGGAGCTTCTCATTGATGTAGGGCCTTATTTTGTAAAGAGTTTTAATTAAAAAAATGCTGTTCTTATTTTATTATTAATATGTTGTGTATATTTCTGTTCACCATCTAGAATAAGTCCTAAATTGCATACAGATTCTACCTCTTCTATATCAATATCATTTATCCTAATTTTTTTCTTTACATTCCAAGGCGTAATTACAAGTGAGTTAAGTTGCTCATTATACACGAGGCTGTGGGTTGCAGCACTTGCAGCCCGAGCCATAGGCGAGGGCGTAAATCAGCCGAGTGTATAATGAGCAAGTTGCTCACGAGTTTCATACGCGCTTTTTCAACACCCTTGCGAGGAAAAAAAATATTGCACAAATGCGATACAAACAACATACGAAAATTATGGAAAAAGCGCGCAAGTTTTTTTTACGCGCAGCAAATGTATGGTGGATCTTTGTTGTTACAAATCTGTATTACCCGGTTAAATTGAAAACCTAAACCTAACTGTAAATTATTTCCGAGTAAACTGAGTTACTCGCATATAATTTGCAGTTAGGTACTAACTTAACTTTGTAGCGATAAATCTATTACTCACTAGTGTATAATATTATTATGCACGAGGGTGTTATAGTTCGGTTTATGGCCCTAAGAAAGATATAATAAAGTTCACTTTACGAGCAAGGGTGTTGAAAATTTTCTGATTCTGAAACGGATCCTTAGTGTTATAAAATTGAAACAATTTCATGAAGAGTTATCTCACCATTGCTTGAGGCAAATATTCCCCGTGAGCATTTTTAATGTGAGAACGCGATCTGCTACAATAAGCAACTATGCCTCTCTCAAGATAATAGGATTAATCGCCTTCCTAGAAATAATAGTTGTTTAAAAAAATAGAGTATAATAATCCGGCTACTAAAGCCGGCGGTGAAGAATTGAACCATTGCCCTGCGGCAGTCTACGCAGCTATTATTGCTCGACTGCGACTGCCTCAAATTTAATACTGCAATTGAGTGGTCTTACATCTTCAAATTCTGCGGAGCGGTCGGTCGAGATAATTGCCTTACAAACGCGTAAGTACTCCACGCGTTGCGGGGATCTGTAGTTCACTTTCACTTAATCATCTCTGTGCTGATAAAACTTTTCAAAATGCTTAAAATATGACTATTTCATCGTATTTGTATTACGTCACAAAATCAGTAAAAAATTAGTATTGATCTATAGAAAGTAACATGATGACAGATTGTACTCAGAGCCTACAGACTGTATACAACACTACAACTACAACAATGAAAGCATTTAGACAACTTACAAGATATTGTTGACTCACACGCAGTCCAAATACTCCAGCCCATCAGTTGGCCGCGCGCCCAGCATGCTGCCAGCATTGCCCCGTTGTATTGCAATGCTTATTCGTTGAGCCAAATAGGTGCTAGCATTTTGATGGCATTTGCTACTAACTGCTCCGATAAGTTTAGGAAAATACGATGAGCTCCCGACCCCCACGACCCAATGTCTCCACACCGAACGGCTCAAATATAGAACCACTGCTGAGATTAGCATACTTGCGCCACTTGAGTTGCTCTGCTGAAGTAGCCGCGGCGCCAGCTTTTGATCACATCTTACTAATACCAACCACGTCGGTATCAGAAAGGTGTGATTAAAAGATCATAAGAACATTCCAATCATTGTGTGGGATGCAATGCGAGGGTATTGTTATTGGCATATAAGGTGCTCGGATAGTTGGAATTTATAGATGCCACGGTCTTTATTTGAGCGGTTTTTTAGATAGGTCAAAATTATTATCGTCTAAGTAATGCAATACCTCCATTGCCCCCAACAGAAGTGTGTGACGATTGTAATATTCATATTATAATAAATAGAATCGGTCAAGTGCGAGTCGGACTCGCGCACGAAAGGTTCCGTACCATTAGCTATACAACATTAGACTTCATATTTTAACCTTTTTTTGTTTTAACGTGCGCGAGTCCGACTCGCACTTGGCCAACTTTTTGTATTTGTTGTTATAGCGGCAACAAAAATGTATCATCTGTGAAAATTTCAGTTGTCTAGCTATCACCGTTCTTGAGATTGGTGACAGACGGACACACGGACGGCGAAGTCTCAGTAATAGGGTCCCGTTTTTACCCTCTGCGTACGGCACCCTTAAATGCAACAGTAATGTAATTTAACACAATTTTTCTGCAAAACTGGCTTAAAATCAAAATTATATTAACATCCAAAGACATCGGGCCCTCACATATAGTAATTTTTTTCAGTAACTTCAAATTATGTGCATAAGTGATGATGTGGTCGAATGTTGTTCAGGCTAACCTAGAATTACTGGCCTCAAGGACAGCTGCCGAAACACACCGTTAAATGCTTGGCGACAGATTTTCTACTTGAGGGTGGTAGCTAGCCAGGCGGGCATTCGCATAATACCCTTTCTATTAAAAATAATACATTATTAGTGTTATGTGAGTTCATTCAATGGTAATATTGTATAATTAACTATAAAGTAAACTTAAAGATAAAGTAAAAAGGGCACCATCTTGGAAGAACAAAGTACCTAAACACAAAACTAACTATATTATACAATACGTGAACAGTAGTTATGTAAAACTAAATAAATTAATAATACAAAACTCGTTAGCAGTAGAAAGTCTCGATGCGGCAGTAAGTTGAAGAAAAGAGGCCTCAGTAAAGCGTCCTCTACACGTAGACAGATTCGTCTCCAGATGTCATCGGCGGATGTGTCCGTCGACGTGTAGACGGGGTGATTTGCTCGTCTATGGTAGGTATTTAACGTCGGCAGATGCGTCCGCCACTAATCCGTTTGCTGTCGGTTTTTGTGGCACGGATCTAAGGGTTAAAAACAGAATTTCAGTGTGCAATTGTTAAAAATGTCATAAATATCGATATATAACAATTTGAAATATTTAACAATTACATAATTCATTGTAAATTTATAGTTCTGATGAATCTTTTATTTAAGATAAGAAGAATTAAAGAAGTTTAACGGAGTTAACACAAAATCTTAGTCATTAAATATCTTATTCATATACAGTAGAGACATCTGTACTGTACCTATATGATTTTAACACAGCCATACTGACTGTACTTCGTCCAGGATGTACGCAAGAACACTAGGTAAAGTTCACCACAAAACAATTATGATTAGTATAAAGTGATAGCAACATTTATGTAGGAAATATTGTGACCGAATATGGCAACTAACAATTATTTTTTTAAAGCTTTGACAAAATATCTGATCGAGTGGTTAAGGTTACCACAGAGAAAAATTGCTATCGCTTATCTGTAATATTTGAGGAAAGAGTGAATGAACATTAAAATGTTCGTTGAGTGAATGTGCATTCACTCAACGAAAGACTAACATAGTCTTAGATTTGTGGACTACAACGTGTAATGGGCATGTGGGTAGATTATCCCTTTACGTAGAGGGAGCGAACAATCTAAAACGCACAGTACTTATAAAACTTACTGTGCCTTTGGAAACAAACATATCTAAAGACCACACAATAAAAAGAAAAAAAATAATGACTTAAAAAATGAATTAACTCAAAACGGTTATGTAGTTAATTTATAGGTAGAAGTCGGAGCAAGGGGCATACCAGCGAAATAACTATATAACCTACTTAAAGACCTTGGCCTGTCAAGGACAACCGTAACTCCCATCCTAGAACGTGTATATAACGGGGCATTAGTAGGATCTTGCCAAAGTTGGTTAGACAGGGGTGGAGGCTCGAGCGGTGGAGCGGTCCATGGACGACATCGTATAGGGGCCCTTAACCCTGCTCCTTGGGATGCAAGTACCAGGCGCCTGTGACTTGGGCCTATTCCTCTGCAACGCTATGGAGCGCTCGCACGGTGAATCCATGGAATGCTAAGTAATTCTTCTCACTTGAAATTAGGTGGATGCATTGTGAAGGGAATATTTCCATACAAAATTGCTCTGAGTGTTTCCACACTGAGAAAAATGACTGTCATGATTCATGATAATTTTAAAGGAATTTTGAAATAAATATCCGTATTCCCAATAAAAACGGACCAAGAGTATTTAATTATAATTTGCATGTAAATCACAAGAATTTACCATGAATTGATGTTACGATAAATAATCAGGCAACAGCACAAGATTTCTTAGTGCTGAATACTCATTTTTTGTACTGACAAAACATGAGTATTAGACACGCGTCATAACAAAGTATCATGACGAACTCGGAATTATCCCTAACAGTAATGACAAAAAGTCGTGAAGGGAATCATACAAATTTAAGAATGAATGGTATAGTTTCATTAATGAAATGACAAATTATTGTGAAATTCATCAAAATAAGAATACATTTTCCTAACAACTTTACGGGAAAGTTTTGATATATTTTCGATATCATCATAGCAGTCTTAAAAGAGCTTTCTCGTTTATTATCGTGAACCTGTAATAACTTTTAATGCGTAATTCCTGGTGATTCTGCTGCACTAGACTGCCGAGTGTTGCCGATTGCTTCCGATGTCAATATATTTAGTATAATGTTAGCTGAATATCTTTCGGAACCGTCGGATTATTTCGTTTGCGCGATGCAGGATTTCATACATTCTGACGCATTTTGTATGGGAAAGAGCGTAAATAGCGTTAGCGCCATCTAGGTAGTTCAAAAGGAACCACCAGTTTGAACTCTTTTACATGAATATGGCTGAACAGATGTATCTTAATAAAATCAGTTCAATTAATATAGAATTACTCTATACCACAAAGAAGAAGATGAATCTCTGATGATGACTCATTGGTTGAACATTTGGCTAAAGCTAGAATGGGCAGAATTGATATTGGCTTCAACGTAACCTACATAACACAAAAGGAAATTAGGTTAGCTTAGAGACAATTTTTCTACTTGAAGGTGGTAGTCAGCCAGACGAGCATTCGCGTAATGCACTACAACATCTAGGGACGTCGTGCCGGTCACGAAAATTTAACATGACATTACTATCATTTTTTTTTCCCAACAGATAATTATTTCACAAATTATTTAGAACGTTACATCATAGTAAATTATTGTTAAAAACCCGTTAACTACTCATGATTCAATAACATTTTGTGGGTAGAAAATTATGTTTTTGTGTCATGCTCGGTCTTGATATTTTATTTTCGGTTTCGCACTAATTCTTGATTAATTGTCGTGCTACATTTTACTCACGACAAACTTGAAAATTTATAATGAAATTCCTGTTAAAAAGCAGGTATATCGTAATAATTTAATATTTAGTTACTTTATTTTTAAATGAAAGGCTGTCATGACTTCTGTTTGTTATCTGAATTGTAACTTGTAGTGATGGAACCAAAAGTATATCTGCCTTCAAGCTATTTCATCATACTCTTGATATTATTACAGACATCAGCATTATTAATTATTCTGCACGTCAATAAGTAATGAAGAACGGTAATCATTTTTCTCAGTGCAACGTTTAGTGTCTTTTTACTTGGAACTTTATTATATTATGTTCAGGAACATCACCGAATATGATATTGTTTCATGTCGATGATATATCCGTATGTATTTTGAAGCTACTTGGTATTACACGTCCGTATTATTTTAATTTTCATGCATTACGTGATACATTCAAACATAGCAGTGTTCTGAAAACACATCTAGATAATTATGTTAATACCCGATGTACAGAATTTTAATAGGGAGATACATAACCTCCATTGCCAATTTAGTAACAATTGGCAACAGTGTTTTTTTGTTTTTCTATTCTTGTACTGTATTGGTCTATTGGATATTATTTCACTTGAAACTTGTAGAATACTGAATCTTCAATAGTTAACAGTCAAATCGTGCGTTACTATCGTACTTTTTTAGGGACACTCAAGTCAAGCAGTGCTTTATATTGATCGCTTTATTGAATTAATCAGTGAATAACCAGGCTGGTATGTATTGAGTCAAAGAAATATTTTTTTACCATGTCATCAGTATCGTGACGTGTATTTGTAATTTGATCAAACAAATTGAATTCTGAGTGGATTGAAATAAATAAAACTAATAACTATAGGTCCTCGTAGGCAACCTTTGGCAAATATTTCAATTGTTGATAAGTGATGGCGAGGGTCTTGAGTGGAAACTGGCTCTCGAGGACAATATATCGCGAAGCACCAACTATTGTGTTCCAGCCGCTGTTTTCTAGAGCCCAGTACCTATTGTAGTTATTTCTCTTCAAGTGAAATTGTGGTAAAAGCTAGGCTATCAAAAGGAATAAAGATCCTTACATCCTGTCAATTGTTTGTCCATTTAGAGTAATTGTCACTGCACACTGATGTGGTTTACTGGGGTTTTGATTTTTGAGAGGAAAAATAGTAAAACTCAAAGTTACTCAGTATGAAAATATAAAAAAAATGTTATACGCGGGAATATTTATAAAAATAAAAAACCCGGTCAAGTGGGAGTCGGACTCACGCAGCGAGGGTTCCGTACAAACCTGTAAGTGGTATATAAGTAAAACTTACGGTATTTTTTTTGATAAATTAAATTCTGAACTTTTATAATTATTGGAAATATTTTTAATATAAGATATAACTTTTTTTATGCCTTTATTAAACAAAATACTATGAACTATATACAACACTACAGCTACTACAATAAAAGCACTTAGACAACCTACAAGTCATAGCAGACTCATAAGCAGTCCAAATGCTCCAGCCCACTCCCAGTTGGCAGCGTGCCCAGCATCCTGGCAGCATTGCCCCGTTGAATTGCAATGCTTATTCGTTGAGCCAAATATGTGCTAGCATTTTGATCACGCGTCGCATCGACCAAGCGCTCAGATAGGTTTTGGAAAATACGATGAGCTCCATGATATAACTAAAAATATTTGCTTTTCTCAATTTTTCTTAATTATTGTGCCTTATGAACAACCCAACAAACTTTTGAAATACGCACTCGATCCCCAAGATACAGGCTTAGTGCTTAGTTTGGGGCTCGCTGTCAATCTATTATACTCAATAAGAATTTTAATTATTGTAGAATCTAAGTTAACCATTGTATTTACTTATAATTATTTTTGGCAATAAATTATCTTATCTTTAATTATCATACCTTATCTGTGCTATAATAATAATATATAATAATAATATATAAGACGTTGAAATTTCAAGATTCTGAGTTCACGGGAAGTAGCCTGTAGGTTTTAATTCCCTTGCAAGTATCGAACATTTGAGGCTTAAACATACCTACTCGATCATAGGAACGGTCATTGAAGTTGAAGTGGTCATTGTAGTGAGCACACGGGATGTTCTGTGACTGGCGTGGTGAGCCGCTCGGCCAACTCAAGCCATATCTTATTCATACAATTAGAGGGTTCTACATCAGGCAGGTCGGCAACTGCACGTGAGGGTTTGTGTCTCGTCTTGTTCAAACTAAGCACACGAGTTGTAACGGAAGCATTTATAACTCGACTGTCTTGTGTTTTCTAAAATTAAGTAAAACTGCGGACAGACACGCAAATTGCTTGCGTCTTCGCACCTGCGCCTGCGGTGTCAGTCTGGCCAAGCATTTTTGTATTCTTATATTATTTAGCATGTAAAAAAAAGTATTGGGTATGTAACAGTATCATAATAATCTAGTTATTTGATACATATAATTTTTCTTTCAGAGAATACAGCGATATTGTATCAGTTAATAAAATGCCATGCGTCGCCCCAATCGTTATCCAGGTATCAAGCATTTTTTTTATCAAAACCTCTTTTTATTTTTCATATCTACCATATTTTATGATGTCACCAGCCCGTGAAACATCGGACAGAACCCAATGCTGAACTTTCGACAGTCTAGCTGTTGTACGGGTTATGCCCTCGACTACAAATCTCGAAATTCCGGGTTCGATTCCTGCTCAGAGCAAACGTTCATGGGTTATGTTGGTCTTGTGACTGGTATCATAAGTTATTACATCTAGCATTGTGTTAATATTGATCTAGGTTATAATCAGCTGTCCAGTGTAGGTACCCAAATAGTGAAGCAGGTATAGGTAAGTACTTATTTGAGTGCCTAATGCCTTATAAAACTACCGAATTTTATTAATTAGATAATTACGGTCAGGCACTTATAAGGAGTTATAACTTATAAGGAGGCAAGTTCTATGTTGTCTTTTAATGTAGCATATCTGGTGGAAGCAAAAATACATGGGGATTGGCTTGTCTAAATACTTTCCACCAATATCAACCGCCGGGCTTTTTTTTACCAGCACAAATGTTGCAGTTATTCTCGGACCGAATGGTCTAAAGTCTAATGCGTGAACATGCTAAAAGACCTGATGGTATGACCCTAGTTTCATAGAAGTTAGGGTGAGAGAGTAAAAAAGCTCTAAGTACACTCTGTCATCTTGTTACTTTCTATAGATCAATACAGATTTGCATTTCAACGGTCCATGGTAGATATTAGTTAAATAGATTTTTGACATATTGTTTATTTCTTGCTGTGGCTGACTGTACCTTATCAAAGTAGTAAGTAAGTACCCATACAAGTCATCGCTGCAGTGGACGTTGCCGAACCTAGTTGAATGGCGAGAAAAACTCCACTTAGTGCGACTCAAAAATTTTCGGAATAAAGAAACCCGCATACTTATAATGAGTAGATTCAGGCGTTATTTTGCGGAAATCCATATTTAATAATAACATATATTTTAAGAAAACATCAATTTAATACTTTAATAAAATACTTAATGAGTATACAAAATCATCTAGCGACAATCCCGCATAATTATCCTACTAAGCCGACGTGACGTCACAAACGCCATGCAGCCAAACCGGAAATATCGTGTATAGTATCGTAATTTTATTTTTCTTAAAATTCTTTCAAAATATTTGTTATTATTAAAGCCACATATTAATACGTGGCCGTTTTCGCGTAATCGTTCCCTAGAGATGTCCAAACTAAAATTTTCACCAGACATGTTTCGGCCCCATGTAATAGTAGCGAACCTTATGCCATCAACGAGGTTTAGCTGCACACTCCGGATTTCTACTGAGAAAACCAGTACCGGGATAACGAGAACTTTGACATTACAAATCATTGCTTTCACTACTCCACCAAAAACGCAGTCAAAAGATGCACATACTAATATTCCAATGCGCTTCAATCTTGCAGATATGGGTCGTGTTTACAATCTTAGTCACCATGGTGGGCCACGGAATGGTCATGGGCATCACGTCATCAATGATACCAGCACTACAGGCTCCTGATTCACGTATCAAAGTAGATTTGGAGCAAGTTTCTTGGCTATGTAAGTGATAGTGATATCAAGCAAATTTAATTAGGAAAAACCGGCCAATATATTCGAGTATATAAACCCGAGGGTTCCGAACTGAAATAGAATCCCCACACAAATTATATATTATAAATATTTTGTTTTATTTACGAGAGATTTTATGGTCTTTTCAGCTGCCTCGGTTGGTATCGGTAGTATGATAGTAGCTTTTGGATCTACTTATTTTATGGCAAAGTATGGAAGAAGAGGAGCTACATTTATTGGTTTACTGCCTGCAATCATTGGATCTCTTATATGCTACCTCTTTTACGACATAAATATCCTTATATTTGGAAGGTTTCTTAGCGGAGCAGGAATCGGAGTAAACCTTGTGGGAGCTATCACTATAGGGGAGTTTACTACCCCTAAATATAGAGGAGTGTTTCTCAACCTAAAATCTGCAGCTCTATACTTCGGGACTACAATAGTTCACACCCTAGGCAACTATTTCCATTGGAGAACTATCACAATAACTATTGCCATTCTGTATATTGTCACTTTCGTCATGACGTACACTTGGCCTGAGAGCCCAGCCTGGTTGGCCTCGCAGAAAAGGTATGATGAATGCACGAAATATTTCTATTTATTAAGAGGAAAATCAGAACAGTCTACTCGAGAATTAGTGGCTATGATAGAGGTTCAAAAAGAACGACCACTTGAAGTGGATAGAACTGTGCTAAAGGATATCGTACTTTTCCTTAAAAAATTCACCAAAAAGAATTTTCTTAAGCCTCTTGCGGTATATTTTTTTATTTCGATATTGTTGGAGACGTCTGGAAGACACGTATTTCCCGCATATGCTTCAAATATAATAAATGAATTGGATCCAAATCTCGCCAACGCATTCTACTACACCCTAGGTATTGACTTGTTGATGTGTACTAGTGCTGTCTTGTCTACTGTTTTCGTTAAAGTGATGAAGAGAAGAACTTTGCTGTTTTGGTCTGGAGCATCATCAGTTATCCTTCTTTTAGCAGTTTGTTTATATTATTACTTACAGAGTATGTCATTGGTGTCGAAAAAATATGACACCGTATCCATATTTTTATTTGGATTAAATTTTGGTGTTGTTAATTTAGGATGCACGCCCTTATGTCTTACTTTAATCGGCGAAATATTTCCTTTAGAGCACAGACCAACGGCGGTAGCTGTGGGGGGTTGGTTTCTGTCAATTTTTATGATTTTGACGTTAAAAGTAACGCCATTTATGATACATACCATAAAAATTTACGGGACGTTTTCAGTATACGGTATATCAATGGGGTTTTGTATGCTTGTTTTATATTTTACTTTACCTGAAACAAAAGATAAGACGTTACAAGAAATTGAAGATTATTTCAATCCTCGTCCAAATCAAAATGGGAAAAATGAAGAGGAACAGAGTAGTTTCATTATTGATGGTAGATGACAATATGTACCGTTTAAGCTAGCATTAGTAAGACGATAAAATAATGACGCCTAGTTTTCTATTGAGTCTTTAATTAAGCGTTTCCTATCTCTAAAATTAAATTTCACAAGGTATGTGTGAGGTATCGTTAAAGTTTTTTATTCGTTTGTCTTGTAATGTTATGTGTTATAATATTCGTTTGTATTATGTGTGGAATTTAAAATCGTTCAAATGTCCGCTGCGGCTTCTCAGGGAGGCACGCATCTTAGATATCCAATTTAAATAAGTGGCGCATAAATCAGCCTGTGTTTAAACGTATGGTTATGTTAGTTTTGTTAATTGCTATTGCTATTGCTTTTTTGCTTGCTCGCATAGACCTGCGACTTGAGAAAACCTTACAATAAAAAACCTAAAGCGGTCAAATTGCACAATCTTTGTGGCCAGTTGACATAATCTCCACGTGAAATGATCATGCTTTCAAATTGCTCGTACAGAATGTGGCAAGAGTTGTACATGGCACGTAGCACCGTCCTGTTGGAACCACATCTCGTTGGTGACAATATCATATAATTCATGCTAAGAGGTTAGTGATCAATGACTACAGCGATTGCTTTTGACGGCGATGGCCTGGCCAAAATGGTTTTTAAACAAATATAGACCGATGACGCCGCCAGATCAAAATCCACACCAAACAGAGACTTTTCAAGATGCAATGGACGCTCTTGGATCTCAAGTGGATTGGTGTGACCCAAATTCGTTATTTTGTTTAATGACGAACCAATTCATCCAGAAATGGGCCTCATCAAGTACTCAAGTATTTCAATTGTATAAAATATTAAATTGAAATACAATTATTTGATAGGTTAGAAAATTATGTACATTGAACTATTTATTAAACAATATTGAAATATGACTTAGTGTCTTATTTCTGAACATTACAATATTTAGGACTATTTAAATACAACTATATTATTATTATCGTCTTTTTTATGTTATTGTAACGGAACAAGCTCGAGGCCCACCTGTTGTTAAGCTGTATCCTCTGCCTATAACAGATGCATTTCGTAACAAGTCACGAATTGCACTGCGCCCGTCACCTTAAGACATAGTTGTTAAGTCTCATGTGCCTGTAATTTCACTGGCTCTCAAGGACTGCTGCCGTAATACACCGTTAGGTGCTTGGCGACAGAGTTTCTACTTGAGGGTGATTTATGACTATACTATTTGGCTTATTGTAGAAGATATGTAAAAGATGAAGACAGGAGTGAAGATGATAGATTTAGAATATATATGACGTAAATAAGTAAAAGATAAGTAAGGTCTCTTGATTCTTCGGAGGGTAAAATGTATAATTTAACAAAAAAAAAAAAAATTGGTTTATACGAAATAAAAAAAGCCTTTTTTTTCTTATGAAAACGCGTTCTATTTATACAATACAATACAATACAAAACTCTTTATTGTTTACCAAGCTAATTTACATTTTAGAGTAACTAACATACATTATTATATAAGCCCTTGGTTTATAGTAATGGATGTGCAAAATTATATCAATAATGATATTTTGTTGCAATAAGTTTGAGTTGAGTGTGAATATTATTTATGCTTGGATGTAAGTATGCAGACAGTAGAAACTACTTTCTACGTGTAAGATTATGTATTTAATCCTTTGTAGGCATATATAAAAGGTAGATAACAACACCTAATGCTTACTAACTACGAGTATAACATACACATTAGTTTGTTATCTCGAGTTGGGGTGGCGAATGATTTGCATATTCTATGTAATACTCTCGATGCATGTATTGAGTACTTTCAAAATTATATAATTTGTTTATATATTTAAAAGTAATTCTAATTACACTATTAAATTAGCATTAACCGTGTTTAAGTCTATTTATAATTAAGTGACTCCACTGATTGTAACTGAATGTTTTCGTTTTAACACCTAGAGTTAGTTATAGGTAGATAGAAACACTTTATTTTGCATACCATAAAAAACATTACAGAAAATTAACACACAAATTATGTATACAAAGGGCGGTCTTATTGCTGAAAGCAATTTCTTCCAGGCAACCGAACAGGGGCCCGATTCTCCTAGCTATTGAACAGCGTTAACGCAACTTCATTGCATGAAAATTGTAGTTTTTGACAGTATCCGTAGTCTGCACGCTGTTTAGGTTCGATCGCACGTCAGTGGCTTGCTATCAATAGTGGCAACATTTGCAAGCTATAGCACAGCCATACGATAACGACGCGATTGCTATACAACTGCGATATGGAGCTAGAATTAGCAGACTACCGAATTTGACATTCGATCGCAGAAGCATCGCAGTAGTGTGGCGTTTGGTCAATAGCTAAGAGAATTGGGGCCCTGAAAGGTATTACAAAAATTTGCCAGGTTGGCAGTTTTCTAGGTAAACATAACAATCATTCTCGAAGTACTATTTAAATTAAAAACCTATAATGAAATATAAACCTATAATAATCATTAAATGAAATTAAAAAAAACTTATGTACATTACAATATAAATAAATACTTATATACCTACATACATACATACACTTATATAAATATATACATATGAGTATCCAAATACTACTTACAAAGTAAATATAATTAACAATAACCAAGGAAATAGATAAGCTCAGAGTGGACAAGTAAAATACGTTGAGTCTATTTTTGAAAATGTATAGTGACTGAGATTTTCGAATCGACACTGGCATACTGTTCCATAGTCGAACTGCCTGCACTGAGAATGAACTGTCGTAGCAAGATGTACTGTGTGACGGAATTTAGAGTAGATTTTCTGATGACCTCAATGACAAGGCATGAGCCGATTCAAGAAATTCAAAGCGTTCCTTGAGATAGCGCGGAGAATTAGGATTAAACAATATAATATTGAAGATCTAGGAAAGAATATGAGTATTCCGGCGAAGGCGAATGGGAAGCCACTTCAGTTTATGACGAAATTTGGAAACGTGGTCATATACACATATTATAGTTGTAAGAGTAAAAACAGAAGAACAAACACGCAAAATATTATGAGTAGATGCAATTTAAATCATTTATTTCATTGAATAAATGTCACATAAGATCTTATACAACTGGTTTAGATACAATTTAATTAGTCTGCATGCAGACGTACACATTTTTATGTGGGTATGTACCCATAAAGTAAATATTAAACTACAAAATTCCTTACATTATTTAACTCTATAAAAACAATTGATAAGAAGCCAGTGAGTCGATCTTTAAAATTTGTTACCATCCAATATTTTGGTGTTGTTATGTATACAGATATAAACACATATAATAGTTTTTTTATAAATGTCCTCCTTAGCACGAGGTTTATTTAATAGGTTTGTTAACTTTGCTCTTTTTGACGTAAGATAATCACCACATTTCTTAATAAAATCAGGGTGTTATTAAGTGAGGAAACTAAATGTCTTTTACGAGTATGGGCAAACACGATAGACGAAGAATGTTATATATTTTAAAAACACATCGTTTTTGGATCATGATATGTTGACTGAGTAGTCCAATGTTGTGTGGGTTTCCCCGGATTCGTCCTTGTTTAGAGGGCGTCCGGGGGGCGTCCGGTAGGGGTTTTCAAATAGTGTCCTGTCAGGGTTTTACCGGGACACTTTTGTGTCAGGGGAATCCAGATTGATCGAAATAGAAGCAATTAAGTGAAACAAATCTGAGTTGAAAATTCATGCGTAAGCTACATCGCACAAGTTAACTCCGGCGCGGCGCTACAATATCTACAACAACAGGCCGGCCCCCATCACAAAGAACTGCCGCCGCCGACTCCGATCATTCACTAGTTCACCCAAATGTTCGGGTTTTTGAAGATTTTGTACGGCATCGGTGGTTTAGGTGATGGCAGCCCTATGCTCAACAAATATCGTTTTATAAATTTTATGGTAAGGACTATGATTCTAATAATAAAGTAAACATGGTTCAATGACTCCCTAGATAACCTACAACATGCAATATATTTTGTAAAACATGAAAAACTTAGGTCTTTCATTGTGTCAAAATTCAAAACGACGACAAAAAAAAATGTAGTTGAATTAGTATTAATGAAAGTAGGTATTAGAAAATAGATGGTAGGCAATTCAAACAGGAATGCCTAACCCCTGCTCATGAGACCTAGCTGATTTAATGGAGTTTGCTGTTGTCGACGATGAACACTATTTTAGGCGAGTGAACGATCTCGTTAGAAGTCTTTATCGCTAAAAAAAGAGTTTTTTTTAATGCAATGTGAGGTCGATGTCACATTAGCATGGTACCGACTTCCACAAGCTATTTCATAGTGTTCAGTGTTGGAAGTCAGTTCTATTTTAAAAAAAATTTTTTTGCTCTTATGCTGCTCATCTCTGGCGTGTATGCTTCCTTAACGTGTCCTCCCAAACCCGTGCATGCTCAATAGTAAACGCAGAAGTCCTCCATTCAATTGATGACCGCAGCGGACGTAGCTTAACCTAGTTGATCGGTTAAAAACGAGGGATTAAGAACAAATGACAATAAAGTACTTATTCATATATTTATAGAATTTATTTCATCATCAGAGCAGTCCCTTATATAATACATTTTCATTAAAAACCTAGCCTATGCTGTAACAACATCAGAGTAATCTTTTTTGTATTTAGTAGATTTTTAAAGAGACTACGAACACGTACAACTATAAATTCAGACAACTTCAATATAACGCATTCAAAAACCTTATCTCTCATACACTTATTCACGTAAATATAAATAATGATATATTTTTCTCTAACTATGTCTATAAAACCATCTTAACTGTTACTTCCTCATCTACATCCACATCCACCCTTTTTCTAAAGCTTCCATGATTGAAATAGACTTCTATCTCTTGCAAAGTTCTGTCTTTGGTCTCTGGTAGAGTGAAATAAAGAATCACCAATGCAATGAACATAAAACTGCCAAAAATAGCAAAGGTGCCGTATACTTCGAATCGGACTAATAAATGAGGGGTCACTTGAAGTCCGACCATAAGTATAAGAGACATAAGGACCCCAGATACTGATGCTCCTGCCCCTCTGTGTGCTAAGGGGTACAATTCTCCCAAAAAAGCTAAGGGTATGGGTGCACACCCTAGATTAGCCAAGATAAAGTAAAAAACAAATAATGCTAATGGTATCTTTGTGTCTTTTGGGAATACACCTATGGAAGCTAAATATATGTAAGAACAAACTGTTACTAAAATAAAGACAGCAGCGAATCCTGTGGAGAATAAAAGAGTACGTCTATTCAACATTCTACTTAAGAATGACGAGAATAAGGTACTGAAGACTATGATCAAATCGATGCTTAACGTGAAGTAGAAAGATTGAGTCTTGCTGCCTGAGATTTCCCCTATTATTTGTAAAGCATAAGCAGGAAAAATGTGCCGTCCAGACACTTCTAATAAAGTCATTGATACAAAGATAATCAAACACGGCTTATAGAAATCTTTTTTGATAAATTTTCTAAGGAAGTCTATTGTTTTTTCTGTAAACGTCAAATTTTTTGGTGAATTCTTTGCGCGCTCCATCTGTGCTCTTATTAACTCTTCCAGCTCTTTCAACGTAGTTTCGTTTTTTCCTCTCAGCCAGTAGAAAGCAGCTTCAGATTTCAAATATCGTTGTTTTTCTGCTAGCCAAGAAGGACTTTCTGGCCACGTCAACATTATCAAGAGTGCTATAATATGGGGAAAAGTGGCACATAAGGCCACTGTTCTCCAAGTGAAAAAGTTCCCCAAAATATGGACAGTCATTCCTCCTATACACACTGCTGTTGTTTTAAGGCTCAAAAACATGCCCCTGTATTTTGGACTTGTATATTCTCCTATAGCAATTGCTCCTGAAGAAACTGTAGCTGCAGCAGTGAAGCCTCCTAGAATTCGGCCAATCATGAGTATAGAGATGTTGGATGTGTAGAAGATGAGAAGCCAGCCAATAAGTCCAGGTATCACGACGAGCAAATGTGCTAGTTTTCGTCCAAACACATCCATGAGGATAGATGAGACGAGGAAACCAGGTATACCTGCCAAACCGATTGATGATGCTAAAAATAAAAAAGATTTCAATCAAAATAAGTAGAGTTACCTACTTCATAATAGCAAAATGTATACAGATTAGTGTCGGGTATTTTGAGAATGTTCGTATGGCCACACCCTTAAGTGAAAGTCTGTCGCATGGATCTTAACGATGTACTCCGTCACCTGTTGAGTATATTTGACCACATCATCACTCATCAAGAAGTTAAATAGTGATCTAATTTATTTATTTCAATAACCAGTTTATTTTTGTCATGTTTATTCAATTACATTTACAGCAACGCCAAGGCATGCAACTAGTCAAAAATTTTAGGAATTACTATTTTATTACATAAGTATGCATACAGTCAATTTATCAAGTGACGTATTGTATAAAATTAATAATGTCATGTTTTAAATATCATAATTTAGATATAATACGATTATTCAAACATATAATAAGAAACATCCCCAATCTTATTTTAATAATGTAAAGATCTGTTTGTTGAGCAACCACGGCATTGAGCAGAGAAATTGGTGGGGGCAAACTGTGAGATGTGGGTACGCGCCATGGGTGTAATTTATAGGCTAACCTAGCAACTTACTATAACCTAATCAAATTGCCGCTACAATGCCGTTCACCCCTATACACAGTAATGTTTCCACACTCATGCTTCGGGCTAGGATATCTGTCACTATGAGGTTTTTTGCTGATATTAGGCAAGCCTTTTGACTTCTGTTCGTAAGTGATGATGCGATAGAAGAGGGTAAACTAACTAGGCCGAAAAAAGGAAATCTGTTTATTGTAAGACGCCATAATTCTCAAAGCGACATATTGTTATGAGTTGAATGAATTCCCATCAATCCAGGGTTGTTGCATTGTTTTTTGGTCTTAACCAAGAATGTAAAGTGGCTCTTAAGCAAGAATGTGTGATCAAATCTGCCTTTCAGAGCTGTCATTAGATATTGGCGACAGATTTTCTAGTTCAGGGTAGATAGCCAAGAGAACAGTCGCAATAATGACTTTAACCCAAGCCTTATGAGTTTAAACCCAAGCCAGTGACAGGAATCGAGTCACGGACACCTGCATGGCAAGCACATACCGCCACCGGAATTTTATTGCTTTCGATCCTTAAGTGTAGGTAACTCCTACATTGAATACTTACAAAGCCACGACGCTGTATTGAGATCAGCCTTGATGGGAGACTCAGGATCCGTGACCGCTGGCAGCAACACGCTGGCGTAGGCCAGTAGCATACCCTGACCCAGCATGTTGATCAAAATGGCAGAGACAGTCCATGACTACAACAACAAATAAAGCATTATATTTTTATGATAAAGAGACGTCTTTGAAGTTATTGATGTACTTTTTAAATGCTATTTTTTAAAGCTGGTGTATTGAGTCAGCTTTTGACTACTATCTCACATAATGGTAAGTAATGATTTCAAGGATGTTAATCAGGCTTAAGATTAATGTCAAGCGCTGTTGGGTCTTGGCGACAGATTTATGCTTATGGGTGGTCAGATGGTTAGCCAGGCCAAAGTACTTTACTATGATGCCGTGAAACTCAAACCCCCATTGGAGTCTATAGCTATTGCCAGGCCATTACTGCTTTATAACAACTGCTTTAATGCTAGGAGCCTGTTTTCTACTCGAAATATTAGGTTAGTACTTTTAAGTAGATGGAGCTATGCCTAGCCATAGTTTAGAAAATTAATATCTAGAAAAACATCTGAAAATTTATTTAGTGACGTTCCACGTAATTTTTCTGTTAATCCGACGTGACGTTATAAACGCCACGTAGTCAAACCGGAAGAATTGTTGACGTTATTCACTTCTAGAAGAAAAAAAATGGCATGTTAAGCAAAACTCACATTGACATGATAAATTAAACGAGCCGAATGATAAATGATTAGAACACATTATTTTGTATAAGTATAAAGTAAATATTACGTTACGTTTTACAAAATTCGAGCATGTACAAGATGCGCATAGTGAGGCCAAGCTTAAGTTTTAAACTTGGGAACAACAGATCAACACGGGTATTATAGGAGCTGATGAGTGTCTCGTAAGAATGTATAAAAGAAGTGGTGCCAAAATAAATAAGATCAGATCAATATAGACATGATTGTGAATCAAAGAGCTACGAAAGGTTTTGATTAATTTTATAAAAATCAATAGGAACGTTGAACTATGGTTGACCACCTGGCGTCCCGATTTGTGTCAAAAGGAAAAATTAACCATGGGAAACCACAAACATGGTCATAGAACATTTCAAGGTGTATTCTATGCTGGATTCGTCCACTATAATAATTGTTTCTAAAACCCGGACGGCGAGAGGAGCCACAGCTTCTATTTTAAACAAAAAGGTAAGAATGAAAACCAGTAAAGTCAAATCATAGAACATATAATATTGGTTAAATAACAAATCTGCCGGTCATGACGGGCTCAGTATTGAACACTTGAAACACGCAGGTATTCACAATTAAGTAATTTTGAATATTACAAAAGTCACAATAGTAAAAATGTATAAAACAAAAATACCGAATATATTAATATTAGAATATTTAAGCATTCGCTACCAACGAAATCAACAATGTCAAATGGTTCAACACTACTTCTATATCGTGCAGGTTAGAGTGTGGGTTAACTTAAGCAAAGTGACTGTATAAAACTTCAGCAAGATTTGGATAGGCTAAACAGATACTACAATGATAACAAAATCACAATTAATATAAAAAAATGTATGTTTATGTCTTTCACAAGAAAGAAAATTCCAATAGCTTTTCAGTATAATATAAATGACACAAGCATTCAAAAAACTGAATTAGTTAGAGACTTAGGCATCCTTTGAGATTATAAATTGTTATTTAATGAACATATTTCTGACATAATCAGTAGATCATACAGAAGGTTTCATTTTAAGATCAAATAAACCATTTTCCGATATCAAAACTAAAAAATATTGTATTTTGAATTATGTCAGGAGTATCCTTGAGTATTGCAGGAATGTTTGGTCTCCACAATACATAACTTATGTACATGATATCGAAAAAATTCAAAGCAAATTTATAAATCGTTAAGATTTCCATATACGGCATAGAAGCAGTAATTATGAAGACTTGTAAATTTCATAATGTATTGACCCTGAAAGACAGACGTACATTGTTAGAAATGCTATTTCTTCATAAAGTATGCCACGGCGACATTGACAGCACAGTAGCCCTAGCACGAATAACTTGCGAGAACGTAAACGTTACGTTAACGTATCGAAATGTCACCATTTTGTATAGGATTTGATCAGCGCCCCTACAGTGCGTAAAAGGAACCAAATTTTGGCAGATTGAAAGGTTTTGACATTTAACGCGTCGAGATATTAACGTGAACGTTTCGTCACGTAAAATGTTTTGTATGAAATCGTGAGCACGAACCTAATTTTAACGTAAACTCGAAGGCTGGCTATTGAGAGTTTGTCAAAAATCTACGAATGTTTGTCATTGAGAAGTTTTCATTGAGATGGTTGACGTAACGTTTTGAATTTGCAATAACAACATCGAAATTTTATGTTTTTAATGTGTTTTTTCATTCATATTTCAACTATGAAAAGAGTTACAAACGTGGCAGCATGATTACAAGTTGAAATGTACCATTTCGTTTATCAGAAACAAAGTAAGTGTTAATTAATTTATGGCACTGGAGGGAAGTGATGCTAATGTACGAATGGCCCAAAACAGGACATTTTCTAAAACTCTGCATCAAACAGCCTCTAAATTCCACCGTTCCAGCCACGGATTTAGGAAGGGAGGGGATATGCCGAGGAGGCGTGACACGTGTCGCAGCAACGAGTTCCAGAGAACTTGTTAGTTAAAATCGTAAATATCGGCACGCCAGTCGCACTTTGTCCACGGTCGTGCAAACATCGTGTAATTACCACCAAATGCCAAGTTGTGCTGTCATTACGTGCAAGAACAAAAGTGACAAGGTGAACTATAGCATAAATGGAACATCATTTGACATGTAAATACAAGAATTCACATGTTATTATTTAAAATCCATCATAATTCCAAACGAAGTTAACAGAGCCGTTGAAAATGTTCCAAAGGTGACAAAAGTATAGCATATTCATTATCGAAATCCATTGCTCCTAATGTTATAAAATTGTTTACGACTCAACAAGCAAATGCCGCAATGTAGAATTGCGTTAACGATATTCTGAAAGCGCGCATCGTCGCGTAGTACGGCCGCTGCTATCGGCCGAGAGTTAGTGATGTGGTCGATACATTATAGAAATACTTATATCAATCAATACTTTAACGAGCCTGCTAAATGTTGTTAATAAACTTAAAAGCAATATTGCAAACGTTATTTGGTAAGAGACTACTTATAATAATTGACTGTTGTATAGTGGAAGATATTTTTAAAACAGAACATACATTTTCTGTCAGTCTCCCAAAAGATCCAAATATTAAGGAAAAATGGATTGAAGCGACAGGCAGGGGATCTACCTGGCTACCATTTAAAAATAGCAGAATATGTTCAGCCCATTTTAGGGAAGAGATGTTTCAACCCTTGAATAAAAGTGGCAGACTTTTTGATTGAGCAGTCCCAAAAATAAAAGTTTTTCATATATTTTCGGTACATACCTTTTATTTTTTATACGAAAAATGCATGATATGAAATATAAAATGTATTACCTTTGTTAGTATAGTCCACCCACTAATGCTTGGCACCACCAGCGGTATGCGAGCGGTAAGGAGGGCAATCGAGAACTTCTTGAAATCTGGTGACGAAATCTTATCTGCAAGATAATATTTACTGCGTCTAGCGCAGCGCGTCGCTTACCCTCCTTGCCGATCGCATACTGCAGGTAGTGACTATAGTACGCCGACTACAGTTACTGCGTTTTCAATTGCATTCATAACTTTTAGGAATCGGAGAAAGTCGACTCAAAGGCATCTTGTTCTTTGGAGCTACATAATCCCCAAGAATGCGAATTGCCCCGAAACCACGACTGCTTTGACAGAAGTACGTGTGAAATTAATTTAAAAAATATAAAAACATAAAGTTACATACATACTATGTGTTGTCAAGTATCATTTATCCAATAAATAATAACCTAAAACGGTTCAAACCAAGTGCAAGCTGTTTTATTTTATATTCAATTATTTTTCATATTATTTACTTACATTTTCATAAAATTTTAGGTGACATGAAAATAAATAAAACATGAATTTTGAATATATGTAGCATGAAATGTTATTTTATACTCAATTACTTATTCAGTTAAACTATGTAGTTTTTATTTCGATACCACTTTACCGATAGTATCAAGCCCTAGCGTACGTGTAAATGTATGCATGTAGGGGTAATTTTTATTGTTACTGTGATGTCCGAGCGCTTTGCTTTGATTGATTGATTTGTCAGTGTGCATTGTAATTAGTTGGTGTAAGTAGCTAATGGGAGCCCTGCGTTCAGTGCATTACTTTAAGAGTTTATTGTTTCATTTGTAGGCGTGAAGCGCAGTGGGGATAGATAATTGAAAAACTGCGACATGCGGATCAGTAGAATAAATGCCTCGCGCCATATCCCCTCCCTTCCTAAATCCGTGGTTCCAGCCCACATTTACACCAACTTCGCTCTTTGGATATGTCTCGCGGCGCTGCAATGTTGTTATGAAAGTCTTCATTGTGCATGGTCAAATCGAAAACAATAAAGCTCTCAGCAGATCGCCCATCATTTAGATCAACTAAGGCTGTCAACAAATGCACCAGAAGAAGGCAGCGATACTAAAGGAATACCAACGGCTCGTCAGACTAACTACCTATACGAACTCTGAGGTGATGACCATGCTCAAGCCAACAGTCTAACCACTACGAAGAGAAGATTTTAATATGAAATGCAGAAGCTGTGATATTGGACTTTAGGTTCTTAATAAAAGTAAACGAAGTACATTTGTGCGTTTTATTTATTGGTATATCGAAAAGTTCTTGGCTTATGAGTTTAAGGATTATTCAATATCCTCTTGTTGGATGACGTGAAAGGCGACTAAGATTAGGATACGTGACGCTCGCCACTACTCAGATCGGTGTGAATCGGGTGTTGCTACGCATTGGGCGTACAACAGTGCTGATGAAATGGATCAGTGTGCGCTCTTAATGGTTGGCGCACACTGTTCCATCCGACGCCATTCGCTTTAACCTTCAGTATTTTTCGTATGGTAGGTACTCCTGCAACGCGCATATAACTATTCAACGCTTCGACTAGGAAGACGGTCGCTATATACAGCTATCTTAACACTAGCATCCGTGAGTAGGTCAATATAGGTACCACAACCTCATCTACAAATTGCAGTGCTGTGTGATTAAAGATTAGCCAGTGAAATTACCTACAGACACATGTATAAAAGACTATTGGGTGGCGAACTCATAGTAGAAGTATTTTGCTTCCCCCTCTGATCGTGCTATGGGCCTGGGTTTACCTGATATCACGCTCTTTTTGCCACACTATTACTTAAAAATACAGAAAAGGAGATGGATAAAAAACAAAGCTACACCAACAGTAGTAATTACTTTATTTTTGGCAAAGTAATAACACACACAAAATTATAATCCAACCATAAGCTGACTCATACAAAATAAACACGTATTGGTCCTAAAATTATTATAATTTCAAAACAACACTATCAATCCTGTTGCAAGTCACAGCATTCCCGATTTTTTGTAACGGTGCATTCATGGAATGCCAAGTGAGTAGGGGAGAATTGGGGGTTCTGCATCTGCATCGCTCTCGCTTCGCTCGAGCTCGCGATGCATGACCCCCAATTCTCTCCGTTATATAGATCACAACTGGCATTCTTCTTGATATCAATGGGCTAAGTTCGGATCGAGCTGTTTGCACAATCGTCCATCCTTATTGTAACTTTACAAGATTTAAGGATTCTAAGAGTGCTTATGCATTAGGCACCCCTAGTTATTTTTAATCCGAACGGTTATTTTTTAAAATTAAATAGGATAGGATTTTATTAAAAAGATAGGTAATTTTAAAAACATTTATTTTCTACATTCCATTTCTGAAGACAAATTACATTTCTTAGAGCACAGTATGAAGTATGATATACACAACAATAAACATCGGAACATGAAATATACTTTCTATACAAACTTAGTAAACTAGGGCAACCATAATCCTCTAGATCGAAAATACACTTACTAATTCCGTCATACATTATATTATCTTGTTCTAATATTTTCCTTAGCCATCTAACTTTTTCTGAACCTTTGACATATATTTTACAGTTCCTTAAAATTTCTGCAATATAAATCTTATGATAATTATACGGTATAAGTCCTTCTTTCCAATAAATGTGTCTATTTCTTTCAATCCAGCATACTTGTCTTTTTTCTGTTTTTGTTAAGTCATAAAACGGGAAGGGTGGCTTAAATACAAGATTTATTATTTGTTTATCAAATTGTAGTGCTATTTCTTTTACAATGAATTCATTAGAATCAGTTTTGAAACCTTGTACGTCTACAATTGCATTCATGTTAGTTTACGTACAATATTACTTAGTGGTTTGTATTCAACAAGCCGGTCGTTCACAATAAGGCAATAGGCTGCTGTATTATTTGGAATTTCTTGGGCACTTTCAATTTCTAAACGTACATCCACTGGTCCTGATTTTAAATTTTCATTTTGTCGTGAACAGTCTATTATAAACAAAGGAGCTTTCTCTTTAAATTCGTTAATGTTTAACAACGGATCAGCTGGGAGGTTGTAATAAGACTGACGGAATTTGGCATATAATTCGTATAATATATTATACTTATTTTCATCGAACTTTATGTTTAGTGAATCATAAGGATAATATTGGGAATTTAAAAATAATGTAACGTTAGTCAAATTACAGTGATCAAATGTAGAACTATCTTTAGTTTTGTTATTTTTTCTATTAGTTTGTAAACCAAATATAACATATCGAGGCTTTTCTAATTGAGAAGCCGTTTTTACAGACCATGAATGCTTTGTGGTTCTTGGCAACAAAGGATATTCATATAAGTCCCAATTTCTAAAAGCCATTTGTATAGGTTTATCTTTTTCTAGAAATTTAAGTAATGAAAGCCTTTCTCGGTCAGAAACTTTCACATGTGGTACGCGCCATTGAACTCTCAGTATATCTATTTCAATACTGTCATCTTTATCAATAATAACACTGTTATAGTTAGTGCTGCTTCTATTAAGTACCAGTTCATGTTTGCAGTTTAAAATTATTCTATTATAATCTTCAGCAAACCCTAACATTTTATTAAGTGGTATAACAACACTAAAGAAATCATCTTTGGAATTTTGACCATTTATATTCCAACCCCATACAGCAGCAACTTTGCTCTCACCGTAATTCATAGAAATATATGATTTTATAGTAGAAGAAATTCCAGAGTTCCTGATACGATCTATTTCTACGCCATTTATTTCATATCGAATGTCTTGAAACAGATATGATATTGGATTATTAGTAAAATTGACAGGTTTTTTAGTAGGATGGCCTGCAGCATCTTTTCCAGTTACCGTAGCACGTCCTTCGATGTAAATAGAGCTGGCAGATGGTAGTACATATATGTCTTGTTGTTGGATAGATATGCGTATTTCATCATTGGCTTTAAAACTGTTATTGTATGGATTATATGTATGTATTTCGTAACTCTCAATAGAGTTGTCGAAATGTGGTGAATTATCAATATCGAGAATATTCATATTTTGAAACCCAGAGCTCGTAAAAAATCTTTATTCTTTTTTGTTATTTTTTTTACTTTGGGATTTCTGATACGTCTATGCCTTTTGAAAGCATAGCTGATAATACCGTTTTTTAATTTTGGTTTTGGTGATATAATATTATATTTTTTTGTGTTTTGACCAAATACAATCATTTCTGCTTGCGTAGATGAAGGCTCATCTGAATTTCTTCTGCACCGAAATCAATGAGATTGCCTTCTTGATCAACAACTTTTACTGTAATTGATGATATGTTGTTGTCTTTTACGGGAAAATATATAATATTTTTAGGTTTTTCAATAAACCGAAAGCTTGGAGGAACGTTTGGTACAAATTCATAAATAATGTGGGAAGATAAACCATTAATGTACGAGCCGTGTATTAAATCACATTCGATCCTTATGACTGTTGTTGGAAGAATGTTCACTGGATTCTCTGATACATGCCATTTATTAGCTTCTAGTATTTCTTTTCGAAAACCTAACATGTTTCCCATACTATTTATTACTTGGAAATTAACAGGTTTTGTGCAAAAAAGAGAACATTTTGCAGTATTTGAATTGGATTCAATATTGAGTTCACAGTCATCCAATTTGCTATTTAAATAGTCGGCAATGTCTTGTAAATCATAATTTCCATTTGGAATTTTTAATCTTTTATTTTTTTCACCGTAACTAAATATATTGTTAACATCTGATATATTTGGTATAACATTGAAAACAGAGAAATATAATAATCCGCACTCATAGCTATGATTTAAAGATAGAGGTGGATGAAAAGTGGTTTCTAATATAGATTTCTTTCCAGAAAAACTTAATGAGATAGACATAGTCGTAGACTGTTCTACAATTTATACTAAACTGGAGAAAACATAAAACACATCCACTATTTATTTGTTTGTATTACACCAAAACTGTTCTAAAAATTTAAGGCATAAATGACCGCAGTTATACGTATTATTTTTTTGATGATTATTATAGTTATATAGAATGTTTCCCTTCATCATATATTTTATAAATTCCTTAGGCGGCCTCAAGTTCCCATAGCTATCAAAATATTCAATGTAATCGTCAATTTTCACATAGGCTACCCAATGAGTTCCAGGATTTATTGAGCTATCTAAATTGACGACACCACACTCAATAGGATATGGTCTTTTAGGTAAATTATCTCTCATAAAAACACCTCTAAAGTAAGGAATATTATTACAATATTTCAATAAATCTATATTTGTAAGAGCCCGACTAGGCAACCGTTGATTTAGTTTTTTTTTTTTTTAGATAAGTATAATCCAAAACCTTTTTTATATGGTTTAATGCATAGCCCTTTGCCTATAGTTAAACCTTCCAATTTATCATGATGTCTCTTTAACTCCGAAAGACGTTTTTTTGCAGCTTTGTATTCGTTGTACGTTTTAAGGATTCCGGATACTCCACCAGCCAGACTTCCAGCAGCTGATAATCCCGCAAAAATAGGTATTAAAGGAAGAACACCTCCTGATTTTGGTAAAGGAATAATTCGTGGTAGTTTAATAGGTAAATCTTTCGTTAAATCTTTTGCTGCAGCAAATGCCAGTTCTATTGCCATTTTTTTACATTTTGGTTTCATTTTACGAATCTGCTTTTTAGTGTGAGATACAATGCTTTTAAAATTCTTTTTCATTCCAGAACCAGAAGCAACTTTGGCCAACATTGCTTTATTAACCAATGAAGCTTTTTCTCCGGGACTAGCATTAGCAGAAGTAGTCCGTGTCTTCGCCATTTTTAGTAAAATTATATCTGCCTTACGCCGTTTATGTAAATTAGATGAATTATTGTAGGCTATATCGTGTTGTTTGCAATATTCGTCCAGCTGATTGATGCCTTTATCCCCACGAGCCAGTCTTTCTTTTAAGCGAGTTCCTGGTCCACAGAAATTATATCCTGGTAGATGAAGTTCAAATGGCAATTTGTTGATTAATCTATTCAGAAGACTATCTTCCGTCATAACCAGATGGAGACTGAATTACAATTATGTATAATCAATCTTTATAAAACATTCGTTTTGTTAATCCAACTGTTTTCACTGGAAGGGAACCCGAGCCATTTAACGTAACACCTTTTAGCTTTTTTTTTCAAAACTTTTTCGACAAGATAAACATCAGGGTGCTGAGTTTTTTGTAGTTCTTGTATATAAAATGCACCTAGTATTGGACGATGCCTCATGTCCGCTAATAAATAAGTTATTGGGTCAGTGTTTTGCACTTTGATGATTTTGAAAATTTCTGTTGACCAATTCGGCGTATACCCTTTTTCAAATGTGCCTTTATATTTACTTATGCGCACATAATCATTGGCATTCAATTTCTTTCTATATTTTTCTTTAGGGATAGAGGTAAGATTCTTTTTGAACCTCTCCAGTAATATATCTTTATTTTTTTGTTTTACTTGTGCTGGAGACATACCAATTGTTCTATGAATGGTATTGTTGTATATGTCAATCACTTTATTAAGAACTTCGTCATACCATATATAGTTTCCTCTGAAACTGAATTCTTTGTAGAGCTTATTTTTCAATGTTCGGATTAATCTTTCTACAATAGATGCTTTTTTAGTAGAGTAAGTGGAGTAGTGATTTATTTTATAACTATCCACAATTTTTTTGAATTTGTCATTATAGAACTCATTGCCTCTGTCCGTTTGTAGGTGTTTAGGCACTCGTCCTTTATGTAATAAAGATTGAAAAGCTCGAGTGACAACTTCTTTTTTTTTACTTTTCAGTGGATATGCCCATGCGTACTTTGAAAAAGTATCGATAACGGCTAAAATAAAATTATGACCACCGTTAAATTTAGAAACAGCTTGCATATCTATTAAATCAGCTTGCCAAAGGTCATCAATATCTTTCATCACAACATGTCTTCGAGGAAAATTTACCCTTGCATATTTATGAATCTCATTTACCACACTTTTTTTGCTCATGTTTATTATAATGTTTAAATATTACTTCTAATTTATTAACTCGATTATTTAATTCAATAAGCAAGTTTGTGTTAGATGAAATTTTATTCAAAATATTAATGAGAGATTTATCAACATATTCTTTGGTTGCGCTGTCATTCAGATCAATTGGATGTTCCAAATTTTTAAGGATCTTATTTTGGGCGTTTAAATTTCCATCACTAGATTGTTTTATAGAACATTCGCTTTGGATTATATAATCTTTTTTCTGTTTTTTATATAGGTGATGGCCGAATTTGTTGACATTCATGTTTGAATGATTCTTAAAGACTAAACAAATATTCGCAACGCTTAGTCATTTTATTCTTTAATTATACCAGCTTCTTTTAACTCTTCTATGATTGAAATAATTTCATTGTCATGATTACTGTTACCAGCATCTCTAGATGCCACCAAAAGCATAAGTCTTTCAATTAATTCATTAGGATCGTCCCAATAAATAAAATCTGTATTTGATTTATAGGTTTTTTTAAAACTTGGGGATTTAACTCCAGTTCCACGCTTGATAGCTTTGTTTTCCACTTCATCTCGATCAAAAAATAAGGGTTTTATAATTTGGCAGTACTTCATGCTTTTGTCTCCTCTTATTTGGCCTAAACGATTAAAATCTCTTTTGTGAGCATTAGTATTGTGTAACATATCTTTATAAACTATTTTATCTCTCTCTGTTACCAAATTTAAATCCGGCTTTTTTTTAAATAAAAGTTCCTTAATACCAGGTGTCATTTCGTAGTTTATATTTCCAAGGGTCATTAAAGAAATTTCATTGTCGCTAGAAGTTTTACCAAAAACCTTAAAAGAGATTGGTATGTTTCCCATGAATAATTGCTTGTTTTCATCCCGTACTCCAAATGGTACATTTAATGTATTATTTTCATCAAGCAAATTTTGTTTTTCTAATATTGATAGAAGGGGAGTGTCTAAATTGGTTACTTTTTTTCATTTTTAAATGGCGTTGAATGTATTTGTTTTTCTGATTCACTATCGGTTAATGTATTTTCACTTTTAGCAGAGTTATAGCTTTGAAATTTGTCGTCGGGTGAACCGTTGGAATAATTACACAGTGATGAATCATTTGTATCAAAAGTGCATTTAATATCACTTTTATATGAATTAGATTCAGCCATTTTATTAAGAGGATCAGTGAGAGGTTTAAATATTTTATTTAAATTTAAGTTTGTGTTGTCTTCTTCATCCTTTATTTGTTTTATTTTGTTTTTAATTGTTTTAACTGAGGCGAGTATTTGGTGTTTCCATTTTTTTTCCATGTTTTATAACGATGTTACCACATCCATTAAATTATAAGAAATGATGACTTTAGTAGTTATGACTTGTATTTAAATGAAATCAATCGAACTTAATAAATGTATCAAATCCACTTCTGTATCTACCATTATTTAATTCACTATATTTATCTATAATTAAGAATGAGTGCGGATAAGTCCATGTTTTTAAACATATGTTTTTAAATTTGGACCAATCAATGTCTGAATTAACATGTTCATTATAAATATGTTTTAAATTTATATCATCCTGTTTAAAAATTATTAAAAAGTTTGCATTATCTCGTATTAATTGTTTTGGTATTTTCGAATAAGTTTGGGACAAGTAAAAGCAATCTATATTTTTATGCCGTCCCATTGAAAAATAGTTACGTATATTTGTCTGATTCTCGCATGCCACATCGTCAAAAATAAAAACAGAATTTGGTAAAGCAATATCCGGGTCAATAACGTCTTTGTTATCATTAAATATGTTAAATTTTATATCTGGAATTTGATTCAAGATTTCATTTAAAAAGCAGTATTTTGGTTGAAATGTGGTTTTTGAATACAGATAAACATTCTTAAATTTTAAGCCGTTTTTATGTAATAATAAGCCTATCATTACATTGGTCTTTCCACAATTAGATGGACCGCAAATTAGACAGCGAATCGTATTGGGAAGTAATACGCTATGTCTGTTAATTCCGGAATGTGATTTTACTTCTATGTTGTTAATTTCTAAAGTTGTGGGTTGCTTTATCAACCTCATAATGATATCTGACAATACTGTATAGGGTATTTATATTAAATAGATAAATCATTACAATGTCCATTTCTATTGATCGAATGTTAGCGGTTCTAATGTTTGCTTTCCAAGAAATTTAGCTTTTAAAAACAACCTTTGTCCACGTGATCTATTACCAAAAAAGGTAAGTACCTAGTTATATTTTAGTTATTATTTTTGTAATACTTATTAATTCATTGTTGCACCAGCTCCACTGTATAGCAGACAAATTTGCATTGCACTGTTGGTTTACATATATCCTGATTTTGGTAAGTGTTTATTTTAACTTTTTACTAATAATATCAGTTAAAACTAATTGGTAGTTCATATGAAGGTTAATTTAATAAGTATTATTTTATTTTGTTACAGAAACAATGACAAGCATAGTTTTTGCTGACGCTGATCCTTTCTATCTACAAGAGGCTCAAGACATGAATTTAATCTGGAACAGTCATGAACACGATAGAGATATTGTTCGAGAAAATAAAGAAACCAATACAAAAAATAAATCATTCAAAACAATTCATAAGAAAGGAAAGTTAAGTTTTAAGAAAAAAATATCACCAGATTCATCATTCGTTGTCAGAAAAATACCAGGAAAAGGACATCACTTAATAAAAATTGAAATCAGTGAAATTAACACCCTAGCAAGTGATGATTGTTGTGTAAGTGTGCAGTATGTAGTTGAGGATAAATATGATAACATTTTAGACGCAACGCAAGATTTAATAAGTAAGATGACAAAAAAGTTATGTGTCCCAGAACCTTTATAAATCTATCTAATTGTATTTATTGATATTTTATTTTATTGTAATATTATTGAATATATAACCTAATAAACATAGTTACGAGTCACGTACTTGTTTTATTTATCTTGCTTACGCAGGGTTTACCTACACATTATTTCGGTGACCGATGTAAATCTGGATTCGGTCGAACACTAACAATAATCTTATAAAATCAGACAGGAATTAGGATAGGTTAAGAAAAATGCAAGGAATGATATTTTATGCGATTTCAATTTATTTCATATATATTTCACATATATTATATATAGCAAATTATAACTTTTACCAGTAAATCAAGACTTACAGACTATATAACTTTACAAATGTATTACTTATAAATATATATATAGTTATTATGTTAGGAATTATAGTAAACATTTACCAAAATAAAACGGTTTTCAGTTGACAAGATATATAATTTTGTCATTATTTACAGTTCAATGTTGCTTTTAAATGTCACTTTTATTATTATGATATATTTCTAATATAATACAATATTATTATAATATATTGCTGTAATGTCCCCAAGGTACAGTTTTTACTATATCTTTCGTGATCTGTCTCTTATCATCTGATTTATTTAAAATCAATTTATTCAACCTCTGAGTAAATATTTTATGATTAATTGATTTAATAATGTACATACTATCTCTAAAATCAATATTCCTAAACAAACATCGTTTATATTTTGCCATGTCAAGTTTCCTCGTTACACATTTTTTTGTGCCTTTGGCTTTCTTAAGTGAAGATGTTTCAGTATTTATGCAATAAAGTTTTGCGCGAAGTCCTGTGAATTCTGTAATTAACTCACCAGCCATTTCATCTTTAAAATATCCAGGTTGTTTAATATTAACATGAGGTATACCATATACATTATCTTCTTTAAAATTACTAGTGTCAAAGTATTGTAGGTTAAGTTTCATATCCTTGTAGAAATCATCAGTCCTTATCAAATATAAAAGACTATCAGTATCTGTGTAGCAAAGGCATATATTTTCTCCATACATTTTTTTCATAATCGCGTAATGGAATCTATATAAATGTCTCTTCGCGAGTTCTAGAACAGTAAAGCCAATATATATTGGTCGGTCTAGATTGATTTGTGTTGGCTGCATTTGAATAGCTACCAAATTTTCTGTAAAAATCGAGAGATTCATAAAATTTGGCGCACTTATATATTTTTCAGCGCCGCAAATTTTATTAGTTCTGTTAGAACAATCTTTCCATACATTAACTAGTTTTACATCAACTTGATTTCTTTTGTTTTCTATCGTTTTACCAAATATAGAGTTATTCTGTTTTTTAAAAAAATCCCTTTCAAATTCGGAAGTTGCATTTTGTCGCAACAATGTGTTTAATTCAATGTAAGGTTTTAGAAATTGTTTCTGATCGAAAGCCAATACTCTGTGTATTTTTAATAGTACAAGTCCGTTTCTCAAACATTCTTTTAAATGAGTATAATGTATGACATATTTATATTTATTATGTAGGTTTGCTATTAGCTTTTGAGATTTTCCATTAGGCGGAATACATTTTTCTGGCGCGAATGGTAAATCAGAATGATGATCATGTATTTGTGGAGGATATTCAAGGTCCACTTCAAGTATGTATCCGCGATTGTTACTATCTGGTATCGATTCAATGTTGTTAAGGGTTTTAATTTCGTCTTCATTTAGAAAGGAAAAATTATTGGTAGGAAGACATTTCATCATCGTATATCCATAAAGATTTACACAATCGAGGTACATTAGATAAGAATTGGGCTCGTATTTATTGTAATTAGACAAATATTTATTATTTGCTTTAGCATTTCTGAGAGAACATTGTGCTAAACCTCCTCTAATGCCTTTTTCAAGCATTTGATACATTTCAACATCGGAAATTAAATCAAGCTCAACTTTTGTAAACAATAACATGGCATCCCAACTTAATGAAGGTGATGATACATAATGACAAGGATCTAAGTTGTAGTAAGTCAAGCTCATTGTTCTGAATTTTTCAAAAACGTCACATAATAATAATACATCGCATTTTAAATATAAATCGGTGTACTCCCCTAAATCTTTTATGTTAAATTCATTCCAAATAGTTTGCGCATGTTCGTAATCTTTATCTGATATATCTTCAGAAGAAAGCCTATTAAAAAAACTACTCTTGTCAGGAAGATTTGGTTCATTATAGCGTTCCATCGAATTCAAATAATCATAGCAATATACTCCTTTTTGACACAATAAATCAAACGATTTACTATCAGGATAATATTTTTTTAAATTTTTAAAGTCACTTTTCTGCAGTGTTTTTACTAACTTATCCAAGCCGCAACTAAGAAAATTGAACGAATCAATAAATTTCAACTGAGCGGCATTGTTGGAATCAATTGGTATAAACTTTGTGATTGATATGTATTTTTCCTTTGTTTTTGAAATAAGATTAATACGTCCTATGATCGCAGATAGCTCGGTAATAAATAAATGACAGTCATATCCGGAAAGATTGTGGAATATGATTGGAATAAATTTACATGTCCTAGCATTCAAATTACATCCCACGTGACTCGGACCTAAATAAGCTGAATCAAAATGATCGTGGTCTGCGCATTTTACGTCATCAGCTACAAATTCCTTTTTACACAAGTGACAGATGGTAGCATGTTTAAACGATGCCAGCTCATTTTCAGTTAGCGGCATCATTTCATGTTTAATTGATATAATTTGATATAATTCCATTACATCATTAGTTAGAGCTTCAATAAATTTTTTTACACAATTTGGGCCCCGATAAGACACAAATTTGTTTAGACTCGGTTTAGACTCACAGCATATGTAATAAGCAAAGCAAGTCGCTTGATGTATTTGCACGTTCTCAACATGTTGTGATTTGCTTTTATCCGAATATTCTTTAAGCAAACTTTCAAAATCACCATATATTACGAAAGGAATTCTACGAGTTCGTTCAACATGCGAAAATAATAACTTACTACCTGGTTGAGGCAGAATTGTTTTTACTCTAGCGCAATCGTGATTTACCAGTTTTTCTTGCGATGGAAAATAAATAAAACATTCGTCACACAAAAAAATTCTGCATTTATGTTGTGTAAGTTGTCTATGTACAAGCTTTCCGAAATCTTTTATCAAACAGAAATGGTTTTTCCCGTTTATCTCAATGAGGAGCAGGCTAATATGCGTCAACTTACGATGTTTTGTTTTGTAGAGGGGACCAGATACTATATTGTTTTTATCCAAACCGTACACATTTACCGAAATTAAAGGATTTATCTTTTCGAATATTTTAATATCATTTAAACTCAAAGGAAAAGTCATTCCTGAAGTGTTCAGAATATGTTTATAATGTGGATATGACGACACTCTATTTGGATTATTTTTTGCTGGATACATATGCGCAATTATGCTCCATAAGAAACATCGATCATCTTTGTTTTGAATGTTTAAACATGATTTGGTGTTTTGAATTTCTCGCGGCAATTTCACGTATGAGCCCGCCCGTAATGGATTGTATTGATTAATATTTAATTCTAAATGACTGATAGAATTTAGTGTCCAACCACTCCCCGACATTTCGAATTCTGAACATTTCGTTATCAGCTTTTGGACACATGTTTTATAAAACGATATCAAATCAGAGTTGTAAAAAATCTTTACAAATGGCACATTAAATGACTTAAGGGCTTTTTCATCATTTTTAGGTAAATAATATGACACAAAAAATTCCATGTTGACTTTTAATGCATTGTGTTGGATCAATGATTTTTTTATTAATTGTAAAACTGAAGTAGAGGCTTTATTCAAAAATTCCTCAGGCAGCATATTATTCGAAATAGGGTTTATTTTATAACTTACAATTCTAGATTTAAATGCACTAGCTATAATCTGCACATCTGGGAACTCAGAGTTGATCAAACAGTTTGATTTATGAATACTACTTTTATAATGCGACGAGATACGAGACACCTCAATATTACACTCTCTACAATATACCATTTTGCCTCACTTGTTCCTTAGTAGGTATACTTGATAACAAACTTGAACTGATAAAAAATATTAAAAAATATAGGTAAATATTTGAGGTATTTACTTAATATAATAGTTGCATGAATTGATATGAAGCGATTAACCTGCCTAGATGTCGGTAATAATATAAATGCATAGTTTCGTAATCTGAGATTTAATTTTACTGTTTGCAATTAGTTTTCAGTAGTATATTTCAGTATTTCAGTTTCTATATTTAAATTTTTCAATATTCCAATATTTCAATATTCCAATATTTCTCATTTATAGTTTTGCTGTAAATAAAACAATCATTAGACATAACATAATAATAACCAGTTAAAATTTTATTCATGAAAATAAAACTTACATTTGTTGATTAAAAAGTATTGTAAATGCTTTCCTATTATAAGGTATAAATAAAATAAAGATAACAGTTAAGTAAAGATAGCTAGATAAAAGTGAAATAATTGAATATTATTGCGTCAGTATGTTAGAACATATTGTTCATTGCGGTATCATGGGATACTTAAATGTATAGTTTGGTAATCCTAGTTTGCAATTTACTGTGTAGATATTATTATAATGTTTGCAATTAGTATTTCAGTTTCTATATTTCAATTTTTCAATATTTCAATTTTCAATATTTCAATATTTCAATATTTCTCATTTTTAGTTTTGCTGTAAATAAAACAATTATTAGACACAAAATAAGAATAACCATTTCAAATTTTATTCATAAAATCTAAAACTAACATTAACTAATTCAAAAGTAGTATATATGCAAGTAATTACCTATTATAAGGTAGAAATAAAAATATCAAGGTAATATAATAAAGTAAAGACAAAATGAAACAATTGCGATTGTACCAATCTGTTAAAACATACTGTTCAATGTAATTTCATGGGATACATTATTGGCTGTATAGCCTTGAATTCATTTTTCCCGGCTTCTACAAGTGTTGACAATGCGCGCCATACAGGTGTTTGGGTGTCAGTACACAATTTTAAAGTAACCAGGGCTCTTTTCCAACGTTCTTCGCTAGGCTGACATTCAGCTTCTCGGGAATTATAGACCCTTAACTCGACGTAATACTCCCCGCCACGTGTGAGATCTCGTTGTGTTGTATACCCGCTCGTTCCGCGCTGTGAAAAGAAGCTCCGCAATGTAGCCGCACGCGCTGGTTTCACCTTGCTGCTTTCTCCGATCTCCTGAAAAAAAATCAAACAAATAATAAGTGACCTTCATACGTAACAGTTTATTGATATAACTGCTGTAACAAAAGTAAGTTACATAAATGTTTACAAAAATAATCTAGCCTGCATTAAACAACGCTTATCCACCATCGTAACTAAAAAAATACCCTGCCTAAGAGGGCCATGGTGCCGTAAACAATCATCACACACACACACACTGAGTATCACACCCATAAAAATAAGTAAACGAGCGAATAATATTTTTTCATTACCTGTGTAATCGAGGGCTGCGCCAGAGGTAATTCTACGTCATCCGTGTCCGAGCCAAAGAAATGGGATGTCGTCAACAGTTCTGTTGACACCGCCGCTGGCAGTTTTTTCTTTCTCGATGAAGACCCAGCGCCGCTGCTAGCCGTCCGTTTCTTTGATGCGCCTCCGTCTTTCTTCTTTTCTTGAGCCACCTTTTTTGCAGGAGGTTGTGGTGTAGGTGGAGGTGCTACAGGCTCGGACCCCGCCGGTGTTTCGTCGTCCGATACATCAATCTCATCGGCCCAGAAAGGATTTTGCGACCAGCCCGGCCTGAAAGCAATAATTTAAAATAATTATAATAGAAGATAACTTCGCAACGAGTTAACACAACATTGTTTCTGAACATTGTTTTAGCCTAGCATAGCAAAATGCTTTATAAATAAAAAATCCATGAGTTAACACAAGTTAGTTTGCCGATCAACACAGGTACCTAAGTCACATTACACTTTATACGTTTACATCCTCACACTCACAGTCCACACTTAGTTCAATGACTTGTATAGCGGGTGCCAGAAACATTCACTTCACTCATAATCTCACCTTGAACCAGAAATACAAATTTCCCTTGGGGAAGTAAATTGAGCTTCTGTCAGGAATCGAACCCGAAACTCCCGGTGTAGAAGGCAATTACTTAACAACTACGCCAGCATGGCATCTAATTTTTTTCACCGAAGTTATAAGGCAATTTGCACTCACTAATAATTCATTCATACTAACAATAAATACTTTAAGGTCACTTACTTACATAGTTAGGTTCCTTGAAGTTCCGAATATGTAAATAACTGCACTTTTTTTGGATGCTGGAGCGTCGTCGCCCACCACTGAATATCCGCTTTTAAATGTAGATGCACCAAATCAGTCCTATTTATAATCTCATTTTATAAAGATGCATTCACAAGTCGAATCTTGACTAAAACGTACAAAAATAAAAAAACAGAAAGGTTAAAGTTTTAACGATTGTATACCTTAACGATCTTGTAAACAAAGTTCATTTCATCTTGTCAACCGATAAACAAATCTGAATGAGACTTTATGCTGTCGTCAAGGGATGTAAAGCGATGACTGCTGCACATTCTCGAGCAACTGGAGACAAAAATCCTATAAGGAAGTGGCAGGTACTTATACCAATTACGAGTCTTTTAAATTACAGATCTCACTTAACTGGTAAACAACATATTTCAATTGATCACCAGTAATGAGAGAACCTCTCGAATAAAACAATGCTTTTTATGAAAATCCTTATAACTAAATCTTTTAGATATTAGTAGCGAAACAAACATCAATAAGTCGATTTGTATTTTTTGACGATACTAAAAATGTATTGCTACTTAAGTAAATATTTAAAAATCACATAATGTTCTGATCACTACTGTTACCTATTTAGTATTTTTATTAGACATTAATATGTAGGTACCTACGTTAAATTTTAACCAAAACGTATATTATAATTTTAATTATGTAAAATCATGAAACGAAGGTTGTATCTTTGAACCATAGGCCGTCATTTATTTATTTATTCATTATAATCAATCTCTTTTTTAACTTTTTTTATTTTCTATACAAGATGATTACTACAAAACATCAAAAGAACCAAAAGCCCGTAAAGTAACCTATGGATAGTGACAATGGAGTCTTATCGCTAAGAGAAATTCTTTTCAGAAATATTTGTATCGATATAATCACAGTAATATTGTTGTTTGCTAAGAAGCTATTTAATAGTATAGATAGTGAAAAGTATAGATATCTTAGAAAATACTAAAAACAAAAACTTTTAAACTCATAGCCCACACTAAATTCATAGACTTGTATCTTAGGTGCTAGAAACATTCACTTCTTCACACACACACACACAATGACACCCAGAACCAGAAGTGCATATTTTCCTTGATGAGGAGATTTATGCTACTGTCGGGAATCAAACCTAGTACCCGCAACATAGAAGACAAGAACTTACCAACTACGTCAACATGACAGTCTGACTAATCGTATCTTTGATAAAAAAATATGACGAAAAAAATATCGTTGAATCACGTACGCTAGAAAATCCAAATATAGGCTGACTTGATAGCCTAGGTACATAGGACTGCACATATCATTGACATGAGTACAAAATAATAAAATGTAATAATCATAAAAAGTCCCCACTTTATACGTACTCGTACGTACTCTAGGTAACATACCACGGCTGTATAACCCACACTTAAATCGGGATACTATATACCTATGCCTTATAAATGTGTCGGTCGCATCTGTTTCACTAGACAGACAAAGTATTATGTTCTGAACTGATCTGTCTTGAACGGTCTAAAATAAAATGAACTGCTCAGATAAACAAATACAGACTGACCAGATAAAACGATAGCGGTTTATAAGCTAGAGGGAACCTCGCTTTTTTTAATTCAGTGCGACGAATATAGTGAGCGAACATAATACATGTTGTAAAATGCGCTAACGAGACGATTATAGAGAATAAAAACATCTGACACATGATCCGTGCGCAAACAAGTTGTCGGTTCCCTTGTAATTACAATACTACTTATTAATCGTATGTTTGATGTGGATTGGATAGCAGATAATCGAGAGAATTGGGGGTCATGCATCGCGAGCTCGAGCGTAGCGAGAGCGATGCAGATGCAGAACCCCCAATTCTCCCCTACTCAAGTGGTTTGTATTTGCGAAACTATTAGGTATATTACTATATACTCGCTCCAGTTTGTCACAGTATTCTTCTTTCCCAGAACAGACGGTAAAAATACCGCTGGGGACCAAAATTCTATCAGAAATCTCCTTCAGTGAACATTTAGAACCAAGAGAGTACATGGCTTGAACTCAGTAGCCTTTTTCTGCTAAAACACCATCAAATTTAGCGCAAGCTACTCTTCACGACGGCTGACGACCCTTCAAGGTTTCATGAGACTCCTCCCTCTGATTAAAGGCGTAGATTCTGATAGTAGTTGTTTGTAATTAATATATTATAGTAGGTAAATTATCAGTGGCACAGATTCTAGGCTTGAGAATTCCTGGCTCATAACTATTTATATATCACATTTTATATTAAATACCTATAAAGATGTTTTATTACAGATTAGTTTTCACCAAATAAAACGCCAAAATTGACAAATAGCAATCATAGAGGACTTTGTATAGGCTGAAAAAGAATCAAACCTCTTTTGGAACGAATCATTAGCTCTTAGAAAGAAGGTACAATTAATTTGATTTACGCCGGATGACGTCAGTTTCGTAATCCTATCGAGTTCACGATAGCCAAGAAACGATGCGTTGTGCTGTCAACCATCGCCTCCTGCGTAAACGTACTGTAAACTCGATACGTTAACGTTACGGACTATCGAAATGTTCGTGCTTGGGCTACAGAACTTACAGAACTGTTCCTGCAGCTCAACGCTCCAATGTTCCGTACTAGACATACTAGCTTGTTCTATATTCCAAGATCACATATTAATTCAGCTAACTCAATCATCATTAGAACGCAGAAATGCTACAATAACAAATTTAGTTCAATCGATCTTTTTAACTATTTGCATTGCATTATGTCCCTAATCAGAAACAATTTAATTCAATTATTTCTAACAAATGTTGATTCGATTTCAACAATACCTACCTATCTTATTATATATACCTTTGTTTTTGCTCTCTATGAATTAAGCTTGTTAATATAAAATAAATCCGTCACTGGATGCAAGAAATATCACTATATGATTATGTTAATATTAAATTAAGATCTGTTGATTTTGTGAATAAAATAAATAAAAACTTCTCCAAAGCTGGTAACGACCTCATATTCGGTCTCAACATCATACGTTTTGGATGTCGGTGTTAGTATGAATAATATCAGCTACGTGGACGACTTCGTGCTGCTTTCCCCGACTGCGGGAGATAAAAAGGTCTGAGAGAGTATGTTAGTTTTGAGGGTATGTTAGTTTTAGTTTTATTATTTACTTATATTGTCTCTGAATTTAACAAACTAAAACTTGCTGTTTAAAATATGGTGAAACTACGGTTGTTACATAGTACTGTCGCTGAAATAATTACAAATTGTATATTAGGTTATCGTAATCAGATTTTTTTTACACGCGCTATCATAATTTTCCATCTGTTAGCACCGTGTCTTTATTATAAAGTTGTACACAATTCCTCAAGAAGCTGTTTTGATTTGTGTTTGCTAATCTTAATTATGGCGACATTATCTTATCCTTTATTACTTAAATATCAATATAATAAACAGTACTATGATTATAATCTTAATATGTTTATTTACTCATCTGATTGTTTTAAATCTGCGTTGGAAAACCTAATAAATAGATAAATAAATTAGTCACTTGGTCATACGTAGCGTTAGACTCTATCGTAAGGGCCTAGAATACATTTTTGTTTCCAACCAAGAGACTTCTTATGATCGATAGGAATTCGTTTCATTATACCCTGAACTGCACTCTATGGTAAGATAGCAAGTTGCGTAAAAATGCTCTAGAATAATGAGCTAGGAACAATTTTTCAATATAATGAGCGAATTTGTGAGAACGTTAGTAATACAATAAATTACTACAAGTATAAAAAAGACGCGTCGCAGAGTAGGACTGTGCTAGTGCAACGAGAAAAGAGACGTAGTGAAAATTATTAGTTATATGCGTCAACTTACTTATAAAACGAATTACGAACTGTAATTAATTCGCAACAAATTTTGTTGCGAATTAATTACAGTTCGTAAACTGATCCTATTTTTTCTAACTTAACAATCGTACTTGACCGAAAATTCTGAAACCAAATTTTCAAAATTACTAATGCAGCTTTAAACAAAGTGTTATATTAAAAAAATTACAAATTTACGAGAGAAAAAAATATAGTCATGTGCGGGATTCGAACCCGCGTCCATCCACCCCTTTAGCCGGGGTATGCTCTAACCATAGAGAAAAGTACTAGTACTTTTCTCTATGGCTCTAACCAATTTGAGCTAACATGACACAAGTGTTATACTTTATTCTAAAAATATTGTGATTTGTTTGAATATTGTATTCGAAAGTACAAATTGAACGTTTACTTAGAACTTCCTGAAATTATATTCACAACGTCATATATAAAAACGAATCTTAATATATCACAATATAATGTGGAAAGTTGTATAGCAAAATTTAATTAAATTAAATTATTTTATAGTTGGCCTAACTCAAAGTGAAGTGAATGAGAAACGAAAGTAAAAAATAGAAAAATAGACTAGACTTTGATAGCTCCTCGCATACTGTGGCTCTGAATTTGACACTATTAAATTTTGTTTGTACTTATAACGTTTATTGGAAGTAAAATAAAACATTTTATAAAGTTTAATATCTTATTCTAATTGATGATTTTGTTGCTGATACTTTGTTGATTTGATGGATCCATCGTATTTTAGTTAGAAGTTTTTAAGGAAACGTTCGGATTCTGAAGTGCCAGGGACTTGCAACCCCTGGAGTACGTTTCAAAAGGCCTTCGGCATTACGGCGCACTATGCCAATGCTCATCGGTTCAAGTAGGTAAAGCCTTCTTCTTAAATAAAATACTGCTTAACTTCCTAATTTGATCACATTATTGGATAAGTGGATAGTTAATAGTATACATGTTATAATGAGTTTCATTGATTGATTAATCTTCATTTTTTTAAAAAGTTCGTACATGATATCATATCTAATTAGTCAATATCATTGATATGATATCTTTCGGTTTGAAATAGAATGTTTTACAAAGTATTATGGTCCAATCCATATTGTACTTATTTGATTTTAATGAAAAGTTTGGCTTTATATTTAAGGACTTACTTTGCCTAAGTGTTGTTAAATCATGTGTTTGCGATAACAAAAGTGAATTATACTTATACTCAGACTCAAAGACTCAAATATGAATTTAAAGTTTAGAGGAGTTATCTTGGCTCTGATTTTGGAAACAATTTGTATTCTCTCATGTCGAATATATCATATTTCATCCTTAAAACAGAAAGACTTATTGTGGGTGTAGTACTTACACAAATGTACAAGAATATTTCATCATGATTGAATAGAATTTTATTAAATATTTTTGTATACATATACGAGGACATTACATGCCTGATTATTTTCGTAAGAAGTGTCAATCCATCTTGTTTGAACAAGGTTAAAACATTCGTTAGATCAATTTAAATACTTGAGTAGAATAATCGTATACACTGTAGGGTGGGGCAGACAAGTGCTAGGTGGAATCGGGGTTGACAGACTCGGTTCTGTTATAGTTTTTTTTTATAGAAGCTTTTCTAATGAACGTTCGTTTTCATTCTCTAACCCAACAGAGGTGGGCCCGAGACAAAAATGGCCTATACTAACGTTGCTTCCCCTGGCACCTCCCATACAATTATATAAAAAAATGGGGTGGGGGGGTGTTAATTGTACCTACCCCTTATTTGATCGAAAGTTTTCTAAGTCACAATTTCATAGTGCCCTGTTTCCCACACTACAACCCCTCATAATATGTAAATCCTTTATTGGCCGTAACACAAGTTTATCGGTCGGACCTCACCTCTTAGGTTTCTGTATTGCAACAGTCCATAATTTATTTTTTTGTTGATATTGATCACATTGTCAAACGTACACACATCTACAATTATTAAATACCACAAATAATCAAAATATCCATAGGCATTTTGGTACATCGTAAACCGGTGTTTTAGTATTTGTTTGTTAAAACTAGAAGATAATGGTATATATTGAAGTACATTTGAGATTGTTAACTGGTTTAGTTTTTGAGACAGACCTCGTAACATTAATGGTCCAAAATTTATCACTTTGACGGCATTTCTAAATAACTGTTGCTTTTTATACAAAAAAAAAACGATAAATCAACGTGACTGGTCAGTAAATTTCAAATTTATTTTCAAAAAATAATTAATTTTATTTTCAGATTGTAGATAGGCATTTTTGCCCATCACCCGCATTCTTCCTAGTGGAATTTTGCGAGGTATTGTTTGTGGGGCTCGTTTGGGTCTCTGTAGTTAGTTTCAGTAGCTTATTTATTCAATAGCTTTTTGACATTTCTTGTCGAGCTAATTTCTAATCAGTTATTTTTGTTTCCATGGCAACGCTGCCTGCGACACCGGCGCGCCCACTACGACGACGGTGTTGACGCGAGCCTTCATCCGGGTTGAGACGTCACACTAGAGATTCTAAGATAAGCTTTGCTTTATTTTGTAAACAATGATTTGTGCCCCAACTATGAATGCAGTAGCGGGGACCTTTGTATCGCAAGATAGCCAGATGTTGTGTCCGTAGTGCCCCCAGGCTCGTTATTTCAAAGGTCATAAAGGCCTCAAAATTCGCCAAACAAGGTGTCACAAACAATCAGAAATTCCCCTTTCGGCACCAATTAATAATCAAACCGTAAGTAGTAGCAGTGTTGCAAGCCCTGCTACGCCCTTCAAACCGTTTTGGGAGGTTTTAAGCTCGTACAAAAATAATATTCCTTTATTAAAACGCATACCTCGGGGTGCAAGAATTTCTGTTGCCCAATCTTTATCTTGTTCCATTAAAAACGTCTTGGCTACTAATACTACGCAAGCCTGGGAGCATCTTCTAGCATTCCCGTACCACGTATTTCACGTGAATTTTGATCCGTCTAACAAAAAATCACTTACTACTAGAGTAAAGGAAAACTGCGTGAAATACAGGGCACGGGAAGAGCAATCTTTTGGCTCAACTTTAATCATTCCACCACTGCGGCGGAATACAAAAACAAATGATTTCGATTCAGCTACTATTAAAATAGAAGAAAACAAAATTACTGATGGTGATATTAAAAACGCGGCACGCATCTTGTTTTTGAGTGATACAATCGCTCCTTTTACATCTGATATGTTGAATTCCCTAATAGAAAAGCATCTGCCCGCAACTGCAGGTCTCCACCTTCCCGAATCTCCTATACAAGACATTGTTCAGGTGACCCCACAGGATGTTTCTGCAGCATGCCGTGGCATCTTTTTTAAGTGGCTCAGCCGGTGGCCTTGATGGCCTAACGCCTCAGGACTTAAAAGATATTTTATCTTATAGTTCTGGTGAGGTAGGCGAGACACTTTTAAGGGATGTGAAAGCCCTGGTTAATTGGATGTTGTCGGATCAGGTCAACAATGAAATTACTGAAATTCTGTACGGTGCGAATTTATGTGCTCTAAATAAAAAAGATGGTGGTATTAGGCCTATGGCAGTAGGCCCCACTTATCGTCGCCTCACAGCCAAATGCGGTTGTAGGAAAAAGGTTGCTTTTTTAAGTAATCTTTTTCAACCACTGCAACTCGGTTTTGGTTCACAGGGTGGCTGTGAGGCTGCTGTACATTCACTTCGCACATTTCTTGATCAAAATTGTGGAGATGTGCTTTTGAAGGTGGATGTTAAAAATGCATTCAACTCTTTAGATAGAGGCACTCTTTTGACTGAAGTGAAAGATAAAATTCCGGAATTATACCCTTTTCTTTGGCAATGCTACGGCAAACCGTCAAAATTAACATACCAAAATAACGTTATTTTATCTTCTGTAGGATGTCAACAGGGTGATCCTCTGGGACCAGCCATCTTTAGCCTTGCGATCCACTCAATAATTCAACGTCTCCAATCAAAACTTAACGTTTGGTATTTGGATGACGGAACTTTAGGAGGCGATGCGAACACGGTTTTGGATGACTTACGAGTACTTGTAGACGATTTTCGTCTTATTGGCCTTGAACTAAATTTTTCCAAATGTGGAATTTTCCAATTTTCCAAAATTTTTTGTTTGTGATACTTGTCCGGATAAAGTTTCGATTATTGAAAAAATCAACTTACTTGCACCTAATATAAAATTAGTAGAAAAAAGTTCGCTTCGTCTTTTGGGTTCACCGATTCTTGACGAATCTTTATCACCATTTGTCGAAGAACAAATTCAAAACTTTAGAAATGCTTCTAGCAGATTATCCAAAATTAACGCCCATATGCTTCGATAAAATATACCCTAGATGCAACTTTTCGTATTGACAGAACGCATATAAACGGCTCGAGTTATCCTATACCTTTCTGTCTATTGAGATACACATAAAAACCTTAAAATTACACAAAAACGTAGTAAATCTATTTAAGTTATTTAACAATATTCAACCTTGTTTCAGTTGCATAAGGTTTAATTTTCAATTACTTCGTAATAAACTTATAGCACTTTTACTCTGCGCCATTGAAGAGAGCTCGTAAAATTTTATTACCCTTTGCTGTGATAGAACATAAAATACAATGGAGTCGCTTACTCCTAATCTTGTACTAAAACTATAATTTAGTGATTAGTTTTTTTGGTGACATTAATAATTGGAATTTTAACTATCCGTATATACAACTAGCTTATATACCCTGGTTTTGCCCGGGTTGAAAAGGTGTGTAGTAAATTAAATGCGGATGTTGGGAGATAGTAAAGGGATCTGTTATAATGAAATCACAATATTAATTATTCGGCTTTAATTTTCATTAACATTTATTTATTTATTCCACACAGAACAAAAACCAATTAAAAACAAATAATATAACTATATAATGTATCAGACCTGAATTGCAGTTCAGATACCTGCGTGTTACAGCAAAATGTATAAAGTAAACGTGTTTGAGTAATTATAAATGTTAATACAATGTTAATGTTATACATTATATATGTAATACAATATTTAATATTTATAAACTACCTTTATATACTATATTCATATCATAAAATAAAGTACTCGCTAAAGGTTCTGAAATTCTGAAAATCATCTGTAATAATAAGAGTGCACGCTAAACCTCGTGCATTCAGGATTGTGCAGGTGGCTCGGACATTTCGATATTAAATTATTAACATACAACATCGATTAAAAACCGGAACACTAGAACTTGAAAAAGGTTTTGTGGTGTTTTTCCAATCAGTAAGCCAAGTCACTCTTACACGTTTTTGTACATAAAACATACACACACACACACACACACACACATAAAAATATTGTATATATGTTTGTAAGCACTAATCCATATTATATGTGAATATATTGCAGTTCTAATAATATTTCATACACACATGTCAAATCAATAACCTCCTTTTTGGAAGTTGGAAAATGTAAAAGTAATGCCTGTGTACAGTCTGAGAAAATAAAAGATTATTATGGCGACTCCAATAGACTTGTTCTGAATTAGGGCTCACTTATTCTTGTCTTGCATGGGATGTTATTATAGGTGCGAAAGAGACAACTGCGTGACAGGAGTAACGGAATTTAATTTGTTGATGTATTAATTTGGAGGTGATAATTAAATAATTATGAATGTTTATCACTTAAAATACTATAAATATGTATTAAACTTACCGAAAATACGAAATCCGATGTATTTTTCGCTTTGTAAGTGTATTATTTTTGCAACTATTCACAGAGCACTTCGGCATTGTTTCACTCGACGATCAGCGCGTCACTAACGGCAAAACTGTGCTTCAGATCATTATAAGCACAGTTTTGTTTGGTTAACTTTGGAGCGTTCGCGCAGAATCTAGGGTATAGTTTATCGAAGCCCATATGGCTTTTACAATTATAAGATTTTGCCTTTTCGTTCCTTAATTTACCTGCTATTTAAGATGTTGTCAGCTGTGGCAACATAGTGAGCTTTTGTTAAGCTTAGACAACTTAGTAAAAGATACGTTAGTGTCGGTTTTGAATGTTGAGATGGATGATAGGGCTTGGGTGCAAGCTTCCCTCCCTGTGAGGTTGGGGGGCATAGGGATACGCAAAATTTCTAGTGTGGCATTACCAGCTTTATTGTCTTCTGTACACAGTACACACAAATTAGTCGAAAAAAATCTTGCACGATCTTTAGGCTCTTTCGATGTAGCATATCTGGCTGAGGCCAAAAACACATGGAGACTGGCGTGTCCAAATACTGAATTCCCAAAAATGTTGTCGTCTCAGAAACAATGGGATCGGCGCCTATGCGAGCTAACACGGAAAGATCTTTTAAACACGTGTTCTAGCATCGCAGATCGTGCTCGTATTCTCGCTGTTTCTGTGTGGGAATCTGGTCTTTGGTTACAGGCCATTCCTTCTTACAAAACTGGTAGCCTTATAGATCCATCCGCTTTTCGTCTAGCTATTAGCTTACGCTTGGGTGCAAGATGTTGTGTTGCACATCACTGCCAGTGTGGTACTGCAGTTGATCAACTCGGTCACCATGGCCTCTCCTGCTCTCGAAGTGCTGGTCGAATTTCCCGCCACGCCAGCCTTAACGATATCATTCGCCGGGCTTTTACCAGCGCCAATGTTGCAGCTATTCTCGAACCGAATGGCCTGATGCGTGACGATGGTAAAAGACCTGACGGCATGACTCTGGTTCCGTGGAAGTTAGGACAGCCCCTTAATGTGGGACGCTACTTGCGTAGACACTTTAGCGCCGTCACATCTTTCTGAAACTAACGTGAGGGCTGGCGCTGCGGCTACTTCGGCGGAGCAACTCAAGCGGCGCAAATATGCTAACCTCGGTATGGGTTACATATTTGAGCCGTTTGGTGTAGACACGTTGGGTCCGTGGGGACCGGGAGCTCATCGTATTTTCCAAAACCTATCTGAGCGCTTGATCGATGCGACGCGTGATCAAAATGCTGGCACATATTTGGCTCAACGAATAAGCATTGCAATTCAACGGGGCAATGCTGCCTGCATGCTGGGCACGCTGCCAACTGTGAGTGGGCTGGAGCATTTGGACTGCCTATGAGTCTGCTATGACTAATAGGTTGTCTAAATGCTTTTATTGTAGTAGCTGTAGTGTTGTATATAGTTCATAGTATTTTGTTTAATAAAGACATACTTTTTTTTACATAAACAATCCTACTAATATTATAAATGCGAAAGTTTGTGAGTGTGTATGGATGTATGGATGTATGGATGTTTGTTACTCTTTCACGCAAAAACTACTGAACGGATTTGAATGAAACTTTACAATAATATAGCTTATACATCAGAATAACACATAGGCTATAATTTATAAAGATATACTGTGTAAATTGACGAAAATATAAAAAAAACTGTTAATAAGCCACACTAGAAATTTTCGCGCGCACCGGTGTCGCGGGCAGCGTTGCCATGGAAACAAAAAACAGGCAGCGTTGCCATGGAAACAAAAAACAACTGATTAGAAATTAGCTCGACAAGAAATGGCAAAAAGCAATTGTATAAATAAGCTAGATCATGGTCTAAGAAAACAAGGTCTTCTACTCCCGAAGAATCACAAAACGTGATTGCAGCAGAATACAAGTTCATGGTTCTTTTTCATGCGAATGTTTTGTTATAAAATATCAATACAATATTTCAAACGTCTAATAGAAAGTCACACATGAATCAATGTTCATCTCAGTAAATGGTATGAAAAAAGTTGTCTCCCTATGGTTCCACCATTTTGACAAATATCGCCGTCTCTGTCTCACGTATATGATTTGCATCTGTTTCGCTCTCGCTCATGCACATATGCGCAGTGATTCGCAAACTTTGTGGTCCTCTGCCTATTACAGATGCATTTCGTCACAAGTCACGAATTGCACTGCGCCTGTCCCCAGGAGACATAGATGTTAAGTCTCTGTACCTGTAATTTCACTTGCTCTCAAGGTCTGCTGCCGGAACACACCGTTAGGTGCTTGGCGACAGATTTTCTACTTGAGGGGGTCGCTAGCCAGACGGGCATTCGCAAAATGCCATTCCACCATGCAAAAAGTATCTGTAAGAGTAAAAGTAGAAAAAGCAGTGATTTGAAGTTTTTTCATTTCCTGCAAAATTGTTTCATTCTTACTGCGACTACTAAATATGGTATGTAATGTAAAATTTCTTTGGTTATATAACGTATCTACCTAATTGGTTTTTACTTCCGATATTTTTGAGCTTTCTTTAAAACTAATTATACACCAAAATACAGATAACTGGCTTTTTCTTCGGCATAGAAAATAATTACTTGATTTCAATCTACGAAAAATGTAGGCCTATTAGCATCGACGGTACCCATTATAAGAAAACTACGAACATACACTGTACGAATTTGATAACCATAATTTATTCAAGAATCATTAATCTGTTTAACTTAAATCAAAGGTGAAATCTATTAACTGTTATTTTACTGCCCCTCAATTTCCTCAAATTAGGTATAAAGTTTGAGAGCCGTTGATGACGGTATGCTTGACAAGCTTGTGTCCCGGCCACGTGACATCCCGTCTCGGAGTGTAATACCTGGCGTAGTATATTATTGTACCATGAGCTAGATTAACACATTTTATCATCATCCATCAACCCGCGGGTAAAACCGCGGGGCGCAGCTAGTATTATAATAATTATGTGTGTACTCTACTCAACGAACTCTCGCTCTAAATGTCTAGACAATATTCATAATTATTTGGGTCACCGTTTTACACCAAATATCATAATTTTGAGTTTGAAGCTTATTTAGTTCACGTGCAACAGAATCTTGACATATAGACAGACGAACGGACAGCCAGACAGACAAAACAGTTTCGTTAATTAACGTCTTACCCTTTGGGAATGGAGATGCCAATTGGTGAAAACTCACATCGGTGGCTGTAAATTTAAAAATGTATATCGTCCAGTGCTTATATCAGCAAGACACGTATGAGTCCCAAAAAAGTGAACTTGGCCTTTGATAATAAGTAAATGTGATATACACTATACAAGCTTTGATGGTCGGAAACAAATTTAGAAGAAAAAAACTTACCTGTTTCAATAACGGCGACATTGTTTAATTCCACTGAACAATACAGAAGACCTTTTCAGATAACTTGTCCTATTTCAGCACCTATATCAGTAGGCTTCGTATTCGACTTAATGCCCTAACTTATTCCTACCATTTAATTCTAAAAACTAAACATAACATCCGAAACATTATCGGATAGCGAGCGAACACGGACATCAATAAATCAACATCTTTGATAGACTAATACTGATAGCTTTAATACTTAAGTAATATTATCATTACTTACGGGATTTGTACCGTGGCGATTTTTATTTTTGAGCTCTAGATATTTCAACGCAGTTACATACATCATGATGTGGGTGACTAGAGAAACGAGAGATGACAAAAATCACGAGCAGACGAAACGGTCTACCCTCTTTCTTTGTCTTTCGCTACGCATACTACTGGAAATCGAACTCAACTGAAAGGTTCGACAAAATACACTCACAGTATCACTGCACATGTTGTTAGAGTCACTTTTATGCGAACGCGTAACAAGTTTTGAATCTCCTACTACTGGATTCCACGTGCCGGAGAGTTTATAGCCTTCTTCCAATTGAAACCCTTACATTTGGATATTTCAATCGCTTCCTTGACTAATCTGGGAGTGTAACGGCGCTATGTCGATAAAACCTGTGGACTATGAAATTCGATCCAGTGATTAGGGCCTAGTCTAACAGATGTTAAGCAATGGCAGATTTGTGCCCTTTGTTTTTTACTGCCTTTATGTGCTCCTTGATGTGGCACGAGATAGTTCGCTTGGTTTGTCCGATGTAAGAACCTCCGCAGCTGCAAGTGCTTTTATACACCCCGGAATATTCAAATGGGATTTTATCATTTGGGCAAAGCATACTTTGCACTATTTTCTAGAAGGGAGCTTATATATCGAGAGAGATTGTATATCGGAAGCTCAAAATTAAAAATTGCCACGGTACAAATCCCGTAAGTAATAATAATATTTATTTACTAAACCGAGATAGTTTAGGCTTTGATACCGGCAGACAAATGCGATGGTCATAAAACATTGAGCTATGTTTTTACCTATTTGTCTGATATTATATAAATTAGCATACTATTTATTGTATATTATGGGCAGCGCTTTCCAGACAACTTGAAACACTCGTAGCGTTGCTTGCTTGCGAAATAATAAATTATAGTCACAAGAGACTTTTGGTTGTCCTCATGCTTTTTCCATCAAATATACATAAACAAACACAAAACAACAGAGGTTGATATTATAATTTAGTGAAACTTTCACCAAACTGGGAACAAAATCTAACATAATAACAGATAACTTTAAACTAGTATCTACATTCATCACAACAAAGGTAGGGCGGTACATGTATACTTACTAAAAACACTTTACACACTTAATTACTAACAACAAATTTGCCATATAGAATCTACTTTGAATGCTGTGGTATTGATATAATTTGAATAAATTTAATTAATGTCTGTGTCATTTATAGAGTACCCGATAAAAAATAGGAACAGATAAAGATAAAAAATTTCCAAAATTTTTTAAACAAATTAGATAAGCTACTCAACTTAAATTTTTTTCACTTTAAATTCATATGTTAGGTAACATATGAATTTAAACGGAAGGAAATTATCATCTGCAGTGACTGGATTATAGACAACTTGTATACAAAGGAACTATTACGCTTTTAACAAAGTTCACACGACTAAATGCATGTTGGGATCATTTTGCTAGCAATATCAAAAGTGTAAAAGCAGATCTATATATCCTTGGTTTATCAGATCATGCAACAGCACAAAGTATTACAATAAAAGCAAGGCATTTATGAGCTGGTTTGAACATAAACGCGATTATAATAAGGATAACATACAAACATTCTGCGATTGTATGACCTTCCACCTTTTCTCAGCAGTATTTGAATCCAATGCACTAACAGATGCTTTTAACCAATTTTACAGTACAATTTGCTTATAATGTAATTTGTGATTTCCTTCTATTAGGGTAAAGATCAATAATAGTAAACCTGAATTGGCTGACAAAAAGTATAAAGATATCTAGCAAGGTTAACAGCATTTATGTATTATGAACAGGAAAATAAATAAAATAAAAGAACAAACAAAATTGAATACACTAAAGTATAATAACATTTTTAGGAAATGTGTAACATGTGAGCAAATAAATTATAAATGCTAAAAGTATACAAAATAGCAAGAATAAAAGTACTGGAATGCTATATCTTCGACAACTTATGGTAAAGATTTAGATTAGAATGACATTGAAACGATTAATATTGATAATTTGACTTATAGTATTTCCGTTGAAATTTGTGATATATTTAATTATTAATTCATTGACTTGACATCGCACAAAACTCATGACACAAAAACTATAAAATTAGATGATAACAATGAAAATTACAATACAATTTTCCTAAGCCCAGTAGATGCTAGTGAAATCTATAACATAATCATGTATTTAAATAATAGTTAAACCAGCGGATTTGATTATATTAATATTAAAGCTCTAAAATACAATGCTGCATCGATATGCCACTCACCCGCTCATGTCATAAATTCGTCTTTCACTGACGGGCTTTTTCCAGAACAGTTGAAACTGGTAATTGTCAAACCCTTATAAGAAGGGTGAGAAAAGGGATCCAAATAACTATCAATCGATAACTCTTATACCAATAATTTCTAATATATTCGAAAAAGGTATGCTAATGCGATAAAATAGAAATATAAAATATTACAGAAAGGACCATTTGGTTTTTGTAAGAGAAGTTCATCGACACTCAGGCAAGTGTCGAGTGGCGAAAGCAGGTAATAATTAATAATTTCATGTTTTAAAATATATTACAGAAAACTTAAACAGAAGCATTCCAATAATATGATTTTTTCTAGACATGAGCAAGGCATTTGACTTGGTAAATCATGCCAAGCTCTTGCAAAAACTAGACTTTTATGGAATCAGATAAAAGTTAAATCTATTATAAATACATAAAAACTGCCTTCATGGAAAAAAAATAGATCTACGCCACTATTTAATAATTTAGAAGTCCCTCAAGTTAGTATCCTTGGACCAGTGTTATTCCTGATCTACATCAATGATCTCCCATTAGCTGTTTCTCATATGTATACTCTCTTTGCCAACGATGTCACAATAGTTGTAAAATGTGACCAAAAACACAAGAAATAGTCCAAAAAACACCTAAAATAATAGGCAAATTGATACATTTTACAATATTAAATTCTTAGGAGTAAATTTGGACAGACATCTGGAAAATGCATGTGGATCAAGTGTGTCAGAGAGTGGATCAATATGTGAAGCAAAACTTTAAAAAACTTAGGCAAACAGTCTCGATGGAAGCTGCACTATGGATTAATGATGTGGGGAAACTCTGTTGACATTATTAGAGTTTTCAAAATCCAGAAACGTTGTAGCCGCTCAATAAATAAAGGTTGGTTTCTATATAGCTGCCGACCTATATTCAAAGCATGTAACATTCTCCCGCTACCGTGCATGTACATAATAATTGTATTAATACAATATATGCCTAATAGGATTTCTGAAGAAATTAAAGTGATGAAAGGTAATTTATTTTAAAAATCGATTATGTGATTGGCTTTTATGTAAATGTTTTTATACCTAGTTTAAAAAAAAACATTCCCAAAATATTTTGAAAGGAGTAGCAGAAGTCAACCCTGACAGGCAGTTTGAATTTTTCCAATAACCCTCTATATAGTAATTAAACGACTTTAAATGGTATATTTACCATTAGTTTTGTCCCGACGCGACATCGACGTTTCAAATACTTTGCAGTGATCGTGGTCACGGAGAAACGGGGTGAGATATTAAATTGTGACTAATATTTTAAGAAAACATAAAATTAATATATTAGAAAAAACATAAAATATATAAAAATATACCAAGTGACCATTCCATCTTATTTTCCTGTTAAGCCGACGTGATGTTATAAACGCCTCGTAGCCAAACCGAAATATAGTATAATGTATGGTAGTAACGCCCAAACATTCATTTATGTACCAGTTTACTCTCAGAGATGAAGTAGTAGCAGCAAGGTAGCTTTTGAACAATTGCAAGTTTCTTAAACGGGAGGTAACTTGTTATCCTTCAAATGTAAGTCTTTTTTCCATACCTAATTTGTCCACTTTAGGCAGGACCGGGCCTGGCGCACTCCACACTACGTATTCGTTTAGAAGGGCTTACTCAACAGTGTTTGTAACGTATTGAAGCGCATTGGAATATAAGTTAAAAATTAGTTGACTGCGGTGAGAAGTGGTTAGTTCCTCAACGGATGATGATTGTAATTTGTAATCAATTAAAATGTCAAAAATAATTTCGGCTCACTGCCTTATAAATCTTTGTGAGCTGGTATTGCAGTCAACAAATTGTTATTATATTTGAAGGTTTGTACAACATAGGGCTATTTTAAATGTTTATGGAACTATCTATCCCTCCGTCAGTTTGTAAGACTAGGTGAGATAATCTTTATGTAAAATTTAGTTTCAGGACGGTTGGTAAAAATATGTACTCCATTTACGGCCTTGAATCAAATCCAGCTCACGAGTATAGAGGGCAGTTTCTATTGCAGTTAGGTACGGTTGCTAACTTGCGTTGTCAAAATGATGACTCTAATCAAAAAATCTTCAATAACTAATAATACATTATTCTTTTTTTGAGTTTAACATAACACATGATAGCCTGTGAATATTATACGAATGCAAATAAATGCATAGGTGTTAAAACAAAATATAATATCTGAAGGTAACATACCTACAAAAAATTTTGAACTTTTAATTAAGTATATTTTTTAAATATTTTTATCTTTAATTTCAGGGCTACTAAAAAAATATTTAAATATATTCTCTTATATGTACTATATGTCAAACATACATGTTTGACATATAGTACATATAAGAAATATCAACGCTGTCAAAAGATATGACTGTTTATGTCGCATATTTTGCGATTTCAAAGAAGAAAATCAATAAATTCATGAAATTCGGCCATAAGCTGCAAAAAAAACCGTAAATAGTTATACCTAGTTAGTATAAGTTTTTTCTTTACATTATTTTTATTAGTAATTAAGCAAATTTACAAATATACACCCATACTTAACCTATAATTAAACAACTTTATACGGTTTAAATCGCGTATATTTATTATTATTCTTGTCCCGACGTTTCAAACACTTTGCAGTGATCGTGGTCACGGCACGGGGTGTCTAATTGGTTTTATTTGTCACATCAGTTATTAAGAAATTATAAGGTCAGAATTCTTAATATTAATCATAACGTTCCATATTCATGCAGTATTCGCTTAAAGTGTTCAGAGGTCTTGCAGATTTATGTCGGCCATGGGATTTAATTAATTTCATAACAGGATCCCAAGCAGGTGGTACCTGCCAAGCATCATCTCTATTGAAATTTGGTTACTTTATGATTTTAATAGCCTCGCGTAACATTCTTGACATAAACCTCTCTGGCGAGGATTTGTAGATTATCGAACCGGATGTAGTGGTTGGGTTTATCCTGGGCATGTTTACAAACCGCAGACTTGGTCGAGCGTCTGTTCTTTATAACAGCAATGTGTTCTTTTACCCGGACACCAACGCTCCTCTTTGTTTGCCCAATATATGACCATATGCCCTATGTATGTAATGCCCACGACCATTCCGTGGCCCACCATCGTGACTAAGATTGTAAACACGACCCATATCTTCAAGATTGAAGCGCATTGGAATATTAGTGTTTATCTTCTGACTTCCTTATTGGTGGAGAAGTGTAAGCAACAATTTGGAATCTCAAGGTTCTCGTAATCCCGGTTCTGTTTTTCTCAGTAGAAATTCGGAGTGTGCAGCTAAATCTCGTTGATGGCATTAGGTTCGCTACTTTTACATGGGGCCAAAACATGTCAGGTGAAAATGTAATGTTTGGACACCTCTAGGAAACGATTACGCGAAAACGGAGTATTATTGTATATGGGTTTCTTTATTCCCAAAAGTTTTGAAGCCCACCAAGTGGTGTTTTTCTCGGTGATGAACAAGGTTAGGTAATGCCCACTGCGGCGATGACTGGTACTTATTTACTACTTGAATGAGGTACAATCAGCCATATCTAGAAATAAACAATCTGTCAAAAATCAATATTACTAATATATATATAGGCCGTTAAAATGCAAATCTGTATTAATCTATAGAAAGTAACAAAATGACAGGTTGTACTTAGAGATTTTTACTACTATCTCTCACCCTAACTTCCATGAAACTAGGGTCATACCGTCAGGTCTTTGACCATGTTCACGCATTAGAATTTAGACCATTCGATTCAAGAATAACTCCAACATTGGTGCTGGTAAGTAAAAGCCTAGCGGATGATATTGGCGGAAAATATTTAGACAAGTCAATTCCAATGTATTTTTGCTTCCACCAGATATGCTACATCAAAAGAAAACTTAAGAGTTTGATAAGTGGCAAACCATAATTATCTAATTAATAAAATTCGGTTGTTAGATAAGGCATAAGGCACCCAAATAAGTAGGTACTTACCTATACCTGCTTCACTATTTGGTCAACTGATTATTAACTAGATCAACATTAGCTCAAACTTACCCCATGAATGTTTGCCCTGAGCGGGAATCAAACCCGCAATTTCGTGCTATGTAGTCGAGGGCATAACCAGTACAATTGCTAGACTGTTGGGTTCAGCCTGATGATGATTGTGTTTCACGCGCTGGTGGCTTTATAAAATATGGTAGATATAAAGAATAAAAAGGTAATTTGATGAAAAAAAGCTTGCTACCTGGATGACGAGTGGGGAGACGCATTATGCTGAAAAATTTTTTTTTATTTGTATCAAATAAATAGATTTTATGATACTGTTATCATATACTTTTTATTACATGCTTTAAGTTGTAAATACAATATATTATATAATTTCATATATGTACATAATATTATATAATTTATATAATATATTTAATATATATAATATATTATTGTATTTATAGCATTGTATGTTATATTCAAATTTACTGTTATACAAATCTCGGTAAAAATGTTCCTGTGTCATGATTCATGAATAATGATTATAATCATAAGTTTATCTAAATTGAGATGTCAAGGAAAAATATAATTAAATGAAATAAATCTCAGAAAATTGTGTTTATGAGATTCAGGCTTTTTCCTTCGATTGACCAGGGAGCTGACTAGTCCTAATTTTCCTCTAGTTAGGTAGGTATTGTGTTCACCTGGCTACCATTACATTCAATATTCAATACAAGCCAATCACTTACCTTGAAACTATTGAGCCTCTTGCAGGGTTCCGTCCATGTTTCGAAGCGCTCGTAGCCAAGTTTGCTTAGCCATTCTGAATCGATCAGCAAAGTAAAGCAACGTCCGCCGCGGTCATGACTTGGATGGGTGAGCGCTGGTGACATTACTACTGAGCGCTTCCGTGCTTCGGAGGGCACGTTAAGCCGTCGGTCCCGGTTGTTGTCTTAGGATGGCAGTCGTTACAGCATGGTGGTAGGGCACTTTGCAAATGCCCGCCTGGCTAGCTACCACCCTCAAGTTGAAAATCTGTCGCCAAGCATCTAACGGTGTGTTCCGGCAGCTGTCCTTGAGAGCCAGTAACTCTAGGTTAGTCTGAACAACATCCTCGACCACATCATCACTTACCATCAGGTGAGATAGTGGTCAAAAGCTAACCTATCAGGCATAAAAATGTGTATGCGGTATCGGTAGCACGATACTAAACACCCGGGTGAAGGCACTCTCAAACACTTTTAATACGAGTACAACTGTTGGGTGCTAGCAGAATTTACAAAGTTCGGCCGGTGGTGGCACTCTATAACACAGCAGAATTCACCACAACTAGTACCGAGCTACGTCCGAGGAGCACTGAAGGTCATGCGTGTATTTTTGTAATCATCGTGTTTTGTCCCAAAACTACCCACTTCTTTGCGAATCTCAGCTTGTGACCGACTGAATACTAAATATAATAATAACGCCTGAACAATTAAGTGATCATACACGAATGGCAATTGGTAGGCTTCCTTGTTCAAGGACTTATCCCCGGTCCGCTAGTAGAGAGTAGATGCTCAGCAGCAGGTGATGTGATGCAATCAGCACTATGAACCGCGCCGGTAGGTCGTCCCAGCTAGATGCTGTAGAGACGGGTCCGCGGGACCTTAAAGTAGCAGCGGTCGGTGCAGGAGGTGCTGGAGCTGGTACCGGAAGGTACAGTCTCGTACAGGAATGTGTTGCGGCGTACAGGAACGCTGGAATTCACATGGGCTCCGGTTATGATAGGTCCAGAATGGTATAGCTACATAAGGTAGTACAAGGTAGGTTTAGCTACATAAACTGAAAACCAATATGGCGACTTTGCTACAGCTGATAATACGTACTATTTTAATGTCCATAGCTGCTGTCATAAGCCATAAAAGTGACACCAAGGAGTTTTCTTTTTGTAACGCCAGGGATCCTTTTTTAATATGTTTGACGTTCTATGTTAACACACTAAGGGCCTGTTTCAGAATGTTCGAGTAAGTTCCGGTTTTACTACCCAGAACACATTTAATAAATAAACCACTAACTATCTTTGCGTTTCACAGTCATCGATTTAGCCTATCCATCAGTTAAAGCTTGACACGCGCTGCATGTTAACTGTCATTTTTATGATTCAGGTATTTTATGTGTTGCAATGCAACCCGAAACTTTATTAGGACATTCTGAAACGGGCCCTTAGAAACATTCTCATTTACAATATTAGTAGGATAGGATAAGGAGGTAAGTAGGTTTCTACCTCCGTAAGCTACCTCCGTACCAAATTTCACTATAATCAGTAGCAAACAAATATATTGCAGTACCATTCCATCACAAAAGGACAGAGCTCCGACTTCCAGCAAAAACTGGACCTTATATCTTGGTTGCAGAGCAAAGGCATTGAAACCAATGAAAATATGCTGAAAAACTAATTGGTTCGATTAGTTAAAGAAAACAAACCCAGAAAGCCAACTTACATTTTGGATGAAATCGCTGAATAACGCCATACGGTGCTTAGAATGCCACCATATCATTGCCATTTCAAACAGATGCATTTCGTCACAAGTCACGAATTGCACTGCGTCCGTCACCTGGAGACATAGTTGTTAAGTCTCATGTGCCTGTAATTTCACTGGCTCTCAAGGACTGCTGGCGGAACACACCGTCAAAGTCAAAGTCAAAGTCAAAATAATTTATTCTATTAGGCGTCTACGACGCTCTTATGAAGGTCAATTACAAATTTTAATATTGAAATATACTACATTGTACTGCCACGTTCAGCAAACAAAAATTATAGAGCCACTGCGAGAAGAACGGGCAAGAAACTCGGGGCCATTCTTTTAAACGTTTTTTATCAATGTGTTAAGTACATACTATATAGTAAAATTATTAAAATTCTTAATTTACATTACGTAGGTGACAGGCGCTAACTTGGCAGAGGCGAACCAGTCCAAGCATTTTTGTCGTTTAAGTAATCACAAACTGTGTAGTAAGATTTCTTTATCAAAATATTCTTCACATGCAACTTGAATTTTCTTTCTGTGAGCATTGTAATATGTTTGGGCAATTTATTATAAAACCGCACACAATTGCCTAAGAAGGACCTTTTATTTGTCTTTGCTAATCTAAAACCTGGCACCGCTATTTTATCTTTATTCCTAGTGTTATAATCGTGACTGTCACTGTTTGATTTAAATTTGCTCAGATTTTTAAGAACATACATAATATTTTCAAATATATACAGACTTGGTAAAGTTAAAATATCAATTTCTTTAAAAAGATCTCTCAGGGATTCCCTAGGATCCATTTCATATATGGCTCGAATTGCACGCTTTTGTAAGATAAATATTGTCTCTATCTCAGCAGCAGCTCCCCACAGCAATACACCATAAGACATGATACTGTGGAAGTACGCGAAATAAACGAGCCTAGCAGTAGCTACGTCTGTTAGCTGTCTTATCTTACGAACTGCATATGCAGCAGAACTAAGTCTTCCGGATAGATCATGTATATGTGGATTCCACTGTAAAGTTGAATCCATTTTAATTCCCAGGAAGACTGTCGCATTGTCAAAAGAGAGTTTTTCTAGGCCAAGCTTAATGTTTGGTTCAACATAAGTAACATTTGGTAAAGAAAACTTTAAACATTTGGTCTTTTTTGAATTTAAGAGAAGATTATTAGCCGCGAACCACATAGAGATCATAGATAACACATTATTTACTTGAATAAGTTCACTATCCCTCCTATCTCCTTTAAAAATCAGGGAGGTATCATCTGCGAATAAAACTATATCGCAGAAATTTTTAACCATGCAAGGCAGATCATTTATAAATGCTAGAAACAGAAAAGGTCCTAAAATTTATCCTTGCGGTACTCCTATTCTTATCAAAGACCCGGAAAAAGTATTGCCATTTATTCTAACCTTCTGTAGCCTGTCTGACAGATATGAATTTATAAGATCTAGAGCTTTTCCACGAATACCATAATGTGCAAGTTTTCGAATCAGAGTGCGGTGCTCTACACAGTCAAATGCCTTAGAAAGGTCACAGAATACGGCAATAGCATCCTGTGAACTCTCCCAGGCTTCAAGTATATGTGACATCAATTGAGCACCTGCATCTGTTGTGGATCTGCTCTTTGTGAAACCAAACTGATTCTCATTCAATATATTATGCTCATTAAAATGGGATAGAAGTTGTTTGAGCATAATTTTTTCGAATACTTTACTCAGAACAGGTAAGATAGAAATAGGTCTGTAATTGCAAGGGTCCGATGTAGCCTCCGACTTCAAAATTGGATTGATTTTACTTTGTTTCATTAAGTCGGGGAAGTTTCCTTTATCAACACAAATATTGAATATTGTTTTTAAATATGGTGCAATAATGCATATTATAGACTCTGCCACTTTAACTGACATACCCCACAAATCTTCGGTGCTCTTAATGTTTAAATTTTTAAATGTCTTTATAATTTCAAATATTGTTGTGTGTCTGAAAGAAAAGTCTGGCGATTTGCAGGGGAAATTATGTTTTAGCAGAGTTTCTGCTACATCGGGACATGCATCCAATGACTTAGTGACTTCTAGGGGTAAGTTAGAAAAAAAAATTTCAAATATATTTGCCACTTGTATTGGATCAAATATTTGATTTTTATCATCATTTAAGACATAATGTAGAATCTCTAGGTTTATTTTTACCGGTCTCAGTATTTATAGTCTTCCAAATGGTTTTTATTTTATTTTTAGACTTGCTAATTTTGTTACTAATAAAAAGAGATTTAGCACACAAGCAAACGGACTTAAACATTTTTGAATAGTTCCTTACATAATCACAAAACTGCTTTCAGGATGTCAAATTCTTCCTGCGATACAGATCAAACAAATAATCGAATATTAAATATTAAAATTGTTCGAATACCTGTAGTTGCCCAATCACCGAACTTCAACTTTCCATTTACTTGCTTCTTTATTTTTGGTCAAACTTTTAGAAACTCAGTATTTACTAAAGAAAATAAACTATTATAAATGTCATTCAGGTCACTATGAGAAAAACTTGTAATGGCAAGCTTAGCTTCTATATTGGTACTGAGTATTTCTAGCCTACTGGTTGTTAACGGCCTATGTTCAATTTCATACCTCGCTGTTTCTCTGCTTCCATCAAATCTAATTGCCAGGCCCTCATGATCAGATCTAACACCCTTCATTATTGACTTTTGTTTAGTCTTACAGTTCGAGTATATATTGTCTATGCAGGTAGCTGAAGTGTCTGTTATCCTAGTGGGCTCACAGAATAGAAATTTCAAATTAAATGACTTAAACAATGAAATAAGATCAGTCTTATTTTTAGATTTCAATAAAATGTCTACATTAAAATCACCGTTAGGTGCTTGGCGACAGATTTTCTACTTGAGGGTGATCGCTAGCCAGACGGGCATTCGCAAAATGCTCTTCCACCACGCGGTGAAGCTCAAGCCCGCGGTGGGATTCGAACCATGGACCTGCTGCGTGACAGTCCATAGCCAATGCCACTGAGCCATCTCTGCTTCATTAAACTTAGTACTTACGTATAGATTGTATATATTTACTAAGTATTTATTTTTTTATGTCATGCAGCCAAACATAACATATCTGCACCATTTGCGGCTAAGAAAATGCTGACTTTATAGCCAAATGCCTGTGATAACTTTACTGAGGATGACTGGAGAAAAGTCGTGGAACACACAAAAAATATATTCTAGAAGATTGGGAGCGAGTCCACTTTAACTGCGTGTGTGGACAAGAAATTAATAATCAACGTTCCAGAGTTCCAGAGGTGCTCACCTCTAGTAATGATGATGCTGATAATGAACTTGATTTAGCTTGTGCACCATAATTTTCATAATATATATCGTTAAGTGGGTAACCGCTAGTGACATACCACTGAGCGCTTTCGTGCTTCGGAGGGCACACAGTCCCGGTTGTCAGACGTTATAGCATGGTTGTAGGGCAATTTGCGAATGCCCGCCTGGCTAGCTACCACCTTGTAGTAGATAACCTGTCACCAAACACCTATCGGTGTGTTCCGGCAGCTGTCTTTAGGAGTCATTAATTCTAAGTTAGCCTGAACAACATCTTCGACCACATCATCACTTACCATCAGTTGAGATAGTGGTCAAAGGTCAACCTATAAGGAATAAAAAAAAATGTTCCAAATATATTTTTTTATTTCATATTAAGAGCCCTGTCACAAAAAATATTTAAACTCGCACATATTCTACTAAATAGTCTGACTGACTGAAAAAGAGAAATATATGCACGAGGCGAAAATGTGACTGTAGGGTGAGTTTTAATTGTCGTATTTAAAATTTATCATTGATGTACAGTACTCACTGAATCACTACTTTAATAATAATAAATTGTTCTAAAATCCTAATCCATAAAGCGCAAACATGCAACTATCGACTGTAAGCTCTACGAGGATTATGATCGAATAGATTAATTACATATAATTATAAACGATTATGTACATCCCTACGGTCAAAATTATCAAGATAAATTGGACAGACCATAAAAAATATAAAAATATATTTGGTGACCATTCCGCCTAATTTTCCTGTTAAGCCGACGTGACTTCACAAACGCCACGCAGCCGAACCGGAAGAATTTTCCTCGCGTTTCGATTCTCCACGAGAAATTCTCGATCGTCGACAACGGCTTGACCAATTTTGATGAAATTTGAATGGGATCACACTGGAATCACGAGCTTTATTTTGATTTTGATGCTTATTAATAAAATAAGCATCAAAATTGGTTCACCCAGTGGAAATTTCTCAGGTACCTAACAAACATAAAAAAAACAATCATCGAGTACGCATCCATAACGTGTCCTCCAAAACCCGTGCATGTTCCGTAGTAATTGCAGAAGTCCGCCATCCAAGTACTGACCGCAGCGGACATAGCTTAACTTAAATCGGTTAAAAACGTGGGATAAAGAAAATAATAAAGTACTTATTCATATATTAAAGAATTTATTTCATCTACAGACCAGTCTCTTCTTCTTATTTAATAAATTTACCTTTAAACCTAGCCTATTCTGCAACAACATGAAATAAATATACTAAAATACAACTATAAATTCAGACAACTAAAATATAAATCATTCGAAAACCTTATCTTCCATATACTTACTTGGAGTAAAAAATAAACTATGCTATTATTTTCTCTAACTATGTTTATAAAACCATCTTAACTGTTTCTTCCTCATCCACATCCATCCTTTTTCTAAAGCTTCCATGGTTGAAATAGTCTTCTATCTCTTGCAAAGTTCTGTCTTTTGTCTCTGGTAGAGTGAAATAAAGGATCACCAATGCAATGAACATAACACTACCAAAAATAGCAAAGGTGCCGTATACTTGGAATCGATTAAGTAAATGAGGGGTCACTTGAAGTCCTACACTAATTCCAAGAGACATAAGGACCCCAGATACTGATGATCCTGCCCCTCTGTGTGCTAAGGGGTACAATTCTCCCAAAAAAGCTAAAGGTATAGGTGTACACCCTAGATTAGCCAAAATAAAGTAAACAACAAATAATGCTAATGGTACCTTCGTGTCTTTAGGTAATACACCTTTGGAAGCTAAATATATGTAAGAACAAACTATCATTAAAACAAAGACAGCAGCAAATCCTGTAGTGAATAAAAGAGTACGTCTATTCAACATTCTTATTAAAAATGACGAGAATAAGGCACTGGAGACTATGATCAAATCGATGCTTAACGTGAAGTAGAAAGATTGAGCCTTGCTGCCTGAGATTTCTTCTATTATTTGTAAGGCATAGGCAGGGAAAATATGCCTACCAGACATTTCTAATAAAGTCGTTGACACAATAATAATAAAACACGGCTTATAGAAATCCTTTTTGATAAATTTTCTAAGGAATTCGATTGATTTTTCTGTAAACGTAATTTTTTTTGGTGAATTCTTTGCGCGCTCCATCTGTGCTCTTATTAACTCTTCTAGCTCTTTCAACGTAGTTTCGTTTTTTCCTCTCAGCCAGTAGAAAGCTGCTTCAGATTTCTCATATCGTTGTTTTTCTGCTAGCCAAGAAGGACTTTCTGGCCACGTCAATATTATCAAGAGTGCTATAATATGGGGAACAGTGGCACACATAGCCACTGTTCTCCATGTGAAAAAGTTCCCCAAAATATGGACAGTCATCCCTCCTATACAGACCGCTGTTGTTTTAAGGTTCAAAAACATGCCCCTGTATTTTGGACTTGTATATTCTCCTATAGCAATTGCTCCTACAGAAACTGTAGCTGCAGCCGTGAAGCCTCCTAGAATTCGGCCAACCATGAGTATAGACACGTTGGATGTGAAGAAGATGAGAAGCCAGCCAATAAGTCCAGGTATCAGGACGAGTAAATGTGCTAGTTTTCGTCCAAACACGTCCATGAGGATAGATGAGACGAGGAAACCAGGTACACCCGCCAAACCGATTGATGATGCTAAAAATAAAATAAGATTTCGATCAAAAAAAATTCAGAGTTACCTACTTGATTATGTCAAAATGTGTACAGATTGGTGCAAGGCATTTTGAGAATGTTCACATGGCCATCACCCTTAAGTAGAAATTCTGTCGCATGGATCCTAACGTTGTACTCTGTCATCTGTTCAGTATCTTTGATTACATCATCACTCAGCAACAAGTGAAATAGTGATCTTATAGGCTAACCTAGCAGCTTACTATAAGCTAAACAACTCGCTACAATACCCTTCATGCTTAAACAGTAATGTTTCCACACTACTGCTTCGAGCCAGGACATCTGGCACTATGGTGTTTTTTACCGATAATAGGCTAGCCTTGTGGTTACCGTTCCTAAATGAAGATGCGATAAAAGATGGTAAACTAACTAGGCCTATAATCCCAAGCTCTCACAGGCTGCTTCCGAAACACACTGTGATGTGCTTGGTGACTAATTTTCTATTTGAGGGCGGTAGCTAGACAGGCGATCATTCGCATAATGCCATTCCTTCATGCAGCAAACCTCAAACCAGCGGTGGCGCCATGTACCTGTCGCACGGCAGCACATACTTATTACAGTTTGTCTGTCAGAGCTTGACAAGACGCACTCTTGCTGAAATTGCACCAGATAAACATTCTGTTTAAGATATGACGTCATAATATGGCGTCACATGGCGCCATATTATGTAGATAGATAGATAATTCTTTATTGTGCCCACCGCTAAGTTACAATTTATTAAAATATGAAGGATGTGTGGTGTTAGATGCCCTGGTGAGAATGGACGTCGGAGAGGCAGACAAAGAAACTTTCAAAATTCAGTTTATAATGTAATGCGTTTTGTGTCTAATTATAGTTTTCTCCTCCTTTAGCAAGCGGATTCCTGCGGTCATTCGGAACAGTCATGCTCACGAAAAGGTGTTGGCAATCGGTGGCATCGTGTGTCGGGTCGCCCTCTTTCCTCAAAAATGGTTGAGGAGCACGATGGCTGGCACGCGAGTCAACTCGTGAACGAGTGCTGCTTGAGGACACTGGCCTGTGCAAATCTGTTTGCTAGTATTAAGTAATAGTATATTCCTTAAAACTGTGTTACCCCATTATGTATGTAAGAATGCTCCCCATAGTAATGTAATTACTTAACAAATTTCTCGGTTAACTTCAAAAATGGCACGGACCCCGGAGTCTGTGGAAAATGAACACAACCAAAACAAAAAATATGATGGATTACAAACAAGTTTTACAATAGGCGACCTTATCACTAACAGCGATCTCTTCCAGGAAACCTCGGAATGGAGAGAAAAGACGACAGATTTTCTAGTTCAGCGTGGTAGCTAGCCATGTGAACATTCGCGATAATTACTCTATGCGTTTAAACCCAAGCCAGTGACACGAATAGAGTCATGGACACCTGCATGGCAGGCACATACTACCACCGAAATTTGACTGCTTTTGATCCTTAGGTGTAGGTAACTTCTTCATTGAATACTTACAAAGCCACGAAGCTGTATTTAGATCAGCCTTGATGGGAGACTCAGGGTCCGTGACCGCGGGCAGCAATACGCTGGCGTAGGCCAGCAGCATACCCTGACCCAGCATGTTGATCAGAACGGCAGAGACAGTCCATGACTACAACAACAAATATATCATTATTTTTTTTAAGAGAGAGGTATCTTCGTAGTCATCTATCATGTACAATGGTTTTACTAGTGTAGATCAGAGAGTGTGGGATTAATTTAATGAAATTTTGAAATTACCTTTGTCCTGATTTAACTCAGAGTTGTAGCGGGAGCAAAAGTTGGTGTTTCTTTACGGAGACATTAAGTATAGTTAAGTAGGAAGAACATTGCCTTCCTGTGAGTTTAGGAGGACACAGGGAAAATTTCTAGTGTAGCATTACCACAGATATCACCCACTCATATTATACTATTATTGGCTTTCGGTATAGCTTAATTGGATGAGATCAAGAGCTATTTCTTATTCTAGGTCAAGCTTCTTTGACTACATCCTCACTTATCACCAGCTTAGATTGTGGTAATAGGCTAATCTATCGGCAGTAAAAAAAAACTACGAACTGGCTTGACCATAATATACTGATAATGATTTCCCTAAGACTGTCTGCACAACAACTGTGGGCCAGCCTCGGAGAGTCTCAGAATAAAGCTCCTACGTCCTACGTCGCAGAACGAATTGTCGGATTCTGGACTTTAGTTACAGGCTGTCCCTTCTTTTAACACAGGATGCCAACTACCACCTCCTAATTCAGTCATATTTTAAACTTAGGTTTATAATTTTATTTTGCACTACCAAATATCATTAAAATTTAACCTTCATTAGAATTTTGACGTGAGGGTTTAACACATTGCAACAATTAATTTGTGAGAAATAGTATATTACTGCAGAATCCAGTAAGTAAGCCTTCCTGGCCAAGGATGAGTTAACTGGACCGAACTGCAGGTGAGGTCCGGTTATATATGAGGCCAGGATGTCTTTCTTACTGGTTGAGGCTTGTATAATACTTTTCTCAAAAGTGAAAGAAAGTTTAACAACAAATTCGTTTATTGTGACCGATTAGATATTCGATAGATAATGTGATCGATTTGCCGAGGGCAGTACTTCTACAGAATTACTAAGTACAAAACGCAACGTGCATATTTTATATGCGTCGCGTTATGTGTCCCAGACTATAACCTTAATGGCTGTTTAAGGCTCTACAAATATATCTATCTCATAAAATGTCATAAAAAAAGGGGAGATGGATATATATTTGGAGCCTCCCTCCTATACCCATGTTATAATGGCTAATCCTTGTCTGGTACTATGTATTTTTTTTCAAGCAGATCTAAAGAGGATGACCTACTGTCCAGTAAGTAAATTACATACTTACTTACTGGACAGTTATGAATAATTCTCCGGCAGAGATCACTTTCTGGATACTTTTTCACTTTGGATGTTATGGCAACATTACATACCATTTTTAAGAAAAAAATAATATTTTAGGTTTGAAATCATAACTAACTTAGATTACAAGCACTATCGGGGCTAACCAAAAATTACATTTACAAATGTTTAGGCTCAGATCATAGAATTGTTTTTTTTTTTATGCTTGATAGGTTAGCCTTTGACCACTATCTCACTTGATGGTAAGTGATGATGTGGTCGGAGATGTTGTTCAAGCTATAACCTAGAATTACTGGCTCTCAAGGACAGCTGCCGGAACACACTGTTAGGTGCTTGGCGACAGATTTTCTACTTAAGGGTGGTAGCTAGCCAGGCGGGCATTCGCAAAATGCCCTACCACCATGCTATAACGAAAATGTTTCTATGATCTGAGTGATTAGAGCACATTTTTTTGTGTTGTATAAAGTAAATTTACGTAGGTATTATAAAATTCCTTAAACTTCTTTACACTAGAAATAATTGATAAGAGGGTATAGCGTCAAACATATTTAAATTTATTACCATCCAGTGTTAAGCGTTTACAGTAATAAATCAATAAGCACATATTGTATTTTTTAGTAATTTTTGGCACGTGGTTTATATTATATATACGAGGTTGGTGAATTTTGCAATTCATGGCAACTAAAACATAGCCTCGTTTTCCGGATACAAAACAAATCAGTAGATACTATATCCGCAAATAATTTTGGAAATCAATAGGAAAGTTGAAAACCATTCCTATCGTTCCCGTTTGTGTCACAGTGTGACAGTTGTTTCTAAACCCATCGGACGAAGAAAGGAGCCATAGTTTCGATTCTCAACATAAAGGTAATAATGAATTGGTAATAAGATTGAGATAAGTCTAATTTAGAGAAATATACATTACTGGATAGCGAGCCAAAATCTCTCTTACGTTTGGTAGAGGAAATGTCTCATCGTGTATTTTATTGTTTCATTTCCTGTAATCAACTACATAACTAATCTACATTTTTTTCATTTGATTTATTAGCTTTCTTTTGCACTAATATTACTGGACTGGACCATTCAGAAATAGTCTCATTTAATGTTTCTAATTCATTTTTTAACATTTCTTGAACATATCGATCTATCTCACTTTATATTAGAGCTTGCGGTCACCTTTTATTTTAATACGATGCTATGTTCCGTTAGATTCATGACTGACAAAGAATCTCCGGGCTAGTGAAAGACATCTGCGTACTTTGGACTTACGTTTTCTATTCCTGATCTTTCTATAGATAATTCAAATCGAGTAAATTAAATAAACTTTTCACGCGTTTGACCGATTTATTTCCTTTCTCTAAGTGACATATTTCAAACTCTGTACATGAATGCAAATACTAGAAATGCTTTTGTTTTTATATTTTTATTGGAATATTGCTGTTAAAGGGCTTGGCTACCATTCCTGCAATCTCCTTGAATTTCTTGTGCTAAAACGACTGTTTCTTTACTCGATCAGCATGGGTAAAACTCGGGTCATTCTTCTTAAATGTCTTTCAATAAGGTGTTACAAAGATATATGTATATTATTATTAAAATATTTGTAAACATTTGTTTACAGAGCTAGTTTCTTTGTAGCTTATTCCATAAAAACTTAGTTTCGTCAAATTTTAAATACTAAGCATTCAGAAACGTTGAAATTTCGCGTGTATGTCTTTGTGCTATAATGTATGCCTCTGACTTGTTTGTTTTTCGTTTTATTATAACTAAACCATGGTATTTAAAATATGACAAAACTATGATTGTCTGACAGCACTGTAGTTTATATAATCCCAAATTGTATATTAGGTTATCGTAATCAGATTTATCACGCGCCATCATAATTTTCTCTCTGTTAGCACTATAAATAATGGATATGTATAATACCTCTATTATAAAATTGTACATAGTTCCTTGAGAAGCTGTTTTTATTTGTCTTTCCTAATCTTTATTATGGCACCACTATCTTATCCTTATTACCTAAATATCAATATCATAATAAGTTTCTTGGTCGTACGCAGGGTTTAATTCTATCGTAAGGGCCTAGAACACATTTTTGTTTGCAAATAACATACTTCTTTATGTTCGATAGACTTGTGTTATAATCGTTATTTCACGGGAATTAGTTTCTTTATACACTGAACACTGAGCACACTATATTTAGTAAGATAGCAAGTATCGTAAAAATGCTCGAGAATAATGTTCTAAGAACAATTTTGCGAGACGTTAGTAAAACGAAGAATGGCCACAGATTTAAAAAAAAGTAGACAGTGCAGCGTAGGACTACGCCAGTGCAACGAGAAAAGAGACGTATTGAAAATAATTAGTTGCATCGGTCAACTATCATGTAACTACGAACATTTTTCAATAGCTCCACCCACCACCAGCATACGCGGGCCGCGATCCCCGATCGATTCCCGTTGGTTTTGTGCTCGATTGGAGCTATAGTTTTTTACATATTCATAAATCTTTGGAATTTTAATTTTTTTTATTCTATATGGTTTTGAAGCAAACAAGTAAGAATAAAAAAAAAACGAATAAGAAAATATGTAACAAAACTATGTCTCCTGAATAGGCCATATATATATATAGATATTCCGAACATTATGATTAAATAGTGGTTTTTAAGCAAACAAGTACCTAAGAAGAAGAAAAAAAAAACGAATAAGAAAATATGCAACAAAACTATGTCTCCTGAATAGGCCATATATATATATTCCGAACATTATGATTAAATTCTATATACCACTTATAATTAGAAAATAAACAATTAAGATTATTTCCTTGATTCAGTTCGCTATATCTTTCCTATCTGCAAAGGCATGAAATGATGGTGAAAATTTTGCACGGTGGTAGGGCATTTTGCCAAAGCCCGCCTCAAGTAGAAAATCTTTCACCAAGCACCTAACGGTGAGTTCCGGCAGCTGTCATTGAGGGCCAGTAATTTTAGGTTAGTCTGAACAACATCTCTGCATCATCTCTTACCATCAGGTGAGATAGTGGTCAAAGGCTAGCCTATCAGCTATATAAAATAAATAAAAACATAAAAAAGGGATCTGAAATAAATCTCTATAGAAATGTTTCCGAGATATATTATGATATATATTAATATAATATTGAACAAGGATCGTTCGTAAGTTTGATAGATTAGTTCATAGGGTCCGATATAGCCTCAAATTAATTATTAGATTGTTAGAGTTTTTCAACGAAGAATTAGTTATTTTTGCTGTTTACAAAATATATCTAGTGAGTTCTCGCAATCTACGATCGTAAAGATAATTGATAAAAATGTAAAATCATACAGTAAAACAAAGAACATGTAAGCTGACTAATTAAAGTCGATATTTAGCATGTCATTTTATACAGAGAAAAAAACATATTGTATTGACTAATTCCTATATGAAACTGACTAATAGACAAAACTCCGACTTGGGTTTCGAACGTTGTGGCCTTCTTTGGGGAAGTCCCACATCGAAATTACGAGTACATGATGTATTTGGTTTCCTAGCGTGAACTAATTTTACTTTTTATAGGGTTACGAACCCAGAGGGCAAAATTGAGCCCTATTTTAATGAGATGCCGTCTTCTTTGTCTTCGCCTTTGTGTATGGCCGCCGTCAAAAATTCTAGAGAATATTTTTATAACGATAAATTAACAAGAAAGTAACTGTAAAATAGTCTTTTTAAAACCTTGAGTGGATTATTACAATTATAAATAACGTTTCCTTAAAAAAAACATGGGGTTCTGTCAAAATTGTAAATTATACACCATATTTGACAGGAATCTATCCTTATAACAGATTATTATTTGGATGAGGCAAGAATATATGTACTCGAATGAACAAACTTTTTGGCAACAAATCTGTGCTAAAAGTTTTTTCAATAATTGATTAACCTGCCGTCATATTTACTCCATTTTTGTGAGTTGTTTCATTATGAACCTAATGCCGTTTTCGCCATCACACAAAAAGGATTAAATAATCTGTCTCCAAAATATACATTTATACCAGATAAATAATTTCTAGGTAGGTCTAGCTAGGGTCTTAAAATGAACAAGGACAAGCCGAAAATTATGTCTAATGTTCATGTTGCACCCGTACCAGCAGTTGTTGGGAACGATTCCATTTGAATGGTCAATAACTTCGAGCGTATAACCTGGGACAGACTGGCCAGTTAGGTAGGTCCAACTTTGACAAAAAGGTCGCCCGAGAATCCAATTCAGATGGGCAGCGTTCGGAAAGTTACGCGACATCTTCTCGTCGAAGATCCCGCAAAGCCTGAAGACCAAAGTTTTTAACTAGTGTGTGTTGCCATTGATGACTTATGGCACTGAGACGTGGTCCTTAACTTTGGCCCTTATGGACAAGCTCAGAGTCGCTCAACGAGCTATGGAGAGAGCTATGCTCGGAGTTTCTTTGCGCGATAAAATCTGCAACGTATAGATATTCGCCAAAGAACCAAAGTCACCGACATAGCTCTCAGAATTTGCAATTTGAAGTGGCAATGCGCGGGCCACATTGCTCGACGAACTGACAACCATTGGGGAGAAAGGTTCTCGAGTGGTTGCCACACTACACCGGAAGGCGTAGAGTTAGTAGGCCCCCCACTAGGTGGACTGACGACATCGTGAAAGTCGCTGGTAGCCAATGGTTACAAGCGGCTTATACCCGTTCTTTGTGGCGTTCTACGGGGGAGGCATTGTTCATCAGTGGACGTCTTCCGGCTGATGATGATGATGACATAATTTTAAAAAGTTCCTCCTTTCAAAAAGTCTACTGTCCCTTGGAGCTGTGAAAAAATCAAACTTATAAGCCAACGCAATCAAAAGATACAGCCGTTTATGCCTCATATTTTCGAAACTCGCAAGGGAGTCAAAACCTACTTCCCGTGAACTCAGAATCTTGAAATTTGGTACGATGCAACGTCTTGTATAGCACAAACAAGGGGAAAATTGCGAAGAGCATCCATATTGAGTAACATCATATAATACAAATATTTTTAATAATTTTAAAATGTTATGGATTTCATTTAGCAATAAAAATACCATAACTTTTACTTATATACCTATAGGTTTGTACGGACCCTTCAGTGCGCGAGTCCAACTCGCACTAGGCTCGTTATTTTTTCTTTTACAGGTTATTGCGACGTGGAATCTAGAGCAAGGCCCTTTGCGCGTAACTAGTATTTTATGAACCTTTTTATTTTAATTATGTTACAAAATCCACACCTCTTGATAATATACAATAACATCATAATATGTGAATGCTTTATTGGGCGTAAGATAAGTTTATCGGTCGGACCTCATCTCTTAGGTTTCTGTATTGCAACTATTTACTATTTTGAAGCGCTCGTAGCGAAGAATGGAATCAATCAGCAAAGTTAAGCAACGTCCGCCGCGGTCATGACTTGGATGGGTGACCGCTGGTGGACATTACTACTGAGCGCTTGCGTGCTTCGGAGGGCACGTTAAGCCGTCGGTCCCGGTTGTTGTATTAGGATGGCAGCCGTTACAGCATGGTGGTAGGGCACTTTGCGAATGCCCGCCTGGCTATCTACCACCCTCATGTTTAAAATCTGTCGCCAAGCACCTAACGGTGTGTTCCGGCAGCTGTCCTTGAGAGCCAGTAATTCTAGGTTAGCCTGAACAACATTTTTGACCACATCATCACTTACCATCAGGAGAGATAGTGGTCAAAGGCCTAAATATCACGCATAAAAAAAATTGCGTTATGATCACATCATGAAAAGCACACATATCCATAATTATTCAAAATACCACAAATATTCAATATATTTATGGGCTATTTGGTTTACATCGTAAGCCAGTAATTTTATACTTGTTTGTTTTATTTTTACCGGCGATATGCCTTTATTAACAAAATACTACGAAAAATTTACAATACTACAACTACTATGTCAATAAAAGCATTTAGACAACCCATAAGTCATTGCAGAATCACACGCAGTCCAAAGCTCCAGCCCACTACCAGTTGGCAGCGTGCTAAGCATGCTGGCAGCATTGTCCTGTTGAATCGTAATGCTTATTCGTTGAGCCAAATAGGCGCCAGCATTTTGATCACACGTCGCGTCGACCAAGCGTTTTGATAAGTTTTGGAAAATTATTATTAAAATTATTTGTTTGTTAAATAGAAGATAATGGTATATATTGAAGTAAATTTGATAGTGTTAACTAGTTTAGTTTTTGAGATAAACCTCGTAACGTAAATGGTCCAAAATTTACCAATATGACGGTATTCCTAACTGTTGCTTTTTGTACATAAAAATATAATAGTTATGCTCTAAATGTCTAGACCAATATTCATATTTGGGCCATCGTTTTACACAAAATATCTAAATTTTACGTTTGTAGCTTATTTAGTTTACGAGGTACAGACACTTGACATATAGACGGACGGATGGACGGACATACATACAACACATTCTCATTAATTTTAACTTTTCCCTTTGGGTATAGAGATGCCAATTAATATGAAAACTCACATCGGTAGCTGTAAATGTAAAATTTATTTAGTCCAGTGCCTATAACCGGAAGACGCGGGTCTGATTCCCAAAAGAGGTGAACTTGGGCTTTGATAGTTTGCAATGTGATATTCACTAAGCAAGCGTTGATGCTTGAAAACAAATTTAAAAAATGTAACTTACCTGTTTCAATAACGGCGACATCGTTTGTTTAATTCCACTGAACAATACAGGCGACCTATTCAGAAAACTTGCCCTAGACTTCCTATTTAACTTTGTGTTAACTATGTTCTGATTCCTACCATTTCTTCCTGACAACTAAACATAATATCCGATATATTATCGGATAGCAAGCGAACACGGATATCAAGAAGTCAACAATCTTTTATAGACCAATAATGATAGCTTTGATACCAGTAGAACATTGCGATGGTCATAAAACATCGAGCTAGGGTTTTACCTATTTTGCCTACTATTATATAAATTAGCATACCTACTGCGTGGATATTGGATAATATGGGCAGCGCTTTCCAGAAAACGTGAAACGCTCGTAGCGTGCTTTGTAAGTTTAGATGTACCATAAATGTACAGATATTTATTTTCATTCAAACATATGAATAGATACACCTTGCTTGAGAATTATACTAAAAATAATATTATATACATGTACAGTCGCCTGCAATAAGATGTATAAACTACGTCATTTTCAAAATAATGCAAAATTAATTAATTATTAATAAACGAAGCTTGCATAAACATGAATAAAAAACGTCAAATTATTCTTTGATTTTATTATACTTCTATGAACATGGAGAAAAACAAATTTTTTTGCCACAATTTTGAAAATTACAATGTGTATACTTCTTATTGCAGGCGACTGTACATTCAAATATACATTTATATTATGTGCATGTGCAGTGTGCACATCACATAACAATAATTAGGTACGGTCTTTAAAACTTCGTGTATTTCCTGTGATACCCTGTATATAGGTAGACACACTGCAACTTACGAGTGGGTACATTACTATAAAAAGCTATAATCTTAATAATAACCAGTAATATAAAAATATTTTAAAGTAACACCAAATTCATATTTTAATAAAAAAACTTAAAATTTATGAAAAAATAGGTACGTAGCCAAACCTACCTATCTAGAGACAATTCTGCCTAATTTTCCTGCGGTTTGGCTACGTGTCGTTTGTGACGTCACGTAGGCATAATGGGATAATTAGACGGAATTCTTCTTCTTATAGTGCCTCTCCAATTACTGAAGGTTGGCGATCAGCTCTGTACATTTGTCTATGACTCTCGCGAGGTGAAAAAGGTCTGCTGCTCTCGCGATATCAGTCCACTCCCTGATGTTTCTCAGCCAAGATTTTTTCCATCGACCGGCTTTTCTTTTTTTTTTCCTGAATTGTAACTATTTTAAAAATATATCTCTTAAGTGTTTCATTAATGTTTCTTAAAAGATTATCAATTTTTTAAAATAAAATATTTGTTTATATTTGTATGGATTTTCGCTAAGTAACGCCTGAATCTATTCATTATAATCTTAATCATATTTAACTGCTATACTATAACTTAAAATATATTTTTATATACTACTAGTATGACCCTGTGTACTTCGTATCACCTATCCTAACGGACGAACGTTAAATGTTTGACAGAGAAGTATAGGTAGAACAGTTTATATGGGAAAATTAAATTGTTGTTTTTACTATCTTCATCTCCATTTTTCCATATATTCTTATCGTTTAAACCTTCCCTGGACTACGACAAACATTTCAAAACCAAAATCATCGAAATCGGCTTAGTCTTTCGCGAGTTTTAGCGAGACAAACAACTGCAATTGATTTTTATAAATATAGAGATTTGTTACCATATTTATATAATTTCTATATACTCATAGTGCTTATTTTGTTATGGAGGTTGGTTGTATGTTTTGTCTTTATGTATATATAGTAATATTGAGTGTTTATTGTACTATAAATTATCATTGATATCATTAACTGTATGCTGATAACGAATAATTCAAAATTTTACATCAAATGTTAAAATTCGTCGTTTTCCTTTTGAATACGCCGGGAATAAGGGATTAAGTGAAAGGTAGGACTCACGTTGTTTATCACTGCACTGTTGGTTTGTACTGTATTTTAGGCACTTTAACGCTATGCACAGGATTTTGTAGCACTGTATTTTGTAGGTTTTGATTTAGGCCAATTTTTCACTATGCCGCGCCGACGACTTGAAACACTGCGTGCCGGGAGAGGAACGGGGGAGGAGGCGGAGGGGCGTAGGAGATGTCAAGAGAAGGTCATTTTCGGAGGGGATACATCGCACAGAGTAGGTACACATATGATAACAATTTTGGCGGCTACACATTTTATTTCTGACACTATGTTATTTAGCAAATATAATCCTTATGATGAAGCCTTTCGATCAGTATGATAAAGCTACATACTGATTATTTTTCTCGTGTAACGGGTTCGATTCCCGGTTCAACCATGTAATTATTTAAATATCTATGAATGCAGATTAAATTGTTTTTAGGGTTCCGTACCCAAAGGGTAAAAACGGGACCCTATTACTGAGACTTCGCTGTCCGTCCGGCCGTCCGTCTGTCCGTCCGTCCGTCCGTCACCAGGCTGTATTTCAAGAACGGTGATAGCTAGATAGTTGAAATTTTCATAGATAATGTATTTCTATAACAACAAATACTAAAAATAAAATAAATATTGAAGGGGGGCTCCCATACAACAAAGTTGATTTTTTACCGTTTCTTGATCGATACTAATAACGGTGACAGGTAGACGCTTTAACTATTCAAAGAATATTTAGTTTTATGTCATCTTTAAGTATAATTAAATAAAATAAAATAAACAATTGAGGGGGCTCCCTAACAATAAAAGAGGTTTTTATATTCTGAATTGGTACGGAACCCTCAGTGTGAGAGTCTAACTTGCTAGTTAGACGTTTGGACTTGAACGTTTATTTTTAAATTAAAATAATGTCTCTTAAATAAAATGTTTCATCTACAATATTCAAGGTACTTTCCCTCCATGTGGCATATCCGTGGGACGTCCTGTATAGATAAGTATCAAAACATTAACATTTAACAAACAATTTAATTAAATAGATAAGTAAACATTTAAGTTAGAAGACAAAGTAAGTATTTAGAAAGTAAACAAAGGATTTGTGATACGATATCGAAAGCGGAAACAAACACAATCCAGTCTTAACCTTCAGTAAAATACAGATTAGCTCATTGTTATTATTATTTTATTAATTAATCTTCCAGATCGTATTTCCTTTCACTAATAGATGGGCACTTTTGGTTTATAAATAAATATCAAGATAATACCTTTATTTATTTATTCATTATCACATGTAATTCAATGACACTAAGTTCAACACATTACATAGACAAACTACTGAGGTAATGAATAATAATTACATTTAACGAAATCTATTATAATTATCATAAAATATGTCAATCTCTGGATGTTGAACTAATATATCGTTGAGCAACGTGACTACTCTAGCTGTGGGTGCATTCTTACGACGAACAATGTCCAGATCAGTCGGCGTGGGCCGCGGACCATGCTCAGTGTTAGCACCGCGACCAAAGTGCGGCGGAACAAACAGCCCCAGCTGCTCTAGGGCTACCGGATTATCTGCTTTGTTATGAGCCACTTGATAATAATGCTTTGACTTTCTATCGTTAAAAGTCTACATAAACAATAGAAGCGTTACTTGATGTGAATCATAGTCAAAAATATAAAATTACTTATAATATCAGAAAAACATTAAATAAATATACTTATAAGGTGGCAATTCCGCCTAATTTTTCTCAGACGTCATAAAAATAGCACGTAGCCTATGCGGAAGAATCCCCTATAAATAGGGAAGCATATGTTCAAAACGCTGAGAGCTGTTGAGAAAAAATATATTTTAGAATTGCAAACTGTCAACCCACTGCCACTGGACTTACTCACTCATGTGTACTTCGTCTAACTCACATAAGTCACACTACACTAGAGTGGAAATACGAAACTTATGCTACAGTGACATACCTATAATCACAATTAAATTATTAATAAATTAAACGTCAAACTCGGTGTGATGATAGTATAGATATAACAACTCATAATGAAACCCACAGCCAACCCAAATTGAGAATTACTATTTTAACATTGTGCGATGAAAAAAAAACAATAAAACGGAAAAATATGATACCGTATTAACATAGTTTACTATATATTATTACCTACATAAGTATATGTATACAGATTGATTTAAAGACAAAGCATAAGATATAAAACACGATAAGAATTCTAACAAAATCAGATAAACAGTGAGAACTAGTCAATATTTTAAGTAAGCAGATGTACGTAATTGGATTTAAAAACGAAGCAGATATAAGTACTTTTTACTTGTTTAAGTATAAAATGTTACTTTAGTAAAGTCTACACAGAGTACGTAGGTACTTGATCATGTATGGATTATTATAATCATGTATAGATTTTAAATAATGACAATGCATGATAGACACCCACCGGTGGCTTGAGCTTAACGGCATCGCATGGTGGTAGGGCATTTTGCGAATACCCGCCTGGCTAGCTATCACCCTCAAGTGGAAAATCTGTCGCCAAGCACTTAACAGCGTGTTCCGGCAGCATTACTTGAGAGCCAGAGAAATTACAGGCACATGACACTTAACAGCTACGTCTCAAGGTGATGGGCGCAGTGCAATTCGTGACTTGGACCTGCATCTGTTATAGGCAGAGGTTAGTCCGCTTAACATCAGGTGGGCCTCGAGCTTGTTCCTTCACAATAACTACAAAAAAAAATTATTACCATTATCCGCTATAAAAATACATATTGTAAAAATTTATTGTAATTTTCCTATTTTCGCAAAACCGTGTATAATTAGATCCGCATTAGGTACTATGATAATACATGTATTAGATAAATTCATAGCTAAGTCTTATATCTTATCAGTTTTATAACACAATAGCTTCCTTCACATGTATTTGTACTGCCGTAAAAACACACAAACGTGTGAACTACACACCTAGCATAATATCACGCTTGTTTTCTGGAGAGGTTCGTTGATACCAAGCTTTTTGCCGTGGCAAATCTTTCTTGCTAGGTAAGCCTTAGACCACTATTGTCTCTGCGATGATGTGGTCGATGCTGGCTTTCAAGGACAGTCGCTCAACCACACTCTTAGATCGTTGGCGGTAGATTCAAAATTCTCAGAGCTTGAGGGTGAAGCTAGGCGCAAATACGACTTAGGAGCCTGAATCTGATCTTAAATGGACTGGTATATTTCCATAGCGTCTCCAATCTGGTCAGAATACCTCCACCTTCTCCTTCAAGTCTGTCCACTTTATTGCAGTTACACAACAAATTACTTTATTTCTATGCTTTTACTCAAAACATTTTTCAGAAAATAATTTTTTTTTTTTCTATTTTTGGCTTTTTTAATTTCTATGTCTAGCAGTGAACCAAAAAAGCAATAATGCCTCCCGCAAGACTAGAGCCATCGCCACGGTACCACCGCCGTCGGAATGCGCCACGCGACGTTCGGATAATTTTATGACTACTTAGATCGAGCAAGTTTATTATTGTATGGAAAGACTAAAACATATTAATAATGATAAAATACAACTAAAGATGTTTGTTAGGTTAAATGGAAGTCATCCATAAAAGTTTGTTAGCATTTTTCCAATAAGCCTGCGTTACATAAAGGTGGAGTGCCGCTAGAATGGCAGAGTTGATTAAAGGAAAAATATCTGAAAGTGGTCAGCAGCGCCTTCTGAAGAATTGCCATCTTACACTGCGATCCCTAGACACTGTCAAGAATGGGATTTAAGGAAACCCCTGTCCCATATAGAGGCCTTCCCTGTTGGGAAGGCCTATCTTTAATGGTGAACGTTTATAATAAGCACCACGCCTGCCCATTACAGTAGCTGCTTCACACTTCTGGGTGACAATGACTGTGCTCATCACGCCAAGACTTAGTTCTTAGGACACGTTTGTCCAGTAATTTCACTTGCTGCAGTGCTCTTCAAGTCTATACACTATTTGCACACCACTGATTCGAGGCAGATTATGTACATACCCATTAAGACACAATTTTTCTCAATCATTGACAGTGTTAGAGAAAAACTTCTCAAAGGCATTGACAACTTTGTCATGGCTGGTCAGGGCTGGAACGTGAGCGTTCTAATCTTCGACAAACAGCCGTTGGAGCTAAATGAAGCCGGTCCTGAAGGGAAGCCTTGATATTTTAATATTATTTTTTATATTTTACTTAAAGGAAACATTTCTTTTATTATAATTTACCCTAACTTACCTGAATTTGGGGAATCCAACATGCCTTCACAAAGTTTAAAAATCTACAATCTACTATTGTACACTCACTAACTATACTAATTAAAAATGTTATAGTAAAAGGCTATATATAATATAATAATAAAATAAAAAATATATAATTTTAGTTTTAGGAATCCTGAAAGTTATTCTACTGTGACATCGAACTAAATTTAAAATAGCGAAATACATATCTATCCTAAAATGAATTTATTTTGCTGCTACTTAACGCTAGATGGCGCACCGTTCAAGTTGTTTTACTAGACTTTTTTGTCCGTGGTACGTATTTCTTATCTATAGGGCTTTGTTTACATCACGGCATAACTGATTATGTTCCTTAGTTTTGAGTGGCATTACTGTCGATGGTTAATATATCTGCTTATTAAGTAATTAGGTTAGGTGAAATATACGCTTAAGTAAAAAAATTGGTCCTAGGTATAGAATAAACCCACATCCAGGGTCAAGGCATATTGAAGTCTGGCACTGTGCCTAATAGAAGACAATAAGGTCATCCCCTATTTAAACACACCTGCCATCCCTCCGAGTAACACAGGCATAACATGAACATTTTGTAAATCCATGTTTGTTGTTACCTGCCTACAAAGCTTTATCTCTAGTTATGCTCAAATAAAAGAATAATCTCGAAGATAGAGTTGTTGAGAGAAGCAACCACATAGACAAATATTTCATACAACTGAGAAAGCCGTAAATAAGATAAAACAGACAAAATAAAATAATTACCGAACATTACAGCTTTAGTCAACACCAATTTCGATGGTAATCTAATTAGTTTTAGGTTTAATGGTCTATGGTTCCACCTAATCTGACTAAATTATGGTACAACAGAATAGCACAACTGCACACCTTACTAAGTTTAGTAACTTTAATAATTTTAGAGCTAACTAACTATACTATAGCGCCAACAGAATAGGGAATGTTCATTTGACATTTCCAAATCTAATTTTACTTAATTTTAGTAAGTTTGGTGTCAAGAGAATTGCGACCAATGTTAGAGAATATAGATAAAATTTCACCATTGTCTATGCACATTTCCTTCTTAGACGAGGAGTTTTAAAACGGAATTTTGAGCTTTGCCAGCGGTGCGGAACATTTTTATCATTTTTACTATGCGAATTTTATGATGACAAAAATATCGAAGGACAAACTCCTTGCAAATTAAATGTTGCATTGCTAATTGAATTTAAGTCTTCGGAGTCACTGAAAATGTTACAGAAGGCTTACTGTGAATCGATATTACCGAAAATACGTGTTATGTGGTACACAGTGTTTAAAAGCGGTCTAGACGTGATGGAAGATTTGCCTCGCTCTGGTAGGCAATCAACGTCTGCAAGTGAAGTTAACATCGCAAAACTCAAAGAAATATTAACTGAAAATCCGCATAGTGATAGCCACCGAACTTTTTGTGTTTCACATGTTGATCCGTACCATTTTAAATTCTCACTTGGGTATGAAACATGTTGCCTAGTCCCAAAAGACCTGAATTTTCTCCAAAAACTCAACCGCATCAGAGTCGCTGAGGACATGCTAGAACGAGTCAATTCCGATCCAACACTCATGAAAAGCTTTATTACTGGTGACATGACGTGAGTTAACGAATTTGAGATGTAAACTAGTCGACATGCTTCGGAGTAGCGCCTTAGAAATGATCTGAAATGAAAAATTACGCCATATTCGATCAAAAGTCAAAATCATGTTGAATGTTTTCTTACTGTCGCGGTGTTGTGCACTCAGAATTCTAGCCGAAAGGTTAAGAGTACAGTTCACGCAGTGCGTTCCATACAAACGTAGTTTCGTCACATTTTAAATACAAAGGGCCTGTTTCAGAATGTTCGAGTAAGTTCCGGTTATAGGTACTACCCAGAAAATATTTACTAAACAAAACACAACAACAATGTGCTTTCGAACAAGACCATAATTATGAACGAATTTGTAAATATGAATAAATCTCAACCAATACCATCGAGCAACCACCTTATTTACCAGATATGGCTCTAGCCGACTCAAATTATCACTTCTTAGCACCCGTTTCATTCGGTAGAAGACATCAAGGAGAATTCCAGGCGAGAACTGAACTATTCTGGAAATGGCGTGTAAAATTGTTTTGATGTTTGTAATATAGCGTAAGTGTATCGTCTCTGAAGGAGCATACTTTGATTTGAAGGTGATAAAATAAATTTGGATGAATAACTAACATTTTGCTATTATTGATCTTTTACAGAAGGAACCGTATGTAAAAGATCACCACGACACGCACAGCTATTTTATTTTTATTAGTTCCTTTGAAGGTACCGAGCTGTTTTCTATTAACCATGGTACCATTAAATTGTCAGACTAAAATTTCCCCTTGTTTTGAATACTCGTTTTCATACGAAGAAAGAGCATAAACGAATATTTTTTACGTAACTTAATGCCGTATTAACTTATATGAATGAAGATATGGCAGATGTTGATGTAACAGCTATCAAATGTGGTACTTGATGTTATAATGCTCGTTTTTAATTGCAGATTATGGTTAAAAATAAAAAAAAATAAAGGCAATATTCTTAAATAAACATTTTAATGTCAATCTTTCTTTAATGGATTACATACTTATTTGGGTTGCATATATTCGAAAAATTAGGATATGTAATAGATATGACAGATATCTATTACATATTTCCTAATGACATACTTGATGTAATATTTTTCAATTTATATCAAAATTTTGATTGAATATAGTAATTAAGCAACTTTAAATGGTATATCTAAATATTATTACAAGCACTATCGCGAACTAAGCGAAAATCCTATTTTAAAAATTATTGTAGCATGAAAATTTGTGCTCTTATGTCCTCTAGTAATTTTTAAAATATTTGGTATCCAAATATGAATCTAAAACCGAAGAAATACGAGTATATATGTCATCACCTGTCACTTCAACATGTGTCATGTCTGTCCATTAATCCGTCCGTTCTTTTGCTCGTCTGTGCACGTTTGTGCTCATTGCCGAGTTCCATTCCAAATCACAGTTGCCGAGTTTTCCATTTTCAATAACTGAGAGTACCCTATGAAAAAAGGTAAGACTTTTTGAATTTGGAAGCTTTCCTTCTGTACGGTTATTTATTTATGTCCTGGTACCTTCTTGAATAATCATTGTATCTATTATTATTCATTTTATTTATAACATTAACGCCTAGTGAAAAAAAAGAAATGGATTTTTTTAATTTTAGCTGGTTTGATTCCCCGTTCAGATATGTTTTTCAAAAATCTGTGAATACAGTTTGATTTTTTAAAAATAAATGAATAAAGGAATGTTTCCTTTAAGTAAACCCTTCAGGGCACATTGTTTTTTTCACCTTTATATACTTACAATTCAAGGCATTCTTGTTGGCCTCAGAAAGGTACGAAGTCTGGCATAAAGCCATTACCAAAATGATATACTATAATACTATGTCACGGTAATGTTATCTTAACTCGGCTCTGTCGTTGAAATAACTACCTACAACCGCGCTGTACGTAAACATGCGATAGGGCTACCCGCCTCCATTATTTTAATTACATTTGCCTACTTTGTGTTTCCATTTAGTTTTATGATTGTAAATATACCTACTTTTTTATATGAACAAATAAAATTCTTTGTGAAATGAACAGGAAGTGTTCCTTAAAAATGCGTGTTGTTTTTTGACTAGTACCTAGGTAGATTTAATTAAAAAACCATGTCAGTCAAGTCAGTCTTAAACATTTGCGACCGAAAAATATTTGTGAGACGTACGAAATGCTTTATCATAAAATTTTAGAGTATAAAATATCCGCATTCTAATATATAGCATAACTATCTATTTCACTCGTGTCAATTTACAATCACTTTCCTTTACTCTATGCCCTTTTTTATTAATCGAGACATTTTTTTCGGTGGATTGAAGGAAATTGTCCACACATTATGTACCGGTACCGTCCCCTATGTAGACTATAAAATAATGTTACTTACTAGTAACTAAAATTATTATTACCTTTCAGTTTCCAGGTTATCTAAAAAAAGTTATCTCTGGTTGCGTTTTTGGCGAATTAATGCAACCAAAAACAGCACAATATATCCTACTCGTCATATTAAATATGTAATATGTACATAAACTTATTTTTAGTGAAAATATCGCGCGTTTTTTCAAAAATAACCTGGCAACCCTGCCTGCCTTTGACCAGTTCACACTCTTACTTATTTTATCATTATTATAAATTAATCTTGAAAAGTCAACCAAAGTGTTATCACCAGTGAATATTGTAGCTGTGAAAACATCGTCGCGTGTTATCCAGCTTATCCATCGGGAAAAAAAACACCAAAAACAACAAAGCTAAGTCGTATTTATATACCCACAATTTCCAGAACCATTCCGACTGGCACTACAGATTTTCCCTACCCACATATTAACTGTCAAATTCTATTGACATCCAGAAATTGACTTTGACAACGTATGTGTCATAAAAGTGTTGCCACATCAAAAAGAAAGATCCTTATCTTAGGGTAAAATTAAACAGTTACAATCAGCTCTGAACGCTCACGAGGAACCTACGCACGTTCTTCTTTCGTAAGGCCACAGGCTCTCAATATTTTTTTTTTCCTGAACGATGAAGTGTGCTACATGTGCTACTGATTTCAACGATGGAGCTCAGTGTGGTGTATGCAAGAAGCTTCTTGATTTTGGATGCGCGCAAATCGCGGAGACCACCTGGCGAAAACTCGGGCCCACCAAGCGCGCAGCTTGGAAATGCCCTGTCTGCAGATCATCATCACCAGCATCTTCGACTGCTCTGTCACCGGTTGCTGAAGTGCAGTCTAATCCTGTGACCCTTGAGCTTGTCTTCAAAGAAATACAAGGAGTGAAAGCTCAATTATCAAGCTTGCCCACTTTGGTTGCAGATGTTCGGAAGATTAAGGAAGAATTACAGGAACTTAAGGACTCAAACGAATTTTTTAATACGAAGGTTAATGAGCTATCTGCACAAACATCCTTAATCGATTCCAGAGTAACAGAAGTCGAACAAACAATAAACTCCTTGCATAATGAGCTTGTGACTCTCAAGGCACAAAACACTGCTGGTGAACATAGGTCGCGACTTAACAATGTGGAGATTAAGGGAGTTCCTGTGAAGAAAGACGAAGATCTGTTCCAAATAGTGGACTCATTGTGTAAAAAAGTGGACTATAGCTTTCCGAAGACACAAATCAACTATGTTTTTAGAGTTCCGACTCATAATACCAAGGAAAAGTCAATTATAGTTAGCTTCCTCAACAGATACATTAAGGAAGACTTCGTGGCCGCAGCACGCAATCATAAGGCCCTCAAGGCTGCTGATATCGGGTTTCATGATTCCCAGCAGCGAGTCTTCATTAACGATCATTTGTCCGTTGAGTCAAAAATCTTACTAACAAAATGCAAGACAAAAGCCAAGGAAAAGAGCTTCAGCTACGTTTGGGTTAAATTTGGAAAAATACATATCCGCAAGAATGACACTTCTCCGGTTATGATAATAAATACTGAAAGTGATTTAAACAAAATTGCGTAAAATGTAGCCCTCTTGTAGTTTTTATCTATTTAATTTCATTTATCACAAGTTTTATAACGGCTGTATTGTTCACCGTTCAGCCGATGCAATATTCTTCTAAGCAGCTACATGCCTTTTGTTTTATCTTGCCTATTCATATAATATGCTTCCGCTCGCTCGCACTTGGCCGTTCAGCCGACCTCCATTGTTCTTGTTTACATTGCTATGCACGTTTGAAGATATTTATTTTTCTTTGCACACTTCTAATAACTCGCATTATCTATTGTGAATTTCATCAATCGTTTCCACCAATGGTTTTAGTTAGCGTTAGTTTAATCGTAATATTTACTCTTTCTCGACTTAGCGTTACTTTTTGGTTACTTTACATAAACTGCTATATTTGGGGTCATCTAATCGAACATATCACGGTTTTTACACAACACACTGATGCTATTATTTGTCTATTTTTCTACGGTAACAATGGATAGTGAGGGTATAGATCGGATCAGTGTCTACTACCAGAATAGTCGAGGTCTACGCACTAAAGTGCAAGATTTTTATCGAGATTTGCACCTTACTTCGTATGATATAATTATTTTGACGGAAACATGGTTGAATGAAAATATTTCTAGCTCTGAACTATTTGACGAGCGTTATATTGTATGGCGCAGAGACAGAGATTATGTACTAACACAGGAAACCAAGGGAGGTGGAGTGCTCATCGCAGTACGCCGTGAGATAGCAGCTTCGGTACAACCCAATTTTTCCTCCTCGGCTGAAGACCTGTGGGTTACCTTGTCGCTTAAACAACGTCACACAAAACACACTATCAAACTCCACATTTGTGTATTGTATTTAATAGCTCAAAATTTAGGCCTCTCGTTCAAAGAACAGTTGAATAATTTCTTGACAACGCTCAACACTATTATAATGACTAACCCGGAGGACAAATATCTACTTGTAGGCGATTTTAATTCGAGTCATATAAAGTGGACGCGTAGTGGTGACTCTCACGCAATGGTTGCCTCAGATGTCACCACTGAGGAAGGAAAGATGATGTTGGATGATCTTCTCTCGTTAGGATTGAGTCAGTACAACTGGGTAGTCAACCATCAGGGAAGGATTCTCGATTATGTATTGTGTAACGATGATGTGCGTGTTTTTGAATGTGACCATGCTCTATCGAAAGTAGACAATTTTCATAAGCCGATATTGATCACATTACAGTTTATTGACCTCCCAGCGCTAAAACCACTGTCACGTACTAAATATTTATTTAATAAAGGCGACTATATTTCAATTAACGTGGAACTACAAAAAATCAATTGGGATACTGAGTTTTCTGGTCGCGGTATAGAGGAAGCTGTCTCATTATTTTACTCATATTTGGAAAAAATAATCACGAAACACGTACCTGCCAAATTGGTTAGATTCGAAGATTACCCCCCCTGGTATAATGTTTCATTGATCAAGGCGCTAAAAGAAAAATTGAAATACCTCAAAAAATACAGAGTTTATAACAACATTTCTGCTAGAGTGAGCTACAACGTGCTACGGGAACGTACCAAACTATTAGAAAAACTAAGTTATGACCGATACATTGCAAATGTAGAGAATTCTATCGAAAAAAACCCTAAGTCTTTCTGGTCATTTGTCAAATCACGTTCTAAATCTGGCAGCATCCCTAGCTCAGTTAATTACCTTGGAAAAATTATATCCACTGGTGAAGGTATATGTGATTCTTTTTCTGCCTATTTTCTGTCAACTTTCCTAAATCAAACTGCGTCTTTACCCGAGTCAGCCAAATTGCCTGTAGACGATATGGATAGATTATCTCACTCGGTGGACATTTCTCAAGCACATATTGATGCCTCGGTAGTAGCTAAACTTTTACTCGACCTGGACCTATCCAAATCCGCTGGACCTGACCTTATAAGCCCTGTGTTTCTGAAAAACTGCGCTGAGAATATCTCTCTACCCATATCACTTCTTTTCAATAAATCACTTGCTGAGTGCTCGTTCCCCCAGATTTGGAAATCGGCTTTCATAACCCCGGTTCATAAGAAGGGCGCTCGGACTGATGTAGAAAACTACAGACCGATTTCAAAACTCTGTATTATAGCGAAAGTTTTCGAACGAATAGTCTATAACCAAACATATGGCGCACTGAGAAGTGCATTTCATACGTCACAGCATGGCTTTCTCAGAGGCAGATCTACGGTCACTAACTTAGTGTTGCTCAATGACTATTTGACTAAAACTATGGATAGGCGCTGTCAAGTGGATGTAGTCTACACCGACTACAGCAAAGCTTTCGACAGAATAGATCATAGCATCCTACTAACGAAGCTGCGACGGATGGGAGTGGCTGGGGATCTTTTTAGGTGGTTCTCGTCGTACATAGACCGAAGGACTCAAGCTGTAGTGGTCAGTAACTATGTTTCCAGCTGGGTTACGATACCCAGTGGCGTACCTCAAGGGTCATTGCTTGGGCCATTGCTTTTTGCGATTTTTATCAACGACATATCTACTTGTTTCCATAACTCCAATCTACTTTGTTTCGCAGACGACATGAAGATATTTAGGGCGATTGACTCGGTTGAAGATTCAGAAAGCTTGCAAGCGGACTTGGCACGGCTCGATACTTATTGTCATATTAACAAGCTGGACCTAAATCCTTCAAAATGCTCAGTAGTTACATTTACTCGCAAATTCAAAACAATTCAGTCTGTGTATAAGCTGAAGAATCAACCTCTGGCAAGAAATTCAAGTATACGTGATCTCGGGATAATCCATGATTCAAAGTTAGTGTTCGATGAACACATCGATCATATAGTAAAAAAAGCGTCCAGGGCACTCGGTTTTGTGATGCGTACCTCTGCAACTTTTAGAAAGGCTAAAACGTTTAAAATACTTTACTGTTCATTTGTTCGTAGCATTTTGGAGTATGCGTCACAGGTGTGGAACCCTCGCTATGACGAGTACATCTGCCGTATGGAACGTATACAGATGCGTCTTATTAAATATCTATGTTATCGTCTTAAGGTACCGTACAAGTCAGAGTTCTATTTGGAATCTTGCAAAAAATTTCACCTTCTTCCCCTGACCACAAGAAGGGAAATGGCGGATATCCTATTTCTATTAAAAATAACCACGAACCAGGTTGATTGCCCGGAGCTTCTCGAAAGAATAAAGTTAAACTGTTCTTCACGGCAAGCTCGGTTCAGTCCCTTAGTATATACCCCATTGGTGCATACGAACTATAGTGCAAACGCGTACCTGGTGCGAGTGAGTAGAAGCTTCAATGCAGCGGATAAACGATTAGATATAGACTTATTCTGTTCAAGCATCCCATCGGTGAGGCGGCGGCTAAACAGCGAGTTTTTTGCTTAAAATGTTCTTTTTTTTAGTATTACGACTTTTGCTTTCTTTTTTCTAATTTGTCATTGTTTTTTTTTTACCTTGTAAACAAATTCGAGAGTAACGTTTGTCTTATGTGGACAAACTTGTTTGTTCTAATTATTTAATAATTAAGTGATCATGGTCAAAATAATTCTATAATATTGTTATACGTGTTGTCCTATAATTGGCCCTATGTTTCTAAAAATGTTTATTTAAAATTGTTAACAGGCTGTTGGATGACCAATAAATAAATAAATAAATAAAAAAAAAGTTTATTGTTAAAAAAATAACACACCGTCTATTCGTCACTGCGGCACAGACGCGACTGTCTGCGTACTGAGCGCGGCCCAAGATCGAGGCGCGTAGGTATAGCTCGCGTTTCGTCCATTTCTATTTCGCGTACTTCCACAGTATTATGTCTTATGGTATATTGCTGTGGGGAGCTGCTGCTGAGATAGAGACAATCTTTATCTTACAAAAGCGTGCAATTCGAGCCATATATGAAATGGATCCTAGGGAATCCCTGAGAGATATTTTTAAAGAAATTGATATTTTAACTTTACCAAGTCTGTATATATTTGAAAATATTATGTATGTTCGTAAAAATTTGAGCAAATTTAAATCAAACAGTGACACTCACGATTATAACACTAGGAATAAAGATAAAATAGCGGTGCCAGGTTTTAGATTAGCAAAGACAAATAAAAGGTCCTTCTTAGGAAATTGTGTGCGGTTTTATAATAAATTGCCCAAACATATTACAACGCTCACAGAAAGAAAATTCAAGTTGCATGTGAAGAATATTTTGATAAAGAAATCTTACTACACAGTTTGTGATTACTTAAACGACAAAAATGCCTGGACTGGTTCGCCTCTGCCAAGCTAGCGCCCAACACCTACGTAATGTAAATTAAGTATTGTAATAATTTTATTATATAGTATGTACTTAACACATTTTTAAAAAACGTTTAAAAGAATGGCCCCGAGTTTCTTGCCCGTTCTTCTCGCAGTGGCTCTATAACTTTTGTTTGCTGAACGTGGCAGTACAATGTAGTATATTTCAATATTAAAATTTGTAATTGACCTTCATAAGAGCGTCGTAGACGCCTAAATTGAATAAATGATTTTGACTTTGACTTGACTTTGACTTTGACTTTATATCTCGTGTACTCTAAGCTAACATCTTAAGTGAAAATGTTTAATAAAATGAAATTTAATTGTGATATCCTATTTGTGTGATAACTTCTACTATTCTGAGATACCGTATCTAAACACAACACTAAAACCTAATATTGAGTGTGTCTTGACTGAGATCATTATAAGGCCATGTGATCGTCTAGTATAGTGGTCAGGATCCTATATTGTGCCCATAAGTAGCAACTCAGTTTCTTTTCCAAAGGGCTTGAGACGTGACATACTCTACCTATGTACTCTACAAGTGGTGTAATTAAGAACCGGCTTCCTAACATAATACAGTAAAAGCAACAACAAAACTGACTATTGCTACTTTCTTACTATCAAAACCAAACTACCTATTTCATGACTAAATGTTGTGAGTCTATTAATACTTCAGCATATTGCCATAAGTATTATGCAGTGATGGAATCTATCTATAGTGACTAATGTGATGTTCTAATAAAGCTGAATAAAGAATTACATACTGTGTAGATATGTAACTATCTGCTTTATATTAATATTGGTAGAGTGAAAAGAAGATTGTTGCTAAGATGTTCTAAGTATGAAATAAGTAAGATTTACATAAGAACCTTTAAAGTAGGTAAGTATGCAAATAAAATTAAGAATGATATTTAACTGATTGCGGCTAAGGATAACAGCCCCTCCCCGCTGCCATCTGTAGATTTCGACTTGTCCAAACTGGTCATCTTCCACCGCATAGGTCTGTTATATTCCTTACTAATTACCCAACATAATTAGTAACCATATAATCACCCATTGTAAGAGGACTTTATAAAAATCTTATTCTTTTCTTTTTTTTGTTTTCTATTATTTAAAGTCAGTAAGTATGTGTATTGTAATTGATTTAGTATTTCTATATACTACATGGGCATGAGGACATATTCTTTTGGCAAAAGGGAATGCCACTGATATGACACTGTAAGTATGTAAGTTTGTATCTTGTCAGCACATTCAAGGACTTATTTACTTTACTTCTATGGAAATGAGAGACATCATTATCCATAGCTATACAAAACAAACCATCCATACTACCCAAATGAGTATCTACCATAGCACCAAGACGCTGGCCATCTCTGGAGCTGCCTAGCCTCAGTAAGGGCATACATCCAATCATATCTCGGTTCTTAGCGGGACTTCCTTTTACTTATTATGGTAAAAGGGAGTTCCTAATATTATGCTAGTATGTACTATGTCCTAAAACCTAATTGGATTGGGACTACAAGAAACCCTATACATTCTACAGCCTATCATATCTCTTTTTGAGTAGACATATCTAGTTAAATAATATCTTTGAACCTATTCCACCACTTTGTTTAGATGTCATATCCTGTTAGCTGATATCATTGATCCAATATATATATTTTGAGCGTAGAGAATGATTATACAGTTTTACTTGATTTCATTATGTCTAGTAATTTTAATAGTGAAACAAATAAGTTTAGTATATTATCAAGGTATTCTTGAGTATTTGTTGTTTGATATTCTATCTTTATTTCTGCAAACTTATGACTTCAAAATGTAACAATATATTCTTTCCATGTTGTTTGAGGAATAATGCACCCAGACTATATGTCTGATAGAAAAGTTGATCATAATGAAACAGCTTTGCTTGTCCATTAATTACATGAAAATTTCAAGATATTCCATATTTACTGAAAACATGGGTATTTTCTTTGCTGGCTGACTATCTGTGTAACAAAGTTTGTTCTTTTACTTTATTGGATTGTTAATGACCCTGTTAAGGTTATTAGTATGTTATTTTAGCATCATTTGTTTTGAGGATATTCTAGTTCCTTGTTTTATATATTTGATATAATATCTTATTACTTTGATTCTAACAGATCCTAATAGCGACATAATAAATTGTAATATATCCTTTCTCATGCTGTTGAAGAGTAGTCAACCATTCTACGTCTCTCATTAGATGGTCTCCCACAATGGAACTGCACAGCTTGTCCATTGGCATCAAAAACGATACTTTACATTTATTACGGTCTTAATTTGAAACTAATTTGAATGTATGATAATTATAAATATGAACCTAAAACTGATTTTTGTTTTATTTATTGTAACAAAATAATTCTAGTTTGTAACCTACATGGCTATTAAAGTATTTCCTGGACACTTGATGGAATATTCAATATTTTAACAATTCAGCGAACCCAAGGATGCTAGCCTACCTCCTGTAATCCGGGAAGTTGTCAGTACACCTACCTTATGAGTTAGATAGAAAAATGTATTACATCATATCATGAGTCTACCCCCTAGTTATTACTACTATTTCCCAAACAATTTCCTATGTTCCCTATTCCTACTCAAATGTACCTAGTTACCTAATTCCTATTCTTCTAGATGTAGTAATCAGCCTAGAGATCCATATCTCACATTTACTTTAATCATGTGGTGTGTAATGTAGCCCCCTTTCCATAGCAATGGTAGGTAGGACAGCTTCCCCTCGGTGTAAAGAGGAAACTCCTGCTAACAGAAGCTAGCTGAAAGTGGAACGGCAAATTCCAATGTATACTAAATGCCGGTGTGTAATACGTTCACATACATAAGAGGCCGAAGCTTGGGATTGTATTGAACGAGGATTTGATACCTATGGTGTAAAATATATATAATATAGACTTCATTGCAATAACACCTATTATGGTTATTAGGGAACCCCACTTGCTAGGAGCACCTAAGCCACACTAGGATATACGACACTGAAGGGAACTGTAACTGTTTCCCGAAGGATACAGCCGCCGGCTCGTTCCAAGCGCGGGCACATCCCGAGGGACGTTGTCTAAATCTGGGAGCTTGCACCCCCAGACCACGGGTACACGTGAAGACGATTATACCTTAGAAAATGAGGGATCATAATGTAGAGTAGGATGCGGGAACGCTTGGAGGAAAACGCTACGTCGTAACCTTTCTTCTGCGAATGCTGAATACTCGGATTACTAATAAATAAGCATTTTGTCAGCCATGCTAACTACTTTGCTCCAAGTTTCTCTTTTTAGAGGTACTAACCCTGCCAGTTTAACACTGGGCGTGCCTACTCCCTACCTAAAAATCGACCGAAATCCCCACGTGTTGCCACGTGTTGGGAATCGTACAGACTTTTCATCGGCCATGCCAATTACTAAGTCCCATGTCCTTTGTCAGCATTTAGCCAACTCGAGACTCCCTAACCCCTAACCGGTGTAACACTTCTCAATACACAATTCACTTTTAATTTTTACCAATAATTCACTCCACGAACTTTAAGAAAATCACCGAAGACTGTCTTCGGAGCACCTCCCGAGAGCGACCTCTGAGGCTTAATGAATCAATCCCACCATCTTTTTTAATTCCTCACTTTATCCCGCCTAAACTGCACCTATCTCCCCACCCCCCGTCTTGCCATCCCCCATTTTTCTTTCCCCATACAAAAACTGCCCAATATTTTTCATTTAATTCTCCAATAATCATACTTCAACCGATTCCTATTGTCAAAAGTCCCCGATTTATGTGCGGTTCATGCGTTTGGCAACATAAGAAGCATCCAGAACAGCACACTTCTCTCCTCTCTTTCTTTCTTATGGTAAGATAGCAGATAGCACGAGTAAAAGGGTTAATACGATTTCGTTCTAAAACATTCAAAATGCAGCGAACTGATATTTGTAAATACATTTATTTGTGAACGTGGCGGGACAGAGAAGGGCCTGTACCGTCACAGCATGCTCTTTTTTAAAGACTCTTAAATCATATCGATTCGGAAATACACATGACTGGATCTACATTATGGCAGTACGAGGAAGAAAATGCCGTGAAAATTAATGAAAAGTTATGCTTTATCGGGAAGAGGGCGAGATTCAGCTGCAGGTATTAAATCGAACAGTTCTTCAGATCACTCTCCGTGATAGATACGGTAATATAATATGCAAGTATCCAACATCTCTACGCAGTACTAAAAGGGTCGAGTCTACGAAGAAATAATCTATTCGTAGGGTCAAACCGATCGGAGAGAGCTTGATCGTTGATTCGAGTCGCTCTAACTTGGATGAGTGACCTCATTACTAATGAGTAATGAGTGCGCACAAGCTCCGGAGGGCACGTTAATCCGTCGGTCCCGGTTTCCTTACGATGGACAAAAAACGCAACACCGAAGCTATCTAAGAGACAGGTGTTTAGCAAATATTTGCATTTTACTGGACAATAAAATCGTTGAATCGAAATTATATGGTTTTATTTCATTGTAATTAAATCCTTAACTCTAGTTACGTTTACCAAATTTTATCGCAATTTCTCTATCGATAATAATTTTTCATCTCAATTTGCTTATGTGTGTTAATACTTTATTCACAGTCCGTAACTACAAGGCGATGCGCCGGCCCCTTTTTGCATGTGTGCTGTTTATTGTTTTGTAGGTGTTGCTGCAAGTTTCTATGTGGGGTAGAGAAATTAGAGGATGTGTGCCATAGTTATTGTTTTTGTGTTTGTGTTAGAGAAACAGGTGGGGGAACATTGGAGACATCGTAACTCGAACGATTAATGACTGAAAGCAAATCTCCCTTGTTTCTATGATCTGAGTTGGTAGGACATTTTACGAATGCCCGCCTGGAAAGCTACCAATGTTTAGTAGAAAATCTGTCGTCAAGCACCTAATGATGTGTTCCGGTACGGTTAAAAGCCAGTAATTCTAGTTGAGCCTAAACAGCGTTGTCGACCACATCATAACTTATCATCAGGTGAGATAGTGGTCAAAGGCTAGCCTATCAGCAATAAAAAGGACTTAATGAACGTTGAATCTTCTAAATTTATTTTTATGGGGTTGTGACGGAACAAGCAAGAACCCCACCTCGGGCTAGAGATAATATATAAGCACATAAGCAGAGGTTACCACCTCGGTAACCTCTGCTTATAACAGATGCATTTCGTCACTAGGGACAAACTGAGACGTAATTGTTAAGAGTCTGTAATTTCATAATTTCATATAACGGGCTCTCAAGGACTGCTGTCGGAACACACTGTACTAAACAAAGTTTTCTACTTGAGGGTAGCCATTCACAAAATGCCCTTGCACCATGTAGTGAAGCTCAAGTCAGCGGTAGAGATCGTACCAGGGAACTGGCAGTCCATACCTTAAAAAGTAATTCACTATCACTGATACGTACTAGTCTATTGTACCATTATCACAGATAAGTAGCAGTGATTATGGTTAATACCGTATCAAGTATGTGACCTCAGTCTTGAATAACCTAGTAAGGAGGAAGTGACGAAACAGTTGACGCTGCAACATGTTTGCCTAGTAGTACCTACTTACCCTTATTTATTAACTCTGTACTTACATGAAAATTGTAGCAGCTCAACAGTAAAGTTATAGGTATTAATTGTGTAAATTATTTATAACTAGCTATTAAATATATTACAAATCCTTGTTCATCCCACGGGCACACTATACTCTTTCGGGATAAAAAGCAGCCTATGTGTTTTTCCAGGGTGTTACCTACCTTCATAATAAATTTCATCAAACTTGATGCAGCCGTTTGAGCGTGAAGAAGTAACAAACATATAGACACACTCACAAAATTTCGCATTCATAATATTAGTAGGATGAGTAGGATAGGAAGTACGATTCCGCACCATAGTTTTTCAGCAAGGAAAGTTAACTAAGTGTCAACCCAGAGTGTAAGCTACCTCCGAACCAAATGTATTATTTGGTTCGGGCAAGGATAAACCAATTATGTATTATAATTGGTTTATCCTTGCCCTGGTAAGCTAGTAAACAAATATATTACAAATCCTTGCTCATCCCACGGGAACACTATACATTTTCGGAATAAAAAGTAGGCTATGTGTTATTACGTATATGTTATATGGCATAATACTGTAATTATGATATAAAATTATCAATTATCCTTAAATAGACCTGTATAATATTTATACCAATAAATATTATGAACTATTCCTGAGTGTTATTCACCTTCATAACAAATTTCATCAAACTTGATGCAGCCGTTTAAGCGTGAAGAAGAAATAAACATATAAAAACACTCACAAACTTTCACATTTATAATATTAGTAGGTTAGGATAATAATAAAAGTGTTTTATTTCTCATAAATAGTAAACAATGTATTAATAAACTTGTTTGGGCACTCTTCGTTATACCTAAGAATACTTAATATATATATGACAAGTATTGTATAGATATAAGGCATTAATTAGTTTTTGACATTCACTGATTATTTTAATTTGGACTTGGAAATCTTGGAATAGGTATAAATATTATTGTTTGATAATATTCTTGAAATAGGTTGTATTTATATTATTTCTAATTGAATATGATTTAATTTAAAATTTATTGTAAACATGACTTGCCTCATGTAACATTCTCCGTTATAAGGCCAATAAATATTTGAATTTAAGTATACTAATTAATTCTTACAACAACACAATGCTTGTATATGATTACTTAGTATGTTTTCGCGCAGAACCTACACTAAGAAAGCGATTTCTTGTGCAGGTTCTGCAATCCCTTTAAGTGTACCATAAAATGTTACATCATATAACCGTTTGATACTTGACTTTTTGACTATTTCTAGATATTAATTACATTATACAAATAAAAATAGTTTCCTTCATTTTCAGAAATGGTAAGTATATTTTTATATTTTAGTTTTTAAATTGTTGAAATAAGTATTTAGGTACTTTTAGCAGTTGTATGCATGTGAGTATTCGTTTGGTGAATATTTATAAGGAATAGAGAGAGTGTGTGAGGGTGTGTGTGTGTGTGCAAGTGAGGTGTGTTATTTGTATTTATGATTGTTTATCTTATCATCTGAATTATGTAGCGCTCGTAGCGAAGCTTGCTTATAATATAGCCGTTCTGATTCAATCAGCAAAGTTAAGCAACGTCCACCTCGGTCATGACTTGGATGGGTGACCGCTGGTGACATTACTACTGAGCGCTTCCGTGCTTCGGAGGGCACGTTAAGCCGTCGGTCCCGGTTGTTGTCTTAAGATTGCATTCGTTATAGCATGGTGGTAGGGCATTTTGAGAATGCCCGCCTGACTAGCTACCACCCTCAAGTAGAAAATCTGTCGCCAAACACCTAACGGTGTGTTCCAGCAGCTGTCCTTGTGAGCCAGTAAATCTAGGTTAGCCTGAACAACATCTTCGACCACATCATCACTTACCATCAGGTGAGATAGTGGTCAAAGGCCTATCAAGCATAAAAAAAAATTGTTTGACAAAGAATGTGAATTACTTATAATTTTTGCCATTATTAATAAAATGTTTATCTGAAATAGGTATGAACTGCCACGGACTCCATGGTTTGCATCCCGCCGCCGGCGCCGCCGCCGCCGTGTGGTTTCACTTCCTCGCATGGTGCGTTTAGAGATTATACTTGCCTGGCTAGCCTACCAAAGACGAAGTGTGACAAGTAGACTAGCAAAAAGCTGAGTTTTGTGAGGGCTAGCGTTTATTTTACAACCTGATTCTAATGGTGTCATCTAGTATTAAGTATGTAGATTAACTACGACGTATTTGAGTATTGAGTTGTGTTCTGTTGCTGCGATGTTAACTCTTTGGTTTTCTAACAGATGGCGTTAGTAGTACAATAACATTCTATCCAATGAATACAAAATTGCTAATGTTCATTTTTGAATGGTTATAAGGTTATATTTTTTTTACAGATCTAGATTTGAAGGCAAATATAGTAATGTTGAAGACCTAATCTATAGGCTCGAAGGTTTTTCAGCTTATCTATTGATTGCATTGGCTTAGAAGTTTTATTTTTTCACAGCTTCAAGGGACAGTATTTGACATAAATTTCAGCTTAATACCTCCACTCGTTCCTGAGAAAAAGGGCCTTGACGGACAGACGGACAACAAAGTAATCCAAGAAGGGTTCCTTTTTTCTTTTTTTTGAGGTAGGTATGGAACCCTAAAAAGGTTTAATATAGAACTGTTGTTATGTTTTTTTTGCTGCAGGGAACAGTAGTTATTAAAATGATAACAACCTTTTAGACTGTTAGTACGGTTGACTTCTGCAAGTCCTAACAAACACAGAGTTATATGATTATTGTGTTTTAATGCCTACTCTAAGCCAAGAGTGCCGGCCGCGGCAACACTGGACCGCGCCATGCTCCCCTTGAATAAAGTTTTGAATATTTACATCGAGCAAAGTAATAAAATATATGAAATATAATTCAGTCAAACAACCATAAAAAAAAACACGAAGAAAATATTTAAAATAAATTATCAAAACAATTCATCTCAAAATGTTTGTTAGGACTAGCAGAAGTCAACCCTAAGAGGTCGTTAGCATTTTTTCAATAACCCTGTATAAAATGTTGTTGTTTTACATCTCGAGCGTACAAACAATATATATAAATAGTTTAATACTATATTTACGTGCAAAATACGCGGCAGAGGTGGCGAGGTGCCAATCATAGCAATCGGTGACCTTATGTCGGACGATCTTGGGTTTGGGATAACGGAACTAACCGTAACTACATAAACACATCGTAATATTTACACCCAAAAAATTATGATCCCTTTGTAATAGTGTTTTTGAGAATAAGATAAACTTATGGTATTTGGGATGGTACGAGGTTGCAGAAGTTGAAAATAAATGTTTAATGTTTGATCACTGTTAAATATCACTAATTTATTATTGTTCAAATGATATTAATGTTAAATTGTTATGAAAATGTTAAATGATAATGAATGCTACTGCATGCCGCGAAGACCAACCTAAACCTACCACCTGGGACAGTTCAAGCTGCCCCATTGGCCACCAATCTCAGCGATCATCACGCTGTCCGGGGAGAAGTTACATGTACACAGAGTGCTGCAGAACTTCCCACCCGTCTTGTAAGAGATTTTTCACAGCACAACCGTATTAACTTTGTTGCATCGGTCGACAGCGTCGACTGGTACGAAATTAATAGGCGCAACCAATCTGTTGAGGAATTTGCTATAGCAGTTACCAATATTATTAGAAATAAATGTGACATATGTTTCCCATTAAAACGCAACCCAAACAAAAATCTCGACACGTCGTGGGTTAATTCCGACATAATACATTTTAAGCAATTACTTTTTGACATAGCAGAACTACATAATTCATATCCAAATAATTCCATAATTAATTTGTTTCTGAAAAATCTTAATGAAAAATATGACATACTAATATACAATCAAAAAACAAACTACTATAATAGAATAATACAAAATAGCAAAAATGCATCGAAGTCAATGTGGAATATTGTAAACAAAGAAAGGGGAAAGAAGAACGCTCTAAAAATCGATTTTTCTGAAGTAATTAAAGACTCGAAGTGTCAAATGTTTGACACGCTTAAGGAAGCGGTAAATTCAATTAATTCGCGATTTTTGAGTGCGTCTGTGGCGTGCGGTGCACCTAAGGCACACCTTGCTAGTGTAAGCAACTCCTTGGTAACCCGCGAATCGTACTATGAGACTTTTAAATTTTACAACTGATGAAGTATATAACATAGTAACTACACGGATACTCCCCAAGCGGACGAAAGATGTACATGGAATATCCATGGAACTTATTAGAATGGCTATATCATCGCTCGCCCCCGTTTTAGCTTTCCTGTTTAATTTATGCCTAAAAAATGTTACGTATCCAACTGCTATGAAGGTAACAAGAGTGGCTCCGATATATAAAGGAAAAGGTAAGCGAGAAGATATGGATGCATACAGACCTGTGTCCATCATACCTGCTGTGGCTAAAATATTTGAGAATGGTTTGAGTTCGAGGCTCTTAGAGTTTCTGACATAAACGAATGCCCTATCAGATCGCCAGTACGCATACCGTGAAGGTAGATCCACCACCTCTGTAACGAGGGAAGTAGTTCACTGTGTTTTGGATGCTCGTGAGCGCAGGCAGCATGTTGCTGTTCTATGCTGCGACCTCTCAAAGGCTTTTGACGTCGCAGACCATGAAGTTCTTGCTATTAAACTTAAGCACTATGGGATTGAGGGTAAAACCTATGCGGTACTGGCTGATATGATGCGGGGTCGCTCTCAGATAGTAGTTTCGGGAGATGGAAAAACACGCTCCGGTGCAATGTTTGCCATGATGGGAGTGGCACAGGGCTCATCAGTTTCAAATATTATGTTTTCCCTTCTCCTGAATGATCTGCCTGTGGCTGTGACAAGTGCAAACATATTTATGTACGCTGACGAGTACTGACGACGTTGCTGCAGTGGTTACAGCACCCACAGTAGATCAGCTAGAACAGAAGCTGAATATTGCGGCGTGTGACTTGGCCCAGTGGTTTCGAATGAACGGCCTAGTATTAAACTTAGCAAAGACACACTTTATCCACTTCTGTCTATGAGGGTTGTTACGAGACCACTGTCGGTCTCAGTAAGCCAGGTCAAGATAGAGCAAGTGGCTAGTACACCCTTTTTGGGATTTGAAATTGACAGGAGCCTGACGTGGGACAGTCACATTCATAAGTCATAAGGTTTGTGGCAAAATAAGCAGTGCATGCTTTGCACTCAGGAGGGTTTCCAGGGTGGTCTCCGTGGAGGTGGCGCGAGCATGCTATTTCGCTACGGTTCAGTCCGTGATCCAGTACGGCACAGAGCTATGGGGGCGCGCTGCTGATTGGGAGCGCGTCTTCAGAATGCAAAAGCGTGTCGTAAGGGCCATTGTGCGAGTACCACAAGACATATCTGCGAGACCTTTCTTTACACAGCTTGGAATCCTCACACTGCCCTCCTTATTAATCCTTCAGGTGGCCGTGTTTGTGAGAAATCACCCTGACATGTTCAAAATACACATAGACGTGCATCACTACAATACACGCAATGCTGGTAAGCTAATAGCTGTCCCACGCTCCTTGTCAAAGTGAAGCAAGGTTTTAGACTAGCAAAGACAAATAAAAGGTCCTTTTTAGGTAATTGTGTGCGGTTTTATAATAAAATTCCCAAACATATTACAATGCTCACAGAAGGAAAATTCAAGTCGCACGTGAAAAATATTTTGATTAAGAAATCATACTACAAAGTTTGTGTTTACTTAAACGACATGCAAAGATGCTTGGAAAGTTCCGCCTCTGCCAAGCTATCACCTTTCACCTACGTAATATAAACAAATATTGTAATAATCGTATTATATTGTATATAACACATTGTTAAAAGATGTCTAAAAGAATGGCCCCGAGTATCTTGCCCGTTCTTCTCGCAGTGGCTCTATAAATTTGTTTTTGCTGAACGTGGCAGTACAATGTAGAATATTTCAATATTAAAATTTGTAATTGACCTTCATAAGAGCGTCGTAGACGCCTAAATTGAATAAATTATTTTGAATTTGAAGCAAACTGACACATGTTATGGGACCAACAGTATATAATCGACTGCCGGAAGTGCCGGATGACATTACGGAAGCCGCAAGCTTTACTGCCTTTAAATTGTTAATATAGATAATATAAGATATCAAAATCAGGTTTGTCTATTAATAACTAGTGCTGCCATCTTATGTGGCTTCCGGTGTAAAGCATAACATGAATGTACCTAGTCTATGATTTCCTTTTATAACAATAAAGCTTTGATCGTTCATTCGATCCTGTCAGCTATAGCACGTTGTTTCATTATAGGTTATGGGCATCAGTTCTCATAATTTTTCCTAATAAAAGTAATCTTTAGTAGTGAAAAATGGCATCTAACTATCTAGTTAACGTACCTAAGCTCAAAGGACGTGAGAATTATAGTGAGTGGACTTTTGCCGCGGAGAATTTTCTAATCCTTGAAGGCACGCTGCATTGCGTCAAGCCAGTTTCTGGGAAGAATATAGAAGCCGCAGACGATGCAAAGACCAAGGCTAAGCTGATATTGACGATTGATTCAACGCTTTACGTGCATATAAAGGACGTCGAGACATCAAAACAGTTATGGGATAAACTGCGATCCCTGTTTGATGACTCAGGATTCAGCCGAAGAATAAGTCTATTACGACATTTGATTTCAATACGTCTAGAAAACTGCAGTTCTATGACATCATATGTCACGCAGATTGTTGAAACCGGACAGAAATTAAGTGGAACCGGGTTTAATATCAGTGATGAGTGGATCGGATGCCTACTGTTATCATCATTAACGGAACGATATTTTCCCATGATATTGGCGTTGGAGCATTCAGGACTTCCTATTACAGCGGATTCCATTAAAACTAAATTATTAGATTTGGAAACGAAGATAGGTGATAATGGTCATGAATATCAGGAACGTGAAGTTAGCAATGCAAGTGCATTTGCAAGTTCGCAGAAGTGGCAACATAAAAACAAAACGTCTATGGTCGGAAACTGCAACAAAGATGGCGCTTCTTCGAAGACATTTAACAAAAGTCACGTCAAGTGCTATAAATGTAAGCAAGTCGGCCATTATAGAAATCAATGCCCGAATAGTGATTCAAATCATAATAACACTGCACATCAAGCTATACGGAAACAAACTAATGCGTTTAGCGCTGTGTTTTTAAATGGCAATTTTAATAAGGACGAGTGGTATATTGATTCGGGCGCAAGTAATCACTTGACAGCAAATGAACAATGGATGGTGAATCCATTATACTATAAAGAAGAGAAAGATATCGTTGTCGCTAATAACAACAAAGTAAGAGTTTTATGTACCGGCCATGTGAATATTGTGACTAAAACTGATAAATGCGAGTTCGAAGTGCAAGTGAAAGACGTTTTGTGCGTTCCTGAATTGACGACGAATCTATTGTCTGTCAGCCAATTAATCAGTAATGGTAATAGCATATCATTCGTGGAAAATGGATGCAGAGTGTCAAATAGAAATGGTGAAGTTGTGGCAAAGGCGTCACTAGTCAATGGAGTGTACAAGTTGATAACGCCTGAAAGCATATTAGCTACCAGTAATGCAGCAACAGCAGTAGTATCAGGAGATATGTGGCATCGTAGAATGGGGCATGTAAACAGCAGTTATTTAAATATCATGCCAACAGCAGTAGAAGGTTTGAACCTCAGTGAGAAAGTTGACATAAGTAAGTCATCATGCACAGTTTGCTGTGAAGGAAAACAGAGTAGGCTGCCCTTCAGTCATATTGGCACAAGAAGTATGGAAGTATTAAATATAATTCATACAGATATATGTGGCAGTATGGAGCAGATGTCTATTGGTGGATCTAAATATTTCCTGTTATTTATAGATGACTACAGTCGCATGACTTTTGTGTATTTCTTAAAATATAAAAATGAAGCTTTGAATTGCTTTAAAGAATTTAAAGTAATGGTTGAAAATCAGACCTGTAAAAGAATCAAAATATTGAGGAGTGACAATGGTGGTGAATTTTGCAACAAAGAGTATGATGCATACCTCAAGAAGACAGGGATAATTCATCAGAGGACCAACCCGTATACCCCTGAGCAGAATGGTTTGTCAGAACGTACCAATCGCAGCTTGGTAGAACGGGCCAGATGCCTTTTATTTGATGCAAACTTAGGAAAAGAGTTTTGGGCTGAAGCAATAAACACAGCTGTTTATATTCAAAATCGCATAGCAGTGCCAACATTAGACAATAAAACACCATATGAAAAGTGGACAGGTGCTAAGCCAGATGTGAGTCACATGAGAGTGTTCGGAAGCATTGTGATGGTCCATGTTGCCAAAGAAAAACGCCTAAAATGGGATAAAAAGTCTGAGAAGCACATTTTAGTTGGATATTCGGAAAATGTCAAAGGATATAGAATTTACAACCCCAGGTCTAAGTCTGTGACAACTAGCAGAGATGTAATTATTATAGAAAATGAAAGTAAAGTAGAAACTACTATACCAATAATAGAAAAGCCTGTAAACTTTGAAGATAGTTTAGATTCAGTGGGGGATGGAACTCGACAAGATGATACAACTTTGACAGAAAAGGACATGGACTCAACATATATACCTACTGACTATGAAGATGCTCAAGAAGAAATTGGAGAATACATCAGACCTACCAGAATTAAAAAGACAGCACAGAGATTTGGTTATTCCAACATGTGCACCATAGAAAATGGTGTTGTGCTTGACGATGCAAGCAAATTATCACTAGAAGAAGCATTGAAAGGACCAGAAAAGGAACAGTGGGTGCAAGCTATGAATGAAGAACTACAAAGTTTTGAAGAAAATAGTGCGTGGGAGTTGGCTGACACTCCAATTGATGGTACCATAGTGAAGTGTAAGTGGGTATTAAAAAAAAAGTATGATAGTGAAAACAAAGTGCGTTTTCGTGCTAGGCTAGTAGCCAAAGGATATATGCAAAAGAAAGGTTTGGACTACTCAGAAACTTTTTCACCTGTAGTTAGACATACTACTTTGCGGTTATTGTTTGCATTATCCACACAGCTTGGTTTAGATATATTACATCTTGATGTAACTACAGCTTTCTTAAATGGGGACCTTGATGAAACAATCTACATGCAGAAACCAGATTGCTTTTTTAGTTCACAGAGTGATAATAAAGTTTTAAAACTTAACAAAGCTATTTATGGGTTAAAACAATCATCAAGGGCCTGGTATAAGAAAGTAGATGAATGTCTAATAAAAATGGGTTATAATAGGTCTAACATAGAGCCCTGTTTGTATAGCAAGAATGTAGGTAATTATAAAACGATTATGACATTGTATGTCGATGATTTTCTTATATTTTCAAATGATCATGTAGAAACCCAGCATTTATTTGATGTACTTTCCTCACAATTTAAGATAAAAAATTTGGGTAGAGTAAAACAATTTCTAGGAATTAATGTCAATAATGATAAAGACAATGGAGTTATAACTTTAAGCCAGGAAAACTATATAAATGAATTGTTAAAAAGGTTTAACATGACTGAATGTAAAATGGCAGATACTCCTTTAGAAACCCAATTAAATATCAAAATAAACCAAAATTGTAATACTGAACATTTACCATATCAACAGCTTTTAGGTAGTTTGATGTACTTAGCAGTGTTAACAAGACCTGACATAGCTTTCTCAGTAAGTTTCTTAATTCAATTTAACAACTGTTATAATCATGAAATTTGGTTATATGCCAAGAGAGTTTTGAGATACTTGAAGAAGACAAAAAATATTGGTTTAAAATATACTAAAGATAGTAACTCTCGGTTGCATTGTTTTGTAGACTCAAGCTGGGCAAATAATTTACTTGATCGCAGATCGTATACTGGCTTTTGCTTTGTTATGTCAGGAAGTGTTGTTTCTTGGGAAACCAAAAAACAAAATACTGTTGCCCTCTCTAGCACAGAGGCAGAATATATGGCCATCACCGAAGCTTGTAAAGAGGCCATATATTTACGAAACTTAGTTGAAGAAATTATAAATGAAGTTTATACATTAGACATGTATAATGATAACCAGGGCGCTCATAAGTTATCTGTGAATAATGTGTTCCATAAGCGCACAAAGCATATAGATGTAAGGTATCATTTTTGTAGAGAATGTATTATGAACAAAGTTGTTAACATTAAATACTTATCTACTGCAGAGATGCCAGCTGACATGTTAACAAAGGGTCTTAATAGAACTAAACATAATTACTTTATGAAACTTTTAGGAATTGTTGATGTAAAATAAGTAATGCCTCCTTTTTTTTTTTTATTATGTAAATTTTGATATAGTGGGGGTGTTAATATAGATAATATAAGATATCAAAATCAGGTTTGTCTATTAATAACTAGTGCTGCCATCTTATGTGGCTTCCGGTGTAAAGCATAACATGAATGTACCTAGTCTATGATTTCCTTTTATAACAATAAAGCTTTGATCGTTCATTCGATCCTGTCAGCTATAGCACGTTGTTTCATTATATAAATCGCGTCTAAAGAGCTGGCTCATCGAGCAAAGTTTTTATTCGCTAGATGTATTTTTCAGACTGTAAATAAATAATTACTTTACTAGTACTTTACAATTTTTTAAGAATTATTTTGTTTGTATCAATGATTTATAATCAACAAAGTGCATAGTATAAAAAGTATACATAATTGTGTTGTGTAGCTGTATATAAACATTTTATTTTTAATTATCATATGATTTGACAAGTAAATTATATAATAATAATTATCATATGATTTTACAAGTAAACTAATGTTTATTAATAAATTACTATGACTACGACTATGACCAAACGTGCACTGATTTGTAAATCGTTGGTTGGAGTAAATTAGGTGTTTGCGACACACGGCGGATTATGCCGTGTTAGGAAAATGTTTGGTATTGTACCAAAAATTTGTTATTATAAGTTCAGTCGCAGCCGCAGTAATTGACAGATGCATTTCGTCCGATGGAATTGCACTGTGCCCGTCACACTGAGACATTTTACTGGATCTCAAGGACAGCTGCCGGAACACACTGTTAGGTGCCACATTTTTATAGTTAAAACTACAATTCATTACAAATTTGTCTTGTAAATGTCATCATTGCGGTTACATAACGCAAAAAGGGCGCCAATTATTTCATTTAGGATCATATACAAGTCATGTAGTGGTTATGTGAAAAACAATAAGTTACGTTGTAAATATGATAGTCATTATATAGGTACACTCAAGGCTGGATTGCGGCCCATCCCAAAAGTGAAGTAATAAAGCCGAGAGTGTAGATTAAACCTAATGAGTGATCAATGTCGATGCTTTTCGTACTCTTTTTCATCACCCTAGCGGGAAAGAATTACCTAAGTGTAAGTCAACTTATAAGTAAATCGACTGATGATGATGAGCTGCCTGTTCCTTTGTCCTCTATCATATTATGAAAAAAAGTACCTAAAATGTTATAAACTGAACAGAAAATTACAAAAAAATTAAAACAGAAACGCGTAAGCATTATTGAAAACCAGATGTTAGCTGCATTATGCACCTTAAAAATGGTGAAAAAGAAACATTTAAGGAGCTAGTGTTTTAAAAAGTTTAGGTGATATCCGATTTCCATGTATATTTAAATACTTATATACATTCAGCAAATTTGCTCTTAAAGCGGGTTTTATTTTATCGCTTTTAATTGCATAATACATCATACGATACCGATGTGATTTTAATAGAATTTTGTGGGTGATTTCATATGATTAATACCCGAAATTATATATTAATGATTTCATATTTTACAATTATTGGAGTAAAAGTTTGTATGACCAAGGCTGAACCCACGTCCTCCGACATCGCTTCGGATGCCTTTTTGTGCTCCAATAATGTGTAAAATATGATTTCCGCTTAGCACGCGATAGTGCTTGTAATCATATCAATGATTTTAGTTTCTAATAAGTACCTAATAAAAAAGCGTATGACACCACGTGCCAGTAAATGTAGAGTAAGAAATGTCATACACCTCGTGATGTACTAGTAAGTAAAATTATCTAAGAGTTTACCTACGTGAATTTGGATTTGCCATGTGATTTGGCACGACTCCTTATACCTACTGAAATTTTAGTTTGCTGCCACAGTATAAACATAATGATCCAAGATATCCCGATGGGCAAGCGAATCGTCTCCGTTTCAGTTTCGTCAAAAATGTTTTAGTATGACGGTCCAGATTTCCGCATGTTCTATTCTACAGTTCTATTATAGCAGAAACTATGCTAATAGACCATTTACCCTGCTAATTGCCGGACTTTTCTTTCAGACACACAACAATATTTGAAATTATAAAGGCATTTAAAAATTTAAACATTAAGAGCACCGAAGACTTGTGGGGTATGTTAGTTAAAACTTAAAGTGGCAGTCTTAATTTGCATTATTGCATTATTGACTCTGCGAGCGCACGATCGAGAATCTTCTGTCTTTCTCGATCGTGCGCTCGCACAGTCAAGCCCCCCTGAGGATGCTTCGTGTAGAAAAATTCTTCCGGTTTGGCTGCGTGGCGTTTGTGACGTCACGTCGGCTAAACAGGAAAATTAGGCGGCATTGTCACTAGATATATTTTTGTATTTTTTAAGTGTTTTATCAAAATATTAATTTGATGTTTTCTTAAAATATTTTAGAAATATTTGTTATTATTAAATATGGATTTCCGCAAAGTAACGCCTGAATCTATTCATTAAAGTAAAATCACTCCAATTTTGAAGTTGGGGGCTACATCTGACCCTTGCAATTGCAGAACTATTTCTATCTTACCTGTTCTGAGTAAAGTATTCGAAAAAAATATGCTCAAACAAGTTCTATCCCATTTTAATGAGCATAATATATCGAATGAGAATCAGTTTGGTTTCACAAAGAGCAGATCCACAACAGATGCAGGTGCTCAATTGATATCACAAATACTTGAAGCCTGAGAGAGTTCACAGGATGCTATTGCCGTATTCTGTGATCTTTCTAAGGCATTTGACTGTGTAGAGCACCGCATACTGATTCGAAAACTTTCACATTATGGTATTCGTGGAAAAGCTCTGGATCTTATAAAGTCATATCTGTCAGACAGGCTACAGAAGGTTAGAATAAATGACAATACTTCTTCCGGGTCTTTGGTAAGAATAGGAGTACCGCAAGGATCAATTTTAGGACCTTTTCTGTTTCTAGCATATATAAATGCCTTGCATGGTTAAACATTTCTTCATGTAAATAATGTGTTATCTATGATCTCTAAGTGGTTCGCGGCTAATAATCTTCTCTTAAATTAAAAAAGACCAAATGTTTGAAGTTTTCTTTACCAAATGTTACTTATGTTGAACCAAACATTAAGCTTGGCCTAGATAAACTCTCTTTTGGCAATGCGACAGTCTTCCTGGGAATCAAAATGGATTCAACTTTACAGTGGAATCCACATATACATGATCTATCCGGAAGACTTAGTTCTGCTGCATATGCAGTTCGTAAGATAAGACAGCTAACAGATGTAGCTACTGCTAGGCGCGTTTATTTCGCGTACTTCCACAGTAATATGTCATATGGTGTATTGCTGTGGGGAGCTGCTGCTGACATAGAGACAATCTTTATCTTACAAAAGCGTGCAATTCGAGCTATATATGAAATGGATCCTAGGGAATCCCTGAGAGATCTTTTTAAAGAAATTAATATTTTAACTTTACCAAGTCTGTATATATTTGAAAATATTATGTATGTTCGTAAAAATTTAAGCAAATTTAAATCAAACAGTGACAATCACGATTATAACACTAGGAATAAAGGTAAAATAGCGGTGCCCGGTTTTAGATAAGCAAAGACAAATAAAAGGTCCTTCTTAGGCAACTGTGTGCGGTTTTATAATAAATTGCCCAAACATATTACAACGCTCACAGAAAGAAAATTCAAGTTGCAGGTGAAGAACATTTTGAAAAATCATACTACACGTTTGTGATTACTTAAACGACAAAAATGCTTGGACAGGTTCGCCTCTGCCAAGCTATCGCCTAACACCTACGTAATGTAAATTAAGTATTGTAATAATTTTACTATATAGTATGTACTTAACACATTGTTAAAAAACGTTTAAAAGAATGGCCCCGAGTTTCTTGCCCGTTTTTCTCGCAGTGGCTCTATAATTTTGTTTGCTGGACGTCGCAGTACAATGTAGTATATTTCAATATTAAAATTTGTAATTGACCTTCATAAGAGCGTCGTAGACGCCTAAATTAAATAAATGATTTTGACTTTGACTTTGACCACATATTCAATTTGTCAATATATTATCGTGAAATTTTAAAATATAAGATAACATTTAAATACATTGAAAGTCTTTAGGTTATACAGGGTTATTGGAAAAATGCTAACAACCTCTTAGGGTTGAACTTCTGCTAGTCCTGACAAACCTTTAGATATGTTTTTTTTTTATTTTTCTACGGAATAAGCACGAGGACCACCTGATGTTAAAAGTCTCTTGTGGCTGTAATGTATTATTTTATACTTTATATTAGTTTTATTGAGGTAAATATTCAGAACTCGATTCAAACAGAACACAGCGCGGTCCAGAGTTGGCGCGGCGCGTGTTCTTGACTCGGAGTACGCTTTAAAACAAAAAAAAAATATAAGTTTTTTTCAAAACAAAAAAAATATTATCTCAATATATTTGTTAGGACTAGCAGAAGGCAACCATAAGAGGTTGTTAGCATTTTACCAATAACCCTGTATAGACGGCTGCTTGAGCGCACTAAATGAGATGTTACCTCGCAATTCTGGGCTATCGATTCTCCCATGAATGATTTAATGCGAAATGCATCTTATGCGTATATATAATAATATCACGTGGAGTGATCTAAAGAACTATTCGATTTAATACCTGCTGCTCAATTTCTCCATCGGACTTCCCGACAAAGCATGATGTTTCATAAATTTCATGTCGACGTCTGAAAGTCCACAACCTTGCGATTTTCACGGCATTTTCTACCTCGCACCGCCACAAGATGGAACCAGCTGCCAGGTGAAGTATTTCCGAATATATACTGTAACGTCAATGAAAGGCCGTGTCTAGGAGCTGACTGATTTATTCAAATAAAGTGCCTACCCACATACAGAAATATGTTACAAACCTAACATCTTTCTCCCCCTTTTAAACTACCAAATCGTAATACATAAATATACTAAGGTGCCTAATGGTAATTATCACTTAACCCAAAACATTGAGCCACTGATCTATGGTTATAATACTAAGTATTACATGTTATGGTAAGTATATGTAGACATTGGCAACAGACTAACTTTTAATTTAACTTGGCACGGTTATAAGCTCTTACAGATCGAGCAGACGCGCCCAGGGGTGGAGGGGTCGGTGATTGCGTCTCTGTAGGTGCTTTATTTATCGAATTTTCATTGCACCCTTCTTCCAAATCCCCCGTCTCCGTCACCTTCTCCCCTGTCGCATCTTCAAACATCTCTTCGGCATCGTTAGCAGGCCACAAGGTACAATTCTCCTTCAGTGTGGAGTTTAAATTCTGTCTAGATAAGGAATATCTACATTTACGACTCAACGGTATAATCTGATCCTGATGTCTACGCCATTCTAACCCACTACCTACGTCCACTTTGTACGAAACCGGACCAGTTTTTTGCGTAACCTTGCCTGCAACCCATTTACCAGTTCTATCCGAATAACCCCGGGCTAGCACTGGCTCACCGACATGGATGCCACGGTCCCGGCCCGGCTTATTAGCTTGTTGGCGCTCCTGCGCAGCACGCACCACCGCCCCTACGTCAGGGCGCAGCGCGTCGAGGCGCCCGCGCAGCCGATGGCCTAGCAGTGCTACGGCTGGCGGAATTTTCGTGGTCGCATGTTCCACATTACGATATTGAAACAAAAATTTACTTAAAGCCTTAGATACATTTTCCCCTTCGTATAATGCTCTCCGAATGCATTTTTTCACCGATTTAACAGCATTCTCGGCAGCTCCATTCCCTTGTGGCCTATAAGGTGCAGATGTTACATGTTTAATATAATTTCAGTTTAATAACCGAGTTTTTTCTTTGAGAAAAGTTAATTCTTGCATGGCGTTTTCTGGCCAGGAGCGCCTTAACTGTAGTTGAACGGTTTTTTTACAAGTATCTAGCTTATCCGTAAACACTTGCGGATACTCAGCTATTAATCGGTTCACCAATGGTTCGTTGACGGTTTCAACCTTATCTTGAATCTCATTTAGTTTAATCACAATATTATTAATTTTTAGAGCGCGTACCCACTCTCTACCCAGCAAAGGCCGTCCTCCATTTCGAATTACGTGAAGCTTACAATTGCACGGCGACGGTGATCACTTACCACCAGGTGAGCCGCCTGATAGTTTACTCTCCTATCCCATAAAATAATGCACATATCTACGGATAGCCAAAATTTATAAAATAAATAAATATATACCTATATCAAAAGCCATAACTTGCACCGTTGAACAAAAACCTCTTCTGTTAAGGGTGTATTGCTATAAACACCGCGCTTGGCAGGCGTCTTGGAGATCACAGTGTAAGATTATAGTTCTTCAGAAGGCACTGCTGACCACCTTCTGGATTTTTTCATTTAGACGCTTCTTACGACTTTCATGGTAAGATATGGGGTATAAATATGTATCTATATATACACCTCATATACAATTATCTTATATATGTACAGAATCATAATGGAACAAGAACTGATTCACACATAGCTGGTTTTCACATTTAATTTTGAGGACCGGTTTGGTGTGGCACAAACGTCATAGGCTGAAGAATAAATAATAATATGTTATTCCGTCGATATGTGTTAATTTAGCCAATTTTGTCGACAGATATCGCTTATGTGATAATTATTGATTTATAGTGTTAGCACATGAGTGACATTTATATTTAAGTGTCACTTATCATGAAAATCGCTAACATAATTGCAAAATAACACACATAAGTACAGCTACCGGAACACTCTAGGTATTATTTATCTAATCATTAGCTATTGTAACAGTTTATCAATGCGTTTCTGAATAGATACAAAAAGGGTTATTTTTTTTTGTTTTATTTTTTTATGTTATTGTGACGGAACAAGGTGGAGGCTCCTGATGGATTAACCTCTGCCTATAGCAGATACATTTCGTTACAGTTACGAATTGCCTTCACCTTGAGACATATTTGTTAAGCTCTTGTGCTAGTAATTTCACTGGCTCTTATAAGGACCACTGCCGGAACTTTCCGTTAAGTGCTTGCCATTTTCTACTTGAGGGTGGTCGCTTCGCTAGCCAGGCGGGCATTGCCAAAATGCCCGCATCCACCATGCGGTGCAGCTCAAGCCCGCGGCGGGATTCGAACCATAGACCGGGATTCGGACCATAGCCAATGCCGCTGAGCCATCTCTGCTTCATATCAGGCAGATATGAAGCAAAGATGGTTCAGGTCAAATGCTGGATTTTTGTTATTATCGGACTGCATAGGAGTGAAAGAGGCAGTGGTGGTGAAACCGCGATCAATTTAGCTAAAATCTGAAAGTAAAAGTAACGTAAATCCAAAATGTAACTTGTCTTGTACCTTTTGATAAGGTTTTTATTAATGTATGTTCATACATATTCATTTGTAATAATTTAAGATATTTACGTTAGGTACAAGAGTAATTTAGAACTTTGCATTTTTAGTCTATTGAGAAAATTTTAAGTGAACTTGTTTCGTACTTTCCTCGGACTTAGGTTAAATTATGATTAAGATTAATATACCTTAAAAGAAATTAAAAAAAAAAATTTTACTGCTACATACTAAATACATTTTGCTAAAAATCTGTTCAAGTAAAGCTATTAGCTTGTCAGTGTCTTAAGTAGTTAAACAGGATGGCACCAGATGGAGTTTTATGAAAGTATAACAAAAATGACCTTTGCCATTTGCCAGAAAGTAACTTAACAATAAAAAAGAACTTCGAAACACAGAGCATAAAGGTAGGTACAGTTCGAGAGGGCGCTGACGGTTGAGAAACACAAAAATTTTGATAATTTTTTTTAATTATTTTTCTAATTTTTGTAAGCAATTTCGTAGTTCCTTTTTCTGCCACTTCACAGGAAACTGGGTTGCACTGTATTTTAATTTATTGCCACTGACGTGTTTCTTTTCCAGCAGTAGATTTTGGTAACCGAATTAAAAACTTCAGAGTGTAAGTACATACCTACACATATACCTACCTACCTAGTTATATAAGACGAATAACTATCCTACCACAGTGTACCTACAACAGTAATAAAAAGAATAATAATAACTAAGTTTGCTTTCAAATCGCTATAAGTACTTAAACGTATGAATTTACGTTTTTTTTCCTGTCATAGAACATATTATAATAATTATACTACAATAGACAAGAAGCTCCATGTATCTATTGTGATAATACTAGGTATTCCTGTGTTTTGCGTCAAGTTTGATCAAAGAACATATTTGGTATAAAATATAACAACTTATATATATTGGCATAGTAAACACTGTTTGTTAAAAACTTTATTAATAATTTCTCGAGCTGAGATGACCTATAGATTTTATATTTGGTAATTAGATATTACTACGTAGACAGGTTAGTTTTTATGGCTTTGGCCACTATCTCACTGATGGTAAGTGATGATGTGGTCAAAGATGTTGTTCAGGCTAACCTAGAATTACTGGCTCTCATGGACAGCTGCTGGAACACATCGTTAGGTGGTTGGCGACAAATTTTCTACTTAAGAGTGGTAGTTAGCCAGACGGGCATTCGCAAAATGCCCTACCACCATGCTGTAACGACTGCTGCTGCTGTCCTATGACAACAACCGGGACCGACGGTAGTAAAAAATGTCATATTATTGCCTACTGTACTGTAACAGCTTGATCGTCCACTGCTGAACACAGCCTCCCCTATTAAGTGGGTATTTGCCATAATCCCCATGCTTGGCAGGCGTCTTGGGGATCGCAGTGTAAGTTGGCAGTTCTTTAGAAGGCGCTGTTGCCCACCTTTAAGTATTTTTCTCTAAGTCGCCTCTTACGACACCCACGGGGTGATATGGGGAGCTGCAATTTTAACCCGGCACCCCACGGGAAATTATTACCTACCTACGCATTCGCATACTATATAAAATCAAAATGTAATTTTGCCTAGCCTTGATGTAACAATCGAGTTGCATCGACCACGGTCACGAGACCGAGGGGAATGACCCTTATAACCACATGCTAGTATAGTGCTTTCATATTTGATTATTTCAAATATGTATGAGATATTAGTATGTGAAATAGTCACATATAATATAACACTTGCGTTCTCATAACAAAATATCATAGCTCAAGCAATTCACTCAAACATTTTGTTTCACACAAAACACAAATATCCACAATTTACAGAATAAAAATACGAGTAAATTAGGTAGGTACAATTACTAACGCTGCGTACCTACTTATTATTAGGTAAACATCTTTAAACGGTTTAAATCGCGTATATTTATCATTATTTTGTCCCGACGTTTCAAACACTTTGCAGTGATCGTGGTTACGGGGTGACTAGGTAATTGGTTTTATTTGTCACATGAGTTATTAAGAAATTATTTGGTCTACCGTCAGAATTGTTTATATTAATCATAACATTCCCTATTCCCGCAGTATTCACTCACAGTGTCCAGAGGTCTTGCAGATTTGTGTCGGCCATGGGATTTAATTAATTTGATAACAGGATCCCTCGCAGGTGGTACTTACTTGCTAACCATCATCTCTGTTGAAGTTTGGGTACATTTTGATTTCAATATCCTCGCGTAACATTTTTGGCATAAACCGGGTCTCTCTGGCGAGGATTTGTGGGTATGCGTACTTATATTATTTGGCAAAAAATAATCCTTATGATGAAGCCTTTCAATCGGAAAGTTACAGATGATTATTTTTCTCGTGTAACGGGTTCGATTCCCGGTTCAAACATGTAATTATTCATTTTTTTATGAATTCAGTTTAAATTGTTTATTAAATTCAAGTAATGTCTTCTTTCAGTAAAAAGTTCCATCTACAATAATCAAGGTACTTTCCCTCCATGTCGCATTTCCGTGGAACGCTATAACCAGTTAGGTACCAAATGGAGAGAAAGAATGTGACGGTATTAACGCACGTCAAAGCACTAGGTATGTAAATAGCTGTCTTTGGCATCCGATATAACGAATTAGATAAGAATAATAGAATTTCATTCATAAATGGACGATATCGTCCGCGCAGATGCCAATGGTGCTAGAGGAATCATTTATAAATTATGTTTAAATGAATCTTATTGTAACTTAGTTTTTATGAGAAATAAAGTTCTTTAAACCTAAACCCAAATATGATAATCTCATAGACAAAAGACTAATAGATTTTTTAGTATTATGTCTATCAAGTCTTTAACAAAATGGTATGTCACTGTGTTGTGGGTTATGGTATGGACATTGGACACGGCCGTTTGTTGTACGTGAAAACGTCTCAAAATGGCCACCACCCCCCTCCGCCGCGCGCGATTAGTCTTTACTTAGCGTAGTAATGTCACGGTAATGTTATCTATATAATATTACCATAGTAATGTCTTTGATGCTATCCAGTGGTCTAATTGAAATTTGGATGGGGATGATAGGTACGTAGCTGCAACACTAAACTGTATCCCCCGATTTTTTTATGCCCAGAGAGTTGAAATATATAGAGTAGTTATATCCGAACACCACTGCTCTAAAAACTTACTAGAATTTACCTACCTACATACCTACGCACATGCATATGCAGTTTATAATGACAAGGAAAGAATATTCAAGTATTATGCGTCGTATCTGTTGTTAGAAGGGATAAATAAGCTATGTGTGTTACCACCGAACCGCCACGAGACGTTCCGATCACCATTACACTGCGATCTCTTTCACTCTCTCACACAAAACGATCCACACACAAACACACACACACTCTTCTCGCTTCCATTTCAATGCGATTAGTTCCTAAGATAAAACAAAATGACGATATTTTCTTTTTCAACAATATAAGCAATAATTACGCGTACGAAACTTTTTTTTCTTATGTCTCACAGTGCCTGTATAATTGGTGCAGTGTCTCATGACACAGGAAGGCATATTGTCCACAACTTATTCCTAAAAAACACGATTAGCGGCAACGTATTCACCGGACGCACGGAATTGCAAGACTGGTAGCAACTACGGTAATTACCTTGCATTCGTCTAGTAAATATGGGGGGCTTACAACTCATCTACAGGTAAAAAAATTTTGGGTTATGCCCCCGTTTTTTTTAATTGTATCCCTATGTAAGCAATTTCAGAGACGTATTCTCGTCAAAACTTAGTTTAATAATCTTTTGTCTATGCAAATATGAATCTAAATTGCGAAAGTTAAAAAAACTCTACCACAAATGTGTACCTAGGTACGGAACGCTGTATGAGTCTAATTAACTCGTATTCGGTATGATTTTTAGGGTTCCGTACCCAAAGGGTAAAAACGGAACCCTATTATTGAGACTTCGCTATCTGTCCGGCCGTCCGTTCGTCCTCCCGTCTGTCACCCCGCTTTATCTCAAGAACGGTGATAGCTAGACAGTTGAAATTTTCACAGATGATGTATTTCCGTTGCCGCTATAACAACAAATACAAAAAATTGGCCAAGTGTGAGTTGAGTCGGACTCGCGCACGTATTAACAAAAAAGGTTAAAATATGAAGTCTAATGTAGTATTGTTAATTGTACGGAACCCTTCATGCGCAAGTCTGACTCGCGCTTGGCCGATTTTTTTATTGAATCGCGTCTGCTTCTGATTTGATTGACATAGGTAGGTACATAATATACCTATATACTCAAATCAGAATACAGATACCGCATTATCGCTTGCTCATTTCACCATCTGTCAAACAAAAAACCAATCAATCAAACACTGGGCAAGTAACAGTTGATAATAATAATGTACTTATAAAATTGCTACGCGTATTATTATTACGTATGTACTCGATAGCAATTACTATGTACCATCTACCACTAGCGCTATAGATGAGTGATCATGCACTATTCGATTCCGCTAACTGATCAGTTGATTTGCACTGATATATTGATAAGGTACATTGGGGTATTATTAATTAACTATTTAAGGTACTACTATGATTAGCTTAAATTTCAATTAGTTAGTATGAATATTAGTTGTTACTCAGTACTAATTAATATATAATTATAATCTGATTACCTAAGTAAAAAAAAATAACCTATTGAATTGGCCACCTAAAATAATGAATCAACATAATAATATTGATTCATTATTTATATTTCCATTCACGAAGGCGCGCTCCTCTATAATTTTATGTTTAGTTGCAACTAATACTACCTATCCAAGCAAACATAAAAATATTTTTGTTTATCTGAATATTATGTAACTACCGTTAGCATTATATCCATACTAAGAAGTCGTGTAAAAACGCGACCTATCCGCATATCAATAATATACTGTGGAAATGGCACGCCTTCGTTCGTGAACAGATATGTACTGTATGTATATACATACACTTATTGGTTTTTGGATAGGAGAAAGATGAGGAATTGAAGCGGCAACTCTAAACTAACGTTTTATTTTCCAAAGCATCACTGTTAATGATACATCATTACCGATTGTGCTGTGGAAGCGGGTGCTAGACAGTGGAGTAGATACACTCCATAAATGCTTTATTTTGAATAAAACACTCCACCCACTCCATAAATGCTTTATTTTGTAAATGTTATGCAGACATTATTTTAAGTATTACAATATTTTTTTATAACTACCGAAATGCTGCCAGCTTCATAGGCGTTTTTGCACCGGGTACGGTCGAAGATTGGCTATTTGACTAACATTTTATTAAAATTGTGATGGTTTTGAATCAGTATTCATGCCGTATTGTATAATTATTACATGAACATTATAAATACATGTGTCTTATACAACGACTATTAAATATCTAAAAGACCAGCTTTTATCCAATAAAAATTATTAATATAAAGTCTTTGTCCACTTTTATAGTCTACAAAGCCATTAATTGTAAGTAGTCAAATCAAAACCATTCAATCTAACGGGGCAATACAGCTGGCATGCTGGGCACGCTGCCATCAGGTAGTGGGCTGCAGCATTTGGACTGTCTGTGAGTTTGTAATGCCTTGTAGGTTGTCTAAATGCTTTCAATGTAGTAGCTGTAATGTTGTATATAATTCGTAACATTTTGACAATATAGGCATACTATAGTCATACTATAAAGGTACTAATAATAAAGGCCAGTTTAAAAAAATACATACAAACATTTACTACAGCGCTTCTAAGAAGCCAGTAATAAAAACAAATATTTTTAGAATATATATTATGTTATTATTAAATATGGATTTCTGCAAAGTAACGCCTGAATCTATTAACTATCTAAAGCCAGTAATTATTGTGATGGTTAATAACCTATATTATGCTACAAAAATACTTTTTCAAACTCCTAAACGTTAACACTATAAAAAACCAAGTTCAAAAAACATCTTTGCAAGGCTCAGTCAACACTTGACAAACCTTATGTCACGATCATTGATAAGCCCTTCAACATTATCGATGGGCAAAATTCAAATCAAACGTCAGATTTAATCAATATTACGCTTCTACTGTAATTCATGTTCGCTGGCACTTACCCTACATTTAGTCCGCAGTCCATGTACTTCTGTGCCGTGGAGTGGAGTGGTCGACATGATCGTTTCGTTCCAACAATTTGTTGATATTTAAAAAAGATGGGAAAACAAACGGGATGGCTGACGCCTTTCAAAAAACAGGTGAGTTTTTATGTAATGACGAGCTATCGTTTTATTTAAGCGTTCATACGCAATTATTTTATTTAAAAACAGTGTTTCATTCGGTGAATTTAATTTTGTGGTCCATTCACGGAGATTTTATGTTATTGTTGTATGAAGTGAGCCACAGTGACTTTCAAAATAATTGAGTCTAGTATAGTTTGTTGTAATACAATTAAAATAGAGATTGGACTTCTTGCCATGTACCTATTTATCTCTCCGCAACTCATAGGTAACAAAGCTCTATAAATCGTATGATTTATCTGTCGATTGAAAAATACTATTACTTTTGATACTTATTTGACACCTGTCATACATGACATATATTTATTAATTAACTAACTAACCTAATTTAGTTGTGGATAATACATTAATCTCAAAATAAAAACCTATTTAGCAATGAATTAGCAGATTTCATAGCCTATAATGTAAGAAATTTAGGTTAGGTTTCGTATGCGACAGGATTGATACTAAGCAGCAGTGCCGCCGCGTTTCGTCCTTGTGTCAGCCTGACCTACTTACAAAGGGCTGAATCTTTTGACCTGTTATATGTAACCAGCTGAAATAGTATTAGATAGTTACCTATATTGTATGTACACTGCGCGAGTGTGACTTGAAATAGGCTGTTCTTTATACAAAAATGACTACCTTGTTGGGTATCAGTTCGTTGTTTTACGATCTCCTTGTTAATGGGATGAGATATCAAGCTATTATACAGGGTTATTGGTATAATGCTAAAAACCTCTTAGGGTTGACTTTTGCTAGTCCTAATAAACAATTTGAGATAAATTATTCTAGGTTAAGCCTGTTAACACCTTCGACCACATCATCACGTGAGATTGTGGTCAAAGGCTTACTTATCAGCAATAAAAAAAAAAATGTTTTGATAATTTTTTCATGTTTTTTTTTGTGTTTTAATGAAGTCCAAACCAAGAACGCCCGCCGCGGCAATACCTACCAATAACCCTGTATAAGTAGGAACCTAGGTATATGCGTTTCGTTGTATATAACTAGGTAACCTACTTAATATTTCTACCTACGACGATATTTGCTACTTGTCTTTATCGATATCGGCGACATTTTGTTTTATCTAAAGTATTTATTATCTAAACTATTATCATTGAAATATTCTTAAACATGTATGCATATTGAAGCAATGATGGCCGAGCGGTAACGGCTGTGGACTGCCGCACAGCAGATCCATGGTTCAAATCCCGCCGCGCGGACTTGATCTTCACTGCATGGTAGAAGGGCATTTTGTGAATACTCGACTGGCTAGCCTCAAGTTGAAAATCTGTCGCCAAGGCACCTAACGGTGTGTTCCGGCAGCTGTCCTTGAGAGCAAGTAATTCTAGGTTAAGCCTGACACCTTCGACTACATCATCACTTAGTCAGGTGAGATTGTGGTCAAAGGCTTACCGATCAGCAATAAAAAAAAAGCTATTTCTGCACCTAATGACTGACTAGGTTACATTTATTTAATTGTAATGCTGGTATACTAATGTGAATTGTGCCAGAATATAAATTGTTTCCGTGTGCAAAAACAAGCGTGTTGAAAAAGTATAATAGTAGAAATAATTACACAATGTGAGTTAGGTATTAATTATACAGCTGTGATAGAGTTATTCGTTCAACGAGCGAGAGAGCTATAAGTTTATTTTTACTGCGAGTGCTGAATAGAAGTAGGGCTGCCATCCGTCCGGGAGTCCCCGGCTTTGTGTTAGTTTAGAAGGGCGTCCGGGGGACGTCCGGTAGGAGCTTTCAAACAGGTCCCCGGTAAAACCCGGACAGTGCTGCATACAAGTTAACTCCAGCGCTGCAAATCTACATCAACAGAAAGTCCCCCGCGCGCGCCGGCCCCCACCATAAAGAACTGCAGTCAATCCCGATCATTCACTCACAGTGTTGACGATTTTGCGCATTTGGCGATAAATCTAGAACATTTCTAAGGTCTTTAGCGCTTTTTTTCTCCTTATGATACCCTAAAAACATCTAGTGAAATCTGGCGGAAAACTTACTATTATATACTCTTGCTTGATATTAGTTGGCCACCCAAGTTTTCTTGTGACTTATTTCGCTAGTCTCGCGGCAATTGACGAACGAGAAAAACTCACTAAACATACGGTTTCTTCTAAGTCAAGTATAATTTTAAGGAGCTAAGTTGCTTTGACTTTTACAAATTCCTGTGGGACAAGAAATATCACTTTGGTAAAAATTGGAACATCTGAAAAATACCGAAGGTAAAAAGATCTTGGCTCGTCAAAATTAATTAAAGTATATTTGAAAAAAAAATTAACATTAATTTCATGTGTCGCGGCAAAAAAACTCAATTTCACCCAAATTGGCAGCCCTAAATAGAAGAAACGCTAAGACACATGTGTTTTTTTTTATGCCTGATAGGTTAGCCTTTGACCTCTATCTCACCTGATGGTGTGGTCGAATATGTTGTACTTTCTAGGTTAGAGTTACTGGCTTTCAAGGACATCTGCCGGAACACACCGTTAGGGGCTTGGCGACAGATTTTCTACTTGAGGGTGGTAGCCAGCCAGGCGGACATTCGCAAAATGCCCTACTACCATGCTGTAACGACTGCCAACGTAACACAACAACCGGAACCGACGGCTTAACGTGCCCTTCGAAGCACGGAAGCGCTCTGTAGTAATGTCAGTAGCGGTCACCCATCCAAGTCATGGTCGCGGCGGACGTTGCTTAACTTTGCTGATCGGTTAACAGCTTAGCAAACTTCGCTACGAGCGCTTCAAAAAGCTGTGTGTGGCTGACATAAATGGTCCACAATTTTAACGTGAATAACCCGAAATACTTTGGCATTCGAGTTAACGAGAACATCAGAATTTCATTCATAAAGGGTCGATACCATCCCCACGGATGCCAAGGGGTTCAGTCTCAAGGTATAAAATTGGTGTCAGTATTGAGTACTACTGTCTTTGAATAATTTACAAGCGAAGGGATTTAATTGAATCACCAGCGTATGCCGTTTCACCATCAAGCTGTGATATAGATTAGTTTTAAAAACCCCAAACAAGAAACGAAACTGAAAACTGCAACATCAACTGTCACTTAGACAGCTGTCACATCTAAGGCCTTTCTCCAAGGTTAATCCAATAGCAAAAATATATATTATTTAAAATATCGATGAAGCAGTTGATTTGATTCCAACTCTAGTGCAGTGGGTGGACGGGGAAACTTGAATTCCCCGTCCACCCACCAGTGGGAAAGTCCAGTGGGTAGACGGCATCGCCCAAATATCCCCTATCATCTCTCAAAGAGAGTTGGTATAGATTTTGAAGCAGTGATGGCTCAGTGGCATTGGCTATGGACTGCCGCGGAGCAGGTGCATGGTTCGAATCCCGCCACGGGCTTGAGCTTCACCGCATGGTGGAATTGTACTGCGCCCGTCACCTTGACACATAGTTAATAAGTCTCATGTGCCTGTAATTTCACTGGCACTCAAGGACTGCTGCCGGAACACACCGTTAGATGCTTGGCGACAGATTTTCTACTTGATGGTGGTCGCTAGCCAGCTGGGCATACGCAATATGCCCTTCCACCATGCGGTGAAGCCCAAGCCCGCGGCGGGATTCGAACCATAGACCTGCTGCGTGGCAGTCCATAGCCAATGCCACTGAGCTGCCATAACTGCTTCAAAAAATTTACAAACTTAGAACTTAAAAACATAAAAAGTAAGAGTAGGTGTGACAATGGGCGGCCTTATCGCTGAGAGCAATCTCTTAGACAGTGATGATGGTGGCAAAGATGTTGTTCAGGCTAACCTCTAATTACGGGCTCTCAAGAGAGCTGCCGGAACTCACCGCTTGAAAATGACCAACCTAAACAATAATTTAGAATTGTTTCAGTTTTATTGGAAAAAATATATTTAAGCAAGCCGGTAATGTTGAGGAAGGTTAGGAATATTGTATCATGTAGACGAAGTCGCAGATGATAACTAGTTCAAGTAACCACCCGGTTATAACTACTAATGACTTGAATATCCATTGTTTAGCTGTGTGTGCGCTTATCCTCATGATAATTTATTTTGGGTTAGTTCCGTTATGGTATGGTCCCGGTATGGCACCCTTGCAAAATGCCTACCAAAAAGTCCCGCTATGGTACCCATCTTTTAGTTCTACGCTAAACAATAGAAGGTACAATTGAGAAAAAAAGTGCACCTACAACTTTTTAGTCTCTACTGGACTTTTTAACTTAGAAATAAAAAGTTTGTTTGCGATATTAAATCAGTCTTGTATTCATTTAAAATTATTTATGACAAATAGAAATATTCAACTACTGAAAAAAAAAAAAATTACATATATAATTGTTGATTATAATCAACAATTGAAAAAGAAAACTTATTAATGGCAAATAAGAACTACAAAAGAATACTCAGAAAAATAAAAGACATTCATGACATAAACAAAACAACGTTAAACATTTAAGCCATATTTTTATTAGTCTGTTCTAAATATTCGGAATAGGAATTATTCTATATATCTTTCTTTTTGCTTGCTTCACTCGACAATCGCCGGGCATGATTTATTTACTAATAACAATTCTTAAATATTCATTTAAGAATTAGAATAAAATATTGATAATAAGTCTAGGTTTCCTAAATTTACTGTTTGAGTATGTTGTGTGTATTTTCATAAAACATTGTAGAGCTTTTCTATTTAACAGTCCCAAAAACTGATAGGTGCCATAGCGGGACTTTTTTATAGGTATTTGGGGAGGGTGCCATAGCGGGACCATACCATAGCGGAACTAACCCTTTCTACTTAGCTACTTAAATTGAAACAATGACTTCACAACATATTATTATCGATAGCTACATAATCAGTCTTAAAAATACAAGATACGTGATTTTCTGTGCGCATGAAATACAAATAGATATATATATATATAATATATATATATTATATTATATACACAGGGCTATTGGTAAAAATCCAACAACCTTTTCTGTTAATTCTAACAAACATTTTGAGATGTTTTTTATTTGTTTGTGACGTAATTAGCATGTTCAAAGTCTCTTGTGCCTGTAATGTATTATTTCATATTTTTTATTACTTTGCTCGACGTAAATTTTCAAAACTATATACAAGAAAGCGCGGCACGGTCCATTGTTGCCCCTTAGCTCGGAATAGGCATTGTCTTTTACTACGTTGTAAAAGACAGAGGCACTGTTTATACTCAGATGTTTTACAAAGATTTTCAAGGCTACAGCAGGTACTAGTCGATAGGGCTTTCACTAGGTGGACTGATGACATCGAAAAAGTCACCGATAGCCAACGGTTACAAGTGACTAATGTTAAATTCTATCTGGTGTTTTATGGGGAGGTATTTGTTTAACTGCGGACGTTTTCTGGCTGATAATGATGACAGTACTTACTCCAAGAAGATAGAAAGATGCTCGGAAACTTTTAATCAGCATATTAAAGTGAAAAGCAAAATTATTTAATGTACGACGCAAGACTGTACTCGTACATACTTCCGTGTTCAGCAAAATTATAGAACCACCCATGGGTAATAATCTCAGATTAGTGGGATGAAGAAACAAGGGTCAATTGTGGGAATAGTGGGTTTTTTGTGCTATCGTGATGGAATAAGCATGAGACCGTCTGATGTTAAGACATTGTCAAACGCTGAAATTTTGTCACTATCGGATGGCGTAGGAATGAAAGAGAGGCAGCGATGGTGAAACAGCGATCAGTTTAGGTAGTATCTAAATTAAAGCTTAATAACACAAAACTGGTAACGTAATCGAAAATGAAACTTTTCTTGTCCCTCTTGATAAGGTTTTTGTATTTTGTAAATATATTTTCATACACATTCATACGTAAATAATTAAGATATTGCTACGTATTGATTACGTTGCAAGCGTTAGTCAACTTTGCAATTATATTCCATCGAGAAACTTTTTGGACATTTCTTGGTCTTAGATAATATGATCAAGATTAACATATAATTTTCTAACTGCTACAAACTAGATACATTTTGCTCAGTTTGTCATAAGTGGCGAACTGTACTGCGCTCATCAGTGAGAGACCTTGAGCCAAGCGAGCATTTGCGAAATGCTTTTCCACCATGCGGTGAAGCTTAAGCTGGCAGATAGGGATCGAACCGTGGACCTGCGACATGGCAGTCTATAGCTATTACTGCTCACTATCACTGTTTTAAAATTAGCGTAGTAGTAACATAACTTTCTTAAATTGTTCTAAATGTATTAGAAGTCAGTTTCGTTTTAAAAACAACGTTAACAACAATTAACGCAGTTATGTGCGATGCACGCTATTAATAACACAGTCACGCTGAAAGAGAATATTTCTATTCTGTTAGATCGAAAAATAATTCGCTAGTTGCTTATTAAAGTGTAGATGGCGCTTTCATCAAAATATATTTTGATGAAAGCGCCATCTATATTTTTGATACAGGTGGAAAATATTAGGTTTCTGACGGGTACCTATAGCTTAGGGGTAAAGCGACAGAGCTGGAGGAGATCTTTAGTTGCAGGTTTGAATCAAGGTGGTAATCAATTACTCCTCCATCCTAATAAATTTTAATAATAATAATTTACAAAATAATATTGCTTTTCCATGTAAAACTAGATATACTACTAGATACCATGATAGTTTAAAAGTACCTATTTTCACAATATTGTATGCATGGTACCGACTTTGACAAGTTATTTTACACTTTTGAATGTTGAAGTAGGTTACATTCTTTGATAAAAAAAAAATTACCCCTTTTAGTGACCCTTGCTACTTACGGGATCGATTGTCATTCGTTGTCAACGACTATATCGTCAAGATAGGAAAATAATTTTTAGTTATTGGAGTGTAACTCAAAAACGGTCACAGCGATTTTTATGAAATTTAAATGAGACTACACGACAACCATCAGCTTTAAGATAAAAAAATAATTATCAAAACAATAATAATAATAATAGTGATTTTATTCAAATCCGCCCTCAAGGTGTTTAATTATTGGAATCCAGTATATAAACGGCTTTAATTCATTCACACATTTTTAATTTCTTAATACCTTTGAACACTCTACATCTTTATAAAAAATTACATCGACTACAAACTTATAAGTTGCTCCAAACAATTCTCAAAAACTAGTACAAAGAAAATTTTCTTCAAGACATTTGTCAAAACTCTAATCGCTCCAAGTTTGAAAATAACTTGCTTTTAAAAACATAAGACTATAATCATAGACAATAAGAATTCATCTCTACAACATCCCCTCTGAATTTTATATTGTCTCAAATAAAATTAAAACCAACCTGTATTTAACTTTAACATATTTTCCTAGAACACCCCATATACAACTTCAACATTGAACACATAATTAAAACAAAAATAAAAACCCATACTAGTATTCCCTACCTATCATTACATTCTACATATTATATTAAACCACCCCCTTAAATATAAATTTCAAATTAACAATCAAGACAATCTTAATACTATAACTAATACCTAAATTTCAAATCAATTCCAAAACATTATCTCTACAAAATATAACATCTAACACCTATCATAATTAACTAACTATACCACTAAACTCACTTCATTAAAGTTCACATCAAACTCACTGATCACTCACAATATGCTTTCTTAAACGTAAAAACTTGGTTCTGTCCAATCCTTTTGTCAAAATATCCGCAATATTAGAATTGGTTGGACAATAGAAAATTTCAATTAAATTTTGATCTATCTTTTCTTTAATAAAATGATATTTCACATCAATATGTTTGCTTCTGCGATTTAAAATTCCGTTTTTAATTAAAACAATAGCCGACTGATTATCAACAAATAATTGTGTTTTTGGAGTATGACCTGTAATTTCTTTAATCAGACTTTGAACATAAAGTAAATCTTTGATACATTCTGCGGCAGAGATGTATTCTGCTTCCGTACTGGAGAGAGCGGTGACGGACTGTTTACGCGAGCACCAATGTATGGGACCACCACTGTACAACACTACAAAGCCAGTCGTACTTTTCCTAGTATCAGCATCACCAGCGAAGTCTGCATCACAATATGCAGTCAAAACTAAACTATTTCCACGTAAATATTGAATACCAGAAGATATAGAGCTCTTAAGGTATCTGAAGAGATTTTTAATATTGGCAAAATCATTTAAATTAGGACACTCTTGATGTCTACTGCAATAACCAACATGAAATGAAGCATCTGGTCTAGTTTTGTTTACTAAGTATAGTAAAGACCCTATCAACTGCCTATAACGATGCACATCACTACTATTACCCTTCCCCTCTTGATGTGTATCAACTAAAATATTCGGAAAAATAATTTCTTTTAAGTCATTAAATCCAAATTTATTTAACATTTGACCAATATAAGATTCCTGATAAATTTTCAAATAATTTTCTCCAACCTGTATATCAATACCGATAAACTTCTCAACTTTATCAAATTTTCTAATTTCAAATTCTTTTTGCATTCCTTTCATGATATTATTCAATTCATTTTCACAATTTCCTATCAAAATTCCATCATCAACATATATAGCCAAGTAAATTTCCTTTTCTTTACATAAAAACAAACATGGATCTAATTTCAGCTGTTCGAAACCCAATTTATTAAAATATTCAGTTAGCCGCTTATTCCACATGAGCGGTGCTTGCTTAAGACCATATATACTCTTCTTTAATTTACAAATTTTATTTTCACCATAATCATAACCTAAAGGAATTTCCATAAAGATATCCTCATTTAATTCTCCATACAAAAACGCTGTCTTTACATCAAACTGTTTTAATTTTAGACCTTTCTGTGCAGCAATTGAAAGCAATAATCGTACACTAGTAGTATTTACCACTGGACTATAAGTCTCTTTGTAGTCTACATTATATTTTTGTAAAAATCCCTTAGCAACAAGTCGTGCTTTGTATCTTCCTTCCGACTTCACAGTAAAAATCCACTTACTAGTTATCAATCTTCTATTACCCGCTTCTATTTTATCAACTACTTCCTAAGTTTTATTTTTCTCCAAAGAATCCATCTCTTCTTTAATAGCTTTTTCCCATAAACTTCTCTCATCACTCTTCAACACCTCACTGTAAGTTAAAAATGATGTTTCTAAATCATAATCTTTCAACCTTATTGGTAATTTTCTATCTCTTTTTGACAAAATCCTTTTACTACTAATTTCTTCAACGGACTCCTCCGCATCCACAAACAACTCGTTTCCATCCACCGTCAATCTACTATTATCTTCAATCTCATTTCCATTATTCACTTCTTGACTACTATCTTCCAAATTAACTTCTCTTCTACTATTATTATCTAATAATTCTTCAGCAATACTATCTTCAAAAACATCAATTCCCTCATTTTCTATAACATCATTCCGTTCCTCCTCCAAAACATCTTCTACGACATCATTTCGCTCTTCAAAAATATTTTCTATGACATCATTTCGTTCTTCTTCTAAAATATTATCTATGACATCATTTCTCTCTTCTTCTAAAATAGAAAATTCCTCCTCCTTCGTTGCTTCCTTCAACATCTGTCTTCTTCTTCTTACTTTCTCCATACAAACTTCCCCTCTCAACTTGACAACCATCATCAGCTGTGATGACATTTCTTTTCTCGTTTTGTTCTTCCAACTCCTCTTCTTCTTTAAATAATTTATATAAATCTGTAACTTTCGCAATCCTATTACATTGCTTTAAAAATTCCAAAACATCCTTCGCATTATTATTAAAAGTCACATCTCTTGAATAAAATACCTTCAAACCCACCGGATCCCAAATCTTATATCCATTGTTCGTAAATCCTACTAGCAAACCCTTACCACATCTGGAATCTAATTTATTGAGTTTTGTATTTATTTTGTAATAAGCCAAAGAACCGAAAATATTTAAATGTTTCAAATTTGGAATTCTATTAAACCACATTTCTGCTGGCGTTCTGTCATTAATAGTATTAGAACACCTATTGGTTATGTAAGTTGCTGTTAACACCGCCTCGCCCCATAACTCTTGTGGTAACTTCATGTCAAACAAAAGAGCACGGGTTCGCTCCAAAATTGTTCTATTTAATCGTTCTGCCTTACCATTATGTTGTGGAGTATACGGTAATGTATAATCTATTGAAATTCCTTTACCTAAACAATATTTTTTAAAATTATTTGAACTATATTCACCGCCATTATCGCACCTAAATGTTTTTACTTTTAAGTTAAAGTGATTTTCAGATAAATTTATGTAATTAGTAATTTTTGAAAAGGATTCACTCTTAGTTCTGATCAGATAAATTTTAGCAAAATGTGTATAGTCATCTAGAAAAGTGATAATATATTTATAACCATCATACGTGTCTGAACCTATTGGACCACAGATGTCACTATGAACTATTTCTAATGGCCTAGTAGCTCTATTCCTTTCGGTATTGAATGGTTTTCTGCATAGTTTTGCTTGTGTGCAGACTTCGCAGGTGTCAATATAATTATCACTATGTTTTGAATTTATTCCATTAACTATCTGTTTTGTTTTTGAAATTAATGTATGTGCCAAAGCTCGATGCCAAAAATTTATGTTTTGAATTAAGTTTACTGACTTTGTGCTTGACCGAGTTGCTGACAACTCTGCATAGTACAGTCCGTCACCCCTTAACTCACCAGTCAGTAAGCAGCTGCCATCTCTTTCGTATACTTTACATTCTTTTCTGAAAAACACAATTTTATAATTATTTTCTGCTATTTTTGAAATTGAAATTAAGTTTTTCTTCAATTTCGGGACTAGTAACACATCATTGAAGGTAATGTTATGTGAATTTGTGTTAGACTTGCATAACACTTTACCCACAGTGTCTATAATGTGTGTATTACCATCAGCTGTTGAGATTCTATAATTGCACTTTTCTTTCAAATGTAAATATACTTCAGAATTAATTATGTGACTGCTAGCTCCGGAATCTAGTATGAACTCAATAGTTTCCTCCTCATCTCTGTCTAATTTTGTAAAATTACTCACCGAAAATTGTGGTTTCTCTAAACAAAATTTTGAAAAATGTGTGTTTGTCTTGCAAAACACACAATTGTATTTTTCTTTGCAATCATTATTTTTGTGTCCATTTTTCAGACATTTGAAGCATGTTATTATGCTGTTATTCTTCACGCTCTTGGATCCTTTATCATTTCTGCAGAATTTTGCTATGTGTCCTTTCTTACCACAATTATAACAAACATTTATTAAAAATGTATCACAATTTTCTTTATTTTTAGTATCCCGTTCTGTAATTTTTAGTTCTAATTGTATTCGGGAAATAAGATTCACAAAAGTTTTCTCTTCTTTAGCAGTTGATTCCCAAGCTGTCCTAAAGCTCGATAATTCTTTAGGTAAAATGCACAATATTTTCGACACAACCTCAGTATCAGTTAGATTCATCCCAGTACTTTTGATTGAGGTAACTATGTTCATTAGGTCGCCGATATCTTCTAGTAAATCTGTTTTTTCGAATTTATAGTTATAAAAATCTTGGAGTAAATGACACCTCTGTGTGTCAATTTGGCCCAAAAATATCTTATCCAATGTGTCTAAAATTTCTTTTGCGGTTTCACAGTCAATTATACGTCCAATATATGAAGTATCAACAGAATTAATTATTGTAAATCTGGCTTTTGCATCTTTACTAATAAAATCCTCCTTTATTTTTTGTTCATCATTTAACCCTTGTATAACTGAATTTAGTCCTTTTGATAATAGTAATAAATGTAATTTCTTTTTCCAAATAATATAGTTCGTATTTTTATCTAGTTTTGACAGTTCCTCTGTCATGTTTCTATATAATTATTTCCAGTAAATAAAATAATAATTTCATCACCATATGGTTTCCAGGGTAGGTAGCTCAGCTCATCTTCATCTTATCCTTGAGGGCAAAGGGCCCATGACCTTTTATTCAAATCCGCCCTCAAGGTGTTTAATTATTGGGATCCAGTATATAAACGGCTTTAATTCATTCACACATTTTTAATTTCTTAATACCTTTGAACACTCTACATCTTTATAAAAAATTACATCGACTACAAACTTATAAGTTGCTCCAAACAATTCTCAAAAACTAGTACAAAGAAAATTTTCTTCAAGACATTTGTCAAAACTCTAATCGCTCCAAGTTTGAAAATAACTTGCTTTTAAAAACATAGACTATAATCATAGACAATAAGAATTCATCTCTACAACAAGTGATGATATAATTATCAAAATCAGTTCACCCAGTCAAAAGTTCAGAGATAACAAACATTAAAAAAAAAGACGAATTGAGAACCTCCTCCTTTCCACAATGCTATAATGGATGCTATCCTAGGACAACAAGCGGGTACAATGACGGGTTGACGTAACTTTCGAAGCACATGGCGCGCTCAGTAGTAAATATTACTAGTAGTTATCAAAGCCATAGCTGCAGTAAACATAGCTCATCTAGTCGATGGGTTAAAAACGACTACGTAATGTTTTTTTATGTTATTGTGACGTGACAAGCTCGAGGTCCACCTGATTTTAAGCGGACTAACCTCTGCCTATGACAGATGCATTTCGTCACAATTCACGAATTGCACTGCGCCCATCTCATCGCGAAGTAGTTAAGTCTCATGCTTATAATTTCACTGGCTCTCAAGGACTACTGCCGGAACACTAGCCAGGCGGGAATTCGCAAAATGCCCTTCCACCATGCGGTGAAGCTCAAGCCTGCGGCAGTATTCGAACCATGGACCTGCTGCTCGACAGTCCATAGCCAATGCCACTGAGCCATCACTGCTTCAAGCTGCAAATGTTTTCAATTCTTGAGCTACCAAATCAAGCCCTGGAACATAGCTGTAAAATCATTAGAGGTGCAGTAGTCTGCCCGCAGCTACTAAACCTTTTATTTATATTGTTTGTTCCACCCATGTACACGCGCGGTCGTCGGCACGAGCTGTTTTATGTTCCTCGGGATAACAGCGTGGCGCGTACCGAGTCTCCTTTAATTCGAATCCGACGCCACTTCAATGCACTTCTCGACGCCAACACCGAAATTGATATAATGTGTTATGTGTGACAAATGGAAGATTACTTTTTCTCTGTTTTTACAATATTGTGAGAGTCCCAAAGACCAATGTGATGCGCCCTAATATTGACATGATGTTTATTTAGTATATACAAAGTAACTTTATGGTTTATTTGTAATATTATAAAATTTGACATCAAATTATACGTTGACATTTTTTTGACATTTGGTTTTTTTTTTTACCGGCGGTAAGCCTTTATTAAACAAAATACTACGGTCTATGTACAACACTACAACTAGTACAATAAAAGCATTTTTATTTACATTTGGTTACTTTGACATTGGATTATATAATGATTAAATTTTATTGTGAGATAATTTGTAATTGTTTGTAATGAACGTTTTTTATCACAATAAACAAATTATTAAAACAATTATATTATAGTAGACTATACTAATCACCTGAGTACTTAACCCTATCATAGTGGAATTAACTTAATTCTGTATTCGTTCATCTTGATGATTTATCTCAACCTTTTCCCATTTTAAATAACATAACTATTCTAATATATTATGTACTTGTTACACATAGCCAGTTGTGTAATTCTTATCTACTTTACACAAAATCGAGTTTTATGTTTAATATTTACCACCATCAATTTGCTATTTTAGTCTCTGTCATTGTTCAGGTTCCGTTTACCTCAAAAGAAAAAAGTCTGTCTGTCAAGACCCTTTTTCTCAGGAACGCGTAGAGGTATCAAAGTAAAATTCATATCAAATACTCGGATCTACTGTCCCTTGGAGCTGTGATAAATCAAATTTCTAAGCCAACGTAATCAAAAGATACAGCCGTAGCCGCAAATTTTCTACACTCGCAAGGGAATAAAAATGTTTAATGTTTGTATATTATTTTTGTACGTCTGTTTTTGCCACAAATAAAGTTATGTCAATATATGAATACAAATTGATATTTGAAATATTTTTTGGAAACTGATCGTTATGCTTACCGCTTGGCGATAATTGGCTCGTTAATTTTTATCCAAGTGATGACCAGCCTTACTCTCCTCTTAAAATTGAAATGTACATATTACAAGTTCAATTTCCGTGATAGGTTTTTGCCTCATTATCATCGTAGCGTTATATTTTTTTATTGTTAGAGCGAAAGATTGGCGAACGAATTTTTTGTGCCAGTGCTGTCACAAAAAAGTAAACTTATGTTCAATTTGATACCATTCACAACATACTTTGGATTTCTTTAAATTTAAAATGTTATTATATATTATATCAAACTGATCTGATGAAGAAATAGCCATTTTTTATTAGGATGTTAGAACTTATTTTATACAATAGCGATTTGACGTATCGACGTCTTTACAAGGTCATTCTCAACGTTGTCGGTACGACATCCAAATGTCATAGCCATACGATACGAAGTTAGTAAAAGACGTCGATACAAAATTTTTTATAGACTTAACATTGAAATCTTCATAAGAAGCGTATAAAACTTCAATTGTACTTTTTGCGTACGCCCCTGTCAAGAATCAAGCGTAAAATCAATTGAAATGTCAAAGTTTAAACAATAGAATTAAAACTTCCTAAATAAGTCGTAGTACAGACGTCTTTTTGTTACCTCTTAGTAAAAACATAGAGAAAATATTAATACATTTCTCTATGGTAAAAATATGAAGCCAGAGTATGATGTGTATATTTAGACCAAAGTTAAAGTTTATTCTCTACAATCACCTGACTAAAAATGTAATTTTATCCCAACACCTCTCATGTATACACATTAAAATACCTGACCGTGTTGAACCGATATTTTTTATAATAATCTAGTGGAAGCAATCACGCTGTAGACCGCGTTAAAACTATTTACTCTGTTCTTGAACGTTCGTGTTCGTATATATTATCTATTGGGAAATATATACGATGTGTTGTGTTTTCTATAAATCAGACGTACTTATAATCATCGTCGAACGAATAAGCTATGTGCGACAAAGATCGTGAAATAAATTTGATTCAATTGATAGCAGATTCTCTGAAATGAAGCCTGTAGATATCCGATCCACTGGCATTTTGTATTGATGTTCAAGGTTCTGGAAATTAAACTTCATCAATGTGTCTGATGAGCATTTTTGTTCTACCATCTTCGGAGTCTAAAGCTTCGAGGTAGTATTTAGTTGAGTCGCCAATAAGATGGTGTGGGACTTTCATCCCAGTAGTTCTGCGTATAAACTGTTATATATTAATGATAGCCATGTGGTTGTAGCTATGGCTATATTTGATGCAGGTCCATGATTCAATCCCCGTCGGCGGCTTAAGGTGGAAAGGCATCTTGCGAATGCCCGCCTGGCTAGCTACCACCCTCAAGTAGAAAATTTCTCCCCAAGCACCTAACAGTGTAATCCGGCGCGGCGGTAGTCCCTGAGAGCCATTAAAATTACAGGCACATGATGAGACTTAACAACTGTATGTATCAGGATGACGGGCGCAGTGCAGTTCGTCACTTGTAACGAAATGCATCTGTTACAGGCAGAGGATACCGCTTAACATCAGGTGGGCTTCGTGCTTGTTCCGTCACAATAACATGGACAAATAAAACTTTTTTAAAAGTTTTTCATCAGTAACATTAACAGCTGTAATAATATCAAAAATTGCCACAATTTTGAAACTTCTTGTGAGTACCATTGACTACGTACAACTAAGTCATTATAATTGTTTTATGGAAGACCCACTTCACCATTTATTTTCTGACTGACTGTATCCTAAGTTTTCAAATGCTACATCAAATGACATTTTGACAGTTGTCACATCCAAAATCTCCTTCAGCGTCATTGTTGTTGTATTTTATTTTTAGTTTTCAAAACCACGTATTACCACCATTATTTGATGCACTTACTATTTTTTTTGTTTCTGCCACTGGATGATTGGTAGACAATGCTTTAGCATTAACTCTTGTTTTACTTCCTTTAAATTATGTGAAAATAAAGCATTAAATAATACTGTATAATATTCATATGACAGATGTAATATTGATAGCTGTCAAATTGATTATAAACGATGGAATTCACAGATATAAATTTCATATTTTCAAACAGATAGGTTTTTGATTTTGACGGGACAAAGAACTCCATTCAACAGTTGAACTAATGGACTGTACTAATTAAAACTTAAATTACTGTAATAAAATACCCTTTCGCTTGCAGTCACACAACAGCAACACGATTGCTTTATCTGTTTTATACCGGACTTATACTTTATAGTTATAAAATATCGTAAGTATGAGGTAACTAACTTGCTTAAGTAAGACCTTAATGACTTTTTTAACTAACTTCAAAAACGAAGGAGGTTCTCAAATCAACTGTATTTTTTTCGATTTTAATGATTTTTTACATTCAAAAGGTGCTGCTTGCCATATTTAAATTTGAGTGAAATTTGACGAGCAGTATTGAAGTTATTCACACTAATGCGTATTTTATAATTGAAGTCGGTTTTAATGTGAATACGTTTTTAAAATTGCTTACATAGGGACGCAGTTAAAAAATCGAACTATAACAAAATCGGGGAATACAGCTAAGTATTGCACCTACACATCTATCATCCCCATCCGAATTTCAATTACACCACTGGATAGCTAAGGAATCAAAGCATTTATTACTCTAAGGGCCTGTTCCAGAATGTTCGAGTAAGTTCCGGTTATACTACCCAGAACATATTTACTCGTACTAAACAAAACACTATCTTTGCGTTTCACAGTCATCGATTTAGCCTATTGTCATTTTTATCATTCAGTTATTTTATGTGTTGCATAGCAACCCGAAACTTTATCATGACATTCTGAAACGTGCCCTAAGTAAGGACTGTAACAAATTGCGCGCGGCGGAGGGGGGAGCCCGCCATTTTGAAACGTATTCACGTATAACAAATGGCCGTGTCCATAACACAGCCACGCCCTATTTTTTGCAATATATTTTTTCATTTTAGGGTTCCGTACCCATAAGGTAAAAACGGGACCCTATTACTGAGACTATTATGTCCGTCCGTCACCAGGCTGTATCTCAATATAAGCATCTCATAAGTATCTCAATATAATAATTAACAGCAAATACTAAAAATAAATTAAATAAATATTTAAGTGGGGCTTCCATACAGCAATGTTGATTTTTTTAACGTTTCTAGCTCGACCCTAATAACAGTGACAGGTAGACGTTTTAACTATTGGCAACATATTTAGTTTTATGTTCTCTTTTAAATTAAAATAAAATAAATAATTAAGGGGCTCCCATACAATAAAAGAGGTTTTCGCCGTTTATTTGCTAAAAATAATAATAGTGAAAACAGGTTGAAACTTGAAATACTCACCGACTATTTAGTTTTATATTTACTTTAAAAATAAACAATCACTATTTAGGGTTCGTACCTACCTAGGATAGGAACGTACCTACCTACCTCAATCGGACACTGAGTAAAGTGTATCTTGCAACAATAGGACAGATAGGGTTGCCAGCTCCAGATTTATGTTTTAGAGGATTTTGTAGAGTTAATTAAAGGATATGAACTATTGATAAAGGACATCAGTTTTTTTTTTTAATGAAATGCTGTTGTGGTATCAGTAGCGACATTTATTAATAAAAATACACAAAGTATTAACTTACTTAGCTAAAAAACTTACTAGACAAAAAAATTGTCCTTTATTGAATATTTTAAATTAGGGGACTTTACTAATTTTTGGGTCTGAAAAAGAGGAAGTGCTTACAATAAAGGACGTCTGGCAACCCTAGTTACAGATAATGGAACCCGGAACCCTTCGTGCGCGAGCCCTACTCGCACTTGCCCGGTTTTATTAGTCAACTTCTCTTAATACATTTATATATTCGTATAATTTGTAGGAAGTAGGATAAGCTATCGTTTATTGTCATTACTGAGATCGTGTGTTTCCAAAGTAACTAGCTAGACAGGAAGTACATAATAAGAGATAGTAATTGAATTCCATTATCAGAATGCATTGAATTGCAATGAGGTCGTACAAGATGCAAGTCCATATCGTGCTTGGTAACATACTGAGGTCGTGTGTTGAGTGCCTTGAACTTGAATCACATGATATGCTATTTATTTTATGTGTGTGTGACGGGAAGAACACAAGGCTCACCTGCACTCGTCATAAGTGAAAAGAAATGAAATTTATTCACTTGAAATGAAATGATATTTATTCACTTGAAATGAAATGATATTTATTTTTTATTTAGTTATTTTTATTTATTGTCAGACATCAATAAAGGTCCATTATTAATAATAATACATGCACATAATAAACAAAATTACAATTAGTCAAAATTATACGTATCATATCAAATTAAATAACTCAATACAATTTCTTAGTGCTCAACATCTTAGAACAAAATTTCAAAAATGTATGACTGACACATGTTATAGTTTTGACAAGAGTATTGCCAGATCTAAAAAGTGAGTCTCTAAATCTGGCAATACGATGCCGTATCAGTCCATCAAGAGCCAGCACGCGAGCTTCAGCGAACATAGCAGACGCACTGCAATACCGCATTTATTTATATTTTATACACTTAAAATATGGTGTTCCACTGATGTTAGGTTTTATATTAGTTCTCCTACTTTGCCGTTACACGGCATATGAATTTGGAAAAATAAAAAAAATAACGGTAGTTATACAATTCAACGATAAGTAATTGTTTTATTAAAAAATAAAATGAATCATGTTAGTAATAATAATAATTATATAATACAATATCATTTGGTAATTATTTCAAATACAAAACAAATTATGTAAATATTAATGATGTCAACAATTTATGAAAATAAAAATAAAGATATGGTAGGTATATAAGTGACGAACTGCACTGCGCCCGTCACCCTGACACATACAGTTGTTATGACTCTAGTGCTTGTAATTTTATTGGCTCTCAAGGACTGCTGCCGGAACATACTGTTAGGCGCTTGGCGACAGATTTCAGAACATATCCGTTAAGTATTCGTCGAAAAGGTACGGCTACGGCAAGTGCGATGCAGTACCAAGTAGCTGCGAATGAGTGTGTTTTGTATGGCACCATTCTACGTTAGCCTGAACAACATCTTCAACCACATTATCACTTACCATGAGATAGTGGTCAAAGACTAACCTATCAGGCATAAAAAAAACATATTAAAGTAATAAAATACCATCAGCCATCCGTTCTGAAAATGACATCAATTTATTATCAATGACTTTTGATTAAGAAAGCTTATTATAATGACTTCCTTGACATTAAAAATATGATATTCCTTGATCGCATTTGCAATTATTAAGTATTCGACATTTAATGAATATTAAAAATTATTGTATTAAACTGTTATTATGAATTTATAAGATGTGTAATGTTACTGCTGTTAGAACTCTTTCAAATGTAATTTTATAAGTTCATAAATTAATGTCTGTACGACAAATTGTCTTCTTTAAATATAAAAAATAATAATTTCCTTTGTACCTAGATTCTCAAACTAATAAATCATTGTATCATTTCTACTTGAGGGTGGTAGCTAGCCAGGAGAGCATTTGCAATACGATCTTCCACCATGCGGTGAAGTTCAAGCCGCCGGCGCGGCGGCGGGAATCGAACCCTGGACCTGCAGCACGGCAGTCCTTATCTATTACCGCTCGGCCGTCATTGCTTCAAAAGTAAATTATAGAAAAAAACTTTAAATTATGTTGCGGATATCTAGACTAAAAACTGTTTAACCAAAAAATGGAACCGACTTCAAATGCGAACAATATTGTGATAATAGATACTTTTGAACTATCATGGTACCAACTTCAACAAGTTATGTAACCAGTAACAAACTGCCCCGCGTAGACCAACCTGAAACTTAAAACTTTTAAGTCTAATATTGTCATTTCACCGTCACCCTTCAACCGGAATACAGCAATGCGAAAATTACTCCATAGCAGTAGAAATCAACCCTGGCAGCACTTCTCCAGACGAACTCAAGACGAAAGAATTCTACTAGCCACCAGCATACCTACATATACGACATATACATATACAACAAACGCAAAATATGGTGTGGACACAGCAATAATATTATCGAAGAAAGTAATGACTGCGTTGCTGTTTATTCGGATACAGTTTTACGATATCTTATTTGGAGTGTAAGATTTTATCAGTCGTTATCTGTAGGTTAGCCGAGAGGAGCCAGTGCAGGACTTATCAGTAAAGAAAGTGCGAGTTGTACTTCCATGCTGATAGTTCCGTATCAACTCAGAATGTACCACAATTTTTTCCATACAATTCGAGATCTTTAGCTGGATTTAGCTGGCTTTCAGTATGACTATTTGTTGGTCTTTAGATATTGGAATTTAATTATAGTACCTAAAAGCTGTATTCACGCAGCGCTTACCATAAAAACGTGTTTCGTAATTTTTTAAATATCAAGCATTGAAACTCAGTAATTTGTGCATGCGTGTCTTGACCCTTACAATTTACGTTTAAGTTCTTCTTACAATTGCCTAAGCATTTACAAAGTTAATCAAAAAAATCGTCATGTATGGGATTTTTTTAGAGATAAATAGTTCATTATTGCAAAGTCCGTGAAATAGGCAATTGCAGGTCTAGGATGAGTTTGAAGGAATTCACTAATATAATAACAGACAATAAGTTAATACTATATAATAACAATTGCAATTTCCGCCTTGGCATATATTATGTTCTCAAAAGAATGTAGGGTAAAACGTTCTTAAACAACTTTAAACGGTTTAAATCGCGTATATTTTTCATTATTTTATCCCGACGTTTCAAACACTTTGCAGTGATCGTGGTCACGGGGTGACCGTTTAAGTTTTTTAATTACTATGTGTAACAATTGCGAAAACCTAAGACAACATTAAAACATTATTTCTTTTGACTTCGCTGGAAGCAGGTTTTCCATTGCCAATTTGGCATTCTTACCTTAAATCTGGTGAAGTACAAATAATCTATATTTCACTTTCTGAACCGTTGGAACTCATTTAATTATTAAATTTATATTTATTACGTATGTAACTAACAAATCAAGATTTCAGCTTTGCCGTCAATTTTCTATTTATCATCTATGCCGAAAGGCAAACGTGTTTATGGCTATACAGCCACGTGAACGCAATTTGTAAAGCAGAGGCGTACTTTGGTGCCACGAATGATAAATGAGATCCAATCAAAGAGTATTTAATATCCCACGCCGTTTCATACAACATTGCTGCACCGTTGTATTGTAATGTTCCAAATTAAAAAAAAAGCTCCTGCAAAGGATTGGATTTTCTGTATCTACAGATACAGAAAATCCTCATCCAATCTTCATCAATTCGATACATCGCGTGTTCTTTTTTTTAAAATAATGACAATATTGCCATGCATGCTTGAAAAGTAAATAAGAGAACGAAAAAGTGGCAAACTAGTAGCAGAGATATTAGGTTTAAGCATGGAAGTAATAAAAACTAAGTACAACTTATTACTTCCATGGGTTTAAGGACATGAATGAAAAATTGCACAGAATTTGAACGTTGGTATATGAAATATGACAAAACTAAATTTGTATTGAAAGTACTGAACACAAGCCCTTTATATGAAGTATTTGCAATCATTATTATTTTTAGGGTTCCGTACCCAAAGGGTAAAAACGGGACCCTATTACTGAGACTTCACTGTCCGTCCGTCACCAGGCTGTATATCTCAAGAACGGTGAAAGCTAGACAGCCGATTTAACAACAGATACTAAAAATAAAATAAATATTTCGGTGAAACCTTCTACCTGTCACCGAATAACGGTGACAGGTAGAAGGTTTAATCAGTACTTCAATACTAATATTATAAATGCGAAAGTAACTCTGTCTGTCTGTCTGTTACGCTTTCACGCCAAAACTACTGGACCGATTTGAATGAAATTTGGTATGGAGATAGTTTGAGGCCCGGGAAAAAACATAGGATAGTTTTTATCTGACTGCGCAAAAAGAGGTGAATTAAGGGGGCTCTCATACAATAAAAGAGGTTTTCGCTAATGGTACGGAACACTTCGTGCACGAGTCCCCCGAAGTAAAAAGAGGCTTAGTTAATAGAGCCCCGTTGTTCAATACGAAACCCTGAAAACGTTTTGGCACTAATCTTATGTCAATACCAGCGCGCAGTGTGCTACAGTCACAGTTAAGAACTGTGGTATCGGCCTTGGTCATTCTAAATATAACCCAAAAGTTCACGTCTGCTGCCTTGGCAGTGCCCTAAATTCACCAGGAGCATTGTACTTAGGTGTTATGTCTTTGAAATATTGAAATTTTGTCACTATTGGACTTCGTAAGTTAGAAAGAGAGGCAGCTACGGTGAAATCGCGATCTAAATAAAATCCGAAAGAAAGCTTAATAACACAAAATTAGTAACTTAAACCGGAAATGTAACTTTCTTGTCCCTTTTGATAAGGTTTTGCTATTTTATTTATATATTTTCATAAGTAAATAATTAAGATATTTACGTTACATGCGTAATTTAGAGTCAACTTCGCAATTTTATTCCATCGAGAAAATTTAAAGGAAACGTGTTTCGGATTTTCTTGGCATTAGATATTGTGATCAAGATTAACATATAATTCTCTTACTGCTACAAACTTAATACATTTTGCTAAAAATCTGTTGAAGTAAAGCTATTTAGCGCTTGTCAGCGTCTTAATATGCCGTTTCCTTTGGCATGTTCTGGCATCTTTCAAAGTTTCCGCTATTGAAGTGTTGTGTTCCAGGCCTCTAGAAATTCTAGGCAAAAACCCTTTCTGCTAGTTGGGCCTGAAATACCTATTGTTGATCATGAATTGTGTCTTTCTAGTTGTTAATATTGATTTAAAAAAATCGGCTAAGTGCGATTCCGACTCGAGCACGAAGGGTTCCGTACCATTAGCTATACAACATTAGACTTCATATTTTAACCTTTTTTGTTTTAACGTGCGCGAGTCCGACTCGTACTTGGCCAAGTTTTTGTATATTCATTGTTATAGCGGCCACAGAAATACATTATCTGTGAAAATTTCAACTGTCTAGTTATCACCGTTCTTGAGATACAGCCTGGTGACAGACGGACAGCGAAGTCTCAGTAATAGGGTCCCGTTTTAATAAATAATTTAATTTGCATGAACAAATGAACATGGGTAAATACACAGTAATTTTTTTTTTTATTTTTTTTTTATGCTTGATAGGTTAGCCTTTGACTACTATCTCACCTGATGGTAAGTGATGATGTGGTCCAGGATGTTGTTCAGACTAACCTAGAGTAATGCATTATTGATGTTCAATGAAAGTAAAAGTCCCAAATGCTTCGCCTTAAATTAAATTCGCGTTGTAATTTGTAATTATATTTCTTGAATTCATTTAAGAATTACATTTTTATTAATTTATTTTCATCTATCTTTAGAGGTCTACATCTAATACAATATAGTAGCTCTTCTTTACATTTAGGTTGCTAATTGCTATAACACAGAACCCCAGACCTTAGAGTGCAGGTATAAAATTTAGCAGTATGATCAAGTTATTATTACTATAAGAGGAGAGAGTCGGCCCCCTGGTCCACTTCAGTCGCGATAATGTTAAGCGTGCGGAGTGTGCGCATCAATTGATCTTAATGCCTTGAAATGTTAATGACTTAGATGGTCATTGCCCATGGCTTTAGCATTCCAAGTTGTTTTATTAAAAGACTCTTGAAAATTGTATCGAATATAATTATGTAACTATAGAGCATAACACATTTGTTTTCTTACTTTTTTGTTTGCGCTATAATCACACCAGGTTAGTCGATTGTATTACTGTTTTTAACGTTAAAACAAAAACTAAAGAGAAATATGTACTAAAGTCAGAGAAATATTTCATAAATGGGGCTCCCTTAAAGTATTTATTAAAACCCCAACGAAAACAGAAGCATGTGTAAGTTTGACATGTGTTTTGTCTATATGTCAAATTTTCATTTTGATATAATACAGTCGATTCTCAATAATTCGAAATCGAGTGACTCATAAAATGTTACGAATTATCGAGTGTTTGAAATATCAAATAGTCCGAAATTTTTGAGAGAAAAAAAAGCAATTTGTGCGGAAGTGTATGTCAAACTAATCATTGTCTAAACAAAGGTATCCTCTACGATGATACAAGCTTGAACTTGTTCTGCAATGTACTTAGATGTCTCTGCGGCGCGGCGGGATGGATTACTCGGACTTGTTTATAAGAGGACCAAGTGACTTATTATTTACGAATTGTAGAGTGTTGGACTCCGATAAGTTCAATTAACGCGCCATTTTATTGCGTAGCATTGATTTTTTTTATTTGAATTACTAGGTCATCAAAATGTATTGATTTAGTTCGAAAGATAGATTTTCGAGGGATTTAGTGATAACTTTGAATTACAGAGAGGTTCGAATTATCGCATTTTCGAATTAACGAGAGTCGACTGTATTATGATTATATATTGTACTAAAATACATGAAAACTTTATAACAAATTCTTATACTTAGATGATTTAGGGTAAACATATTGCACTAATAATCGAATAGATCTCTGACGCAGGGAAAAATGCCCAGAATGCTCGTTGCATTACCTTGCTCTCGCTGCATTATTCATTATGCAAATTCCTACTAACACCTATTATATTTAATAGGTATATGTATATTACGATGGAAAAGGTACAGTCCTTTTTTGAGAAGATGGATGTACTTACTCTGGAAGATATGAGGCGTGCAATTCCTTGAAAATTTGGTGTCCCTATAATAAAATGCAATATGCATATTATTATAGGGAAAAGGATTAATTTCTCGTGCGTTCGTAGAGTGAAGACCTCTTGAGGATGCTTCGGGTAGAAGCGTAACACGTCCCCTCAGTGAAGGTCACAGCTGATTAATTTTTAACTTTAATCTGAATTAAATTTATAGCAATTTGCCTGCTATTAGGTTAAAATATATCTTGAAACCTAATGATATCTGTGTGGGAAAAATACTGGAAGGTGGACAGCAGCACCATTTAAAAAACTGCTATCCAACACTGCGATCCCAAGACGTCTGCCAAGCTTGGTGATTATGGCATACCCCCTGCCCAATGGGGTGACAATTGTTCAACGGTGAACATTCAGGCTGTTGATGTTATATTATTTACCTATAATTAATGAAGTTTACACCTACACGTTTTTATAAATGACTAGCAATTTTGAATTCACGTGATATATTGGATAATCAGTGATAAAAAAAACAGTATTTAATAGTCCAAGATAAGGCATCTATTCCTTAATTAGTGTTCATCAATGAAATAACTATAAGGCAATCAATATTGTCTAAAATCTTAATCGTTAATTACCGTGATTTAATCAATGAAAGACTTCGCACTTGCATACGTACATAATCGATTAGAACATAATTCTGAACAAATTATGATTTGAGGACTTGATGTATCTACCAATATCATAAAATAAAGTGTAACGGTGGCGACAGAAAGAGACACCTTGTAGGTGAATATAAATATTAAGTACTCCGTGCTTTGCAAGCTGAAGTGCACTTTATTGCTTCGTAGGTAGAGTTGCTTATATTTTGGCATCGCTTTGCGGAATGATTCTTCTGCTCCTTTTTATTCTGTGACGTAGGCACAGACCTCTTCCCTTAAGAAGGCGCGCTCCTCGGTAGGTCTCGTTTTGTAAACCATGTCTTAGTGTGGGTTTTTTTTACACTGAACTGGGTAGCACTTGACCACTATCTCACCTGATGTTAAGTGATGATGCGGTCGATGATGGAGCGCGCTTACCAAGAAGGTATCTATTCACTCACGTTTTGAAGACCTCCATATTGTACTTAACCGGAAACACAGACTCAGGCAGGGTGTTCCATTCCCTGGCGGTTCGTATAATGAACGAAGACGCTTTGTTCGGGTAAATGGAATATTAACCATATAGCGGTGGCGCTTCTGAGTATCCCTGGATGTCCGATTATAGAATGGGTGTTAATGCTATTGGTACATACAGTAAAATAATAAAATGTTATCACATGGGTATGCAGTAGTAGTTGCATCATCTGCCCAAACTCAAAATATGGAGCGTCTTCATGAGTGGAAAAGTTTGTATTCTTGAAGCAATTATAGCCGAGCGGTTATAGCTATGCGTGAGAATTATGGCAAAACCCTTATAATAATGATTAACAAACTCAGAGTCACTCAACGGGCCATGGAGAGAGTTATACCCGGAGTTACTTTGCGCGATAAAATCTGGAACGAGGACATTCGCCGAAGAATCAAAGTCACCGACATAGCTTTCAGAATTAGCAAGTTGAAGTGGCAATGCACGGAAAAAAAAGATGTCTTAAATCAAGACAATATCGACTTGGTCAAGACAAATGTAGTTTCATATATGGGCGGAAACAATATATTCTTGATATAAGTAAAATATTGTTTCAGTTTTATTGTCTTCTTTCAAGACATTCGTTCTTGAAGCAAGAATTTCGAAAATTTGTGTTAAGAATGTATGTTGTCTTATTTAGAGAATAAACAGTCAAGACAATAATTCTTCTATGTTCTTTTAAACAATCTTTATCTTAAAAACAAGACTTACATGTTTCATACTGAGAAAATATGTTCTTAGGTGAAACCACTACTACTCTTAGCTAAAGAGATGTTTGTTTCTAGACAAGACACGTATATCTTATACTAAAATAGTGTATTTTAGGTGAATCTTCTACTATTCATAGCTGAAGAGACAATTATTTCCAGACAAAAATCGTTTGTCTCATGCTAACACAATGTAATCTTAGGTAAAGCTTGTATTTTTCTTAGCTGAAGTGATGATTATTTTCGCACAAGACTTGTATGTTTCATACTAAAACGACATATTCTTAGGTAAAACCTCTACTATTCTTAGACGAAGAGATGTCTGTTTCTAGGCAAGACTCATATATCTCATACTAAGACAATGCATTATTAGAAGAAGCCTCTACTACTCTTAGCTGAAGAGATATTTGTTTTCAGCTTAGACTCGTATGTTTTATTCTAAAAGGATGGAACCTCAGATTAAGCCTCTAATATTCTTAGAGGAAGAGATAATTGTTTCCAGAAAATACTCATGTGTTTCACACTAACACTATATATTTTTAGGTGAAGCCTCTACTTTTCTTAGCTGAAGTGATATTGGTTTTATGACAAGACTCGTATGTTTCATTCTAAAACAATGTAACTTTAGATGAAGCCTCTAATATTCTAAGAGGAAGAGATAATTGTTTCTAGAAAAGACTAGTGTGTTTCATACTAACAAAATATATTCTTAGGTCAAGCCTCTACTTTTCTTAGCTGTAGTGATATTTGTTTCAGACAAGACTCGTATATTTCATTCTAACACAATGTATTCTTAGGTGAAGCCTCTACTTTTCTTAGCAAAAATGATAATTATTTTCACACAAGACTCGTATGTTTCATACTAAAACAACGTATTCTTAGACGAATATATGTCTGTTTTCAGGGAAGCCTCTTATATATCATACTAACACAATGCATTTTTAGAAGAAGCCTCTACTACTCTTCGCTGAAGAGATATTTGTTTTTAGATAAGACTCGGTATCTTTCTTTCTAAAACTATGTAACCTTAGATGAAGCCTCTGATTTTCTTAGAGGAAGAGATAATTGTTTCTGGAGAAGACTTGTGTGTTTCATACTAACGCAATATATTCTTAGGTGAAGCCTATACTTTTCTTAGCTGAAGTCATATTTGTTTTCAGAAAAGACTTCTTGTATTGCGGCAAAAATGTATTGTTTTATACTAATACCATGTATTATTAATTAACCTTTTAATATTTAATACTGAAAAATATTGGTATTTGAGTTAAACTAATACATTAGTTTAACTCAAATACCAATATTTTTTTTTATTAGCTAAGAATAATAAAGATATCACTATTGATTAATTATATAGTCTGAAATACACACATATTGTACCATAAAAAATAGGTAAGAATACAAAACCACTTCTGCTAACAATATATTGAGTTTATTATGTCAGCATATTTTTTTAAATCCTAAAGTGTAAGTTTTTATCTAAGAATAGTACATGCCTACATAATATGACTATAATGTTTGAGTATGAATCATAAATCGTACAGGTAGGTACTGGACGGTAAATTAAATGCAATGTTTCTTGAAAAAAAGATGGATCATATGTTTATTGAAATTAAAACTCTTACATATATACAACAAGTATAGAAACTACCATTGCACATTTCAGTTAAATTTAATCACAGGGTATTGTTAAATCTGCAATATAATCATTTTACATACTGCCATAAGACATAATGGAAAATTATCATAAAACACCACACATCAATTTCTAGCACTTAAATTATAATTTTACAGGACACAATCAGTATGTATTATATAGCTAATATATAATATGTATATATTATATATTAGCTATATAATTATAGATTAATAGGCTAACTCAAGATATTCGTTCGATGTTCACTCAGAATCGACATGGTCCACTGTATTTTATTATATTACTAAAAAACAAAATAATCACCTACGAATAACAATTTAACGAGGGCCGTGTCGCCTCTGATCTACCAATAGTTTATTTAAAATATCCCCGATTGTGTCCAGTAAATGAAAATTACCATTCAAATTTTCTAGCATTTTGTCATACCGGCTTTTACAATATCCCTAGCAACATATACAATTAATTGTACAAAACCCATTATCTTAAAACAAAGGAACTTAAAAAATGCTTTTATTTCTTTTATTTTTTAGCTTTTAGTATTAATACAAAATATCTATCTTAGGCCCGTATTCCAGAACCAAACTCGGTTCGGAATAATGATTGAAGATTTAAGTCGTTAATATATTCTAGAATCTTGCTTGAGGATAACTAAAAAGATAATCTGACACCTGATTGACTATTTTATCGGCGATTTTATCACAGATTACGCGAGTGAATTCTATAATAAGCGTTGATTACGATACAATTAATTACTCAGGAGCTGTTTTCCTTATTTTACTCGATGACTATCAAAATAATTGTAATATTACGAGCAATTATTTAATTTTACAAATCGCTAACACGTTTCTTTCTACCACATTCTCAAGTACCTATTTCACTATATATTTATTAATTATTTGAGGAAACAATAAAACACATAGATACTAGAGAAAATATTATAAGTACATTACTTAGAAAAGAAAAAAAAACATAGAAACTTAAGCAAACATTTCTGAGATTTTATCTGATATAAATGTTCTGGAATACAATCAATATGCAATATATAAGTTTTGATCAGGCGATCGAAGATCAAATGCCTCAATGTCATTGTATTTACAGAAATATTTTGCAAACAAAAACAAGTGATACCAAGAGTGCTACATAATGCAAGATATAGATGCTTATAGTAATACATAAGCACCTATATTTCGATATAAGTGTTTTTTTATACTACTGTATGATCTAATACGAAATACAAAATATTGTGTTAATTAAATTAACATAATCATGTCGTCTGAAATAGTCTTAACTTTTTAAATCCACAGTATACAACATTGATTTCACTTTCTTATTTAATGAGTGGTGTACAACTATCACAATATTCCAAATCAACTTAACTAAGCAGTCCTTTCCATAATAAATGCTACATAACGAGTTGAGTAACCTTCAGCCTGTACCTATATACCACTGTACATGCTAGATATACTATGAAAAACTACTTATTGTGTTAATCACATTAACATTACCATTTCGTATAAAATAGTCTTAACTTTTTAAATCCACATATAATTTCTTATTAAAGTAGGTGTTCTACTATCACAATCTTCCAAATGAACTAATCTAGTTTGATCAGTATTTTCAACAATAAATGCCATATAATGAGATGAGTAACCCACCATTTCTAGGACCGTTTCTATTGAAAAAAGGTAAATAAAGATGTACTTACTGGTTTACAACACGTGTAAAAATATGTCTACGGATTATGTCTGTGAGATTATTCCGATGTTTGGCTGTCAGTTGTTTATGTGTATCATAATATTTGATTATGTTACTGCCAGAAGGTGAAGTAGAGAGTAACGTCTTCAAATCAAAATCAGTAAATGTTGGCCGTCATCCAATCATTTCCAGGACTATTGTGTCTTCTATGTCTACGTCTGATACTAAATCACTGAGACAATTCTCTCTCTCTCTGTGCTAAGAGCCACAGAAGTAGCTGTTGATGTTTGACTCTGTAAGGGCAATTATTAGGCTTTAAATATCTATGACAGAACAAACTATGTTATTTTCAATTTAAGTATTTGAATATTGTACACTTTAAAAAAAGTATAGGCAATATAAAGCCATGGATGATTGTACAGCTTCAACTTTCTGCTTGTTCTAGAGACACAGAAATAAAATGCACGGTGGCAGGGATTTTGTTTTGAATACCAGCATGCCATGGCTATGCCATCATCCATGACCTCAAAGATTTTATACAAAAACCTTCCATTATACATTAGTCCTGTTAACATCTTCGACCAAATAAATACTTCAAACAGTTGAAATAGTGATGAGAAAAGCTCGTCTATGATGACATATGATAATACAAAAATTTCCTTGCCGAAGTCATAATGGTAAAGTTAATTTAAGTTATACACACCACTGATGTCAAATATTCATTTATTTTATTATTCAAACTTATTCGTGTGCAAATTTTTGGGCACAGCTCCTTTAGTAAATCGTCTGTGAGATCTTTGAAGTGACTTGTGTCAATCCCATTCTCTGAAATTAATAAGTAATATCTATTTATGTATTCTATTTAAACATAGAATACTGCATCGGAAGTATGTAGGTCTGCATCAGCTAAGTCAACTACTATTATTAGTATGTAGGTATTTTTGAAGTATCAAATAAATTACTTGAACTCATCAGGTACTGTACTGTATCAGCTGGATCGTCCATTGCTGAACACAGACTCCCCTATTGAGGGGGGTATTTGCTATAATCCCCACGCTTGGCAGGCGGTTTGGGGATCGCAGTGTAAGATAGTAATTCTTAAGAAGGCGTTGCTGCCCACCTTCCAGAATAATTATTCCCTTAGTCGCCTCTTACGACACCCACGGGATGATATGGGGAGGTGCAAATCTAACCTGGCACCTGCACAATTGAATATACTGTATAACTTTATACTATATACCTACCTACCATAATGTAGAAATAATAAAAACTACAAATTATAGTAAAGTTTGTAAGCTAGACTAAACAAAACAAACCTACCCCATTTTTCTCGGGTTAGTAGGTACAGTGCAGAACCCTGATATACAGATGCCGGACTTGCACTTGGCCGCTTTTTATTGCCGATAAACATTTGAACACTATCTCACATAATATACCTAATATAACTAGTTGCGTAGGTACATAACTATAACTGCTTTTCTATTAATCCTCACGCATCCATAAGCAACAGTAAAAATAGAATTTTATTTTTAAAATGGACGAATCTTCCAGTCCACGCGGATGCAAATGGATCTAGTCACACAATATAAGTCTTACAAAAAACACTAAGTAAGTTCACAATGTTTTCTTGGATCATGGTAAAACTTACTTGCAAAGTTATTTACGACATCTTCTCCGACGTCCCAGGATATCAGAAGTTCTTCAGTACTCATATTTTCAAACTCCAACGTAAAGTGGTTTTATACAAGACACTGACGAACTAAGAAGAAAAAAAATTATTTAATTGCTCTGAGATACAAGAATGTAAAGAGAAAAACGCTAATGTCGCTAATCCGCAGTTAAGCATGCGCACTTCGCCGTCGTCCAAACGAAAAAGAACGCAAAAATTAAAATGTCGGAGAGAGTCAAATCCAGTGCTGCCAGTACTTCTAACTCGAAATTTATGTTCTTTTCCTTAAAAAGTTACAATTTTGAAACAGATGTAAAATGTTTATTTAGCTTTACAATATGTAGGTTAATAAACTTCTTTTATACTGATATATAAAAGCATAACTTATGCCTTTTATCGTAATAAATTCATGCAACAATCAAACTTAGTGCACTTTAAGTAAAATAAGTGTAAAATCAGTCTATTTATATGTGTAAGTGTGACGGCCTGGCTCCTCATCTCAAATCCTTAGTGAAATTCTAGCGTATGTTTGAATAATTAAAATGGTCGAAACCAAACTGACTTCACAGTGGGTATCCGTAGTTACATAAAACTAAAAAACTATGAATGCTTACAATGAAATCTTAAAATATTTACAACAAAACTATTTACTACTATTAACAAAAAAATATACCAGTTATTATTTAAAACTTAAGATTCGGAAATTAGGTAATATAAAATTAAATAATGAATTAAAACCAAAACACCCAACTTTTCATTATTTTATTTTAGACCTTTCAGAGTCAGTCGGGGAAAAAAAGACTTCTGAAAGAAACATTCAAAGTTATGTATGTACCAGCTGTACCTGCGACTTCGTGCGCGATTGCCGTACCTGCAGAACTTAGAGCATTCAATTCTGAATGCTCTAAGCTGCAGAATAGCGTGCTTTGCGCATACTTAACGGGGTTACTCAGCAGTACCAGCACTTGGATTTGTTCCACTGCACTTTAATAGAGTTTCACTATACCTGTTTGTGAACAGCTAGAATTTTGTGAATTAAGAACTAGATTCCGGCCGCCAGTATATCTCATATTACGGCCGATAACCAGTGAAAACAAAACCTGTGTCCAGCCGTATGAAACAAAGGTAAAAATGAAAATTGGTAAAATTTAGATTTGTTTCCAGCCGTTTGAAATATCGAGCGGTAAGATTGTAGCCTAGCACCCAACGGGCGTGCTTTATGACCTAAGTAACATATTATATCTATTCATTCCGTATATGAAGGTCGTTAATGTGTCAAAGTGACAATATTTGACCATTCATTCACTTCAAAGCAATAAAACCACATTTCTTCGCTTGATGCACGCTAAAGTACACGAACTGCCTAATATGACAAACATTGAAGCTGGCTCAGTGGCATTGGCTCTGGGCTGACGCGCAGCAGGTCCATGGTTCGAATCCCGCCGCGTGCTTGAGCTTCATCGCATGGTGGAAGGGCATTTTGTGAATGCCCGCCTGGCTCGGGACCATCCTCATGTAGAATATCTGCCGCCAAGCACCTAACGGTATTGTTAGGCAGTTGTCCTTGAGAGGCAGTAATTCTAGGTTAAGCCTGTTAAACACCTTCGACCACGTCATCACTTACCAACAGGTGAGATTGTGGTCAAAGGCTTAACTTACAGAAATAAAAATAATAAAAAAAGCAATATAATATATGTAGTAAATATACACAAAATTATTTGGATCAAGTAAATAAACATATTGAAAAGTTTTTTTTTTTTAATTTGAGATATTGTGCTGTGTTTTCATTTGAAATAAACTCTTTGTTGAAATAAGATTGGAATATTCTCAAATCAAGCACACAATCTTGAACGAAGAATGAATTGAATCTCGTGTCAAAATACACGAAATTATTTGGATCAAGTAAACCAACATCTTGAAATGAGAAAAACTGTTATGAATTTGAGTAATTATATAGTTTTCGATTGAAATAAACTCTTTCTTGCAATAAGATTGGCATATTCTCAAATTAAGCACACACAATCTTGAACGAAGAATGTATTAAATCTCGTGTCAAAATACACGAAATTATTTAGATCAAGTAAATCAACATCTTGGAATGAGAAAAACTGTTAAGAATTTGAGTAATTGTATAGTTTTCAGCTGAAATAAACTCTTTCTTGCAATAAGATTGGCATATTCTCAAATCAAGCACACACAATCTTGAACGAAGATTGTATTAAATCTCGGGTCAAAATACACGAAATTATTTGGATCAAGTAAATCAACATCTTGGAATGAGAAAAACTGTTAAGAATTTGAGTAATTGTATAGTTTTCAGCTGAAAAAAACTCTTTCTTGCAATAAGATTGGCTTATTCTCAAATCAAGCACACATAATCTTGAACGGAGAATATTTTGAATCTTGTGCCAAAATACACGAATATATTTGGTTCAAGTAAATCAAATACTTGAAATAAGAAAATAAGTCTTCATTAAAAATATGATAACGTTCTTGAGTTAAAATATATAATAAGATTTCGAAACAAAACTGTCAATTTCTTAGTATGAGCAAACTTTTCTTCAACATAGTTATTTTATTTCTTCAGCCAATAAAAAACGATTTGTCTCAAATTAAGTAAATTATCACCTTGGAAAAAGATAATTATATCTTGATTTATAAAGTTTTGAAATTGTTCAGTCAAAATCAGATTTTTTCTTTGTTTGATAATGAAATATTCTTGAACCAATAAATCTTTCTTCATTTAAGAATTAAATGCAAGAATATATTATTCTTCATTTAAGAATACTGTATTTTTTAGATTGAGATAATTTACTTATGTCAAGCAAATATTTGCTTGAATTTAAACAATATTTCTAAGAAGTTTGAAATTCTTGGCCAAAGAGATCCTTTTTTTCCGTGTGGGCGGGGCCACATTGCTCGACGAACTGATAACCGATAAAGAACGGTTCTCGAGTGGGTACCACGTTACACTGGAAGACGTAGAGTTGATAGGCCCCCACTAGGTGGACTTGTCAGTTCACCAATAGTAAAAGTGTCGGGTAGCCAATGGTACCTAACAAGCGGCTAATAGCCGTTCTTTGTGGCGTTCTATGGGGCAGGCATTTGTTCAACAGTAGATGTCTTCCTGCTGATGAAGAATAGCTATGGAGTGCCATACCGCAGGTCCATGGTTCTGTGCCCCACTGTTGGTTTTCATTAATACACTAGCGGCCCGCCCCGGCTTCGCACGGGTAATCTTTACATATAAAAATTACGTGTCACGTTGTTTGTCCGCGATGGACTCCTAAACTACTGAACCAATTTTAAATTTGATTTTCACATCGTTTGCAATATGATCCAAATTGAAAGATAGAATTACATAATGAAAGAAAAGCTTACATCTCAATTTATAGTCGTGATTACCCGTGCGACGCCGGGGCGGGCCGCTAGTTCTATCAATTTGGATCAAATTGCACACGGTGTGCAAATTAAGTTTAAAATTGGTTCAGTAGTTTAGGAGTCCATCGCGGACAAACAACGTAAGTGACACGTAATTTTTAAATATAAATATTAGGTATACCTATAAGCTGCTTTTCTTTCGCCTAGTTTGGAGATGAAAAATTGTTGTGTGTTGCGCTTGGCACCAGAGTTATTTTGTATCTCCTACCTTTGATTGAATCCGTCGGTTCGCTCAGGATTATATATAGCTTGTGGTTCAACCCTGTGTGCCCTTCGCTTCCTCATGTTTCAAAACAAGTACCTACTGGCACCAAATAACAACTTTGCTGCATTGCATAACCAATAACCATTATTTTTAGGGTTCCGTACCCAAAGGGTAAAAACGGGACCCTATTACTGAGACTTCGCTGTCCGTCCGTCCGTCACCAGGCTGTATCTCAAGAACGGTGATAGCTAGACAGTTGAAATTTTCACATATGATGTATTTCAGTTGCCGCCATAACAACAAATTCAAAAAGTTGGATAAGTGCGAGTCGGAATCGCGCACGTTATTACAAAAAAAGTTAAAATATGAATTCTAATGTTGTAAAGCTAATGGTACGGAACCCTTCGTGCGCGAGTCCGACTCGCACTTGGCTGATTTTCTTTGTACTATATCTCGTGTGGTACCTAACTAGTTAATTTATCAAATCATTTATTATACATTATGTAGGCTTAATAACTATTTACATATCATTGCATAATGACCCAGGTTTGGGTATGGTAACTTTGTGTGGAGCGGCCCGATTTTTTATATGTATTTTTCACATAGGTATTGTTCTATGGTGTAATAACATTTTTCAGTCAATAAGTTTTTAAGTTTAATGTAAGATTATGTTTATTTTCATCGTCTCATCACTCGTCCGGTAATTTATAATGTAATACTTTGCATCAATAATCTGCTCTTTAGGTATTTTATCACCAAACGAATTAATATATGTCTTTACCTAAATCACGGTAATATTATTAATATTACCGTGTAATATTACCGTGCCTAATTTTAGTGACGTCGCGTCGCGTCGTTGGCGCGTCTATGGCGCGGCGTCCGGCCGCGTTCGAATAAAGTACGTGATCGGAAACTTTTTTGTGCAACATTCTTACAAAAAATGTTTATGTAAACTTTTTTTACTACTTCGTAACTTATCGCCATAACTGCCAATTCCAAGGTCCCCAATATACGTGAAATACTTGATAGTAAAGTGATATTGAATTATCAATGATAAGATGTAAATTATCGCAATTTGAAGGAGTTGGCCGATGTCGACGTATTTTATGCCCTTGTATTTTATGATAGGATTTTGTTGAGCTGGGTGCTATTTACTTTTTCTTACATATCTATCTCGTAAATATTTTAGAATAATAAAGATAAAAACATCGGCAAGTGGGAACACCACAAAAGTCATGAAAAATATGTGCGGTTTCATCACAGCTTCAATCAAAATTCAGCATTTTGAGATTTTGTTATTTAATTGAAATTAACTGGAAATAATATACTGAAACTCCTAATTTTAAACTAGCTTGTATGAGATAGACGCTAAGTATAATAAATAAAATAAAAATAACTGACGATTTAAAATTATTTACTACCATAGCTGACAGTTCTAGTTATGATTCCTTACACGCAGATATTGATCAGGTGGCCAGCTGGAGCAATAGAAGTCGACTCCATTTCAACTCCAACAAATGTAAAGTGTTAACCATAACACGGAAACTTACATCAATTTACCACGAATATCTGCTGGAGAACTCTAGACTGGAACGGGTCTGTAATATAATAGATTTGGGATGTAGATTTACAATTTAATTTCAGGAATCATATAACCCAGATATGTAAGCAAGCTTACAGAATGTTAGGTTTCATAATGCGGACATCTTATAGTTTTACCAATATCAATTGCGTTATATAATGCCTACGTACGTAGCAAGACTATAACACGATAATTTGGGATCCATACGAAATTAAATACTCACTCGTGGTAGAGAGTATTCAAAGTAAATATGCCAGATATATTTACAAAATAAATATAGATAATATAGGGGTAAGTACATATATTATGCACCCCTCATTATACGGCTCTGGTATGGTCGGATTTTATACATCAAAATAAAGGTGTAATATGCTACTTATCTTGAATTATTATCAGTTATTTCCTTTAGTGGTAGAAGAGTTGCAACTGAGCCTTGCGTACCGTCAAAATACATGCGCGGCGCTAGCGCCGAACACGGCCTGCGCCGAAGGCATCGTCTATTTGCTGCGCCGGCGGACATACACTCCGTTCGTGCCCATAATGCCCCTACAGCTAGGTTTATAACACTTTTTAACGACACGTTTGCTCAAAAACCGGATTAGGATATATTTTATGATAAGATAGGCAGATTTCAAGAAAAACTTATTGTATATCTTAGTTTTGCCTTGTAATGTCTTTGGCTTAGTCTGTAAGTTACATTGTGCATTTCAATAAATAAATAAATAAGAAGACTTTTAATTCTTTTTGTGTCTTAGTTTTCGCATAATTTAAGGAAGTTGTCAAAAACACGAATAAAAATAAAAAAATAAAAACAAACAACAAACACTAATAATGAATACTAAATATAATCATTTATTTCCAGTGCTTCGTGACAGCAGGAGTATGCCTGAACATGTCACAGCATGGGCTAGTGATGGGGTTCGCAGCCATCTTGCTTCCTCAGCTCAGGAAGCCAGACTCTATCATACCCATCGATGACACATCCGGCTCTTGGATAGGTAAGCACATCTTGGATATTTGTTTTTTTTTCGACATACACAACCGCAAAAACAGAATTTTGGTATCCATCTTAAGCGTAGTTCGCAAGTAGAACATTTTTTAAATTGTTAGATTCAGACGTTACTTTGCGGATATCCATACATAATTATAACAAAAATTTTGTTAACATCAGTCTTGTAGTTACGTTCATTATAAACCCACTTCTTACACTCAAAATATGAAATTACTTGTGAAAGTCAGGATAAGATATGGAAGCTCAGCGTGTTTTTAAGCAGCATGGTACGGACTTGAGCACATTATTTTTCACCTCCAAAGCTCGAAAAGGTGTTATATTATTCTGATCTCATAATCCGCTTAGTGCTTTTAATCCACTAGCGTGGAAAAGGTTTTTGAATTTGGAACCTCAATAAAAGTTTCAGAAATCCAATATTACCAAATTTAGTAATTTTACTTTAAATGTTTGCTGTAAATGCAAATTTACTGCATTGTTTAAGCTGTATTGCTTGCACCTAGTATTTTCCGGGTTATAGTGAGGTGAAAAGTTGTGTGTTTTGCTCGGCAGCAACATTTTTTGCGTCTCAAATCTTTGAAACCTTCGGTACGACCAAGATTCTATATTTTGATCCAATTGTTAAACCACAAGCGAAGCGAGTGTTCAATCCTAGAACTCTTCGCATCTTCAGGTTTCAATAAAAGTACTCACCAAATAACAACTTTGTAAACTATACAAATAACTATTATGCTTTTTCCTGTTAAAAATTAAAACCCGTAACCTCATTCTACTGGCACTGTCTTAGTTATATGTGTATTTACCATACCAAAATAAGATCCGCGAAAGAACAGCTTAATGTGGTTTTAGACTTATATTTTATTACACATTCGATCAGGAGTTATTCGGTTTCCACGACTGTCGGGAATGTGAAGTTGCTAAACTGACCAGAAAACTTATATATTCTTTCTTTTATTTCAGCTTCAATCCTGGGCTTCGCGCTTGTTGCCGGTAACTTTATAGTGCCTACCATCATGGCCAACTATGGCCGTCGAACTGCCAACCTCGTCAGCATCATTCCCGTCATCATCGGGTGGTTTTGCATCTCCATAGCTTCCAGCGTCACAGCTCTCCTCATCGCCAGGTTTCTTCAAGGAATATCCATGGGCATGAGCGCCTCTCTAGGGCCGGTTTTGATCGGAGAATATACTAGCCCACAAAACCGAGGAGCGTTTCTCACCACTATATCACTGACAATCGCTACCGGGGTCCTTTGTGTACATACCATGGGATCCTACTTGACTTGGAAATTAACTGCATTGATCTGTGCTTTAATAGCATTTTTTGATCTCCTAATAGTTATATACTCTCCAGAGTCACCAAGTTTCTTAGCAGATCATGGGAGATACGAGGATTCTAGGCGGGTATTTAGATGGTTAAGATCTGAAGAGGAAGAAGGAGAATTGCGTAAAATGATAGAAGCAGCAACCATCGTTAGAGAGGGAAAAGTAGATGCTAACATCTCAGAATCATTCTTAACTAAAATCAGAAGAAATATGGCATATTTCGCAGTAACAATAAGAAAGAAGGAGTTCTACAAACCTATATTTATTATGATGCATATATATACTTTAGGACAGTGGTCTGGAGCAAATATTTTAGCTGCATATACGGTTGATATTTTCCAACATGTTATTGGAACTGATGCAAACATAGCTTTACTAGTCATAACATTGGATGCACAGCGAATATTTTCCAACGCTGTTGCTGTTTATGTAATTAAGAAAATCAATAGAAGAACTATGTTGTTTACTACTGTAGGTATAAACTTATTTGCTTTCTTAGGTACAGCAGCATACATGTATGCTAAGGGTCAAAATATGCTACCATTCGATCACCCTTTTATTGGAATAGCTTTAATTCACATACATATGTTTACTATTGCTACTGGTACTGTTCCTTTACCATTCATCATAGCTGGAGAATTATTCCCATTAGAATATAGAAGTTTAGCTGGAGGCATCAGTGTTTTATTTTTGTCTTCAAATCTTTTTATAACAGTTAAGACTGTTCCATTTTTCTTCAGTACAATTGGCATCCACGGTGCTTATTTAATATATGCCATTGTAGTTGGATATTGTTTATTGATAGCGTTCTTTTTCTTGCCAGAGACGAAGGATAGGACTTTACAAGATATTGAAAATGAGTTCAGAGGTAGACCACTGACTCTTGAAGAGTTGAAGTCAACTCAATCTTTGACTTCTTTAAAGCATTTCAATAAAGATAGAAGGTGTAGCAGCCCAGTAGTATAAAGTTTACAATATTTGTGACATTTTTTATCAATATACTATGAGATTAATATATGGATTTCATCTGATACTGTCCAGATCTAACTTGATAATTTTGTATGTACTTGTCAAGTAAAGACATGTGGTAATTTTATCAGGAGACCTTGAGTGTTTGTATTAAATAGTGTAGGTAGATATTGTGATAAGTAACATTTGTGATATGATAAATGCAGGTTACATAATATTAAATAATAAATGAATATTAGGATATTGAACGACAGATATTATAGTTATGCTGTGAGGAACATACAGTATTATTACTTATGATTGATTAAAATTCAAATAATGACATATAATATGATATTTATTCTCTTTACAAACTATAAATAAAAAAAAACGATGTAAGAAGGTAAAATAATAGACCTAATTATCAATGACGTAGTTATAACAGCGCCTGAATTGTAAATACCTACATCAAAATATTCCTTTTTATTTGCATATATATTTATTTTTATATAATTTTTTGTACATTATAACCATTTTAACAATAAGAACTAGTTACACATATTATGTGAAGACGATGTGTACTTAGGAAGTTACGTACTTATTTAGTGCCTATATAAAATAGGTTATGCGTTTCACAAGGACCCTCTCTTGGGCTCATTTGATTAGTAAAAGATAGCAAATACTACTTTATTTTTAATAAGTGAAAAATCAATGTTATAATATTAAATTGTTTTTATTTATTTAATATTTGTAAATGTTTATTAAATTATAAATAATTTCATGTACATTATATTATTTTTAAGTATTAGTGTTTTTATTTAATTACTAGCTTTCTACTGCTGCTATACAAACGTTTTTTTGGTGAAGTACATCGTGATTTGTCTAGAACTACCAAGTATATTAAGTTAAAAGAGAAAGATTTCAATTCATATTATACATATATATGTATGTAATATTGTTGTAAATTTAATATATTTATTTATAATTAATAATGTAAAAGGATTTCTAAAGATATATAAAAAATTGTTCATTTACATGTATGGATAAATTTTGTCCAATGGATGACTCCGAAACTATAATTTTGATCGTGACTACTTTTTTAACCGACTTCAAAAACGGAGGAAGTTCTCGATTTGTCTGTATTTTTTTTTTGTTTGAAAGCTGATGCTTGTCGTTTGGTCCCATTTAAAATTTCATCAAAATCGGTCAAGCCGTTTTTGAGTTACGCTCCAATAACTGAAAAATATTCACCTATCTTGATGATATAGTCGTTGACAATGAATGATAATCGATCCCGTAGGTAAGTAGCAACGGTCACTAAAAAGAGAATTTTTTACCAAAAAATGGAACCGACTTCAACACCCAAAAGTGTGAAATAACTTGTCGAAGTTGGTACCATGTGCACAATTTTGTGATAATAGGTACTTTTGAACTATCACGTTAAACTTTTGAGTGTTGAAATCTGTTCCATTTTTTTTGTAATTTTTTTATTAGCTTATATTTACTTACAAACGAACATAGGTTGAAGTCAAAGTTTCATCAGAATCAGTCCAATAGTTTTCAATTCTTTAACTGTGGCTCTTATGAGAGGCTCTAAGTCGCTCAACGAGCTACGGAGACAGCTATGCGGAGTTTCTTAGCGCGATAAAATCTGGAACGAGGACATTCGCTGAAGAACCAAAGTGACCGACATAGCTTCAAGAATTCGCAAGTTGAAGTGGCAATGGGCGGGCCACATTGCTCGACGAACTGGTAACTGATGAGGAAGAAAGATTCTCGAGTGGCTGCCACTTTACATCAATATTCGTAGAGTTGCTGGGAACTCCACTTATAGGTGGACTGACGACATCGTAAAAGTCACGAGTAGCTAAGGGCCGTTCTTTGTTGCGTTTTATGAGGGAGGCTTTTGTTCAACAGTGTTCCGGCTGATGACGGTGACATTAAGATGATTTTGAAAAAAATATTAAGTCTTTTTACACGACTGCCTGAAAAAAGGAGAGTTATGTTTTTAGGGTTCATGTATGTATGTATGTTTGTGAGTTTCTTTATTCCACCATAACTTCGTAACGGCTGAACCGATTTTGATGTTTGTCATATCATTAGAAGCGTTGAGTTATTCCGGGTAACATAGGCTAGTGAATGTTTAAAAAAATTTAAAGAGGGGGCCATAGTTCATGAAATTAAAATAATATTTTAAAAAAATTCGTGAAAATTTTACAAATTTTACTATCACCGTCTAGAGCTTGCTTAGTACATAACAAAAATATATAACAGTAGTATTCAATATACATTGGTTAACTAATATCAAAAGTAATAAATATTGTCTTATCCGTTTCTACACTTGCTTCTTGTAGACACAAGTAATACAAATAAATAAATCACCGGCATGCGGTAGGACAGAGACCATGTGTTTTTTGACCGGAGAACGCCTTCAGAGAGAAAGGCATTTCATACACAACTACAAGAAATGATTATTTTGGTGGTGTTAACATTTTACTGTTTAGTGACTTGATGCAGCTTCCACTAGTAGCTAAATGTGTCAGCGGAGTATACTGAATCAGAATCATTTATTGCATACTACTGCTTACAACCGCCACATTTAAGTGCTGAAATGGATTTATGGACGTTATATAGCTTCTGCAAACTGCCACAGAATGTGAGGCAAGCAGACGACACCACATTTGTCGATATTTTGAATAGTTTACGGGTTAAAATCCTGGATCATCGTAGAGTACCACTTACTGGGCCAGATGGCGAGTATGTGCGAAAATTTCCCACGACAAGACAGGTGGATGAATCGAACCACCAAATCAAAATCAAACGATGACCATCGAACTCGCCAAAATTTGCCGGTTGTTTGACGTGGTAGCATCAGATACATCCGTAGAAGCCAAAACCAAATGACAGCGGCCAAAACCCGAATTTATACTTTCTGATCCCAATAAAAGACGTATTAAGACACTAAGACTACACAATAAAAGACGTAACCAATCTTTTTATTGCAGTCGGGGGACAGTTCCTTGGAATAGTTCTTTACAAGTCCCCCGACTTCGATGAAAATATTGGTTATCTATTCTCCATTTCTGGGTTCAATGGTGTTTTAATTGCACAGTAAATATAATCTATTTAGTACCTACCTACATTGTAGCCATTCAACATTAAAATCATGTAACTTGTTTGTAATTTTTGCGTTCACTTTTTGGTACGGCAGGCGTGTTTTTTAATTTTTAAATTATTTCTTATTATTTATTGCTGATAGGTAAGCCTTTGACCACAATCTCGCCTGATTGTAAGTGATAATGTGGTCGAAGGTTTTAACAGGCTTAACCTAGAATTACTGGCTCTCAAGGACAGCTACCAGAATACCAATAAAAACCATTTGGAAGATTATAAATACTGAGACCGGTAAAAATAAACCTAGAGATTCTACATATGTCTTAAATGTTGATAAAATCAAATATCTGATCCAATACAAGTGGCAAATACATTTGACAATTTTTTTTCTAACTTACCCCTAGAAGGATGCATGTGCAAGTAGCAGAAACTCTGCTAATACATAATTTCCCCTGCAAATCGCCGGACTTTTCTTTCAGACACACAACAATATTTGAAATTATAAAGAAATTTAAATAAATATTTAAAAATTTAAGAGCACCGTAGACTTGTGGGGTATATCAGTTAAAGTGGCAGAGTCTATAATATGCATTATTGCACCATATTTAAAGGCAATATTCGATCTTTGTGTTGATAAAGGAAACTTCCCCGACTTAATGAAACAAAGTAAAATCCCTCCAATTTTGAAGTCGGAGGCTACATCTGACCCTTGCAATTACAGACCTATTTCTATCTTACCTGTTCTGAGTAAAGTATTTGAAAAAATTATGCTCAAACAACTTCTACCTCATTTTAATGAGCATAATATATTGAATGAGAATCAGTTTGGTTTCACAAAGATCAGATCCACAACAGATGCAGGTGCTCAATTGATGTCACATATACTTGAAGCCTGGGAAAGTTCACAGGATGCTATTGCCGTATTCTGTAACCTTTCTAAGGCATTTGACTGTATAGAGCACCGCACTCTGATTCGAAAACTTTCACATTATGGTATTCGTGGAAAAGCTCTGGATCTTATGAAGTCATATCTGTCAGACAGGCTACAGAAGGTTAGAATAAATGGCAATACTTCTTCCGGGTCTTTGGTAAGAATAGGCGTACCGCAAGGATCAATTTTAGGACCTTTTCTGTTTCTAGCATATATAAATGATCTGCCTTGCATGGTTAAAATTTTCTGCGATATAGTTTTATTCGCAGATGATACCTCCCTGATTTTTAAAGTAGATAGGAGGGATAGTGAACTTATTCATGTAATAATGTGTTATCTATGATCTCTAAGTGGTTCGCGGCTACTAATCTTCTCTTAAATTCAAAAAAGACCAAATGTTTAAAGTTTTCTTTACCAAATGTTACTTATGTTGAACCAAACATTAAGCTTGGCCTAGAAAAACTCTCTTTTGACAATGCGACAGTCTTCCTGGGAATTAAAATGGATTCAACTTTACAGTGGAATCCACATATATACATGATCTATCCGGAAGACTTAGTTCTGCTGCATATGCAGTTCGTAAGATAACACAGCTAACAGATGTAGCTACTGCTAGGCTCGTTTATTTCGCGTACTTCCACAGTATTATGTCTTATGGTGTATTGCTGTGGGGAGCTGCTGCTGAGATAGAGACAATCTTTATCTTACAAAAGCGTGCAATTCGAGCCATATATGAAATGGATCCTAGGGAATCCTTGAGAGATCTTTTTAAAGAAATTGATACTCTAACTTTACCAAGTCTATATATATTTGAAAATATTATGTATGTTCGTAAAAATTTGAGCAAATTTAAATCAAACAGTAACAATCACGATTATAACACTAGGAATAAAGATAAAATAGCGGTGCCAGGTTTTAGATTAGCAAAGACAAATAAAAGGTCCTTCTTAGGCAATTGTGTGTGGTTTTATAATAAATTGCCCAAATTCAAGTTGCATGTGAAGAATATTTTAATAAAGAAATCTTACTACACAGTTTGTGATTACTTAAACGACAAAAATGCTTGGACTGGTTCGCCTCTGCCAAGCTAGCGCCTGTCACCTACGTATTGTAAATTAAATATTGTAATAATTTTACTATATAGTATGTACTTAACACATTGTTAAAAAACGTTTAAAAGAATGGCCCCGAGTTTCTTGCCCGTTCTTCTCGCAGTGGCTCTATAATATTTGTTTGCTGGACGTGGCAGTACAATGTAGTATATTTTAATTGTAATTGACCTTCATAAGAGCATCGAAGATGCCTAAATTGAATAAATGATTTTGACTTTGACTTTTGACTTTGATACACCGTTAGGTGCTTGGCGACAGATTTTCTAATTGAGAGTGGTCGCTAGTCAGGTGGGCATTCGCAAAATGCCCTTCCACCATGCGGTGAAGCTCAAACTCGCGGCGGGATTCGAACCATGGACCTGCTGCGTGGCAGTCTATAGCTAATGCCACTGAGCCATCACTGATTGAGAACGTTAAAAATATGCGCCGAATCTTGCGTATTACCTGATCAAGTACTATAGTTAGACGAACTAGAACTGATTTTCAGCGCGCCTTTGCAAGTTCGACGACAGGTTTATTATACACTAAACGTAAGCATTTTGATTTGGTGTAACAATGTACTACAGGCTTGTTTATCAGGTTTGATCGGTTCAATTGTTTATTTAAAATCAGAATCGCTGTTTGGCGGCAGTTAGCAAATACTCGTATTTTGAATTTGGGACGTCGGGTACCCTCGGACAGTTATTGGTCGGTTATCCCCGGACTCTTAAAAGTTTATTATCCTTAATGTTTTTAGTCATTCTTAAGCTTATCGTCCTTAATCTTTTGAGTAATTTTCGGTGTTTTTAGATGGTTTAAAATATATATAGATTTTATCCATAAACATGTTTTTTGCAGGTAGAGAAATGCCCAAATTTAAAGGAAGAAGCACGGAGAGAGGATCGTGGGGTGAGCTTGAGATGAAAGAGGCGTTTAAAAGTTCAAGAAGGTAAACTATCTCTAAGATTCAAAAGTGCCGAAGACACAGTTACAATGTGCCAAGTACAATGTGCCGAAGAGTTCACTCCACGACCGGATGAGCAGTAAAAACTGGTAAAGAGTTTGTAATCGCTGCCACTGCAACCATCTCTTTCATAATGCAACTGTCGCCATTGTCAGATGCCTCAAAAATCGTCTCATGTCGCGGGCAAGAGAGTCACTGAAGAGTGAAATATTGACGTCGGCGCTTATAGAGCTGATCTGCAGATGGAAAATACTTCCAAAGTCAAGATAATGAAAACTATAGGATAAGCATTCAAATATTCAAGATATCGATAAAGAAACTGAATACATTATTTGATGTGAAACATTCGAAGAGGATTGGATTCAATGCCATGAATGAAAAACAAACACTGGCCACATGAAGCATGCGTGGACATAGATACGGCTACTGCGATGTTTGCGTTGCATAAAAATTATTCGGACATCGTTAGTACCTATTAATACTAGTGTCCGGGTCTACCGGACGTTTTTCTTATTGCGAATGTTGACAGGTCTCGTTTTTTATTTTTGTATTTTTAATTAATATCTATATTTGTCTAATACGTAGTTTACATAATAAATTACAAATCCAGTTAACATTTAAGCATCAAATAAAGTAATGAATATTGTTGATTATATCTTAAAAATGCTTATTTTAAGTGTCCGGGGCTACCCGCTTCCCCATGATTTCTCCTATAAGCTGTCTTACTACTTATGCTCTGACTTACTGGTTTGCTTTTCTTTATTTTCCTGGACAATGAGGTCTGAAATGCACTTCAAAATAATCGATGTTTCAACATTAAATCTGCGTGTGTATTCCGTATCCTTCACAATTACAGCAATTCATCTCGGAACGCGCTGCCCCTATAAAATAGGCAGGCAACAACGATGGGTGCTTTAAAATTGAAAACTTACAATGTTCGCACTAAGTCTCTGATATTTGGTAGCATTGGCTATGGACTGTCGCGCAACAGGCCATGGTTTCATCCCCGCCGCCGGCTTTAGCTTCAGTGCATGGTGGACGGGCATATTGCGAATGCCCGCCTGACTAGCTAGCTACCACTCTTAAGTAGAAAATCGGTCACCAAGCACCTAACAGTGTTTTCCGGCAGCAGTCCTTGAGAGACAGTATAATTACAGACTTAACAACTGTATGTTTCAGGGTGATGGGCGCAGTGCAGTTCGTCACTTGCGACAAAATGCACCTGTTTTAGGCAGAGGATACTGCTTAACATCAGGTGGGTGTCGTGCTTCATTCGTCACAGTAACATTAAAAAAAACAACTGTTTTGCGTACCTATTCTGACAGACGCAGAGGCGGCAGCGGATTGTAACATGTTGCCGGCCAATCTAGCCAGTCTGCCGAATGCCTTACTTGATCGCAAATCGATGCTCTACGTACCCTTACGCAATCAGTAAGCAGCTAGACTTCCGCAAAAGAATATTGGTCAAAATCAAAGTCAAAATCATTTATTCAATTTAGCCGTCTACGATGCTCTTGTGAAGGTCAATTACATATTTTAATATTGAAATATTCTAAATTGCTCTGCCACGTTCAGCAAAAAAATATTATAGAGCCACTGCGAGAAGAACTGGCAAGAAACTCGGGGGCATTCTTTTAAACTTCTTTAACAATATGTTACACACTCACTATGTAATAAAATTATTACAATATTTGTAAAAATCACGTAGGTAACGGGCGGTAGCTTGGCAGATGCAGAACTGTCCAAGCATTTTTGTCGTTTAAGTAATAATAGACTGGTGTAGTAGGATTTTTTAATAAATTTTTTTTCACATGCAACTTGGATTTCCCTTCTGTAAATAAATTAGTGTTTGGGAATTTTATTATAAAACTGCACACAATTACTTAAGAAGGTCCTTTTTGTTTGTCTTTGCTAATCTAAAATCTGGCACCGCTATTTTATCTTTATTCCTAGTTATGTAATCGCGATTGTCTTTTTTTTTTTAGTACGTATTAAAAACAATATGTATTACATCAAAAATGTTTTGATGATCTGCATAACAGATGTGGACAATAATTCTTTAACTCGTTTTTTTATGCCTTGATCAATTGTAAAAATCCATACTGTTTGTAAACTTCAACAAATTATGTTAGATTTTACGCACTATAAAGTTATGGGCAAAGCACAAAATGACCTTAATTAACTTTAATAAGAGATTATGTTGAACTCTTATCTATGGTCATTACTAAAAAATAATCAGTATTCGTTCATTACACTTAACTTCATGTTTACGAAGTACGAACACATATCTACATTTTATAGTACGGTCAACTTAAGTATGTAATTCTGTAACGTGTGTATTGGTCAATATTTTATATAACGAAACAAAATATGGAAAGACAACGGAAATTTCTAACGCCTTTCATAAAACAGGTGAGTTTCTTATATTTATACGTCAAACATTGTGTATGCCGTTGCAATCAATACAATTGTTATGTATTTATTTTTAAGCAAGGTATTTTTGCATTTTGGCTAAGCAAGCCATTATACAGGCCTTGATGATTACTCGAAATACTTTGCTAGGGAAATACGTAGGTACTTATTGTAGCAAAAAAAGATTTGATAAATAACTGGCAAACTCTTTGGGATAGATCAAAATATTTGACGATTTGGTAGACGTTTTGGTGATATTCAATCGCATATTCCTTCTAAAACTTGGTATTTCAAATTTAAAAAAAATGATAAATTGTGTAAGTACTTCAATTATAATTCGTTCACGTTTAGGTCATGTCTGTGTAGAATCTGTGAGCAAGCGATATAAATAAAACAGCGATTATCCGGTAACAGGCTTGTATTTCGAAAGAACATTCAAATTCCTCCTACCGCGTACATCGTCTACCCGCCGGTATTCTTTATTATCTATTATGCATCTGTCATACACCACATTCCTCTACACTAATTACATAATAAAATTATATAACAAATTCAAATAAATTATGATGACGAGGGTGAGCCGCGTTCAGCAGCAGTAGGTGGAACGCGCAGGAGGCGCGAACAGACACATTGCGCCAGGGGACGATATCTGGTATCGGCAATATTTGAAAGGTGATAAGTGGTTGCCGGGGAAAGTAGACAGTAGGATAGGCCCATCCAATTTTAAAGTGGTGAGTGAAGGAGGTGATACCCAAGTACATCGTCAATCGTAGGTAATGGGTAGCGGTCAACCAATAAGACTGGATTCAAAGTTGCCTTATAGTCTACACAAACCCTGAGCGATCCATCCGACTAGTTGACCGGCACCAGTGGTGACGCCCAGTCGGAGCAGTCAACGGGCTCGATGACCCCCGCCTGCAGCATCTTGTCGAGCTCCGCATCGACCCGGTCGCGCAGCGCGAACGGCATGGGCCTCGCGCGGTGGTACACGGGTATCGCGCCCTCTCGAACCCTCAATGTAGCCTGGCCACCCGTGAACCTCCCCAGACTCCCGTCAAACAACTCCTTATGCCTGTTTAACAAAACATTAATATCGTTATAAGTATTTCCGATATGATGACAATAAAAAAGAGGTAGGTACTTGGATTCCTAATTCTGTAAGCCACTGTCTACCTAGAAGAGAAGTGGTAGCGCCTTCGATGACAAACAATTCAAGTTCCTTGACCTTATCTTTATATTTAACAATAGGCATAATACACTCGAGAGCAATGAATCCGGGTCACTTAAAGAATCCTAAAAATCTCGGAAACTAAAAATGCTAGGTTAATGCAATAAATTGTATTTAATAGACAATGTAATACTCCTTAAATGAAGGTATTAAAACTTCTTAGTTATTGTAAAGTTATATCATAAAAAAATCAAATTTGAAAAAGGGCCACTTTCGAAGATGGAACTACGAAATTACAGCATTTGGTTTTGCTTTTGTTTGTAATCTGTCATTTATGTGGGTACATAAACCATGTTGATAGTGCTCTATATTCATTATTCAAGCTGAAATTATGTCGCTTACGCCTGAAGAATGCACCAGAATACTTACAATGCTGGAAACCGGCCGGAGTCAGCGCGATACAGCCAGGACTGTCGGTGTGTCGCTGTCAACAGTACAAAGAGTTCTCCGACGTTACGAAGAAACTGGTTCTAACCTACGCAGACCAGGAACGGGCAGAACCAGGTGTACCACAGCACGAGAAGACCGATACTTGGTGAACACCATGCTTCGAAATCGCTTTCTCACAGGAACTGAACTCACCAATCAGTTTCGACGCCTCGGAGGAAGTAACCCAAGTGCATGGACAGTAAGACGTCGGCTTGCTGAATCTAACTTAAAACCCCTTAGACCTGCAAACGGCCCTAAACTGGAGCGTGGGCATCGTATTTCGAGACTAAGATATGCCCAGAGCCACGTAAATTGGAGTATTGAAGATTGGTCAAAAGTTATGTTCTCCGATGAATCAAAATTTATGCTCTACAAGCACGATGGAAGACACAGAGTGTATCGAAGACCAGGGGAAAGATTCAAGCAAGCATGCATCGAAGAAAAAGTACCCTACGGTGGTGGGTCTGTACTTGTGTGGGCCGGAATTTCTTCTGAAAGTCGCACAGAGCTGGTGATCATAGAAAACGGCTCTTTAACTAGCGTAAGATATGTGGAAGAAATCCTCAATGATCACGTTGGTCCATTTATGGTCAATTTAGGTGAGGATGCTATATTTATGCATGACAATGCCCGACCTCATACAGGTAGGATTGTGAATGACTACCTTCAAGAGATGAACATTACTCGTATGGAGTGGCCAGCGCGCAGCCCGGATATCAACCCGATCGAGCATGCTTGGGACGAGCTAGGCAGATGCGTAAAACAACGAAACCCTCCCCCAATCACGCTTCGTGAGCTCAAAATTGCTCTCACAGAGGAATGGGAGAATATTCCCCAAAATCGTATAAGGAACTTGGTGTACAGCATGCCAAACCGCGTAAACGCAGTAATGGAAGCACGAGGAGGCAATACGAAGTATTAAAATTCAAGAAAATCGTAATAAAGTTCAAAAATTTCATGTTTCCTATTTTTGTTTTAAGGAGAGATCAGCAGTTTTTTTCTTTATGTAATTTTGTGTTAATAAAATGTATGGTGACTCATATTTTTTTTACTTTCATTTAAGGAGTATTACATTGTCTATTAAATACAATTTATTGCATTAACCTATCATTTTTAGTTTCCGAGATTTTTAACATTCTTTAAGTGACCCGGATTCATTGCTCTCGAGTGTATATCATAACGGTTTAATATTGGTACCGTCATAAAACTTCAGGTACATCTTTTATGGAAAAATCTCGTTATTTGGAAAATACTTATCATATGTTGCTTTACTTATACACGATATGGCTGTGCCTGTATCTATCTCCATAGAAATGATTACGTCATTTATAGAAATCGGCAAACTCACCGCCTCATAGTCCTTTAAACATAATTGATGGAGGTCAACGTAGTCTTCTTCGGAATCGGTTTCACGTCGTTCAGATTCTATATCCACTTTGTTGTAGTGAAAACCGCGGTTACCAGTATTATGTCTCTGGGGCACCGCACCGCTTACCGCGCTCCACGCGGAGCACATCCGCCGTAAATGACCTCTTCGTTGACACTTGCTGCACACGTATTCCCGAAATTTACAACTCCCGTAACCGTGACCTGCAGAACCGCAACCCATGCAGTTTGCAGATCGCGTAGGCGCCGCCACTCGTGATTGTCCCGGTGTGGCCCCGTGCATGCCACCTTTTCCGTTTCCAAAACTACGGCGCTCGCGGTGCGTTCGCCACCACCGCCCGTCTGCAGCGCATGCACCGCCTCCGTATCCGGCACGAACCGTGCCTCGACCGCAGCTGCATCGCGTTCCGCTGCTTCCAGTGAACTTGCAATTTTTACAGCTCCGGCAAAACTTAAGCTGTCATCCTCCGCAAACAACCGTTGGCGGATGACGTCACTCTTCAAGCCGCAAACAAACTGATGCCGCAAATTCTCACAAAGCCCTTCATTAAATTTACAGTACCGTGCCAGTTTTTTGAGCTCTGCTACGTATTCGCCAATAGTCTCTTCTTTTTCCTGCCTCCTCTGCCGGAACCGATAACGTTCGGCGAGTATTGATGGCGTCGGTTGAAGATGGCGTCTTAAAACATCGCTAGCCTCCAAATACGTCAAATCTGCGGGTTTCTTTGGACTCGCCAAATTCAATAACAGCTCATAAGCTTCATCCCCCATAAGTGCTATAAGTGTTGGTAATTTGAGGTCTTCCTTGATGTTATTAACCTTAAAATACATCTCCAGCCGATCCGCGTACGACGACCACGCACCGTTTTTAACATCAAATTCACTTATCTTTCCGATCGACATGATAACTAGTTGCACGCACTTAAATCCTCTTCGCCAATGTAGAATCTGTGAGCAAGCGATATAAATAAAACAGCGACTATCCGGTAACAGGCTTGTATTTCGAAAGAACATTCAAATTCCTCCTACCGCGTACATCGTCTACCCGCCGGTATTCTTTATTATCTATTATGCATCTGTCATACACCACAGTCTGTTCTCCGGTTTTTCTTGCTAAAATTAGGGTCAGATATCACTCTATTTGTTAATGTGGCCTAGAGGAAGGTACTCTAGAACATATCTTTTTCAATTGTCCGAAACTTTCTTATTCTTTATATGATATTCTAAATTCTGATATCCCCCGCCCTGTCCACTTTAAATCTCTCCTATCACATGTTTTCACTCCTTTTATTTATGTTTTAAGTAATTTTATAAAATCTAATAATATTAAGTTGTAACATACTTTCCCTTAACTTTTTTCTTACCGTACACTGGCCGCACATACAAGACATTGGCAGTATATCGTCAAAGCAACGATAAAAGCCATTTATGAAGAAGAAGAAGGTATTTTTGACATTAATGTAACTATATATAGATTGACCGCAGGGCCATGTGAATTTCCCGCACTTCTCTCTGTGCCAAGGAGGCGCTCTCCAGTTTTTAAAATTTGCTTGAGAGACTTATTACTTGTAACATGTTCAGCATTTTGCTGTGCAATAGTTAGCAGAATGGTGCCATTTTTAGGGTTCCGTACCCAAAGGGTAAAAATGGGACCCTATTACTGAGATTTCGCTGTCCGCCGTCCGTCTGTCTCCAGGATGTATCTCAAGAACGGTGATAGCTAGACAGTTTAAATTTTCACAGATAAATATTTCTGTTGCCGCTATAACATCAAATACAAAAAGTTGGCCAAGTACGAGTTGGACTCGCGCACGTTAAAACAAAAAAGGTAATATGAAGTCTAATGTTGTATAGATAATGGTACGGAACCCTTCCTGCGCGAGTGTGACTCGCATTTGGTCGTTTATTTTAAATACACACATCAAAAGTGCCTTTGGATCATATATATTTCTAACTATAACTGAATTGTTTGGCAGAAAAACGAAAAACAAAGGATTTTATCTATGATTATTATAAAATTATGTTAGTTAACAATCTGTGTTTCTGCCATTTATATTAATCACCTAAGGACAGTGATTTGGCATGTAAAATCAGTTCATCAAAATCACTTTGAGGAATGGCCGCCCACGCGTTCTTTGTAATAAGTCAAAAAGCTGTTGTGGGGTATGCACGGCAGCCATACTTTGCAGAACTCTTCTGTGTAGCATATTTCATGCATGTTCAATAGGGTTGAGATCTGGTGATTGAGCAGGCCGTGGCAGAACGTTGATGCGAGCATAGGCAAGAGTGCGAGTTACGACTCTAGCCGTGTGTGGACGTGCATTATACTGCATTAGACGAAACGAATTACCCAAACAGTAAAAGCAAAGGGATGATCACTTCTGAAACAATACTCTCCGCATAAATCTGAGCATTGAGGTTGCCCCTGATCCAAATGAGATCTGTTTAAAACTTACTTGATTTGCTCGAAAACCTACTTGATCCCTAGGCACTTTTGATGTGTATACATTATATACTATATAAGTTTACTTTTAATACCTATTTTTTGTAATTAACTGAAAATGAATAAGAATGAGAAAAAATTATTTGCAAGATTACATTACACAGTGGTACAAATATTCGTTGAATGGTCTTATAGAGTACGTCAGTCATTGTAATCAGTCTGCATGCAGACGTGCAAATATTTATACAAGTTTGTCACAATAATTAACAAATTTCTTTTTATCATAAAAACAATTATACAAGAGCCAGTCACTTAATCCTTTCTTAAATTTATGTCTTTCTAATAATAACAACTCTTTTGGAAGTTTATTATACAAAAATATACACATATTATACGCGTTTCTTTTATATATATCTTTACTACAACGAGGTTGATAAATCAGGTTCACAAATTTTTCTCTTTTTGTCTAGTCATTACTTCACTGCGCTTCTTAAAATACTCCGGATGGAATTTAATAAAAACACAATGTCTTTAATAGTCGTTATAGTCTCTCTTAAGAGGCGGCCAGAAGGACAGAAGAATAATGCTCTAAACTCGGCTATCAAGTCATAATTTTATGGGAAATCTGATCTTCGCCGGCCTCTCAACTAAAACTAGTGGCGGAGCTGGAAACATCGCGACTCTGCATTTGCATACCTTACAATTGAATAAAGGTTCACTGCGCACGCTGATGAGAGAATGGGTCACAAAATCTAAAAATCATAGTAATATTCCGAAACCTGATGAAATTAATTTGATGTGACTCGGGTTCTTTGCGTTTCTTCTCACCTCTTCCCACACCCTAAAACCTTTAAAAATGTATTGGATGATATGGTTATTTGGATTTTGGACAGTAGAGTTGCATTTTAATAAGGGTAAAAAGCTATGTGACATTTTTGAACACTACGAAATTGCTGTTTTTAGGGTTCCATATCCGAAGTGTAAAAACGGGACTCTGTTACTAAGACTGTCCGTCTTTCAGCCACATTATTTGATATAAATATCACGTTACAGTTGAAATTTTCACAGATGATGTATTTTTGTTGCCGCTATAACAACAAATACTAAAAATTGGCTAAGTGCGTATCGGAATCGCGCACGAAGAGTTCCGTACCTTTCCGTGAAACCTAAAACAAAAGGTATAATAAAGTGTCTGATGTTATAGGTATCTACGTGAAATTTTGTGTGCAGGTTTATTGCTGATAGGTAAGCCTTTGACCACAATCTCACCTGATGGTAAGTGATGATGTGGTCGAAGGTGTTAACAGGCTTAACCTATAATTACTGGCTCTCAAGGACAGTTGCCGGAACACACCGTTAGGTGCTTGGCGACAGATTTTACACTTGAGGGTGGTCGCTAGCCAGGCAGGCATTCGCAAAAATGCCCTTCCACCACGCGGTGAAGCTCAAGCCCGCGGCGGGATTCGAACCATGGACCTGCTGCGCGGCAGTCCATAGCCAAAGCCACTGAGCCATCACTGCTTCAATTGCGACCTGTAGAGGAGAACAACCGGACATACGAAACCATTTTTGTGTAAGGTGAAGCACAACGCTTTGATCGCACTGCGCGTTCGTTCTGTAAATAAGTAATTTGCGTAGAGTTTTAACTAAACTTCAGATTATTGTTTTGTTTTCTTATGTATAAAGGTTATATAAATGGGGCATAATAAGCAAAAAACTATAATTAGACTTGACATATACAATATCAATTGCTAAACATAACACGCATGGACCTGATTAAGAGTGCGGGTTAAAGCTGTCTTTTTTATCTTCAATAAGCTAGCCTCTGACCTCTATTTCACGCATTACATCGTTAAGGCGAGGCTTTCCACGGACTTTAGGTATTTTATGCGAGCGCGAGGTATTCATTTACGCGACACAGAGTTGTGTGCGATGCGCCGCGTGCACGCTTTTAGCTCTCCAGGTAAGGTACAGTACAGTCCTACCTACGTAGCGGAGATCACGTCAGTATGACATTTTAGAATGGAATTAACATTTGTCGTGTATTGGTACATACGCCGGAAAAATAATCGGGTCTTGTAGGGGTTCGATCAGTACAGTAGTGTTTATATATCTATACAGTTTATTGTGTACCTACGGTTATTTTAGATGGGTAAATTATCATTCTTAAGAAAAACATTTTTATTTGTGAGAACTACATTAAATTAATATATTAAGGTTCTATTATATTTTTACTAGCTTTCCAGGCGCGGCTCCGCCCGCGCGTTTGTCGGTTATCGCGCAAAAACATTAACCTCTTTTTGCGCAGTTGGATACAAACTATCCCATGTTTTTCCCGGGTCTCAAACTATTTCCATACCAAATTTCATTCAAATCAGTCCAGTAGTTTTGGCGTGAAAGCCTAACAGACAGACAGAGTTACTTTCGCATTTATAATATTAGTACTGATTATAGAGAAAGCCGTTTAATGCACCTATTCATAAATGGTAATTTGGTAATATTATTATATTTTAAATAAATATATATATACATAAACTTCATTAAGAGAACACATTAAATGTCACAACCATGTCATGTGAGATTCCCAGAATTCAGTAACAAGTCTGTCTGTCACAGTTGTCCTATTAATTAATGGCGTCGAGTGATATAGCTGCGTAAAAATAAGTTTGATATTAGTTATTTTGTAAAACGAGTACCCTTATGCTGTCAAGACCGTGGCTCTTAAAATATGTATTTATGAATATGTCTTCGCAGATTTTTATTAATTTGGTGTGTTTAATAACAATTAATCTAGTGATTGTTTTAAGATGGCTACTTTTGTTTAATCTTTGTAGTTATAGCACGGTGCGAACATTTCACATCCATGGACGTCACAACCGTGGTTTTCATAGAACCACGGTTGTGGCGAGTGGCCCATGGTCGAGACAGAATCGTTTAGTTTTAGTTAAGTTTTTTTTAATTATTATTTTCAGACCATGTATTCAACATAATAACAAATCTCAAAGAATTATATCTCGCGTTTAAAATAAAACCAAATTTCACAATATTTTTGATATAATTTAAGCTCATTCCAATGAACTGTTTTGCAAGTTTAATAAAAAAGATATTATCCAAAACGATACTTGTTAAGTTGAGCGCTTATAGAGAGCATTTTTGAAACTAATAATATGTATCAATTGTCTTGGTTGTGACAGGAGCCCCATTGTAATAAATTTCATAAAGCTGTCCTGTACAGAGTGCTCAATTCAAACTCAATGAGTACAAGTCTTACTTCATAATCATCGCTCATTAAGGCAACCATCTTCAGGCAGATATTTGCCTTCTAGCAAAATTGGCCAGAAATAAAAATAAAATTTGCCAGATAGTGTACATTATTGAAGATACAGTAGAACCATATCCCGTAAAACTAAAAAAAAATAAGTCATAAAACAGGGCAACATATACTATATTTAGATATAATGTGTCTATACGCGCACTGTTATAAATCAAAATGTTATTTGGAATTAAAAATTAATAAATGAATTTTAAGTTACTATATAAAAGTAGTTTATGAAAATAGTAAGATAAGGTTTTTAACATATTTCTAATAAACTCAGTTAGTTAGTATGTTTGTTAGCTTCTGAACCGACTTCAAAAAGTAGGAGGTTCGCAATTAGTCTATATTTTTTATTATGTGTGTTACCTCAGAACTTTTGACTGGGTGAACCGATTTTGATAATTCTTTTTTTATTAAAGCTGATACTTGTCGTTTGATTTTTAAATGAAATTGAACGACAAGTATCATGAATGACACTCCAATTACTGAAAAATATTTTCCTATCTTGATGATATTATAGTCTTTGATAGTGAATGACAATCGATCCAGTAAGTAGCAAGAATCACTAAAAAGAGTTTAATTTTTTTTTAACAAAAAATGGAACCAACTTCAACACTCAAGTGTGAAATAACTTGTCGAAGTCGGTTTCATGCGCAAAATATTGTTATACTAGGTACTTTTGAACTATTATGGCACCGACTTCAACAAGTTATTTCACACTGTGTTGATGTCGGTTTCATTTTTCGGTAAACATTTTTTTATATTGAGAAATTGCATTAGTATTGGATTTGTTAGTAAATTTAAGTAGTATTTTTTTATAACTATAGAAGTAATATGTAACATTAAGTGATTTTTAATACTAGATGGATATAAATTGAATTATAAGTAAAAACGTAAATCTGGCTGTATGGAAACTCATGTTACGTCACGACTATGGTACTCAATGTCACACCCGAGACTTTGAACTAGTATTTTAATATTTTTCTAGGTTCAATGAGCTTGCGAAAATGTAAAGAGTTTTTATGTGTGATATACATAAAAAAAATCTAAATATATATTTTATTACAGTTGAGTTGAGGATTCCCCAGATAACAAGTATAAAGAGATACAACAGAATAAATTGAACTCATATTTCTTGGCATTGGACCTAACAATAGTGATAACAATTTACTAACCTTAATTTAACCATTGTGTACATATTAATAGTATATGGTTCGCAAATTGCGTTAAAAACTACACGAGTTAGATATAGTTTCAAACAATGAATTACAACATATCTAGATTCCATTCATCAAAATTGGTTTTCCTGATCCTTCAGGAACCGTTCGGAAAATCGAGATAAAAATTAGAATACGTTTTATGATATATCATCTAAATCCATTCAGCGGTGTTAAGCAAATTTTTGGCGAAAAATGGGCTTGAATTCAGCACTCAAAGGTGCAAAATAACTTGTTGAAGTCGGTACCATGATAGGTCAAAAGTACATATTATTATAATATTGTGCGCATGGTCCCGACTTCAACAAGTTATTTCACACCCTTGAGTGTTAAAGTCGGTTAAATTTTTGGGGTAAAAAAAATTCCCCCATTTTAGTGTCCCTTGCTACTTGCGGATTCGATTGTCATTAATTAGCAATAACTATATCATCAAGATAGGAAAAAACCTTTCAGTTATTGGAGTGTAACTAAAAAACAGATAAGAGTACAACTACACCGCGGTTTCCACAGACGAGTGAAACTAATTCTACACGGTCGTGAACTACAAATATTTGTTAAAGAAGTTGGAGTTGGTTACCCCTCACTATGCTTAAGTTGGTGGGGTGGGCATCTAAAACGTGTTCGCTAAAATAGAGCAAAATTTTTGAGTTCGTCCGATATGTACCTTACTAATAGGCGTGCGCCTAGAGCGCTTGTTATGACTAGTAGTATCCTAATAGATGCAGTGTTCATTATGGCAGACTAAGGGCATCTCGTTTGTGGCTGAGGTTAATTAATTATCAGTAATACATAATTAATGATCGATTAAGTGGCTACTGCGGGCTTGCCACAAAGGTGCTAAAATGAATGTTGATGATTTCATTTAATCATAGTCACTGACAACTTTGTGTATCATTCTACTACGAGTATTAATAAATGCATGTTTTTTTATAATTATTGATAGGCTAGCCTTGGACTACTATCTCACTCGATGGTTATTAAAGATGTGGTCTAGGCTGTTGTTCAGGTTACCCTAGAATTACTCCTAGAACTCTCAAGGACAGCTGCCGAAACACACCGTTAGGTGCTTGGCGACAGATTTTCTTCTTAAGGGTGGTAGCTAGCCAGGCGGGCATTCAAAATGCAAAACGCCCTACTACCATGCTGATACTACTGCCATCGTGAGACAACAACCGGGGCCGACGGCTTAAAAAACGGCTTGACCAATTTTGATGAAATTTAAATAGGACCATACGACAAACATTCAAATATAAAAAGAATCATATAAATCGGTTTATCAGTAAAAAGTTCTGAGGTAACAAACATTTAAAATAAATAGACGAATTGAAAACCTCCTCCTTTTTTGAAGTCGGTTAAGAAGCTAAAACACATACTAACTTTTGAATTTATAATATATATATATAATTATTATCATATAATAATTAAAAAAGGGTGGAGTAAATCTATACTAAAAATTATAAAGTACAGATTTGATTATATATGGTAATGAAGTTAATAATCAAAGCCCAGTGTATACCCATACACTGGGCTTTGATTATTAACTTCATTATCTTAGACCCTGGGTACGAAATACTAGGCATTTGGCTAAAACTAGATATAAAAACAATAATTTCATTGCATTTTAGCAAGCTTATTGAACCTAGAAAGTTATCAAAAAACTAGTTCAAGTCACGGGGTGACATCGCATATCATGGTCGTGACGTGACATGAGTTTCCATACAGCCAGATTTATGTTTTTACTTATAATTTAATTTATATCCATCCAGTTCTAAAAATCGCTTAATGTCACTTATTATTTCTATAATCATAAAAAAGACGACTCAAATTTACTAACCAATTCAATACTAAATTCAATTTTTTTTTTTACCGAAAAATGGGCTTGACTTCAACACTCAAAAGTGCGAAATAACTTGTTGAAGTCGGTACTGTGATAGTTCAAAAGTACCTATTATCACAATATTGTGCGCATGGTCCCGACTTCGAAGAGTTATTTCACACTTTTGGGTGTTGAAGTAGGTTTGATAAATAAAAATACTCACCCGTTTTAGTGTCCGTTGCTACTTGCGGGACCGATTGTCATTCATTGGCAATGACTATATCATCAAGATAGGAAAAAACCTTTCAGTTATTGGAGTGTAACTCAAAAAACGGCTAGATCGATTTTGATGAAATTTAAATAAAATCACACGACAATCATCAACATTCAAATCAAATAAATCATCAAAATCAGTTCGGTAAAAAAAAAACGGACAAATTGAGGACCTCCCCCTTTTTTAACTGACTTCCAAAAAAGGAGGAGGTTCTCAATTCGTCTGTTTTTTTTTACGTTTGTTACCTCCGCAACTCTTGACTGTGTGAACCGATTTCAAAAATTCTTTTTTGTTTGAAGCTGATGCTTGTCGTCTAGTCTCATTTAAATTTTATCAAAATCGTTCAAGTCGTTTTTGAGTTACACTCCAATAACTGAAACATATTGACCTATCTTGATGATATAGTCGTTGACAATGAATGACAATCGATCCCGTAAGTAGCAAGGGTAACTAAAAAGATTCAAAAATAATTTTTGTTACCAAAAAATGGAACCGACTTCAACACCCAAAAGTACAAAATAACCTTTCGAAGAATATTTTGCGCTACTGTGATAATAGGTACTTTGGAACTATCACAGTACCGAGTTCGACAAGTTATTTCAAAGTTCCATTTATTTGTAAAAAAAAACAGCCCTTTTCTTAATATTAACACACATATTAACCTTCACGATACTAACTTTCACTACTTACGAAATCAATTGTCATTCACTGTCAATCAGGAAGTCATCAAGATAAGCGTAACGAGTCGAAAGTTAGCCCAGAGCATGTTTTATTTTGTTGTTTGATATTCATTTTGATCCTGTTCTGTGTGGCGCTGCGTAGATCGAAAAAATTGACACAGGTCCTACGTCGACGAGCTCTGCGAGCGCACTGGCGGTCAAGTGAGCGAGCTCTGATGCCATGAATTCATGTTAAAAAATCATATAAAATTAACATGATAACTTTTTTACATTTTTATTTATGATTTAATTACTTTTATTGATAAGTAATGTATAAAAAAATAATTTAAAATTAAAGATTGGTAAAAAGGGAGTCAAAAATCGTTTTTAAATTCGAAATAGAGGTAACTTTAGGATTTTTTTCTATCGAGTGAAGTTATTTATTATGTGGATCAGATTTATGAATTAACTCAAGAATATGCTTAAAAATAACATATATTTTTTTCAGTTTAATAACCGAGTTTTTTCTTTGAGAAAAGTTAATTCTTGTATGGCGTTTTTTGGCCAGGATCGCCTTAATAATGTGTTATTTATCTATCATCGGTAAATGAAGCCGCGACTGTAGAGCCGGCATTAAACGGTTTAAATAGCGTATATTTATCATTATTTTTGTCCATTATTAATGTTATTACAAACACTTTGCAGTTATCGAGGTCACGGGGCGACCATGAAGTAAAATAATGATAAATATACGCGATTTAAACCGTTTCAAGACATTTAAATACTATATATAATGTGCTTACGAATCAGAGTACGGTACTCTACACAGTCAAATAAAAATCACACAATACTGTGATGGCATAATGTGAACTCTCCCAGGTGTCATATTTATGTGATATTTATTTTACATCTACTTCGGTTGTTGATCTGCTTTTAGAGGAAGGATGCATACCGGTTTATAGTTGTTACGGTCAGATCTAGCCCCTGAATTGAAAATTGGAGTAATTTTACAATGATTCATGAGATATGGAAAAAGTCCTTTATCAACACAAATATTAAAATTAGTTAGTCAATATGGTGCAACAGTAGCAATAATAGACTCTGTTACTTTTACTGGCATAGCCCACAAGTCTTCGGTACTTTTAAATTTATTGTTTCAATGTCCTAATATTTTCAAAAGTGTAGGTATATATAACAAAAAAAACTGGTGTTTTAGTACCATAATACCGGATTTTGTTTGATACTGTCAGATCTTTTGCCATCATTACACATTAGATCACTCAGCTCGAGAATAGTTGTTAAATTGACGAAGGCAAAAGCCTTATTGTCAAAGCTGGCGTGGCTATTTGTTTCGTTCGTTCGTGTATATACTATATATTTTTTATAATATTAGATTACAATACCATTCATTCCATAATATGTATTATCTTAGTAATAAAGGTTGATTGCTAAATTTAGATGAGTAAGTTCTGTATAGCGCTTCATATTTCATAATAAATGCAAATTGCCAGTAAAAAATTAAATAAGTACCTATATAAAGTTGCACACCATAGATAAGAATGTTACGTCATCATAAACATTAGCCATGACCTCGACCGTTGAACGAATGCCTTCCCCATGAGGAGAAGTCATAATTTTCACACTTGGCGGGCGTCTTGGGATCGCATAGGAAGATCTTCTCAGCAGGCACTGCTGCCCACCTTCTGATATTGTTGTCGCCTCTTTCAAGTTTGTAGACACATAAGTAACTTTGTAGACTTCATGATCTACAAAGTTACCTATTACATATTAAATATTTTTTTTAGGAAAACTCTATCGTTACACTTTTCGTTCTCTCTTTCCAGTGCTTCGTAACAGCCGGAGTATGCCTGAACATGGCACAGCATGGGCTGGCGATGGGATTCACAGCCGTCCTGTTTCCTCAGCTCAGAAAACCGGGCTCCATTGTACAAATCGATAACACATCAGGTTCTTGGATTGGTAAATAAATATTTCTTACATAGAGTCTTATTAAAAGAGTGAAGGAATATTTTACTAGTTTGGATATTATAGTCAAAATTATAGTCTTGTTTCGCTGCCGTGAATTTATAAAAGGGGTAGTAAGCCAGGGTTTTTAAATCAAGGACTACTGCTACTACAAACTACTAAAATTAATCATCTCGATATTAAATTGAGCTGCATTGGTTTTCCATTAAAATCTCATATATCTTATAAGCAATCTAATTTATGGACGAAATCAATCGATGATTGTTCCAACTGGATATCATATTGATTTCGACGTCAGTGTAAAAATAGTACAATTTTGGGGGGAAACTTCACAAATTATAATAGGCATCTCTTAAATATTGTTTAAAATATATCAGAATACTAAAACAAAATGCTGGCACATATTTGGCTCAACGAATAAGCATTGCAATTCAACGGGGCAATGCTGCCAGCATGCTGGGCACGCTGCCAACTGGGAGTGGGCTGGAGCATTTGGACTGCCTATGAGTCTGCTATGACTTATAGGTGTCTAAATGCTTTTATTGTAGTAGCTATAGTGTTGTATATAGTTCATAGTATTTTGTTTAAATCAGAATACTTATTTATGCTGTATATTTTTCAGCATTAACTATCAGCTTCGGGGTTATTGCTGGCAAATTGATAGTACCTACCATCATGGCCAAGTTTGGCCGTCGGACCGCTAACATCACCAGCATCATCCACGTCATAGTCGGGTGGTTCTGCATTGTAATAGCTACCAGCGTCTCAGCTCTCATCATCGCCAGGTTTATTCTCGGAGTATCTATGGGTATGAGCTGTTTTCTAGGCCCAGTTTTAATTGGAGAATACACCAGCCCACAAAATCGAGGAGCATTCTTGACTACCATATCGTTGACAATCGCCACTGGAGTATTTGGTGTCCATACCTTGGGAACCTATTTAAGCTGGCAGGACACTGCGCTGATCTGCTTATTCATAGCAGTATTTGATCTCCTGATTGTTATGGTTTCTCCAGAGTCACCCAGTTTCTTAGCAGATCATGGAAGATTCGAGGATTCTAAGCGGGTATTTAGATGGTTAAGAGCTGCAGAAGAAGAAGGAGAATTGCGTAAAATGATAGAAGCAGCAGCAGTCGTTAGAGAGGGAAAGGTCTTCTCAGGATCCTTCTCAACTAAATTTAAAAAGAATATGGCATATTTCGGATTATCATTAATAAAAAAAGAGTTCTATAAACCTATATTTATTATGATGCATATATATACTTTAGGACAGTGGGCTGGAGCGAATATTTTAGCAGCATATAGGACGCATATTTTCCATTATATGATTGGAACTGATTTTGACATAGCATTATTGGTCATTACATTAGATGCTCATCTAATACTTTTCAATGCTGCGACTGTATTTGTAATAAAGAAAATAAATAGAAGAACCATGCTGTTTACTACTGTAGGTGTGAACTTATTTGCTCTCATAAGCACAGCAACATACATGTATGCTAAGGGTCATAACATGCTACTATTCGATCATCCTTTTATTGGAGTAGCTTTAGTTCATATCCACATGTTTTCTATTGCTACTGGTACTGCTCCTTTACCATTCATCATAGCTGGAGAATTATTCCCATTAGAGTATAGAAGTTTGGCTGGAGGCATCAGTGTCTTTATTGTTTCCTTAAATTCATTTATAGTGGTTAAGACTGGTCCATTCTTTTTTACAAACTTTGGCATCCACGGTACTTATCTAATATATACTTTAGTAGTTGGTTATTGTTTATTGATAGCGTTCTTTTTCTTGCCAGAGACGAAAGATAGAACGTTACAAGATATTGAGAATGAGTTTAGAGGAAGAACGCTCACTATTGAAGAGTCGAAGTCATCTCAATCTTTACATTCTCTAAATCATTGCGATAAAGATAGAAGAAGTAGCAGCCCAGTAGTGGTGTAACTTTTACAAAAATATTAATGAAATCGAAAATCAATGTGATTAAAATAATAAATATTAAAATAACAAAATATTGGTTTATGTCAATACTGGAAAAGGAAAAATAGAAATAGAAACAGAAACAAAAAATATTATGTGTTATATGTAAAAATGTAAAAATTGTTATTAAATGTTTTATCAGGAGATATTGAATGCGTTTTTTTTATAATGGTAAGTGAAGCTATTATGATCGAATTCTTTGAATGTTATGTTAAATATAAATATATGTATAAAGAAAAAAAAAATAGTATAATCTAACATCGCTTTCTTTTTCATAAGTTTGATGAGGTACTTACGTTACATATAACGCTCACAGATAACAGGTAGGTAAAGGGATGGCCGTGGGTTCGAATCCCGCACATGACTTAAATTTTACCTCTCGTTAATTTGTAATTTTATAAGGTAGGTAGGTATTACTTTGTGTGCACAATGCCAAATACACATTTTGACAGATATAGGAAGAAATTATGTTTGCCCCGGGCGGGAATTGAACCCGCGTCCTTCCGATTTCGCGCCGGATGCCTAAACCGCTCAGCTACCGGGGGGTCAGCCAATTCGCCAAAATTTCGAGCTCCAATTGTATTTCTTAAACTGTCATAGGGGACGGTGAGCGGTCATCAACCAGACTACTAGACTTCATCTGATATCTCTTATAAGCTAGGAACCTAGTCGAATACGGGCATTCGCAAAATGCCCTTGCACCAGGCGGTGATGCTCAAGCCGGTGGTGGACATCGAACCAGGGACCTCCGGCACGGCAGTTCATAGCTATAACCGCTCGGCCATTTGAACCGTAGGGTTACTACAAGAGTTTTCACTTTATATGTGATAGGGGTAGAAGAATGTCATTCTTGTATAGATAGACTGCGTTAGGAAATATGTATAGAAAGGGTTGGCTTTTTTTTAATGTTATAGAGATACTTATGAGATGTAAACAATGTTAATTTAATGTGATTGCATCTGTTCATATATTGTTATTATTAAATTTTATATTATACAATTGGTTTTGATTCTTATTTAAGACCTTAGTATGTTTGTTTGATTATCTGTAGGTACCGCATGCATGACCCTGCCCTTAGGCTTATATTCATTGTGTCAGTTACTATCTGTAAGAAAACTATATATAGTACAATCAATTCTGAAAGTTCACAAGAATTTACTCTATGACCCTAAAGTTCTCATCAGAAGAAGAAAAGATAGGGCAATTGTGGTCCAAGTCACAAAAACTACTTATGCTAGCAATCAATTCGTAAATAAGTCAGCGCGCTTATATAACGTTATAAACAAAATTTTTGATATTTATTCATTAACGTATCAAAATTGTAAAAAACATCTAATCAGTTGGATACTTACCAAAAATTATGACGAAGTAGAAGCACTACTTCAAACATGTAAATAAATAATTTATACTTTAAATTAATAGTACACCAAATATTTTCCTATTCTCTAAAGTTACTGGAAATCGCACTCTTTCCTCATGCACATTATACAAAACCCACATAGTTACACACACACTCACACACACACACACACACACACACACACACACACACAACACACAGGCTCAGATACACAAACACACCCTCACACACGCCCATTAACACACCCTCGTACGTACACACACACACACATTCCTCATACCTACGCATCTAGATCTATATAAATTTTATTGTATTAGAGATAATATACACCTACCTATAAAATTTATATTATGTCATTAAGTATATAACTTTAAAGACTTTGTAATTTTTAACAGTATATGTCTGTAACCATTTAAAGTAATGGAATGGATATGGAAGAGCGAGATCTTCTGACACAAGTATTTGTATACTTACTAGAAGGTCTCAACCTACCTTAATTTTAGTTAAATCTTGGATACAGAAATAAAGAACAAAAGAACATTAAAGGCTAATTATATACAAACAAGTATGATTTAATTTAAAAAGATAAAAACCCGACTGCTAATTATTTATTTTCATTAAAAGTTTCATAATTGAAATTAAAACTGCAAGTAATATAGTTATATTGTACCTAGTGTCACTTGCGCTATCAAGACAAATTTAAAGATGTATCATACATAATATCGGTTAAGCCATTTCGTGCTGTTTATTGAAACACAATAAAATATTGTTTAGATTTGGTCATAGTATTAAAACTATATTTTTGACAAACTATCCCAAAGTTTTAACCCCAAACGGCACAAACATCCTACATCGAGAATAGCATATTTACACCGTTTTAAGGTTTTCAGTATAAGTCGCTGTCCTCACATCGTATCGACAAAAATAGCTTCCACAACAGAAGAGGTATTTCAGGAAATTAGGGTCATTCCATCAGGCCTTCCACCGTCAAATTTAGATTAGAATGTATTCGATATGCTCTGAATAAATAACATAAAAATCCCTCAGATCTTAGTTGGTCAAAAAAAAAACATAGCCCTAGTGCTGGTGTTAGTAAATGTACTAACACCAGCACTGTGGGCTGAGTTAGTTAAGCTAAGTTAGTGAAATAAACAAAATAAATAAAAACATGTCGTATATAATTGTACCTGTGACTACGCCAACCCAATGCTTTTGGATTGGGCTGTCTAGCCGGGCTGCAATCATTTGCAAAATACTTGAAGCGCTCGTAGCGAAGTTTGCTTAGCTGTTCTTAGCCGATGAGCTTAGTTAAGCAACGTCCGCCGCGGACGTTGCTTAACTTAGCTAGTGACGTTACTACTGCATGAGCGGTTCCGTGCTTCAGAGGGCACGTTAAGTCGTCGGTCCCGGTTGTTATCTTAAGCTGGCAGTCGTTATAGCATGGTGGCAGAGCATTTTGCGAATGCCCGCCTGTCTAGCTACCACCCTCAAGTAGAAAATCTCCGTCGCCAAGCGCCTGACGGTGTGTTCCAGCTGCTGTCCTTAAGAGCCAGTAATTCTAGTTTAGCCTGAACAACATCTTTCGAACTCATCATCTCTCATCAGGTGAGATAAGGGTCAAAGGCTAACCTATCAGGCACAAAAACAATACTGTTGGAATTACCACGCAGACGATGGAGATTGAGGCAACCTTTTTTCTTATGATCGCATGGAATCCATCTACTTCAGCACTCGTAAACATCCAGAATGTACTGCAAATACGATGCAGTCCTAACACTATTCTAATGTATTTTTGAAATGAAATTCTCGTGAGTTTCACACATATTTAAATATTATAAATAAAACCGGCAAAAAACACTCACGTTTGGGATCGAATACGTCGACCCGGGTTTCGAGCATATCAGATGCTCATTATCAGGGTGAGTGCACAGCTGCGTCTGCGAGCTCCCGACGGGCACTGCGGAGCGCGGCCCGCGCGGCTCGGCGCGATACCGGCGCCGGCGGCAGCAGGGAGCTGGGTGGGGGCGGAGCGAGCCCAGCGCTGCTGATGCTAGGTGACGAGCTCCTAGCGTGCCCGGTGGAAGACGGTGGGCCTACTTCGTCGTCTGTGATCGCATCATCATCATCCGCACACGTACCGTGACAAACAGTACTGACCGTGTCGCATTCTAGACTGCCTAAATCGATGACTATGAAACGCAAAGATAGTGTTTTGTTTAATAAATATGCTCTGGGTAGTATAACCGGAACTAAATTTTTTTTTCAAATTCAAATTCAAATACATTTTATGCATGAACATAGGTACATAAAATGGTTAAGATGTAAATAAACCTTAATTTCTTCACTACATTCAACCCAATTAGGGTGTGCAAAACAAACTGTAGAACATAAGAATACATTATGTGTTAGTTATCGTTGTTTTATATCAATACAAAATTCACATTGCAAACACAAGTAAATTATATGTCAGTTATACATATAAACGCACCAAAAATTAAAATGCAAATAATAAATAAAATTATGTCAAAACAATAGATTATATAAATTAATAAATGTTAGAGAATTACAATTAGTTGTCATACTTTCTTACTGCTTTTTATTTTCATTCATAAATTCATTAATGGAATAGTATACATTATCTAGTAAATAACATTTCAGTTTGTATTTAAACACATTTATAAAATTTATGTCCTTAAGAGTGCATGGCAAATTGTTATAAATTTTCGTACCCATTATAAAAATACTATTACCATACAAAGTCGTTCGACAGGAAATATTGCGAAGCGTAGATTTATGTCTCTCACTATTTAGACTGTTATATTGACTGAGATTAGCCTTTACAAATAAAGAGGCTTCGTAGATATAAATTGAAGGGAGAGTCAGCAGTCGCAAGGTTTTGAAATATGGTTTGCATGATTCTGTACTTTGCAGACCGCAAATTGCTCTTACACATTTTTTCTGGGCCTTGAAAGCAGTCTCTTTCTCTGCAGAATTAAACCAGAATAGTACACCATATTTTAAGATTGAGCCAACATACGCGTGATATGCACTCATTAATGCCATTTCATTTGCCACTTTTTTGAGCATATATAAAGCGTACGAAAATTGACTTAATTTAGTGCACACGTGTTGTATATGTGAGTTCCAGGATAAGTTTGAGTCTATAAATATTCCCAGAAACTTTGTCGTATTAGTATGAGCTATTAATTTACCACTGTGACTAATATTGATTTGGTTAAGTTTGGAATTTTTATTTCTGAACTAGCTTTCCGGGCGCGGCTCCGCCCGCGCGTATGTCGGTTATCGCGCTAAAACATTAACCTCTTTTTGCGCAGTCGGATAAAAACTATCCTATGTTTTTCCCGGGTCTTAAACTATCTCCATACCAAATTTCATTCAAATCGGTCCAGTAGTTTTGGCGTGAAAGCGTAACAGACAGACAGACAGAGTTACTTTCGCATTTATAATATTAGTACTGATGTCATATATTTAGTCTTGTCCAAATTAATATTAAAATTATTCAAATTAAGCCAATTTATAATGTCAGAGAGAGAGTTATTAATGTCCATTTCAAGATTATTAGTGTCATTACTGGAAAAGAGTGCAGTGCTATCGTCTGCAAATAGTATCATTGGGTGCGAAATTATGTTCGGAAGGTCGTTTATATAGACTAAAAACAAGAATGGTCCTAGTATACTGCCTTGTGGTACACCACGCCGAACTACTTTTGGTTCAGACAAATATCTGTTTACTATTTTTGTGATAGGGCATATTCTTGTTATCTCGGTTAATTGATGTCTATTACTCAAATATGATTTAATTATTTCTAAAGCCATGTCACGCACACCATATTTTTCTAATTTTTGTATAAGTACATTATGATTTATGCAGTCAAATGCTTTTGACATGTCCATGTATAATGCTGTCACTTGATTTTTAGCATCCAACTCTTGTAATACTTTACCTAAAAACTTAAACATTGCATTATTTATTGATTTTCCCTTTCTAAAACCAATCTGGTTATCATGGAAAATATTATTTTTTTCAAAATATGCACTTAAATTATTATATAAAACTCTTTCCATGATTTTTGCTAAAACAGATATAAGAGCAATTGGTCTATAAAAGTTCATATTTTCCTTATCATCTTTTTTAAAAATCGGTTTAACCACAGCAGTTTTTAAGATACAAGGATAGATGCCTTTTTCGATACACAGATTTATGACATGACTCATTATTGGTGCAATAATTCTTGAAACTCATTTAACGATTCTGGTAGAAATGCCATCTAAGCCTGTACTATTTGTGTTACTTAGCGAATTAATAATCTGAATAATTTCATATGGATTGGTAGAGTTCATAAAACAAGAATTATAATTATTATATGTCAAGAAATTTGAATAGTCAGGGGTTATGTTGTCACTACTGTTTTTTTCGCCGATAAAGTGGCTATTAAACATTTGAGCTATATCATAAGGATCTGTAATAAGATGATTGTTAACCTTAATTTGTTTTTATTAATAACTTTCCATACTGCTTTTGATTTATGAGCTGCAGACATTATGTTGTAATTATTTTGTGACTTCTGTGTTAATTTTATTATTTTCTTTAGCTTCTTTGAATAATTTTTAAACAGAGTTTTGTCATTTGGTTTCTTTGAATGTCTATAGGTCTGTAAGAGATATCTTTTTCGCTTTGAGCATAGTTTGATCCCTGAACTTAACCAGCTTGGTTGCCTAGCTATCTGGACTTTTACTCGGATAAGCGGAAAACATAAGTCATAAAAAAGTTTGAATATGGAATGAAAGTCATTAAAGGCATCATTTGGGTGGTCAATATTATAAATTTCATTAAAAGATAGGTTTTTTATACAGTCTATAAATTTGTTAATATTTTCTTCGCAGATTCTTTTGATTTTAAACCAATGGGTGATATAGTAACTTTTTTTCACTGGGCACTGCAAAACTTGGGCTGTATGATCCGACAGAGCTAATTCAAGGACATCTACTTTACAGCCTTTAATTTACATTATACAGCCTTTTTTAACTAACTCGAATATTCTGAAACAACAAACCCTACTCTAATTCGTCGAAGTTTCGAACTTCGGATCCGAAAGAAAGGTATCCGCAAAACACGTATTGGCTCACTTCTGTTTGACTTTCTTCGTAGCATAGACTAGCAAGCATTTGCCTGTGTAGATTCTGAATAAGATATTTTTATATTGGATTCGTATGGCTTGTACATTGTCAAAATATGAAATTATAATTTATTCATAGGTAAGTAGTCAAAGTCAAGTTCTAAATATGCAGAAAGAACACAAATACTAATGAAGATATAAATATATATATAAATATAATATATTTATATATATATACTCAGTGATTTGTCTATGTAATGTGTTGGACTTCGCGTCTGAGAATTACATGTGAGAATGAATAAATAAATAAATAAAGACCTATGGATTACAATAACATCAACGTAAATTTTAAATACGAGTATCTAACTTCTAGAACAGTAGCCACACCTTCTGATCCCTAACTACGTAGGACTCTCACTCTTACCATGTGAAAATGCTCTTTAATTTCTCTCAGTTAAGACTTAAAATTGATTGAGGCATAATAGCGTTCTCAGAGTAGAATGGGAGATTCCCTAGACGGCACGATGTGTGGCGAACGATGCGGTCCGACCATAGATTGTATGAAACAACGAACTTCGTACCGCAAATTAGATTTTCGTTGTCTAAACTGTCACACTTAAAACGAAAAACGAAACTTCGTTGAATTGTGGTAGCGGCCAAGGCCCTAAATGCATTAAACTGCAGTTTTAGAGGGTTGTAAGTTCGTAGTTTATACCTATCTCTTAGGCGGGTCGAATGCCACTCATGGCAGTAATAAAATCACATGATTTTATATTGATATTAGTAAAATTGGTGATGTAAAAATTTAGATTGCCGTCGCACCGTTTGCAGGTAAATTTCTAAGAAAACTGGCGACGACGACGCAGCGATTTTAATAAGACGTGACTACCTCAACGCGAGATAAACCTAAGCGTTGACTGACCGAAGTAAGCGCCAGGGCCGAAATACTGTAATTCGTCGAAGTTTCGAACTTCGGGTCCGAAAGAAAAATATCAGCAAAACACGTATTGGCTCACTTTTGTTTAACTTCGTTCGCAGCATAGACTAGGAAGCATTTGCCAGAGTAGATTCTTGGATTCGTATGGTTTGTACATTTTCAAAATATGAAATTATAATTTATTCAAGTTCTAAATATGTAGAAAGAACACAAATACTAATGAGGATATAAACACCTATGGAGAATAAAGAAATTAACGTAAATTTTAAATACGAGTATCTAACTTCTATAATAGTAGCGACACCTCTCGCTGATCCCTAACTACATAGGACGCACATCTCTCGGACACGCAACATTTTATACGGTTCGACAAAGCCTCCGTACTAGCAAGAGAAAAATTCTTTGTACCTTGAAAAGTACGTGAGGCTATCGATATCACCCGTCACCCTAATTTCAACAGAGATCGTGGATGGACCCTCCCTCCAGCCTGGACACCTATTCTTAATGCAACCTCAACTCGAAAAGTGCTAGGCAGTCTAGAGTGTGATACAGTCAGCAGTGTTTGTGTTGGGGTTTTCGACGATAACTTTAGTGACGAAGAGGATGCACTACCATCAGCTGTGCGGTGCGCGGGGCATCCCCCCAGCCCACTCCCCGCCCCCGCAGCTCCACTCTCGCGCCGCGCAGAACGAGCAGTTACGCGGAGTCGTCGCCGCGATTTAGACGCGTAAACTCACCTGAGGAAGGGCATCGGATATGCCCGAAACCTAGGTCGACAATCTCGACCAATACGCGTGAGTACAGCCGGTTATATAAAACATTAATTCATAGGACTGTCACTCTTACCATGTGAAAATGTACTTTAATTTTTCTTAGTTTAGACTTTAAATGTATTGAGGCATAATAGCGTTCTCAGAGTAGTATATGAGATTCCCTAGAGAGCACGATTTGTGATGAACGATGCGATACCACCATAGATTATATAAAACAACGAACTTCGTATTGCAAATTCGATTTTCGTTGTCAGAAGTGTCACTCGTAACACGAAAAACTAAACTTCGTTGAATTGTAGTAGCAGCCCAGTTCAGTGGCTAATTTGGCATGCGGCATTACATCCTGGCAGATCAAGTCTGCCAAGTTTGTAAAAGTATACAAATATTACCCCAACACTACGGCACACAATATACACAGGTACAGTAATAATTTTACTTACTAGTAAGTAAAATTATTTTATAGTCGACATAGTTGACGGTACATAATGTGTGTCTTTTTAATGGACAAGTATTTCCTTTTATCCACCGAAAAAGAAATGTCTCAATTAATAAAAAAAGTAAATAGAGTAAAGGAAAGTGATTGACACGAGTGAAATAGGTAGTTATGAGCAATATATTAGAGTGCGGATTTTTTATACTTTAATATTTAATAATAAAGCATTTCGTATGTACGTCTCACAAATATTTTTCGGTCGCAAATTTTTAAGACTGATTTTTTATTCAAATATAAACATGGTTTTTATATATAAAAACTACCTACTAGTCAAAAAACAATACGCATTTTTAACAATACGCACTTCCTGTTCATTTTACAAAGAATGTTATTTGCTTATATAAAAAAAGTATATTCACAATCACAAAACTAATTGGAAACACAAAGTAGGCAAATGTAATTAAAATACTGGAGGCGGGTAGACCTATCGCATGTTTACGTACATTGTAGGTTGTAGGTAGTTATTTTCAACGACAGAGCCGAGTTAATATATTGTATAGATAACATTACCGTGCCAACACTGTTGGAAAGCAATGATGGCTGAGCGGTAAAAGATATGAACTGCTGTGCCGCAGGGCCTTGGTTCGATCCCCACTACCGGCTTGAGCTTCACCGCATGGTGGAAGGGCATATTGCGAATGTTCGCCTGGTAGCTACCACCCTCAAGTAGAAAATCTGTCGCCATGCACCTAAGAGTGTGTTCCGGCGGCATTCCTTGAGAGCCAAAAAAATTAAATGTAGGTACATGAGACTTAACAACTGTATGTCTAGAATGACGGGCGCAGTGTAATTCGTCACTTGTGACGAAATGCATCTGTTATAGGCAAAAGTTTTTCTTATACTGTCCGGGTGCAGATGTACGGCCCGCGAGCTATCCCACCTCTATTTATTAGGAGGTACCTTAACAAGCTTTCCTTATTTCTAAATACTTTATTTAATTTTAATATTTTTATGTTTGCAATAACGCATGCTCTTCGGATTTCATTATAAAATAACAAATTTACGAGCGGAAAAATCTAATAAAGTGCGGGATTCAAACCTGCGTCAATCCACCCCTTTAGCCGGGGTATGCTCTAATCCATTTGAGCTAACATGACAATGAGTCATATCTAAATTTTTTCCTATCGTTCGGAAAAAAATGTTATGATTCACTGAATGAGCAAAGGACAGGGGAAAAGATCTGTGGACAGGTGCCTGATGATTATGCAATGCGGCATGTGTAGCTAATGCGTCAGCTCGTTCGTTTCCTGTGATTCCAGTATGAGCTTGATAGCATAGGTAAATATTGTGTCGTTAGATTTACGTTTTAGGTAATGTCCTTTGTTTTAATTTTAAGATGTTAAATAAAATAGGACTTGCAAGGAACTATTAATAAGTATTTGTATCATGTTGAACCGTTGTACATTTATTTAAGGTTTAAAATAAAAGTACTTGATTTGACGTTAGTCATATTAAATATATTATATTTGTTCAATACATATAATTGTATAAAATCAATAATAAGATTAATGTCATAATACCTATAATTAAAATAGTTATTTATAAGCACATTCTAATCAAATAATTTAATAGTAAACCAAAATTGTAACTATTTAAAAGTATTGATATTGACTGTCGAAGTTGTTATTTGAAAGGGGCTCTGCCCAGCAAGTCAGTCGTCTTTAAGCAAGCTCAGAGTGAACAACTCAGATCTCACAGTGGTGTTGAAATATATTTTCAAAGTAGTCTTTAACGACGAAGTGCTGCCCGATCAAGATTGTGTGAAAGTTAAGTAATTTATTATTCTCTTTTATGATATTACTGGACTAACCTTGTTTATATGTAATGGTTCTTAAAATGGTTTGTTAAAAGGGTTTTGACAGTTGTTATGAATTATAATTATATAATGTTAATTAATAGTTGATGAACCAGTAAAAGTGTAAATAAAATGTATTTAGAAAGTAAGCAACACATTGTTAAAAGATGTTTAAAAGAATGGCCCCGAGTTTTTTGCCCGTTCTTCTCGCAGTGGCTCTATACAACTTTGTTTGCTGAACGAGGCAGTACAATTAGAATACTTCAATATTAAAATTTCATTAGAGCGTCGTAGACGCCTAAATTGAATAAACAGTTTTGACTTTGAATTTGACTTTTTATTTTATTAAACTAACAAGCTCGTACCCAATATAATATTTAGCATGGCATGGCTCGAATCCAGCCGCGGGCTTGAGCTTCACCGCATGGTGGAAGGGCATTTTGTGAACGCCTGCCTGGCTAGCGACCACCCTCAAGTATATAATCTGTCGCCAAGCACCTAACGGTGTGTTCCGGCAGCAGTCCTGGGGAGCCAGTGTAATTACAGGCACGTGAGACTTAACAATTATGTCTCGCGGCGCAGTGCAATTCGTGACCTGTGACGAAATACATCTGTTATGGGCACAGGTTAGTCCGCTTAACATCAGGTGGGCCTCGAGCTTATTCCGTCACAAGAATATTAAAAAAGTTGTATCTCTCTTCCAATAATTATAAGATCGTCAATAAGCTGTGTAGAGCTCTGTAAGCTAAAGGGTGCGTGAGACAGTATTTTTGGGAATGCGATTGATAGTTCCCAATGCACGGACAATATCCATTAGCTCTGCTTGGAGTTAAAAATAGGAGGATGTACTCAATTCGACTGTATTTTCTTTTTTATGTTTGTTTCCTCAGAACTTTTGACTGGGTATACGGATTGTGATGATTCTTTTTTTAATGGTCCCATTTAAATTTCATTAAAAACGGTTTAAATTTCATCAAAAGCAAGCGTTTAAATTCAAAAGCATTTTCCTATCTTGATGATAGTCATTGGCAGTGAACGACAATTGGTCCCGTAAGTAGCAACGGGTAACTAAAACGAGTAAAAAAATAGTTTATCTAAAAATGGAACTGACTTCAACACTCAGGGGCGTGAAAAAACTTTTCGAAGTCGGTACTATGCGCACAATATAGTGATAATAGATACTTTTAAATCATCATGGTACTGACTTCAACAAGTTATTTCACACTTTTGAGTGTTGAAGTCGGTTCCATTTTTGGTTATATTTTATTAAATTGTTAACCTTTTTAAATCTTTACTCAATTTAAGGAGTATTGTACAAACGAATCCTAAAACTGAGTCCTATTAATGAGAAAAAAATATTTGTCTGTCTGTTCGTCCGTTTGTATGTCACACGTCTCCTTGCTCGTGAATGGAATTAGTTACAAACCTGAAATATTAGTGTAGAGCATTGAGCCAGAAAGGAATAAAAATTCAATTAAATTACTTGTTAAGATAGATATCCTTGATTGCAGGGCGAAAACAAGTTTTCAATTCCAGGTTAAGCCTGTTAACACCTTCGACCACATCATCACTTACCATCAGGTGAGATTGTGGTCAAAGGCTTACCAATCAGCAATAAAAAAACAAATAAAAATTCGGCCGACAAAATGTTATGAACTAAACTAATAAGTGAGTAACTTATAAATAACTTACTAAAATATATTATAACTGCTGGTAGCGAAGTTTGCTTAACCATTCTGAACGAAGCTAAGCAACGTCCACCGCGGTCATGACTTGGATGGGTGACCGCTGGTGACATTACTACCACACGAATAAATAACCGTACAGAAGGAAAGCTTCCAAATTCAAAAATTCTCACCTTTTTCATAGGACTGTCACTGTTATTGAAAATGGAAAACCGGGCCACTGTGAGTTGGAATTCGGCAATGCACAGACAAACGAACGGATGGACAGACATGACACATGTCGAAGTGACAGGTGATGACGAGTTCTTCGATTTTATTTTCATATTTGGGTACCAAATGTTGTAAAAATTACTACGGGTCCATAGATCTTAGATGTGACAGGTGTCAGATTGATACTTTAAAAATTTTGTTTTGGGGCAATTTTCGTCTGACGATTCAATGGTACCACGGTTAATAGAAAACAGCATGGTACATTTAACGGAACCATGTAGGTAATGGTACCACGACAAATGAACGAAAGATCGGACATCCAACTTTTTAGACAGATAGGTGTAGATATTATTTTTCTCAACAGTTTAAGTTATGCAAACACTTGCTTCCTTTGAATACATTGCAAACGAAATATGGGAATATGCACCATAGATCAGAGAAATATTCACAATTAGCACGCAAGCAATTGGCATCGATTAGCAGCCACGCTTACGATATCTTTTTTTTTTAATGCCTTGTTATGGAACAAGCTCGAGGCCCACCTGATGTTAAGTGGTATCCTCTGCCTATAACAGATACACTTCGTCACAAATCACGAATTGCACTGCGCCCGTCACCTTGAGACATAGTTGTTAAGTCATCATGTATGTGTTATTTCACTGGCTCTCAGGTTCCGACAGCTATCCGACAGTGAGAGCCAGTAATTATACGTTAACCTGAACAACATCTTCAACCACATCATCACTTACAATCAGGTGAGATAGTGCTCAAAGCCACAGCTATAAAAAACGATATAATTAGTTTTACATTTCAAAGATGTTTTTCTGTATAACTGTTTCACGCATAAAATTCTAACCACAACAACGTAAATCTCCTTATATGTATATGGGTTCAAAAATTCGTTTAACATTTGTGCACACGCCACTACCTACATGTTTATTGTAAGCGTTATATACTGCTGGAAGTGGAGTCATATAATTACATCTTATTGCTATCGTTGCGAACCGACCGTTTGCGTAAATACAGTGCAAATAGCACATATATGCGTGTTTTGCACTAAAATAGAAAACATTTTTGCTTTTCCAGTATTGACATAAGTCAGAACGTTTATTTAACCATCTCTTCGATTTTATTATGGTTAATATCATCAAGTTTAAAAAGAAAATTACACCACTGGGCCGCTACATCTTCTATCTTTATCGAAATGTTTTAGAGAATCTAAAGATTGAGTTGATTTCGACTCTTCAATAGTTAGTGTTCTTCCTCTAAACTCATTCTCAATATCTTGTAACGTTCTATCTTTCGTCTCTGGCAAGAAGAATATCGCTATCAATAAACAATAACAAACAACTAAGGCATATATTAAATAAGTACCGTGAATGCCAAATGTTATAATAAGGAATGGAACAGTCTTACTTAGTAAAAATAAATTTAAGGAAACAATAAAGACACTGATGCCTCCAGCCAAACTTCTATACTCTAAAGGGAATAATTCTCCAGCTATGAGGTATGGTAAAGGAGCAGTACCAGTAGCAATACTAAACATGTGGATATGAACTAAAGCTACTCCAATAAAAGGATGATCGAATGGTAGCATGTTATGACCCTTAGCATACATGTATGCTGCTGTGCCTACAGTAGTAACCAGCATGGTTCTTCTATTAATTTTCTTTATTACAAATACAGTCGCAGCATTGGAAATTATTCGATGAGCATCCAATGTAATGACTACTAAAGCTATGTTAAAATCAGTTCCAGTCACATAATTGAGAATATCAATCTTAAATGCAGCTAAAATACCTTCACCAGCCCATTGGCTTAAGGTATATATATGCATCATAATGAATATAGGTTTGTAGAACTCTTTCTTTATTAATGTTAATCCGAAATATACTATATTCTTTTTTAATTTAGTTAAGAAGGATCCAGAGAAGACCTTTCCCTCTCTAACGACGGCGGCTGCTTCTATCATTTTTCGTAATTCTTCTTCTTCCTCTTCACCTCTTAACCATCTAAATACACGCTTAGACTCCTCGTATTTTCCATGATCTGCTAAGAAACTGGGTGACTCTGGAGAAACCATAACTATCAGGAGATCAAATAATGCTACTAATGAGCAGGTCAGTGCAGTGAATTGCCAGCTCAAATATGATCCCAAGGTTTGGACACAAATGACTCCAGCAGCGATTGTCAACGATATGGTAGTCAAAAATGCTCCTCGTTTTTGTGGGCTTGTGTATTCTCCAATTAAAACTGGCCCTAGAAAACTGCTCATACCCATAGATATGCCTTGAATAAACCTGGCGATGATGAGTGCTGAGACACTGGTAGCTAGTACAATGCAGAACCAGCCGACAATGACGTGGATGATGCTGGTGATGTTAGCGGTCCGACGGCCAAACTTGGCCATGATGGTAGGTACTGTAAAGTTGCCAGCAAGAAGCCCGAAGCCGATAGTTAATGCTGAAAAAAAATACAGCATAAATAAGTATTCTGATATAATTTAAACAATATTTAAAACATATACATATAACTTGATGGCCCGGTGTACTTCGTATCGCCTATTCTAACAACATTAGAACACTTCTTCTGCTAAAATGGCTCAACATTTTGATCGGTAATGTCAGGCATTGCCATTTTCAAGGTTATTTAATATAATCTATGTCTGGCAATAAAAAGTAGAAAATAATTGAAGGAAACATAGATTTTTTGCGGAGTACAGTAATTAAACTGCAGAAAAAGATTTTGAAGCGCTGGTAGCGAAGTTTGCTTAGCCATTCTGAACCGATCAGCAAAGTTAAGCAACGTCCGCCTCGGTCATGACTTAGATGGGTGACCGCTGGTGACATTACTACTGAGCGCTTCCGTGCTTCGGAGGGCACGTCAAGCCGTCGGTCCAGGTTGTTGTCTTAGGATGGCAGTCGTTATAGCATGGTGGTAGGGCATTTTGCGAATGCCCACCTGGCTAGCTACCACCCTCAGGTGGAAAATCTGTCGCCAAGCACCTAACGATGTGTTCCGGCAGCTGTCCTTGAGAGCCAGTAATTCTAGGTTATCCTGAACAACAACTTCATTACCATCAGGTGAGATGGTGGACAAAGGCTAGTCTAAAAAAAAAGAAAAGGAAAGCCTGATATACTTACTCATTTTTAACTATTAGATATTCATAATAATAATTACAGTATTTTAAAGGTGATTTATAAATATTTTTTATCACTTTATCATTCCCTATATATACAAGGCGTCCCCCGGCAATGCCACATGGAGGGAAATTACCCTGATTAATGTAGATGGAACATTTTACTGAAAGAAGACATAGAGACTTCATCATAAGAATTTTTTTTTGCTAAATAACACAGTGTGAGTAATAAATAATAATAATAATATTTATTGTTCACATAACATGAATAATTTATTTGTAAAAGATAACTAAAGTGTAACAACAGATATTTCTGACTAAAATTAACATATTTAACTTAAAAAAATAAAATTAAAATAAAAACTTAAAATTATTACAAACTAATCCAATATTCCGCTACCATTAGGCAGTGTTCCCAAAATGCTGGCCGCATTGCCACGTTGTATGGCAATGCTTATCCTCTGTCCAAAGTATATGCCAGCATTTTGGTCACAAGTAGCGTCGACCAGACGTTTTGAGAGGTCATTGAATAATAGTTTGGCGCTCGGTCCCCACGGTCACAGCGTTTCGACCCCAAAAGGCACAAACATGTAACAACTACTGAGATTACTATATTTGCGCCTTTTGAGGCCTTCTGCTAGTTCAGCCGCCGCACCGGCCACTTTTTGGGTAGCAGGAAGATGAGAAGGTGCTAAGGTATCGACACAGGTAGCGTCCCATACCAGAGGCCTTCCCATCCTCCACGGAACCAAAGTCATGCCGTCGGGCCTTTTACCATCGCCACGTACAAGGCCACTTGGTTCCAAGATGGCAGATTCAGATTCAGATTCAGATAAATTTATTGTAAAACTGTGTTACATTAAAGATCTTATACATTATTATAGTCACAACAGTTTGGTTCATCATATCGAACATACAATAATGTTAGTAACTAACTAAGATTTAATAATAACAATATAATTTGTTAGGTCAACAGTTCATTAATATTAATACAATTCTACTTAATTTTCAATTAATAATAGGTAATGGGTGTAAATTCAATAATTCCGTCAAGATTTAATATGTCATATCACAAACAATTTTATGTTGTCTTCTAAAAAGTCTTTTACTTTATAATATTGTTTCTTTAGTAGAAAATGAAATAATTTTCCCTTAAACGCCGAGACACTTTCCGATTCCAGTACAATTTTTGGTAAGTGATTATATATCGAAGGACCCATACTAAATAAACTTTTTTTAAAACAGGCTGTCCTGTGCTTAGCATAATTTATTTTATGCCTACTTTGTGTACCCTGGCCAAATTCGTGTAAGTGCAAGTTTCGTCGCACAAATAGGGACACTTCGTAAATATATAGGCAAGGAAACGGTAAAATTTTGAACTTTAAGAAATATGGTTTGCAAGACTCTGTTGATTTCAAGTGACAAACTGATCTTAGGCATTTTTTTTGAGCTTTAAATATTGCTTCCCGTTCTGTGCAGTTACCCCAAAATATAGTTCCATACCGTAAAGTTGAAGTTACATATGCATGATAGGCTGTAAGTACCGCTGGTTGACTGACTACTTTTGACAATAAGTAAAGGGCGTAGGAAAAACTGCTAAGCTTAGAGCGCAGATATTCAGCATGAATTTTCCAATTTAGTTCAGTATCTAAATGGAGACCCAAAAATTTTGTATCTGTCACTTCTTGAATTTCATTATTTAAATATTTTATGTTGCATGTCAATTTTCTATATTTATAAAATGTCATTAAATTAGTTTTGTCTAAATTAATTTGTAAATTATTTAATGTCAACCAATTAATAATATTACTTAATGCTAAGTTGATTTCTGGCTCGAGTGGTTCCTGTTTTTTGCCCACGAAAAGAGCGGTACTATCATCAGCGAAGAGGACCATTGGCTGATTAATGGCTCGAGGGAGGTCATTTATATATATTATAAAAAGTAACGGCCCCAACACACTGCCTTGTGGAACGCCATTTTTTACCGGTCTAGCAGAAGATGTGTATTTCACTAAAGCTTTAGTTACTGGGCAGATTTTCGTAATTTGTGTTTGTTGGGATCGATTTACGAGGTAAGATTTTAATAAGTCTAAAATACTTCCCCTCACACCGTATGCCTCAAGTTTATCAGCCAAAATGCTATGATCAACATGATCGAACGTTTTCGTAAGATCCATATACATAGCGTACACCGGTAATTTCTTATCTCGGGCAGATATAACTGTTTTTAGTAAGCTGAAAATTGCCATGTTTATTGACTTTTTCTTGCGAAAGCCCACTTGCTCATTACTAAGAATGTTAAATTTATCTAAATAGGAGTACAAACAAGCGTAAATGTATTTTTCAAATATTTTTGAAAAAACTGGTATCAGAGCAATAGGTCTATAATTATCGATACTTTCTCTATCATGCTTTTTATGTAGTGGCTTTATTATGGTTATTTTTAATTTATCAGGAAAAACCCCGTGACTTATACACATATTCATGATATGACTGAGCAGAGGAGATAACATGAACCCTACTTCTTTTATCACCTTAGTTATAATTTCATCATAACCTGCTGTTGGAGTATTTTTTAGAGATTTAATTATTTTGAGCATGTCATCCGGACTCGAAGGACCCATAAACATCGAGTTTGCTTTCTTCCAGTTAAGGGTATTCAGACTACTACCAGTGTTGCTTTTGGAAAAGGTAGATTTTACACTATTACTATAAAAACTGTTAAATGCTTCAACTATGTCAATTGGATTATTTAAAATTGTATTATTATATTTAATTCTATTTATGTCATTACTAGGAGGTTTATTTATTTTTTTATTATTAATGATGTCCCAAGTAGTCTTCGATTTATTAGATGCCATTTTGATGGCAAAGTCATTTTTGGCTTTTTGAGTTAATTTCATAATGCGTTTCAATTTCTTCGTATAAATTTTGAATGATATTAGTCTTTCGGTATTTGGGCTCTTTCTGTAGTCCCACAGCATCTTCCTCTTTTTTCTAGTACAAACTTTTATACCTTTAGAGATCCACTGTGGTCTTTTATGTATTGTATGTCTTCGTTTTACCAAGGGAAAACATAAATCATATAAAAGTTTGAAGATGTCATGAAAGTAGTTGAATGCTTTATTAGGACAACACATATCATAAACATCACTATAGGTCACCCTACCTAAGTTTTCCTTGAATTTCTCTATATTTTCTTAATTGGCAGCGCAGTTGGCGGTGGTAAGAGCCCGGCGAATAATGTCATTAAGTCCGGCGTGGCGGGGAATTCTTCCGGTGCTTCTCACACAGGACAGGCCGTGGTGCCCGAGTTGGTCGACGCTACTGCCACAATGGCAGCGGTGAGGAGCACAGCACGATGCGCCCAAGCGGAGGGAAGTAGCAATCCTAAAAGTGGAGGAATCTATTAGTGTTCTAATTAATAATAATTAATGTTAATTCTAATTAATGTTCTAATTATTAATCTATTATTGTTATTCTATTTGTTAATCTATTATTCTATTAATCTATTAATTTCTATTTTTCACATAACATGATCCATTTTGTTAGTAGTTAGGTATAAGCTTATGTCGATATGTTATTCATTCAAATCTCATAAACACATCAAAATCCTATCACATGAAATCACATTATGTTTTATAAAATAATAATAATACATATATTTTTATCAATGTCAAAATTAAAAATAAAATTAGAATTAAGCATCAAAGAGTAAAAGGAAGACCATGAATTTTTACATCTGACGTAAAATGATGATCTGAAATTCGTTACGAAAAATGAAAAGCTGACATTGCCGTAAGGATATACAACTGACGTCATTATAAGTATCTATTACCAAAAAATGTATCGACTTGAAAATCATTTCCTATTGTATTTTATGTGCATGATAAAATGATAAAGAGATACGTAATTACCAGGTACCTAGGTATCTGGTTGTATGCAAATCGAGCCGTAATATCCTGAGCCGAAAGACGCGTTAATTATTTTTCATTGCTCATAATCGGAAAGTACTGTTTTTTGATCTGAGTAGCGGGTGGACGGTTTTTCCCGTTCTTCCCACTTAAGGACGGGAAAAACTCATCGTAAATGCTTCCTTCTCTTGGGCTGCAATGACTTGTAACCATGGTAACCATTGGTGTAAACAAAGTTATGTCTAAGATATTTTGTAAAATGCTATATTGTTATAAAACAAATAATAATAAATACTACAGGCTGTTTATTTTTCTCGTGTACCGGGATCGATTCCCGGTTCAAACATGTAATTATGTTATGTTATCTTTGAATGCAGTTTAAATTGTTTTTAAAATTCAAATCATGTTATACATAACAAATATTTTACAAGTATTTTAAGAAAACATAAAATAATATTTTAATATAACACTTTAAAAAGTATAAAAATATATATCTAGTGACAATTCCGCCTAATTTTCCTGTTAAGCCTACGTGATGTCACAAACGCCACGCAGCCTAACCGGAAGAATATTCGACTATTTCGCTTCTAAACGATCGAGACAGACCGAGTCTCAGTTAACTTCAAAGGAAAAATATTTTTGTGCTAGATAGCTAAATAAACTAAGAAATACGATAAATAAGTACGATAATAAAGTTGTTTAATTACTATGTGTAATAACCGCGAAAACATAGGACAAACTTAATAATCGATATATTTGTTCCATAAAATAGATTTTAAATAAAAGATAACTATAAGATTTTTGAAGAGTTTTTAATCGAATCGGGTAATGTATATCTTTATCTAGCTAACGATTGCGGCTCCATAAAATATCGGGCGAATGTTTACAATGTACTTATTGAGTACTTTTTGTACCCTGGACTTTAAAGCCGCTGTTTACTATGCCTTTAAGTATTCCTTTAATAAATTCACGGCAGCGACACAAGCCTATAATTTTATACCACACCCACTCAGATAGTGTCTCATTACTCATTCAAAAACGTGTTATAAAGTATGTTATTCTCCCTTATAAATGTGCGGCGAGAAAAGTTATGTGGAATTTCATTCCTTCCCTCCTTAGCAGTGAAGGAATGTTGTGTGAAAATCCATACCTGCCCTGCAAGCGCTCTTTTGTTTTTTTAGCTGCTAACAAAAAAAATACAATCCTTAAATCTCAAAAAGGTTTTATATCAAATAATTAGAAAAAAGAGGTGGGATTTTTTCATATTGCATTTTCAATGAAAGGAGGTTGGCAACCGTTCTCTTCACTACGATAAGAAAGCGCGGCAATTTATTTGTTTTTTACTAAATTGATAATATAGGTAACAGTACGATTTTAAATATTCTAAATAAATTTCCAAAATGTTATCTGACAGTGAAAGTGATGGCGCCACCAGATATAAAAAATACAGCTCAAGAAGTCATAAAGAACTTACTTCCTGAGTCTCGGGACAAATACGAGAAAACTTATTGGCACCTAATGATTTTATTTTCCTCGTAGGTGCATTATAAAGCACTATGTATCACTCGGGAGAAAGTTCTATTTCAGTTCTCGAGCAGCGGAGGGAAACTATATATAAGGTGGATATTAATTCATCAACAATACTGCGAGGGATGGTGTAGAATCGATAACGCAACGTGTTCCACTCATGTTTAATTAATTTTCACATACACAAAAAGTCTGTACTATTGCTTAAGCTGTGGCACGTTGGCTTTGGGAATAATAGCAAGGACATCCGCGATCTACAAACACGGTGTATCTACTCTGTTCACATACACGCATGATTGCTACGCGAAGTCAATGAACTGCTATACTAGGCACAATAGACAGTTGTTTTGTGTACCTATTCTGCCTAGTCGGTCTTTAGCGGCTTGCGACAAAAGAACGCGCGACGCGGTAGCGGTTTAACACAATACGGCATACCTAAGTAGCTGCAACACAATACAATACGTACCTACGTAAACTTGAAATTAAAAAAAATGTAGGTAAGTTACATTTTTTATCATTTAGAAAAGTTTCATCGATTGGCGATTATGCAAAGCATTCGGCAGTCTAGCTAGATTGGCCGGTAAGGGTTTCGCGTTGGTCACAATAGATACGTGAAACAGCTTCATCTATCACTAGGGCAAAACAGGTGTTTTGCCCTAGTGATAAATGAAGATAGATAGATGATTCTACACCATCTCCCGAAGTATTGTTGATGAATTAATATCCACCTTATATATTAAACATACTCTTGAACAGAAATAGACCGTTTTCTCCCCTCGATGTACAATGTACTGTAATGTAATGTCCGAACTGGTAAAATATACCTTTACTCTATCAATGAGACACTATGTATGTACGAGTATTTACCTATCCAAGAACCTGATTTGTTATAGATTTGTATAATGGAGTCCGGTTTTCTGAGCTGAGATAGCAGGACGGATGTGAATCCCATCGCCATCCCATGCTGCGCCATGTTCAGGCATATTCCGGCTGTTACGAAGCACTGGAATGAGAGAAGGAAAAATTTAATATTACAGTTTTCCTAAACAAGTACATTTAATATGCATGGTGGCAGGGCATTTTGCGAATACATACACTACTATAGCGTCGTATAGTACGACACCCATACTATAAGACGTTATAGTATGGTGTCAGTTCATATGTTCAATAAATGTTTTTAGGACTAACTTATACGACGTTGTAGAGTGGTGTCAGTGCATTTGTTGAGTGAATGTTTTCAGGACTAACTTATAGGACGTCGGATAATGGTGCCAGCCATGGATATATTGGACAATTAACGTTTCGGTTAAATAAAAGGATTTCATAAGACAAAATAATTACCATCGTCGTGTGCGAATCGAACATAAGTTTAAATCTTAAAGTTAGGTATTTTATTTAAATTTTGTTATATTTAAAAAAGTATAGCTCCGATCGCGCTCAATCCAACGGGACACGATCGGGGACCGCGGCCCGCGTGTTTTGATGCGTGGAGCTATTTAAAAATGTTGAAATCTAATTTTTAATTTTGAAAATACACTATATTTTGAAATTTATGACTGTAAAAAGTTGATAACTTTTTCACTATTGATGCTAAGAACCTAAAAACAACGCAGGACGGTCCGCCACCAGCGGTTGCAAATTACCAAACACAAAAACACCACACAATTAGGAAACGAACAAAGACAACACGAATATACGAAATTTCTTACAAAAATATTTGCAATAACAGGTTTTACCTGTCTGGTATAAAATTTTAGTATGGGACGATGCTATTTAAACTGTTTAGTTAATTTGCGCTACCAGAGACGCAAATTTTGGTATGCTACACTCTATATTGGGACGTGAATTTGACTATGTCGTATTCCTAAAGTATGGGGAACGATACACCCGAACCGTACAAACGAACAAAGACAACACGAATATATGAAATTTCTTACAAAAATATTTGCAATAACAGGTTTTACCTGTCTGGTATACTGGTGGTCTGTACATATTATTAAAACGCCGCTTAAACGTTTGTGCATGATCTTTATATAACAAAACTGTTTTGATCCTATGGATGACTTACTAAGACTTGTATGCGACTAAAATGTTGAATAATACGATTATATAACTTTAAGTAGACTTCGAGTACGTACCATTTGATTAGATAGCCATTGAGCCACACGAAAATAAGCTGAATATATAATCTTAATCTATACCTTTTAGGGCCGCGTTAGTTCTCGGTTCACGATAAGCAATATTTATAAGATCCTATGTTAGTAATGCTTCAGGAACCCTAAAGTAGACGAATATGGCCGCGGCATCATAGACCCAAGAAAAAGTCTACGCGACCTTTATGTTATATTAGTGTCATATAAACGTCGCAATATAACCTAAACAAGATGGTCGGTGCTTTATTATGAAAAAATATTTTGGATAATTAATTAAAACCATTCAAATACAAAGAAATAGGGGAGGGCGTTAAAAACTTCACAACAACACATATTTATATACATTGTCATACAACTAAAGTTCCCACAACTATCATTATATCGCACTCTAAAAACCGTTGGCGTTGAGTCGTATTGTTTGATATTATAAAAAATTTCAGTCATTTGAAAACGCCATTGTAACTGCTATGTGAGCTAAGCGGTCATTTAAGGGTCTCATCACAACCAGTGATGTAGTCCTGACCGATTTCGGCCACAGCGACTGTTATTTCTGAATAGGGATGCTTAATTTACGTATTTACAGACAGGTCCTGTTGTTCAAACCTTTGGTGCGCTCTCTGGTGGCTTGAGTACCCGATTTTGTTGGAGAAGGTACGAGCGCACTTGGGGCATGTTAATACCTCGCTAATGTAGTTGTACGTGATGGCCGCTGGTGGTCGGGCCTTGAGTTCATCACGCTTTTTGTCAAGCTCCTCGTGGCGGGCGGTTTCGAAGTCATTCACCTGATCGTGAATGAGGCGACGCCATTCGGGGCGCTGCGCAGCTTTAACTTCCCATTGAGAGGGCTCTACTTTGCATCTCTTCATGTCTTTTCAGAACATCCTTAAATCTTAGGTACTGGCCTCCGCTTTTACGCTTACCGTACTGGAGTTCTGAAAAGAAGATGCGCTTCGCCACTCTACTATCTGACATACGAGATACGTGTCCACACCACCGCAGTTGTCGCCTCATCAGATACACCTCAATGCCTCCGATGTTAGCGCGCCTCAGGACAGTTGTATTTCTAACATGGTCCGACCATCTGATGTTCATGATGTCCCGGAGACATTTGAGGTGGAATCTGTCGAGTGTACGAATGTGTTTGCGGTATAGAACCCATGACTCAGAAGAGTACAGGAGGTTTGGTAACACTATGGACATGTATACATTTATTTTTGTTGAGAGTTTTAAGTCATGCGAGCTAAATACCTTTAGTCCCAATTTGCCAAACGCTGCTGCTGCAGCACCTATTCTGCTGTTTATTTCGGCATCTAGGTCACACTTAGAAGTTATTGTGCTTCCAAGGTATTTAAACTTTTCCACCTGCTTCAAGATGTTTCTTTCGATGCCTACACTATTGGCTGACAAGTTGTTAGTGGCGTCAATGTTGGTCATGACTTCAGTCTTTTTGACAAGTATTTTAAGACCAAATCTAGTGCAAGATTTGTCAAGACCTGAGATAAGATTCTGTAGCTGTTCCACAGAGTCTGCGACAAAGCATAAATCATCCGCGTACATGATTTCTGTCATGGTGGCATAGGAAACCTTGGTACGGGACTTAAACCTTTCGATGTTGAAAATACCTCCGTCCATTCTGAAACGGATACCAATTCCCTCGGGTAAATTTTTCATGGCTAAGCGGTCATTTAAGGGTCTCATCACAACCAGTATTGGACCGTAAAGTCGATCTTTGTACTTTTATTTGACTTCGACGACAACGTTCAACGGTCATTGGGTGACTTCTACATAACTACTAAACGATAATATTGTCGTGTAATTTGGGCCTAGTTCGCGTTATTTATACGTTTATGCGACCAATCATAAAAACTAGATTCAAAATGTAAAACTATTATAAAACATTAATTTGTTAGTTGGGTTGTTATTAGGTCTAAGTATAAATGATAGCACTAGGACTACATAACACATTATTAACGATGATGTAATGCGTGAAATAGAGGCCAGAGGCTAGCTTATTGAAGATAAAAAAGCCAGCTTCAACCCGCACTCATGCGTGTTATGTTTAGCAATTGATAATATTGTATATGAAGTGATTTTATCATATCCATTTTTTTTTGGCTTTTATGCCCCTTTTATAACATTTATATTAAATAAAACTAAATAAAAATCTGAACTTTGGTTAAAACCCTACGTAAGTTATTTACTGACCGAGCGAGCACGAAGTGCGAGCGATGCTTTTCTACTTCAATAGCACAAAAATGGTTTTGTATGTCCGGTTGTTCTCCTCTACAGGTCGCAATTCACAACCGATTCTCGTGAAATTTTGTGTGCAGTTCTGATCATTCCATATAATTTTAGTTGTTGAATATGGGGCTTTAAAACATTAAAAATACCGTATCTGCCATATCAAAAACATTCAAAAATGTTACATAACTTTTTCGTTAACTTCGTCAAAAAAATACATTTTCCTTTGAACAACTTTTTAATAAGATGAACTTCAAGGGCCCCTTGAAGTGGATAGAAAATAAATGAAAAAAAAAACGCTGAATTCCTGTGTCATAATATTATATATTATGTCACAAGAAAATTTCATCAGCTTTTGGAATAAGTATACCTAAGGCGTTGGCCAGACAGAAGAGACGTAAGACGGAGACGGGGCGCGGACCTTTGTCTCTTCCGCGTCTCTTTCATACAAAATGTATAGAAGCGTCGCGACGCAAAACATACAGCAGAGGCAGGGCGCGGGCGCAACGCTTTTACGTCTCCGCCTTTTATTCGAAACACACAGGAGAGACGCGGCGGGGGCGAGGTCGAGGCGCGGGGTCTGTATAATTCAAAAAGTCGCGTCTCTGTCTTGTCTCCGCCCCGTCCTCGACGCGTCTCCGTCTTACGTCTCTTCTATCTGGGCCACGCCTAATAGTGTTTTGACCTATAACTATAGAATATGTGAACCAATATTATTAGCTATACTAACCATACCCATTACAAACCCATCCCCATATAGCTTTTGTTCGACTATTTTCTCTTTAGAGCATTAGGTTACTTATAAAAGTGAAAATTAATACGAATTAAGAAGGTAAGCAAATAAATATCAGACGCTCCTTGGTCGTTGGCCGTTATAAATGCGGTCGGAGCGGGGAGGGGTGTAAGTGGAGTCTTAGTAATAGGGGCCCATTTTACCCTTTGGGTACGAAATCCTAAAAACAGCTATGTCGTAGTGTTCAAAAATATCAATTAACTTTTAGTTACCCATATTTATATAAATACTTTATATATAATCATGTTATGGTATTATTCGGGTTCAGATAGTGTATTTTTATTCAGGTTCCCGGAGATATATTTGAGAAATAACGCTCTTTCATTTTAGATAAGTATTCTTCCGTCCTTCTGACCGCCTCTTAAGAGAGACTACAACGACTGTTGAAGATATTTGCAAAGTTCATTACTGAAAATAAGTATCTATGAAATGGTAAAATAAACTTATGTATGTAAATAGTATATTTATATTATCTATACCAGACAGAAGTGCGGGAAATTCACATGGCCATGCGTCAAACTATCAATAGTTACGTTAATGTCAAAACATACCAAGTTAAAAAAAAACAACAATCTTATTGGAATATTAACGGAATACACAATTTTTTTACGTATAAGTAAATATAAAATAAACTCACCTGTTTTATGAAAGGCGTTACAAACTCCAGTTGCCTTTCCATAGTTTAAATTAATACAATATTGACAACTACAGAATACAATACGCGGTACAGAAGTAATTACTTAAATTGACTGTGAACTAACTCTAGGTATAATAGCTCGTAAACATGAGGCATCGTATAAGCGTAATGAACGACTACTAATAATTTGTAATAATGACCATAGATAAGAGTTCAACATAATCTCTTAATAAAGTTAAAAGGCCATTTTGTGCTTTGTACGTAACTTTACAGTGCCAAACCCTGGACACTCGACTCATTCCCTATACAAAAGCCGCGTTACAACTACCTACACAAATGTGTTTTTATACACGCGTAATTGTGTGCGTGAAGTCAAGGTTGTCACCGTAGGAATAATTATTCTACTTACATACCTAACAATCACTTTAATACTTATAGTAGTCGTAATAGATTTCGTAAATTAAGCGTACCTACCTACCTACCTACCTGCAGAAACATTTACAAGCACAACTATCCAACTCCACGTAGGATGTAGGAATATCCAACAAACAAACGAGTAGGGAACATAACTTCACTTTTCACTCCATAATTTATACAATAATAGATAACTATAGGTAGTATATAAAACTTATCATTTCCGGTTTACATTTTATACAAGTAATGATAATACTTACTATCACAATAATAATTTATTGTAAAAACTAACGTGGTTTTCACTCATTTTTAGTAAATAATACGGGATAACTCACGTGAATCAGTCAGATAGCTCCGACTATAGTTTCAACCACATTCTATATATACTACCATCACTATAATTTACCACCAAAAGTGGTTGAAACTATAGTCGGAGGTATCTGACTGATTCACGTGAGTTATCCCGTATTATTTACTAAAAATAATAATTTATGTTCTTCTCGTTTAATAAACAATCATGAAGTGTGCCGCATGTCAATCGTAACGTAGGTGTGTATGTGTATTACTTTCTCTTGTGAACATAAATTTGCAATGGCGAGTTTTACGGGAAAAATTCAAGAAAAGTGCGCGAAATTCAAATGTTTTTGCGTTTTTTGCTAATTACAAATCAATCATTCATTGTAGATTTAATTACATTGTATCGGCAAATTAAAGCTGCAATAACTACACTATTACGAATATATTTGATAACGCTGACCTAGTCGTCGATCCATTAAAAATCTATTTTACCAAATCAGCTAAGCCGAAAATATTTGGATAATAATTTTAACTTTAATTTTTAGATAAAATCCATTTACGTCCGTGAATCAATTATCATGAGCCTACCATGAATGGATGAATGTCAGTGCATAAAAATATTAAAAACTAACTTTACAAATCGAAAAAAAGAAACTAGATGAAAATCGATTCAAAACCAGTGAACATAAGTGAATATAAACATACATATTGTAGAACCATCTTCTTTTTGAAGTCAGTTAAAACTTGCAAATACTCACTGTGTCTGTTGGTTCCGAGCTCAAGTCAGCTCCGCGTCAGCTCAGAATGGGTAACGGGGTGAAGAAGGCTCGATTGGTGGGGGGACAGAAGTGTCCATTCTATACGTAGTATTATGATATTTTCTATGACAGTGCGTAAAATCTAACGTAATTTATTGAAGTTCAGAAACTTATCCAATACCTCTAGAAATTTGGATAATATTATAATATTACGCTGATGCAGTTAAAGTGACTAAATGAATCAGTCTTTAAAAATGATGCAGTTGCTAGTGGGAGCCACTTTAAAAATAACCAAAATACACAGCAGTTTTTTCGTTCGTAAAAACATAAATTTATTACACCAAAATATTGATGGATTAATTAATAAATCAGACTTACTTACTATACAACTAGAAGAACTAAAACAAGAAAAGAAAATAGTAGATGTCATAATATGTATAACTGAACATAATATGAAGGAAAGCGAAAGTTAATATTCTAATTATTAACTTTACTATAGCCGCTAGTTATCATAGGAGAAAACGTAATGGTGCATATTAATAAATAATGCTCACAGGTACAGACAAATAACTGAAGTTAATGAATTTGTTCGAGACAATATTATTGAATGTAGTGCTGTAGAAATTATTGAACATAAATATAAAAATTGTTTGCATCTATAGACCACCTATAAAACATAAGATAGCATTGGACATATTTATTGAAAATTTTGAATTAATTTTGACAAAATTTTGTTTTGAAAACAAGAAACTCTTAGTATGTGGTGATTTTAATATTGACATATTAAAAAAATAACAAAAACACCCGTACATATAAAGATATAGTCAGAAGTTGCAACCCTAAAATATCAATAAATGAGCCGACTCGACTTGCGCTTAAAACTTGTATTGACTACTTTTTACATAACTTGCGGTCCGACCGTAGATAAATATCCTTTTGATATATTATGCTTTACTGAAACATGGCTAAGAGCTGATACAATGTTATTTAATGTTAAGAATTTTAGTGTAGGCAGTGCGTTTAACAGATCATCTGCAGAAGGAGGAGGGTGTATTATTCTTGTAAAAAATAACTTAAAATTTAAAGAACGCCGTGACTTAGTCAGATGTTCTGTTGAACGTGTCTGTGAAGTTGCTTGTGTGGAGGTGGACAGGCATCTTGTGTTGTGTGTATATCGACCACCAACAGATGAAGGTCGTGCTCAAAATTTTACAGAATTCTTAGCCACTCTGGAAAGTATACTACTAAAAATTTCTAAATGTAAAAACCCATATTTGTATGTGGTGATTTTAATGTCGATATTTTATTGAAATCAAAAAATAAGACTGATCTTATTTCATTGTTTAAGTCATTTAATTTGAAATTTCTATTCTGTGAGCCCACTAGAATAACAGATACTTCAGCTACCTGTATAGACAATATATACTCGAACTGTAAGACTAAACAAAAGTCAATAATGAAGGGTGTTAGATCTGATCATGAGGGCCTGGCAATTAGATTTGATGGAAGCAGAGAAACAGCAAAGTATGAAATTGAACATAGGCCGTTAACAACCAGTAGGCTAGAAATACTCAGTACCAATATAGAAGCTAAGCTTGCCATTACAAGTTTTTCTCATAGTGACCCGAATGACATTTATAATAGTTTATTCTCTCTAGTAAATACTGAGTTTCAAAAAGTTTGTCCAAAAATAAAGAAACAAGTAAATGGAAAGTTGAAATTCGGTGATTGGGCAACTACAGGTATTCGAAAAAGTAGAGATTATTTGTATGATCTGTATCGCAGGAAGAATTTGACATCCTGCAAGCAGTTTTGTGATTATGTTAGGAACTATTCAAAAATGTTTAAGTCTGTTTGCTTGTGTGCTAAATCTCTTTTTATTAGAAATAAAATTAGCAAGTCTAAAAATAAAATAAAAACCATTTGGAATACTATAAATACTGAGACCGGAAAAAATAAACCTAGAGATTCTACATATGTCTTAAATGTTGATAAAAATCAAATATCTGATCCAATACAAGTGGCAAATATATTTGACAATTTTTTTTCTAACTTACCCCTAGAAGTCACTAAGTCATTGGATGCATGTCCCGATGTAGCAGAAGCTCTGCTAATACATAATTTCCCCTGCAAATCGCCGGACTTTTCTTTCAGACACACAACAATATTTGAAATTATAAAGACATTTAAAAATTTAAATATTAAGAGCACCGAAGACTTGTGGGGTATGTCAGTTAAAGTGGCAGAGTCTATAATATGCATTATTGCACCATATTTAAAAACAATATTCAATCTTTGTATTGATAAAGGAAACTTCCCCGACTTAATGAAACAAAGTAAAATCACTCCAATTTTGAAGTCGGGGGCTACATCTGACCCTTGCAATTACAGACCTATTTCTATCTTACCTGTTCTGAGTAAAGTATTCGAAAAAATTATGCTCAAACAACTTCTATCCCATTTTAATGAGCATAATATATTGAATGAGAATCAGTTTGGTTTCACAAAGAGCAGATCCACAACAGATGCAGGTGCTCAATTGATGTCACTTATATTTGAAGCCTGGGAGAGTTCACAGGATGCTATTGCCGTATTCTGTGACCTTTCTAAGGCATTTGACTGTGTAGAGCACTGCACTCTGATTCGAAAACTTTCACATTATGGTATTCGTGGAAAAGCTCTGGATCTTATAAAGTCATATCTGTCAGACAGGCTACAGAAGGTTAGAATAAATGGCAATACTTCTTCCGGGTCTTTGGTAAGAATAGGCGTACCGCAAGGATCAATTTTAGGACCTTTTCTGTTTCTAGCATATATAAATGATCTGCCTTGCATGGTTAAAAATTTCTGCGATATAGTTTTATTCGCAGATGATACCTCCCTAATTTTTAAAGTAGATAGGAGGGATAGTGAACTTATTCATGTAAATAATGTGTTATCTATGATCTCTAAGTGGTTCGCGGCTAATAATCTTCTCTTAAATTCAAAAAAGACCAAATGTTTAAAGTTTTCTTTACCAAATGTTACTTATGTTGAACCAAACATTAAGCTTGGCCTAGAAAAACTCTCTTTTGACAATGCGACAGTCTTCCTGGGAATTAAAATGGATTCAACTTTACAGTGGAATCCACATATACATGATCTATCTGGAAGACTTAGTTCTGCTGCATATGCAGTTCGTAAGATAAGACAGCTAACAGACGTAGCTACTGCTAGGCTCGTTTATTTCGCGTATTTCCACAGTATTATGTCTTATGGTATATTGCTGTGGGGAGCTGCTGCTGAGATAGAGACAATCTTTATCTTACAAAAGCGTGCAATTCGAGCCATATATGAAATGGATCCTAGGGAATCCCTGAGAGATATTTTTAAAGAAATTGATATTTTAACTTTACCAAGTCTGTATATATTTGAAAATATTATGTATGTTCGTAAAAATTTGAGCAAATTTAAATCAAACAGTGACACTCACGATTATAACACTAGGAATAAAGATAAAATAGCGGTGCCAGGTTTTAGATTAGCAAAGACAAATAAAAGGTCCTTCTTAGGAAATTGTGTGCGGTTTTATAATAAATTGCCCAAACATATTACAACGCTCACAGAAAGAAAATTCAAGTTGCATGTGAAGAATATTTTGATAAAGAAATCTTACTACACAGTTTGTGATTACTTAAACGACAAAAATGCTTGGACTGGTTCGCCTCTACCAAGCTAGCGCCTAACACCTACGTAATGTAAATTAAGTATTGTAATAATTTTATTATATAGTATGTACCAAACACATTTTTAAAAAACGTTTAAAAGAATGGCCCCGAGTTTCTTGCCCGTTCTTCTCGCAGTGGCTCTATAATTTTTGTTTGCTGAACGTGGCAGTACAATGTAGTATATTTCAATATTAAAATTTGTAATTGACCTTCATAAGAGCGTCGTAGACGCCTAAATTGAATAAATGATTTTGACTTTGACTTTGACTTTGACTTTGAATTAAAATTGACATATATCTTTTAATCTATACTTTTTGCTGTGTAAAAATATCATTGACACTTGACACTGTGAATAGACATTTATTATAAGTAATTTAATAGAAATTTCATTTACTTATCTGGATCTTATTTGTATGTATCATCATCATCATCATCATCATCATCATCAGCCGGAAGACGTCCACTGTTGAACAAAGGCCTCCCCCATAGAGCGCCACAAAGAACGGCTATTAGCCGCTTGTAACCATTGGCTACCAGCGACTTTCACGATGTCGTCAGTCCACCTAGTGGGGGGCCTACCAACTCTACGTCTTCCGGTGTAGTGTGGTAACCACTCGAGAACCTTTCTTCCCCAACGGTTGTCAGTTCTACGAGCAATGTGGCCCGCCCATTGCCACTTCAACTTGCAGATTCTGAGAGCTATGTCCGTGACTTTGGTTCTTTGGCGAATATCCACGTTCCGGATTTTATCGCGCAAAGAAACTCCGAGCATAGCTCTCTCCATAGCTCGTTGAGCGACTCTGAGCTTGTCCATAAGGGCCACAGTTAAGGACCACGTCTCAGTGCCATAAGTCATCACTGGCAACACACACTGGTTAAAGACTTTGGTCTTCAGGCTTTGCGGGATCTTCGACGAGAAGATGTCGCGTAACTTCCCGAACGCTGCCCATCCGAGTTGGATTCTTCGGGCGACCTCTTTGTCAAAGTTGGACCTACCTAACTGGACAGTCTGTCCGAGGTATATGTAATGGTCAACAACTTCGAGCGTATCGTTCCCAACAACTACTGGTACGGGTGCAACATGGACATTAGACATAATTTTCGTCTTGTCCATGTTCATTTTAAGACCCACCTGCTGGGAAACTCTACTGAGGTCGCTGAGCATTGTACTGAGTTCTTCAAGCGACTCTGCCATTATGACTATGTCATCGGCGAAACGAAGGTGAGTGATGTATTCGCCATAGATGTTGATGCCGAATTCTTTCCAGTTCAAGAGCTTAAAAACGTCCTCCAACGCATTCGTGAACAGTTTCGGAGAAATAACGTCTCCCTGTCGCACGCCTCGCTGCAGTTGGATTGGTTCCGTGCTCTTGTCCTGTAGTCGAATCGACATGGTGGCGTTCCTATACAAACACTTCAGCGCTTCGATGTACCTATAGTCAATTTGGCATCGCTGAAGAGACTGCAGTACGGCCCAGGTTTCGATTGAATCGAAGGCTTTTTCATAGTCCACAAACGCTAAACATAATGGCCGATTATACTCCTCAGTCTTCTGTATAATCTGGCGGAGCGTATGTATGTGGTCTATGGTACTAAAGCCTTTTCGGAACCCGGCTTGTTCGGGAGGCTGGAAGTCATCAAACCTACGAGCAAGACGATTCGTAATGACTCTCGAAAACAGCTTATAAACATGGCTTAGAAGTGAAATGGGCCTGTAGTTCTTCAACAAGGTCTTATCACCTTTTTTGAAGAACAGTACCACCACACTTCTGTTCCATGCTTCTGGCGTTTTGCCGCCTTGTTGTTCTTAAGCTGCTTGAGAGCCATTCTAATCTCGTATAGGCTGATGTCCGGGATGTCTTCGGTATAGTGTCGGGTCAGTTTAGCTCTCTTGTCCTGAGCTGTACTGACAACGGGTTCTTGTGTCGAGGTGTATAACTGTCCATAAAACCTCTCAAGCTCTCTCAGAATCTCTGGTTTTGATGAGATGATTCTGCCATCGTCGATCTTCAGCTTGGTCATTTGGCTTTGCCCTATAGACGAATTTTTTGCGAACACTTTGGAACCTTGGTTACGCTCGATTGCGACCTTAATACGATTTGTATTAAAGGCGCGCAAGTCGTGTCGCAGTGCCTTCGAAATTCGTCTATTGAGCTTGCCTTAGTTCGACATATCAGCTGAAGATTGCAGTCTCATCTCACTCCGGTCTTCCATCAACTTGATGGTTTCTTCTGAGAGTTTCTTCGGTTTTTTTCGGCGGGGGGTCTTAAAGAACTTAGACCCCACCGCTTGGACAGCTTCCACCAACCCGTTGTTTATCTCGTCCACTGTTTCGCATTCAGCTAGGCACTGGAAGCGGTTATGTAGTTCAAGTTGAAAGCTCTCGGGGTTTTGAATTTGGGCAACGCCAGGACGGAGCGTGGAGTTTATCAGACGGGACCTCTCAAGCTTTACATTGATATTTAATGTGCCTCTAACGATACGGTGATCGCTACCGGTTTTCACCTTATGGATCACAGAGACATCATTGAATATTTGCTTCCTGGTCGTCATGATAAACTCGATCTCATTTTTTGTTGAACCATCGGGGCTTATCCACGTCCACTTCCTGGATGGTCGCTTCTCGAAGAAGGAGTTCATCGCAAAGAGTCCCTCCTTCTCCATGAAGTCGACCAGCCGCTGGCCCCTCTGGTTCCGCTGCCCATATCCAAATGGCCCCACTCTCAACTCATCGCCATTCCGTGTGCCCAACTTAGCGTTGAAGTCCCCCATAACAACGGTGAAGTATGTTTCGGAGGCATGTATGGCTTCAGATATCTCCTCATACATAGCCTCTACTTCATCATCTGAGCGGGTTGAGGTCGGTGCGTAAACCTGTATGACCTTCAGCGAATACCGTTTGGTGATTCTGAGTATAAGGTACGCTACCCTGCTCGACACACTTTCGACTTTGACAACATTGTTAACAAGGGACTTCCGGACGAGAAACCCAACACCACCCTGAGACTTTTGGTGACCTTCCCGGTAGAATAACAAGTTACCTGAGTCAAGGATAACGGTGTCCTGTCCCTGTCTTCGGACTTCCGATAACCCCATGACATCCCAGCGTAACTTGTTTAATTCTGCCTCCAGCTCGACAATCTTGTAGTCCTCCCTGAGCGTACGTATGTTGTGTGTTGCCAGGGCCAAGGGTCGTCGTGTTTGAGTGCGGTAGCCGGGCATCTTCCGGAGATTCTTCGCACCCCCTGCTCCACCGTTACCTGGCCCGCTACCAGGGCCAGGAATAATGGAGCTGCCGGGGACTGGGGGCCGAATTGTTTTTGTGCTAATCATAGGGGGGGTTTTGCCATAATCCCCACGCTTGGCAGGCGTCTTGGGGATCGCAGTTAATGGTGTTAATTTCTCAGAAGGCGCTGCTGCCCACCTTCCGGTATTTTTCCCTTAGTCGCCTTTTACGACACCCACGGGAAGAGATGGGGGGGTGACATTCTAGCCCGGCACCCCACGGGCATGTATAATGATATAATATATTGATATTGCAATAATATGTCTGAAATAACTTAAATTATACTAACTTTTGCATACCATAAAGGTATGCAGAACTTTTTTATCACCCATGTTCATGCAATAAATATATTTGAATTTGAAAAAAATTTAATTTGAATATTGTGTACCTGGTCTCCCATAAGGATTGTTGTCCCCAGTCACTAATCTAATTGGAATGCTTTTAGTTAAGCGCTAACCAGTTCTTAGGTTATTGTGACCAAGGCAATGGGGCTCTGCAATATTCTGTATACGTTTTGGTTACCTAATAAAATGTTTCAACGACGTCATGGCTACCATACTATAGGTTCAAGGTACTTAATGTAAAAGGTATTAGTAACTATCTACTAGGTTGTATCAGACTATTGAATTATTTACGGTAACGAACTATGTGCGTACCGGTTACGTTACCTGAACGGTGAACAAAACCTTGTTGATAGGTTTATGTACCTTTTTAATAAGTAGTTGTAAACTAATTGATAAGTGTGCGGTCAAATGACTGGTATGTTATTGTAACCAGATATTCGGTTGTAACCGTTTAATTAGTAGTTAACGATAAGTAGAGATAATCTACTGTTAGGTATAATATATGTAATAAAAAAAATTGTACAGACCTATTTGACCAGTGAAATATATCTAGTCAGTAAGTTATGGGTACCCAGTTTTATGTTAGGAAACCAACAATCGAGCAAAAATCATAATTATTTTTCACTCAAGTAGTGAACTTAATTACAAAGTTACAGATTTACGAGAGGAAAAGTTATCTATTATAGTCATGCGATAAATAAAGTGCAAGGTTTGCGTACAATATGGTTTTTGCATAATGTTTGTTAAGGGGATCACCGTAGTGAAATGCGCACTTTTGGAATCTTCTTGTACTGAAACTATGAGTTCAAAATGTGCGAAAAAAATATATCATATTCTTTAATTCTTTATTGAGTGAATTAGTTGATTAGTTTTTATTGAAACCAATTAGTTCTTCTGTAATAAATTGTAATCGACGACCCTTTTTAGATTGTTTTTTATTAATTTAAGAGGCATAGTTGAATTAAATGCAATGATTCTTTTTTTAAAAAATAGCTAATAATATACTCTAATGAACTACTTACTAACTTGTGTTGAAAACATTTTTATGAATTTTTGCCACAAAATTCTTTGATCGCGAGAAGAAATCGCAACGAAAATCAGTCTGCCCGCAGCGCTCGGGCCGTTTGGACGTGGGGTCTGTGCCGTTCGTTACGCCATCATTTTTGTGCATTTATTTTACGAAATATTTCAATATTTTTTTACCATACGTTAATTTGGAACTCATAAATTATTGAAACGCAAGTAAAACATTTATTGGGGAAGTACTTTTGTTTATATTGATTTATAAAATCTTTATAATAACTTTTTTGTGCGAGTTGATTAAAGTTCAGACACGGCATTGTTAATTCCTATTTTAGTAGGTATCTAGACTTTTAACCCTTGGTAAAATATTTCATTTTGTTATTATTAGGTTACTGTACAATTAAATGAGAACCTATTCTCAATGCCCTTAACACACTTTCCGCGACGACCAACTACTTTCTAGGTATTTATATATCCAATCATTCAAATAAAGGGAACTTACCTATATCTCTTTTATCCCTTTGACTTTAATACTTAAAATGTAGTTAGTCGGATTTAAATGTGTGTTACATCTGTATGACTCCGCTGTTCTTTCGTACTACCTCTAAAAGCATGTAGATACCTGTAACGTTTGTACCGTTACTTCTGTAGATAGTTTCATTTTCATAGCAAAAGTGATAATGTGTACTATTACTATAATTTTATTTTATATATTTTAATAAGTGGGGTTCCTTAGGCAAGTGACCCGGTACAACTCTTCTCATACAACTTTTAATGGCAGCAGTCGAATGAGACTTGACAAAAACCAAAATGACATATTCAAGATGGCAGGTAAAATTCAAGTTGCTCCGATCCGTCTGAAAATAAATATCTGGGTGGTTTTAGGCGTCGTTATTCCGAATTTAGAATTTATTTTTCCATGATATCATTTTTTAAGATGGCCGCCATACATAGATGTTTTGAAACCATTGACTTAAATTGTTCTATAGAAAGGAGTCATGGGGAAAGAAAGTAATCTAAATTGAAAATAACAAAGTGCTTTTCGTGATATGATAATAATGGGAAATCTGAAGTAAAGCTGAGTTCAGTGTGATCGGAGTACTTTGTATGGGGGCTATCTTGAATTCCAACATTCTGGATTTGCCCTACGAGCTCTTCTTATTCATCATACTACATTTAGAGCACGGATAGTGCGTGAGTTCAAAGGGCGAGTGCAAGGCGAGGCTGCAGTCCGATTCGTGTGAGTGACTTGCGAGGCTGAAGGCTGAGGTCTGACTTGGGAGTTATTTTCCATATTTTCAACTGGTCTCCATGATGAAACGCCGCGATAACCGAAACACCTACGAGTGGGGTTCTATAACCATTGTGACTCAGAAACTTGGTACGATTCTGCCTGTACCACTTTTAGTAGCGGTAGGGTGAATTTTATATGGCGGTTTCATTACAGTTATCTTTTGTATTGGGATTATACTTCTATTAAAATTTTTAACTTTTATTTTATTATTATTTGTATTTATTATGTTATCTCATAAATAAACTCTAAAATTGCAAAATGACTTTCTATAACTGAAATTATACCTATGCATAATATTTATTTATCTATAGATATATAGAAATATGATCAAGAGTAAAATTGCAAGTTTCTGTTTTAGAGTTGGTAAGTATTTGACAGTAACCCAGTGGTTGGTGCGGATAACGTCCCATAAGTTCAAGTACATATTTGATATGACGAGTAGGTATATTGTGCTGTTTTTGGTTGCATGAATTCGTCCAAACCAAACATATTAATTGTAGCTGCAGGTATCTATAACTAAGCAAAACATATTCCCTGTCCTCCACCTTGTCCATGTTTGCAAAAACAATTTTTGATTAAGCTTTATACTTTAAAATTCAATAATAAAGCATTTCGTACGTTTCAGTCGAGGTGCAAATATTTTTTACTACCAATCCAAAACAACACGCATTTTTACACACTTTTTATTCAATTTACAAAGTATTTTATCTAAACTAATATAGGTAATAAAGCGGAAAGATTTGATTGTGCATTTGTTTGTTTGCATTGAATAGGCTGAAACTAATGGACCGATTTGAAAAATTCTTTCACCATGAGGATCCAACATTATCCTTGAAGAACATAGGCTATAGAAGATTTTCAAAAAAGTTAGGTCGTATGTAAACTTCGATAACGTAACATAAAGTGCGAAAAAAATACCAAAATAAATCGTTAGGTATATCGCATACGATGCGTAAATTATTGAAAATAGAGCCAAGTGATATACTACAATTTTATAGAAGACATCAATAAAAAGTCCGCAATACTATAAGTCTAACTATTACAGCTATGTCACAATAACTGTTTTTTTATATGTTTAATTTATAAGTTATGATTTTTTTGTTAAATAGCCGTGTGAAACCGGGGCGAATCACTAGTTTGCTTATATAAAAAAAAAGTATATTTACAATCACACAACAAAATGGAAACACAAAGTAGGCAAATGTAATTCAAATGCTAAAGGCAGGCAGCCCTATCGCATGTTTACGTACCGCGCAGCTGTAGGTAGTTATTTCGAGGGCAGGGCCGAGTTAAAATACTGTATAGATAATGTTACCGTGGTTTCGTACCGCTTCATGAAGTCAAAATACTTTTTTGAGCACAATATTGAGATAATACATTTGAATTTTAAATTACAACTTCGTTTTATGGACCCTATAATCTCAGCAAACCACAAACCAATTAAGCTCTTACAGGTTCTTACTTGCAAATTATGTTGATATGCAAGATTCATGAAGACCTTTCTACCAAATTTCATGAAGATCGATTCAGGCAATCGAGATTTATTGACGGGGATATATACACTGCTCAGACCTCCACCGAGACCTCGCTTCGCTTAGTCTATTAAAAAAATATCATTACCTACAAGTGATAATTTTTTTTACCTTAGAGGTTCACAGTAACTGCAGATAAAAATGTTGTTATCTACACTTCTGTTCTGCCGCTTCTAATAGCGCACGAAACTCTACAATTTTAGTGACGCTATCCGTGGTACGGCGTCTAGTGCCGCCGTGCGACTGAATATTTTTGTGAGTTAAAAGTAAACACCCATTTCTATTAGCCCCGCCCGAATTAGAAATTATTTTGACTACGGTCTTGCCCTTAACTAAAATAGTTGAGGATACCCGTAACCCACAGACTAGGCTTTATCACGATAATCAATTAGGTCCAAAAACTTATTTACTAGTTTATACTATACCTACAACAGACTTATCGTTAACTGTTAATTAAATTACATCAACGGAATAGCTGATTATTATAATACACAAATCACCGCACAATTCTCAATAAAAAATATACATATGAAAAAGGTCCTTAATCTGAACTTAATTAATTTATAGAGACTGAGAAACAGATTTGTACACATGGTTCAACTTTTTTTTTACACAGTACATAGTGTATATCGTATATCTATAATTACAAAACTACCAACTTGCTACCTTTGTTATTTCTACTGATGTGACAAGTACAGAATGCATCGATAAGGAACAATAAACGGAATAGATCACAATTAATATATATTTATTTGTTTCTAATTTCATTGCTTTAGAACTAATCATTACAAAAAAACACAAAAATTTAAATACGATAATAAGTTAACCAGTCAAATTAAAAAAAAAAATTAACTAATTTTTCTAGCCTATTGAATTTATTTTTATGGATAGGAACTATCTAATGATTGAAAAGCCGGGCATCAATCAAAATAATTCTTGCCGTCAGTCAAACTTACAATCTTTTTTTTTTTTATTATTATTATTGCTGATAGGTAAGCCTTTGACCACAATCTCACCTGATAGTAAGTGATGATGTGGTCGAAGGTGATAGCAGGCTTAACCTAGAATTACTGGCTCTCAAGGAAAGCTGCCGGAACACACCGTTAGGCGCTTGGCGACAGATTTTCAACTTGGGGGTGGTCGCTAGCCAGGCGGGCATTCGCAAAAATGCCCTACCACCATGCGGTGAAGCTCAAGCCCGCGGCAGGATTCGAACCATGGACCTGCTGCGCGGCAGTCCATAGCCAAAGCCACTGAGCCATTACTGCTTCAAACATTACACTAATGCTTACAATCGATAAGTAAGTATAATATCAAATACAATATTAAAATTCTTAATAATATAAACAGCGAATTATTCAGGAACAATGCGACTACAATTACTGGTGTTGATACTGGTGGTACTTTTCCGCCAGTGGAAAATAAATATGGCAGCAGAAGCAGCGCAGCCGTCAATTTGTTGTTTTCATTGTCTGTAAAATTAAATAAATACCACGGTAACGATTACTTGCACAGAAAAGTATAATTCAGAAGACTTTAATAAAGGATTACGACGGCAATAATTTATATTCAACAATAATTCTCTGGTAAAATAATGGATACTAACAACATTTTTATACAGCTAATAGGCTAGATCTTGACGGCACTGCCCGGGAACCATTTGTAGGGTATTGAGATAAAGGTACTTGGACCCTTGGACGAAGGTGACTCATCCGCCAAAAAACTTAAGATGTTTATCATATATTCAATAATGAAAGAGACTAAGTAATTAAATCTATGTATGTACGTATACACAGATAGACCATGAGCTGGAATAAAACAGGATAATATTTATGACACCATTGATACAACAAGTTAAAAGTTCCAGTATTCAAAAGTTAGGTAAAAAAACAGTACTGTAAGCATGAAAATATACAATAACAATACATTCCTGCGTAAAAGACGCTATTGTATAAGTTTCAGTTCTTTTTTAATATACATATAGGTACCTACACAGGAACTAAGAATAAAATGTTATGTGTACGCAAAGCTAGATTCTTAAATTCTAATTTAGGTATACCTATACACCAAGAAATATGCCTAACTACTGCGAGTATGAATCATACCATTACCTTACAAGTACTTTATAAGAAACTAATGTTAGGTAAACGTATGTAACAATTAGGCAAATTCATAATCATGTCTTCGTAGTAATTGTATCCTTTTTGATGAAAATTTAGCGGAATCATAGAAAGGACCGACTACAAATTTGAAACATTTTATATAACTAACCGCATTCGTCGCTAGCTGGTAGCTAAATCCAACAAGTAGTAAGTAGTAGGTTAGGTATAACTAGAAGTTCCAGTTCAGTTGTATGCATCAAAAAAACTGTTAACTATAAAACCTGATTGGTAATCAATGGCAATCGCCATCTTAATTGAAAATGTGAAAAGCAACGAAACACCTATGCCAAACTTCCAATTGAAATTAAATAGATGAAAATAATTCTCACTTACCAGTAAATCTTTTAATTATGTCATCAGGCATCTCAAAATCTTTTAGTAGTTCTTCCATGGAACATAACACTATCAAACCACAATTCATTAATTTATTCGTCCGTGACTCCGATGGATTTTACTTTATCGAAACGAATGAAATCAGAAATGAAGTGCGTGTACCTGCGCCGCGCTTTCTAGTCTATAGTGTTACCAGATGTTTATGTGAAATTTCCTCCTATTTTTTTTCAATATAACCCCAAATATTAGCATTTTGAAAATAAAACTGAAAGAGTTTTCATTTTTACTATAGAAAGAATACAAAACAAAATATAGTCTTATCATTTTAAACAAACATAGCTTCAACTATCAAGGCCATTATGTAATAAGTACCTATATTAAGTATATATTTTTCTACAACCCGTCTTTGAATGATCGCATATAATTTTCTGTTGCAATCAACTATTCTACCACCGCCGATACAATTTGAAAATAAGTCGTCGGCATAATAGGTCGCTGCGCGCTTAATTTAATAGTGCTATGTTATACAAACTTAAAATTAGGTTTTTAATGTTATTGTAAAATATTTTTATAACCTTATAATGTTTCCTTGGCAAAAACCAATTCGTACGCTGAGACTTCTTAGTTTTTTCTAGTTTGATCATCCATTCCATTGTGGTTTTCAGCTCTCATAATGATTTCAATGTAAAGAAAAACTTACAATTTAGCAACATTATCTTTAAATGTAAGCAATATTTAACAATAAGCAACCCTGGCAACACACCTGAATGGCAGAGGCGAGTAACGACGTGAAGTATAAAATTAGGTATAACTATAAATGGCGGCCTTTGGGACACAGTTGAAGAATGTTCCGTTGTGTTCTGTTATTTTATTATTTATTCTTATGCTCTTGGTAAAGTTTTGAAGACCTACAGTACCAGTATAGATAGTATTAACTGCGTATTAGGATACTTAATAATACTTCAAAAGAACCTAATCAATTGATGCAACGTACGTAACGGTTTGGTTGTAGCTACTATTTATTGGGTCGTATTAGTTGCGATAGTTGTAAGTTTATGTACCTAAATTTATGAGATAACTAACTAAAATATGTACATTTAGCACACGGAGATATATAGCACTTGAAGCGCTCGTAGCCAAGTTTGCTTAGCCATTCTGAATCGATCAGCAAAGTTAAGCAACGTCCGCCGCGGTCATGACTTGGATGGGTGACCGCTGGTGACATTACTACTGAGCGCTTCCGTGCTTCGGAGGGCACGTTAAGCCGTCGGTCCCGGTTGTTGTCTTAGGATAGCAGTCGTTACAGCATGGTGGTAGGGCACTTTGCGAATGCCCGACTGGCTAGCTACCACCCTCAAGTTGAAAATCTGTCGCCAAGCACCTAACGCTGTGTTCCGGCAGCTATCCTTGAGAGCCAGTAACTCTAGGTTAGCCTGAACAACATCCTCGACCACATCATCACTTACCATCAGGTGAGATAATGGTCAAAGCCTAAACTATCAGGCATAAAAAAAAAAAAAAGATGATACTACATTATAATAAATTGTACATATTATGGCTACGTGAGGATATGAACCTTGAGTTGAGACGTAGGTACCTAGCTGATTTTACTTATGACTCGTGCAAGCATTTACATTTCTTTGTGTGTAACGTAAGTATCAGGATACTGCTTACATTATTTACCCAAAAAATGCCTTGCTAAACAGTACTTCCTTTATAGTAAAGCTAATGGCAATCTTCATGAGTGGCCTTCATCTAGCAGGTAATCAATAATAAAAAGCTAAAACAGGCTGAAGATAACAACAGGTATACTTGCTTACTCAATTTCAAATATAACTCACACATATCATAATATACATACGCTTATATGTATTAATAATATACATATTATATTTATATGAATATATATAATTATCATACCACACAGCAATTAAGCAATATCACAGTTTATAATGAAAAGTGGTAGGTATATGGACTGATAGAACTTTTTTATTTGGTCCTATGTCTCACGTCGCGTCGTAATGAGACGGGTAGAGGATTCCATAGACAGGCAGATTGAATAGTGAAAGCAGACTAATTCAATAATTATCGAGACTTAATTATATATGGACCTAGCTAATTTTAGCTCTCGGTAACGTTCTGATTAGGTATAGTTACCTAACAATGCTTCAAAAGAACCTAATCGATTTGATTAGTCGGCGTCGGTGTCTGTGTCAGCGTCGGTGACTGTTTCGGCGTCGGTGTCTGTGCCGGCGTCGGTGTCTGTGTCGGCGTCGGTGTCTGTGTCGGCGTCGGTGTCTGTGCCGGCGTCGGTGTCTGTGTCGGCGTCGGTGTCTGTGTCGGCGTCGGTGTCTGTGTCGGCGTCGGTGTCTGTGCCGGCGTCGGTGTCTGTGTCGGCGTCGGTGTCTGTGTCGGCGTCGGTGTCTGTGTCGGCGTCGATGTCTGTGCCGGCGTCGGTGTCTGTGTCAGCATCGGTGACTGTTTCGGCGTCGGTGTCTGTGCCGGCGTCGGTGTCTGTGTCGGCGTCGGTGTCTGTGCCGGCGTCGGTGTCTGTGTCGGCGTCGGTGTCTGTGCCGGTGTCGGTGTCTGTGCCGGCGTCGGTGTCTGTGCCGGCGTCGGTGTCTGTGTCGGCGTCGGTATCTGTGTCGGCGTCGATGTCTGTGTCGGCGTCGGTGTCTGTGCCGGCGTCGGTGTCTGTGCCGGCGTCGGTGTCTGTGGCGGCGTCGGTGTCTGTGTCGGCGTCGGTGTCTGTGCCGGCGTCGCTGTCTGTGTCGGCGTCGGTGTCTGTGCCGGCGTCGGTATCTGTGTCGGCGTCGGTGTCTGTGCCGGCGTCGGTATCTGTGTCGGCGTCGGTGTCTGTGCCGGCGTCAGTGTCTGTGCCGGCGTCGGTATCTGTGTCGGCGTCGGTGTCTGTGTCGGCATCGGTGTCTGTGCCGGCGTCGGTGTCTGTGTCGGCGTCGGTGTCTGTGTCGGCGTCGGTGTCTGTGTCGGCGTCGGTGTCTGTGTCGGCGTCGGTGTCTGTGTCGGCGTCGGTGTCTGTGCCGGCGTCGGTGTCTGTGTCGGCGTCGGTGTCTGTGTCGGCGTCGGTGTCTGTGCCGGCGTCGGTGTCTTTGTCAGCGTTGGTGTCTGTGTCGGCGTCGGTGTCTGTGTCGGCGTCGGTGCCTGTGCCGGCAATAAGCTAATATGGCTTTAAAATTGTTTAAAGCAACTGAATATGTTCGTTTGATTGTACCTAATTATTATGTTACATAGCATCAACTTAATATTAGGTGTTTTTAAGTCATGTATATTTTCTGAGTGTAAAATTTACCAAATTTGATTAGTTTAACGGTAAAAAAAAAAGGTATGTGTGACCTAAAGTAGGTGAAATACACCTGGTATTTGTTCCTACCTAACGCTGCACGTGGTGCTTACCTATCGCCAGGTAAATATATTACCTTTTGCTTCGTTCAGACAAACTAAGGTAGTTAAAATCAAACAATTTTTTGCATTACCTACAGAACTAGGTTTTGAGTTACCTAATTTTTTTCTCAGTGTATGTGTGTTTGCTTGTACATTTCTTTATCACACCGTATCTTCCAAATGGTTGGATGGATTTCTACAGTTAAAAGTGAAAAGGAAGTGGAGTGGTGAAAAGGAACGACTCAAAACTGAGATCGTAGAAAAAAATTACCTATTTTGGGAACAAAAATGAAAGATTTTTTTTACAATTTTACATGGTATGGCTTTTACCGGAAATAGTTGACTCTCGTAAAACTCGCGGTATGCCCCTGAGAGAAATATTGCCCTTAGCTCATCCTCTTAACCCTATTTACAATTTATCTGAATATGACGAATCGTCAATAGGCATAGAAGATGAAACATAAATTGAACGGAGACGACTTAATTTTAAAGATTGTCAATTAGAATATTTGGATTTCAGTATGCCTTTTTTTTTTTTAATAAGAAATAACTAATTGATAATTATATGTTATACTAGATGGTAAGTGGTGTGCGGGCCGCGAGCGGCCCGCATTTATCTTTGTGCAGTATTAACCTATATCAAAACTCCTAATAATATATTAAAAAAATGACAAAACTCTAAAAGATATACGAAGTCCCATACAAACTCCCGATACAATAAATAACCAAACTGTAGCAACCAAACCAGATTCACCCTACTGACATAAAAAAGCGGTACAGTCAGAAACGTATCAACATTCTTAGTCACTTCGGCAAAGGAACACCAGACGAAGGTGCTTCGGTTATCGCCGGCAGTTACCATGGAGACCAGTCGGACATATGGAAAATACTCCCAAGTCGGAGCTCGGCCTTCGGCCTCGAACTGTTACTCCAAATGTAGTCAAAAATCCTACATAAACTCTTAATGCAGTCAAAAAATAAAATGGATTACTCCAAATGCAGTATGAAGAATAAGAGGAGCACCTAGGACGAATCCAAAATGGCGGAATTCAAGATGGCCAACATGCAAAGCACTCCGAACCCACTGAAGCTCGGCCTTACGGCCACTTCAGCGTGATCGGAGCACTTTGTATGGCGGCCATCTTGAAGTCCGCCATTTTGGCTTTTTTTTGGATATCATTCGTACTCTCCATATTCACTATGAAATTTGTTCAAAGACCCCCCCACCTATCTCTTACAGTTTTCGAGATACGTTTTCATTCATCACATTTTTTTCGTCATCGAAAAAAAATTTCAAATTTGGAATAAGAACCTCCAGAACAACCTAGATATCGATTTTCAGCCAAATCGGAAAAACTTTTTTTACTTGGCAGACGTCATCGAAAAAAAAATTTTCTATTTGGAATAGGAACGTCCAGAACAACCTAGATATCGATTTTCAGCCAAATCGGAAAAACTTTTTTTACTTGGCAGACGTCATCGAAATTGGAATAGGAACGTACTCATACTCCTAATACAGTTGGCAATGTATAGTAAAATACTCCAAATACAGTATGAAGAATGAGAGGAGCATGTCAATACGAAGCTCGGCCTTCTGCCTCGCAAGACACTGACAGGGCTCGGCCTGCGGCCTCGCCAAGCGCTCGCCCTTCGGGCTCGCGCACCATACGCTCGGCCTTCGGCCTCACGTGCCGAAAGTTCGGCCTTCGGCCTCACCAGAAGCTCGCCCTTCGGGCTCGCTATACACTGATGTAGGTCCGTAGGTCCAAATTCAGTCGAAAATCCCACAAAAACTCCAAATACAGTCGAAAATGTAAGGTAAAATACTCCAAATGCAGTATGAAGAATGAGAGGAGCATCAAAGCGTGATGAAAAAATAAATTTCACTGTTATAGGACAAAAAATCCAAATTCAGTCGAAAATACCACTAAAACTCCAAATACAGTCGAAAATGTAAGGTGAAATACTCCAGATACAGTATGAAGAATGAGAGGAGCATGTAAATTCAGAGCTCGGTCTTCGGCCTCGCAAGACACTAATACGGCTCGGCCTGCGGCCTTGCGGGCCGAAGTTCGGCCTTCGGCCTCACCAGAAGTTCGGCCTTCGGCCTCACCAGAAGCTCGCCCTTCGGGCTCGCTATACACTGATGTAGGACCGTAACTCCAAATTCAGTCGAAAATCCCACAAAAACCCCAAATACAGTCGAAAATGTACGGTTTAATACTCCAAATGCAGTATGAAGAATGAGAGGAGCATCGAAGCATAATAAAATAATTACAGAAATCAAGAATTTCACTGTTATAGGACAAAAACTCCAAATTCATTCGAAAATCCCACAAAAACTCCTAATAAGGTTGAATATATGAGCACTTTGTATGGCGGCCATCTTGAAATCCGCCATTTTGGATTTTTGACAGGTGTCATTCTACTGCTCTCCCTATTCCCTATGACATTTGGTCGAGCACCCCCTATCTTTCTCTTACCGTTTTCGAGATATGTCATCCGTCTTTACTTGGCAGGCGTCATTTTTATGATTTTAGATTTTTCCCATACTCACCTAAACCCCCCCTACACTTTTCCCATACATCACTTTCTTCCTACTAGACTCCTTCTGGGAGAACAATTATGTCAGTCAGTCAGTCAGTGAGTCAGTCAGTCAGTCAGTCAGTGAGTGAGTCAGTCAGTGTATGGTAATCGAGCTTAAGAGAAAGATAAAGAAGATAATAAGAAATAATTGAAATTGATAATCATATGTATTTAAGGTGCAATGTAGGTATTAGGTTTTTACGTAATAAAAACTTGAATCCCGGGATCCCGGTATTTAAATTATGAATGAAATCTGAGAAAAATATCCACTCTATTCTATTTTAGATACTTATACTACCTACTTAAATGTTTTTCAACCATTAAAGATGTTTTATCGAGTGTGTAGTAAGACCTCTTTCATCGTCACAGTTTATAACTAGGATTTTTTGACTATTTACACTGTAAACGGTTCTCGCTTTGCACTGCGAGTTAAACGCTAGCGCGTACATTTCCAAACACTCCTTGAATTTTTTTACAAAATTAAGAACTGTCTTCTACACTGGAAAGTGTGCAATAATTTGTTGGTGTCGGTACAATGCTGGTTCAAAAGTACCTATTATCTCAATATTGTGCTCACGGTACCGACTTTGACAAGTTATTTCACACTTTACAGTATTGAAGTCGGTTCCATTTTTTCACCCTTTTTCTACTTATGATATTTACTGTCATTTACCGTTTTACGTAATAAAAACTTGAATCCCGGGATCCCGGTATTTAAAATATGAATGAAATCTGAGAAAAATATCCACTCTATTCTATTTTAGATACTTATACTACCTACTTACATGTTTTTCAACCATTAAGGATGTTTTATCGAGTGTGTAGGAGAAGTAAGACCTCTTTCATCGTCACAGTTTATAACTAGGATTTTTGACCGTTTTCACTGTAAACGGTTCTCGCTTTGCACTGCGAAGCGCGTACATTTCCAAACACTCCTTGAATTTTTTAACAAAAATAAGTACTGTCTTCTACACTGGAAAGTGTGAAATAATTTGTTGGTGTCGGTACAATGCTGGTTCAAAAGTACATATTATCTCAATATTGTGCTCACGGTACCGACTTTGACAAGTTATTTCACACTTTACAGTGTTGAAGTCGGTTCCATTTTTTCACCCATTTTCTACTTATGGTATTTATTGTCATTTACCGTCAACTATGAAATCATCAAGATATTGTAACACTTTACAGTTATTTGACTGTAACTCAAAAACCACTTGACCAATGTTGATGAAATTGTAATGGGAGCACCTTTAAAGTATACCCTACCGAGTAAAAAAGAATCATCACGATTGGAGGATTTAATAAAAGTAATGCATATAGTCTATAGATATAGTCGAAACTGTCATTGGAATAATCAAACTTTTATATTTGAGTAAAAAACACGTTAGTTTTTAGTGTACGAGTGTTGAGATTATTATAGTTATACTATTCATAAAAAATATTTCAGACTTACCTTCCACATAATTCATAATAAAATTTTGAGATGCAAAAAATTCTGGCAAATTTTATAGAAGAAAAAAGCATTACTATAGAGTTATGCTTTTTTCTATATAATTTGGTACTACGTAAGTTCTCAGATAGATACTTGGGTATCCAACAAGTATGTGAAGTGAAATTGAAATAACTTGTCGAAGTCGTTACCACCAGCACATTATTGATGTTATATTTTTGAACAGAAGCGAGGTTTCGACATCAACAAGTTATTGCACTATGTTCAAATTAAAAAAAAATCGTTATAGAAAAAATATGGATCATAAAAAATGGATATCAGTAATGAGTAAGAACCACTCATTTATGTAACGGTTGGAAGAATATTGGTGAAAAAAGATAACCGAGGTCCTGGGGCCCAACTCCCACCTTTTATAAACTATTATGGAAAGCAAACGTCATTGTTTCAAGTTTAAATTATTGATACTAAGGTTGGTACCGTGGCCGTCACGAAACAATAATGTTCATATAGTGCTACCTCTGTCGCACAAATGACTTGATTCAATGCATGCATCCCGCTCTCACGTTGAAGTTCTAATGTAAGTATACTATAGTGATATGTGGTGGTGCGAATTAAAATTGTAAATGTAATGTTAAAATAAGACTGAATTAAGAGATGGGAGTTGGCCCCCTGGAATAAAAGAAGCGCTCCCTCAGTAAATTCTCATATGTTCCTGAGAGAGCAAGCATAATTCGAATTCTAGGGTTGAATTCCGGGTTCTCGGGTGAAGTCGCGAGCAGAAGCTTGTAAGCTTACATAATAAAAAATCACATTTCAAACAGCAGAATTAAAAACTTATAATTCCGCACATATCAGTTTTTACCCGCGCAGCAGCAGAATAGCGGCCCGATTCAACAATCAAACTACGCTACGCGACGCCACAACGGCATTTTTCGACAACTCTCCACAGCGTTTTTACCTATTATTTGGGAACTCGGAGCGCCTTAAAAACTATACCGATTTGCATAAAATTTGGTATGAAAATACGTTTTATCCAACAGCGCAAAAAGAGGTTAATGATTTTGCGTCATAACCGAAATACACACGGGCGGAGCTGCGGCCAGATAGCTAGTACAAAAATAGTGCCAGAGGGCAAAAAAGTCCATCTTATTTTAAGCCACTAAAAATCATGTTAGCAGTCAAAAATAATAAGTTTATGACGACTGCAGTGCTACTTGTGAGGAATTTTTACATGTAAGTATAATTAATGATATTTTGTTAGTCATTATGTGTCGTTTATCTTACTATAATATAAACCAAACAATGTTAATAGGTAGCGTTGTAAAGACTGAGTCGTTTATTAAATCCCACTTCCTTTTTCATATTTTCGGTAAACCATGAAATTTTATAAAGTTTTTCATATAATTAGGTGTTAGGTATATCTGTAAACAAACTTTTCTTTTTAGAAGCATTTGGATTTATTATGCGAAGAATATAGGCCTCGCTAACCACAGATTTCAATTATAATATAAGTTCATAATAAGATCATTATGCGCGCAGAATACTATAATTGTTGTGTCCTTCCGAAGAGACGACAAATGTATTGACGGATTCACATGTGGAACTTGATTGTGGATCTTAGTGAACGTAGCGAAACTGTCCTCATATAGGAACAAAGATCCAAGTCCAATTCAGCGGAGCTGCGTACATTTTAGTTATTATTTTTAGTAATTCGGATAATTACTAAAGCAATTACTAAAGCTGAACTGGATAGGGCTTCAAAACAGTCCGAAACTGGTTGGAATCTTTCCAGTAAATATAATGAGGATCCAAGTTGTTTCTTTATAACTTTGTAGAAAGTTTGTAGTATTTTGTCTATGAAATTAACGTTTTTTTTAAGTTATTGTGACGGAAAAAACCTCGAGGCCCACCTGATGTTAAGCTGACTAACCTCTGCCTATAACAGATGCATTTCGTCACAAGTCACGAATTGCACTGCACCCGACACCTTAAGACATAGTTGTTAAGTCTCATGTGCCTGTATTTTCACTGGCCCTCAAGGACGGCTGCCGGAACACACCGTTAGGTGCTTGGCGACAGATTTTCTACTTGAAGGTGGTCGCTATCCAGGTGGGCATTCACACAATGCCCGTCCACCATACGGTGAAGCTCAAGCCCCCAGCTGGATTCGAACCTGCTGCGTGGCAGTCCATAGCCAATGCTACTGAGCCAGCACTGCTTCACAGATGTGGTTAGATTTGCAAAGGCAAATTAAAAGGTTTTGCATCCTGTACCACAAATTTCGTAATTATTAAGACTTATGCTTCGAAGATTCCACCACTGCTAAGCCGCCATCTGCCACTTATGTACTTATTTTAACAACACATTTAAGAAAGTATGATTCGAAGCAGTGATGGCACAATGGCATTGGCAATGGACTGCCGTGCAGCACCTCCATGGTTCGGATCCCACCGCGGGCTTGAGCTTCACCGCATAGTTGAAGGGCATTATGTGAATGGCCCACCTGGCTAGGGACCACCCTCAAGTAGAAAATCTGTCACCAATCACCTATCGGTGTATTCCGGCAGATGTCTTTGAGAGCCAGTAATTCTAGGTTAATACCTTCGACCACATCATCACTTACCATCAGGTGAGATTGTGGTCATACCTATCAGCAATAAAAAATAAATAAGAAAATTCGGCCAAGTGTACCGTTCCCAAAGGGTAAAAACGGGACCCTATTACTGAAACTTCGCTGTCCGTCCGTCCGTCTGTCCGTCTGTCTGTCCTTTTGTTTTAACTTGCGCGAGTCCGACTCGCACTTGGCCAACTTTTTGTATTTGTTGTTATAGCGGCAACAGAAATACATCATCTGTGAAAATTACAACTGTCTGGCTATCACAATGCTTGAGATACAGCCTGGTGACAGACGGACGGACGGACTGACGGATAACGAATGCTCAGTAATAGGGTCCAGTTTCAGCCTTTGTGTACGGAACCCTAAAAACGACATTTAAAATATATGAACTTGAGTCGTAGGCAGCAAAATTGAACAAATTGAAGTATAATAATATATATATAATCAACGACAATCACCCAACCAAATCATGACTCACATTCACACAACTGTTACAGCTTATATAGCAGTATGTATTACCACCTAAAGTGGCCAGTTAAATTTTTTGTCATTGTCAAAACAGGTCGAGTACACTCATGATATCGAACGGATACAGATAGGTCGAAATTGCTTGTGTTCAATAAACGAAGGAACTAAAAATAGAAGTGCATACGTATATGCTAATATTAAACATAATGACCACGCTAATGCAAGAGCAATCTTATGTACTTAGTCTTGTTTGTTTTGATTTGTGCGTGTAGTATACTACGGGTAAAAAAGATATCAGTTGGTGCGATGTAATAGAACTAAGTGCTTGGTTATAAGAGTAGTGTAAATAATATTATCTCAGTGATTTTTGTGTTAAATGGCAGGGGAATGGATAACGCCGTTCAAAAAACAGGTAGGTACGTACTCGTATATAACGTGAATCATGAGTACCTACTGTGTTGTATTTAAATTTAAAATGGTGATACTGAAGGTTTCTCTGCTATAATTGGTTTGAGTGAACGGTATTTAAACGTGTTCATGCGTATAACATTGAGAGTAAGCATGGTTACTTTAAAATGTATATCAAAGTATAAGTAACTCATGTTGTACCTATATTACGTTTTAAATATTTCTTTAACACAATACCGACCAATATTATGTTTATTTAAGCATTTAGCTTATCTATGCCAATGTAAGTCAAGGACGTGTCATGGACTTAGTAACAATATTTTTATATTTAATTTGAGTCTAGCTACTAAATAAATGAACGTTTTAAAGATCAAAATTGAATATAACACATAATTATAATATCATATAATATTTAAAAAATGTTGTCAGAAAACATTAAATTAATATTTTCGTAAAGCGCTTAAAATATAAATAATATATCGTGGCGTCAGCTCAGCACGAAAATGAAGCGGAATTGTCACTAGATCTATTTTTAAAACTTTTACTAATATATTGATTTAATGTTTTCTTAAAATATTTTTCATGTATACCTTTTTAATTATTACCTCTTGGAATAAGCAGTGGACGATAGCGTCCAATTCTATTAAGTATTATAATTATTATAAAAATATTAATTTCCGCAAAGTATCGCCTGAATCTACTCATTATCAGTACTAATATTATAAATGCGAAAGTAACTCTGTCTGTTTGTCTGTCTGTTACGCTTTCACGCCAAAACTACTGGACCGATTTGAAAGAAATTTGGTATGGAAGTAGTTAGAGACCCGGGAAAAAACATGGGATAGTTTTTATCCAACTGCGCAAAAAAATGTTAATGTTTTTGTGCGATAACCGACAAACGCGCGGGCGGAGCCGCGCCCGGAAAGCTAGTGTTGAATAAAATACATTCATTGTTGGGTGAAGTGGTGTGAGTATTAAGTGCCTTATAGCAGGTTTGATCTACAGGTTACCCAAAAAGTTATTGGATAAACACCAATAGCTTTACACTCATCTTCAGCACTCAAAGAACAAGGCAGAAACCTCTGTCTGTCGCCTTTTTCTGTCGACCAGTATGTCATGTAACAGATATCTAGGTCGAATATACCATTAGTTAGAAACCCGGAAATAAGATTATGTTAATTGAAAACCGGATAATGAATACTCCATAATACAAGGGGATGCCCAAACTGTACTTACCTAATATTTTTGTGATCAATTAAGCTACATTTAGATGTCACTGTAAAGTACAAATATTTCGAAATTTTGTATTTTTGTACTGTTTACACCAATTTATTCACTGTGATTGAATTTTTTAGGTTTTTTTTTAATTGCTTATAGGAAAGCCTTTGACCACAATCTCACGTGATGGTAAGTGATGATGTGGTCGAAGGTCTTAACAGGCTTAACCTAGAATGACTGGCTCTCAAGGACAGCTGCCGGAACACACCGTTAGGTGCTTGGCGACAGATTTTCAACTTGAGGGTGGTCGCTAGCCAGGCGGGCATTCGCAAAAATGCCCTTCCACCATGCGTGAAGCTCAAGCCCGCGGCGGGATTCGCACCATGGACCTGCTGCGCGGCAGTCCATAGCCAAAGCCACTGATCTATCACTGCTAGACCGTTACAAAATATGACAAAGCAATAAAATTGTAAAATTTGACGGCAATTTTATTGATTCTATAGTTTATACGCTGGCCCACACTGCGTGGTCTTCTGAGACCTTGCATCTATTCCACTTTGGATGACCATGTAAACTCACCGACCTAGCGGCTGTGTGATATTTCTACCCAGGACTTCACTAAATCTGTTATATTCAAAATAAGTTAGCTGTGAGATATCAACATTGTTTGAGCTTGGTACATTTAAAAAAGGGTTTATTTAAATTGAGTAACGTATTATCTCGATGTTTATTTATACCTCGAAGTTTATTATTTATATTATTTATATTATTATATTTAATGTAAGTTCTGAATTTTTTAGACATCAAGTTATTTACAAGATATTTCTACAATAGGTTTAGGAGTTTAGGAAGGCACTTTATTTTTTTATTAATGTTAAGCTTAACGGTAGTTTATTTTTTCTGAAATAATGCTCGTTTAACTGTAGATTTCAGTTCTTCATAATAATTTATTTTGCTCTCAGATTTGGTAATCCGCACAGGCTTCGGCGCGTATACTATTATTAGGTACTTTGATTTTATCGATTATCCAGGGGCAAGAGCAATCTATAACCGTGACTAACTTTAGAGGGGTATGCAAACCGAGTAAGGCGTACGATATACTGATACAAATAGTTAATTAGCAAAAAAAATATACAAGTTTCTCCCCGCGGTTTCAACAACGTGGTTATGGATGATAATGATGATAAAAAGTATCCCGTGCTAATCCAGCGCTTCATTTACCTCCATACCGAATTTCGCCAAAATTAGTCCAGCCATTTTAGCGTGAAGAAGTAGCAAACATACAAACACTCACTAACCCTCGCATTTATAATATTAGTGTGGTTTCGTTACCGTCTATTAATTCTAGCACTTTGTGCCTTGCTAAAGGTTGTAAGACATTGTTGAAGCTAACTAAAGTAGGTACCTAATATTTTATGGGTCTACGAGTATATGTCACAAATGTTTCTAAATATGATTAGAAGCACTATCGCGTGCTTAGCGAAAATCATATCAAACAAATTATTGGAGCACAAAATTTTATGCCCAAGGCGGGAATCGAACCCGCGTCCTCCGATATCGCGTCGGATGCTTAACACCATCTCAGCCACCGGGACATTGGCATTTCTGCCGAAACTTTGTTTGAAGTTCCAATAATTTGTTTGATATGTCACAAATGGTTTAGATTTGACTCGTCCAACATTAACATCGCAAGCTACGAGACAATGACCTTATAAAAATCCTACATGATCTAAAGTGATTTCTTTGTTGTTATCAGTAAAATGTCTAGCTGTTATCAGTAAGATGTGTTGCATCGTTCATAACCCTCGAAAAATTTGCGAAGTGACATAAATGTAAACAGATTTTTTACTCTATAGTCATATTTAATCAAAAATATTGTCTTAAAACCGCCTTATAAAATTACACTGACACAATTTGGAATAGAAGTAATTGAATCTGATAAGTGAACAGCATAAAAAATAAATTGATATCCACCCATTGTGATTGGTATGCGGTACCAATACCAAGCACCTAACAGTGTGTTTCGGCAGCTGTGCTTGAGAGCCAGTAATTCTAGGTTAGCCTGAACAACATCTTAGACCACATCATCACTTACCATCAGGTGAGATAGTGATCAAGGCATTAAAAAAGCTTCCATCAGTTTAGGATCATTGTAAGCCACATTTGCTCAATGGACTTGTTGTGGACTGGATGAGGCCAAGTAAATATATTGATATCCACCAAAAGTAAACCAAGTTAGTAAACAAATATAATCTACCCACTCTAGAATGATCTAGATATCGCGTAATGAAACACTAACCCGCGCACCCAGCGATCGCAAAGACTTGTACATACAACTTTGAGGGTAAAACTACACTGACAATTCTTTCGAAGATAACAAAGGCGATTAAATAGTTTTGCGGTCTTAAAATTCAACGTACGCACACTTACTTTATGCTGTCTGTGACGTCACATAATGAATGGCTAGGTCATCGTAGCGTAGGGTCGTCGCCGACAAATCCTTGAATGCACGCACACACATGCACGGATTGTACGGCGAAGGCGCGACATGGCGCGCAGCGCTCGCGTGAACCGGCCGCTACTACAATTCAACGAAGTTTCGTTTTTCGTGTTACGGGTAACACTTTAGACAACGTAAATAGAATTTGTGGTACGAAGTTCGTTGTTTCATATAGTCTATGGTCGGATCGCATCGTTCATCACAAATCGTGCCCTCTAGGGAATCTCCCAAACTACTCTGAGAACCATATTATGCCTCAATCAATTTTAAGTCTTAATTGCGGGCCGTTAAAGAACATATTCACATGGTAAGAGTGAGAGTCCTATGTAGTTATGGATCAGCGGTGTCGCTGCTGCTCACAAGGTAAAAATACTCGTATTTAAAATTTACGTACATTTCTTTGTTCTCCATAGGTATTTATATCCTCATTAGTATTTGTTTTCTGCATATTTGCAACTCGACTGACTATGAATTAATTATCATTTCATATTTTGAAAATGTACAAACCATACGAATCCGATTTAAAAAATATCTAATTCAGAATCTACACAGGCAAATGCTTGCTAGTCTATGCTACGCTACGAACGAAGTTAAACTAAAGTGAACCAATACGTGTTTTGCGGATACCTTTCTTTCGGACCCGAAGTTCGAAACTTCGAGGAATTAGAGGAGGGGTACGCGAGCAACATGACGAACCGCAAACCTTCACATTAACATGCAGATTCGTCCGCAATTTGTGACCAGTGACAAATCCGGCGAATTGGTGCGCCTATGCATTGCGAGCTTAAAGCGTGACGATGATAATGAATTTGATTTAGGCATTGAAACTTTAGCGCCGGTACATCTTTCTTGCAAACGTGAGGACTGGCGCATGGTGGCGGCGCAGCGTAGCTTCAGCAGAGCAACTCAAGCAGTGCAGTCCTGGAATTAGTTACATATTTTTGAGCCGTTTGGTGTGCCTACACACATAGGGAGCTCATCTTATTTTCAATAACTTATCAGAGCGCATTGACCTATATATACTAGACAAGCCATCTCATACTTGGGCACTCGTAGAGCACTCGTAGAGATTACACGCGCTTTACGTTCGAAAATTGTGTATTCAAAATACACAATTGATAATACACAATATTCGAACGTAAAGCGCGTGTAATTTTTACGAGTTCCCAGCTACGTGTGGAGAGTATGTCGGCCAGCATATTTGCACCGGTCGACTATCCTTGTTTGAGATGTCGCGTCTAGTATATAAGGTGACTATTAATTCATCAACAATACTGCAGGGGATGGTGTAGAATCGATAACTGAATGTGATCCACTCATAATTAATTTTCACATAAACAAAATTAATACTAACTATTGCCTAAGCTCTGGCGCGTTGACTTTGAGAATGATAGCGACGACAACACTCGCGGCCGCCGTGGACTAGACTCACACATACACACACATTCTAATTATTCTAACGCATTGCGAGGGCAATGAACTCGGTAGGTATAATTCAGCTGTTTCTTGTTTGACGGACGCAGAAGCGGTAGCAATGGCGAGGCGGTGCGGGCCAAGTAGGTATTAGATGGTAAGTAATAAGATGATTGATCAAAGGGGCAAGGAAATTTTCAACTGGCTCTCAATATCCGCTACCAGGGTTCACTTATATCAGATACATAGTTAGGTACATCTCAAAATAGTGTTCACGACAAAGATGAAAATTCTTAAATTAAACTTACCCATGAAATCAAATAAATCAAGATGTAACGTTTCTTCATCAAAACACTTCACAGGAGGCTCTGACATTTATCATTTGATAATTTTCATCGACAATCGATTTTATTAAACTAATGTTAAGTTTGAGGTAGAATGAAAACATAAAATTACATCCACTTGGCGTGTTTAAAAGTCAATCAATCCTATTTACAACAATCACTTAGTACCTACACAATTATTTACATGGCTATTTACACATGCATCTGGACATATCCACCGTTCCTCTCGGCGCACACAGTTATTCTTCAAAGGATATGCCCTTGCAGTCTTTCACAACTTAACTGCCGAAAGGCGGCAACAATTCTGTAAGTCTTTTAATTCACCCACGGTAGGTACTAAGATTATAACCGATCTGTCCGTACACAAGTTCTTTAACACGGCCCCAGACAAATAAATCCAGTCTGAGAGCTCATAACATATCACCATCTCCATGTAGGTAGGTACTCTTGATTTGAATAGCCGTACCGCGCCGGCGGCATTTTTAAAAGTACGCCCGGCAGCGTTCACTTACAGTTTTCACGACGCGTGCTACGAACCAACTAAAGACATTTTTATTTGAATAATTTGTAAAAATATAAAATAGTTCGTTGTGGGGCGCGGAGGAGTGAGGGCGGCGGGCATCGGAGTTACACTATATAAATTTTTTTTTGGCTACCGCCTGTGCGGTCGTCCAGCTCCACCGGGATTTGGGCGAGGGCCTGGCCCTACAATAGCCCGGGGTATATAAATTTACTAGATAGGTACCTAGATATATTGATTTGAAGCGCTCGTAGCGTTGCTTGGCCGTTCTTAACCGATCAGCTAAGTTATACAACGATCTTCGATCATATCATCACTTACCATCAGTTGAGATAGTGTTCAAAGGCTACACTGTCTGCTATATATATTTAATTTAATTTCTAACCAAATAATAGTTTTTGGATCAATATTCTCCACAAGATACTCGTATCAAAATCTGTCTCATTCGACTTTTTTTTTATGCCTGGTAGGTTAGCCCTTGACCACTATCTCACCTGATGGTAAGTGATGATGTGGTCGAAGATATTGTTCAGGTTTACCTAGAATTACTGGCTCTCAAGGACAGCTGCCGGAACACACCGTTAGGTGCTTAACGACATATTTTCTACTTGAAGGTGGTAGCTAGCCAGGCGGGCATTCGCAAAATGCCCTACCACCATGCTATAACGACTGCCATCCTAAGACAACAACCGAGACGCTCCGAAGCACGGAAGCGCTCAGTAGTAATGTCACCAGCGGTCACCCATCCAACTCATGACCACGGCGAACGTTGCTTAACATTGCTGATCGGTTCAGAATGGCTATAAGCAAACTTCGCTTTGGGCGCTTCAGAACCGGTACTTACGACATAAGTAGGTGAAATTTGGGGCATCTGGATCAGAGGAGATCCAGATACCCACAAATTTCACTTTTCATGTATTCATGTTTTATTCATATCCTTATTTTTTAAAATAACAAACTTACATTTAAGTTTCACAGAACGTTTCTATTCATATAATATATTCTATTCCCATATAACGACTTAATACAATAATATTAAATTGAAATTAATAAATATACCGTTTTTTTCCTGATCAACAATATCTTAGCTATTCATAATTAACATTTTATATTTTATCAATAATATATTTTATTTTTGCGCTGCCTATGATTACATGGTTAGCATGATAAAACTTGTATGGTTTTAATATATTCAATCGCAACAGAGAAAATAAAAACATTGTTTTTTATTTCAAATAATTTTATTTACATATGTTCACGTATTTCAAAGCCCGTATGATGTTATATATCTGAGAATAAATTAAAAAATCCTTCCATTTGATTGTATGTGCTTCAAGTATAATTTGGATGGTATTTTGATATGACAATGGTCGCACTCAATAACAATATCAACAGCATCAATACTTCGTGGATGATGGTCAGAGTTTCTTAAAACTGTGGACAAAATGAAAACATTAACACATTATTTACCTCAAGTTAAAGATCATAAAAATGAATAGAGTATCTCGATTATTCGGTTTTTTTTCTTAACTTAAGTATGTATGATTTAGTTTGTTGACGTAAAAGAACCTGAAAAGTACAAATAAATAGTGCTAAAAGAAAATAGCGTGCCTTTATTTTTGAAAAATTACAATACTACATACAATGAATTATCCATTGATTTTAGTATTTCTCTGATTTTAGCGTAGATATTATCTGAATATACAGCCCCAACAACATGCTGCGCGCATATTTCTGCATTACACCTGCATATCGACTCTTCCATGCTTTGGAACTGGGTGGCGTCGTATATTTCAATGCGAATTAGTTTCGATCCGAGTGCTGTGGTTTTCATGGATAAAGAAAGTTTCTTCTTTACTTCAATTTGAGGACTCGGAGCATTGAACTGATTTATCTGTTCATTGTTCTCTAATAATCTACCACATTCGTCGACGGTCAAGGCTGGTGGTGAGAGAATCCAGTTTGAATACTGAAAACAACAACACAGAAATTATTAATGTTATTATAAGCATTCAATATGTTTTTTTTTCACTATCATTGAATTTTTGTAATAAATTTTATGATTTTTAATACTTAGGTACTGACATATTCTCAGCTGTAACAACCACCTACTGATGATTTAAAACTTATATTTCCCCCTTTTTATACCAAAAAATCTGCATATGTTAATAGAGTTCAATATAGCGATATTTTTTGTATTCCTATAAGGCGTGGCATGCGTTGCTGTGATCAGACACCGTTGAGCCATGTGTTGATGCCAATAAGTGCATAGTAGTGTTAGACATCAGGAATGGTACATAACATATAAATTGCGGTCCGCTACACGTATTTTGCCTTCATTAAATGTACATATTCTTTAACTGTTTTTTTTAATTTTATTGATGATAAATAAGACAACTTTCTATGTTGGATAATGCACGTTATTTACCAAACACCGATAATCGCGACATATTTGATATGAATAGTATACTACAAATTATTTATTATTGCTTCATGTTTGACCAATCCGTAATGAAAATTAAATAAACTATGGTAGTGCCTGCATATTTCTACACATATGTTATAATGAAGCGGTAGATTTGTTTGTTTGTTTAAATTGAATTGGCTCCAAAGTGCAGGATTGATTAGGAAAAATCTTTTACCATTAGAATCCTATATTACCCCTGATGAACAAAGATGACATTTTCTACCTATGCAAAGCCGGGGCCGGTCGTTATTCATTCATATAATGACTCATGAACTATGAAAAAAAATCTTTGCGACCTACGATACAAAAAGGTTTGTCATTGAAGACAAATCCATGTATAAAAAAATAAAACAGTAATAGGTATTGTGTTTGTCTATCTATTTAATTTTATGTTGTATGTTCCTTCGCAAGAAAACCAGGATCTTAGGTGATGCAGTCTTAATTACAAATCAAAAATAACTCAACTGCACGTTTTTATATTTGTCTTAGTATGTCTATGTTATCTTAGTGTTTCTAATAGATACATTTCCAATATTGATTAACAGACATATCACGTAAGCAAACCAAAATAATAAGCTTAGTGAATATAAGCTAAAATTGTCTATTGGACTTTGATCGGTCTCAAATGCTTACAATGCAATATCGGAGCACGTTGTGCTTTTCTAAATATGGAAAAATGACCACGTGAAGTGCGTGTATTTAAACGTCGGAACAAGGCTCAATCTGCAACAGTCTTAAGCCTGCAGAAGTTCTGGTCTCATCTCATCCTCAACTTGAAGCAAGAATATTAAGGAAAAAAAATGTAAGTACAATAAATTACCTCGTTATCTAATCCAAGTATTTATTCAGTTTAATCACGGTGTGAATGAATAGATGATTACTCAAGTTATCATCTATTTTTCGAATGCCTGCCTGGCTAGCTACCACCCTCAAGTAGAAAATCTGTAGCCAAGCACCTAACGGTGTGTTCCGGCAGCTATCCTTGAGAGCCAGTAATTCTAGGCTAGCTTGAACAACATCTTCGACCACATCATCACTCAGGTGAGAAAATGGTTGAAGGCTAGCTTATCTTGAATACTTGCCTTTACTTGAGTAATCGTCTATTCATTCAATTATACTGATTCCTGTATCTTAAAGGTTATTTTTTATAGGCGATGCCTTTGACCAATATCTAATTATGTTGCTATGGTGTGTCTGTCCTGAACTGTGCTGCACATATCAAGCTTCTAAATGTCTGTCTATTTCGTAAGGTATAGTTGTTTACTTACTCTTTGGAAATTTTCAGGTCAAAAAATCAAGTTCGTGAGTACTCTGATGACGAAATAGCATTGGATCAGCCATCAAGCTCGCACCGTAACATCGCCCGCAATGCAGAAGTTACATCAAGTACGAAGAAGGCGCGGTTGCCGGTGGACAGCCCAGCCCGCGCGGCCACCGTTGTTTCTGTAGCGACGCACTCTTCAACAACATCGAGGAAGCGTAAACAGCCTATCACCCCCGCTGAACGCAAGAAGTATTCAAACTACGAGCTCTTTGGCACAGATAGTGAAGACGATGAGGAAGAAAACATTCATGGTATGCAGTCTCAATTCAAATGTAACATGTATTCGTACTTTATAGTCCAATATCCGAGAGCTTTTAGTCATCAAATGAATCGCACAAACTCGGGGGAAACATTATATAAAAATAAAAAATATAATGCAGTTGAACAGAATCATACGGACAAATTACAAATAGAAATACTGATAAAAAATAGAACGAATCCTGATACGTCAGCTTGGTATTATTTAATGAAATTTATGGATATAATGAGAAGACAGAGAAAAGGAGGATTTATGTTTAATTTATATACAGATTCACTTATAAACACATTTTATTTTCAAGATCAAACACTGGACCGAGATAGAAGCACTCCGCGTGACACCGTCGTTGAAACAAAGAAGCCCAAGAAAAAGAACTGCGCTGCTCGTGAAAAAAGCGCACAAGTTCCTGACCCCACCCATGACGTTATGAGGAAGGCTTCTGCCAAGGATGTCTTCGGTACCGACAGCGATGATGATGATGATAATGCCTTCACAAATCCCGGTAAAAAAACTCCCACGATAATGTCACACTTTACTAAAAGAATTCCTCGTGGCTTATCTAGACATACTGATAACAACAAAATTGGATCTCACTACATTGAGCTTAAAGTTTACAACTGCGATGAAATTAAGAACATCCAGCCAATGAATAGGTGGCGACACGCAATTATCACCATAAAAAACAGGACTAATGATAACACTGAAGCCTGGTCACATCTGACTCAATTCATTAAAGCTACCCGTAGGGAGTTTAAAGACTGTCGCCCAGATATTATAAGTGGATATTCATAAAATATCAGACTGTATATTTGTCCATAAGTGTGTATTCGTACTCTGTAGCTTTTTTTTTTACCGGCGGTATGCCTTTATTAAACAAAATACTATGAACTATATACAACACTACAGCTACTACAATAAAAGCATTTAGACACCTATAAGTCATAGCAGACTCATAGGCAGTCCAAATGCTCCAGCCCACTCCCAGTTGGCAGCGTGCCCAGCATGCTGGCAGCATTGCCCCGTTGAATTGCAATGCTTATTCGTTGAGCCAAATATGTGCCAGCATTTTGATCACGCGTCGCATCGACCAAGCGCTCAGATAGGTTTTGGAAAATACGATGAGCTCCCGGTCCCCACGGACCCAACGTCTCTACACCAAACGGCTCAAATATGTAACCCATACCGAGGTTAGCATATTTGCGCCGCTTGAGTTGCTCCGCCGAAGTAGCCGCAGCGCCAGCCCTCACGTTGGTTTCAGAAAGATGTGACGGCGCTAAAGTGTCCACGCACGTAGCGTCCCACACTAAGGGCCGTCCTAACTTCCACGGAACCAGAGTCATGCCGTCAGGTCTTTTACCATCGTCACGCATCAGACCATTCGGTTCGAGAATAGCTGGAACATTGGCGCTGGTAAAAGCCCGGCGAATGATATCGTTAAGGCTGGCGTGGCGGGAAATTCGACCAGCACTTCGAGAGCAGGAGAGGCCATGGTGACCGAGTTGATCAACTGCAGTACCACACTGGCAGTGATGTGCAACACAACACCTTGCACCCAAGCGTAAGCTAATAGCTAGACGAAAAGCGGATGGATCTATAAGGCTACCAGTTTTGTAAGAAGGAATGGCCTGTAACCAAAGACTGGATTCCCACACAGAAACAGCGAGAATACGAGCACGATCTGCGATGCTAGAACACGTATTTAAAAGATCTTTCCGTGTTAGCTCGCATAGGGGCCGATCCCACTGCTTCTGAGATGACAACATTTTTGGGAATTCAGTATTTGGACAAGCCAGTCTCCATGTGTTTTTGGCCTCAGCCAGATATGCTACATCGAAAGAGCCTAAAGATCGTGCAAGAATTTTTTCTACTAATTTGTGTGTACTGTGTACAGAAGACAAAAAAGCTGGTAATGCCACACTAGAAATTTTGCGTATCCCTATGCCCCCCAACCTCACAGGGAGGGAAGCTTGCACCCAAGCCCTATCATCCATCTCAACATTCAAAACCGACACTAACGTATCTTTTACTAAGTTGTCTAAGCTTAACAAAAGCTCACTGTGTTGCCACAGCTGACAACATCTTAAATAGTATGTAAATTTAGGAACAAAAAGGCAAAATCTTATAATTGTAAAAGCCATATGGGCGTTAATTTTGGATAATCTGCTAGAAGCATTTCTAAACTTTTGAATTTGTTCTTCGACAAATGGTGATAAAGATTCGTTAAGAATCGGTGAACCCAAAAGACGAAGCGAACTTTTTTCTACTAATTTTATATTAGGCGCAAGTAAGTTGAATTTTTCAATAATCGAAACTTTATCCGGACAAGTATCACAAACAAAAAGTTCACATTTAGAAAAATTTAGTTCAAGGCCAATAACACGAAAATCGTCTATAAGTACTCGCAAGTCATCCAAAACCGTGTTCGCATCGCCTCCTAAGGTTCCGTCATCCAAATACCAAACGTTAAGTTTTGATTGAAGACGTTGAATTATTATATATATTATTCTCTGTAGCTATATATTATAATTGTATATCCACCATAATAGTATAACCATAGCGTACATATATTATGATTACATTAGTATTTAGAAGAAATATATTTTTAACATATAAATAAGAAAAAAATATATTTGTACTCAATGCATTATGTTTTATTTTATTTATTCCGCAGTTCTATCAGATCCAGGCCCGAAACACATCCAAGGAGCGAACGAACTGATAAAATGTGAAAAATGTCGAGTTGAAATATTACGAAATGAATACCGATATCATTTGAGAACAAATGTTCATAGATCGAACTGTTTATTAAAGTCCGAATTTGAAAATATTGACATAGTTGCTACTGCATTTCAAAATCGAATTATTACTTATCGTTTGAGACCTTCTCAAGAAGTCGAGTTTTTATCTTCAGAAACTTTATTAAGCTCCAATCAGAAATATCTGGTACAGCTAATAGAAATGTTGTTAAAGAAACATGCCTGTATAAAAATGAATTTTGAATTATTTGCTTATTTTAATTTACCAAAGTCGAATGCTCAGCAATTGAAATCGTTTAATACAAAGTTTGAAATTATATATCAGTGCACAGACTTGATTGAAGTTTTTTCTAAACTACAAGATGTTTTTAAAACAAAGTTATCAGAATTTGAACACTGTGAGTCAGGTTGGACTTTGTCATCTATTGGTTATTTAGAAATGAATGTAAATAAATACAGTCCTATGAGAGGTGGTACGTACTTAGATCTACCACAGCTTATTAGGAACTCAAAGAGTGTTATAAACATCCGAAATACTGATGACAGCTGTTGTTTTGCCTGGTGTGTTGTTGCGGCATTGTTTCCCGCTAAGAATAATGTGTGTAGAGTAAAGTCGTACCCACATTTTTCTTCAGTGCTTAATGTAAGTGGAATGTCGTTTCCGCCAACACACTCAGATATACGGCGATTTGAAGTGAATAATCCGGATATAAGTATTAATATTTATGGACTAGATAACAAATGCCACGTAACTGGGCCATTGTATTTGACGAAGATTCGTAAAATAGATCACATTAATCTACTCTACATCGAACGTGGTAACAAAGGTCATTACTGTTTAATAAAAGATCTTGTTCGATTAGTGCGACGTCAAATATCACACCATAAAGGCACAATTTATCTATGCGAATCATGTTTACAGTTTTTCAATAATGAAGCAAAATATAAGTCACACAATTGTAACGGAGTTTCTTGTATCTTGCCTGAGAAAAATTCTGTGTTGAAATTTAAGAATTACGAAAGGCAACATAAGATAAACTTCGTGATTTACGCTGATTTCGAATGTTTGTTGTTAAATCTTAAAGAACAAAAGTCTGGTAACACTGAAAGTATGAAGTTGCATGAGCCGTCTTGTTTTGGTTATTATATCTGCTGTTCGCATAATCAAAATTTAAACAAATATGTTACGTACAGAGGAGTTGATTGCGTTAAAGTCTTTATCGAAAGTTTACTTAAAGATGCCGAAGCGATTCATAGGATACTTCTTGATAAAAAACCTATGAAACCTTTAACACCTGAACAAGAAACACAATATCACAATGCTACTGTTTGTCACATTTGCAAAGAAGTTTTACTTGGTGATTCCGTGCGAGATCACGATCACGTGACATCTGAATTTTTGGGTCCGGCCCACCAATTTTGCAATTTGATGCGTAGAGTATGTCCATTCATTCCAGTTATATTTCACAACTTATCTGGTTATGATTCACATTTGTTTATTAAAGAATTGATGAAACATGATGGTGCTGTTAAAGTAATACCTAAAACAAAAGAAAAGTATTTATCTATTTCAAAAGTTATTGAATCAGGCAAATCAGGTGATCGTTTCGAAATTAAATTTATCGATTCATTTCAATTCTTAAGTTCAAGCCTAGATATATTAAGTAAAAGTTTGTCTAAAAGTGATTTTGTTAACATGTCAAAGGAATTTGGTAACGAGAAACAATTCGATTTAATCCGAAGAAAAGGCATTTTTCCGTATGATTTTTTGGATGGTTGGTCCAAATTTGATGAAAAACAGCTCCCTTCTAAATCTGATTTTTACAATTCATTAAATGAAGAGAATATCTGTGATAGAGATTATAATCATGCGCATGAAGTTTGGAAAACTTTTAATTTAAAAAATCTTGGAGAGTATACTGATTTATACTTAAAAAGTGATGTTTTACTCTTATGCGATGTATTCGAGAAATTCAGATATACAAGTATGTTACATTATAAGTTAGACCCTGCGTATTACATAACATCTCCGAGTCTTAGTTGGGATGCTATGCTTTTTTATACTAATGTTAAATTGGAATTGGTTAATGACATAGAAATGTATCAAATGTTAGAGAAGGGCATACGCGGTGGTCTAGCACAGTGTTCACTTCGCCATGCCGTTGCTTCCAATAAATACATGTCGAGCTTTGATGAATCTAAAGAATCCTCTTATGTGGTTTACTTAGACTGTAACAATCTCTATGGTTATGCGATGACGAAAAAGTACCCCATTGCTGAATTTAGATTTTTATCACCGCCAGAAATTAAACATTTTGATGTAATGAAAGTATCTGATGATAAAGATTATGGTTATATTTTAGAAGTTGATATGTCATACCCAGATCATTTGCATGAATTACATAAAGACCTTCCTTTTGCTGCAGAAATTTATTCCAGAAGTAAAACTGAAAAGTTAATTGCCAGCTTCTATGATAAAGTCAAATACGTCATCCACTATGTGCATTTAAAAGAATGTTTAAAACATGGCCTTATATTATTAAAAATACATCGAATTCTAAGTTTTCGACAAGACAATTTTTTAAAACCGTACATTGATCTTAATACATTATTGCGACAATCATCGAAAACACAATTCGAGAAAGATTTCTTTAAGCTATTAAATAATTCAATATTTGGTATAACTATAGAAAATAGAAAGAAACAAGTAAATGTGAAATTGGTCACTAGATGGAACGATACGAAAAATATAACAAATAAACATCTGACGGCCTTGATAACGAAACCCAATTTAAACAGTGTTGATATATTTTCAGAAAATTGTGTGGCTATTCAATTAAACCATGAAGTAATTGTTTTAGACAGACCTATTTATATTGGTTTTACAGTGTTAGAGTACGCTAAACAGCATTTATATCAGTTTCATTACGATTTTATTAAAAAGAAATACAAAGATCGGGCTCAGCTTTGCTATACCGATACCGATAGCTTACTGTATCTAATACATACAGATGATTTTTATGAAGATATGAGAAAAAATATTTCGAAGTTTGATACCAGTAATTTTGTACGAAATATTTTTTATAATATTCCAATTAGAAATGAGAAAGTTCCTGGTTTATTTAAAGATGAGTTAGGTGGTGATATTATTACAGAATTTATTGGTCTGCGTGCCAAACTTTATTGCATTAAAAGCGTGAAAGCAGATATCAAAAAAGCAAAGGGAGTAAGTAAAGCTGTAACTAAGCATTTGAAAATGAGTGATTATTGTAACACCCTATATAATGATACTACTACAAAATGTAAGATGAATTTGATTAGATCTATAAAGCATGTGTTATACACACAGCAGATCAACAAACAACTGCTTAATGGAAATGATGATAAAAGAAAAGTTCAAAAAGATCGTATCCATACATTACCTTGGGGTCATTGTGAGATTATATCATAAGATTTACTTGTCATAATGTATATTGTATCACTGGCATTGTAATTGTAAATACAAGATTGATGTTACTACTTACTATTAGATAATTATGTAAATGAGTAAATAAATCAGACTATTAATGTTGATCTTACGTTTTTAATTTTTACTAAAGACCTAATTGTAAATGTTAATACCTACCTGAATTAGCAATAAAGTTAAATAGTGATACCAGTTTTCTAACGGATCATAGTTAATAAATTATTTATAGAAAACCTCCTGTTTTGTATATAACTGATGATCCCAAAAAAATATAGCAGATTGCAAAGAGTATTGAAACGGTTTACTTACATTTTCTATCAGTTCACAATCCACTCCGTTATAAATGAAGCTGATCAAACAATCAATTTCATTAAAAGTAACAGATCTGAGCTTAGAAAAAAATGAGCGGAACATTACACATAGCGCTTTGTTACCGAATTCAATTCGCTGTATTATGAGCGGACCATCAAATTGCGGTAAAACTAACGCTATGATTAGCTTATTATTAGACAGTAACGGTCTTAAGTTCAAAAATATATATTTATATTCTAAAACAGCTTTTCAATCAAAGTATCTGTTTTTGAAAGAAGTCTTAAGAAGAGTTCCAGAAGTTAAACTTTTCACATTTCATGCAAATGAAGATGTCATCCATCCTAATGAAGCATTAGAAAACTCCGTGATGATATTTGATGATGTAACATGTGAGAATCAAATTAATATTCGAAATTATTTTGCAATGAGAAGACATCGCATGATAGATTGTTTCTATTTGTCTCAAACGTATTCAAAAATACCCAAGCAGCTAATTCGTGACAACGCAAACGTGTTGATAATTTTCAAGCAAGATGATGTAAATTTGAAGCACTTGTACGATGAACATGTTAATTCAGATATGGAATGGTTGAAATTCAAAGAACTGTGTACACTAGCTTGGAAAGATCGATACAGTTTTTTATTGGTTAATAAAGATTGTCCTATTGATCAAGGAAGATATAGGAAAGGATTTGATATTTTCATTGAACTCTAGCCAATGCGAAAAAATTAAGATTTATATAAAATCATAAGTCTGATTGATATTATTCTCAGTCTAGAGTTCAACCAATTGCATGATACTGGTTTTTATGGTTACGTTAACATGGATCAAAACATTAAGGAGCAAATTATAAAATCAGTTAGAGCAATCAAAAACAAATTGAAACAAATGCAAGAAAGTGATAACAAAACTGATTTGACTATGAGTAAACTTTTAAACCCAATTGCGGAGCCTTTGAAAGCTCTAGTGAATAATGGTCACTGCGTGCATAAAAATATCAAAAAAAGGAAATCATGCGTTAGTGAAAACAATCAAACTTCGGAAACTATAAGCAATATAGACGCTTCACACAACTCAAGCTCAAGTTTAGAGTACGAAGACTTTGAAGAAAGTAAATCCAGTTTAAATGAAGATAATCATGAAGTCAACGTGTATAAAACAATCCCCACATGCGAATCCCCACCACCTGTTGAAAACAAATATTACCAAACTCTTAAAAAGCCATTCGAAAGATCGTTAAACAAAGATGATATTGAAGATGTATATGATAATATAAACATACCTTTTGGTGTAAGAAAAGAAAATAAAAAATTCTTGATGGGAAACTCGAAAGTTAAAATGTCGGTCGTTGATGATCCTATGACTAAGGAACAAACACATATGATTACTATTGACCACAAACACTATGAACTAACACCTGGTCTTAGAGAATTATTACTGCGGAAAACACCAAACTTAGCAATAGTATCAGCTAAAGACCAAATAGTGTACAAAGATATTCTATGTATAACTAATGCTCATAAAAGATATTATAATCCAAATGAACAAATCAGAGGCGACAAGAGTATTAAATATCGTGAAATTATCAGACCTTTATTTCTTGACTCTGATAATGTAACCGAGTCAGTGCCTGAAAAAATGCAATACGGGAGTGGATTACCGACATTAAAAAAGTACAAATCGAATACAGATATGGTTTATTGGGATGATCCCAATGAGTTAATCGAACGATTACAAATTTTACTTGCATCTAGAGATGCTGGTAATAACAATCATGATAACGAAATTATATCAATAATTGAAGAATTAAAAGAAGCCGGCATTATTAAGGAATAAAAATACTTTTTTGAACGTTTTTTATTCAGTATTAAGTCATCATTTAAACATGAATGTCGACAAGTTTGGTCTTCCGTTATACAAAAGAAAATATACAGACCACAATAGAGTAGCACTGAAGTTAACAAGTGACGGTAATATAAGTGCACAGAACAAAATCATAAAATACTTACACGACCCTATCGAAACTGAAGATTGTGCTACTAAAGGATATGTGGATAAAACTATAGAAAATTATTTTATGAAGCTGAAAAACTTAGTACAGTGTATAAGTGAAATAAACGTAAAGTAATTAACGTAGAAACTCAGTTAAAACATGAGCAAAGCCGACGTCGTAAATGAAATATATAAAAATGCTAGAGTTAATTTCCCAAGAAGACATGTCATTACAAGAGATATAAACGATTTATGGCAAGCTGATTTAGCAGATTTACAGTCTATTTCAAAACATAACAATGGTTTTAGATATATATTGGTAGTAATCGATGCATTTTCTAAATATGCCTGGGCGTTTCCATTAAAACGCAAAACAAAGGCCGAAGTTAGTGATGTCTTTAATAAATTATTCAAAAAAGGACCAATACCCCGAAATTTACAGACTGATGCTGGTACAGAATTTTACAACAATGAAATGAAGAAACTTACGAAAATTTATATTATAAATCATTACTCCACGTATTCTGTCAAGAAAGCTTCAATTGCTGAAAGATTTATTAGAACATTGAAATCTAAGCTATATAAACAGTTTGGATTGAATGGAAGTTATGTTTGGATAAATGGTACTTTAGATAAGGTTGTAAAACTTTACAATCATAGTTTTCATAGAACAATTGGATGTAAGCCTGTAGATGTCAATAACTCAAATAAACGAATAATTGCGGATAGATATGCAAGACTAGCAAAATCACCGATTTCGATAAGAAAAATAAAAAAAATTGAAAATGATGATTTTGTTAGAATCAGTAAATACAAAAGCATATTTGAAAAAGGATACACACCGAACTGGTCTACAGAGATATTTAAAGTCTCAAAGGTCCTGAAAACGAATCCAGTGACTTATTTACTAAAAGATCTGAGAGGACAACCAGTTTTAGGAGCTTTTTATGGATACGAGCTACAAAAAACAAAGTGTCCAGATATATATCTAGTAGAGAAAGTGATAAAAAGGAAAGGAAATAAAGTTTATGTGAAATGGCTTGGATTACCGCCAAGTGAAAATAGTTGGATTGTCATTAGTAATATATTTTAAGGACAGTTAATAATATATTTATAATAACTTTACTTAAGTAACGCACTACATATTTTTCATTCAGTATAACTAAAGTTATGAAAGCAAGCAGTCTTCTGAATTGTCTCATTAATCATACACCGTGCGAAATTCATCTGCCTGGCTATAATTACTGTGGGCCGGGAACAAATTTTGTACAAAGGCTTGCTCGTGGAGACAAGGGTATCAATCTATTAGATGAATATTGTAAAGATCACGACATTGCTTATGCTAAATCGTCATCTTTAGAGGATCGTCATTTAGCTGATATCAACTTAATGAAAATGGCAAGGAAACGTATAAATGCTTCAGATGCAAGTTTGGGAGAAAAGGTTGCAGCTCAAATAGTCAATAAGGCTATGTTAGCTAAAATAAAATGTGGCTCAGGAAATAAAAAGAATATAAAATATGCTACTAGAATGAATAAATGTGGAAATTTCAAAAAAACATTTACACATGTCATTACACACGCTAAAAAGCTATTACGAAAACTAAAACCTAAGTGTAATAAGAAGGCCATAGATTTAGCTATTGCTGCTGTCAAGGAAATAACTGCTGATACAAATGTAAAGCCACCGCGTATCATTCCAGTTCCAAAAACTGGAGGTGTATTACCATTGATACCCATATTTGCTGGATTATCTGCTGCAGGTAGCATTACCGGTGGCGTTGCAGGAATCATTAAAACCATCAACGAATATAAAGAAGCCAAAAAACGCCTAGAGGAACTAAAAAGACATAATGAAAAAATTGAATCTGTATGCATCGGAAAAGGTCTTCATATAAAATCTCGCAAAGATGGTTTAAAATTGTACTTAGCACATAAAAAAAACTAAAAAAGCGGCTACCCAATCGAGCACTAACTAATGTTGATATTATAAATCATTCATATAATATCCCATATTTTCGAGGAGTCTTTATGAGAGACCAGTTGCCAAAACATCCGTACAGAAAAGAGTGCGGTATCATTAATTTAGATAGCTCAAGTAATCGTGGTTCTCACTGGGTAGCCTACGCAAAACTCTATGATTATATAGAATATTTTGACAGTTACGGTAATTTAAAACCACCCCCAGAATTACTCAAATATGTCGGTGTAAATATTAACTATAACTATGAAAACATTCAACAAAGTCATCCTTATAATTGTGGACATCTATGCATTAAATTTCTCACATCATTTTGGAAGAATCATAAATGAATAAATTGTTTATGACACATAAAAAAGATTCAGTATAGAATTATGTCTGTTGCGATAACCATCACGGGGAGTGAATCCTTACAAGAGTCACATTTTCATCCTGCGTTAAATTTGACAGAAGAATATGAATGCGACTTACTTTACTTCTCAGCGACAAATTCAGTTTCGAAGGAAATAATTTATTTTGCTATGGCGATGAGTTTAAAGAACTAAGAATACCTGAAGGTGCTTATGATTTTTACGACATAGAAAATTATCTAAATAGGAATTTACATGACTGTGAAATTGAACTTAAACCGAACAATAATACTTTAAGGTCTTCTCTATTTTGTTCTACATCTGTTCATTTCGAGAAAAAAAATTCTATAGGCCAACTTTTAGGTTTTGGTAAAACGAAACTAGAAGCCAATAAATGGCATGAATCAGAGAACCAAGTCAACATTCTTCCTCTGTCCATGATACGAATCGTATGTGACCTTATACAAGGATCATATGTTAACGGAATTCCATCGCACGTTATTCATGAGTTTGTACCAAACGTTCCACCCGGTCATCGATATATTGAAATACCGAATAACATTATATATTTTCCAATCAATAGAAGCAATATATGTTCTATAAATATAAAGATCGTAGACGAAAACGATAATCTCATTGACTTTAAAAACGAGCATTTACAACTACGCCTTCATTTGCGAAAAAGAATAACATGATTGTGTTTTATAAAACACCTTGCACCAGAAAAAAGAACAACATTGCTAGACATAGTGCTCAAGTAAAGAGACGTGCTAAACCCTCAAAGCAAATTACTAAAAGTAATAAAAACTTTCTTAGAGCACTAGGATTTAAAGTATGAGCATACTTCAGATTTCAAACATCCCCCAATTCGATAATTCAATCGAGGGATATGAAATTCATTCATACAATCCCTACAACAATGCCTTTAGAGAAAATGATGAAATTAGAATTCCAATACATCAGCAAGATATATACATATTACCATCTGCAAGTTTTATTTACGTTGAAGGTCATGCAAGTATCATCGGAAAAGACAAGAAACCTGTCCAAAAACTTGTGGAATTTACTAACAATCCAGTAATGTTTTTGTTTCAAGATATAAGGTACGAATTAAATGGTGTTGAAATAGATCGATCAAAAAATGTTGGTATTACAACAACAATAAAGTCCTATATATCTATGAACGAAGGTGAAAGCAAAGCAGCTGCAATGTGGGGATGGAATTTAGATGGATTTAAAAATAATGGTAACTTTTCTGCTATTATTCCACTTAATAAAATTATAGGTTTTGCTGAAGATTACGATAAAATAATAATGAATTGTAAACATGAACTTATTTTGAATCGAAAAAATTCGGACTTAAATTGTGTTAAAATTCTAGAAGAAGATGATATTAAAATAGATATACAAAGAGTACAGTGGCGTGTGCCACATGTTAAAGTATCCGACCGTGAAAGACTCTCATTGCTTAAGTATTTAGAAAAAGATAAATCTATACAAATCGCATTTAGAAATTGGGATTTATATGAATATCCGTTAGTACCTAAAACTATGAAACATTCTTGGTCAGTTAAAACAGCATCACAACTAGAAAAACCTAGATATGTTATTTTTTGCCTTCAAACCAAGAGAAAAAATTCAAAAACAAGAAATAGTTCTGAATTTGATCATTGCAAAGTAAATAATGTTACACTGTTTCTCAATTCGCAATATTATCCATACGAAGCATTAAATCTGGATTTTGATGCAAATAAATATGGTATATTATACGAAATGTATGCGAAATTTCGTCAGTCTTACTATAATCTTCCAACTGATCCGATGCTGGATTTGTTGAGGTTTAAAGAAAAGGCTCCGCTGTTTGTAATTGATTGTTCACGACAAAATGATAGTCTAAAAACTGGACCTGTTGATGTGCGATTAGAAATTGAAACTACAGAACACATTCCTGACAATACCACTGCATATTGTCTCATTATAAACGAACGTCTTATAGAATACAAGCCTTTGAGTCACATTGTACGCAAAATATCATGAGTGTAATTGTAGACGTTCAAGGTTTTAAGACCGACAAAAATCAGTTTATTCTTAAAGAAATAGCCATGCAATATGGGAGTCATATACAAGTATTACTATTCAAACCACCGTTCCCATTTTATATGTTGAGCAAGACGGAAAAGAGGCAAGTTACTTGGATTGAGAGGAATAGAGGGATATATTGGAACGATGGTTATTTACCTTATAGTGAATCTAAAAATATTATAGCGCGTTTATTACAAGGTAAAGAACGTATTTTCACTAAAGGCAAAGAAAAAACATTATGGATCAAAGATATTTTATGTAATAATTTATGCGTTTATGACTTAGAAGATAAAAATTGTCCTAGTATTTTAAATTTGTATAAAGAATATGAATTAGCAAATGACGTGTATAGTTGTGTATTTCACAAAAAGATATGTGCACTCAGAAATGTAATATGCTTTAAGAAGTGGTGTTTGGTGAATAAAGTTAATTGAAAATACAATATCCGCTGTTTAATTTTTTTATGAAAACCTCTAGTGTTTTAAGGTAAACGAATATCATATAGGCTACATTTTATTACAGACAAAAGATTTGCTAACATCACAATATATTAAGTGAATACGATTTGAAAACTTGAAACAGATGAAGTGTTGTGTTAGAAAGCAGTTTATTTATTTTTGTCTAGATAAGTTAAAAAAATGGAATAGTTAAGTTAAGAGGATATGAAGGAAAAAAAGTAATGAATAAAAGAAAAAATAATGGCTGGAAAGGAAATTCATCTGAATCTCCTCTGATGATATGCCTAGTCTATGAATAGATGGTGTTATTGTAAAAATAATGATTCTATTAAAAACCTATGAACGAATATAAAACATTAATAGATAAAAGTGAAATTTGCGGGTATCTGGATCTCCTCTGATCCAGATGCCCCAAATTTCACCTACTGACATACCGCGGATGGTTGGACGTGCAAGCATTCAGAAAAGGAAACTTGAGTTGAAGTTTAAGAAGTGATCGTGCCAACACGGCATATAATGCCGGAGGATCACGGTTTGAATCTTACCGTGAACTTAATCCTCACTGCACTGTTGTAGGGTATTTGGCAAATGCTTGCTTCGCTACCTTAAAGAAAGTCTGTTGTCAAGCAAAATTAACTGTCATGCAAATCTATTATCTACTTACAGTGCTTTGTGGTGTTTGGTGCGTCAGTGAACATGTCCCAAGTGGGGATGGTGATGGGATTCGCAGCAGTTCTGGTACCACAGCTCCAAGCTGAAGATTCTGCCATACCAATAGATGACTCCTCGGGCTCTTGGATTGGTGAGCTAATTGAGATATCATTATAATTAAAACAAAGTGAAAGTCATTTTATGTATGTCAAATAAATTTCAATATTGAAACATTTTAAACTACATTCCCTTCCAGCAAAGGAAGGCTATAAAAACAATGTGATAAAAAGGGCAAGAACAAGAAACTTGAGGCCATTCATTTTAATGTTATTCAATAACGTGTTAAAAATATAAACAAAATATAAATAATTCTTTACATTACTAGGCGGCAAATGTGCGGAATTTTCCAAGCATTTTTATGTTATAGCCCGTGGGGTGCCGGGTTAGAATTGCACCTCCCCATATCATCCCGTGGGTGTCGTATGAGGCGACTAAGGGAACAATACTGAGCAGCGCCTTCTAAAGAACTGCCAATTTACACTGCGATCCCCAAGCCGCCTGCCAAGCGTGGGGATTATGGCATATACACCTTAACAGGGGAGGCTGTGTTCAGCAGTGGACGATCCGGCTGATACAGTATAATAATAACAAACTATGTTGTAAGTTTTTTATTTACAATATTTACATACAGTAATATTTACATGCCACTTGGATTTATTGTTGTGAGCACCTTATGGAACTGTTTTTAAATTGCACTATTGGCGCTGTCTTCACGCGCTCCGCTCTAGCAAGTGGAAGATGGAGATTTACAAGCCCTTAACTTGGCAGAGTATTTGGAAATGCACACGTCTTTAAAAAAAATAATGTGGCAAAGTAAAGATAGATTACACGTTAGTTGTGGTAATTTTGAATTAGTAGTATAATGTATTTAATACTGAAAAATCACGAATGAGCTCTGGCTATACTGGGAATCTGTGTATTACAAGATGTCGGAACGTGCACAACTGTCCACGATGTCGAAGTTATGAATTCTTTTTTATCTTAAAAAATGTATCAATTCCTACAAAAAAAACTGTATTTTTGTAGCTAAATATACAGTTTTCCAAATGTGCAATAGATTGTATGTGCATGTAATTGATTTGTAACAAAAAAACTTAGGCCTTTCATGATGTATCTAATAAATTAATAATGCACATTGCCAAGTGATCTACATTATACAATTTCTGGGTGGTGTGCACTGAAGGATACATTGCCAGCTTTTACTATCATAAGCATGATACATTTATATACCGTGTGATGAGTATTTTAAGTAATATCTACTTTTTATACATACAATATAAGTAATTTTATGAGTATTTTTTTATTTCATGCTCTCACGTGAGCACAACGAAAATTAGCATTAGTGTCGAAACCTAGAACTTGTTCTGATAATGACAACAGCGCTTCTTCAGGAGTTGAACTAAATTGCTACCATGACCAAGATGATTATAATTCAGACGGCAACAATTCCAGCAACCCTGCCACCAGCATTAGAAGATGTAAAATTCATCAGATGATGAAAATGAATTAGAAGAAACTGTGAGTGCCGCACTCTCACAACTAAACATCACTCGTACTTTTCAGTCCCTACAGTCAATGAGTCCCTCTGTCTTAGATGCCTCTGATTCTCCCTCTTTGCTGCAAGGAACAAACTTTTCTTACAGACTAGTTCTGACACCTTCTTCAATCTCACACAATTTGGACACCTTTTCCTTTCAATTGTACCTATATCTTATCCTTTATCCTCGCTCCCTTCTGTATCATCACCTTCTACTGCTACCAGATTAAAAAGAGGACCATAAACAGTAATAATATTTATCTTCCTTTTAATTTTAAATTCATTTGTGTCTATCAGTATATTAAAAAAAATGGAAGTAAAATGGACTGAAAACCTATTGAAGGCAAAGCCATTCAAGGCAAATAATTTGATAAGTCATCAGACAGACGGTAATTTTCAGATGATTTGTTTGTCTTGATAGTTCACGAATCTAATTTATACCACATGCAAGTAAAAGGGATAAAGGGTTAACACCATTAAACCTCACGATCGACGATATAAAACAATTTATAGCAATTAATATCTTGATGGGAGTAGCGTCAATGTCGGCTTATACCGATAATTGGTCGAAATTATTGAGATTTGATAAAGTTGAGAATATTTGAACATTAAGAAGTAGTTTCAAAAAATCTGAATGTTTACCTATTTCTCTGATTATCTGCAAATTAAAAGAGTTCAGATGTACCATATGTCGAAACCTAGTAACCAAACCAAAAATGTGGACAGATAATGCCTCTGGAGTGCCAAAGTTTTCTACGCATACAAATCAGTGTGATAGCCGTTATGACCAAGTGGGACATCTTACACGACTAAAAGTCTTTGTAAAAATTGCATCAAGGGCCAAACAAAGTACTTGTGCGACAAATGCACGGTTTTGTTTGGTAGCAGAACGCATTTATTTTTATTATTATCACACACAAATTATAAAAATAATTACTTTTGTTTTATTCACTAACGGAGAAATTTGATTACAATGAATATAAGTTTAAAAATAATAAAGCGTTACTTTCAATTTATTATTTTCTCGTTGATCTCGTTGTTATATTTTAAAATAAAATTTTGTTTCTGGTAATTATTTACTATATTTGAAAGTCTCCTTAGTTGGCAATGTATCTTTCCAGATACATGTTTTTTCACAGGAAATTATAGCGTTCTTGGCAATGTGCATTTTAAGATACATGCTTTAAATCCAATAATAAGGAATATATTTTTTTTATAATATTTTTCGTAGGGTCTATAACTATTATATAATTAATTAGAATGAAGAAAGTAAGGAAAACTAGAATCGCAAATTCCTGCCAAGTATAAAAAATGGAATAAAGCCAAAGATGGAATAATTTCTGAATGCCTTATACAATTGCGTCATGCAGTTGCATGTCAGTCCAAGTTTGATTTAGTTTTGGTCAAGGTGTCCACTTGTCCAGAAATTCTCCTGCAAGCCTGCCAAGAATCAATATCACAAAAGGTGTGTGTGTTATTAGAATAGCGTTCTCTGAACTTCAAAATGCCATCAAAGTTCATCATATAGACGAATGAACTTATATGAAAACTACTTTGACTTTAAGACTACTACTACTCTAGTATAAGTTTATTTTGAACTGATTAATGAGACTAGTTATTCAGTCTGATTATTTATGGATATATACTTTAAATTTTTATCAAATGTTTAAAAACATGTTAATATAATTCAAGCTTTTGCGCATTTGTTTGCGTGATGGTTGTGTTATTTCAAAATACATTTTATTTAGGTATTTAATTGTTCCAAACATTTGGTTTTATATTTTCACCAAAGAACTGCAATTTTATGTGCCATTTTATAATTTTAAGTAATTATATAACGTTCCTCAATAACAACTCAAAAAACCTTGGACGCCCTATAAAAAACGATATTCCCATGTGTCTCAGGTCAAATCATCAAAAGTTTAGTGTGGAACGATATGCCTGGTATAAGATGGCTGATTATGATGTGCTGGCGTTTCTATAAGTGCCCAACCATATCGTGATCTGACCAATGTAACGATCGGCCCACGACATATTATGCATTATATTAAAGTCAAGTCCAAATTCTGAATTTCATCAAGCTTGCTACGAGTATTACGTCAATGCAAACCAGCAGTGGTTATGGGCCAAAGGCTATTACTTAAGGAAAATATATAATATATTATCTTTTAACAGCCATTACCTTGTTCACATTTTATCCCTACATATTTAATTTACTTGAATTGTCCACAACCTTCCCGATACTAAAATGCGTTCGTAAAACGATTTTCTGTTAAATTATGGAATAAAATTGGCATCATTTCAACTTTTAAACTATATATCAATGCCTAAATTCAACACTTACTTCTTTAATTTGTATTTCCATATTTAGGTACACGTTTCATGTCTTACCGTGGGGTGCCGGTTTAGAATTGCACCTCCATATCATCCCATGGGTGTCGTAAGAGGCGACTAAGGGAAATATACTGGAAGGTGGGCAGCAGCGCCTTCTAAAGTACTGCTAACTTACACTGCGACCCCCAAGACGCCTGCCAAGCGTGAAAAATATGGCAAATACCCTCTTAATAGGGGAGGCTGTGTTTAGCAGTGGACGATCCGGCTGTTACAGTACAGGTACATGTTGGCAGCAACAGATCTTGTTACCGTCACGTTGCGACTCGCTCTTGCTTTATTTTACCAATAGTTTTGTTTTATACTTTGCATATTGGATGGCATCTACCTCAAAATCTATGTCGGAAAATCTTATTTAAAATCAAAATCAATGTAGAGATAACACCTATATTTTATTAATATCTTGTTTCAGCTGCGGTTCCTGGATTTTCACTAATGGTAGGAAACCTCACCATTCCCACATTAATGGCCAAGCTTGGCAGGAGAAAAGCGAACATCATCAGTATTATAATAGTTATATCCGGTTGGTGTACTCTAATAGCAGCTCAGGACATTATGTGGGTTCTCATCGCAAGACTACTCCAGGGCTTAGCAGTAGGAATGAGCAGCTGTCTCATTCCAATAGTAATTGGAGAATACACCAGTCCGAAGAATAGAGGAGCTTTCACTATACTTATGTCTCTAATCATGGCAGCCGGAACTTTTACGGTTCATGCCGTTGGTTCTTACGTCACATGGAAAAAGACAGCACTAGTTATCGCAATAATCTCACTAGTAGATCTCTTGATCGTGGCTTTGTCTCCAGAAACTCCAAGTTGGTTAGCAGAACAAGGAAGACAAGAGGAATGTAGAAAAGCATTTAAATGGTTAAGGGGAGATGATGAAATTGCCGAATTGGAACGGTTGATTCAAGCCAGTGCGTCTCGGCCGTCTAGTTACGTTAGTAAAACATTATCGCGTAAGATTAAGGAGTCTATATTGACAATAAGGAAGAAGGAATTCTATAAACCTATAATTATAATGATGCACTTATATACGATGGGACAATGGGCTGGAATCAATATCTTAGCTGCCTGCATTGTTGATATTGTACATCAAATTGTAGGCCTAGATGCCAATATTCCGTTAATAGTCATTTCTGTCGACATACAGAGAATAATATCTTGTGTTGTAGCCGTTTTCATCATTAGAAGGTATAAGAGAAGAATAATGCTGTTTGCAGCTTGTGGAACTAATGCATTGGTTCTTTTGGTTACAGCTGGATATGCCTTTGCAAAAGCCAACAATATCTTACCTGACTATCCATTGATTGGAGTTTTCCTAATCCATGCTTTAATGATGACAGTTGCAATAGGGTCATTGCCTTTGCCTTATACGATAGCTGGTGAAATTTTCACTGTAAAATATAGAAGCTTGTCTAGTGGAGTCAGTTCTTTACTCTGTTCAATAAACACATTTCTTCCAATTAAGACATTCACTTTTTTGTATAAGAGTATTGGTATTCACGGTGCATATTGCCTATATGCTGGCATAGTAATATACTGCTTAGCAGTTGTTTGGTTTGTTCTTCCAGAAACTAAAGATAGAACGTTACAAGATATAGAGGACGAATTTAAAGGAAAGTTGTTGGAAGACGACAAAAAGGCTGCTCAGCCTTTGACGGTTTTAAAAATTGTAAAAAATTGATGAATAGCAAACTAAATCCCACCTTTTCTACCATTTTAAGATCCTTACAGCGCTTTCATGTGTGACTGTGTGGTACATAGATAATAATAAAAAGAATTATAATCATTGTAATCTTTTGTATATCAATTTCCTAAACATATTTACCCATAATGTTACATGTGGTACCCTAGAGGTAGTAGGCTAACAGAAATTAAACGAAAGAGATGAAGAAGACATTAACTAAAATTACATTTATGCCAAAAGCTTTAATATTTCAAAATTGTGGGGGCCAAAGGCCGATAAGTAAAAATGCTTATTCAAGGATGGCACCGTAGACAGACCATGGGTTCCGAGCAGATATGGTTGGCAGGTCTCCCTCTGTCAGGCAGGAATATGATCAATGACTGGCACAGGCCATGACACTCTTGCAGTAACAAGTTAACAACTGTCCGTAGTTCGTTCATGCACCGCGTATAATCTTAGCCGCGTATAGACAGTACACGAGACGGTTGATAGTCATCGATCTGGTTTGAAACGCGCGCTCAAGCAAAGCGTGCGAAGTTTGAGTGAGCCATAGAGCACACAATACTTACAATGGTAAGGAACCATTCAACCACAAATATCTGGCGCAAACAGACTACACAAGACTAGACTACAAGACTCTACAAAAGACCTTTTAAGCACTGGCAAAGTAAAAAAATGGGATATATCTCAGTATCTACAAATGACTTAAAGTGCACATGTTAAAATACATAGAATTGTCCCAGCTCATATTACAAAACTATTTTTTTTATAACATGAGCTTGGACAAATTTAAGTTCCAGAAAGCTAGAAAAGATATAAAATTGGTAGCAAAGAATATAACAAAGTTCAGAAAAATAATTTTTGACCTAACCAATTACATAGCGAAAGTTTAAAAGAGCGCATTAAATAATGACGATCACGCAGTAAGATTAGGAGACGTGTAAATTAGTTTCTTGGAAGTCGGGGACAAAGAAGGCAGAAGCACGATCTCGGATCGCGCGTGATTTTATTTTCATCAACGGTTTCATACTAGAATTTAATGGAGTATTTTTTTTATTAAAAATAATTGACAGAGCGAGCACTTAGCACGAAATTTTGTGAGCAGATCTGATAAGTCAATTTTTTTTGTCGATTCAGTTTTTGGGCATTTTTCAAACTGACGGATATATTATACATTATAAGGTGTTGCAAGTCTTGAAAGTATGGACGCCTGCGCTTAATTTAATGGCAATGTCCTGATACGCACGTCAGTTGCCCACTAGTGGTAGGCTCTCTCTCTCTCTCGTATAATCAATTATTTATATTCCATGTTTTTGTAGTCAGTATATAAATACGAGATAAATACATTAACAAGTATGAAAAATTATTGTATATTTACTACTCACCTACCTATTTCTGATATAACTAGCCTGCGCTGAGGCCCCCGTGTCATTGATTTTCTCGGATATTAGTCCATGCATAAATTTATATTGGAATACAAAATGTTTTGCCCCGGGCGGGAAAACATTTTGTATTCCAATATAAATTTATGATTTTCGCTTAGTACGCGGTAGTGCTTGTAATCATAATATATAGAAATTAGTCCATGCATTTATTATTTCCATTACATATCTAGAGTTTTGGATTTCTTGACCCATTATCCCATTAGCATGCGCAGTGAACCTTTATTCAATTGTAAGCTATGCAAGGGCAGACTCCTTTGAAGCAGTGCAATTCGTGACTTGTGCCGAAATGCATCTGTTATAGGCAGAGGTTAGTCCGCTTAACATCAGGTGGGCCTCGAGCTTGTTCCGTCACAATAACATAAACAAAAGGAGAGCCGCTAGTTGTATATTCGTATAAATGTATTCTGTGAAATGTTTTAAAAAGAGGAAAGCAGAAAGATGCTAAGTATTAGTGATTTAATGTTATCCATTATACCATTTTCGTTTAACTGATTGAATATTTATAACCTTAATTAGTGAATTCACTATCGTATGTAAATGACGTCATTTTAATCGGATGAAAGTATTTTTTTATGTAATTGTGACGATTTATGTATTTTTTTATGATTGTGTTAAGCGGACTATCCTCTGCGTAATATTATATGTTCTATGCCTCTGCCTATAACAGATGCATATCGTCACAAGTCACGAATGGCACAGCGCCCGGCATCTTGAGACATAGTTATTAAGTCTGTGCATGTAAATATAATGTATTTTTTTTTTTATGCCTGATAGGTTAGCCTTTGAGCACTATCTCACCTGATGGTAAGTGATGATGTGGTCGAAGATGTTGAACAGGCTAACCTAGAATTACTGGCTCTCAAGGACAGCTGCCAGAACACACCGTTAGGTGTTTGGCGACAGATTTTTAACTTGAGGGTGGTAGCTAGCCAGGCGGGCATTCGCAAAGTACCCTACCACCATGCTGTAACGACTGCCATCCTAAGACAACAACCGGGACCGACGGCTTAACGTGCCCTCCGAAGCACGGAAGCGCTCAGTAGTAATGTCACCAGCGGTCACCCATCCAACTCCTGACCGCGGCGGACGTTGCTTAACTTTGCTGATCGATTCAGAATGGCCAAGCAAACTTCGCTACGAGCGCTTCAAAGTCTGTTATTCTGTATGTCTGTTATGTCTATAATTATAATTAATAAAATCACATATTTTATTAGAAGTTGATATTTTAAAATACCCATATTAAGTACTAGCTTTCCGGGCGCGGCTCCGCCCGCGCGTATGTCGGTTATCGCGCAAAAACATTAACCTCTTTTTGCGCAGTCGGATAAAAACTATCCTATGTTTTTTCCAGGGTCTCAAACTATCTCCATAGCAAATTTCATTCAAATCGGTCCAGTAGTTTTGGCGTGAAAGCGTAACAGACAGACAGACAGACAGACAGACAGACAGACAGACAGAGTTACTTTCGCATTTATAATATTAGTACTGATTCACAAACAAGTTGAAGGAATTGTCATATTATATAAATTGATTTAAAGATTATCATTTTAGGAAAAAATTTTTTTTGCTTTATTGTTGTTCTCCTCATAATGTCAAATTGTTTTTTTATGTTTAATTGTAGATTTCGCATTTATTGTTTGTAATACACTTGACTACTCTTATAAAATAAAATATGACATATACAACATTGTAATCATATGTTTGACTGACTAAATTTTATAGATATGTTTTATTACTTAGCTCACTACATGTTAGTTAAATTGACTTGAAAATGTTGTATTGATATTAAATTTGATGTTGGTAACTGACAAGAAGCTTTTATTTTTCATTATATTTACAACTAGCTTTCCGGGCGCAGCTCCGCCCGCGCGTATGTCGGTTATCGCGCAAAACATTAACCTCTTTTTGCGCAGTTAGATAAAAACTATCCTATGTTTTATCCCGGGTCTTAAACTATTTCCATACCAAATTTCATTCAAATCGGTCTAGTAGTTTGGGCGTGAAAGCATAACAGACAGACAGAGTTACTTTCGCATTTATAATATTAGTACTGATTAGTTTTTATGGTCGGAAGAGATGGATTCGGCCGTGCAAACTAAATGCAATAACACGTGTATTGATTGTTTCATGAAAGCCTTTTGCTTTCTGAGAACTAGTGAAATATTTCCATAAACAAAAATGCTCTGTACTTTAGGTAATGAATAGATTCAGGCGTTACTTTGCGGAAATCCATATTTAATAATTAATGTCTCGATTGTGCGCTCGGTAAGTCAAGACCTCCTGAAGATGCTTCGTTTAGAAGCGAAACTAGTCGGGTATTCTTCCGGTTAGGCTGCGTGATGTTTGTGACGTCACGTAGATAACAGGAAAATTAGGCGGAATTGTCACTAGATATATAATTTTATGCTTTTTTAAGTGTTTTATTTAAATATTATTTAATGTTTTTTAGGATACTTATAAAAGTATTTGTTATTATTAACTCTGTACTTTAAATTTAACCTTACATAAAAAAATGCAACTGCCAATTATTTGTGGCATACTTACGTAATTTATATCAAATTTATACCAATTTTAAAATATATTCAAAAAAACACAGATTACACATATTACGGGGATACAAGAAATAAAAAAAAAATATTTAAAATGTTCTATAGCCCATTGTACGGTGCAACCGCACATTCTCCCGCGTAAGCATTTTTGGCATCGTTCTAAGTAAACGACCAGTTCGCAATTAGCATCGATTCGATCGTATCGCGCGCGGCTCGCTATCATTAAATCACGTTTATCATTTTACCTATCAAATAAACATTTATATCAAATCAAGCATTTATTTATCATTTTATATATCATCTTAAGAATACGGTTTCTGACCGTACATCTTAATGGTCCTTCGGCGGTACAGGACCACGTGTCGTTTTCGTTAGTCTTGTGTTGGAAAAACATTCCGTGACTATAACGTAATAAGTGACAGTGGTTCCGTAACACTAGTGAAAAGTGGTATCAGTTCATTACACATATGCACCGGGTGCTCAGTATCTTGGACAAGACCAGGGTATCAGCAGGCAGGTGTACGTCAGCACTTCAACAAGCAGCATCAAGGTCAGATCTTTCCTGTATTATCTTGTTGCATAATTAACATTATGGAAGATCTGTTAGCAACACAAAAACAACTCCATGAGTCTATCGAAACACTATTGCGCAATTTTAAAAAGGATGGGCGGGAACGAAAAACCCCCGAACTCATCAAACGGAAATTGGAGACCCTTAACCTTTACTGGCAGGATTTCCATTCTACGCACCTGCAACTACTAGACATAGGTGATCATAGTCACACCTATTTTACAAATGAATTTTACGAGCAAACAAAATTGTTGTACAGTAATACGCGCAAACATTTTGAATCATACTCCGCTGAGGTTGAATATGCCAAATTATCACGCCCAACTACTCCAATTATCAAACAGGCGACTTTACAACCCAGCACATCGGCAATAACACCATCAACAGCTTCATTTGGTGAAGGTGAGCAAAAATCTCAAGGCTCGTCTAGTAAACTGGATGAAATGCTGCGCAAGCAGTTAAGTCATTTCAAGGCCTTTGCACGTACGTTATCAGGTATTGACACAGATCTTATCACCTCAAAGTGGGAGTACGAGGATGCTCTCAAATCCATCGAAACACGGTGGTCAGCAATCGACTCTCTCCACTGGGACCTTGACAGTCAATTCGATGGCACAAACGAGGACTACGAGTCAAAGTTTTGTAAGTATGAGAGAGAATATCAGTCTATTAAGAAACAGCTCAATACAAGTATGTGGTCGATGAAACATCGCGAGAAATTTACGCCCCCAATGGACCTTCAAACCTTTGGGGGTAGCTATCATCAATGGGTATCTTTCAAGGACCTTTTTATAGAGACTATCCACAACAACGGGAGTCTATCAAACGCACAGAAAATGCAGTTCTTAAAAAGTAAGGTCAATGGTGAAGCGGGAAAATTAATAATGCATTTAACCATATCATCTCAAAATTACGAAATCTGTTGGAACATATTAAACAACAGGTACAATAATAAAAAACTTATTTTTACATCCCACGTCAATCTCTTGACTAATCTACCTATCATGCAACAAGCATCTGCCGTCCAGCTAAAGAAGATCCATGACACTACGAACGAGTGCCTCTACGCTATTCAAAACTTAGGGGTCAACACATCAACGTGGGATCCTTTGTTGGTACATATACTTTCACACAAATTAGATATCGAGACACATAATGAATACATACAATCATTAAAAAGCCCTAGGGAACTGCCAACCCTACACGATTTTTTGTCATTTTTGGAGGCCAAATTCACGGCATTGGAAGCTTCGAGACGCAAGGTCGAAAATATGAAACCAACCCAGCAACAACAATTTACTTCCAAACAGCATAACAACTATCAGTATCAAAAATCAACTTTATCAACACAGAATAAAGCATTGCATTCAAACACAACAAAATGCCCATTTTGCAAAAATGATCATCGCTTGTTTCAATGCAAACAGTTTCAAGAATTATCAGCGGAAGCGAAGCGCAGTACTATCACGAAATTCGATATTTGCAAAAACTGTTTGTATCCGCATTACGGTAATCCGTGCCGTTCCGAACAACGATGCCGCGAATGCAACAGTAATCATAATACGATGCTTCACGACGTTTATTCTAGAACTTCGAAGTTGACACCTCAACTTCAATCAACAACATCAAATGCAACGTCAACAGGAACGGGTTCCGCTCCACGTGTTTATAATGGTCACATTTCGTCATCAGCACAAAATAATAGCACAGAAACTTTGCTAGCCACAGCACAAATTCGGGTAAAAAAGTCAAATGGTTCTTATGAGGTGTTGCGAGCTCTGATCGATCCAGGGTCTCAAACGTCTCTCATTACGGAGAATGCCACACAACAGCTAGGGCTGCCTCGTCGCTATTGTAAGGGAGTCATAACGGGAGTTGGGACAAAAGAAAATAATTGCAAGGGCATTATCAGCATCGCATTTGCATCAATGTATGATGATTATCAGTATCAAACAGAAGCATTTATTATGAAATCACTCGTAAACAATCTCCCTAATCAATCATTTGAAAAGCCATCGTGGGCGCATTTGGATAACTTGCAATTAGCCGACCCTACATTCTACATTAGCGGAAAAGTAGATTTACTTTTAGGAGCAGACGTTTACGCCGACATTATTAAAAGTGGTATTATTAAAATTGAAAACCACCCCGTTATTCAAGAAACGCAACTAGGGTGGATACTTTGCGGTAATATCAAGAAAGGTCTACAATGTAACGTTGTCATCACTAACATTGACGATATTAAACAATTTTGGGAAATGGAAGACATTAATCAGGAACAAAGCTTATCAGTAGAGGATTATCAATGTGTACAGTATTATCAGGCAACAACAACACGAAAGGAGGATGGCCACTACGAGGTCAGACTACCGTTAAAAACAGAACAACTATCAGAGAAATTAGGCGAATCCAAGAACATCGCTATTGCTCAATTTCGTCAGCTAGAAAGGAAGTTTATCAGACGCCCTGACATAGCACTTGACTACAAATCATTTATTAACGAATATAAAAAACTAGGACACATGATAAAAAGTAGCGACAACTCTACATTACATTGTTATTTACCACACCACGCAGTACACCGCACTGACTCAACAACTACCCCATTGAGGGTCGTTTTCAATCCTTCCATGAACACTACATCAGGTTACAGCCTGAATCAACTGACCTATCGCGGGCCGAATCTTCAAAAGGACCTCCTGGAATTAATTTTGAAATGGCGTCAATTCGAATTTGCATTCACCGCGGACATAGAGAAAATGTTCCGACAAATTTGGCTACATAGCGACGACCAAGCATTTCACAAAATCATATGGCGAGATGACGTCACTCAAAGATTGCAGGATCATCAACTAACAACGGTTACATATGGAAGCAAATCGTCGCCGTTCTTAGCTATGATGACTTTAAAACAATTAGCTAAAGATGAAGGTCATAAATTTAAAAACAGTAGAGCAGCGATGGTTTTAGAAGAAGACTTCTACATGGATGACCTATTGAGTGGAGATCACACTATGGAGTCAGCAATACAGCTAAAAAATGACTTAATCAATTTACTCAAATCAGGGGGTTTCAACTTGCGTAAATGGGCCTCAAATAAACCTGAATTACTTGACAATCTAGATAACGAGCAATGCAGTCAAGAAATATTTCAGTTCAGACAACAAGATTCAACGAAAACTTTGGGATTAAGGTGGCATCCGCAGGAAGATCATTTCACGTTTGAATTAAAACAAGATGAATCATCACCGAAGTTAACAAAACGTGTATTACTGTCCCAGATATCAAAAATATTCGATCCTATGGGATGGCTCTCTCCAGTAACAACTACTTTGAAACTACTATTTCAACAAGTTTGGGCGAGTAACATTCAATGGGATGACGAAGTATCAACCGAAATAAATAACGAGTGGACAAAAATAAAAAATGAGCTACCAAACATAAACAGCGTGAAGGTTCCTAGATGGATAAAAACAAATAAAAATGATGTACTTGAGCTACATGGCTTCAGTGACTCAACAATGAGAGCATACTCTTGTATCTTATATTGCAAAATCAATAAGCCAAATCAGCAATCTACGGTAGTAATGGTAGCAGGAAAAACAAAAATCGTACCTGAAAAAAGAAACGTATCATTACCAAGACTGGAATTATGCGGAGCATTGTTACTATCGAAACTTCTTATCAAGGTAAAACAGTCTTTATCAAATTACAACATTAAATTATTCGGCTGGACAGACTCGACGGCAGTACTTGGATGGCTCAACGGGGACACCGACAAGTGGAAACCCTTTGTAGCTAATCGGGTCAAACAGATCGTCGATGTCATTCCAGCAGACTGCTGGCGTTATGTAAAGTCAGCGGATAACCCAGCAGACCCCGCCAGTAGGGGACTGACAGCATTAAAATTGGTTCAGCATCAGCTATGGTGGAACGGGCCCACATGGTTACCCTCATTCGATCCTCAAAAATCAATTGAGCCATCTAAGTACACTACGAACATGGAGATGAATAGGCAAACAAATGTATCAACAGCATCATATCAAGGAAACATAGGCCAAAACATTATTATCAATGAGCTACTTAATAAATACAGTAATATGACTCGTGTCGTCCGTGTTCTTGCATGGGTACTGCGAATGACACGTCATAGTGACGTCAAACTGCCGTACTTGACACTACACGAATTGAATGCGGCTCACAATAAAATTATCAAATGCGTTCAAGAAACGCACTTTATTGAAGAAATTGCTAATCTGCGGGCAAATAAACCATTGCATCATAAAAGCAAAATTCTCAACTTATCTCCATTTTCGGATAAGGAGAGACTATTGCGGGTATCAGGAAGGCTTAAAAACGCCAACATCAGCGACAACAGAAAGCACCCGCTTATGCTCCCAAATGATAGCATAATAACACCTTTGATTATCAATCAAGCTCATCATCAAACATTTCACGGCGGTGCAAGCCTCACTACACAAGACGGTCGGGTTCGTGTAGTATCAGTCAGAACAAAAGGCGGTATCATCAAACGGCCGATCGTCAAACTATCAATTCTACCTGTTCAACAAAACACGTCAACAGAACCTGAACCACATAATGAGCAACCATCTGTAGAAACAAAACAATCCGTCAAAAAAGGGAATCAAAGATCGGGCATTTTATCAACTCTATTATCAATCTTTCTCATACTAAACATGCTTACATCAGTATTGGGCTCATACAATTTCACGGCTTTAAATAACGAGAAGGCACTTTACTTCGATAAGATCGCAAATATGCAAATAATCAGAGACGACTGGAAAATCATCGTGTATTATGACATGGCACCATATTGGGAAGGAAGGATGGCTCTCGACAAGTACTTAAAAAATACAATCAGATCATGCGATAATGCGGAAGACAACAAGAAATTATACTGCAACATTATATCAACACAATTAACACTTGGCTTCTCCGAACTTAAATACTATGATCAAATGTTATTGAATCAGCAGTTCTCGGCGTACTATAGACGTCGCACGCGCCGAGGTCTTATCAACGGTGTGGGTTACATCGCTCACAGTCTGTTCGGCGTGTTAGACGAAGAATTCGCAGAACAATACAAACGTGATATCGCACTCGTAAATGATAATCAAAGCATAGACAAGACATATAGCACTATTATGGAAAAATCAGACTTCAATTGTAGAGGCTGAGTACAATTTACTGAAACGGACAGAAGAATCAATGAACAAACAGAACATTATGATCAGTCAGCACCTAAAAAATGTAGAAAATGCAACTAACATACTAAACTCCGTACTGCATAGTCAAGCTAAAACTGACGAATTCATATTGTCAGCCATGATTACCAGCAATATGTTATCAAAACTTAACAGCATACAAGAAACCTTGCAAGATATTATAACAAATATTTACAACGCCAAATTTAACATTCACTTATTAACACCAGAACAGCTTCAGACAGAACTCAACATCATATCAGGGCAGCTACCCCGAGACCTGTCTTTACCTATTATAAACATACAAACCGACTTAAAAAATATATATCATCTTCTCCGGGTGAGAACCAGAATGACCAAAGCACAACTCATTTTCGAAGTCAGGGTTCCACTCGTCAGCAGGGAACGCTTCGAGATTTATCATTTAATACCAATTCCCCGACATATAAATAAAAACGTCATCAGTATATCCCCGGTGTCCGATATCCTAGCGATAAACCTTAGGAAGGATACCTTCGTACCCATTTTAGACATCAAATCCTGCGTAAATTCCGACCTACATACTTACCTTTGCCACGTGCAAGGTCCCATATATAACATCGAATCAGATAGTAGCTTATGTATCAAAGATCAGAAAACAGAAAACTGCGTGAAAACCACATCGACATGCACAAACAAGTGGAGAGAATTAGAAGTACCTAATACGTACCTATATTTTTGTTGCGAGTATTGCACACTTCGAATCATATGTGAAGATCAAATATCAGCCGAGAAAATAGTTGGAGCAGGAATTATTAGCCTGAGTGAAAACTGCCTCATAAGGGGTGATGATTTCACCATATATTCACATCAACAGACTTCTTCAATTTTGAACATACAACCGAAGATATACACACACGAAATTGCGCCAATCAACAACATCATTAATGTCACTGTGTCAATCCTGCCAGGAGACCCGGAAAATACCACAGATGGACAATATCACCTTCAGATCATTAAACAGCAAATAGAGCAAATGAAACAGGAAACTGCACAATTAGACCACATATCATATCATGATGTTCATCATTATACGGCCATATACGTAGTGATGGGTATAGCAGTCTTCATTGGAGCAGCGTGGGCGTGGCGGCGCGTGGGACGTGTCCGCGCCGCGCGCTTGGAGCAGCCTGCTCCACCGGCGGCGGCGGCGGCGGCGGCTCGCCAGCCGCGATCTGTCGTCTTTAGTGCACCCAGTGCTAGTGCTGTGTATAGTGAAGTGGCAAGGCCCACTTTTAAGCCAAATAGTAGTGAATTTGAAATGTGTGTTGTGAGTGATCGGCAAGATAAGGCTTCGTCGCCTATATTGCATAGTGTCGTATTCCCTCGCGATTAGATATTAAATTTCACTTCAAGCTATCATTGTCAGTATCACCTTGTAATAAAAATATTGTTTATCACCTTGTTATCACCTCATTTCATCTCACACTCATCTCGCGGCCGGGAGCATGTACGGTGCAACCGCACATTCTCCCGCGTAAGCATTTTTGGCATCGTTCTAAGTAAACGACCAGTTCGCAATTAGCATCGATTCGATCGTATCGCGCGCGGCTCGCTATCATTAAATCACGTTAATCATTTTACCTATCAAATAAACATTTATATCAAATCAAGCATTTATTTATCATTTTATATATCATCTTAAGAATACGGTTTCGGACCGTACACCCATGTTCATAGGAGAATATAGGATTCTAAATATGAAACAATTTTTCATATCGGTTTAGTTTTTATGTTTATTCGTTACATACAAAATTTCAAAACTTTCCTAATATATAATTTTAGTGTAGATGTAGGTAAATAATGTCAGAAGATATGATGTATAACAATAATAGATGTAATCAATTAATTTGATCGTCTTCTAATCCAGTACGCTCTTGACAGAGTGGTCGCGATTGCTATGCAGTTGTAATTCTGCTGCACTGGTTCAGTGAACCTCCGATGTCAGTCTTGATCTGATCAGGTCAACGCGTGGGAAACCTTGCGCGCGGTCTAGTGTCTTCCACTTTTCCTTGGACGACAAGGCGTTACAAGGACTGATAGTACGCCGGGAAACATAATCGAAGAATGTAAGGAAGCGAGATTGTTATATTGAAAATAGACGCTGCTTGATATCGAGTTCTCGAAGTATCGAGACGTTCTTTCGAAACTCAGTCCACGAAACTCCGAGCATTCTTCTCCAGTACCACATTTCCAGAGCGTCTATATATTTGTCTCTATGTCTAATTTGATCCAGCTCTAACTAAATCTAAAATGAAAAGAGATCTTAACCAAAAATTGAACATGTCTTAAGGGCGCACCGAGCTTTTTAGGCGCGCCGCGTATGTGTGTGTAAGCAAGGCACGCCAACAGCATCCATCCCCGTCCGACGGTCGAAGAAATACTAAAGCGTATAGGGACAAAGCATCGCGGCTCTGACTAAAATGGGCGGAACATGCGTGAATTTGAGTATTTCCTTCGTATAATAAAAACAAATACCTATTTAAAAAAGGTAATGTGTATACGTTATAAAAAACACGTTGTTTTTTTATTATTCATATACTGATGACTCTCCGTTAAGTATTTACGCCGTACTAAGGGTTTATTTCGTTTTTTAGATGTAATTTTGGATTTATTTTCGATCGAGAAAATTTCAAATAATCGTGTTTCCAAAGTATATGATCTATAGAACGAATCCTTAAATATAATATATATTAATTACGTAACTCAAAATTAAGCAATAAAGTCAAAATTACGTATTGCTGCCTCGGTGCAGGCTTAATAATAAAATAATTACAAATTTACGAGTCGAAAATTATAGTCATGTGCGAGATAATTATTTCTCTTGTAGCATGGTAATATAAGTTTAACAGATAAATTGACGCCAGTTTTGCTACGAAATAACCTTGAAATTATGTGTAAAGTTCGAGAAATGCTTATAATGCGAAGCGTAAAAACATTCTAAAACGTAGATTTTATCTACATTATGGTTAGAAACTGGAAGTTTCTATGAAACAAAGCGTTTCAATTGACATGCAAAGGATTTATATAACTGTAGTCAAAACCATAACGAACTCGGTTACTTGAAAGTTCACATTTGTTACAAAATTCATTAATGTTAATAACCTATTAAAATATCATGATGATTCAAAATGTAGAAATAATAAAAGAAGGCAAATAAAAATAAATATGTAATAAAATAACCTAAACATTTCGCTATAAGCAAATTTTTAGTATATGTGAGATAAAAAAAATTGATGTCATGTTTACTGAGCATTTTACATGCATGTAAAATTGTGAACAAGCACTTCTTTCGTTCAGACTAAGTCTAGGCTATCTGATTAATGGCAACTACCTTGAAAATTAAAAATAAATTCAACTTTTGAAATCGCGTATAATATCACGTACTTATCTGTTATCTTTTTTTTTTTTTTTTTTTTTTTTTATGCCTGATAGGTTAGCCTTTGACCACTATCTCACCTGATGGTAAGTGATGATGTGGTCGAGGATGTTGTTCAGACTAACCTAGAGTTACTGGCTCTCAAGGACAGCTGCCGGAACACACCGTTAGGTGCTTGGCGACAGATTTTTCAACTTGAGGGTGGTAGCTAGCCAGGCGGGCATTTGCAAAGTGCCCTACCACCATGCTGTAACGACTGCTATCCTAAGACAACAACCGGGACCGACGGCTTAACGTGCCCTCCGAAGCACGGAAGCGCTCAGTAGTAATGCCCAACCAGCGGTCACCCATCCAACTCATGACCGCGGCGGACGTTGCTTAACTTTGCTGATCGATTCAGAATGGCTAAGCAAACTTGGCTACGAGCGCTTCATATCTATCTCGGTAGCGAAGAAGGAAACAAAAAAATGACAATGTGATATTTACCAAGCATTTTATTGCATAATAAGAAAACAAATTAGCTCTTTTCATTACGAACAATAAAATGTAATTATTTATTTACGCATAAAAATATTACATAGATCTACGTCTTTGCTAAGCAAATAACCACACATGCAGATTATCCAGATGTTTTTATTTTATGCAATTCATCTTCAGTCACATCATCGTCTTCATTTACAATATTACCAGCATCCTTAAACTTACCAACGTAAAAATAATCATCAATTTCCTGCAAAGTTCTATTTTTTGTCTCAGGCATCATAAAATATAAAACTACTAACGCTACTGCCATACAAAGTCCTAAAACTGCAAAAGCACCATATATCTTCAAATTATCTATCATGTAAGGCATTACTTTAAGGCTTATAAGCATCATTACGGATATTAAATAACCAGCTAAAGAAGATCCAACAGCTCGATGTTCTAATGGAAATATTTCCCCAATAAGTGCTAAAGGTATTGGTGCGCAACCAAAATTAACAAATATAAAATACAGAGCAAACAGAGTCATGGATATCCAAGAACAGTTCTTAGGGATAACATCTGTCGATGATAAGTATATACACAAACAAGCAATCATCAATACGATGAAAGCTATTGACCCTGTTATGAATAGCAACGACCTTAATTTCATTCGTTTCACCAAATACGATGAGAACATAGCGCTTGAAGTAATAATTATATCGATAACTATATTGAAGTAAAACGAGCTAGGCACATTACCAGCTATTTCTTTTATAATTTTAGACGCATACGCCGGAAAAATATGCCTCCCACTACTCTCAAGCAAAATCGCTGCGAATACGTATATAGTCAACGGTTTCAAAAAGTTTTTCTTCGTAAATTTCCTAAAAAAATCCTTAACTTTTTCCAAAATTGATAACTTGATGGTCCTATGTCTCTGAGCATGTATTAGTTCTTTTATTTCTTTGATGGAGTCTTCAGTCCTCTCCCGAAAACTGAAAAAAGATTCCTCGCTTTCTTTTACCATTTTTTTCTCTGCAAACCACGACGGGCTCTCAGGCCAGGTGTAAATTATACAAAGAGATATAAATAATGGTATAGGCATGATAATAGCTATAGTTCTCCAATGGAAGTAGTGTCCCAGAACATGCGCGACTGTACTACCTAGGTATGTAAAAGCAGTTTTGAGGTTCAAGTACATGGGTCTGTATTCAGGGCTGGTGTACTCTCCAATAACCACAGCACCTAGAACAGCAGTGGATCCAGCAGATATGCTGTACAGAGCTCTTCCAACAATGAGAGCGGTGAAGCTGGTAGCGTAGTAAGTGACCAGCATCCCTACTAGTCCTGGGATGAGATCCAACGCATATGCGATTCTTCTGCCGTAGAAGTCCATTAAGAAGGATGACATGGGAAAACCGACCATAAAAAATATGCCCAAGGAAGCCACTGAAACCAGAAGAAAAGAAAACTTATGGTATGTATGTCATATACATATTTTGTTTTAGATGTGATTGGTTAGTCTATTCCTAATATCTCAATCCTCAAATTGTGGATTATCTCGTTACCATCATACGCAATATTTGGGCTTTAAGTAACAAATTTCAATTGTTATCATTATCAATGCTGCTATGCCAGCCCTTTGTGAACCGTACGGCTTACGCAGTACAGTGCTGAGCCTACCCCTATTGCCAATTAAATTAGATAGTTTTTATTCCAACTTTTGTTTGTTCACTGTAAAATCGTGGTAATAGCAATAAATGTATATTCTAATGTTATTATATTCAATGATGGATTACGGAAGAAGATGATAAGCAGCACGATGTCCAAGAGTCCGAAAATCAAAATGAAAATCATTTGGATTCAAAATAGACAATAAAGCCTGAGTGCTAGACTTAAGGCCCCAAATCTAGCAGTTGGTGCGTTATGGTCTATTTATATGTTATTCTATGTTATTAAAAATTAGGCTCACGGGCACGCATGCAAAATTTCACTGAGTTTGAATACTTGGTGTTTAATCCTCTGGCATCCGAGATAACGAGAACAATAGAAGTTCACTCATTAATGGACGATGTCGTCCATGCGAATATATGGGTCATAAATGACGAAACTACGTTTGTATGGAAAGCGCTATAAAGGCTCAACTTTATATACCTAAGTAAGGCGACAGTTAATGTAACATAAACATATCAAATAATACGAGTATTATACACGTTTCATTATATATGTTACGAGCGGCCCGCCCCGGCTTCGTACGGGTAATTACGACTATATATTGAGATGTAAGCTATCCTATCTCTCAATTTGGATCAAATTGCACACGGAGTGCAAATCAAATTTAAAATTGGTTCAGTAGTTTAGAAATCCATCGCGGACAAACAACGTGACACGTAATTTATACGGATGTTATAAACAAAAAGGAATACTTTGTCCTAACATTGATCTAAAATGGAATTGTACCCGAAATGGCATCATTCTGGCAAAACCAATGAAGCAAACTATGTTAATAAGCAAATAACTGTGATTTTCATAACAAATCTCTTTTTGGTAAATTGACGTACCTACGTAATATTTCTAGCTATATAGACTGAAATAAAGTTAAATATAAAAAGTATTTTGGATTATATAAATGCCCAACAGACGCAATGAAATCTTCAGATGGTATGATAAAAAGAACTGTCAAATGCTTAATCTTAGCGGACGCACACAATGTACGCAAATAAAGATTGTTGTATTTTTTGTACTGTGGTGTTCAGCAAAGAGTTAATAAAAGGCAAAACAACGTATATCTTAATTATTATTTAGTAACCGGCTAGGACTTACGTAATATTTACCGGATATTGCTCCTAAGTCCTAGCCGGTTACTAAATAATAATTATGGACAAAACTTGCGACAGTTTTTTAGCTCAACATATAGCATACTCACCGAACCAAGATGAAGCTTCCATGCTCATCTTGATGTCTGAATCTGGTTCTTTCAGAGACTCCAGAAGGCAGGATGTGAAGCCCAGGCCCATCCCTAGACCCAGCATGGACCACAGAACTGAAGATACTATCCAGGACTAAAATTAAAAACAACTGGTTTAAAATATGACGTTGTAAGTTTCTTTTTTTACGTTATATGTTGGTTAGCCTTGGATCACTATCCTATCTAATGGTAAGTGATGATGTGGTCGATGATGTTGGTCAGGCTAATCTAGAATTACTGGCTCTCAAGGACAACCGTTAGGTACGGGCATTCGCAAAATGCCCTACTACCATGTAAGGTATGAGCTATCGTACGTAATAATAAGATAAAGTAAGTACTTTATTATTTTTTTTCAGAATAATTATTCGACGCTGCACCCTTAGATGTGATATATTTTAAATTAATATAATAGCATAAATTAAAGGTTTTTTATTCGTCCCGTCTTTGTTGTTTTATCACCTTAGATTTCATATTTACAATTATTTTATATAGGAATAAAATATAAATAAAACGCTGGATGAAACATTGACATTTTAACGTCCGCAGTGGACGATATCGTTCATTTCTATTGTTATAATTATTATCTACGATGCTCATGAGTTAAGTATTCTCTCCAAATGCTTAGTGCACTTTACCCACCACTACGTACCTAACTAGGATGTGGGCGTCACAATGCCACCTTCCCGGTAGAATCCATATTGTTACTCAAAATAATTGATGTAAAAATGACTTAAAAATGTTGCTAAACCAGTTTAGTTGATAAAACTATTCATCGCAACTTTGATATTTTATTTTTAATAGGTTAATCCTTATTTATAAGAAAATTCTACATTTGTAACATCAAAGACCTTACGAAGACATCACAGTAACTGCGGACAATGGGTTACAGCTTAATGGAACATTTGTTTTAAAATAAAAAAATCCTTTGAAACAGGTTATTGAGTTGCAACAATAAATGCTTTTCAAAATTGAGATCGATCTAAGATGTATTTTTGACGTTTAATGTATAGAACATCTGTCAAAAACTGCATCAGAGTGATATCAACTTTGAGATGTTAGGCTGGTTTTAATAAATGTATATATTATGAAGTACATCTAATTTAAGACATAATGAAATAAATCGTAGTCATATTGACCGATTACTTAAGTTCAAACATAAATAAGATGTTGATTGCGGAAGTACTTTATTTATTACGTACCTGTTTTACTAAAGGAGTTATCCAAGTTGACGAGGGCATTGTGAGCGGTCAGTTGTTTTGTCTGAAAACAAAATAACTATTCTTGAATCAATAAGGACAGCCTGGCAGACCACGCTTACGCTTTTTTACAACCTTTGTTTTTTTAACTGACTTTAATGCACTGCCAATAATAAAGAACTGGTATATCGCGTATTTTGACACCAGAATATCGTATGGAGTAATATTATTGTGGGGACCAGCAGGCGATATTCAGACAGTAATATATGTAAAGAAAAATTTGTAAATGACTTTTTTGTTTTATATACAGGGTTATTGGTAAAATGCTAACAACCTCTTAGGGCTGACTTCTGCTAGTCCTAACAAACATTATGAGATGATTTTTTTTGCTTCGCAAAATAAAATACAGTTTTTGTAATTTTTAAAATAATAATATTAAAAGTCTCTTGTGCCTGTAATGTATTATTCCATATTTTTCATTACTTTGCTCGACGTATATGTTCAAAACTCTAATCAAAGGGGGCACGGCGCGGTCCAGTGTTGCAGCGGTGAACGCTCTTGGCTCGGAGTAGGCATTTAAACACAAAAATATCAAAAAAATAAACATCTCACACTGTTTGTTAGGACTAGCAGAAGTCAACCCTAAGAGGTTGTTAGCATTTCACCATTAACCCTGTATATCTTTACCTTATTTAAGCTATGTAGTTGACAGTCATCCTAAGATATAATAAATAAATCGAGGTAACAAAACATTCACTAGGCACTCTTCTAATTATGACGCAATTATAAGTAAGGACTTATAATCGCGTCATAACTTTATAAAAAACTTTTATAATACGTCATTATTGCTGCACAAAAAGCGCTCGTCGTTTTGAAGCGCTCGTAGTGAAGTTTGCTTAGCCGTTTTCAACCGATCAGCTAAGTTAAGCAACGTCCGCTGCGGTCATGACTTGGATGGGTGACCGCTAGTGCCATTACTACTGAGCACTTCCGTGCGCTGTGCAGTTTGTCACTTATGACGATATGCATCTTATATAGGCAGAGATTACCGCTTCTTGATATATTTTGTTTTGATTTCAAATACAAATTTTGGTATTATCAGCTATCAGCATCATATAATAAATACTCCATTATATAGATAAATTCAGTTTCTATTCTTCATTTTTTTGCATTAGTTTCTATTTTCTAATCGTATACAACTTAAACTTATACTATCGTTGACAATGAACTACCCATCTATGATTAGTAGAATAAAGACTCTTTTGGTACCCTCACCCCAGTTTATGGCTTGTTCATCAAAAACTTTTATTTTTTCGCGATTATCGGTGGAATACTGAACTGAATTTAAAATAGTGAAAATTAAGTAAATAGAGGAAAGGAAGGTAACATGGAACACTGCAGGTAATTTGGAATAGGAGGGTTTCACAGAAACTAGTAGTCCCATCTAGTTTTAATGGTCGTAAAATATTAAACATAGACGCTATCTGTCGATATGTTTACACAGTTATTTGCTGTTTCGATGCAGTCAGGAGTCAGGAGCTGTTCAAAATAATTTCTTAGCAAATAAGCCGATTGGGATATCCTTTTTATACAGTAATATTTTAGGCGGACATCAGACTCACTTTTGACTAGTCTAAAAGTAATTAGGATACCATTTAGGTATTCCAAATTACCTTCAGTCAAGTTACGCACCGATTTTAATGAGTTGCTGTTCAGATTATCATTTGCATTCATAAGTCTTCTATTTTCTTGTAAAACATAGGCGTAATAATTTCTTATATAACTTAGTTCAGCATGGTGAATATAATTTGGAATATGTACGTCTATTCCAAAATACCTGCACCACATGTCAAAATCAGAATACTGCCATTTTGCGTTCAACCTAAAATATTAGCTAGTTGTGTAGTTTGGTTAGTATTCATAGCTTGCAGATTGATAGTAAATGAATTTTGCTTCAATTTAATGAAGGTTTTATTTATTTAAGCCCAATAGAAAACAATATACAGGCCTAAAACCAAATGGTAATCCAAATTACCTTCCTTTCCTCTACTCCAAAACAGAGCAGTATAATTAAAAAAATCGTATAATAAAACTTTATAAGCTGTTCCTGTAAAGTTGGGAAACTTGCAGAAGTGACCCTTTATTCCCAAATGAGCAATATACAGTTTTCTCTATAAGCTACGAAAAGCGTTTTAGTGTGCGCTCTATAAAATGAAAATGAAAAAAAAAATGAAAAATATATTTATTTGCAGCGATACACAAGTACATATAGTAAATATTAATCTAGCATATAAAAACTTATCTATTACTAAGTACATATTTAATATTGTCTATCGCTGAGGTAAATAATTACGTAAGTTCCATAATTTGTGATCTTCACACTAGGCAAGCCTGTATCGTGAAGATCTAAAACGATATACAGTAAATGAACTACGTAATGACACCTGGTCTGCGTTTTATTTCCAACGCAGTAAGCTATAATATATATTATATTTAATAACGTTATAGCCAGAATTTGTAAATACATATTCTCCACGGCTTAGACGCGTTTAAACGAAATATTTTATACTTTAAATTCTGAAACTATCAGAGACCAACCCTGAGGCAAAAACAATGGTACAACATTTGCAAATAATCCTAAACTGCAGCCCTTATCCCTTGACTCATAGACGATTAATAGGCAGTGAATATAAACTGCTACGATTCATGATCAGTTTTGCAGCGCATGTTATTAGGGCATTATGCCTGGCTAGCTACCACGTTGTCCTTTAGAGCAACTTTCTAGTCCTCCTATCTCATACTGAGTAGCGTGATTGTTATCAAAGGCTTTAGAATTATCGAAAAACCTATCGACCAAACCAAGGCAAACGAGACACGAACTAATGACTCGGAGGGACAAATGCAGTGCAGTGTCAATCAGAACTGTGGTGACACTGTATTTGTAATAGACAGACGTAACTGTCGATCTCATCACATTATTATAGTAAAAATTAGTAAATCGAAATGGCACGACAAGCACTTGGTCTTTTTCAATTAAAACTCACTTTCACGAATAGAATAGATATTATAAAATACTAGAAATATCACCACTAACGTATGTATCAACCAATTTAACAATAACCACTTTTTAAACTCAATTGTTTTTCACAAACAAGTAAAATTAAAGATCAGTATAAATGCAAAAACGAAGGCACGTGCTTTCAATTCACTCAGATAATCATGTATGTAAATGACGTATAAAAAGAATGGCCCCGAGTGTCTGGTATGTTCTTCTTGCAGGGGCTCTGTAACATTGTTTTAAACGTGGCTTCTTTCAATATACAATTTTCTATTCTATTCGAACTCCACAATTCTAAATTTAAATATATTCACTTCACATCTATGTACCTAAAAATAACTTTCAAAGAGCAATACTTGCACTTGAGGGTGGTAGCTATGAAGGTGGGCATTCACAAAATGTCCTACTATAATATACCTATTAGGCTTATGTTAAAACTGTATTATTTTCGATACAAAATGGACTGTATTGAATTCGAACCAATGTAGAGAAATAAAGCCCAAGTAAACCAGGAAGTTAAGTGACTTGAATTGATCTGAGGAAAATAAAGCTAGATCTGTTTAATACAAAACTGGATGTTATCATTTTGTACATTCGGAATGTTGTCCAGACCAATAAAACCTTGTTCAACTTTTTTTACCGGTGGTATGCCTTTATGAAACAAAGTACTATGAACTATATACAACACTACAGCTACGACAATAAAAGCATTTAGACAACCTATAAGTCATAGCAGACTCATAGGCAGTCCAAATGCTCCAGCCCACTCCCAGTTGGCAGCGTGCCCAGCATGCTGGCAGCATTGCCCCTTTGAATTGCAATGCTTATTCGTTGAGCCAAATAATATGTGCCAGCATTATGATCACGCGTCGCATCAACCAAGTGCTCAGATAAGAAAAAAAAAATAAACCCTTAGTAATTATTTAGTGACACAAATCGACTCCTTATCTAGAGTGATGTGGGTCCAGTTGCTCATTACCGATTTTTATTTTATTTTATTTTACTTGTATTCGGGGACTTACAGCTTTCATTACAAATTAATATTAATACAAACAAAGAAGAGCCATTAACAAGCCTCCACAGTTAGAAAGTAATTACAAGAACATTAGAAAATCGATAAATAACGCTAAAGTCATAATCTAACGACTATCCAGAGGAGTGGCATATGGCAGCAGTAATATAGAATGTATGGAAGCCACTCTACAAGTAAATAGGTCTATGGAGGGCTGCGATTTCTTTATTTTGTTAAATGCAGTTGACGAGCGTAATACGAAAGAATTTCGGCGATAGTTGGTGCGTGCGTGGGGTTTATGCAGAAGATTTCTTTTTCTAAACATTAATGTGGTCCTTAAGACGAGTTTTCGATTTGGACCATCTGCCCCTGAACTCCTTCCTACACGCCCATCTGATGCAAGTGTTCATGAGCTTCCTTTTTCTACAACTTTATAAACGTTGTCACGCATGGTTTGAGGTCTAACTCTTCCATTCAGATTTGGCATTGCCCTGGAAACATGTATTCGTTCATTCTTTCTAAATTTTCGAAGTATCTTAGCTTATCGATATCGATTTACGTCACTCCTCGTTAATTTTACATTGCCCTTTTTTCACATTGTTATTTAACTGACTTAAAAAAGGAGGAGGTTCTCAATTCTACTGTAATACCTTTTTACAAGATGTGACATTTCGATGACTTTTTTATATTCGATAACTTGGGCTTCTCATGTGATTCCATATAAATTTTGAGTTAGATCTGGTGAGTAATATTAGAGTTATCTTTAGTAATACGTATTTTACGTCCGAAGTCGGTTTTTTTTGTAGTTTTTTTTTTGTATTTGTTACTTCCTATTATTAGGGTTTTGTACTAGAAAGCGGAACCCTATTTCTCAGGCTGTCCGTACGTCCGTCCGACCTTTAGAGGTACCTATGAAACGGTTGAAATTTGACAAAATATAAATTTTAATGGCGGATTGTTTACCAAACACACAATAATAAAAACAAAAAGTTTATTGTAAAAGGGGTACCGACAAAAACCTGTTTTTAAAGGTTTCTATCGGAAAAAACGGTATAATACACACAAACGTAAAACTTGGTATGATTACAGATAGTCTAATATTACAAGTACAACAACAAATATTGAAATCCGAAAGATGAACGAATTTGAAGCAATGATGGCTTAGTGGCATTGGTAATGGATGCCGCGCAGCAGGTCCATGGTTCGAATCCTGCCGCGGGCTTGAGCTTCACCGCATGGTGGAAAGGCATTTTGGGATTGCCCACCAGCCTAGCGACCCTCAAGTATAAAATCTGCCGCCAAGCATCTTACGGCGTTTTCCGGCAGCTGTCCTTGAGAGCTAGTAATTCTAGTTTAACTTTAAGCCTGTTAACACCTTTGACCACATCTTCACTTACCATCAGGTGTGATTGTGGTCAAAGGCTTACGTATTAGCAATTAAAAAAAACAATTAATCCCGTAAGTAGCAAGGGTCACTAAACAGAGTGAAATTTTTTTTTTACCAAAATATGGAACCAACTTCAGTAGGTACTCAATAGTGTGAAATAACTAGTCGAAGTCGGTAACATGCGCACAATATGGTACTTTTGAACTATCATTGTACCGACATCAACAAGTTCTTTGACACTTGAGACTTGAGTATTGAAGTCGGGTTCATTTTTTGGTAAAATTACAATTATTTGAGATCTTGAACACACTGTATAACAAATGATTTATGATGTTCAAAGTTGATTGCGGTGAAGGACAAAGATAGGACACTTATCTTTCGTTTGAGTTTGCCATGATCTTGACGAAGTCATGCATCTATGATGCTTCGCAGCCAGATGCTACCGCTGCTTATACAAAGGGATATTCCTTGTTTCTCCAGATAACAGAATTTCGATACAATGCCATTTTCTTGATGAACTTGGCACGTTGACGAACACCATGTAATGATAAGGTCTGGATATTCAGGTCGCCAATAACTTATTTATTCGTTGAGACACAGCAAGCTCCAAATTGAACTAAAACCCGTGACTGCTGTAGATATTTTGTTTTATTTCAATTGATGTAATGATACAATATGATTGCCTTGTACGTTTTCTGATGAAGTGTTCAAATAACGTTTGGGGAATTTATAAATCACGAATGATTAGTCAAGGGTAGTAGCGTAGGTAGGTGAAGAAAGGCCTCACATCTGTTTATGAAGTTTTTTTTTTTTTATACCGGCGGTATGCCTTTATTAAACAAAATACTATGATTTATATACAACACTACAGCTACTACAATAAAAGCATTTAGACAACCTATAAGTCATAGCTGACTCATAGGCAGTCTAAATGCTCCAGTCCACTCCCAGTTGGCAGCGTGCCCAGCATGCTGGCAACTGTCTATGAAGTTGATTTGAAGCGGCAATTTTGAGCCGCGACAGTTACGAATAAATATTATTCTTAGCGCGACAGACTTAAAAAACTTATATATTAAATTACTGCCTGTAATTAAAATAAAATTTAAATATTTAATTATTGCTGAGTTGCACACATACAGACATCTAGATTTTATTATTGTATATTATTCTAACTTTATCTAAAAAAGGAACAGGTCACTCACTAAATAAACATATTATCACAATAACTTACATAATATTATAACAAATCTAGTACTAAGAATTTTTCTATAGGAGAGAAAGAACAAATATAGGGGTTAATAATATATGAAAGTCTTATATAAGCTTTTTAAGCTGAAAACGATTTGACATTTAAATCTAAAATTTGCCAGGTAGGTAATATACGTAAGTAAATAATAAATAAATAATACGTAAACGTCAATTAGGGACGAATAATGTCCAGGGTTAGACTAAAGAGGTCAAATTAGGTCTCAAAATCTGTATGAAAGTTCAATGGTATTTAAAATTAGGTGCATTACATTCAGTATTTAGTTAAATTACATAAAATTAATCAGAACTGTACTATGAGTCATTCGAGAGGGACGAATCAAGGGACACAAATAGGGGTTAAAATTCACATGAAAGTCCTACGTTTAAATTGAACTTTAGTAAATTACCTGAACATTTCTAATACATAGATTGACATCATAAGCTAAGAAATATTTTATGAAAGGGCAGGATAAAAGGGATCATGTGTGGGAGGATATAGAAGGAATCAAACTGAGTAAGAAATTTCAAAACGTGTCCTATAATGTAAAAAATTAGCATGTCGCTAGTTTATAGGTACTTAGGAGGCGTCACATCTCATAGGTTTTCATGAAAGAGCAGAATGAAGAGGTTCAAATCGATGCTTGAATGTTGAATGAAAATTATGTTTTTGTTGTTACTATGAGTTTTAGAAATTAATTGTGACATACATATTACATTTTAAAAAATCGGTATGAAAGGGATAAATTAAGGCACATAAATGAGGTATTTGAATTTAAAAAGATATCCTATGTTACATGTACACTATATGTCCTATCAATAAAGCATACATTTGACAGTTTATAGGGAAAAATGCCTGTTAAAGTGAGTTTCCTATAAGCAAAATATCCCAATGAGCCAATTTGTCTTACCAATTATTTTATGCTGCGGAAAGGTAACGTTCATTCCACCTTGGAGTTGCGTTGGTCGTGGGTTGAACTTGTTCAAAAGACCCCGACCAACGAAACTTGGTTGTAATAATATATGATCGCGACCTATCCCGTTGAATACTTATTTTGAGTATGGTAGATGTATTATGACTAATTTTTAGAGGGGATTGTAGCTAATTTTCTTTATCTCGATAGTAGTCTATACAATACATACCTCATCATACGCTGTCAGTGATGATACTTCAATCTAAGCATTTATGTAAGGATCAAATTTCATTTTGGTGTAACAATATAGAATTATCTATCTGTTTATGTATTATTCTCCATGCACGTGTTTTGAAAAGTGTAGACGCGACCATGTGGCCGTGTAATGGGACTGGATTGACTGAAGTACTTTAAATAATAACAAACAATAACACTTCAAATACAAACAGTATGTAATGAAGTTAAATTAAATAGACCTAAAAGCAACATGAACAAAGTAATAATTAACGATCAAGAAATTAAACTCAAAACAATAAATGATCAAGCAAGTGATCCCAATTCAAGTAATAATGTACGAAACAGCTATCGTTTATTTCAGACTGGTTTTTTTGCATAAAGAACGCATAAAATAATCTTAATGCGTTTGTAATAGTACCAAATAAAGATGCATTTCATTAACCTAAAATTTCAAAAATATTTCAAATAAAATCAACAATCAATGTGATTGAAATATATCGTAAAATCACAGAGACATACAATGACAAATATTCAATTGTAATATTTGTCTTTTTAAAAACGAATGCTTCTGATTCCTAAAATATAGAATATGTAAAAATCTAGAGTATAGAAGGTTAGCGACATCATTCCGAGAATTAAGTGTTTCAAAAAACACTTCTTTCGATCAGATGAAGTCTAGTAGTCTGGTTGATGGCCGCGCACCGTCCCCTATGACGGTTAAAGAAATAAAATTGGAGCACGAAATTTCGGCAGAAATAGCCAACCCCCCGGTAGCCGAGCGAAAGCATCAGAAAGCCGGTAGCGAGGCATCCGGCGCGAAATCGGAACGACGCGGGTTCAACTCCCGCCCGGGGCAAAACATGTTGTAAAATATAAAACATAAAGAATTTTCTTGATCATAGAATTCTTCCAAGGATGTACGTAAAGGATTATCCATTTTTTGAATAACTGTGTCGAAAACCAGCTTTCTTTTTCTACACTGCGCAGGTCCTTTGATCTAAGCGTTCTCGCGTGCAGGGTATCTAACTTGGAAAGAAACTCTGATTTGGATGGTTTAAGGTTAATGTTTACGTAGCGTTTTTTATCTATAGGTTCTTTTGTCATATTTTATATATTAATTCTGTAAAGGATAACAAGTGCCATATATGAAAATGTTCATAATTCAAAATTTAATGTTCCAGGGCGGGTAGTTATGTCGTTAAATGCTAATGGCTTGTTATGTTATAATTGAATTTGGAATTTTTTAAATGTTTTTGTAGTTATAATACTACAATTTATTGTTTTAGTTAATTTTTATTTAATTAAATTTTTATTTAATTTTAAGGGGCAATGCTGACAGCATGCTGGGCACGCTGCCAACTGGGAGTGGGCTGGAGCATTTGGACTGCCTATGAGTCTGCTATGACTTAAAGTTGTCTAAATGCTTTTATTGTAGTAGCGTAGTGTTGTATATAGTTCGTAGTATTTTGTTTAATAAAGGCATAAAAAATAATTAAATGATATTTATATATTTTCACCTCGAAGGTATACTTGTACCTTTCGAATAAATAATATTTTTAAAACACATTATTGGTATTTTTATAAAATACTGGACTTATCATTGTTTGCCACAAATACTATAATCACAACGTAACTGTTAATTCATATAATTGCATCACATTATAATAATAAGTCACACACAATTTGCATACCTAGGTATGTAATAATTATGTATTTATTGAATAATAAGCAATTTACTTGGGAATACATTACGTAACTGTTAAAACTATGCATTTTAAAACTAGTGTATTTATAAGTCTAATTCTCGCTGACCATCAACATGAGGTAGGTTTTCATAGAATCTATGAAATGCTTGAGGACAAAAACTTTGACTTTGATAGTCAAAGTTTTTTGTAGATCTGGAAACTTGTTTGTTGAAATTGGATTTAAATCAGTTCTTACAAGAGTAATAACTAGAATTCAGGCCACTCTTCTCTCTGGTTTCTTTTCAATGACACTTTTCGAAAGTCTTTATCCTCAAAAGAGATTGTATACTGCAATATCCCGTATTCAATTTTTTCTTACATGGAACATTTTGCCCATCAGACCTTTTTACTGTGGATAAAAGGGGATATTCTGGTACCATGCAACTATCCAAAGTTTTTAAATCTTCAACTTCCATGGCTGTAACTTCAATTGGCAGTTTCGTACTAGAACAAGCTTTAACAACTTGCTGCCAGTCCCATGGTGTGGCAATCGTAAATTGCCTTTGCCTGTTCTTATGCCTTTCAATTAGGGAATGGATTCCATCGACCTCCATATGAGCGTGGCCTTTCATTAGGTGTTCGATGACTTCTCATTAATGTTTTTAGCAACCACAAGTAGCAGGCAAATAAATTCATGTTTTTATTCTGCCCGACACAATTATCAGACCTTAGTTATTAGAAATTCTTTTGTCATCTAAATCATCAGCAATATTCTTCATAAACTATTTAATTGGCCCTGATGCTAGTTCATTTCCACCTCTTCCAGTTCGCATAGTTTAATGTCTACAGCTTTCTTAAATAAAATGATTGCCCATTTGTGAGCAGAGGTGTGGGAACGTAATCAATTTATACAATAACATGGGTCTTCTTCCTACAATTATATGGTTCTTTAAGTAATCTTCCAGAAATAGAGTTTCCGTCCTTTGAGGTGTGTTTTTACCGGAGAGTGTAGGTTTTCTTCTTTTATTACATTTCCAAACTGCTGGATCTTATTATCTTTCGAGTTCTGTGTTTTACATGTAATTGAGGTGTCACGTCTTCACTCTTTGTACTGCTTTCTGATATTTGATGAGGTTGAATTCTACTTTCAATTCGAAGTAAATAATAATAAGTCCAGCGCGGTTGCGAATCATTCAAGCTTCGCGCTTGGACTTATTATTGATTACTGTCGGCTTAGCCAAGTTTTGTCCCAGGTAAATTATAATAAAGGTTAGTATTACAATAAACTTCTCAATCGTGGAGTAACTTGTTATTATTTAACTCTGAGTAAATCAAAAAGTATTGCCAATGAGACTTACTTCTTTTTACCACGTCGTAAAGTCCAAATTTAAAAACCCAAATCCATTATAAAACCACTTACAAATAAAAAAGACTTATTACCCTTTACCTCTTAGCTACAGAATTGTTTTGCGTGTAATCATAATATTTATATTTTTAATTTGCCATTTAAAATAAAATATATATTCAAAATTAAAATTATAAATATTAGGTTTAAGGACATACCCGCAAAATTTAACGGACTTTGAACAGTTCGTATTTAAAATTTGACGAAACAAAGTTTTTATGGAAAAAGCTGCGTGAACACAAGTCATTAGATAATAAACGCTGCGTGAACACAAGTAATTAGGTAATAAACGCTGCGTGAACACAAGTAATTAGATAATAAACGCTGCGTGAACACAAGTCATTAGATAATAAACATGCCAGGAGAAGTTAAACACCGAAAAATAGTAGTTTATTAAAAAAGTAAATGAAGTCACCAAGGCAGAAAAACATAAAATAGACCAACAACATTGAACCACCCATGGGGTGCCGGGAGGCGACTAAGGGTTTTAACGCTTGCGGAAGATGGGAAGCAACACCTTCTGAGGAACTATTATCTTACACTGTCATCTCCAAGACGCCTGCCAAACGTCATGTATTATCGCAAACCCCCTAATAAAGGGGAGTATGTTCTGCAGTAGACAATCCGGCTGATTCTGCAAGGTAAACCAAATCCTGACAAAACAGATTCTGTTCTTTAAGTAACCAAATAATTCCAGAATATACGATATTTTTAGTACATTGCGTATTGAACCTTCGTTGTGCAACTTCGATTTGCACTTGCTTGGTGTTAGTTCATTAAGGAAATGGAAAGCTGCGCATCTCTATTAATAATAATCTACTATACTTAATCCATAGGCACACATTCCCAATATGTGTAAAAACTAACATGTTAAAATATATTAATAATTGCTTAAAACCAACATATATATTTCCCCTAATTTTTGTGACTTTTTTCTAGACGTGTCACTAAGCATACAATCATGAACATCTCGCGTTTCTAGAACAATATAAGCTTTGCATACTAATAATAACATGCGTGGTACGCACGCAAGCGTTTCAAATCTGGCCTGTTGTTTTTGTTGCGATCGTAGCGCTATACGCCATCTTGATATATTTATGATCTTATTTCCTACTATTTTGGATACAATCATAGAAATAGTCTTACAATTAATATTATTAATACTTACGGGATTTGTACCCTGGCGATTTTTATCCGCCCGATATATAATCCCTCCCGACATTTCAACTCCCGTATAGAAAATAGCGCAAAATCTGCGTTCTTCAAAGGATAACGTATCATTTGGACATACCGGGCTGTATAAAATCAACTGCAGCTGCGAAAGTTCTTACATGCATCGGACAAACCAACTATCTCATGCCGCATCAAGGAGCACAAAAAACAAAGAAGTCCACAAATCTCCTATTGCTGAACATCTGTTAGACTCAGGCCCTGTCACTGGATCGATTTCATAATCCACAGGTTCAATCGAAGGAGCGCCGCTACGTTCCCAGATTAGTCAAGGAAGTGATTGATATATCCAAATGTAAGGGTTTCAATAGGGAAGAAGGCTATAAACTCTCCGGCACGTGGCATCTAGGAGATTCGAAAAATGTTACACGTTCGCATAGCATGTGGAGTGATATTGTGATTGTATTTTGTCGAAACTTTCCCTCAAGTTCGAGTTCCAGTGGTATGCGTATTAAAAGACAAAGAAAGAGGGTTGACCGTTTCGTTTGCTCGTGATTTTTGTCAACCGCTCGTTTCTCCAGTCACCCCGCGACCATGATGCATGTAAGTGCTTCGAAATATCGAGAGCTCAAAAATATAAAACCGTCACGGTACAAATCACGTAAGTAATCATATTATTTAGGTATCAAAGCTATCAGTTTTGGTCTATCAAAGATTGTTTGTTCTTGATATCCGTGTTCGCTTGCTATCCGATAATGTATCAAATATTATATTTAGTTTTCAGAATTAAATGGTAGGAATAAGTTAGGGCATTAAGTCGAATACGAAGCCTACTGATATAGGTGCTGAAATAGGACAAGTTATCCGAAAAGGTCTTCTGTATTGTTCAGAGGTATTAAACAAACGATGTCGCCGTTATTGAAACAGGTAAGTGTTTTTTTTTCTAAATTTGTTTCCAAGCATCACCGCTTCCTTAGTGAATACTACATTTACTTATTATCAAAGCCCAAGGTCATCGCTTTTTGCACGCAAACCTGGACCGCGTCTTCCTATTATAGGCTGGACGATATAAGTACATTAAATTTACAGCCACCGATGTGAGTTTTCACCTTAATTGGCATCTCCATACGCAAAGGGCAAAACGCAAATTAACGAGACTGTCTATCCGTCCATGCGTCCGTCTGTATATCAAGATTCTGTAGCTCGTGAACTAAATAAGCTTTAAACTCAAAATTTAGATAATATTAGGTGTAAAAGGATGACCCAAATAACGTATGAATATTGGCCTAGACATTTAGAGCGAGAGTTCGTGGAGTAGAGTACGACATAATTATTGTATTGTTTATGTAAAAAAAGCAACAAGTAATTATATATTAGATAAATTTTGGACCATTAATGTTACGAGGTCTGTCTCAAAAAATAACCAGGTAACAATCTCAAATGTACTTCAATATATACCATTATCTTCTAGTTTTAACAAACAAATACTAAAACACCGACTTACGATGTACCAAAATGCCTATGGATATTTTGAATATTTGTGATATTTTAATAATTATTGTAGTATTTGTGCTTTTGACGATGTGACCAATATCAACAAAAAATAAATTATGGGCTGTTGCATTACAGAAACCTAGGAGGTGAGGTACGACCGATAAACTCATCTTACGCCCAGATGGGTTCAAGTGCGTGTAGGAAACAGGGCACTATGGATTTGGAAAAAAATCATTCGATCAAATAAATTACGTACATTTATCGCCCTCATTTTTTTACAGACATAGGTGGAGAATGCCAGGGAAGTAACGTTAGCATGAGCCGTTATTGTCTCAGGCCTACCCTTGTCGAATTAAATGGTAAAAACGAATATTCATTATGAAGGCATCCAAGAAAAGTTTTGATCAAATAATTTAGGTACAATTAACCCCCTCAGTTTTTGATATAAATGGATGGGAGGTGCCAGGGGGAGTAACTTTGGCATAGGCCATTTTTGTCTCGGGCCCACCTCTATTGGGTTAGTTAGAGGTTGGAAACCAACCTTCATTAGAAAAGCTTCTATAAAAAGATCTATAACAGAACCGAGTCTGTCAACCCCGACTCCACCCGGTACTTGTCTGCCCAACCCTACAGTGAATATTATTATTCTACTCAAGTATTTAAATTGATCTAACGAATGTATTAAGTTTGTTCAACCAAGATGGACTAACACTTTTAACGACAAGAATGAGGCATGTAAGTCCTCGTATATGTATACAAAAATATTTAATAAGATTCTATTCAATCATGATGAAATATTCTTGCACATTTTTTATAAGTACCACACCTTCAATAAGTCTTTCTGCTGTAAGGATGAAAGATAATATATTTGACATGAGAGAATACATTGTTTCCAAAATCAAAAGTAAGTTAACTCCTTTCAACTTTAAATTCATATTTGAGTCTTTGAGTCTGAGTATAAGAATAATTCACTTTTGATATCACAAATACGTGATTTTACAAAACTTAGGCAAAGTAAGCCCTTCAAGCCTGCACCGAGGCAGCGTAATTGTGGTTCGTTTGATCCCGTGCTGTATCTTTATTTCTTAATTTTGAGTTATGTAATTAATATATATTATTTTAAGAATTCATTCTGTAAATAATAAACTTTGGAAACATGATGACTTAAAATTTTCTCTATAGAAAAAAAATACAAGGTTACATCTAACAAACTAAAAATAAACCGTTAGTTAGTACGGCGTAAATACTTAACGGAGAGTCATGCGTATTTGAATTATAAAAAAAACCTGTTTTCTATAACGTATGCACATTACATTTTTCAAATAGGTATTTGGTCTTATTATAGGTCTTATTAGGTTCTTATTATACGAAGGAAATACTCAAATTCACGTATGTTCCGCCCATTTTATTCAGAGCCGTGATGCTTTGTCCCTATCTAAAATTAAAGAATGCGGTTGATGGGCAGAAAATGCCTATCTACTATGTATCTGAAAACAAAATTAATTATTTTTGAAACTAAAATCTGATATTTACTGACCTGTCACATTGATTCATCATTTGACACTCATTGATCATTGATTACATTAATTATAATTATAATCCACTCATTGAATTCTAAGCCACGATACCACATGCAAGGTTGCAATAAGTTGAAAGAGGGACGGACAGCGGAGTCTCTTTGAAATAGGGCTCTATTTTGCCCTCTGGGTACGTAACCTTATAAATGAAAAAGTAGTTCACTTTACGGAACTAATCGCATCACGTAATTTCCACGTGTGACTTCCCCAAAGAAGGCGATAAACGTTCGAAACCCAAGTCGGAGTATTTTCCTCTAAACAGTTTCATAACTGGAGTTAATCGATTCAATATTTTTTTCTCTGTGTAAAATGCTTACATGTCCTTTGTTTCACTGTATGATATTAAATTTTATCAATTATCTTTACAATCGTTGATTGCGAGAACTCAATAGACATATTTTGTAGACCATCACTGCATCCGTCAACTTACTTGTAGTACCTACATAAGTTGACGCATGTAACTAATAATTTTCACTACGTCTCTTTTCTCGTTGCACTAGCACAGTTCTACTCTGCGACGCGTCTTTTTTATAATTGTGGGATTTTTTCGTATTACTAACGTTCTCACAAAGTCGCTCATTGTATTGCAAAATTGTTTGTAGCACATTATTCTAGAGCATTTGTACGCTACTTGCTATCTTACCATAGCGTGCAATTCAGGGTATATAAAACGAATCCCCGCGAAATCACGATTATAACACTATAATAGATTATATAATTATATAAAGTCTATCGATCATAAAGAAGTCTCTTGGTTGTAAACAATAATGTATTCTAGATCCTTACAATAGAGTCCAACGCTACGTATGACCAAGTGACTTATTTATTTATTAGGTTTTTCAACAGACTTAATACAATCACATGAGCAAATTAATAAATATTAAGATTATAATCATTGTATTTTATATGATATTCCTATTTTGGTAATAAGGATAAGATAATGGCGACATAATTAAGATTAGCAAATAAAAATCAAAACAGCTTCTTAAGGAATTATGTACAATCTTATAATACTTTGTATTATATGTATCCACTGCTAGCAGAAAGAAAATTATGATAGCGCGTGTAAAAATATCTGGTTAAGATAACCTAATTTTAAACGACATGTGATTATTTAAACGACAGCATTATCGAACTATCGTAGTTTCATCATATTTTAAATGCTTAGTTTTGGTTCGTTAAATTAAGAGAGAATATAAGAAAATAATATAACGAAAAACTGGCAAATCCTCAATATCTTTTTATCTCCCGCAGTCAGGCAAAGCAGCACGCATGTCTGCCACGTAGCTGATATTATTAATACTAACACCGACATCCAAAACGTTTGATGTTGAGTTGAGACCGAATATTATTATGAGGTCGTTACCATACAGCTTTGGAAGGTTAACCCACACTCTTACCTGTATGATTCAGAAAGAGTGTGAGACCATTTGACATTGTTGATTTTGTTGGTAACCAATGCTTAAATATATTCAGTATTTTTGTTTAATACATTTTTATTATTGTGGCTTTTGTAATATCCTTTACCATTTTTGTGATTTCCCACGGTTAATTTTTCCCATTGACACAAACCGGGGCACCAGGAATGGTATTTACCTTTCCTATTGATTAACAAAATTAAAGAAAATCTTTCGTAGCTCTTTGATTGACAATCATGTCACTAAATGTACGTAATATCTCGGGTGGAAAACGGGCTCCTAACATTAAAGCAGTTAGTTGTTTTGAAGCAGTGATAGCCTTGCAATTGCTACAGATTCCAATGGGGATTTGAGTTTCACATCATCATAGTAGAGTACTTTGGCCTGGCTAACCATCTGAACACCCTTAAGCATATATCTGTCGCCAACCAACAGCGCTTGACATTAATGTTAAGCCTGATTAACATCCTTGAAATTATTACTTACCTTTACGTGAGGTTGAAGTCAAAAGCTGACTCAATACGCCAGCTTTAAAAAATAATATTCAAAAAGTGCATCAATGACTTCGAAGACGTCTTTTTTTTTTTCAAAAAATATAATGATATATTTGTTGTTGTAGTCATGGACTGTCTCTGCCATTCTGATTAACATGCTGGGTCAGGGTATGCTGCTGGCCTACGCCAGCGTGTTGCTGCCAGCGGTCACGGATCCTGAGTCTCCCATCAAGGCTGATCTCAATACAGCGTCGTGGCTTTGTAAGTATTCAATGTAGGAGTTACCTACACTTAAGGATCGAAAGCAATAAAATTCTAGTGCTTGCCATGTCCATGACTTGATTCCTGTCACTGACTTGGGTTTAAACGCATGGAGCTTTTATTGCGAATGTTCTCTTGACTAGCTTGGTAGCCAAGAGAACATTCGTAATAATGGCTGTCATTAGATATTACTACAGATTTTGTAGTTCAGGCACCACCCTGAAGCTCACAAAGGCAAATTTGATCACATATTCTGGCTTAAGAGCCATTTTACATTCTTGGTTAAGAATACTATAACATTTTTATAAAACAACATGACAACAGGCACAGGTGCCAAAGAACAATACGATGCTGCGATTTCATGCAACGCATATGTCACTGTGAGAATTATGGCGCCTTACCATAAACAGATTTATATCTGGTGGTTAGTCTTTTCAGCAAGAGTGCGTCTTGTCAAGCTCTGACAGCCGAACTGTAATAGCTATGGCCTGCGTGCTACAGGTTCATGGTCCGATCCACACCGACGGTTTGAAGTTTGCTGCATGAAGAAGGCATTATGCTAATGATCGCCTGTCTAGCTACCACCCTCAGTAGCACATGTGATACATGACAATGATGAATAATGTTCTTCGGCAGCAGCTCGTGAGAGCCTACGGTTTTAAGCCTAATTAGTTTACCATCTTCTATTGCATCATCACTTACGAACAGTAGTCAAAAGACTTGCCTAATATCGGTAAAAAAACACCAGACTGTCATCTGCTCGAAGCAGAAGTTACTAAGTTGCTAGGTTAGCCTATAAGTTGCACTCTTTGCGCGTACCCACACCTCACAGTTTGGCTCCACCACTCACGCCATCTCTCTGCTCAATACCGTGATTGTTCAACTAACAGATCTTGACATTTTTAATATAAAATTGTGGATGATTCTTGATATAAGTTTCAATAATTGTATTATACTTAAATTATGATTAATTTAATGATAATTAAAACTTGACATTTATTTTATACAATATAAATTGACTGTATTTTTTTTTCTTGATAGGTTTGCGTTTGACTACACACTGCATGATGTTGAGCATTGATGTGGTGTAAGATGGAGCACGCTTACCGAGAAGAAACCTATTTATTCTTGATTTGAAGACACCCATGTTGTATCCATCGTAAACTGACAACCTTATGGAGTTCCACTCTCTCGCTGTACGCACGAGAAAAGTGAAAGCTAAGCACTTCGTACGAGCCCTGGGAATATTAATCATGTACGCATGCCTCTCTATTTGTATGAACGTCCGATGAAAAGTATCCGGTAAAAGACCGATAGGCAAGCGACTTTCCTGGAGTACATCGTTAAGATCCATGCGACAGACTTTCTACTTAAGGTTGAGATTGTTAATGAGAATGTTCGCATGGCCATAACGGCCATGCGAACATTCTCATAATGCGCTACACCTGTACACATTTTGCTATAATCAAGTAGGTAACACTATACTAATTTTGATTGAAATCCTATTTATTTTTAGCCTCATCAATCGGTTTGGCGGGTATACCTGGTTTCCTCGTCTCATCTATCCTCATGGACGTGTTTGGAAGAAAATTAGCCCATCTGTTCGTCGTGATACCTGGACTTATTGGCTGGCTTCTCATCTTCTTCACATCCAACGTGTCTATACTCATGGTTGGTCGAATCCTAGGAGGCTTCACTGCTGCTGCTACAGTTGCTACAGGAGCAATTGCTATAGGAGAATACACGAGTCCAAAACATAGGGGCATGTTTTTGAACCTTAAAACAACAGCGGTGTGTATGGGAGGAATGACTGTTCATATTTTGGGGAACTTTTTCACATGGAGAACAGTGGCCTTATGTGCCACTGTTCCCCATATTATGGCACTCTTGATAATATTGACGTGGCCAGAAAGTCCTTCTTGGCTAGCAGAAAAACAACAATATGAGAAATCTAAAGCAGCTTTCTACTGGCTGAGAGGAAAAAACGAAACTACGTTGAAAGAGCTAAAAGAGTTAATAAGAGCTCAGATGGAGCGCGCAAAGAATTCACCAAAAAAATTGACGTTTACAGAGAAAACAATAGATTTCCTTGGAAAATTTAATAAAAAGGATTTCTATATGCCGTGTTTGATTATCATTGTATCAATGACTTTATTAGAAGTGTCTGGACGCCACATTTTTCCTGCGTATGCCTTACAAATAATAAAAGAAATCTCAGGTAGCAAGGCTCAATCTTTCTACTTCACTTTAAGTATCGATTTGATCATAGTCTCCAGTACCTTATTCTCGTCATTCTTAATAAGAATGTTGAATAGACGTACTCTTTTATTCTCCACAGGATTTGCTGCTGTCTTTGTTTTAGTTACAGTTTGTTCTTACATATATTTAGCTTCCAAAGGTGTGTTCCCAAAAGATACAAAGATACCATTAGCATTATTTGTTTTTTACTTTATCTTGGCTAATCTTGGGTGTACACCTATACCCTTAGCTTTGTTGGGAGAATTGTACCCTTTAGCACACAGAGGAGCAGGAGCATCAGTATCTGGAGTCCTTATGTCTCTTATACTTATGGTCGGACTTCAAGTGACCCCTCATTTGCTAGACCAATTCAAAGTATACGGCACCTTTGCTATTTTTGGCAGTGTTATGTTCATTGCATTGGTGATCCTTTATTTCACTCTACCAGAGACAAAAGACAGAACTTTGCAAGAGATAGAAGACTATTTCAACTATGGAAGCTTTAGAAAAAGGGTAGATGTGGATGAGGAAGTAACAGTTAAGATGGTTATATAGACTCAGTTAGAGAAAAAAAAAACAATATTTATTTTTACTCCAAGTAAGTGTATGAGAAATAATATCTTTGAATACGTTATACTGAAGTTGTCAGAATGTATACTTGTCCGTTGTTCTAGTCTTTAAAAATCTACTAAATACAAAAAATATTACTCTGATGTTGTTACAGCATAGGCTAGGTTTTAAAGGTAAAATTATTAAATAAGAGGAACAGACTACTCTGTTTACGAAATAAATTCTATAAATATATGAATAAGTACTTTATATATATGTGCATCGTTAGTTCATTATATTATTGTAATTAATTAGGTATAACTTAATGATTAAAATAATTATTTTTATTATTTATGTATTTTCTCTACCTATACATAACAATTTTTGGTAAACATAACAATTTTTAAAAAAAGAGTTATGTAAATATTTTGACTATATTGACATTAATAATATTTTTGTAATTTTAGATCTTTTTTTCTCTGAGTAATATTTCATTATACTATGTAAGTGATATGGATTTTATCTGAATTAAATAATTATAATTATTATTTATTGTCTCCTGTTCACTATCCCACGTTTTTAACCGATGAACTAGGTTAAGCCATATCCAGCTATGTATGTCCGCTGCGGTTATTAATTGAATGGGGGACTTCTGCATTTACTAATGAGCATCTACGGGTTTTGGAGGGCGCGTTAAAGAAGCATACACACCAAAGATGAGCAGAGTAAGACGAATAATATATCAAAAAAAAAACAGCTGACTTCCAACACTGAAAACTATGAAATAGCTTGTGGAAGTCGGTACCATGCCGACATGAACATAAACCTAAAATGTTTTGTTGAGGAGTTGATAAAGTGGTGAGCCATTTTTTGATCATAATATCACAAAACTTAACTATTATAGTATCGTTACATATTTCAAAAATCACGCACACAGCGATATTTGGATAATTTTGGCAATAAACAATACATGCGACACGGCACACAAACGCACAAATTCACAGGTCAGTTGTCAGCCAGACGTCAGGCAGTCATCTTACAGACGTCACAAGCTTTGACGTTGACATATCATACCTAGTCACAAAGGTGTGGGGTGCGTTCAAGACTCCATAAAAGTTTAGATTGAAGCTATAGTGTCAAATCGTGTTAAGTGACCGTTTCTGCTTGCCAGTCATTCGAGTTTTGAAGCAATTTGGCTTGCATTTCATTGTTTTGAAGCAATTTGGCTTGCATTTCGAGTTTTGAAGCAATTTGGCTTGCATTTCATTGTTATCCGTAGCCATGAATACTCAAATATGCGCTGGCTGTGCTGGACTGTTGGAAGGAGTTTTATTTTTGCAATGCTGCCGATGTTCCGACAAATATGACCATACCTGTCTGAATTTCAACAAGCAAGATTTCAAAGGTTTCTCGAAGGAATTTAAAGAATCATGTGTGTGCCCCTCGTGCAAATGCAAAGAGCCTAAACTTGGGAATAACTCCAACACGCCGATTCGATCTACGCCGAATTCAATATCACAAATGGCGGCGAACCCTTCGACTTCGCAGCCCCATAGTGACTACTGTGAGTCCCTTGCGCCGTCCTCAGCTTCAGAACATGATAATGTTACGCTGCGCACAAGACCTCGCGGCACTTGTATCTGTATAACAGCGGACAGCATTCGGGAAATCATAAGGGATGAATTGGATAGTAAGTTCACCTCCCAGTTTAATAATATTCGAGATAAACTCACGAGTTTCCAAGAATCTCTTGCTAGCTATCATGTCCTAATTGACAAACTAAATCATGATAATGATTTCCAGAAAAAAATAAACACAGAGTTGCAAACTCTGTCTCTCACGATTTAACTCACCGTGTTCAAATGTTGGAAATTTTCTCGCAATCGAATAATAAAATGGTGGAGCAGCCCGGGACGTCGCAGTCACTGGCTGTGCCTGTTGTGAGTGCTGAAGTTTCCACTTCTCAGCGAAAAACTCGCCAGTTGCGCCGTGATAATATAAACAACAACTTAAGTACTAACTCTTCTAACAATAAACCTAAGGCAATAAATACAGTCAGCATAGGGCTGGAGTCCCCTACCGCAGATGTCATGGGACATGCCTCGAATCAACCTCCTGCAAACCCTACTGCTTCAATTAAATCACCTGATCTACCAATTCAGCCCCCCAATGAAGATTTGACAGAAGTGCGACGCAAACCAATGCGGCAGTCATTGTCACTACGCTGTCTCGCCGGGCCTGCCGTGACGTCTCTCAGGGCAGCAGAGCCACGCAAATTTATGCTTTCAAACGCAGATGAAATTAAGCAATACTTAAGTGTAATTTTCCCTCAGAAAGTCTGCACAGTTGAAGAGCTTAAAACAAAAAACAACTATAAGTCTTTCAAAATAGGCGTCCCTCAGGAATGATTTGATACGTGTTTCTCTGTTGAAGTCTGGCCTGAGAATGCACGTGTGAAGAAATGGGTGAATAACAGGAAGCGCCCCATTGAGAATGGTTAATTTCATAGTTAATTGAGAATGGTTATAACTAATAAATAAAAAGAAAACAAGCAACTAATTCTTGATTTTAAATATAACACATGTGAAACTAAATATTCTAGGATAAGCCTGTTAACACCTTCGACCACATCATCACTTATCATCAGGTGAGATTGTTGTCAAAGGCTTACCTTTCGGCAATAAAAAAAAATAAAAAAAAAAAAATATACAAATAGTATACGAATATACCTACATACAAAACAATAAACATATAAGCAATAAATAAACAAAATATCATAATATATATTCATAAAATATATATTTATATTTATATATACAACAAATATTATAGTAATATAGTAGAGATATTCCAATTTAGAAGCAAAACGACAATAACGGGTACTTACAGTGTGATATTTGATAAGTAAAACTTTTTTATTTGGTCCTTAAATACATTTAAAGATGGTGCACGTCTGATGGAAACGGGGAGGGAATTCCGTAGGCGAGCAGCTTAAGACAAAACTACGTTATCTTAAACAGAGTCTTCTTGTATTAGAGAGCATGTTTGTCGCAGCATCGGAAACCTTTCTTGACAGCTCGATTGAGGATGCCGAGGTAGTCCCAGATGGCTGGTCACTGTTACGCCGCGACCGGAACACGCCATGCGGAGGCGTTCTGCTCGCTGCCAGGCCTGGCTTAGTTGTCAAACGTCATCGTGAACTGGAAACTGCCAGTGGGGAAGACTTATGGGCCTCCTTTACACACCGTGGTACAACTATGTATATATGCGTTATATACATTAATCCTAGTGCAACGGATGAAAAATATATGCAATGGTTAGGTAAAATCGAATCTTTTCTTAATTCTATAGAAGGCAAATTATTAATTGCTGGTGATTTAAATATGAACAGTGCTCAGTGTAAATAACTATTATGGTTATTTTTTAGAATATTGTAATTTTATTGAACTTAATGATATTTTCAGTATGCGCGGAAGTAAGCTAGATATTGTGTTGACGCGGGAATGCGATGAGTCACATGTGAATGTGGTGACTACCGGAGGGCTGGTGAATAAAATTGATATTTTCCACCCGCCACTTGAAATAACTTTTAGCCTTGTTTCGTGTGATAACCGTATGAAGCGATTGCTGCCTAGTAACATTGACGTATCTTGTGACTGGAATTTCAAAAAAGTTGATATATCGTACTTGAATTGTTTGCTTAGTGAGTCCTCCTGGGTTCGCATTTATGAATGTGATAATGCTCAGATGGCTGCCGATATGTTCTATGGTATAATGTATGCTATTTTTGATCAATGCGTGCCTAAAAAAAGGCGATCTAAAAATTCTTCTACCAGATATCCTGTTTGGTTCACCTCGGACATCATCAATGACATTCGTGAGAAAGTACATATCTCTGCATAAGTCGTGGAAGCGTGCATTGAGTGCGGAAAACTATAAATCGTTTTCCGACCTCCAGTCTAGTCTTAAGGATCGAATATCTGAAGCTTATGAGCGTCATACTGTGTCTATTGAAAACAATCTGAAGAGCTGTCCTCAACATTTCTGGCGTCACGTATCTAGTTTAAGATCCAAGGGCGGATTTGAGCCCTCTGTTATATACAAGGGAATTACCCTAGAGGGAGTTACAGCAGCCGAGGCCTTTGCTGATTATTTTTCTACTGTCTTTCTTATAGATACTCCATTACTAGATGTAAATTATTGTTCTGATAACTCCACCCAAGGAGGCATTGTTAGTATCCCTTACATAACTCCTAAGGATGTTAAATGAAGTTTTAATAAGCTGAATGGTTCGTCATTGGCTAGTCCGGAATGACTACAAGATAAAACAGGATTTCAGTGTGGCAGTTATTAAAAATGTCATAGTATATCAATAAGTTTCAGGATATTCTATAATAACAATCTATTCCAAGTTTAACAAACATTATAGAAATATATAAACATCTCTACTGTATATAATTCTAACACGGCCATACTGACAGTACTTCGTCCACGAAGTACAAAAAAAAACCAGGCAAAAATTTTAAAATAATGATGTATAAATTATAGTGATAATATCATTCATGTAGTACAAATTGTAACCCTGTATGGCAACCCACAATTATTAACATATAAAGCTTGCTTGACAAATAATTTATCTAGTGTTTAAAACAAGGATCTACTTAGTAATAAAAACAACACAAAGTCTTTGAAGTCACCAAAGAGAAAAACGAGCTATAGATTATCTGTAATATAATTATATACAGTGTTGATATTACAGATTTTTGAACTACAATATATATGCATTGGGCGTAGAGGGTAGAACCCTTCTGCGAGTAGAATATTGTGACTTGCTATCTCTCGATGATAATAAAATCATTGGAATGGAATCAAAATACATTTAGTACATTTATCATAAAATGGTGTACAAACTAAGTTTACCTTTTACTATGTTGTAAGATAATAAGTGTCACGAATAAATATTATAAGTAAGTAGATAATTTGGTATCATAGGTATTATACAGTTTTTAAACTACATATTTGATAACATGTCAAGCAATAGGGAGGTTAAAATTTGGTTAAAACGGCTGTAGTAAATTTCTACAATGCAACTTTAACTTTCTCAATAATTATCAAGTTGACGTTTAGCGCTCTCACATATTTTAGACAAAAACAAACTGTATCATTAAACATTAACATATTCTATTTGACAACAAAAGTGGAGCTTTTGACGTCACGAAATTAGTGGATATTTACTATAAAGACAAAAATTGGTTTTTCTTTTGTCACTTGGACGTTTTGACGTCAGGGTTTAAGTATTTTATCCGAAATTATACAGGATCATCATCTGTACACGTAATGCAACTTTTCTGATAACAAACGGTAAAACTACCTACATGTACTTATTTAGCGGTAAAAATAATATTTGAAATTCACTTGAAAACACCTTATCATTTTAACAATTACCAGTTACCTAGACACGATGATTACTTTCACACGCCGCAATGTGAGACATCCATCGTCAAGTAAAAGGTCGACCGGCTCTTAAACAGTCCTCCATTTGAATAGACATGAAGGTAGCATTCACACACTGCTCGTGAGATCAACCAGCACCAATCAAATGGGTAAGCAGTGTTGTTAAACAGTGGTTGCTTTTTAAATAGACAGCAGTGTCTTTATACAATATTGAATATAAGGCATAAGTACATGTAGATAAGAGTATTTTAATTTTATTATTTTAAGTGATAATACAACATTAATAATTTCTACAAAACAATAAGGTAGCATGTCACATTAATATAATCACTAAAACGTTGTACTGTATATATCATTAAATAAATGTTCACCGACTCATTGCTAGTATCAATTTCTCTTTGTACATTACAAAATTTCTTAATAAATCCAGACCTCTTAGAGCATAGCGATCATTTGGAAATAATGAATCAATTTCGTAGGGTCCCTTGAATATAGAACACAAATTGTCATGTGGTTTTTGGCTCACATAGACTGTCTCCGAATCTGTAAATTCTGTTATTACGTCTGACTAAATAAAAACGCCCTTTTAATTTTCCTGCAACGTGATGTAAGCGCTGCCTAGCTAGTTCGCTATGTTCTAACTAAAAGATGAATAGTAATTTGTGATGTATCACCGCTAAGAACATCGCTTAGTCAAGCTTCAACAAAGTATGTTAACATCTACACCAATCAATAAACACAGAGGTGGAAACCCTGTAAACTTTTGTATTGTTACATAATTATATTGTTTGCTGAACATGACAGAATCCGTTCGGCCAGTCTGACTATTTATAGAACATTCAACTTATTATATCGATTACCGTATAGATATATAGTACCAGCTGACCGTTAATTAAAAATGTACCCGCAGCAGGGATACGTTTGTTAGTTCAAAATTTTAAGTGGATTTATTAAACAAAACTTTGCGAAACTGTCTACTAAAATCAAAACATTTCTACCCAGTAACTAATCGCCAGATACTTTAAAATGCTATATCCCCTCATCTATTGAATCTGTAGATCGGGTATGGCGCATCGATAGTAAACTGTCGACGTATTTTTGTCCTCGACGCCCCGTGACGTTTTTGTTAGTACTAAGTTGTTTTCCATTACCTAAACATGTCACCCTAATATACCCATACCCTAATATATCACCTAATTAAATATATGCCAAATATAGGTGTTTAAAACTATATTTAGGGTCCGTTTCATAATGTCCCAATAAAGTTTCTGGTTGCTAACCAACACATAATTACTGAATGATAAAAATGACAGTAAACATGCAGCGCGTTTCAAGCTTTAACCGATAGAATAATCGATGACTACGAAACGCAATGATAGTGTTTATTTAATAAATAAATTCTGGATCGAACATTCTGAAACATGCCCTTAACATATATGATGCTCCAAGGATCGCTTTTTAATAATATTATTAAAATTATAAGCATAAAAGGTAACAGCGAGATTAATTGTTCGATATGCGTTGCCTTTCACATTTAGATTTTCCAGTACCAGACCAGTAGTTACCAACATGAGACAATATTTTTACTTTAAAAAAATCTAATTACGTTTGTCGTCTATTAAGTATTTAGTAGTAGTATATATAATGTAAAAATAACCTATTACAAAAACTTTCATAATTTTTCATTACACAATTATGCTATCAAAGACTAATTCAATCAGCTTCAGTGAAAGCAGGTTTCACTTCGCAGCACGAATCGCCATTTTCAAATTTAAACATTACAGCATTGAGAAAATGTTCGGCGAGATTTTTCTTCACATCTGCACTGTCACAGGATTGAAACCATTATAAAGCAGACCCTTTGAGGGTCTTACCTGCTTTTGCCACTGTTATAATACTGGTCCAGATGAATTCTTTCGCCGATATACCGATGTCTGATGCAAACTCGGTGCCACTGCCGCTAGTAGACGATGTCATCTTGTCGCCAGGTTGCAGCGACGTCTCCGCAAACCGCGGCGTCCAAGGCTGACAGTAGTGGCCTCCATTCTGAAACTAATAAAGTGATTAAAAACTGAAGGTAGGCAATTTGAGTGATCCCACTTCTGATGTGAGATTTGTCAAGATAGAGAGCATTTATTTATGGAATAATATAGGCTCAAATTATAAGATGTTTGGCAGAAGGCGATCCCATGTAATAAGTTACTATTACCTGAGTAATTAACTACCTAACTTACTAGGTTTTCTACGAAAAGGGAATCATAAGGCAAACTTAAAAGATACAACATTTATAGGAACACATTGAACACTTTATTAAACATAATACATTAGGTTAACATTAATTAATTCTGTATAAGTTTATAGTTACCATTCACAACGATATAATCAAATGGGCCAAATATTTATGAAGAACAAAGCCAACAAACCTAGACCCATACACAACACGTGAATAACAGTTATGTTACACAATATATATATCAATAAAAAAACACTTAACTTAATCAGCGATAGGTCACGATGCGGCAGTCACTTGTGAAGAATAAAGAGAGCTCAGTAAGGTGAGAAATTGGTTTTATAGCAATGACTGGCGCCAAGTGTCTGTCGCCTCTTCATGAGACTTCGCGCCATATTCACCCCGGCCAATAAGAGACCTAATAGTTCCCACCAGAACGTATCAGCCAATCCGAAATTAGACAGGATGGTTCGTCATTGGCTAGTCCGGAATGACTACAGATAAAACAGGATTTCAGTGTGGCAGTTATTAAAAATGTCATAGTATATCAATAAGTTTTAGGATATTCTATAATAACAATCTATTCCAAGTTTAACAAACATTATAGAAATATATAAACATCTCTACTGTATATAATTCTAACAAGTGCGTGTGTCTGGAACCCACATTGTGATAACCATATCTTGTGTCTCGAGAAAGTTCAGAAAGCCTTCTTGCGAAATCTTTATAAGAAGACCTACGGCTTTTATCCTTACCTTTACCCAACCAACTTCTTATTTGGCCAATTAGGGTATAATTCCTTGAGAACAAGAAGATCGCTTGACCAGCTAAAGACCGGAATCAAAATATTAAGAGGTGCTATCGATTCGCCTACACTGCACAATCGTATGTGTTCTATATATTTACCCGATATGTATATCCGCCATAGACCCGATTACAGACACGAGTTGTTCCACATTGGCCGAAAACGTACAGTATCCCGGAGTAAGACACCTATATGCCGTATCATGAGTGGTCTCAACGCATTCCTTAAGACGAGGCTGCGGAAAAAATACTCTCATTCGACTAGTTTTTTTAAGCAACTGAAATATGCAATCAACACGAAAACTTAAATATTTGATATTTCAAACCTTTTTCTATCAGTTGTACAGTCAGAAACACATTTGAAAGAAATTTACTCGATAGTTTTAATTTTTCAAAATGAAGCCTTTTCTTTAAATTATTGGAGTTTTCTTGGAAACTACATCAGTTACATATTAATAATAAACACACATAGAAAGGAAATGTAGTTTATTATCCGCTGTATAAGTAAAATTTACCTAGAGTAATTAGTATTGTCATAATAAATTAAATTGTGTTTTAGACTTACGACCTTTAGTTCTGTGCAGGATTACGGTCAATCGGAAGATTCGATATTCAACCTTATTAGCTTAGGATTACGAAATAAAATCAATGCGTAAGAGCTGTCCTTCAGTGCCGCGCTGTGCGCCGTTGGACGTGGACCTATCGCTCGCGCGCTATCACCTGTGCTGTGCAGTATAAATACGTATCTTGGTAGGTATATCAATCAATATGGGAAATAAAGATGACTAAAAAATAAAAAACGAAGCAGAAGAGTCGATACAAAGACTTTGCAAGAATTATGAGAGAGCGTATAATATTTCAGTTTATTTTTACCTATGCAAATTTAATATTCGTTTGTGTTTCGGTGTTTATTCTATTCATGAAACATATTATCTCTATCGAACTAAGAGATTCTATACCTACTAGGTTCCTATAGTACTGTAATGGAGCTATAAAATAACTAAATGTCGTACTAATCTAAGTACGATTAGTTGGATACTATAATAATATCTGGTAATGTATAGTTATGGTCTCACCTGATGGTAAGTGATGTGGTAGAAGGTACCAAACAGGTGATAACTAAAATTATCTGGCTCTAAAGTACAGCTGCCGTTCAACCGTAAATGGAGTTGAGTGTTGCTAAATAATAATAACACAAGCGTAGCAAATCAAAGCATTTGGTTTGGTGGGTATATCGCAATAAAACATCGAACATTGTTCATGTCCCTCAAGACTAAATGTAGATTTATATCAATGAAAGAATATTCAGAATCAGGCAAGTAGGTATATATTCAAGAGATTATCTACAAAGTCACCTGCATAGGTACTTTTAAATATACATTTTATCACTTAGACATGTACATATAAGTAACGATTTATACAAATATAATAGAGTGGAATAAATAGATTCTGTACATATATATAATAAAATAGACTGTGCTCATAAAATGCACCTTCTTTCTCAGGAAAAAAAATAATAAATCAGTCAAAGTCCGAGATCACTCGGAACAGGGAGAACTGTCGGAGTCGCCATCTCATATAATAAATTTAGACTGTGTTCTTCCACTATATGAAAATAAGTGAGTAATCTTTGAATAAAGTATTACTAAATATGCACATTTTATTCACAGGAAATTTCGTAAACGAAAAAATATTATTTCGTAAAAGAAATAATATTTAATATATTATTTAAATATTATAATACCTATATTAGGCAAAAAAATATTTTGACCTATCCATAGCAGAGCAGCAGGTAAACTTAAATAACAAAAACGTATAAATGTATATATACATTTTTTTTTTATTGCTGATAGGTAAGCCTTTAACCACAATCTCACCTGATGGTAAGTGATGATGTGGTCGAAGGTGTTAACAGGCTTAACCTAGAAATACTGGCTCTCAAGGACAGCTGCCGGAACACACCGTTAGGTGCTTGGCGACAGATTTTCCACTTGAGGGTGGTCGCTAGCCAGGCGGGCATTCGCTAAAATGCCCTTCCACCATGCGGTGAAGCTCAAGCCAGCGGCGGGATTCGAACCATGGACCTGCTGCGCGGCAGTCCATAGCCAAAGCCACCGAGCTATCATGCTTTTTACACTGAAAAAAAAAACTTTACATTATTATCGCCCTGCACTTGTCACACCTCTGTAGGGTCGGTATAAACAATATATTTTTTCTGAGTACCTTCACAAAAGACAACGCATTGACATAATTGTGCGGAGTAAGACTTAAATTTTATGGCCGGCCTCCTATCTGAAGCAATATGCCTTTGCGTATGCCATCGTTGATATGTATTATACTCGCCTTTGCCCCCTTTTCGGTTATTAGTTAGGGTATTAGATAGATGGTAAAGAGCGATGTTTTACTCTTGACGTGCAAAAAATCTGACGTGAAAATTATCTGAATTTATGTATTTAAATTCATTTATTCATATTCACTACACCCCCTTTCTGAAGGCCGAGCTTCAGCAGGGGCGGAGCAGTTTGTATGGTGGCCGTCTTGAAATCGCCATTTTGGATTTTTGACAGGTGTCATTCGACTGCTCTCCCGACATTTATCCTTACTTCTACCTTTTAACAAATTCTATCTACACATTCTAACAAATTGTGCGAAATCGATTGTCGGACAAACAGAAATGTACAGTTGCTTTTCTGAAGGCTTCAGGTAACGGATTGTCTGTAAAATGTATTTTGCAGGTATATATATCAATCAAAAATTTGATTGATATTATCAAACTGAAGGCTAAATGCACATTTGTAATATAACTAAATGCTTAGGCCTTGTACGTGGCGATGGTAAAAGGCCGGACGGCATGACTTTGGTTCCGTGGAGGATGGGAAGGCCTCTGGTATGGGACGCTACCTGTGTCGATACCTTAGCACCTTCTCATATTCCTGCTACCCAAAAAGTGGCCGGTGCGGCGGCTGAACTAGCAGAAGGCCTCAAAAGGCGCAAATATAGTAATCTCAGTAGTTGTTACATGTTTGTGCCTTTTGGGGTCGAAACGCTGGGACCGTGGGGACCGAGCGCCAAACTATTATTCAAAGACGTCTCAAAACGTCTGGTCGACGCTACTTGTGACCAAAATGCTGGCATATACTTAGGACAAAGGATAAGCATTGCCATACAACGTGGCAATGCGGCCAGCATTTTGGGAACACTGCCTAATGGTAGCGGAATATTGGATTAGTTTGTAGTAATTTTTTTTATATTTTTTATTCAAATATGTTAATTTTAGTCATAAATATCTGTTACCACATATTATAAATAAAATCGAGCAAAACTGAATGCTTATTTGCCGTGTAGTATGGAGACAAAAAATTAAAAATAGAAATTCTACAAAAAGATGAAGAATTTTGGAGGGAAAAAAATGGAGACAAAACTAGTCACATTCTATATGGACTGCCTTCTTCCTGAGCTGGTCGATCCCCGCCACCCAAAGAAAAGAATGATCGGGATCAAGAATTTGCGGATACTTCTAGAAAAAAAAATCAAGAGGAGGCTGTCGAGGGTGACTTGCAACATCAAAGTGCAAATCCTTCAGTACTTCCTCCCGCCATAAAAAAAAGACTTAAGAGCCTTTACGCTTTGCGCGATCGGTCAAGTTTAGGCATTTATTGAAGCACGGCGCAAACGGGCACACCGTTAGCAAGGATCGAGCGGTCAACGACGATGTCGCATGGAATAAAACATTTTGATCCTTTTTGCAGTGTTATTTATTTTTGATAAATAATGTGGAATGTTATGTAACTTTGTAAATTCATTTCTCATCTTTACTGTTTACAAACAAAGTAGACTTAAATGAACCTAATAATAAACCTTGAGGTATCTACTCATTGACTAACTATAACTATAGTCCATTAAAAAGTTACATGAGCTTTGCATTTTTAGAGCACGCAATTTATTTTTGGGACATCTTTTTATATGTGGGGGTCTGAAGAAGCTTTACCTCAAGTTTGTGGGGTCGCCACCCTTGTCCCCCGGCCGCCATCTTGGATAAAGGGGTGAAAACACGTATTTTGCAATATCTCAGAAACTATGCGTTTTATAAAAAAATTGTCAGAACATAATTTGTAGCAAATTGTGTTGCCCACAAACATATTTATATAACTTTTTGCCCTAAATTAAATATTAAAGAAGTTATAAGCAATAATAATTTTTTTTGCTCTATAACTTTTTTATACATTTTACAAAAAAAATACCCTAGAACAATCTCGTAGATGATCTGCTCAGGATTTTTTTACGAAACTCGCAGGTTAATTGATAAAACTGAAAATAATATCCACAATTTTCAATACGTTTACACGTTGCAAAAAATGTAGCACAACTAAGAGAATAAAATGAGATAGAAGAAACAGCTAAGCCTACGTATAATAATAATAGTCGTAGCAGGCAGATGTTCCTTTGAACCCAAACGGTTACTCAGACCTTTTCTACCTGCTTATCCTTCCGTAAGTTAAATTTAGTAAGTTCTATGGTAAGGAAAACAGGAATGAAGAAGTAAAGTTGTACGAATTCAACAATTTTTTTAAGAATATATTTACAATAAAAAATATAATAAGTTAAACATTTCTTTTTGACCGGATTCTCATGAGCATTGACGAACCTGGTCAACTTTGGAGCGCTGTAACAGTGTGTTAAATGGATTAAAATAAAATAAAAAAATCCTCAAAAGATAATCAAAAATGTTGGTCTGAGGTATTATTTTGTAAAATAAGAAAAAAAAGTTATAGAGCAAGAAAAAAATATGAAAATTTTCTCACTTTTTTGCTTATAACTTCTTAAATTTTTAATTTAGGGCAAAAAGTTATAATAACATATTTGTAGGAAAAATAATTTGCTGGCCGGGGCACAAGGGTGGCGACCCCACAAACTTAGATTTGTCTCAAAAGTAAAATTGCGCCCTCTAGGAATTGCAATATTCGGTCCTTAAATTGTAACATTTAAATGGACTACTATGTAGGTATCTATACTTTATTATGTCCTTCTAACCATAATTGTATACATATAGGCAAATAACTTAGTTTTGTAGTTTGTATACCTGCTTTGTGCATGCATACCTTGGTTCATTATATTTGTATAACTGCCCTGTTGGCGGAACGGCTTTAGATAGATAGATACATATCAAACAAATTATTGGAGTACAAAATTTTATGCCCAAGGCGGGAATCGAACCCGCTTCCTCCGATATCGCGTCGGATGCTTAACACCGTCTCAGCCACCTGGACATTGGCATTTCTGCCGAAACTTTGTGCTCCAATTGTATTACTTTAACCATCATAGGGGACGGTGCGCGGCCATCAACCAGACTACAAGACTTCATCTGATCGAAAGAAGTGTTTTTTCAAACACTTAACTCTCGGTATGATGTTGCTACCCTTCTATATTTCTAAATATGATTACAAGCACTATCGCGTGCTAAGCGAAATCATATCAAACAAATTATTGGAGTACAAAATTTTATGTCCAAGGCGGGAATCGAACGCGATATCGGAGGACGCGGGTTCGATTCCCGCCTTGGGCATAAAATTTTGTACTCCAATAATGGCTAATGCACTCAATTACAAATACAATAAACTTTCTTCCTGCATCATTTAAAAAACAAAAACTTTTATACATTAGCCACACCAGCCTTGAGAAAAGGGCTGTAAAATGGCTTTGCTGGAATAAGGGCTCTTAACTTAATGTTGTCTTAGGTTTTCGCGATTGTTACACATAGTAATTAAACAACATTAAACTGTTTAAATCTCGTATATTTATCATTATTTTTGTCCTGACGTTTCAAACACTTTGCAGTGATCGTGGTCACGGGGACTGCAAACTTGAAAAAAAACTTGACTTTCCGTTTCCGATACTCGTTATTTCTCACGCACACTTTTGCATATCATTAAAACTGTATAAATTGAAAACAATATATTTTTTATTTTATAAATGATTTTTTGTTAATTTATATACATCTTAACTTAATTTGTCGATAACCTCTGCAGACTATACCACTTACTAACAATCTAATAATCCACTATTTTTATTTTAAAGTCTAATTTAGTCACCTGTTCCAGTACCTCTCACTTGTCTGCCATGTTTCATTAAAAAAGCCTGTATAACATGTTCCCTACAATGTTTCTGCAGCTGTGTGTTTTTTTCATAAAATATCCCAAAGTTTAAGGCCCTTACAATTGCGTATGTAGACTCTTTTGCAAGTTTGGTAAAAAAAAATCTTATCCTGCTGTTTAGAAGTGGCTAGATATATATCTGGTTGGTCTAATTTTTACCATAGTTGGTATATGAAAGCAGAGTGGTAGTAAAATAACACCTTTCTGTTAACCACTGTAACTGAAAAATTAAACGAAATAGGATGTATACGAATTACGAACATATTTTCAACATAAGTAATTAATAGTCAAAAATTATATGATAGCAATAAAAAAAACAACCTGCATTATATTATTATGGGAACGTGTACAGTAGCACAGTTATGAAAACTATAATTCATATTTGTATGACGAGTCGTGGTAAAATATATTGCCCACAACTAACATTTAATGAAATCAAATCAAATCCATTTATTTCAGGTCCATTGTACCCATATTCACCGAATATAATATAATATTTTGCTCATTCAATTTGATGGTATTTTACTTTATTCTAATGATGTGTAACATGTAATCTGATTAATCACATTCCAAGATACTGAGAACAATGTTGATTCATTCATAAATAATCGTCATATATAATCGTCGTAACATTACTTTCGTTACTACGGAGAATTTAAAAACACCCCATTTATCAATATATATCGTGCCGTTTGGGCTGTTATGTACCACCATCATATTCCGACCCTTGTCTCACTTATGTTGGTTTGGTGCAGTATGTTTTTTTCTATAAACACGGAGACTGCGACGCAACAACATAGCAAAGAAACTTTAAAAAAAAAAGACTTGAAAACAATTTTTTAAATTAAACAGTCTGAAATAACTGGTTGATATCGGTTCAATATGATCTCAAATTTGTGTTTTTATCACTATTGAACAATAACTTTCATCTATATTCATAGTTGCCACTTACATTAGTTGCTAGAAGCACTGCGATCGTCAAGGCATTTTGGCAAATTACTTTTTAGTAAGTTGACTGTAACTGGCAAACCGTTCGCCGGTGTTGATGAAATTAAAATGAAACCAATAAAGAGTTAAACTGTACTAGCAAAAAAATAATCTTCTATATTGTAAGGTTCAGTAAAAAAGTTATGTGTGGTCAAACATAAAATAAATAATAGACAAGTCAATTTAAGAACCCTCTTTCTATTGGGAAGTCAGTTGAAGATGTATAATATGATATACCAATAATATATACCAATAAAGTCGAGCAGACATGAACATATGGTAATAAGTAATAAGTCTGTCGACCGTAAGAATAATTTTGAAAAGTAAATCAAATAATCAATTTCTTACTAAGAAATATTAGTAATGTTGATAAAAATAAAAACGTGACATCAATTGCAGTATATACAAAGTTACTTTATATATCGAAATTCGTCACGTGAATAAGATTATAAAAAAAGTTGAAATCGTCTCAATGATATCTGTGTTCGCGAATCTAATATCAAGTATACAAATATGTTTATAAGCGAGACGCGTGCGCCGCTGCTGCACATCGCCTCGTTCGGTGCAGCGGGGATCGTTGCGCCGCATGGGCGGAGCTAGCGTGGGAATTATTTTTGACTGCCTGGACTTAACGCATATCCTAACATTGACATTTTTTGTGATAGGTTGCCTGATATTTTCAATTTCCTCTTGACATTTTGTGAACTTAATACAATATGAACCCATTTGACATAATTATGTGTGATTGTGATATGATAATTTAATATTCTAATATTTAGATAAGATAGATAAGATAATCATTTATTCCAGAAAAAATACATTCCAGGGGGCATGCAGACTTACATTTTAAACACATTTACAGTAAAAGAGGAAAGCTATAAAATATTTTAATTAAAATAGTTCTCGAAGTATATTTAAACAGAAACGTTTTTTTTTTCTGTGGGAACAACAATGCAACAAAAGGAATAATACTTCGTGAACTATGAGATAACAATTATTGATACTTGGACAACTAGGTATAGCGGTTATAAATTAATCCCTATTACATAAATATGATTTTATTTTGGATACGGGCCTCAAACTAGGCGATAACGCCTGTAGCTTGAGTGCCACAGATTACCCCCTCTAGATTCCGCAAACAAGACGGAGGTCGCGCGCCACGCATTAGCCTAAATAGTTAGATATAAATGAACGCTTTGAATCATAGCTTCAGTTTCGACCAAGTGTCAGACCCGTAAGCGCCTAAACGCTCCCGTGTTTTAGCGCCAGTGAAAATTTGTTTTGGATTAACAAAATAAGATAAAATTCTACATGTACAGTGAAATGGTATGAATAGTTATCTTGGAGTTCAAATTACCAAAAAGAAGGAATAAGATTTAATTAATAAGTCAGATAATTTTGTTTTACTGGTTATAAGAGGGGTCAGCGTATACTGGTACTAATTGGGTAAAGATCGTTTCTTGTCCCTGTTCCACATGGTAGCTGTTGCAAGCTTTGTCTCGTTTTGGCGAAAGCACGTGCAACGCTAGTGTTGTGAAATTTTCTAAATTAAAGACGGTGTCGACATCGACATCGAAATAATATAAACATTATAACAGCAGTCAGTATATACAAAAATATATTGCCTAGCAATTATATTTTTGGACAACTAATTTTTTTAAGGTTTCCTATATAAATACCCACCAGGGAATAACAAGTTTTACATCGTTTTTTAACCTTCCAAAAAAGGAGGAGGTTCTCATTTCGTATGTTTTTTAAGGTTCCGTACCCAAAGGGTAAAAACGGGATCCTATTACTAAGACTTCGCTGTCCGTCCGTCCGTCCGTCTGTCACCAGGCTGTATCTCAAGAACGGTGATAGCTAGACAGTTGAAACAGATTTTTCATTCACAGATGATGTATTTCTGTTGCCGCTATAACAACAAACAAAAAGTTGGCCAAGTGCGAGTCGGACTCGCACACGTTAAAACAAAAAAGGCTATTAAAGGTTATATGAAGTCTAATGTTGTATAGCTAATGGTACGGAACCTTTCGTCTGCGAGTCCGACTCGCACTTGGCCGTTTTTTTTTGTTTTTCTTACCTCAGAACTTATGTGTGGGTGACCCGATTTTAAAAATTCTTTTTTTTTATTTGAAAGCTGATGCTTGTCATTTCCTACCATTTAAATTTCATAAAAATTGGTCAAGCCGTTATTGAGTTACACTCCGATAACTGAACAATATTTACTTGATGATATAGTCGTTGACAATGAAAGACAATCGATCCCGTAAGTAGCAAGGGTCACTAAAGAGAGTGAAAAATTTTTTTTTACCATAAAATGAAACCGACTTTTACACCCAAAAAATTAAATAACATGTCGAAGTCGGTACCATGCGCACAATATTGTGATAATAGATACTTTTGAACAATCATGGTACCGACTTCAACAAGTTATTTCACACTTTTGGGTGTTGAAGTAGGTTCCGTTTTTTGGTTAATTTATTTTAAAAAAAATTATATATACGTAGGTATATACGCATCTAAGTCAACAAGTAGGTATTTGCAGAAAATACAATATTAACTATATTATTTTTTAAATATGCAGAACGAAAACTACCTTGATTGTTCAGAGAAGTCTAGGTAAAAATATAAATAGTATTTTTATCGACAAGATTCAAACGTAATTATCGCAAGTGTAATATGTTCCTACGACTAAGCCCATCCCTACGGCGAGTGTCCGCTTGGTATTATAACTAGCGTGACCTTGAAATAGCCAATGAGAGCGCTTTTGTTTTAGTCCCCGCAACCCGCACCTACCTCTAACTTTGGTGAGCTCGGATACGAATAAAAATCTTGTAATGTGGTATATAGAGGGGGTAATCTGTGTTGAGTGCCCACCACTCGATAACTTCCTAACTAGGTATTCTATTCGTTCGCTTAGTTGCTACTGTACATATTTATCCTTCGTGGGACGATGCAGATTACAAATAAGAAACAAGAAAGTAAGTTTTTCTAGTATGCTATTACGTACATAAAATTTTTATAAATAATATTTCTTTAAACATATTCTACATTATAATTCATTCCAAACTGGTCTTGTTATGTATATACCTACTCGTGTATAGATCATTATTGGATACTGATGTTAACGTGTTTTCTAACACAAGTATCCGATAACACTAATTGTGGGTAGATGTGAGGTGATTTTAGTATTGCCTTTATCAATGCGGGCTATGGGTGAATGTGATTTTGTGTGCACATGCATTGTTAGAACAATGTGTGCGTGTCAGGGTAGGTTGGGTTTATGTGGGTGTGTTTGTTTTAATTTAGATAGTTTGTAGGTACACAATTTACACATGCTTTTATATTGTCCAAATTAGTTTCCCGGTTTCTTCTATGAATAATAATAGTATAGCACTATATATAAATTATATTTTCAAGGCAATATGTTATTATAATTTTATGAATGTATGACACGAACATGTCGCCCGCCTGATGGTAAGCGGTAACGCCCGTCCATTACAGATTCAGTGTCACTGACCTCGTTTTGCTTGACTCTGCACTGCGCTCACCACTCCGAGACATCAGCTACTATATTTCGTTTGCTCAGTAAATTTAATAATGTATATGTAAAATAATGTCAAATATTGAATGCCTAAAGTGTTGGACAGTGATTCAAAGATCCCAAGTATAGAACTACATGTACAATTTTTTTTTTGTTTTTTTTTTTATGCTTGATAGATTAGCCTTTGACCACTATCTCACCTGATGGTAAGTGATGTTGTGGTCGAAGATGTTGTTCAGGCTAACCTAGAATTTATAATTTTACTATATTTGGGCTCTAAGAATCACAGACCTTTACAAGTCTTTCTGTGTATTCGTATGATATGGAAAAGAGCCATTTTTTCACTTTTGTCTTAGCTTGGGTTAGTGTGCAATTTTTTAAGTCACATTTCGTACAGACTGCATTAAGTGTATAAATGTGTACATATTTTGGAAGACGACGAGCAAAAACTGTACCAATGTGACTTTTTTGACATTATATACCTATTTAATATATATATGTACCTATAATTGTGATATTATAATTTATAAATGTAATATTTATATTGTATCCCCTTGACATTTTGAATTTATTTTATTAATTATCATGATCTATGAATTATTTATATGTATCATGAGTTTTGGCTTTGTTTTGATAATAAGTGTAATTGCATTGTAAGCGTTCTTATTATAATAAATAAATAAATAAAATAAATGACATCCCCACATTAAATTTATTTATTTTTTCTCTTTTATTAGTGATAAAGACTTCTAACGAGATCGTTCACTCGCCTATATAGTGTTTATCGTCGACAACAGCATAATCCATTAAATCATCTAGGTCTAGGCGCTTAGCGAATACATTTTTAGTTAATTGACTATAAGTTATAAAGTACAACCGATTTTAATGAAATTGATATGAAACAGCCTTGAAAGTAAAGGTTACTTTCAAGGTTGTTTCATATTATTTTATTGCCACATTTTTTTTTGTTGGGTAACTGATTCTATATAATCATCAATGACAACCAATACACAATAAAAAATAATTTTACAGACACAAACTCCCATATTATACTATTTAATTTGTAAATCTCCTATACCTTCCCGTGGGCGTAATAATAGGCGACAGAAGAAACAATACGAAAAGGTGGGCAGTGTAGAATCTGAGAGTAAGCGATAAAAATCGACAATCAGACAAAAGAGCGACAATCCGGTAACAGGCTCAGACCAAATAAAAAGTCAAGACAGAATTTTGTGAACAGAGAAGTGAGGCCGGTTTTCCAAACATGTGTGCGTGTGTCGGTGTTGCTATGATAATCTAATTACCTTATGAAAATAACGTTACCAATTTAATAACGTAATTAGAATATATACAACAATAGGGTTCCGATGTAACGTGTCGGCAAAAGTAGTGTCGTTAAGTAGGGGAAGGGAATGGAAAAAGTGTTTCAGAAATAATATTACTGGGTATTTAATTTACATGCATTTATTTCTTGCAACTAATTAGTGACGGGATTTTATGCAATCGCTAAACTGGTGCTAAGCTGTGACCTCTGCCGATACAGTTCGTCACAAGTGGCAAACTGCACTGCGCCCATCACTTTGAGACATAAAGATGTTAAGTCTCATGTGCCTGTAATTTACCTGAACATAGAAATGTCAACATTACTGCTTGGCGGTAGAAATAGGTATAAATAAATATAAGTCGCCGATTTTAAAATATTCCCATGATAGTTCCTTCTTACTTTTCCGAATGATTTCGATCCAATTTTGTTTAATTTTTGGACTCAATTCGGAAAATGAAAAATAATTAAACAGTAACACTGGTAAGTGACCAGTAAAGCGTGAACAGTTAAGAGGGAACTTCAATTTGCCTTTGTAATATAAATAATAATATGGTTATAATTCAACTCTATACACAACAACGTTAAAACAACAAAAAAAAAACAATGGAAATATGTTTTTTTTATAACGAAAAAAAAACATCATCTACTACAATATGTTCGAAACCGAAAATCCAATACCAATGAAATGAATATCAGCAATTATAATTAAAGGTATCAGCTTTCCAACAAAAAATAAAGTGACGGAGTTATGAAGTAACAACATTTAATCAAATAAATTAAATATAACGATAAACTCATAATTAAAAAACAAAATGATACAAATCGCGAAAAGCGGAAAAGAGAGCCTTCTTCGTCTCCTAACTTGGAATCTAACACACAAACCACTTCATCCTCTTCTACAGCTCCCAAGAAAATTCCGATAAATGCGTTTGATTACTTGGGTCGCGCTAGAAGCAACTCGCTAAATGTACCCGAAGAAAAGAATAGTAGCTAGCAACTAAAGAAGAACGAAAGCCGGAAGAGCAAAAACGACACCAATAACGATAATACAGTAATACATTTTGAAAACCCTTTAATTGACCGAACTAGTCTTAATACGAGCGAAGCGTCTTTAACTTACACAAAAATGCTTTCATATGTCCGGTTGTTCTCCTCTACAGGTCGCATTTCTCAACCGATTCTCACGAAATTTTGTGAGCAGGTTCGATAAGTCCAAAATTTTTTTCAGTTTTCGAAATGACGGAGATATATATTGTAAGGTGTTGAAATTATGAACGCTTGCGGTATCAACGCCTATCAGTTGCCTATAACTGATAGGCTCTCTCTCTCTCTCTCTCTCTCTCTCTCTCGTATAATCAATTATTTATGTTCAATGTTTCTGTAGCCAGTATGTATATTAATGCGAGATAATTACATTGCCGTGCAGTAGCTACGTCTGTTAACTGTCTTATCTTACAAACTGCATATGCAGCAGAACTAAGTCGCGCCGTCGTCGCTGTGTTCAGCTCGGCTCTGTGCAAATTAAATAATATAAATTCACAAAAGAAGTTAACGAACAATATTCAGTGATTAGTGTGAACTAATATCTTTAAATATTACGTGCAAGTGTTATCTTAGCTGAAATATTGTGTAATCGAACACACAACATAAAAATAAAATCAAGTGACAGTGTTGGAAAAAAATTCACAAAGATTTATCAACCTCGTATACACAAAGAACATCACTTTCCGTAGCAACAACTCTGTTTAATTCGTCGTTGTAATATTAAAGAACCATAGTTAATTTGCCAGTGAATACTAATGTGTTATTTTTTGCCGAACAATAAAATATACGGTAGTATAAAATCTGAACGAACAGTGAAGTGAACATTAGGTTTGTGTGCAACATGAACATGACTCATACTTCTGCCTTAACACGCTAGTAATTCTATCAATGACATAACTGGACCTTATATTTCGCAGTTTACTCGTGTGGCACTCTGGCGCAGATAATTATCGTCTGGCTTAAGTACCGCGATACCCGATTTCGAATCTGGCCTAACGCAAAACTTTTTGCATATGATTTGTTATTTTAATTTACTTTGAAACTTAATTTGGCCAACATAACGTAATAAGTTCGTTCGGATACTACTGTGATTAAAATCTGATAAAATAGTTTTGATTTATAAGAAATAGAGAGGGCGCTTCGAGATACAAAATGGCATCATCGTCGAAGAGAATAACAAGGCAAGCGGTTAAATGCACAGTATGCAAAAATACATTGAAAGGAAGGGATTTTCTGAAATGTCTAGAATGTGATAAATTTTACGACATCTCTTGTGGGAAGGTATCTCTTAAGAGATTCCATAATATGACCAATGATCATAAGCTACTGTGGAGATGCGTGCCTTGTATAGTGAAAACAAAACCTGGAAATACTTCTAACTCTAAGATAGTAAAAGCTCAATCATCGGACTGTGTTGTGAAGTCTATAAGCCCCAAAAATATTAATAAAAATAAAAACCTTTCAGCAGAAGATCTTTCAACACTAATGTCCGATTCCGACGAAGAGATTATGCACTCAACACTGAAAGATCTTAGTTCAAGTAGCTTACCTAACTTATCGACTATGAATGACTCAAAAACATTAGAAATGAAACAGCAGGTAGATAACTTAACAGTTGAACTAGATAGTGCACATAATGAAATAACAAAACTTAATGTTGAAAACAATGACCTTAAAAAACAAATAAATGATTATCAAAAAACAATTAACATATTAAACAAATTAGTTTATGGTACTTCGTCACCTAAAAATACACCACAAAGAAAAAAGAATAAGAAGAAGGGAAATGAAGACACGCATGAACATTATCGTAATAATTTAATACCTGGAGAACTGATCAATGAGACCATTGAATCACAGCTGATGACAGTATCTACAACTGAGATTTTGAAAGCGTCAAGAAAAGAATCACCATCTTCTCATTATGACAAGCTTTCCAAAGTAATGTCGGGCTCTTCAGAAAAAGCAAAAGCAGTTAAAGTTACTGAATTGACTCCATACTCAATTCCGGACAAACACAAAAATAGTAATACTAGCAGACCAACAAGGGAAAGATGTGCAACACATGCTGCAAACACTTACTGGAGACAAGTATGAAGTATCTTGCTGCTTTAAACCAGGAGCTACTACAAAAAATGTACTTAGTAGCATGACTCGCGACTTGAAAAGTCTGAAAGAACATGATTTCATTATTCTCTTAAGTGGTATAAATGATGACAATCCATATGAACTTAAATCTTCTGTTCAAGACTGGATACAAAATAATTCAAAACCAAATATACTAATTAGCGAAATACCATATAATGAAAATATCAAAGAAAAAAACATTAACAATGATCTCAGAAAAATTTGTGATATGCAACCACTGACACATTTTATTGAAATGGACTATGAACGATTTAAGCCGCACAAGAGCCAGGTCCATAAACATATTTGTCAATGGCTGCTGAGAGAAATACTGAAAATCACATATACCAGTAACATGAAGATATACACTCAGGGGATTCAAAAAGCTTTGATGATAAAGAAAAAACAAGAAACTAAAGGAACTATACCTTACTACTTTCCAGTTATAAATAAAGATACTAAATCTAAGGTAGCATTCGAACCAGCCAAGAGTAAAGGAAAGCACTCTGGAAAGAAAGATTTTTTTCGAGACTAAAGGGAAGATGTTTCTAAACATATTACATCAGAATATTGAAAGCCTTTCTGCAAAGATTGAAGATTTGGAAAGTAATTTGGAACTTATGGCCGATGACAAAATAGAGGTTGATGTGATTTGCCTTACAGAACATTTTTTGAAAGAAGGCCACGAATCTAATATAAATATGACAAAATATAAAATGGCATCCATATACTCAAGAAGTGATCAAAAAAGAGGAGGAGCATGTATTTTATTACGTAAAGGAATAGAATATCAAGAACTTAGTCATATAAAGACGTTATCAATAAGAACAAAGTTTGAATGTTGTGCTATTGAAATAACTGCCCATAAATTGATCGTAGTATGTTTGTATAGAATACCAAAGTGGGATAATATTGATACTTTTATGACTCAATTAGATGTAATGCTTCAAAAGTTATGCTACTTTAAAAATAAAAAGGTTATTCTTTGTGGTGATTTCAATATAAACATACTGAACAAAACTAATACTGCAAATAAACTGATCAATATTTTACATTTGCATAATATGAAAATGGAATTCAAAGTAGCTACGAGACCAAAAAGTGGTACCTGTATTGATAATATTGCTCACAATGGACGTGGATGTAATGGTATTCTTATACACTTAGGTTTATCAGATCACACAGCCCAAATTTTGCAATATCCAATTAAGCACCCAATTGATTGTTCATCTTGGTATATTTTGAAAAGAGACTTAAGTCTCCAAAACCAGAACAAGTTTCTTAAATGTCTAGAAAACCTAACATTTTCTGAAATATACCAAGAACAAGATGTAAACTTAGCATTTAATTCTTTTTTTGACATAGTGAAATTGTTTTATGACTTATGCTTTCCAATTGAACGTATTAAAATTAATTTGAAACGACGTCCTATTTGGCTAACTCATGGCATAAAAAAATCAACTTTTATAAAAAGACGTCTGCATCAAGAATACATTAAACAAAAACCAAGAAATGTAGGTAATACTTATAAAACATATTCAAAATTACTTAAACGAGCCATAAGGTGGTCTCAACGCCTAAATAATAATAAAATTATAGATAATGCAGCTAATAAAACCAAATCGACATGGAATATAATAAATGGTAATAAAATGAATGGTAATAGGCATACTATAAACAGAATAAAATTAAATGACATTATATTAACAGACCCGAAAATAATCGCTAATACTTTTAATAATTCATACATAGACATGGTAAAAATTAAGCAAAATAATTCTTCTACACCTTTGACATTTAATGATCCTAACATGACATTAAATTCCATTTATCTTGCTCCTTCTACACCAGATGAAATATATAAAATAATAAATTGCATGAAAAGTACAAATAGTAGAGGTCACGATGACATTTCAACCATTGCTATAAAATACTGCTCAAAACAGCTCGCTGAACCTTTAAGCTACATAATTAATATGTCTTTAAAATATGGAATTTTCCTAGATAATCTAAAATTAACTGTAATAAAACCAATTCTCAAAAAGAGTGACAAAGAGATATGTGAAAATTATCGCCCTATAGCTTTACTGCCAGTTCTATCAAAAATCTTTGAGCGTGTTATTTACAACCGGTTTTATTCTTTCTTTGAGAAAAATAATATATTCCACAATCAACAATACGGATTCAGAAAAGGAAGGTCAACGAATTTAGCAATTTATGACCTTATGAAGACAGTCTCGGAATGCCTCAATGATGGCGTACCTATTACAGCTATATTCATGGACATGTCTAAGGCATTTGATTTCGTATGTCACAAGAAATTGCTGAAAAAATTGTATACGTACGGTATCCGAGGTTCTGCTCACGATCTGATAAAGAGCTACTTAAATAATCGAAGACAGTACACAGAAATTACATCAATTGCTAAAATTAAAAACGAACAAACGTTAAAATCTGATATAAGAACCATAGAATACGGTGTACCACAAGGCAGTATATTAGGCCCGTTGTTGTTTCTGTTATACATTAATGATATGCCGACATGTACTAACCACAAAATGATTTTGTTTGCTGATGATGCGACTATTTTAGTTAAAAATGAAAAACAGGAATTTAATGAATCTGTACCATCTGCTGCTCTCAATAATGTAATACAGTGGCTAGAACTAAATAATCTACTAATAAACTTAGATAAGACGAAATCTGTTCAATTTCGTTTACCACAGCAGCAAGAGATTAACTTAAATATAAAATATAATGACAATATTATTGAAAACGTTAATGAAACAAAATTTTTAGGAGTTCAAATTGACAGACACGCTAATTGGAAGGCACACATAAAATATCTTTGCACTAAAATAAGCAGATTTGTATTCGCTTTGAAGAAGTTAACACAAGTCTCATCTCGTAAAACTGCTGTAACAGCGTATCACGGTTTTGTATCCTCAAATTTGCGATATGGAATTATTAAATGGGGCAATTCTGTAGATATTTTGACGCTCTTTAAAGTCCAAAAGCGTTGCATAAGGGCCATGTTTGGTGCAAGACAAAGACAAACTTGCAAGCCTCTATTCCAGAAACTCAAAATTCTCACTCTTAGCTCACTATATATTTTTGAAGCTTGCCTATTTGTAAGAGAACACCCTGACCAGTTTATAATAAAAGTTAACACACGGCCACGTAAAACACGCAACAAAATTGAAATATTCTCACATTATGAAAAGTCACGGACAGTATATTTTAAAAACAGCGTGTACTTCATGGCTCCTAAACTTTATAATAAGCTACCAGATAGTTTAAAAGACTGTAAGCTGAACATATTTAAAAGAAAATTAAAAGATTTATTGACTGAAAAATGTTATTATACAGTAGATGAATTTCTTAACGATAAATTAATATAATAATTAATAACTATTTGAACATTATATAAATTATAAATTAAACTTTGACATTACCTAGAATTTAATATTACCTTAATTATGAATCCATGTGAAAATTATTGAATTATTGTTAATTAAATCCTATTGTAAATAATTAATTTTATGACTATTGTAAAATATTGTACACCAATTATGGTATATTGCAGAGGCACGTAACGTATTATGATAATATCTATATTGTAACCTGTAATAATGCAATAAATTTGATTTGATTTGATTTGATTACCAAGTATGTAAAATTATTGTATATTTACTACTTCCGTACCTATTTCTGGTACAACTAGCCTTCGCAGGGGCCTGCGTGCCATTATGGTGTTTGTCCAAGAATATCATTTATTATTACATTACATATCTAGATTTTGGATTTTGTGACCCTTTCAAATTAAATACACTACAACTTGCAATTATTTAATATTTTATGAAACAATAAACTAGTGGCTCTCCTAGCTAGCTAGACCTCGCGAGTCTGCCCTTGCATAGCTTACAATCGAATAAAAGTTCACTGCGCATGCTAATCCCCATAACCATGCGCAGTGAACTTTTATAAAATATGAAATTATTTTATGTAAGAAATATATTATTACTTTCCTCGATGTAAATATTCAAACCTCTATTCAAAGGGGGAACTTGTGGACAACCTCCGTTTAATAAGACTTACAACACTAGTTGTACGACTTAACTCAAAACCTAAAATATCTGTCAGAAAATAATCAAGTTTTTCTTACGCACTTTTAAGTTCTTTGTCTCGTAGTAAAAGATAATGCCGCGTCAGCACTGGACCGCAGCGCGCTCCGTTTGGATAAAATAATGAAAATTTACAGTAAAGTAATAAAACAATATATGAAATAATAAATTAAAAGCACAAGGGACTTTTAACATGGAGTGGGCCTCGTGCTGGTATGGTCATAAACATATATTAAAATAAACATTCATCTAAAAATGTTTATTAGGACTAGCAGAAGTCAACTCTAAGAGGTTGTTATAATTTTTCCAATAACATATACACAAGGGCGTTCTGTTTAGTCTGTAATATATTTCCTGAGGGAATTTTCCTAAATCTTTGATAACATCCATAGGTAACAGTTCAAATCAAATCAAATCAAATATCTTTATTGCATATCACATAACAATTGCGGTCTTTAACATTGTCTTAAACACTTAAAAATTGTAGTTCCTGTGATACCCCGTAAGAGAACTGCAACTTGCAAGATGGGACATTCTTCTTTAAAACTATAATCTTAATAATATTAAACTATAGCTATACCATATAATTTTAATCTATAATTTAATTAAAAATATGTTTATATATAATTTCTATATTACCAAGTGTTTATGCTTTAATGTAGGTTGCATGTTATTATGTTCAGTGTTTGTTATACTACAATTTATCATTCATATACTCATAGACTGTATTGTAGCATTTTATAAGTAACTAGCTTTCCGGGCGCGGCTCCGCCCGCGCGTATGTCGGTTATCGCGCGAAAACATTAACCTCTTTTTGCGCAGTCGGATAAAAACTATCCTATGTTTTTTCCCGGGTCTCAAACTATCTCCATACCAAATTTCATTCCAATCGGTCCAGTAGTTTTTGCGTGAAAGCGTAACAGACAGACAGACAGACAGACAGACAGACAGACAGACAGACAGAGTTACTTTCGCATTTATAATATTAGTACTGATAAATCTTTTAATTGTTTGATACATTTTTTGTCCTTCACTGCCTTTTTTATTATTTCAGGAAGGTGATTAAGAATATATTTTATAGACATCTCCAGCGGACCAGATGATACCAGTTTTAGTCGTACATTCTTACCGTAGATCCAGACATACATTCTTACATAGCGAACAAGGTTTGGTAACTATTCTACACGATCATAGTATTTGGTTTAATATAATATTTTACGTATCATTTTCAATTTCAAAGCACCGATACACACGTTTCCACAATTGACCACTAAAACTAACGAATATTCCTAAAATCGTTTACCCGTAACTAAAGTAACCAATTATTGAAGTAATATATAAGAATAATTTAATAGGTAACACAAATAATATTACCTAAACCTCGTGTATTACGTAACACAGTCCAATAGCTAGACAAACTGGCAACCGAAACAAAAACATATAATATTTAAAATTCCCCGACACAGGCATCAGCAATCGCTTTAAATAAAACATGCTTTTTGTGTGAGGTCCCTCTTTTATTTTGAAGTTTTTACTATAATTATGCGCATGTACGCTGTACTAACACTCATTATGTGAAAATATTCGGTTATTTAGTAACCGTTACAAAGATAAAGTTATTTAAAGGACAGAATTAGTCAACATGTGCAAGGAAGTTTACACAAATCTCTTTTTGCTTTCTAATTCCTCTTCAGCCACCCTATCGTAAACTCTATGAATATTACCATCATCTTTAAATTTGCCAGAGTGAAAATAATCATCAATTTCCTGCAACGTTCTATTTTTCGTCTCCGGCAACATAAAGTACAAAACTATTAACGCTACTGCCATGCTCACTCCTGAAACTGTAAACGCACCATATATTTTCAAATGATCTATCATAAGCGGCATAACTTTAAGATTCACGAGCATCAATCCAGATGACAAATATCCTGATAAAGATGACCCTAATGCTCGATGTTCTAAAGGAAATATTTCCCCAATTAGTGCTAAAGGTATTGGTGCGCAACCAAAATTAACAAACACATAATATAGTGCAAAGAAAACCATAGATATCCAAGAATAGCTTCTAGGTAAAACGTCTCTAGATGATAAGAATAAACAAAGACAAGCGATCATCAGAACAATGAAAGCTATCGACCCTGTTACGAAAAGCAATGTGCGTAACCTCATCTTTTTTATTAAATATGATGAGAAAATAGCACTTGTAGTTATAATAATATCGATAATTAAAGTAAAGTAAAAAGAGTTGAGAGTGTTACCAGCTATTTCATCGACAATTTGAGCCGCATACGCTGGAAAAGTGTGCCTTCCACTACTTTCAAGCAAAATTGCTGCGAATATATATACGGTAATCGGCTTCAACAAGCTTTTCTTCGTAAACTTCTTTAAAAAATCTATTATCTTATCTGAAACTGTTAGTGTAACGGTTTTATTCCTCTGTGCATAAATGAGTTCCTTGATTTCTTTGACAGTGTCTTCAGTTTTTTCTCGAAACGTGAAAAAAGACTTTTCACTTTCCTTAAACCTTTTTTTCTCTGCAAGCCATGATGGACTCTCAGGCCAGGTGTATACTATAGGCAATGCTATGATTAAGGGTATAATCGTAATGATAGCAACAGTTCTCCAATGGAAGTAATGTCCCAAGATATGGGCAATTGTGCTACCAAGGTACAAGAAAGCAGTTTTAAGGTTCAAAAACATGGGTCGATATTCAGGGCTGGTGTATTCTCCAATGGCCACTGCTCCTAGGATAGCAGTTGAGCCTGCAGTGATTCCATACAATGCTCTTGCTGTGATAAGAGTGGAGAAGTCGGAAGCGTAGTATGTCAGCAGCATGCCTGCTATTCCCGGGATAAGGTCCAATGTGAATGCAATTCTTCTCCCGAATATGTCCATGAAAATTGAAGACATTAAGAAGCCGACCATGCAGAAAATGCCCAGGGATGCCACTGAAACAATAATAAAAGGATGCTCTCAGTTGAATTTTTACATCTTGCATATGCATTTGGAAAGGATTGCTAATGTTTTGCTATAGTTAATTAATTTAATTAGACATCCTAAGTTCACTCTATTTCTAACAACTTATTTCATAATTTTCAGTGTTGAAATTCGGATCTGGTTTTTAGTATTTTTTTTTTCATTTATTTAACTTATACATTTCTTTACAGTGTTTAATATAAAAGCATTACAAAAACCGCAGATCGGTTTGTATGAATGCTTATAGCATCATGAGTAAAAATAGTAATTAGATAACAACAAATAAGCCAAGTAATTAAATGATAGATAGGAATATACGTATACATAATAATAATCTATTCAGTGTTAAAGGAAAGCCAGGTAGGTAAATTAGAAATAAATACAACATAAATAATAACAATGCGATTACGCACACTGCTGCATTGATGCCCAGCTCCTACAAAACCGGTTCGCTGCTAATACAACGCTCGGAGTTCTACTAAATACTTGAAACCAAATAGTGAATAGTAAGCTTACAGTTGATTTTTTTTGTAGCAAATCGTGAAAGTATTTTTTGATGTTAATGACATAATTGGTATCGGTCATCTCTGATAAAACTTTAGCAGGTATCTCATTAATAAATTTAGTTATTAAGTATCGTGTTGTTCGTTTACCGTAATAATTTTTAGCATTTAGGTATTTTAAGTTAACATCGATAATTTATTTTGGATTTTCTGTAACTAAATTTTATTTGAACTTATTTGTTGTGAAATTGTTCGGTTAGTATTAACATTTTGAATTTAGTGTGGACGTACATACATAACATCTTAGATTCTTTATTGCACACAAACAGTACAGACAGAAAATAATTATAATTATAAAATGTGTACAAAGGCGAGCTTAACCCTAAAAGAGTTTTCTTCCAGCAAACCTTAGCGTAGAGAGAAATGTTAATTGTAGGTTTCCACTGTGTACATAAAATTAATAATCAATAGGCATATATATTTTCATTTAAATATTATGAATTGTAATTTTTATATAATAAAATTTAACATATATATTATTGTATATAATAATTAACTAAAATATCAACTATACTAACAATACATATAATAAATACAAAATAAACTTACACAAAATACCTACTTTATAACAAAATATATACCAAGTAATATAATTACACATATAAAATATATTTATATTATACAAATTATATACAAAGATAGTAGTACTCTTTCAATTTAGTTTTGAAAACATCTAAAGAGAGGCTAGCACGAATCCTATGGGGAAGTGAATTCCAAAGTTTTACTGATTTAACAGTGAAAGACCCGGCATAGCTACTGGATTCGCAAGGTGGCACTTTTAGCAGAAGTGACTTCATCGTTCTGGTTTGTACTCCACGGGGCACCAGGTAGTCAAAACGTTCTCGAAGATAAGATGGGGCAAGAGGATTATTGAGAATAGTATATAGATAAGAGAGAATGTGAGTATAGCGACGCTTACGGATGGGAAGCCATTTAAGCTGAGACCGATAGGTGGACACGTGATCATACTTACGTAGACCGTATATGAAACGAATACATAAGTTTTGTAGGCGTTCCAATTTGTTTAACAGTTCTTCATTGGCATCAAGAAAGCAAATATCAGCATAGTCTAGTAAAGGTAACAAGAGAGCTTGAGCAAGAGTTATTTTGGTATGATGAGGTAAAAACCTCTGGAGACGCTTAAGTGATTGGAATGTAAAGTTTACTTTCTTACTGACAGCGTTGACATGAGACTTCCAGGATAAGTGGTTGTCAAATATGACTCCCAGGTTTTTGGCAGTAGCAGTGTAAGGAATAGGAATGTCATTAAACATTACTGCAGGAAGAGATAAACAGTCTATGAGATTCAGCATGTATGAACTGCCAATTATCAAAACCTGCGATTTAGATGGATTTACAAGAAGACCGAAGGATTTCGCCCAATTGTTTATATTATATAAATCTGTATTAAGCAAGGAAATAGCTTCCACTACACTCTCAGCTTTAAAATGACGATACAATTGCAAATCATCAGCATAAAGATGAAAATTGCAAGAAAGAACATGCGTAATGCAATTAATAAAGACAGAAAAAAGGAGGGGAGAGAGAACACCACCTTGAGGTACGCCCATCACTACATCACACCAGTCCGAGGAGCACTCATTAAGCCGGATGCATTGCGATCGTCCTCTCAGATAAGAGTCAAACCAGGTAACTACTGAATCAGAAATATTAAGAGATGATAGGATACCAAGGAGAATATCATAATCGACGGAATTAAAAGCGCTGCTGAAATCCAAAAGAGTTAAAATAGTAAGAAGCTTATTATTCATGGCACAGCGGATGTCATCGGATACTTTAATCAAAGCACTGACCGTACTGTGGCCGGGACGAAAACCAGATTGAAATGGACTTAGCAGGTTATGAGAAAGTAAAAAATTTGATAGTTGCCTTTGAACTACATTCTCCAAAATTTTAGATAGAATTGGCAGGATAGAAATTGGTCGAAATTGGGATAGAGATGAGGGATTGGATGTTTTGGGGAGGGGAATGATATAAGTTTTTTTTACATCACGCCTCTTTCTCTTAGGGGTAGGCGACCCTTGCAAATCTCTTTCGCTCCATCTACATTCATCAATCCTTTCATACATGAGCATCGGTTTAGGGTACTCCTGACCTGTCCTTTTTCAAAACGTTTTCAATTTGATTTCGGAACGTTCGTATAGGTCTTCCCCTTCCATCACTTCCGTTCACTTGTCCCATGTATACCTGTTTAGTCAATCTCATCTCATTCAATCTGTTTACATGTCCAACCGATCTCAATTTTTGTCACTACATCCTCATTCACACCACATCGTTCCCTTATCACACTATTCAAATATTTTTTCTTCTTCATTAACTAGATTATAATCTATAGCTGTGACGTAACAGGTAAGTATACGACATTAGATCACTTACCGAACCAAGAAAAATGTTCCATAGTCATTTTGATATCTGGATCTGGCGCTTTGAGAGCCACCTGCATGCAGGAAGTGAAGCCAGTAGGGGAGAATTGGGGGTTCTGCATCTGCATCGCTCTCGCTACGCTCGAGCTCGCGATGCATGACCCCCAATTCTCTCGATTATCTGCTATCCAATCCACATCAAACATACGATTAATAAGTAGTATTGTAATTACAAGGGAACCGACAACTTGTTTGCGCACGGATCATGTGTCAGATGTTTTTATTCTCTATAATCGTCTCGTTAGCGCATTTTACAACATGTATTATGTTCGCTCACTATATTCGTCGCACTGAATTAAAAAAAGCGAGGTTCCCTCTAGCTTATAAACCGCTATCGTTTTATCTGGTCAGTCTGTATTTGTTTATCTGAGCAGTTCATTTTATTTTAGACCGTTCAAGACAGATCAGTTCAGAACATAATACTTTGTCTGTCTAGTGAAACAGATGCGACCGACACATTTATAAGGCATAGGTATATAGTATCCCGATTTAAGTGTGGGTTATACAGCCGTGGTATGTTACCTAGAGTACGTACGAGTACGTATAAAGTGGGGACTTTTATGATTATTACATTTTATTATTTTGTACTCATGTCAATGATATGTGCAGTCCTATGTACCTAGGCTATCAAGTCAGCCTATATTTGGATTTTCTAGCGTACGTGATTCAACGATATTTTTTTCGTCATATTTTTTTATCAAAGATACGATTAGTCAGACTGTCATGTTGACGTAGTTGGTAAGTTCTTGTCTTCTATGTTGCGGGTACTAGGTTTGATTCCCGACAGTAGCATAAATCTCCTCATCAAGGAAAATATGCACTTCTGGTTCTGGGTGTCATTGTGTGTGTGTGTGTGAAGAAGTGAATGTTTCTAGCACCTAAGATACAAGTCTATGAATTTAGTGTGGGCTATGAGTTTAAAAGTTTTTGTTTTTAGTATTTTCTAAGATATCTATACTTTTCACTATCTATACTATTAAATAGCTTCTTAGCAAACAACAATATTACTGTGATTATATCGATACAAATATTTCTGAAAAGAATTTCTCTTAGCGATAAGACTCCATTGTCACTATCCATAGGTTACTTTACGGGCTTTTGGTTCTTTTGATGTTTTGTAGTAATCATCTTGTATAGAAAATAAAAAAAGTTAAAAAAGAGATTGATTATAATGAATAAATAAATAAATGACGGCCTATGGTTCAAAGATACAACCTTCGTTTCATGATTTTACATAATTAAAATTATAATATACGTTTTGGTTAAAATTTAACGTAGGTACCTACATATTAATGTCTAATAAAAATACTAAATAGGTAACAGTAGTGATCAGAACATTATGTGATTTTTAAATATTTACTTAAGTAGCAATACATTTTTAGTATCGTCAAAAAATACAAATCGACTTATTGATGTTTGTTTCGCTACTAATATCTAAAAGATTTAGTTATAAGGATTTTCATAAAAAGCATTGTTTTATTCGAGAGGTTCTCTCATTACTGGTGATCAATTGAAATATGTTGTTTACCAGTTAAGTGAGATCTGTAATTTAAAAGACTCGTAATTGGTATAAGTACCTGCCACTTCCTTATAGGATTTTTGTCTCCAGTTGCTCGAGAATGTGCAGCAGTCATCGCTTTACATCCCTTGACGACAGCATAAAGTCTCATTCAGATTTGTTTATCGGTTGACAAGATGAAATGAACTTTGTTTACAAGATCGTTAAGGTATACAATCGTTAAAACTTTAACCTTTCTGTTTTTTTATTTTTGTACGTTTTAGTCAAGATTCGACTTGTGAATGCATCTTTATAAAATGAGATTATAAATAGGACTGATTTGGTGCATCTACATTTAAAAGCGGATATTCAGTGGTGGGCGACGACGCTCCAGCATCCAAAAAAAGTGCAGTTATTTACATATTCGGAACTTCAAGGAACCTAACTATGTAAGTAAGTGACCTTAAAGTATTTATTGTTAGTATGAATGAATTATTAGTGAGTGCAAATTGCCTTATAACTTCGGTGAAAAAAATTAGATGCCATGCTGGCGTAGTTGTTAAGTAATTGCCTTCTACACCGGGAGTTTCGGGTTCGATTCCTGACAGAAGCTCAATTTACTTCCCCAAGGGAAATTTGTATTTCTGGTTCAAGGTGAGATTATGAGTGAAGTGAATGTTTCTGGCACCCGCTATACAAGTCATTGAACTAAGTGTGGACTGTGAGTGTGAGGATGTAAACGTATAAAGTGTAATGTGACTTAGGTACCTGTGTTGATCGGCAAACTAACTTGTGTTAACTCATGGATTTTTTATTTATAAAGCATTTTGCTATGCTAGGCTAAAACAATGTTCAGAAACAATGTTGTGTTAACTCGTTGCGAAGTTATCTTCTATTATAATTATTTTAAATTATTGCTTTCAGGCCGGGCTGGTCGCAAAATCCTTTCTGGGCCGATGAGATTGATGTATCGGACGACGAAACACCGGCGGGGTCCGAGCCTGTAGCACCTCCACCTACACCACAACCTCCTGCAAAAAAGGTGGCTCAAGAAAAGAAGAAAGACGGAGGCGCATCAAAGAAACGGACGGCTAGCAGCGGCGCTGGGTCTTCATCGAGAAAGAAAAAACTGCCAGCGGCGGTGTCAACAGAACTGTTGACGACATCCCATTTCTTTGGCTCGGACACGGATGACGTAGAATTACCTCTGGCGCAGCCCTCGATTACACAGGTAATGAAAAAATATTATTCGCTCGTTTACTTATTTTTATGGGTGTGATACTCAGTGTGTGTGTGTGATGATTGTTTACGGCACCATGGCCCTCTTAGGCAGGGTATTTTTTTAGTTACGATGGTGGATAAGCGTTGTTTAATGCAGGCTAGATTATTTTTGTAAACATTTATGTAACTTACTTTTGTTACAGCAGTTATATCAATAAACTGTTACGTATGAAGGTCACTTATTATTTGTTTGATTTTTTTTCAGGAGATCGGAGAAAGCAGCAAGGTGAAACCAGCGCGTGCGGCTACATTGCGGAGCTTCTTTTCACAGCGCGGAACGAGCGGGTATACAACACAACGAGATCTCACACGTGGCGGGGAGTATTACGTCGAGTTAAGGGTCTATAATTCCCGAGAAGCTGAATGTCAGCCTAGCGAAGAACGTTGGAAAAGAGCCCTGGTTACTTTAAAATTGTGTACTGACACCCAAACACCTGTATGGCGCGCATTGTCAACACTTGTAGAAGCCGGGAAAAATGAATTCAAGGCTATACAGCCAATAATGTATCCCATGAAATTACATTGAACAGTATGTTTTAACAGATTGGTACAATCGCAATTGTTTCATTTTGTCTTTACTTTATTATATTACCTTGATATTTTTATTTCTACCTTATAATAGGTAATTACTTGCATATATACTACTTTTGAATTAGTTAATGTTAGTTTTAGATTTTATGAATAAAATTTGAAATGGTTATTCTTATTTTGTGTCTAATAATTGTTTTATTTACAGCAAAACTAAAAATGAGAAATATTGAAATATTGAAATATTGAAAATTGAAATATTGAAAAATTGAAATATAGAAACTGAAATACTAATTGCAAACATTATAATAATATCTACACAGTAAATTGCAAACTAGGATTACCAAACTATACATTTAAGTATCCCATGATACCGCAATGAACAATATGTTCTAACATACTGACGCAATAATATTCAATTATTTCACTTTTATCTAGCTATCTTTACTTAACTGTTATCTTTATTTTATTTATACCTTATAATAGGAAAGCATTTACAATACTTTTTAATCAACAAATGTAAGTTTTATTTTCATGAATAAAATTTTAACTGGTTATTATTATGTTATGTCTAATGATTGTTTTATTTACAGCAAAACTATAAATGAGAAATATTGGAATATTGAAATATTGGAATATTGAAAAATTTAAATATAGAAACTGAAATACTGAAATATACTACTGAAAACTAATTGCAAACAGTAAAATTAAATCTCAGATTACGAAACTATGCATTTATATTATTACCGACATCTAGGCAGGTTAATCGCTTCATATCAATTCATGCAACTATTATATTAAGTAAATACCTCAAATATTTACCTATATTTTTTAATATTTTTTATCAGTTCAAGTTTGTTATCAAGTATACCTACTAAGGAACAAGTGAGGCAAAATGGTATATTGTAGAGAGTGTAATATTGAGGTGTCTCGTATCTCGTCGCATTATAAAAGTAGTATTCATAAATCAAACTGTTTGATCAACTCTGAGTTCCCAGATGTGCAGATTATAGCTAGTGCATTTAAATCTAGAATTGTAAGTTATAAAATAAACCCTATTTCGAATAATATGCTGCCTGAGGAATTTTTGAATAAAGCCTCTACTTCAGTTTTACAATTAATAAAAAAATCATTGATCCAACACAATGCATTAAAAGTCAACATGGAATTTTTTGTGTCATATTATTTACCTAAAAATGATGAAAAAGCCCTTAAGTCATTTAATGTGCCATTTGTAAAGATTTTTTACAACTCTGATTTGATATCGTTTTATAAAACATGTGTCCAAAAGCTGATAACGAAATGTTCAGAATTCGAAATGTCGGGGAGTGGTTGGACACTAAATTCTATCAGTCATTTAGAATTAAATATTAATCAATACAATCCATTACGGGCGGGCTCATACGTGAAATTGCCGCGAGAAATTCAAAACACCAAATCATGTTTAAACATTCAAAACAAAGATGATCGATGTTTCTTATGGAGCATAATTGCGCATATGTATCCAGCAAAAAATAATCCAAATAGAGTGTCGTCATATCCACATTATAAACATATTCTGAACACTTCAGGAATGACTTTTCCTTTGAGTTTAAATGATATTAAAATATTCGAAAAGATAAATCCTTTAATTTCGGTAAATGTGTACGGTTTGGATAAAAACAATATAGTATCTGGTCCCCTCTACAAAACAAAACATCGTAAGTTGACGCATATTAGCCTGCTCCTCATTGAGATAAACGGGAAAAACCATTTCTGTTTGATAAAAGATTTCGGAAAGCTTGTACATAGACAACTTACACAACATAAATGCAGAATTTTTTTGTGTGACGAATGTTTTATTTATTTTCCATCGCAAGAAAAACTGGTAAATCACGATTGCGCTAGAGTAAAAACAATTCTGCCTCAACCAGGTAGTAAGTTATTATTTTCGCATGTTGAACGAACTCGTAGAATTCCTTTCGTAATATATGGTGATTTTGAAAGTTTGCTTAAAGAATATTCGGATAAAAGCAAATCACAACATGTTGAGAACGTGCAAATACATCAAGCGACTTGCTTTGCTTATTACATATGCTGTGAGTCTAAACCGAGTCTAAACAAATTTGTGTCTTATCGGGGCCCAAATTGTGTAAAAAAATTTATTGAAGCTCTAACTAATGATGTAATGGAATTATATCAAATTATATCAATTAAACATGAAATGATGCCGCTAACTGAAAATGAGCTGGCATCGTTTAAACATGCTACCATCTGTCACTTGTGTAAAAAGGAATTTGTAGCTGATGACGTAAAATGCGCAGACCACGATCATTTTGATTCAGCTTATTTAGGTCCGAGTCACGTGGGATGTAATTTGAATGCTAGGACATGTAAATTTATTCCAATCATATTCCACAATCTTTCCGGATATGACTGTCATTTATTTATTACCGAGCTATCTGCGATCATAGGACGTATTAATCTTATTTCAAAAACAAAGGAAAAATACATATCAATCACAAAGTTTATACCAATTGATTCCAACAATGCCGCTCAGTTGAAATTTATTGATTCGTTCAATTTTCTTAGTTGCGGCTTGGATAAGTTAGTAAAAACACTGCAGAAAAGTGACTTTAAAAATTTAAAAAAATATTATCCTGATAGTAAATCGTTTGATTTATTGTGTCAAAAAGGAGTATATTGCTATGATTATTTGAATTCGATGGAACGCTATAATGAACCAAATCTTCCTGACAAGAGTAGTTTTTTTAATAGGCTTTCTTCTGAAGATATATCAGATAAAGATTACGAACATGCGCAAACTATTTGGAATGAATTTAACATAAAAGATTTAGGGGAGTACACCGATTTATATTTAAAATGCGATGTATTATTATTATGTGACGTTTTTGAAAAATTCAGAACAATGAGCTTGACTTACTACAACTTAGATCCTTGTCATTATGTATCATCACCTTCATTAAGTTGGGATGCCATGTTATTGTTTACAAAAGTTGAGCTTGATTTAATTTCCGATGTTGAAATGTATCAAATGCTTGAAAAAGGCATTAGAGGAGGTTTAGCACAATGTTCTCTCAGAAATGCTAAAGCAAATAATAAATATTTGTCTAATTACAATAAATACGAGCCCAATTCTTATCTAATGTACCTCGATTGTGTAAATCTTTATGGATATACGATGATGAAATGTCTTCCTACCAATAATTTTTCCTTTCTAAATGAAGACGAAATTAAAACCCTTAACAACATTGAATCGATACCAGATAGTAACAATCGCGGATACATACTTGAAGTGGACCTTGAATATCCTCCACAAATACATGATCATCATTCTGATTTACCATTCGCGCCAGAAAAATGTATTCCGCCTAATGGAAAATCTCAAAAGCTAATAGCAAACCTACATAATAAATATAAATATGTCATACATTATACTCATTTAAAAGAATGTTTGAGAAACGGACTTGTACTATTAAAAATACACAGAGTATTGGCTTTCGATCAGAAACAATTTCTAAAACCTTACATTGAATTAAACACATTGTTGCGACAAAATGCAACTTCCGAATTTGAAAGGGATTTTTTTAAAAAACAGAATAACTCTATATTTGGTAAAACGATAGAAAACAAAAGAAATCAAGTTGATGTAAAACTAGTTAATGTATGGAAAGATTGTTCTAACAGAACTAATAAAATTTGCGGCGCTGAAAAATATATAAGTGCGCCAAATTTTATGAATCTCTCGATTTTTACAGAAAATTTGGTAGCTATTCAAATGCAGCCAACACAAATCAATCTAGACCGACCAATATATATTGGCTTTACTGTTCTAGAACTCGCGAAGAGACATTTATATAGATTCCATTACGCGATTATGAAAAAAATGTATGGAGAAAATATATGCCTTTGCTACACAGATACTGATAGTCTTTTATATTTGATAAGGACTGATGATTTCTACAAGGATATGAAACTTAACCTACAATACTTTGACACTAGTAATTTTAAAGAAGATAATGTATATGGTATACCTCATGTTAATATTAAACAACCTGGATATTTTAAAGATGAAATGGCTGGTGAGTTAATTACAGAATTCACAGGACTTCGCGCAAAACTTTATTGCATAAATACTGAAACATCTTCACTTAAGAAAGCCAAAGGCACAAAAAAATGTGTAACGAGGAAACTTGACATGGCAAAATATAAACGATGTTTGTTTAGGAATATTGATTTTAGAGATAGTATGTACATTATTAAATCAATTAATCATAAAATATTTACTCAGAGGTTGAATAAATTGATTTTAAATAAATCAGATGATAAGAGACAGATCACGAAAGATATAGTAAAAACTGTACCTTGGGGACATTACAGCAATATATTATAATAATATTGTATTATATTAGAAATATATCATAATAATAAAAGTGACATTTAAAAGCAACATTGAACTGTAAATAATGACAAAATTATATATCTTGTCAACTGAAAACCGTTTTATTTTGGTAAATGTTTACTATAATTCCTAACATAATAACTATATATATATATATTTATAAGTAATACATTTGTAAAGTTATATAGTCTGTAAGTCTTGATTTACTGGTAAAAGTTATAATTTGCTATATATAATATATGTGAAATATATATGAAATAAATTGAAATCGCATAAAATATCATTCCTTGCATTTTTCTTAACCTATCCTAATTCCTGTCTGATTTTATAAGATTATTGTTAGTGTTCGACCGAATCCAGATTTACATCGGTCACCGAAATAATGTGTAGGTAAACCCTGCGTAAGCAAGATAAATAAAACAAGTACGTGACTCGTAACTATGTTTATTAGGTTATATATTCAATAATATTACAATAAAATAAAATATCAATAAATACAATTAGATAGATTTATAAAGGTTCTGGGACACATAACTTTTTTGTCATCTTACTTATTAAATCTTGCGTTGCGTCTAAAATGTTATCATATTTATCCTCAACTACATACTGCACACTTACACAACAATCATCACTTGCTAGGGTGTTAATTTCACTGATTTCAATTTTTATTAAGTGATGTCCTTTTCCTGGTATTTTTCTGACAACGAATGATGAATCTGGTGATATTTTTTTCTTAAAACTTAACTTTCCTTTCTTATGAATTGTTTTGAATGATTTATTTTTTGTATTGGTTTCTTTATTTTCTCGAACAATATCTCTATCGTGTTCATGACTGTTCCAGATTAAATTCATGTCTTGAGCCTCTTGTAGATAGAAAGGATCAGCGTCAGCAAAAACTATGCTTGTCATTGTTTCTGTAACAAAATAAAATAATACTTATTAAATTAACCTTCATATGAACTACCAATTAGTTTTAACTGATATTATTAGTAAAAAGTTAAAATAAACACTTACCAAAATCAGGATATATGTAAACCAACAGTGCAATGCAAATTTGTCTGCTATACAGTGGAGCTGGTGCAACAATGAATTAATAAGTATTACAAAAATAATAACTAAAATATAACTAGGTGTGTTTTCATGGCCCACGTGCTACGTTAGCATAACTAAACATGTAGTGTAAGGGTGAAATATGTTGCTTGTATTTTGTAAAGACATTTAGATGTTAAGTTTCGGTGCTGGTGTGTGAATAGGTTTTGAAAACGATTCTCTTGCGAATGTTATAGTATATTTTAAAAAGATGTTTTAGCATCCTTTAGTATTCGACTAGTTTTTAAAGAAAGGCATATTTTGATAATACGTGGAAGGTCATAGTAGATAAAAAAAATTTAAAAAGATCGAGGGATGACATACAGCCCTGAGAAGATAAACTCGGTCCAGATTGAAATTTAGAACTTTCACCACTTTAACTGCGATCCTGAAGCCGCCTGCTAAGCATATGGGAGTTATTGCTAACTCCCAAAAGCGAACAACTAGAAGAAAGAGTTATAAAAAAGTTAAAGTTCTAACCTCTCAGGTGCTACTCATGTTATTATTATTACAAATATTTTAGATACTACTATTTTGATATATCTATATGAAAAGCAGAGTGTTTAACACGGTTGAAAGTCATCAATTCTTACTCAGACTGTAGACGCCGTCGCTGCGCTCGTGCGTCTAAATGCCTCGTATGGGAATTGATTCCTTTCAACCTTTGTATAACAATCTACTATTCATTTAATGTTTTACTTGCATTCCAATTGAAAGATGATGATCAGGAATCCCATTGAAACACCATTAAACCATGCTTTCTGGACTTGGTGTCAACCTACGTTTAAATAGGGCTGATAGCCCTTGGGCTTAAACTGAATGGAGAAGAAATTACGTGTTCCAGAAAATTACCCTTTTGGCTATAAATAAAGCCTTCAGCATACTAAGCACAGACAAACGACTTGCGTGCAGCGGGCCGGCGGCGGCTCAGCGCAAGCGTGGAGAACATAACACGACAACATTATGTATTTGCCTTGCTTTCTTTACGCACTGCAAGGCTAGTTAAGTGCAGTATTAGAAAAAAGTCGTGTACCTATAAATTTTGCAATAGGATATGCTGTGTCACGCGCGGTATGTGCCACGAACATCAAAGACCCCATAACAAGAACTATCCTTGGGAGCCTGTTCCCATTCTCGTCAAACCTGTTGACCATTTACAATCAGGTGAGCTAAGCTAGCATTTGGCAAAGGATACATTGGTCTTTTAGCAATTAAAAAAACTGTGCTGCAGTTGAATTTTATTTTCATCAAAAGATGAAAATACACAAGTACCACACGAAAGGCGTCTGCCCAGAATTTAGTGTCCTTATGTCGTATTCGCGACGATGTGTTATATTACAAAAGTTGTTTTATTTTTTCGTATGTTAAACCTCTACGTTTCGTATGTACCTATACGAGTGTACGTGAAAACATTTTTGTTTTTCTCATTCCATACCCTTACGAAGCTTCAGTAATGTACCACTTAATAAAGCATAATTTGTACACGGCTCACTTATCGAAACGACTTTAAATGACTGGAACCTGATTATCCTACTATGATACAATTACATATTCTGCCTTCAAGAAGTGGTGTGAAAGCATTTATATGTTTAGGTTTGAAGGGCGCTGTAGAAAGTTCAGAACTGAACGTTAAGGTTCAACTGTACACACTATGTCATCTTCGCATTCTCAGGTATTTGGGTCATACATCTTGGAATGGGACGATAGTCTGGAAAAAACAGGTTATAGTTTGCAACGCTGAAGGATAGAGATCAAGAGGACTGTCTGACAAGATCAGAGAGACAACTTCTTTGTCTAAATTCAAAGCCGCATGACGAAGACCACGTACCGAAATCAATGAAAACAGTTTGTCCGATCCTGTGTCAACAATAGTGGCCACGACCTACGTCAATGAACAAACAGTGAGACTTGCAAGTGCTGGGCGAATGAGACTGAAACAGACTTATCGCTAAGAGAAATTCTTTTCAGAAATATTTGTATCGATATAATCACAGTAATATTGTTGTTTGCTAAGAAGCTATTTAATAGTATAGATAGTGAAAAGTATAGATATCTTAGAAAATACTAAAAACAAAAACTTTTAAACTCATAGCCCACACTAAATTCATAGACTTGTATCTTAGGTGCTAGAAACATTCACTTCTTCACACACACACACACACTGGTTCTGGGTGTAACCAGAAGTGCATATTTTCCTTGATGAGGAGATTTATGCTACTGTCGGGAATCAAACCTAGTACCCGCAACATAGAAGACAAGAACTTACCAACTACGTCAACATGACAGTCTGACTAATCGTATCTTTGATAAAAAAATATGACGAAAAAAATATCGTTGAATCACGTACGCTAGAAAATCCAAATATAGGCTGACTTGATAGCCTAGGTACATAGGACTGCACATATCATTGACATGAGTACAAAATAATAAAATGTAATAATCATAAAAAGTCCCCACTTTATACGTACTCGTACGTACTCTAGGTAACATACCACGGCTGTATAACCCACACTTAAATCGGGATACTATATACCTATGCCTTATAAATGTGTCGGTCGCATCTGTTTCACTAGACAGACAAAGTATTATGTTCTGAACTGATCTGTCTTGAACGGTCTAAAATAAAATGAACTGCTCAGATAAACAAATGCAGACTGACCAGATAAAACGATAGCGGTTTATAAGCTAGAGGGAACCTCGCTTTTTTTAATTCAGTGCGACGAATATAGTGAGCGAACATAATACATGTTGTAAAATGCGCTAACGAGACGATTATAGAGAATAAAAACATCTGACACATGATCCGTGCGCAAACAAGTTGTCGGTTCCCTTGTAATTACAATACTACTTATTAATCGTATGTTTGATGTGGATTGGATAGCAGATAATCGAGAGAATTGGGGGTCATGCATCGCGAGCTCGAGCGTAGCGAGAGCGATGCAGATGCAGAACCCCCAATTCTCCCCTACTGAAGCCCAGGCCCATTCCTACTCCCAGCATGGTCCACAGTACTGACGACACTATCCAGGACTGAAATGAAAAAAGAAAAGAAAACAATGTACTTTTTATTTCTGACAAGGGTTTATGAATGTTGGTTTTTATTACGTTCGCGTTGATTGGTATATACCAAGCTGAATATTTAGCTTAAGTCTGTCTGGGTGATAATAACAAATATTTTTAAAGTATTCTAAGAAAATACTAAATCAATACATTAAAAACACCAGATATATAGAAAAATATATCTAGTGACAATTGAGACCGTTTCGATAGTGGGCTCGTAGTGTCAAGACCTCCTGAGGATGCTTCGTGTAGAAGCAAAACGCATCTAAAATTCTTCCGGTTTTACTGACTGCATGGCGTTTCTGACGTCACGTTGGCTTGACAGGTAAATTAGGTGGAATTGTCACTAGATACACTAGGTATAGATATATATATATATCTATATCTAGTGTATATATATCGAGTATATATATATATATATATAAAATAAAACACAAAAATATATACAAATATTTTTGTGTTTTTCAACAATGGTTGATTGCATTTTACAATTGCATTTTCTCTATCAAGCTCGACTTTGACAGAGAAAAACGTAACTGCGGAACACCTAGCACAGGTGTTCCTATGTTTTTTTATGCTTGATAGTCTTTGACCACTATCTCACCTGATGGTAAGTGATGATATGGTCGAAGATGTTTATCAGGCTAACCTAGAATTACTGGTTCTCAACGACAGCTGCCGGTTCACACCGTTAGGTGCTCGGCGATTTTCTACTTGAGGGTGGTAGCTAGCCAGGCGGGCATTCGCAAAATGCCCTACCACCATGCTATAACGACTGCCATCCAAAGACAAAAACCGGGACCGACGGCTTAACGTGCCCTCCTAAGCACGAAAGCGCTCAGTAGTATGTCACCAGCGGTCACCCATCCAACTCCTGACCGAGGCGGATGTTGCTTAACTTTGCTGATCGGTTCAGAACGGCTAAGCAAACTTCGCTACGAGCGATGTTAGATATAATAAATTCCAAATAAACCCGGCACGGCAGAGAGTTGAAATACCAGAGTAGTTATATCCGGACACCACTGCTCTAAAAGCTTACTAGAATTTACCTATGTACATACCTACGCACATGTATATGCAGTTTGTAATGACAAGAAAAAACGTTCAAATATTATGCGTCATATCTGTTGTAAGAAAGAGATAAATAAGCAATTCGTGTAACCACCGAACCGCCCGGAGACGTTCCGATCACCATTACACTGCGATCTCTTTCACTCTCTTACACCAAACGATACACACACACACACACACACACACACACACACATATCTCGCTCATCCATTTCATTGAGTTTAGTTCCTAAGATAAAACAAAATGACGATATTTTCTATTTCATCAATAAAAGCAATAATTACGCGTAGTAAATGAAACAGTTTTCTTATCTCTCACAGAGCTTGTATAATTGGTGCAGAGTCTAAAGACAAAGAAGGCATATTGTCCACAGATTACTCATGAAAAACACGATTAGCGGCGATGGATTCACCGGACGCTCGGAGGTGCAAGACTGGTATTGACTCTGGTAATTACCCTGAGTTTGTCTAGTAAATATGGAGGGCACACAACTCATCTACAGGTAAAAAAATCTTAGCGGCACGGTACATTCCATGGGAATGATTATGATTTTCCCACGCATCGTCTCCACTTTGGTAATGTCTGGCAATTAATTTATGATGATTGAGCAGTAATACCTATGGACTGTACCGCAAGTCTACGGTTCAATCACCACCGCACGGTAGAAGGGCATTTTTCGAATGCTTTCGCCAAGCACCTAAAAGTGTGTCTGGCAGCAGTCCTTGAGAGTCAGTAAGTAATTACAGGCACATGAGACTTAACAACTGTTTGTCTGAAGGTGACGGGCTCAGTGCAATTCGTCACATGTAACGGAATGCATCTGTTATAAGTAAAGGTTACCGCTTATCATCAGATGAACCTCATGCTAGTTCAATAACAGTTACATTTTGAAATATTAAATGTTGAAAACATATATGTATATTATCTTCCCATCTTCCCTCAAAAATGGTTGAAGAAGGCGATGGCTGGCACATGCGTCAACTCGTGAACGGGTGCTGCTAGAGGATACTGGTCTGCTCTGGATGCTAGTGCTAATTACATTACCGAAAAAAAACTTTTAACACTGTTCCCCGTTGGAATATTGCATGTTTCCTATTTCTTGTTTTAAATAAAAAATGTCATAATTGAAAAAAGTCACGGACCCTGGAGTCTGTGGAGTGTAGATAAAAAAAACACATGTATTAAAAAGAAATATTGAATCTGGATAAAAATAGATAAGTACCTGTTTAACAACCGGCGTAATCCACTGCTTTGATACACCCATTTCTTTATTATATTAATTCACAAAGTATTTACAACAATTATACTCAGAGAATTTCAGTGTTTACACAAGTGACTGTCTGAGAAGACTGTAAGACTGTCTTACAACATACCGTGGCACAGACACGAACTATCCTAGATATATGCCTCTCATCATGTTAATATTTTCTACCGACGCACGTAAATATGGTTTTGAAAGATATGCAAATTGCCAGAAAAAACAATTGTACAGGTCTAAGCGATTTGCATGTTTCTCCGACCAACGTGACTAAAGCAATTTCATACATTCTCGTGAAATATACTACGATACCGGTAATGTATTATCTATTCTATTCATTCATGTAAATTATGTGTTATCTATTATCTCTAAATGGTTCGCCGCTAATAATCTTCTCTTAAATTCAAAGAGACGAAACGTTTTCCTTACCAATTTTCTTATGTTGACCCAAACATTAAGCTTGGCCATTGTTCCTGTGAATCAAATTGGATTCAACTTTACAGTGGCATCCATATATACATGATCTAGCCGGAAGACTTAGTTCTGCTGCATATGCAGTTCGTAAGATAAGACAAAGAAAAAATAATTAAATTTAAAATCACGCTTGCAACACTAGGAATTAAGATAAAATAGTGGTGCCAGGTTTTATATTAGCAAAGACAAATAAAAGGACGTACTTAGGTAATTGAATGCGGTTTTATAATAAAGTTCCCAAGCATATTACAACGACAACACAGAACACAGAACGAAGAAGAACACAGTTGGAAAATTCAATTCGTATGTGAAAAACATGACTAAGAAATCCTACTACACAGTTTGTGATTACTTAAACGACAAAAATGCTTGGACAATATCACCTCTTCCAAGCAATTGTCTGTCACCTACGTAATTTAAACAAATATTGTAATAATTCTATGATATAGTATGTAACACATTTTTAAATGACGTTTAAATGAATGGCGCCGAGTTTCTTGCATGTTCTTTTTGCAGTCGCTCTATACATTTTTTGATGCTGAACGTGGCAGTACAATGTAGAATATTTCAATATAAAAATTTGTAATTGACCTTTATAAGAGCGTCGTAGACCTAAATTGAATGAATGATTTTGACTTTTGACTATACAAAAACAACGGACCACGTTTTTGGACGCTTTTGGTATGTGTAAGTTTGTGGTAGGGTAGCCTTAGACCACAATCTCAACTGTAAGTGATAATGTACCTACCTAGAATTGGAAATTGCTTTGAAGCGCAGCTGCAGAAAGCAGAAACACTCCGTTAGTTGCTTGGGCTGGGCGACTAATTTTCTACTTGACGGTGGTAACTAGCCCAGCATATATAAAATGCACTTCTATCGTATATAAGTGTCAAGACTTATTCCTCAAAACAACTTATTCATTCGATAAATTTAGTGAATATCGAGGCCACTCTTATCTATGCTTCACAGACAACTCACACACACAACTCACACTCGCCATTCTCAATAAACTATACCAAAACTTAAGTATCAGCAACAACTATAACAAAAAAAACACTGCGTCTACATTCGGACTGCACTACACAAATTATAAATTGAATTGTACCTACCCCCATGGTACCATTCTTATTTTAGTCATTGTCATTTTATCACGAACTTGCAATCTGTAAAAGTTATATAGCCTAATATATACATATCCTAGAAATAATTTAGTAATGTTTAATTAAACCTACGTGCAAGGATGTTGACAAGTTTTTGTGAGGTAATATAATTTGCGTTACCTATATATAAGTTGATATGAGTGCATGAGTATTTTAAAGGCTATGTTCCAAATTCTTATAAAATTCAAGTCAGCTTATAATTTAACATATGTATATTATTTTGATGATCCTTATTTTTCATTCGTTTATAATAAAATGTTAATTTTATATCCGAAAATAAGTTCTGGTTCAGGGCACCTACCACAATTCACCGAAGTTTCGTTTCTCGTGTTTCGAGCGACACTTTAAACAAACTAAAATTGAATTTACGGTATGAAGTTCGTTGTTTAGTATAGTCTATGGTCGGACCGCATCGTTCATCATTCATCAGTCATAAAGAGTATAAATATATCTGGCAACAACTTAATATACATTGCAATTCTTGTTTCTCCCTATCAGACCTTACATAGTGTAGTGTCTACGCAATTATAATATTATTAATCATGATTATAATACCCGAAATAAGGAAAGGTTACATGTACCAAGAACTAAACTCGTTAAAATCTATAAACAAGGCCTGTCTTAAACTGGCTATGTATAATAAATTGCCTTCGGAAATAACACGTCTCCCTCAAAATAAATTAAAGAAACTTCTTTGAAAGCCATCCATCTTACCTTATCAACGAGTATATGAGTTGTTCATTTTCTAATTTGCAAAATATGAGGATGTACCTAATGTAGTCGCTTAGTTGTACTTTTATTGTGACACTGTGTTATATTGTGTGACATGCTTTATTGCTGTATGTTCTTCTGTACCGATTTGACTTACCAATGTTATGTAATGTAACAATAAATTACCCTTTGACCACTATCTCACCTGCTGGTGACTTCCCTATCAAGATTTACTAATAAAGCCATAGCAATAAACGATGACTAAAACATATCGTTTGAATTTAGGAGGATTAATTATTTTCAGGCAATTGAATTCATCTACCTCGGGTCGGGTTCTGTGACTTGAGTAGGCTATACACTCAGAACACATGCAGTAACACATTTATGTACATTTTTGTTTTGTACGATACGTGTACCTTGGATTTGAAGAATATTATGTATGACTACGTACATAGAAATGTGTTTCAAGTATAAAGATTTTGTGTATATTTTGATATGTTATTGTTTAATTTAATCACATAAATATTGTCCGACTTATTTGGAATGCAAACTTCTTAAACATTAATAAAAAAATAGCAAATAGTCTATGCATGGCTGATAATTTGTATTAATTGCTTAGTTAAATATGTAAGTGCATGTACTTTTATAAAATAATTTTGCACACCTCAAACACGTTGGAACATGGCGAACGAAACATTGTTTACAGTAACTGTGATATAATTTTACTTATAATTTTAATATTTTTGTTTGCAAGAAACGCATGTTCTATTATATCATTCAATACGATGGTTAAAAAGAACGATAGGAAAAATTTGAGTTCTGGACTCATTGTCATTTTAGCTCAATTGGATTAGAGCATACCCCGGCTAAAGCGGTGGATGGACGCGGGTTCGAATACCGAAAATTTGAAATTGTGTAATGTAATCCGCAGAACATGCGTTATTGCAAACAAAAATATTAAAATTAATTCCCTTCGTTAGATTTAACGAACTTTAAAGTTATACAGAACCATAGTAGGTATATGTTCTATGACAGAACAGAAAATGACCTTAATTAACTTTATTTAAAGATTATGTATGAACTCCTATCCATTGTCATTATTACAAAATAATCAGTAGTCGTTCATTACGCTTATACGATGCCTCATGTTTACGAACAATTATTCCACGGTCAATTTAAGTGAGTACTTTTGTACCGGGTGTCAGTGTTGTGGTCAATATGACAGAAAAATATTAAATTAAAAAATGGGAGGACAACGGGAATTTATAACGCCATTCAAAAAGCAGGTGAGTTTATTTTATGAGATTATTATAGAATTGTTGTGTAAACTGCTGTAAGCTTGTTATTTTTACACGACTGCCCAAAAAAGGAGTGTTATGTTTTCAGAGTCCATATATTATGTTTGTCAGTTTCTTTATTCCACCATAACTTCTAAACGGCTTAATTTTTTTTATGTAGGTATGAGATATCATAAGATATGTCTTGATAAACCAAGTAACATTGGGAACATTAAAAAAAAAAAACATGCGGGTTATATAGGTCATATTGTGAGAATATACTTATCTTTTTCTTCCAATTATATCGAATAGGGTATCAACATGTAGGGCTTTTGTCAACGATCAATATATATAACTTGAGTTTTTATTTCAATGGAACGATTACATAATTTGCGGTTGGGTTTTTTACTTTTGTAATTTTTTTTAGCAATAATGGCATTATTGATAGGTTGTCCACGGGGACATATTATATAGTGCATAATTGCTTCTCCCACAAGCAGATGTACAGGTCTTTCCACTAACAAAAGTGCGCACCACCATATTTTGTTAGCTGAAACTACTGCCTACCCAAATGATAATATTTAATATTTTATTGTATTTTTTATGCGATTGTGACGGAACTAGCTCGATTTCCACCTGATGTTAAGCGGATTAACTAGCCTATAACATTTCTTCATGTGACAAATTGCACTGCGCCCATCACATTGAGACATAGAGTTGTTAAGTCTCATGTGCCTGTAATTTTTACGGCTCTCAAGGACTACTGCCGGAACACACTTAAGTGCTGGGTGACAGATATCTACTTGAGGATAGTAGCTAGCCTGGCAGGCATTCGCAAAATGCCCTTCCACCATGCGGTGAAGCTCAAGTCGGCGGTGGCGAACGAACCAGGGACCTGTAACACGGCAGTCCATAGCTATAACCGCTCGGCCATCATTGCTTCATCTTTGTTTTAATGTATGTACGTGTTGTTTATTCGTGTGCCATTTACACGCACACTAAGACATAGTGTACCAACGAGGCCAACCTCTACAAATATACATCAATAATTTAGTATGTCAACAAGTCTGTACTATATTAGTTGTAGCGAGGCGTTTTCAACGTCCGTTGTCAAAGTTGGCAGCGCAAGTCAGGTAACCCAAGGATATTATTCCCCTTCAGACACCTGGTGTATACAAGGTAGATTGCTGCTGCGGTAGTTCATATATTAGACAAACAAAGCGCACTAAAGTGAATGGGTCAAAGAACATATCGCAGCTGTGAAAAATCGCCAGGTGGAGAAATCTGCTATAGCCGAACATCTGCTAGATTCAGGACCTGATCACTGGATTGAGCTCCACGACCCGAAAGTCCACTCAACGGAACGTCACTACCATTCTAGACTAGTACGAGAAGCTATTGAAATAAGGAAATATCATAATTTCAATCGAGAAGTTCGTTTTAAGTTAGCTGCATCCTGGAATCCAGTGCTAAGGAAATGCACCAAGCGCGTTTTACTTTCATTAAGATCTGTGGACGTTGTCAGTGTTGTGTGTCGAGACGATACATTTCTAAATCAAATGCGGGTAGTTGGAGAAAATATCCGCCCTTCAAGACGTTGACACCCGCCTCTTCAGTCCGCTCGTGACCACGACCAATGCAACTTGGTCGAAACGTCGAGGTAAATAAATAAAAATATACATATTTAATCGCGATTAAGTCCCATTCAATACTTATAACGTGTTCAAGTCGCAAAAGTCTCAAAGTTAACATTTAATATTCGTTGTTATTTTTCTCTAAAATAAGTAAATAACGTATAATCTTAATTAAGATTTTTAAAGTGGAGGTTATTGTTTTATTTTATTTAATAAAAGGGGCATAGGAAGCAAGAACCTGAAATCGACTATTATCAAATCACTTTATGTACAGTGTCGATTGCTTAACATCGACATGTTAACCTGGCTGGAAGATCACGTTGTGGCTGGCTTTTTATCTACAGTAACCTGACCTTTGATCTATATTTCATTGATTACGTCAACGTATTAATGAAATTGAATGTTGTATTGTTGTCGTATGTAGCTAAATCTAAAATTATATAAAATTATTCTGAAGCGCTCGTAGCGACCGATCAGCAAAGTTAAGCAACGTCCGCCTCGGTCATGACTTGGATGGGTGACCGCTGGTGACATTACTACTGAGCGCTTTCGTGCTTCGGAGGGCACGTCGGTCCCGGTTGTTGTCTTAGGATGGCAGTCGTTATAGCATGGTGGTAGGGCATTTTGCGAATGCCCACCTGGCTAGCGACCACCCTCAAGTGGAAAATCTGCTGCCAAGCACCTAACGGTGTGTTCCGGCAGCTGTCCTAGAGAGCCAGTAATTCTCTAGGTTAGTCTGAACAACCTCTTCGACCACATCATCACTTACCATCAGGTGAGATAGTGGTCAAAGGCTAAACCTATCAAGCATAAAAAACCGTATAAATGTATATTTAGCTAAATCTAAAATTATATGAACCGATATCCAAAAACAGCTTTCCGTAAATTCTATTTATTACAGGCCTCATTTCTATTTACCACATTCGAGTATAAGTAATTCAATTATGTTTCTATTTTCATATACAAGCTAACAACATTATTGAGTCATCGGTTTTCCAAAAATATCTCAAATATTAAAAAGTAATAGTAACATTTCTTTTTTATAATATTAAACAAAATTAGAAACCAAGAGCCCAATTAGATTTTAACACTCGTAATTTATCATCATAAAAATTTGGAGGTTGCGTATTTGACTTGATGTGTAAGGGTGTACTAAGGAATTTTTGAAATTCAACCCCTAAGGTGGTAATTATGGATGAAAACGTTTGTATGAAAGTCCTTCATCAATTAAAATAAAAAAATGATTTTCAAAATTTTTTTGACAGGATGACTTAAGTTGGTGATATTAATATATCGAATATCATCAACAGTTTTTTTTTTTTTTATTAAGGAGAAGATTATTAGCGGTGTTGATAGTTTAATTTTCATAACTACGTTCTAATTTACCACACGTTGCCACAAAATATATATAATACCTAAGGTAATGGTAACCATCAAAACAAGGAAAGGGACATACTACATAGAAAATAAAACTATTTTAGGAAAACTTTATTAAATTCTGCGTTCTCTCATTCCAGTCCTTCGTAACAGCCGGAGTATGCCTGAATATGGCGCAGCATGGGCTGGTGATGGGGTTTGCAGCCACCCTACTGCCTCAGCTCAGGAAACCAGACTCCATCATACCTATTGATGACACATCAGGGTCTTGGATAGGTAAGCACATAGGTCAAACTTCGAAAAGAAGGTGTTTAAATATCGCTTGAGGCATAAAATTTGCGCTCAAACGTGTACGAACGTCATATTCGCTTGGCATGTGCCTTCAAAATCATATTTAGATATTCAGATAAATAAAAAATTATGAGAGGAAAAAATATAGTCATGTGCGGCATTTAAACCCGCGCCATCAACTTCTATAGCCGGGCAATACTCTGACCGTTAAGCTAACATGACAAATGAATCATAACTCTTATTTGTTTCCTCGTTCTTTAAACCATCATCGTATGGGGATGGAGCGACACCTATAATTCAACTTACGTTGTGCTACAAACAAGACAAATTTTTGCAATTAGCTTTAAACTTGTTAAGTTTCTCACATTTGGCAGGCGTCTTGGGGAGGCGAAGTGTGAGATATCAGTTCCGCAGAAAGCGGTGCTGTCCACTTTCTGGTGTGTTACCCTAGGGCCCGTTTCAGAATGTCCTAATAAAGTTTCGGGTTGCTATGCAACACATAAAATAACTGAATGATAAAAATGACGGCTAACATGCAGCGCGTTTCAAGCTTTAACCGATGGATAGGCTAAATCGATGACTGTGAAACGCAATGATAGTGTTTTGTTTAATAAATATGTTCTGGGTAGTATTACCGGAACTTACTCGAACAGTCTGAAACAGACCCTTATAGTCTCCTCTTACGACACCCACGGGTAGAGATGGAAGGGGGAGGGGGGTCATTCTAGCCGGGAACCCCACGGCCATTTGTGATTTGTTATTATTTCATCTTTATCATTTCCTCGCAATAAAAGTGAAAATCTGGGCGTATATCTTGAGCATAAAAGCCATTTCAGTCTCGACCTATCGCCTTGGGCTCGAGCTGTTAAACGCCTCAGCTGAAATGACTTTATTTATGCACTCGTTGTATAATCCACTATTTCATCTTCCTAGCTCGGAATGGTTTTCTTCGACACTAAAAATCTGCGTGGAAAAGTGTTTTTTTCCGCAAGCGTACAAAATTTATTCAATTTTGAACGTTATTAAGTATATCAAATCCGAATAATCAAATTAATTTTAAATATTATGAATTGTAGTGATATTAAGTACTTGTTTAATTTTTAATATTTTAAATATTTATATACTGTTACAAAATTACTAATTTACGAGAGAAAAAATTATAGTCATGTGCGGGATTCGAACCCGCGTCCATCCACCCCTTTAGCCGGGGTATGCTCTAACCAATTGAGCTAACATGACACAATGACTCATAACTGTAATTCTTGCTCTCGTTCTTCAACCATCGTATCCTAATATTTTCCCCGCTGTAGTGAGTAAGTGTAGTTTACAAGAGACGGAGAGTGTGAAAGTGATATAGAAAGGAGAGTGAATGCTGGGAACATGGTTAACGGAGCATTACACGAGTTTACGAACACTCAGAAGGTGTTTAAGAAGGCTCGTCTGGCTGTTCATGGAGGAGTGTTGGTTCCGACACTTATTCTATGGTAGTGAAAATTGGTAGTAAAGACAGAAAAAGCATGAAAGTAGAATACATGCAGTAGAGATGAGAGCATTGAGAAGCATGATTAGAGTTAAGCGGAGTGACAGGATAAGGAATTGTGTGATAAGCTCTATTTAGCATACTTAACCTATTTATACACCCCTTGATGCACATATACCTTCCTAAATACTATCGCTGGATGACTGGTAGATAATGCCTTAGCATTAAGTCCTCCTTTTGTACATATTATGTTTTTTGTGCAATAAACTATTAAATAAATTTAATAAGATTAATTAATTGTACAATTATATATTTTTTAGTTTCTTTGTCGGTATAAGTGATGTATATCTTATGAGAATAAAGTTCTTATAACCCAATAAATAAAAAATAAATAAGGGAACGATGTGGTGTTAACTGTGAATGAGGATGTGGTGACAAAAATCGAGAAAAGTATGTTAAGATGGTTTGGACATGTGGAGAGAATGAATTAAATGAGAATGACTAAACAGGTATACATGGGACAAGTGAACGGAAGTGTTGCAAGGGGAAGACCTAATTAAGCGGTAACTATTTCTTTTCATTGTTATCTTATTTAATATTTGAATAAGTACTTATTTTCTGGTATTTTATTTCAGCCTCAATACTCGGCTTCGGACTTGTTGCTGGTAACTTCGTAGTACCTACCATCATGGCCAAGTACGGTCGTCGGATCGCTAACATCACCAGCATCATCCCTGTCATCATCGGGTGGTTCTGCATCATCATAGCTTCTAGCGTTACGGTGCTCCTCATTGCCAGGTTTCTTCAAGGAGTATCCATGGGAATGAGCGGTTCTCTAGGGCCAGTGCTTATTGGAGAATACACCAGCCCACAAAATCGAGGAGCGTTCTTGACTACCATATCGTTGACAATCGCTACTGGAGTTCTATGTGTCCATACTATGGGATCATATTTGAGCTGGCAAGTCACTGCACAAATCTGCGCTTTCATAGCATTATTTGATCTCTTGATTGTTATGTTTTCTCCAGAGTCACCGAGTTTCTTAGCAGATCATGGAAAATACGATGATTCTAAGCAGGTATTTAGATGGTTAAGAGCTAAAGAGGAAGAAGAAGAATTGCGTAAAATGATAGAAGCAGCAATCGTCCTTAGAGAAGGAAAAGTAAACGCCAACATCTCTGAATCATTATCAACTAAATTAAAAAGAAACATGGCATATTTTGCAGAGACTATAAAGAAAAAAGAGTTTTATAAGCCCATATTTATTATGATGCATGTTTATACTTTAGGTCAATGGGCTGGAGCGATTATTCTTTCTGCATACACTATTGATATTTTCAATCTTGTGATTGGAACTGATTTTAACATAGCTTTACTAGTCATTACATTGGATGCCCAGCGAATATTATCCAATGCTGCTGCTGTTTATGTTATTAAGAAAATCAATAGAAGAACTATGTTGTTTACTACTGTAGGTTTGAATTTATTTGCTTTCATAGGCACAGCAGCATATATGTATGCTAAGGGAAATAACATGCTACCATTCGATCATCCTTTTATTGGAGTAGCTTTGATCCATATCCATATGTTTACTATTGCTACTGGTACTGTTCCTTTACCATTCATTATAGCTGGAGAATTATTTCCATTAGAGTATAGAAGTTTGGCTGGAGGCATTAGCGTCTTTTTTGTATCTTTAAATTTATTCATAGTAGTTAAGACTGTTCCATACTTTTTTACAACATTTGGCATCCATGGTACTTATTTAATATATGCCGTAGTTGTTGGTTATTGTTTATTGATAGCGTACTTTTTCTTGCCGGAGACGAAGGATAGGACTTTACAAGATATTGAGAATGAGTTCCGAGGAAGACCACTAACTATTGAAGAGTTGAAATCAACTCAATCTTTATATTCTTTAAAGCATTTCAATAAAGATAGAAGATGTAGCAGCCCAGTGGTGTAACTTTTACAAAAATATTTATGAACATCGAAATCATCAAAAATCGATGAGATTAAAATAATCAATTATAAAATTATGGCAATAATCCAGTAAGATTGTATTATATATATAGGAAAAGCAAAAAGGATTTCAATTTTAGCGGGAGGCATTGAGTGATTTTTTCACTACCCACAATTTAGCTTAAGATCACGAACTCTACTATAGTAAGTAATATTTTTTAATGTTCGATTTTTTAATGTTCACTAAAATATTCATATATGTTTTAAATAAAGTGGGCATATTCCCATATTTCAATTTTATTATGAACCGAGCGTTTGCAATGTATTCATTGAGAGCAGTGTTTGCACGACTTAAACCGTGGTGAGAAATAATCTCTTCATCTATCTGGTTACAATTTGTTCTTAACTTTTTTGCACACGATGTACTTTTTGTTTTTCGTGACAGTTATATGCAGACGGCGGTGACGTCATAAATGAAATCATATTTCTATTGTGGTGTCTGGTTAGCATGTTATGAAGCAAACGTTTGCGTGAATACAATGAAAAGAGTGCATATTTGCGTGCTTTGAACCGTAGGGTACTAGATGCATTTTTTATTTATATGTAAACAGTTATAGATAAACAGATATAGGGGTAAAAGAAGGCCATACTTGTATGGATAAACTGCGATACAAAGTATATATAATTTTTTTTATAGTGATGTTGATGAGATGTCAACAATGTTTATGTAATTGCATCGGTTTTACCTTGTTTATTAAAAAATATAAATTTATTACAAGATTTTGTTTGTTTCTTATTTATGACCGTAGCATGATTGTTGAATTTGATTACCGTTTATATAAGACTATAGTTAAAACAAAACCCAAACCAAGTGCGAGTCAGGCTTTGCTTTTTTAAGGTTCTGTATTGAAAAACAAGTTATTTTTTAGTTTTGATCATAGCTTTAAAGTAGGTACATTGTAGATTTACAATTTTAACTTTGTCATTATTTGTTGGGATAATTTTTTTTTATACTGAAATGGGTAGCGCTTGACCACTATGTAACCTGATATTAAGTGATGATGCGATCGATGATGGAGCGTGCTTACCCAGAAGGTACCTATTCTCTCGCATTTTGAAGGCCCCCATATTGAAATTAACCGGAAACACAGAGTCAGGCAGGGTATTCCATTCCCTGGCGGTTCGTATAATGTACGAAGCAAATCGCTTTGTTCGGGTAAATGGGTCTCCTAAACTCCGCTGTGTGAACATAATATATTAAAAGAAATTTCAGATACCTAACTACTTATAGGTTATTGAATAATATATAAGTAACTTATAACTTATTCGTTGAGTTTATGATACTTGGTCGGCTCATGTTATTTTTTTTATCTGAAAAAATGTATGATTGTATAATGTATTTCTCGGGCATTTTATTTTATCAATGAATATTCCCCACATTAAGGGCAGGATGTAATAAATATTTTTTTCGGCCACCTTCTCATATTTAATTCAGAAATATGGTTACAAATGGACAGGCGATAAGTTTGGAAGAAAAAAAATTTGCTCTCACAATAGGGCGTATCAAATCCATCATCGGTTTGTTTTTTTTGTTTTTTATGCACCTAGTGTCACTGCACTATCAAGATAAATCTAAAGATATATCTTGATAATATATATAGATCATACATTGAAATCGGTTAAGCCGTTTAGAAGTTGTGGTAAAATAAAAAAAATCTTACATACATACATTATTTTGTTTTTGTGTGCAGTAGAGTAAAAAAAAATATTGGTAGGTGAACGAAGGAGACTGTACAACAAACACAGAAATAATTTGATCTGATTTTATTGGTTGGCAATATTTTGTCTAATTTGTCATGAGATGCCGCTCATGTACTCATGACCAACTGAGTCAGACTCATCGTAATCATGGTAACGGATAACAAACACAAATATCAATCAACAAAAACAAATTAAACAGTTAACAAGAACAAATTAAACAGTCAATAAAAACAAATTAAACGAGAATATCAACACAGTAGGTACTGACAGAGAAATAAGACCCTGACGCCCTCCGCCCTCGATGTCATTAAACCAAGATGACATCTGTGCTGTCAACCCTAAAAATATGAATTTATTAATTTTAACAATTCCGGGTTACATTTAAAATTACGTATAAATAAATAACGCTGCTCTATTTTTAAGTTTGTTCTGCTGATCGTACTTCTATGAGTGAAGTTAGCCGAGAGCCAGTCCTATTCTTATTTTAATTGCATTATATATTTACTACTTACCTACCTATTACTGATACAACTAGCCTTCGTTGGGGCCCGCGTGTCATTCATTTTCTTGGACATAAGTCCAAGAAAATAATTTAGGTATTATTTACATTACATATCTAGAGTTTTGGATTTCTGGACCCATTCTCCCATTAGCATGAACTTTTATTCAATTATAAGCTATGCACGACGCGAGCTCTACTGAGTCATAATCACATTCATGTACACTCATAAATTCTTTCATACCTGACGTCAACCCATTCTCAACATATCCTTCGTTCCGAAAAAAACATTATTTTTATATAAAGTTTGTGCTACTCTTGATCATTTTGAATTTTATTTATTACTAGTGTCCCGCCCGGCTTCGCACAGGTGCAATGCATGCAACATCACATTAGAAACCTCTAAATTATCAGTGTTTCTCTACTATATTATGCAAGTATTATACATATAAACCTTTCTCTTGAATCTCTCAATCTATTAAAAAAACGCATTGAAATCCGTTGCGTAGTTTTTTAAGATACATAATGTAATAGAAACTCTGACTTACCATGTTACAACTGCTATATTTACTTATCTTATATTCCACAATTCGAGTAGACTTGCTGTCAAACAATGTACAGCTGTAGTACTGTCGTATATTATACATGCCACTTTGCGTATTAGGTACAGTAACGTCCTTACACCACGAGACTAGACCACGACAATATGATAATATTTACTACGTATTGACTGAACCAGAGCTGTGCACGGAATGAATCTCCAAAAACTGCCTCCACTTTCGAATGCCATCATTCTTTGTGGAAATCAAGTGAATTACTTTTAAAATATGAAATATTCCAAAAGCGAGTTCAAACAGTTTCCATCAATTGAACACCTTTTGAATAAATAGTATCGTCAAAATACTGAAATCATGACAATAAGGACAGACAGAGGGCAGCGACTTTGGTTTATATGATGATGTTGAAGTACCGAGCTTCTATGCTATAACTTTTATCCAAAGCGGTGCTAAAGGATCTTGTCAAATTTCTTAATATGTTATAAATATATGCCATAATATTTTCGAAAATAGCTTACCTCGCCTTGGCTGTGAGCTCTTGCTAGATTACATTGTATATATTTTATATATTGTACATAGGTAATGTCGTCCCATCCTCCATCTCCATCCCGATACGATGGTTGAAGAACGAGAGCAAGAATTATAATATGAGTTATGAGTTGAAATTATGAGTCATTGTGTCATGTTAGCTCAATTGGTTAGAGCATACCCCGGCTAAAGGGGTGGATGGACGCGGGTTCGAATCCTATTTAATATTGTTAAGTTTGCAATAACGCCTGCTAGGCGAACTACATTACAAAATTACAAATTTTGCGAGATAAAAAATTATAGTCCGCACTTGACTATAATTTTTTATCTCGCAAAATTTGTAATTTTGTAATGTAGTTCGCCTAGCAGGCGTTATTGCAAACTTAACAATATTAAATAGGATTCGAACCCGCAAACTTAACAATATTAAAATTATAAGGTTGCGTCATCATTTACAAGTTTAAAACCAATTATAAAATTCGTCTTATTTGTAGTAGGTACAACTCAAGTTGAAGTACAGGCGTCGCTCCATCCCGATACGATGGTTGAAGAACGAGAGCAAGAATTAATATTAATAGATATAATAGAGCATACCCCGGTTAAAGGGGTGGATGGACGCGGGTTCGAATCCCGCACATGACTATATTTTTTTCTCTCGTAAATTTGTAATTTTGTAAGTTAATGTCGTATTTGTAAAGCCAACACAGGCATGGCTAATTGTGTTGAGTAGCTAATTGTTGACCATAATATGACCCTACCCATCGCTGGTGCCTGCCTATTTTATACAGGCAGCACTTTCCGAGACGAATTGCTGTAATTGTCACAGATACGGAATACACACGCTGATTTGACCTGACCTGAGCGTTTCTGACCCCATAGCCTAGGAGAATAAAACTAGTCTTTGAGTAAATTGGCAGTATTTGAATTTTTGAAGACAGTATAAATTATTATGCCTTATACCAACAGCACGGCGCACTGTTGCGTAAAAACACTGGCATTAGTATATAGGTACTTGTTATAGCCTATAGGTAGGTACTTATGACCAATTTATGAAAAACTTTGTTACTACTTCGTCTAACTAGTCGTCCAAATTTTCATTCATATATCTTATTTCATCTAATATGCTATTTAACTTATTATGAAACGGCTAGGACCCGCGTTATATTTACCGGAAAGATTCCGACCAGTTTCAGACTGTTTTTAAGTCCTTCGTCTGGGAGTTACGATTGCACGAAGTGACGAGCACGGGCCTCAGCGCGTAACTCTCCGTTTCCACGCTCCGGGTCCTAGCCGTTTCATAATAAGTTAATATATATAAAACTCGCGAGAGTTTTCAAAGTAATACGCAATTTGTCCATTACGATATTCAACTAATACGCATTTCTTCTTGTCTGGTGCGCATGTAGATCAGAATGCATTTCGTACCTATACTATATCACGCATTCAGTTCACCTCATTAATGAATACATAGAAAGAGAATTTACATCTTACTATAATCAAATAATGATTCTGTAATATTTTCTGTAAAATGAAATGCACTGAGTTATTTTTTTATAGCTGATAGGCTAGCGTTTGACCACTATCTCACATGATGGTAAGTGATTAAGCGGACGAAGATGTTTTTCAGGCCAACCTAGAATTGCTGGCTCTCATGGACAGCTTGCGGAATGCACAGTTAGGTGCTTGTTGGCAGATTTTCTTCATGAGAGTGGTAGCTAGCTAGGTGGGTATGCCCTACGACCAACACGGTTAATGTGTAGAATTTAAAATGTTGTAAGGTTTTATTCAAAAGTAAGTATGAACATCTTCTCGTCAAACTGAGCTGAGTTAATCCTTCTGAGGCTGATGACCAAAGTGTTCAACCACAGTTTGCTGCCGGTGATGACTTATGGCACTAAAACGTGGTCCCCAACTTTGGAATTTATGGTGAAGCTCTCAATCAAGTCAATCATCGAGCTATGTAGGAGTTTCTATGCGCGATAAAATCCGGAGCTAGGAAATTCGCCAAAGAACCAAAGTCATCGACATAGCTTTCAAAATAATGCAAAGAAACAATGAGCAGGCCTCATTGCTGGACAAACTTTTAACAAGAAGATTTCATCCCAGAGATAAGAAAATGTACGTGAAGTTTTTTATTACGAAATATATTGAACATAAAATAATTAAAGTTTTCCATTTACGGAAATTAATAATAAATAAATTTCTCGTATAATTTCGCTAAAGGCAGCATCACACGTGCAGCTCATCGACTAGCTAATTTACAAATGGAGGTGCTGCCCCGTTTCTGCACCTTCCAGAAGCACACGTTGACGGTTTTTGTGCTACCTTCAAAACAGAACTGCTTTGTATGTGAGAAAGATGGATGTCAGTGTCAACAAAATGATTAAAATGATACCTGAAAATTTGTATTAATCAATAAGCAGACATTTTGCTTAAGTTCTGTCTGCATACATTTCTTAACGAACTAGTTATCGGTTGAAAATGTCATATTGTGTATAAAATATGCATGTATATACAGAGTTATTGTTAAAATGATAAAAACCTCTTAGGGTTGACTTCTGCCGGTCCAAACAAACATTTTGAAATATTTTAATTTAATTATTTTTTTTTGTAATTATCTTTATATATTGTTTTGTGTTTTAATGCCTACTCTACGTAGAAAGAGTATAGTCTTTCTACGCTACTCTAAGTCAAGAGCGTCCACCGCGGCAACACTGAACCGCGCCGTGCTCTCTTTGATTAGAGTTTGAATAGTTACGTCGAGCAAGGTAATAAAAAAATATGAAATTATACATTACAGGCACAAGAGACTTTTAAGATCAGATGTACCTCGTACTTATTCCGCCAAAAACACATTAAAAACAGCAAAAAAATAGTAAAATTTATTGAAAAAAAAATTCAAAACAAAAAGAAAACATCTCAAAATGTTTGTTAGGTAGTTCTAACAAACGTTTAAGTCAACCCTAAGAGGTTGTCAGCATTTTACCAATAACCCTGTATATGTTAATTAAAATTACATTTGGTGTACAGATATTTGGTCCATAGAGGCCGGCAGCTCGTCGCGTTTTCCAATACTTACTCGTCGTTTTTTACTTACTTAGATAGTTTCAAGCTCTGAAAACTGATATTTCCTTTATTTTGTCCAAGACCACAAAACCATCTGTTTCATTGTAGGTATATTCCGAATGCGGTATATACATATACCGTTGCATCTCAAGTTTTACCGCCCAAAGCCGCCGTTCGTTTTCTCTTTGATAGGCCTGCAGGTATGATTCGCCAATGAGGAGATATATTTTTCTGAAGACTTTCAACAAACATTGACGACAAACGACTAATTTAAGCTTGGTGAATGCGTTGAATACGTAAGTGAATTTATTATAACTTATAATAAAATTAATTTATTCAGAATAAGTCCATAGTACATTATAATATATTAATATTATAATTAATTATTATTAATGACATTGAAGTCAGGTTTTGTTAGTTAGACTACCTACATGATATTAATATAAAGATACATTAATTTTAATTCTTATGATGACATAATTGAGCCTAAGTGACATAGGCTCAGTTATGTAATGGCTCAATTTATCAAATCATTAAATATTAGGTTCAACGTGCAAGTCGATGAAACGCCGGAGATGAACGAATTCATATAATTAGCTATCAATGTATGGATTCTGTTTGAGCTTTCCACCATGCGCTGCATAATAGATGCGGTCTTTTTGCGAAAAAGTTTGGGGGCGAAAATAATGCCCTAAATATGTAATTACTTTGCAAAGCACTGTAATATTTCTGGGTGAAACTGCCCCAAAATCCACTTGAAATAGAAGCTTACGCGTGAATTTAACAGACAAACAGAATGCCTATTTAAAAAAAAGATTACTGTACCAATACGAGAAAATACTTATTAACTCTGCAGAGAAGTCTAGTTCCTTTGGTTTCCAGAGAAAGTCCTATGACGCTAAATTCAATGCTTTTAGATAGATCTAAGAATCCGGCAAAACTGGTGTTTTTCTCTTGACGTAGTAACTAACAGTATGTATAAGTGACCTTTCATTTGATAAACTTTTGTGAAACCAAACTCAGCATCATTTGAGGAAATGTATTGACTTAGGCAACCATCCCATATCCTGTCAAGTACTTTAGCCTTAACAATAGCCAGTGAGACAGGTCTACAATTTATTTTCTCTGTTATATCACTCGTAGAGTTCTTAACAAGGGGCACTATAATAGTTTTAATCAGATTGAGTGGCAGATAAGTGTGCCTTATATAGAAAGTAAACAACATTGCTAGTAATCTATGAATGTTGAACCGGCGAACTTCAGATTCTCAATGCTAAGTTTGCATTTCCAGGGGATTTTTCCCTTATTTATGTGCGTTATAGCATTATATTATCAATTTATACACTTTTCATTTGATTACAAGACGACTGCAACGATGAATCGACTCTAAAATACTACTTCAAAATGTTAGCAATACCTTTAGGCTCACTAGTACCTCCTACTGTTACTGATAGGGATATAATGACACTTTGAATTATCATGCTTTTCCAAAATTTGCTGACCTGTTTACTTGATGAAGAGTCGCAAGTACCTACATCAATTCTAATCTCTTTGTTCAGAACGTAACCAGCTTAACTAGTATGAAGGTGGCAGCGGTATGCGGTATGCGGGAGGGGTCCTAAGCGGCTGCGACGGCGCCGCCATTATTCTTTCAACGAACCTAAGAAGATGCTGAACTAACAGCAATAAATTTTGATTCTAAAAATACCATGTACTGTTAATCTCTCTACAAATAAAGTCTGAAAGCACAAAAGGAGATTTTTAATGAAGATCTCCACAGCAACCTTCGGCGTGAACACTCTTCTTGGATTTTTTTTGGCCGACAAAGTGGTTGATAGTACTTTATCTTTAATTTGAATATTCTACGACTTATTATGAATTCTGCCACTACTTGACATGTTGTATGGACAACACATACACACGTAATTCTAGCCTTGCCTGTTTATGTGCCGCTGTTTAATCCATCCTGGTATGCTTTTTTACTTCACATGTTCAGTTAATTTACTGCGACTAAACCAGTAAATTAAATGTAAAAATATATTTGTACTTGGGGCAATATTTTAACAATGTTCATATAAAATACATCAAGTTGTATAAAATAAAAGCGTATTTGATGACATAAATTAATGCACATTTTAATCAGCACATTTTTTATAAGATATTTAGAAGTTTTGAATTCTTGTTAAATTTTCCGAATACTTGTTTGTCCGCAGTCCTGGGTCCTGTTTAAATTATAATTAAATTGCTTGCTATGAGAACGACTGCAGTGCTCGACTAACAACATTTCAACGTACTGATATTTATTATTCATATTAAAAAAGTTTTGTAAATATATTTTATTTTTTTGTTCAGGCCTGAAGTGGTAACACGAAAATCCTAAAATTAATTGAGTCCATCTAAGATTGAATCTTAAGATTTCTGCAGCGTGATAACCTTTACTAAACGGGTTATTTATAAGTGAAACTCATAAACTTTACAACCTAATTATTGAATACCTCGCGGACAAAGTGGATGACTGCAAATTGTGTGTTATTTTTCAAGATATTCCATTTCAACATTCTTAATTACCGTCAAAGGTTGAGCAGCCTTCATGTCGTCATTCCCCAATTTCCCTTTAAATTCGTCTTCTATGTCCTGTAACGTCCTATCCTTAGTTTCAGGAAGAAGAAACCAAACAACTACTAAACAGTAAACCACTATACCAGCATACAGGCAATATGCACCGTGAATACCAATACTTTTATACAGTAATGTAAATGTCTTTATCGGCAGAAATATATTGATTGAACAGAGTAAGGAACTAACTCCACCGGATAAACTTCTGTATCTTACAGTGAAAATTTCACCAGCTATCGTATGAGGCAAAGGCAATGACCCTATTGCTACAGTCATCATTAAAGCATGGATTAGGAAAATTCCAATAAATGGATAGTCAGGTAACATATGGTTAGCTTTTGCAAAAGCATATCCAGCTGTGACCAAAAGAATCATTGCGTTAACTCCACAAGCTGCAAACAGCATTGTTCTTCTCTTATATCTTCTAATGATGAAGATGGCAACAATACTAGATATTATTCTCTGTATATCGACAGAAATGATAATTAACGGAATATTGGCATCTAGGCCTACAATTTGGTGTACAATATCAACAATGCAGGCAGCTAAGATATTGATTCCAGCCCATTGCCCCATCGTATGTAAGTGCATCATTATAATTATAGGTTTATAGAATTCCTTTTTCTTTGTTGTCAATATAGACTCCTTAATCTTACGCGAAAATGTTTTAGTAACGTAACTAGACGGCCGAGCCGCACTGGCTAGAATCAACCGTTCCAATTCGGCAATTTCATCATCTCCCCTTAACCATTTAAACGCTTTTCTACACTCCTCTTGCTTTCCTTGTTCTGCTAACCAGCTTGGAGTTTCTGGAGACAAAACCACGATCAAGAGATCTACTAGTGAAATTATTGCGATAACTAGTGCTGTCTTTTTCCATGTGACGTAAGAACCAACGGCATGAACCGTAAAAGTTCCGGCTGCCATGATTAAAGACATTAGTATAGTGAAAGCTCCTCTATTCTTCGGACTGGTGTATTCTCCAATTACTATTGGAATCAGACAGCTGCTCATTCCTACTGCTAAGCCCTGGAGTAGTCTTGCGATGAGGACCCACATTATGTTCTGAGCTGCTAATAGAGTACACCACCCGGATATGACTATTATAATGCTGACGATGTTCGCTTTTTTCCTGCCCAGCTTGGCCATTAATGTAGGAATGGTGAGGTTTCCTACCATTAGTGAAAATCCTGGCACCGCAGCTGAAAACAAGATATTGATCAATATGAGAATTGTTTCTGTTATGATTTTATTTTTTAAATGAGTCTTCCTGATATATCAAGATTTAGATGCCAGCTATTATGAGCAGAACGAGTTGCGACGTGACTAACATTTAACAATAACTCCGTCCAACATGCGTTTAAATAGGGATAACTATAGATTTAAGTACGATTTTTAATGACATAAAAATCGTAGAAACAAAGTAAAGAAGTATGTGTTGAGTTAATAAATTGATACGGTTTTATAGATAAAAAGTCCATGTCGCTTAGAAAAAGATACAAAACATTTTTTATCGAGAAGGTTGTGTACAGTTAAAGTAACATCCATACTTATGTTATAAATGCGAAAGTAACTTTCTGTCTGTCTTCCTTACACGCCAAAACTACAGGACCAATTTTGATAAAATTTGGTATGGAAATAGTTTGAGACCCGGGGAAGGACATGGAATAGTTTTTATCCAACTGCACAAAAAGAGTTTAATGTTTTTGCGCGGTCAACGACATACGCTCGGGCGGAGCAGTGGCCGGAAACCTAGTGCAGTATAAAAGGATAAAACGTAGACAAGGCCATATAGTGAAGAGGTTGGGAAGATATTATAGTGAGCATTCACTGAGCCGATAGCTACAATACCAATTTATGCCGCATCATCTGCCAGCTGTGTTTGATTTGTTAGCAGATTTGACAGATTGACTTAATGAGATAAGAATTTTGTTTTTGCATTACCGTTATATACGGTTATAAGGTTGAGGTCAAATCAGTCGTACCTATGGAAGTAAAATAGTAACCACTTATATATAAGACTATCGCGTCGAATGCTCACAATTGGAATATCCAAGTGGCATGCGATAATCATCGTGATTTAAAAACTTACTAAACAGGTTGTAATTTTATAAGACGACACATAATTTGTTTAGATAGAAAATGGATATGTGCGGATGTATGTAAATTGGGTATTGAGTCAGATAACTATACATATTATGACCATTACCATGACTGTAAGAGGTGGCTTGATCATTGCGTGGTTTCTTTCTCGGCCTGGCAAACAGTCTCATGCGTAGGTATTATGGATGATGTTTATGTATCTGACCACCTACCGGTTTATATTGAATGTAATTTTGACACCATAAGGCCTAAGTTATTTAATAATGTCCACTGTAGTAATGCTGTTATATGGGGGGAAAGAGATGATTCTCAAACAAGTAAATACCATGATATTTGTGTGGCAGGCTTGCGGGTCATTGACTCTGAGTTCTCTGAGCTCACAGAATGTAGTCATGGTTCTTGTAATGTTATTGAGCACAAAGTGATAATTGACCGGTTGTATGATGACATTGTGTGTGTATTAAAAAATGCTGCCATACAGACTAATGTAAAGCGCAAGCCTAAGCATAGGGGTAAATCTAGAGTTTTATGTGGCTGGAATCAGCATGTAAAGGATGCTCACCGGGAGGCCAGGCTTAAATATAGTATATGGCTGCTACACAATAAGCCTTCGGCTGGCTCGGTTTATGAACAAATGCGCGAAACTCGTAAAATTTTTAAAGGTAAATTAAAATGGTGCCAAAAGAATCAGGAACAAATAAAAATGGATTTGATAGCGCAGCATCGCACCAATAAAAACTTTTATGAATTTTGGAAAGCCACTGGTAAATTGGACGTTAAGCCTGGCCTTCCGGCGAACGTAGGAGGTGTTAGTGATCCGGAAAATATTGCAAATCTTTTTATGAGACACTTTCAGGTGTTGTCTCCGCTAGGTCCATCAGCAAGTGTGGTTGCTGCTCAGACCGTCGTTCCTCGGGAGAAGCCTCTGATGTGTTTTTCTTCTCGTCAAGTAAAATCTGTTATTAAAGGAATGAATAGAGGCAAATCTCCTGGATATGATGGACTTAGCATTGAACACTTAAAGCATGCTGGTGTCCATCTTCCGAGGGTCCTGTCCTTGTTGTTTAACATCTGCATTGGACATTCCTATCTTCCGACTGAACTCATGAAGACTGTTGTTGTTCCAATAGTAAAGAATAGGACAGGAGATATCTCGGATTTGGGTAACTACCGTCCAATTTCATTGGCTACGACGATCGCTAAAGTGTTGGACAGCTTACTGGATAAATGCTTGCAAATACACCTTGATATACATGACGCACAGTTTGGGTTTCAGCCTGGACTTTCCACTGAAAGCGCGATTTTAAGCCTCAAGTATGTTGTCCAGTACTATACCGATCGTCAGACTCCCGTATACGCCTGTTTCCTGGATCTCTCCAAAGCCTTTGATCACGTGTCATATGATGTGCTTTGGAGAAAACTGGCGGACAGTGGTATACCGGAGGAATTGCTGAAGGTGTTCAAGTTCTGGTATGCTAACCAGACGAATCAAGTTAGGTGGTCCAACTCTCTATCGGAACCATACAGGCTGGAATGCGGCGTGAGGCAGGGGGGGTTAACCTCACCCAAGCTCTTCAACCTGTATGTTAACGAACTTATTGTCGGTCTCAGCAGCATGCGTGTGGGATGCCGCGTGGGGGGTGTTAGTTTCAATAGCATCAGTTATGCGGATGACATGGTGCTGCTGAGTCCGACAGTTAAAGGGCTAAGGGAGATGCTTAGGCTTTGCGAAACGTATGCTGCATCACATGGCTTAGCATACAATGTAAAGAAGAGAGACTTCCGAACGCGCGGAGACACAGTAAACATCGGCTCCGTGACAAATATTTATTAAAAATCAAATAGCTTAATTACAACAGTTAAAACATTTCTATATGTGTAGAGTTTGTGACGATTTCTAAATAGTGTCTTTGTCGTGAGAATATAAACAGCAAATATTAAGAAAACTACATTTTAATGTTTCAACGGATTCTGTTTAAAATCAATAATAAAACATATTTCAAGTATAAGAGACACCAAATATTGCATAGTTAAGCTCACCAGTACTGTGAAAGTGAAATATTAAATAACTAAAATAGTGTAACTCTAAAATTTGTGTACAAAAGTTATTACTAAACAATTACTGCGAGTCATTCTAACAGAAGTGACCTTTGGACTTGCTCACTTTACCCGGCTGCTGCCAGACGTACCGCGCGACGCGCAGCGTGAGGACTCGATGACTCAACGACCAGCGATAAGCGAGCGGGACGCATGTACAATGTTGTATGCTTATTGTACTATGCGACACTGACTAATCTTTTCGGCAAAGTTTCTACTGGTTGAGCGTTGATGACGGCTGAGCGGCAATTGAATCAACTGCTATACAAGGTTCAAATCCAAGAGTTTGTGATTATATTTATTTTTGCAATTTTATTTTGACTTATTATTTTATTGACATCTTTTTTGACCAATATAATCATAATATTTTTTCTTTAAAATGGAGTCAATGGACATAGATAATGTGACAAAATACCGCCCACGACCGAGAGCGAACTCTTTAGGAAATTTGACAGATTTCTCTTTATTTGAATCGACAAGAATTAGCTTACCGAACACTAACTTGGATCTAAGTGGTATAGACTCAACCTCAAATCAAAAGATAAGTGAGTTAGAAAACCGCTTACTGTCGGCTAACAGCGAGATTGATATTTTGATTTTAGAGAAAGAACAGATGAAAAAGGAATTAGAAAAATGCAAAAAATTGATAAGTATGTATAAGAAAATTGAATATACCGATACCCATGCCACTCCATTTCTAGGGAGAAAACGCAAACGTCAACGTATTTCCATGGGAATTGAAGAGATCCCCACCCCATCAAAAGGCGAAGCATCAACTAATAAAGAACACCAACAGTTTGTCTACGAAAGACAACAAGACACGATAGATCTATTGAATAATAAAATAAAAACATTAGAAAAATGGCTTGAAGAAGAAAAGGCAAAAAATAAAAAAGTATCACATACGAATAATGATGTCAATAAACAAGAAAAAGCTTTAAAACACTGCAGAGGACATTTAGTACATACAAAAAACAAATATCGTCAATCGGCTACAATTTCTAGAAAATTTAGGAAGATTTCGAAAAAAATTTGCAAGTTACAATGTAAACATACAAAAGTAAAGAAAGATAAAGAGCAGTTACAGCACCAAATTTTTGAGTTACAGTCAAAAGAAAATCAAAATTATGAAAACGTTGATGTATTCGACAAAAGCAGTGAACTTAAAGAAATAAATTACAAAACATTATTAGAGTTAAGCGCAGAACAAGCTACTCCTGAAAACGGGAAATATAGCGAAATACTTCAAGAAAAGAGAAAAATTGTACAATGTTCGACAAAAACAAACACTAGAGAAGAGAATGAGAAGAAAAAAAAGATAGTTATCTTGGCCGACCAACGTGGAATCGGGATGCAGAAATCATTGCAACATTTAGTGGACACCAATTATGAAGTTACTTCATTTTGGAAAGCTAACGCGACGATAGAACATATTTTAAATTCTAATAAAGAAGAACTAATGACTTTGACTAAGAATGATTATATAATTGTATTATGTGGAATGAATGATTGTAACCCTGGAAATTTCAAATTTATATTAAGTAGCTTTTTAAATTACTTTAGTTTCACTAATATTATTGTCAGCGAGGTTCCTTACAACAGATTTCTTAACGAAAAAAAGTTAAATTATGAAATAAGACGTATTTGTCTTAAGTTAAAACATGTTGTATACTTTGACATGGATTACAGCAGACATGTTCCAAATAAGTATGTTATATGCACCGATGTTTGTAAATCTGTTATGAGAGAATTAACGCAACGTGATTACGAGGCAAAATTATATGAGAGGAAAAATACAATACAAATGCAACGTAAAAATAAGGCTATAACAGCAACTGTAGGTACCCAAACTGATTCTAGCAATATGAAGAAATCACAATTAACAAATGGTATGATTAATACAAGCAATATAGGGAATCCGGAGATTTCAACTTTCATAGATGATGATACGACCAAAAAACAGTTTTTTCGTGCCCCATAGTAATATATTTGTCCTGCACCAAAATATAGATGGTTTGATGAATAAAGCAGATTGCCTTACGGTACAGGTTCAGGAGATGAATTTACGGAATAAATTTATTGATGTAATTTGCATAACAGAGCACAACATGATTAACAGTGATACGACAAATCTAAATATTCCAAACTTTACTCTGGCTGCATGTTGTTGTCGTACAACCCGTAGAGGTGGGGCATGCATACTTGTTCATAATAGTCATAAATTTTGGGAAATTAGCTATGTGAAAAATTATAGTAGTATAAATAATGTAGAATGCTGTGCAGTAGAGTTATTTGAGCACAACGTTGTGATCATTTGTTTTTATAGAGCACCAAAAAATCAAAACATATCTAAACAAATTTTTTATAATTGTCTGGATAATGTTTTGAACCGAATATGTTTTAAACAAAAGAAAATTCTCGTGTGTGGCGATTTCAATATTAATATTTTGGAAAATAATAAAACCACGCAAAATTTTCAGAATATAATCAAAACCTACAACTTAAAGATATCGGTCCATGAAATAACAAGACCCGCTTCAAAGACTTGTCTAGATAACTTTCTTCACAACGTTCGTGGTTCTTCCTGTGAAATTATTCAATTGGTTTTATCTGATCATATGGCACAATACTTTAAATGCCCGGTAAAACAATACTTTCCAATCAAGCATTGGTACTCATATTGTCGCGATTATTGTGATGAAAATATGTTAAAATTTAGGAATAACTTAAGTAAATTAACTTTTAGTGAAGTTTATGACAGCAGTTGCCCTAATGAAGCTTTTAATTATTTCCACGATATTTTCAAATTATTGTACGATTTGTGTTTTCCTATAATAAAACGAAAACACACTGTACATAAGAAATCATCCTGGATATCGAAGGGAATAAGAATATGTACCAAGAAAAAAAGAACTATGTTATGGCGATATAGGAAAAAACCAAGTATAGAAAATAAAACTGCATTTAAGAGCTACACTAAGCGTTTAAAAAAAATTGTGACACTCACCCAAAAATCAAGAAATAATTATTATATCAAAACAGCTACGAATAAATCAAAGGCAACTTGGAATATTATAAATAAAAATACAATTAAGAAACCCCCTAACATTGACATAAAACGAATAATACACAAAGGTAAAATACTGACTCATCCAATAAATATTGTGACAGCGTTTAATGAATTTTATACAAATCAGGTTGAAGTTAGTAAAATCATTGATAAAAATCCTAAATCTACGAATGTAACCATGTCAAACTCTATGTTTATGCTTCCATCAACTCCGGATGAAATTCACAAAATAATTGTTTCATTAAAAAACACTCCGAGTGCGGGATATGATGAGATAACTACTAAGGTGATAAAGAATGTAGCTTTTATTATATCACCGGTGCTGAGTCACATAAATAATCTATGCATCGATTGTGGTGTATTTCCAGAAAGGTTAAAATTAACTATTATTAAGCCTCTCTTCAAAAAACATGATAGAGAAAATTTAAGTAGTTATAGACCGATTGCTTTGGTTTCAGTATTCTCTAAAATATTTGAGAAATACATTCATGTTGGTCTTTATTCATTCATGGAAAAATATAATATTCTCAGTGACGAACAGATGGGTTTTCGTAAACGCAAATCGATAAATATTGCAATTTTTAGATTCTTAAAAACTGTTATATTAGCCCGTGAAAAAATGTTGCCAGTGTTTGCTATGTTTATGGATTTTACTAAGGCATTTGATTACGTTGACCATGATATTCTGCTAAATAAACTCGAGACATATGGAATAAGGGGGAATATTTTGAATTTGGTAAAATCATACCTCCGTGATCGCTCTCAGCAGACACAAATTATACAAGTATGCCCAAAATCAAAAGTAGAAACTAAATATATTTCCCCTGTGAACCATGTTAGATTTGGGGTACCGCAGGGAAGTGTTCTAGGGCCGTTGCTTTTTATTTCTTATATAAATGATTTACCACAAGCTACTGATCACCCAATGGTCCTATTTGCAGATGATAGCACAGTATTTTTTATCGGCGATAGGGACAAACCACCTGAGCTAGAAATTAATTCAGCGTTGAATAATATAATGAAATGGCTTGAAACTAATAATTTAATAATAAACTTTGACAAAACTAAAATTATGACATTTAATAAATTTAAAAAATTGACATTTAATATTTCCTATAAAGATAATGACATTGAAAACACACTGACTACAAAATTTTTAGGCTTATATATTGACTCTGAATTAAATTGGGGAAAACAAGCCGAAACAGTATGCTCTAAATTAAGCAGTTATTCGTATGCCTTATACATGCTATCCAAGGTTGTAAACCAAGCTGCTGTACTCACGTCGTATCATGCTCATGTGACGTCTACTCTACGCTACGGGATTATTTTCTGGGGAAACTGCACAGAGCGAGAAAACATTTTTCGGGCGCAAAAGAAATGTCTTAGATCTGTGTGTCATTTGAAGTCAACGGATTCCTGCAAGCCATATTTTATAAAACTTAAGATTTTGACATTTCCGTGCCTATACATTTATGAAATTGCCCTATTCATAAGAAATAACACTAACTTGTTTACATTTTATAAAAGACAGCGCAATAAAAATAAAATTTGTATGCCTCGTTATAGACTGTCACTGTTTAAAAAAGGTGTATTTGGTATGGGTCCAAAAATATATAATAATTTGCCAAAGACTATACTCGAATCGGGAAACATAACAATATTTAAAAGGAAACTGTTTAATTTTTTGACATCTAAGTGCTATTACACAATTAAAGAATACCTTGACGATAAAATAACAATCATGTAATTTTAATATATTTTTGAACCTAGTATGACATTTTTATAATATTTCTATCTATATTTAATGACATTTTATTTTATTTGTTTGTATTTTTGTAAACAGATTTACACGCGATAATAATGTAATTTTAGTACGCACTTGACCAGCATGATGGTTGATAGCTTTGTTTAATAATATAATTTAATATTGTATGTCCGAATAGGACGAAACTGTTGAGACGGAATGAAGCATTATTATAACACCATTTACTGTACAGTTTATGCAATAAATGATTCTGATTCTGATTCTGATTCTGAAAGAAGAGCGAGTACATGGTCTTTAAGGCCGCCGGTAAGTGCCCTAAAATCATTCCACCCATAGCCCTAAATGGCATAAGTCTCAACAGGGTTTTTAATTTCAAGTACCTCGGGCATTATCTTACCGACGACCTCAAAGATGATGTAGATATTGAACGCGAGCGTAGGGCTCTGGCAGTCCGTGGCAACATGCTGGCCCGCAGGTTCGCCCGATGTACAAAACAGGTCAAAGTTACGCTTTTCAAAGCATATTGTCAGGGAATGTACACGGGTAGCCTGTGGACCAGTCATACCAAAAAATCGTTGTATACGCTAAAAGTGCAGTATAACAACATATTCAGAATGATGGTGGGGCTCCCCCGCTGGTGTAGTGCTTCCGAAATGTTCGCGCAAGAACGTACTGATGGCTTCCAAGCCGTTATTCGAAAGAAAGTCGCGTCGTTGGTGAGGAGGATTCGAGGGAGTCACAACAGCACACTGAGAAAAATGACTGTCATGATTCATGATAATTGTAAAGGAATTTCGAAATAAATATCCGTATTCCCAATAAAAACGGACCAAGAGTATTTAATGATAATTTGCATGTAAATCACAAGAATTTACCATGAATTGATGTAACGATAAAAAATCAGGCAACAGCACAAGATTTCTTAGTGCTGAAATATCATATTTTGTCAGTACGCATCATGACAAAATATCGTGATGAACTCTGAATTATCCCTAACAGTAATGACAAAAAGTCGTGAAGGGAATCATAAAAATGTAATAATTAATGGTTTAGTTTAAATAATGTAATGATAAATTATTGTAAAATTCACGAAAATAAGATTATATTTTCTAACAACTTTACGGGAAAGTTTTGGTATATTTTGGATATTATCATAGCAGTCTTAAAGGAGCTTTCTCGTTTATTATCGTGGACCTGTAATAACTTTTAATGCGTATTTCCTGATGATTCTGCTGCACTAGACTGCCGAGTGTTGCCGATTGCTGCCGATGTCAATATATTTAGTATAATGCTAGCTGGATATCTTTCGGCACCGTCGGATTATTTCGCTTGCGCGATGCAGGATTTCATACATTCTGACGCATTTTGTATAGGAAAGAGCGTGAATAGCGATAGCGCCATCTATGTAGTTCAAAAGAAACTACAAGTACGAACTCTTTTATATTATTATGGATGAACAGATATATCTTAATAAAATTAGTTCATTTAATATAGAATTACTCTATAGCATAAAAATATGAATCTCTGATGATGACTCATTGGTTGAAAATTTTTGACCAACAGGTTAAAGCTAGAATGGGCAATTGATATCTGCTTCAACGTGCCCTCACATAAAAGGACATTAGGTTAGCTTAGAGACACATTTTCTACTTGAAGGTGGTAGTCAGCCAGACAAGCATTCGCGTAATGCACTGCAACATTTAGGGACGTCGTGCCGGTCACGAAAGTTTAACATGACATTTCTATAATTTATTTTTTCCCAACAAATAATTATTTCAAAATTTATTTAGAACGTTACAGCATAGTAAATTATCGGTAAAAACCCATTACTACATATGATTGAATAATGTTTATTTGTGATGAAACTTATGTTTTTTTGTCATGCTCGGTCTTGATATTTTTTCTCGGTGACGCATTATTTCTTGGTTAATTGTCGTGCTACATTTTACTCACTACAAACTTGAAAATCAATTAGGAAAATCCTGTTAAAAAGCAGGTATGTTGTGATAATTTTGTATATAGTAACTTTATTTTTAAATGAAAGGCTGTCATGACTTCTGTTGTTACCTGAACTGAAACTTGTAGTGATGAAAGCGGAATTATATCGGCCTTCGTGCTATTTCATCATATTCTTGATATTATAACAGGCATCAGTATTATTCATTATTCTGCACGTCAATAACTAATGAAGGACGGAAGTCATTTTTCTCAGTGCATTCTGAAAGTTGTTGCGGAGGATATTTGTTCGCCTGTGCTGAGACGTTTCATGGGGGTGATGATCAAATAAATTCTTTAGAATTTATTCTCTCACTCACCCGGATGGCACGCCTCAGCTACAGTTAAAACAAAGTTTTTGTTTTTATTTTATTATATCACCCATACACTAACACTAGTTAATAAGTTCTTTAGTTACGTGTCTACTAACCCATGGACTGTAAGTTGTCTAAATAAATAAATTTGAATTTGAATTTGAATTTGAAATAATAATATATTTGGCAAATTCCGCATTTCGAAATTACCATCTAATACCATGTAACTAATGTAAAAAATTGTTTATTATGATATAAATGATGTTTGTTAAATGACATTAAAAACGTATGGAGTTTCTTGATCTTGCCCTTATAATCGCAATATTTCTAGTCAAGCAGGGCCTTTGCTGAAGATGGCATTCGAATATATGTTTCAATGATAAAAATAATTTATTTGACATGCATAATTTGACCTTCACTTTGTTTTAATTATAATGATATCTCAATTAGCTCACCAATCCAAGAACCCGAGGAGTCATCTATTGGTATCGCAGAATCTTCAGCTTGGAGCTGTGGTACCAGAACTGCTGCGAATCCCATCACCATCCCCACTTGGGACATGTTCACTGACGCACCAAACACCACAAAGCACTGTAAGTTGATTATAGATTTGCGTGACAGTTACTTTTGCTTGACAACAGAATTTTTTCAACGTAGTAAAGATTTTAAGGCGCAAAGTGTCAATGTTGAAATAAAATTCATCACCATTGTCGCTGGCCAGAAATCGCGGATGTATCTGGGCCGCTACTACAATTCAACGAAGTTTAGTTTTTCGTGTTTCGAGCGACACTTTAGACAACGAAAATCGAATTTGCGGTACGAAATTCGTTGTTTCATATATTCTATGTTCGAACCGCATCGTTCATCTCAAATCTTGCCCGGTTGTGGAATCTCCCATACTACATACTTTGTGAACGCTATGCCTCAATCAGTTTTATGTCTTAAGAGAGAGTTATTAAAGAACACTTTCACATGGTAAGACTGAGAGTCCTATTTATTTATGGATCAGTGAGAGGTGTCGCTACTGTTCTAGAAAATACAGGCTAGATATTTAAAATTTACGTTAATTTCTTTGTTCTCCATATGTATTTATATCCTCATTAGTATTTGCCTTGTTTCTGCATATTTAGAACTGGCCTTTGACTACTTATAAGCAAATGAATAAATTATAATTTCATGTTTGGAAAATGTACTAACCATACGAATCCGATTTAAAAAAATATGTTTTTCATAATCTACACAGGGAAATGCTTGCAAGTCTTTGCTACGAACGAATTATCTTTCTTTCGGACCCAAAGTTCGAAACTACGACGAATTAGATTAAAGTAGAGGGCCATCAAGTGCCAAGCGGTTCGATATGTGACTCGCGGACAAATCCCAAGCTCGCGCGGGCGCTGCCTCGCCGAATAATCCGTGCATGTTGCACACACATGGATGTTGCTGAAGGATTTGACGGCGTACTAACCATCAGGCTATCAGGCCCACTCGACTTATGTATGAATGTCCAAGAATAACAGTGCTTCACAACCTGGATACTGCCGGAAAATAATGCCCTGGGTAGAATTATCACCCCACGGTAAGGTCGGTGAGTTCCTTTGGACATCCAAACTCAAGTTAGACGCAAAAGCAGAGCCCAGAACATAAGCCCCGTTTTTAGTAATTGTTTGATTGCCATGCGTAATAATCGCAAAAACCTAAGACATCATTAAGAATATTTTAACGATAAATTTAAAACACTGAATAATTAAGTGTGTACGAATACTGCTAGAAAAGGATGACTTGATTTCCGGAATATATATTCATATTCATATTCTTTTATTGGTATTTTTCCATATAAATTAATAGTAAAATTAAACCTGTAACAATATGAATTAGTTATGGTATATACAAAAAATCTAAATATTTTTCTCCACTCAGTGAGATCTAGACGAAAACACCCAACTTAATGGATCAAAAAATAAAATTTTGTTCAGGACAGTATGGGGCATTCTTTGAAAAAAAATAGTATGCAGTTTATAATATTTTCTGGTTCATCAAAATTATTTATTAACTATCCAGTTTTCAATCAAAATTATAGGTTTCACAGCATAATTTAATTTTATATTCCTATGTAACTAACCTTATTTGCGATCTAATGACCTACTGATGCTAGAAACAGACAGATATCGCAGAGCCATCCCAATACGGTGGTTAAAAAACGATAGGAAAAATTTGAGTTATGACTTATTGTCATGTAAGTTCAATTGGTCAGAGCATACCCTGGTCAAAGCGGTGGATGGACGCGGGTTCGAATCCCGCACATGACTTAAATTTTCGTCTCGTAAATTTGTAAAATATCACAGTTTCCGCGTTGTCCTTATAGAATGCTGACGATAGGTAAAAAGTTAATGGTGTTTATCCCACAACTCTTTGACTAACGTGGAGATCAAACCTGCGATAAGACACGTGATACTTACGCCACTTTACTCATCAGTGAATGTGTTGCTGAACTATTTTAAACTTAAAATACCTAGTTCATTTATTTAGTAAGTAAAATCTCAAATTAAATATAAAATATTGTTACTAAGTCACCTACACTTTTTTTTTCATGCAGTCATTAGAAAGAAGCTCACTTCTCTGATAAGGAGGATACGGGGAAGTGACAACAGCATTCTGAAAACTGTGGCAGAGAATCCGCATGCACCTGTACTGATGTTTTTCATGCGAGTTATGACAGACATAGAAGGTGATCTCCCACCTGGTCGCCGTGCACACGGGATGCCTCTCAGGTAAATGATTTACCAACAATTAGTTAAACATGTAAACCTGTGAAATGCCTGCCTGAATGAAAAATATTACTTAATTTATGTAATATTTATGTTTTTAGGATAAGATAAGATCTGAAATAAACGTATTTATTATTATTATTATAAATACGTTTACACGGTACTGATAATTCACGTTATTAATACGAACCTACCTGTTTTTTGAAAGGCGTTATCCATTTCTCTGCCATTTAACACAAAAACCACTGAGATAATATTATTTACACTATTCATATAACCAAGCTTATTAAGTAATTAAGTAGTTCTATTACATCGCACCAACAGATAACTTAATGAACTATAGATGTTGCAAGCTCGAATCTTTTGAGTAGGAACATAAGATTGCTCTTATAACATTAAGTGTGGCCATTATGTTTGAATATTAATATACGCACTACTATTTTTAGTTCCTACGCTTGATATACTCAAGGAATTCAAACCTATCAGTATCCATTCGGCATCATGAACCTACTTAAAACCTGTTTTGACAATGACAACAACTTTAGCTGGCCACTTTAGGTAATAATATACCTATACTACTAAATAAGCAGTACCAGTGGTATGAATGTGCAATGGTTTGGTTTTATTCTGGTAGTTGTAGTGTACTTCAGGCTTTTTTCAATTTTGCAGTCTACGATTCAAGCTTATTTAAATATTGTGTGCGATTACCACACTAACATACCATTTTTCATAACATATCATAAAATAACCACTTCGTTTTACCCGTACAATTTTAAAATGTGTTGGAGTTACTCTAATATTCATTTAAACTGTGGTTCTCCGTGCTGTAGACCTCGCGAGTCTGCCCTTGTATAGCTTACAATTGAATAAAGGTTCACTGCGCATGCTAATGGGAGAACGGGTCAAGAAATCCAAAAATCTACAGTAATGTAAATAATAAATTATTTTCTTGGACATAAGTCCAAATCCATCAATGACACGGGGGCCCCAGCGCAGGGTAGTTGTATCACAAATAGGTAGGTAAGTAGTAAATATACCTACTATAATTTTACATACTTGGTAATGTATTTATCTCGTATTGATATACTGGCTACATGGAAAATAAATAATTGATTATACGAGAGAGAGAGCCTACCACTTTTAGGCAACTGACGTGCATATCAGGACATTGCCGTTAAATTAAGCGCAGGCATCCATAATTTCAACACCTTATTATGTATATCTACGTCATTTTGAAAATTTTCCAATAACTGAATTGACAAAAAAAATATGGACTTATCAAACCTGCTAACAAAATTTCGTGAGAATCGGTTGAAAAATGCGACCTGTAGAAGAGAACAACCGGACATAAGAAAGCATTTTTGTCTAAGTTCAAGCAGAGACGCTTCGCTCGCACTAAGACTCGCTCGGTCAATAACTCTTATCAGGTGAGGATGTTCAGTAGTAGTATAATTTTAATATATAATACTACAAATGATAGATGACATTATTTTGTCATCGAAAAGCAGGAATTAATTTTCATTTATTTCCGATCATCGCTTTAAAATGATATGTCCTATATAAAACATGTGTGTACCTACTGTAGGTAAATCGTTACGTAATTGATACTACATTTGGTGTACAGATATTTGGTCTGTAGAGGCCGGGAACTCGTCGTTTCCAACACTTACTACTTACAGAGCGTTATAGATTTTATGAGTCTTTTAATTTCTCCGATAGCTCAAGAGGTTGCTTTTAAAACTGATATCTCTTTCTAACGTGTCTCTATTTCATCCAAGAACATAAAACTATCAGTTTCATTGCATACTGCGATATATGTTACTAAAATCACCCATAATGTCTCCTCCTGCTACCTTAAGTTTTACCGCCAACAGCCCATCGTTTTCTCTTTGATAGGCCTGCAAGATGGATTAGCAAATGAGGAGATTCATTTCTCAAAAAACTTTTAACTAACGATGACTACAAACGACTACTTTAAGCTTGATGAATGCTTTAAATACGTAGGAACTGTGGTAGGTATAGTGTAAAAATTTAAATTGAACTAGAATATACATAGGTAACTATTTTAACCCTAAATTATGAAGATACTTTACCTTTATTCATTACCCTAAAATATGAAGAGACATTTTTGTCAAGAATAAACAAAAAGTTGTCCTTCCGCTTCACAGGTCGGGTTTAGGTCCGCTATAATGCCGGAGTCACCGAAACTACTCGTCAAATCTAGCTTACACCAGGTGTTATCTTTAAACCATTTCTACTCATTTATGCGCAGCCCCGCAAGGGAACACTTTGAAATAGACAAAATTATGACAGTTGTTTCTTTACATCTATAATGCCCCGTGGGGTGCCGGGTTAGAATTGCACCTCCTCATATCATCCCGTGGGTGTCGTAAGAGGCGACTAACGGAAAAATACAGGAATGGCAGCAGCGCCTTCTAAAGAACTGCCAACTTACACTGCGATCCCCAAGACGCCTGCCAAGCGTGGGGATTATGGCAGATACCCCCTAAATAGGGGAGGCTATGTTCAGCATTGGGCGATCCGGCTGTTACTGTACAGTACAATTTAAATTCCTCTTCTTAAGACATGTGTAACCTGGCTAAGGCCAGGTACAATAAATTATACAAATTATTAGAATAAAATTACTTAGAATTTAAGAGCAGCGCCATCTGCTCAAGCCGCAACGTACTAAATGATATGAATGACTGTTAGCTATCACACTGTCTACACACCTCACTGTAGTACCGATCGTGGCTAAAATCATTTAGTTCTTCACTAAACCTATAGAGGTCGCAATAATAAATATGTACGTACCGTACCAACTTCACGACGGTGCGAAGTTGAGCGAACTTCAGACTTAAGCCAGAGCTCAAAACTTCCGGTTGTTTAGCAAAAATTTCAAAGTAATAAAGCCTCCGATTGGCTCTGATCATCATAAACGATTTAGCAGCGAAGCATTACCTTATTTGGTAATGCTTTGAGGACCAAACTTCCGGTAGACTCAAGGTGTCTTCAATGAGAGAGTGCTTCGTCACTTGTTACGAGCCAACCGGACAGTGAAGAGCTAAAGAAATAGTTACTAAATTCTCTTTACTATAATTTAATACAAAAGCTTTCAAACTTTCTGCCCCGTTCTAGGGTGAGTGGTAGCTTTAAGACGTGTATTCTGTGATCTAGCCAATTAATACTGTGTTATTCTAACCTTAAATTGGCAACGCCATTGTGTAAATTAACAGTGCTAAATACTTCTATATCTGTTCCTTTTAGTGTCTGAACTTTATTACATTTACCATGTGCTTTTAATCAGTGAGTAAGCTCCTAAAGCCAGCACGATGTTATAAACCTGTGTAAACTTGATTGCAATTACTTCTGGTATGTAACCTAATTCTAACAACCAGTGCACTCAACCATGCGACTATTCAATACTAGAAATGCTCTTCAAGCACTTAATTATGGTAACTATAATGTACCTAACCTAATCTTTTCTGTCTTTACTGTTTTAATATCATTGTGTTTTTATATCTAGCCCTTCAGGCAACCTCATGTTTGCTGGCGGGCCACATCCAAAGGCTCTCTGCTCGTCCCCAAATGCTCAGTGGCAGGGACAGTGGACCCACCAGCTCAACGTCACACTGGACCTATTTTAACCGGAGCCATGTGGATTCCAGGGTTCCAGTAGGAGGCAGATCTCCTGGCTTCACCTCTAAACCGCTAGCTTCTGCAAGCTACAAGGACCAGCAATTTCTCTACCAACCGCTGCCACTCTACGGTCCCAAAGACCCGTCTCTACAGCATCTGGCTGGGACGACCTACCGGCGCGGCTCACAGGCTGACCTTGAGCGGAGTGCATCACAGCGCCTGCTGCTGAGCACGTGCTTCTCTACAACTACCGGAGATAAGTCCTTCAACAAGGAAGTCTACCACACGCCACCTGTCTGTAATCCACGACCCTTTCTCAATACTATTATCTTCAATATATCTCTATATCTGTTCTCTCTTTCTTTCCTTTATGCCCCCTACTACCCACTGCTAGGTAGGAAGGTGACACATGTGCAAACGCGATAACAACTGCAAATTGTATTTAACTGTATTAAGTGTAAAATATAAAATTAATATAGAATTTTGTTTTATGGTTTTTAATATACATCATCACCTAACAATATAAGATTTGCAGTACTAGGAAAAAATATGTTTAATATTTATATTGCAAATTTTTATAGTTTATAAATACATTATAATACAATGTCAAAATTAATATTAAATTAAATTACTGAAAAAGTAATGATCATTCAAATAACCCACCCTAATTGTACCTGCAAAAGTGCCTGGCGGCATTACTACGCTGGATGGCTATTGCTATAATATTGCTAACATTGGCACCAGGTACGAGCTGTTCGAACAAAAAAAAGTTGGTAGAGAAAATCAGTTCGAACTAAAAAAATCGTGGCAATGTCCATCTTGCCAAAATGTTACAACTAGACGACATAGGAATGACGACACACCCGTGAGAAAACAACAATGTATAGAGATAAAAGAGACGGCAATGTCGGTTGAACAATCATTCACACAAAACATTAATAGATATGACACAACAGAAAAATCTGACCCCTTCCTGACAAGCCCAAAAGATACCATATTAGAAAATAAAAATACAATTCTAGAACAAATCAGCAAGCTACTAGATAAAAAGCTAGAAGAAAATAAAAGATCCATTTTAAATGAGATAATAAGGGCAATAGACTATAAAATAGAACAAAAAACTGACATATTAAGATAGGACATGAATTAAAAAAAACAGACATAATAACAAACGAACAAACAATAATGAAAAGTCAAATTATTAATTTATCTAAAACGATTGAAAAGTTAGAGACAGAGAATTCAAAGTTAAAAGAAGAAATTCAACAACTAATGTCGAATACAAAAAACAACCAACAACACAACGAAGCAAATTACAAGAAAATAGTTCTGTTTGGCCTAACTGAATACGAACAAGAAACAGAACTCGATCTCCACCACACACCACATAGTTAATATTTTCTAAGACATTGTGAATGTAGACCTTACAGGCTATATCGAAGAACTTACTCGAATAGGAAGAAAAAATCTACCGAGAAGGCCTTTAGTTGTTGAACTAATTAGTAAAAAAATGACTAATTACCTAGTGCGAAATGACCGATTTTTCAAAAACACAGGACTTTCTATAACAGAATATCTCGATGAGTCAGCCCTACAACACAGGAATAGCCTTAAAGCACAACTTCGCGCAGCGCGGCTCGATGGCTGTCACGCTGTTATAAGAAACAACAAACTTGTTATTAACGGTAAAATTACTGAAACATACCTAGCGCAGAGACAATCATCATCATCATCACAACAAACTCGGCGCATGACGACCGCCCAGGCGCGGGCGCCGCCGCCGCATGACGCGAGATACAGTGATCCGGCATTCTCGTCAACTAGTACACACACGCGCTCACAAAATATGTCCGGGAACCATAACTTTCGTACCTAACAACAACAACACCACCTTCAATATTCTAATACAAAATATGCAAAGTATCTTCGGAAAGCGAGACACATTACGAGCATTTCTACAGGACACGTATTTAACGACGCTTGCTTTCTGTGCAACTGAAACATGGTTATCCAAAGCGAAGCTACAACTGATTGACTTCACTGGCTATAGCACTGCAGCCGCGTTCTGTAGGCAACGTCGCACAGGTGGAGGGACCCTCATATTGCTACGCGACGACTTTGAGTTTACGGAATTAACGGAAATAGCGGACCTTTCAATAGAGTATTGTATAGAAATCAGTGCCATAGTTATTCATAAAATTAATATCTTATTAATAATTATATACTGGAATGACAAACGGAGCGATATATTCTATAATCAATTTAAGAAACTATTAGAGTTACTACAAAAAAAACACTACTCAATGGACATAATAATTGGCGGAGATTTTAATACAGATATAATGAATAAAAATACGAAATCAACCTCACTACTTAATCTAGCGCGAGAATACAATTTTTACCAATATATAAAAAAAGCCTACCCGCATCACAAACAGTACAGCAACCTGTTTGGACCTGGTTTTTTCAAACTGTAACAAGAATAAAATGACGTTTTCAGTCGAAAATTTGGGATTCTCTGATCATTTCGGTACAAAAATACAAGTAAAAGAACCGCTTTGTACGAACAAGAAACACATACTATGGAAAACACAAAAAAGACTATTTAACAAACAAAATATGGACAAATTTAAAAATGAACTAGATAATATAAACTGGATTGATCTTTTGAGCATAAATAAAAATAAAAAATATACCATAAATCAAACCTACGAAGTATTTAATAAAAAACTATATGAAATTTTAAATAAATGTATACCAAAAAAGCTTATAAGACTAAATAATAATAAAAAATATAATTGGCTAACACGAGGAATAAAGATATCATGTAAAAACAAACGGCTATTAAAAAACCTTGTTACACAGTAACACCCAATATTACGAAACTACTATAAAACATATGTGAAATTATTAAAAAGGACTGTAAATAAATAAAAAAAAAATGAATATATACGAGAAATGAAAAAATCTGGAAATAAAACAAAGGCAATGTGGAAAATTATAAAAGATCGCACAAATAAAAACATAAAAAAGATTAAAAATAATATAAAACTAAAATTAAACAATTCCATAATTTCTGACCCGCAACAGGTAGTGAATAGTTTTAACAATTACTTTGCATGTGTCGGTAGTGCGGACGGTGGTGGAGGGAGGCCCAAGCCCGCGCCCGCGCCCCCGCCAGCGCTGCCACCGGCCTACAGCCGCTCTGCACTCGAGCGCGTAAACAACTCAATGTACTTAAAACCGGTTGAACCGCGCGAAATATACAACATAATTAAAAAGATGAAAGACAAATACAGTCACGGTGTTGACGAATTTCCACAAATTCTTATAAAGCACTGTGCTGAACTTTACCTTATTATCTGCTGATAAATCAATCATTCGCCGAAGGAACGTTCCCGGACCTGTTAAAGACGGCCTTAATCAAGCCAATACATAAGAAATCGTCAAAACTGGAACCTAGTAATTACAGGCCAATAGCACTACTGCCTACCGCATCAAAATTTTTTGAAAAAGCAATGCAAACACGAGTGAATTCATTTTGTGAAAAGTTTCATATATTTGATGACACTCAAAATGGGTTTCGAAAAAACCGTTCAACTATTTCAGCCGTACTTAATTATATTCACAAAATCTTGACAATGCTAGATGATAAAAAATACGCAATAGGCATTTTATTAGATATGACGAAAGCATACGATAAAGTTAAATATGACATACTATTAAATAAATTATATGACAAAGGAATACGCGGCATTGCATACAAATGGTTTTGCTCATACTTAAAAAACCGCAACCAATATGTAGAAATAGAAAATTTTGACTTTAACACCGGTGAGATAAGTACAGTCAGATCTACTTCTATACAAATAAATCATTCAATTCCCCAAGGATCAGTGATCGGATGTATTCTTTTTTTATTATATATTAATGACCTTCCCAAAACAATTGACGAATCGTGCGTACTTTTCGCAGATGATATCTCTATTTTGACATCTTGCAAGAATAATTCAAATCTCAATTGTAACCTTACTGACATTTTTAATAATATAACTAACTGGATGACAAATCATAATTTAGAATTGAATTTAAAAAAGACCGCGTTAATGCAATATAGACCCCATCAAAAAGCACCCCTTGACATAAATTTCTTTTATAATAATAAATATATTGAATGTGTTGACGTATCGACTTTATTAGGCATAGATATTGACACACATTTAAATTGGAAAAGCCACGTACAGAAAATAAAATCAAAATTGTCAAGCTTTACTTATGCGCTTAGAGAATTACGAAAAGTAACAAACCTAGGTACAGCTCTAACGGCTTATTACGCATATGCTTTCTCATGGATCAGCTACGGTATTATACTTTGGGGAAATAGCGTAGATGCTACAGATATATTTATCATCCAAAAAAAAGTGCATTCGTATTCTAGGAAATATAAAGCTTCCCGACAAAACTGTAGAAAAGTTCCATAGGCCCTACTTTATCAGTTTCAAAATATTAACACTGACATCCCTATACATATTTGAAATTTGTAAGTTTGTAAAAAAATATCCTCAACATTTTACAAAGATATCACATGAGAGAAACTACCCAATACGGGCTAATTATCAACATAATCTGATTGTGTCTACCTCTAGACTAAAAATGCACAGTACAGGACGAAACGCAATGGCAGCTAAAATATATAATAAATTACCGGTTAAAATATAAAGTATAGATAACGTTCACAAATTTGTCAAAGTTCTAAAAAATATACTTCTCCAAAAGTGCTACTATACTCTTGAAGAATTTTTTCAGGATCCTTCGATTATAGGATCGTCCCACTCCTCTATATGTTGCCATACCCTATCAGGGTCATTATGTATAATTCCACCTAATTTTGGTTTGTATAAAGTAACTCATGTAAACTGCATATTAATGTACATAATGATTGCAATAAATGATTGAGTATTGATTGAGTATTGAGTCACCCGGTTTTTTTGCTCAATCTTTGCCCAATCCTTAACCAAACTTTTAGCCTCAGTGCCCTAGCAGCCCATGATCTCCACGACAATGGTCACAAAAAATAGATTCCAAAGCCGCATACTTCAGCCGCTTTTTAACCGACTTCCAAAAAAGGAGGAGGTTCTCAATACGTCTGTATTTTTTTTTTTTTTTTGTTACCTCAGATTTCTTGACTGGGTGAACCGATTTTGAAAATTCTTTTTTTGTTTGAAAGCTGATGCTTGTCGTTTATCCCATTTTAAATTTCATCAAAATCGGTCAAGCCGTTTTTAAGTTACACTAAAAAGATTGAAAAAAAATGTTTAACAAAAAATGGAACCGACTTCAACACCCAAAAGTGTGAAATAACTTGTCGAAGTCGGTACCATGCGCAATATTGTGATAATAGCTACTTTTGAACCATCATGGTACCGACTTCAACAAGTTATTTCACACTTTTGGGTGTTGAAGTCGGTTCCATATTTTGTTAAAATTTTTTTTTTACAGACAGAGTCTTCCGCAGCAGTTGCCGAAGAGTGGATGGTGATTGGAGGCGACAATGTTGTATATAGAATTTTAATCAATCACCTACGTAGACGGGCATTTTGCAAATGCCCGTCTGCCTAGCTGCCACCCTCAAGTAGAGAATCTGTTGCCAAGCACCGATCGGTGTGTTCTGACATCTGTCCTTGGGAGCCAGTAATTGTAGGGTAGCCTAAACAACATCTTCGACCACATCATCACTTTCTATCGGGTGATACAAAGGCTAGCTTATCTGCTATAAATAAAATAAAAACTTCATACTGGCATAACTATGAGGGAGTCGATACGAGAGCGTCTGCATACTGCTAAAGAATGGAATACACCGAGCGCAAAGACATAGTCCAAATATCTGTAGAATATATAATCAAAATAAGCGCAGTCGATATACCTACCCTAGATGTATTGTTAATTGTGTTGTATTGGCCAAGTAGCGGAAAAGCTGAAAATTAATGAATAAAATAATAGTCGGAATACAAAAACTAAATTGGTTACGATTTTAACCTAGATAATTATAATGTCCAAATCAGAAAAGCCCGAAGATTTGTAACTTTATGCTATGCTACAACTTTAAGCAATATGAACGCCATCCCACTAAGATAACCAAAACTTTGACCTTAGTGAAACTAATTTTCAAAATAAAAGCAATTTAATAACAACAATTTTTGGTTTTTGTACCACAGTGGAGTTACGCTTAATTTAACTGATTTATCTACAATACACCAAAGACAGGTGTGATATGTTGAAAAGAGGTTATTCAATGAAAGAAACATGACAAATTCCAAAAATCGCATTCAAAACATCGATTGAGAATCGATTTTGACACATACTTCATACATTTGACACATACATACCACAAGGGTGGCGACGTTCCATACAACTTGAGACCCAACATTTTTGTAAACAGCATGTGACGTTCAGTCGCGATACTTTTCGTTACTGATAATTCAAGTTATGAGAAAGAAAATGTGAATTGAAGTCAGTACCTAGGAGTCGGGGGAAAATAATAGTAGAGGTTTTGTACCCTCCTATATTAAACGGGGTTGTTTCAGCGCCATTTTTATCATAGATCAGTAAGAGTGCGGTCCGAATTACGCCAATTGTACTAAAGGTGCTGACTGCTAAGAGTACTAATAAATGGACCGCTTTAATACGAGTATGTAAGCTCATGGTTTGCGTTAGTACAATTCGGACCCAGTGAAAGCGTGCTTATGACATTATCTATCTTAAAATAAATTATTATCTCACGTGCTACGTTAAAATAATAATGGATTAAAAATATGTAAAAGCGTTGCCCTGTGTAGTGATGTCATCGAAAACATCACACATTTCAGCTGTGCAAACGTTGGGCATTCTTTGTAGAATTCGGATCAGCTCTGCACGTGCTATACGTACCAATAGTGTATCTCGGACCACCAAGAGACTATAGAAAACGTCAATGTCATCAGTACGGCTGATACTAACAGGAAATGACAATGAAGTTTTTTTCGTTTGTTTGTTTCGTTGGCTTCGAAGTATTTTGCATGTTGTACCAAATCTATGTAGGAAATGATTTGAATTACACTTAAGATTCCCTACTTTTAAACTTATACAAATACTTTTAAATAATGTTTAATATGCTGGCAATTAAAACAATGCCTATTACATTCATGAACGCAACCTGGTTTTGTTTGGGTCAGTAGTCGCCATTATTCAAATCATTACGCTGTTTTTAAGAACTTAAATAATCTATATCAAGGAGTTAAAATACTGTATAGATAATAATACCGTGGGTATACCGTCATCTTTAAACATTAAAAATAGATATGCCGAGTACCTACTTTGTAAACGAGGGTCGTGTAGAAAGGCAAGACTCATAAATATAAAATTTAACACCTAACCTAACTTAACATGTAAAATGAGACAAACTGCTTACCGAAAAGAGCTTTTTTTTCTAATGATCGAGGATTCGTTTTCACCGAAAATTTCCACTAGTTCCTGCCAAGCTCCGTTCTTAACAATTTATTCGAATATTCTGCGCACTGGATGTCCCACAAAGCTGGTCTTTTTTCCACTTCATCGATGAAAAGTTCAGTGTCGAAGCGATCCATTGTCACACGTGCGATAAGCGCGGATGACGCGGAGCAACTGAACTACACAACCGCGCGGCAACCCCGCGATTCATATTCCGGCGGTCGAGCGGACCGCTTATCCACGCGGTGTGGTGTGAACATTCTAGTACAACACCATATGAAATAGGACCGAGCGGTCGCTCCGCACGGTTTACGACCGCGCGGTTTACGCCGTGTCTGAACTAGCACGTTTATATATGGAGCTGCTTTGCGTATCTACTTTTATTCTAGTTACATTATACTGGAGAAACAATGTGCCTCGCAACGTCGACGTCGCGTGGATCGATCTTGCTTTTCAAGTTACATGAAATAGACAAAACAAATTTTGTATGAACTCGACCGAAACAATTGCTAATTTGAATAAAATTTTCATACGCGTCACATTGTTAATAATATAATATTTTATTTTTAATAGCTTATTGAAGTTTTTGTTTAGCTAAAGATGGGTGGATTACGAAGAAATGTTATCAAGCAATTAAAAAAACTTTTGGATAGTACCTACTTCAACTGATACTAATCCAGTTATTTCGTATTGATTCGGAAATGATGAACTCCATTTTTGACTTAACAATTATCTACTCGTAACTCAGGCAAACACACAAGGAATTACTAGCGCAAGTTTTGCTAATATTATAAAAAAAAAAAACATTATACGGAATGTGCTAGAAACAACGGCAAAATTAATTAAGATTCCTTTTTGTAAGCAGTATCTTATATTGGGCTTCAAGAACGATCAAACTGTTATAATTATTTTGTGAACGGTAAAAAAAACAATATTTACTTAAATTACGTGCAAGCATACCTCTACCAGGACGCAAATGCTTCGAAAGTTAATCTTAACATCACGGATTTAGATGATGATTCAACCCCATCTATATTTTACCTCTGGGGTAGCGCTGCAAAGACTAATCTAGGTGGCCTTCAAATAAAACAAAATAAATTAATTAAAATTATTTTTAACCATCCATTTTTGACTGCAACAACTAAAATTTACAAAAATACTAGAATCATGAATATTAAACAATTATATACATATTGCACTTGCATGTTTATTATAAAATGTCTCAAAAAACTTTTACATACTAACGTAAAATTTGCTAAAGATAAAAATATTAGTAAGCGTAGAAACCGACGAGCTAGTTATTTAGTTTTGCCCAGAGTCAGGACAAATTATGGCAAGAAAACTCTAACCTTTGAAGGAGCACAACAAACAATATAATAAGCTACCCCCCCGCATAAAAGACTTGCAGTCATTCAGCACCTTCAAAAAACACCTCGCTGACTATATTATATCGGACATCAAGCTGTTACAATGATTGCAATGATCAATAAATGAAATGTGTGAGGGTAGTAGGTAAGGTCAACTCGGCGAAGACCGGCATACTTCATTTAAAATGTTACAAATTGACTTATTTTGGCTATTCTATAACCTTTAAGTCAAATTTTGTTAAACAAATTAATAATATATGTAGTTGATCAGGCAATAAATATGTCAAAATTACATAGAAACCATCGGTTACGGAATAACAACCATTTTTGAAAACACAGTGAAAATAGACGGATTTGGCTTCCATGTCGGATAAGACCGTCTAGTGGCAAATTTACTTAGTTATCGACAGTTTTTGTAGTTATAGATAGTGTGTACGAGTGCCAGTTCTTGTAACAACTTAATTTGTGCACCCTAACTCTCAGGAATAAGGTTTTCGTTATAGCTTATTGCGCGAGATACAGCATTTGTCAGGTAAGACCGGCCGCCATACTTCGGACGTCCAGGGGTGCCAAACATATCTCAACTTGAATAATAATTAATTTTTATAGTAAAATTTTATAAAAAAATTCCAAGCAACATTTAACATCTGTACGTAATCAATAAAATTATAAATGTTTTTGTGATAGTTTTCAAATAATGAGATTCAAAATCGTAGGTAAATACCTACTAACCATAGACACCGCTCCTAAGTAAAACCTAAAATTACTATAAAAAAAAATTATTTACTTGTCTTTGAACAAAATAATCAGACGTCCATTTAACAAAAACGAAAAGAAATTACGATTTAACATACTTTGAAGTGTAACCAACCAGGAAGGTAATTTAAAGAAAAAAGTTTAATTAAACACCACACGTTGACGACTTCTGAACGTGGCGAAGACCGGCATATGACATGTATTACCCTCCAGAACCTAGACGGACTTCCCCACTACATATTGAGAGGTTACTTTTTATTTTCGTCAAGAATAACGTAGTACAAAAAGTGTATAACACTGATGTCATATATTAATTAGATAGATATATTCAGAAAGAATGAATTTACTTGCATAGATCTGAAAATTAACTAAGATTTAAACACTCTTAAACATTTTTGTTAGTACATGGTACACTCCCAATGCAAGTCTGGCACCATACTAAATTAAAAAAACTATTTTTTCCGTTTGCACTACATGCACCGCCATCTCTGTCAATGTATAAAAACTAGAACGGCTTTATTAGCCAGTTGGTTGTGTTGCCACCTTCGAAAGTTTGCTGAATTTGTTGTAATTCACGTTGTACGATCTTTCCCGACAGACGGTCTTCGTCGAGTTGACCTTACCTATATATTATAAATTACAATTTATATGATAATATTTATTTATTAAGAATGAAATGCAAAATGTTTATATCTACAAGTACACTCGAGAGCAATGAATCCGGGTCACTTAAATAATGTTAAAAATCTCGGAAACTAAAAATGATAGGTTAATGCAATAAATTGTATTTAATAGACAATGTAATACTCCTTAAATGAAAGTAAAAAAATATGAGTCACCATACATTTTATTAACACAAAATTACATAAAGAAAAAACTGCTGATCTCTCCTTAAAACAAAAATAGGAATCATGAAATTTTTGAACTTTATTACGATTTTCTTGAATTTTAATACTTCGTATTGCCTCCTCGTGCTTCCATTACTGCGTTTACGTGGTTTGGCATGCTGTACACCAAGTTCCTTATACGATTTTGGGGAATATTCTCCCATTCCTCTGTGAGAGCAATTTTGAGCTCACGAAGCGTGATTGGGGGAGGGTTTCGTTGTTTTACGCATCTGCCTAGCTCGTCCCAAGCATGCTCGATCGGGTTGATATCCGGGCTGCGCGCTGGCCACTCCATACGAGTAATGTTCATCTCTTGAAGGTAGTCATTCACAATCCTACCTGTATGAGGTCGGGCATTGTCATGCATAAATATAGCATCCTCACCTAAATTGACCATAAATGGACCAACGTGATCATTGAGGATTTCTTCCACATATCTTACGCTAGTTAAAGAGCCGTTTTCTATGATCACCAGCTCTGTGCGACTTTCAGAAGAAATTCCGGCCCACACAAGTACAGACCCACCACCGTAGGCTACTTTTTCTTCGATGCATGCTTGCTTGAATCTTTCCCCTGGTCTTCGATACACTCTGTGTCTTCCATCGTGCTTGTAGAGCATACATTTTGATTCGTCGGAGAACATAACTTTTGACCAATCTTCAATACTCCAATTTACGTGGCTCTGGGCATATCTTAGTCTCGAAATACGATGCCCACGCTCCAGTTTAGGGCCGTTTGCAGGTCTAAGGGGTTTTAAGTTAGATTCAGCAAGCCGACGTCTTACTGTCCATGCACTTGGGTTACTTCCTCCGAGGCGTCGAAACTGATTGGTGAGTTCAGTTCCTGTGAGAAAGCGATTTCGAAGCATGGTGTTCACCAAGTATCGGTCTTCTCGTGCTGTGGTACACCTGGTTCTGCCCGTTCCTGGTCTGCGTAGGTTAGAACCAGTTTCTTCGTAACGTCGGAGAACTCTTTGTACTGTTGACAGCGACACACCGACAGTCCTGGCTGTATCGCGCTGACTCCGGCCGGTTTCCAGCATTGTAAGTATTCTGGTGCATTCTTCAGGCGTAAGCGACATAATTTCAGCTTGAATAATGAATATAGAGCACTATCAACATGGTTTATGTACCCACATAAATGACAGATTACAAACAAAAGCAAAACCAAATGCTGTAATTTCGTAGTTCCATCTTCGAAAGTGGCCCTTTTTCAAATTTGATTTTTTTATGATATAACTTTACAATAACTAAGAAGTTTTAATACCTTCATTTAAGGAGTATTACATTGTCTATTAAATACAATTTATTGCATTAACCTAGCATTTTTAGTTTCCGAGAGTTTTAGGATTCTTTAAGTGACCCGGATTCATTTCTCTCGAGTGTAAGTGATTCTATGTGTGTCTTATTGAGAATAAATGTCTTTGAACCTATACCCAAAAAACCTTATATATTGTGATTTTATTCAAATTATTTTGAATTTTTTCAAGTATATACAATTTTTGCGTTTCTGCCCTGAAAGTCATATGAACCTGATTTTTGCTATCATAGGATACAAAGTAATTAAAGTTTCTGTTTTATTTTAATTAAAACGTTTTGTGTAACCAAATGTAGTGCTATGATGATGGGTGTAATCAAGAAAAATATTATCTAGTAAAAAACAACAAAATAACAACAATATTAGTCTGTTTATTTTATTTCCAGAAATTAATTACCAAGTATAATAAATATTATAAATAAATGTCAATCTTAAATCTCACTTAAATTGCTTGGTTTGCCTTTTACCTATAACTATAAATGCATTAAATTATCATTCTAAAATGAAGCTAAACCTTAACGCGGGAAACTCATGTATCTAAGAAACATTACCTCGCATAACAGGATTTATATGAAAATTAAGGTAGCAAAAATATTGAAATGGCTATAATTTTATGATTAATAAATATATAGTAGGTATATATTTCAATGAGGGATGTGATTTATCCGCGTTATTTAATTTGTCAAAAACTACATAATATTTATTATAGCTTAATTATTTTATGATTTATGAGTAATAAGGTTTTACAAACTTTTAAGTGATTTTGCCAAAAGTGATCTTTTAAAAGATATATTACATACGCGTAACACGGCAGACATGATAATGACTGGAATACTCGACTAACAACATTTAACATGCTGATATTTGTTATTCTGAAACGTAGCATGAATTTAGAAAAAATATATTTTAATGTAATAGTATTGGATGTTCGTTCTTTCACAGTTTGGAGTCGATAACATGAAAATACCAAAATTAACTGAGTCTATCTAAGATTGCATCATAAACTTAACAACCTATATATTGAATGCCTCGCTGACAAAATTCACGACAGTCAGATGTTTGTTATTCTTCTATATATTCCATTTCAACATTCTTAATTACCGTCAAAGGTTGAGCAGCCTTCATGTCGTCATTCCCCAATTTCCCTTTAAATTCGTCTTCTATATCCTGTAACGTCCTATCCTTAGTTTCAGGAAGAAGAAACCAAACAACTACTAAACAGTAGACCACTATACCAGCATACAGGCAATATGCACCGTGAATACCAATACTTTTACATAGTAATGTAAAAGTCTTTATCGGTAGAAATATATTTATTGAACAGAGTAAGGAACTAACTCCACCGGACAAACTTCTGTATCTTACTGTGAAAATTTCGCCAGCTATCGTATAAGGCAAAGGCAAAGACCCCATTGCTACTGTCATCATTAAAGCATGGATTAGGAAAATTCCAACTAATGGATAGTCAGGTAAGACATTGTTAGCTTTTGCAAAGGCATATCCAGCTGTAACCAAAAGAATCAATGCGTTAACTCCACAAGCTGCAAACAGCATTGTTCTTCTCTTACACCTTTTAATGATGAAGACAGCAATAACACTAGAGATGATTCTTTGTATACCAACAGAAATAACTATTAACGGAATATTGGCATCTAGGCCTACAGTTTGATGTACAATATCAACAATGCAGGCACCTAAGATATTGATTCCAGCCCACTGTCCCATCGTATATAAGTGCATCATTATAATTATAGGTTTATAGAATTCCTTCTTTCTTATAGTCAATCTAGACCCCTTAATCTTACGCGATAAAGTTGCATTAACGTTACTAGACGACCGAGAAGCACTGGTTTGAATCAAACGTTCCAATTCGGCAATTTCATCATCTCCCCTTAGCCATTTAAACGCTTTTCTACATTCCTCTTGTCTTCCTTGTTCTGCTAACCAGCTTGGAGTTTCTGGAGACAAAACCACGATCAAGAGATTTACTAGTGAAATTATTGCGATAACTAGTGCTGTCTTTTTCCATGTGACGTAAGAACCAACGGCATGAACCGTAAAAGTTCCGGCTGCCATGATTAAAGACATTAGTATAGTGAAAGCTCCTCTATTCTTCGGACTGGTGTATTCTCCAATTACTATTGGAATCAGACAGCTGCTCATTCCTACTGCTAAGCCCTGGAGTAGTCTTGCGATGAGGACCCACATTATGTTCTGAGCTGCTAATAGAGTACACCACCCGGATATGACTATTATAATGCTGACGATGTTCGCTTTTTTCCTGCCCAGCTTGGCCATTAATGTAGGAATGGTGAGGTTTCCTACCATTAGTGAAAATCCAGGAACCGCAGCTGAAAACAAAATATTGATCAATTTTGGTATTGTGTCTACTTTTATTTTAGTTTTAAATTAGTATTCCTGATATAGATTGACAAGTATATGTTAGCCTAGTACTAACCTAGTAGTGCGCTAAAATTGCATATACCCATATGGTCCTGTAGGAGCTGTAAGAGCCGATGATGGATAAAAGACCAGAGGGTTGGCAGCAGTTCCTTCTGAAGACCTGCCACCTTACACTGCAATCCCCAAGCCGCCTGTCAAGCGTGGAGATTATATTAAACCATTCTTTTTCTTATAAGAAAGATGTCAAACTGGACCTGAGTAAGAGGTCACCACCGCACATGAACACCTATAATAGGTACCCGCAGCATTACTGGTGCGTTGCCATTAAAAGAAAGGACTCCATTCGCGCTTCTTCATTTCTTTTCATATTTCGCTTTCCAGCGTTATCTCTTTCCATCAACCGTTTGTTAGTGATTTAGTTCTTACCTATCCAAGATCCTGAAGAGTCATCTACAGGTATGGCAGAGTCTTCAGCGCTAAGCTGTGGCACCAGAATTGCTGCGAAGGCGATTACCATCCCAACTTGGGACATGTTTACCGACGCGCCAAATACCACGAAACACTGAAAGTAAAGAACGTATAGATTACGAAGCGCTCGTAGCGAAGTTTGCTAAGCCGTTCTTATCCAATCAGCTAAGTTTAGCAAAGTCCGCCGCGGTCATTACTTGGATAGGTGACCGCTAATCACATTACTACTGAGTGTGCACGAGCTTTGGAGAACACGTTGAGCCTCCGGTCTCGGTTATTGTCTTAGGATGGCAGTCATTATTGCATAGTGGTAGGGCATTTTGAAAATATCCACTTGGCTAGCCACTATCAAAAGAGCTAGAAAATCTGTGGCCAAGAACCTATCAGTATGTTTCGACCGCTTTCCTTGAAAGCCAGTAATTCTAGGTCAGTCTGAACAACATCTTCGAGTACATTTTCACTTACTATCAGGGGACACAGTGGTCAAAGGCTAGACTATCGGTAATAAACATTTTGTATGTATTAACCAAATTTTTAATCCCAGTTTACAAACGTTGCAAATATACCTCATAGTTGGTTATAGTAAAACAAAACTGACCAAAATAAAACAGTAAATCGTTATAGATCAATGTTAAAATTTCGATACACTTATGCACAATTTAAATTGTATTCACATTTATAGGTTACTGGAGCACAAAATTTTATGAACTGCCACATTTTGTTGCTGGTATATCATCTCTGATCATGAATTATAGCTGTCTTTATTTCCTTTAAGGGATTCTACGGTCAAAACGCACCTTACGAATTTAAAATATGTACCTGTATGAATTTAAAATATTTTTTTGTCTGACCGGTTAAAATACACTGCCGCTTTTGTCGATGTTTTTCGTAAAGAATACATAATAAATGTATTACTGTAAATCACAAAACTTGCACGTTTGAGGGGATTTCTGATTTAATTATCTTATCAGCCAAAATGATAATATGTTTGTAATTTTCGCAAATTGGTTGAAGGGTTAACCCTAAAAGAGATGTCGCAATCATCGACGACCGATTTTCTACTTGAGGGTGGTAGCTAGTCAGGTGGGCATTCGCAAAATGCCCTACCAACATGCAAACTACCTGTCATGATTTCAGTATTTTAACGATACTATTTATTTAAAAGGTGTTCAATTGATGAAAACTGTTCGGACTCGCATTTTGAATATATCATTTAAAAGTAATTCATTTGATTTCCACAAAGATCACATGAGAAAGTATACTCAGTTTTGGAGTCTCGTTCCGTGCAGAGCTCTGGTTTAGTCAAGACGTAGTAAAGATTATAACATTGTCATGGTCTAGTCTCGTGGTGTAAGGACGTTACTGTACCTAATACGCAAAGTGCCATGTATAATATACGACAGTACTACAGCTGTACATTGTTTGACAGCAAGCCTACCCGAATTGTGGAATATAAGATAAGTAAATATAGCAGTTGTAACATGGTAAGTCAGAGTTTTTTATTAAATACCTGAACCTAATTTAAGAGAATCTACATTCAAGGCCAAGTTACCCACACATACACATCTGTTGCAAAAATAAATTTTATATTGTCTATTAGATGGCTTAAAAGAGTTACTGCACTTATGGCATTGTTTTTAAGCAAATTTATATTTTCAGGTCTAACAACTTAAACTGGCATATATCAATGAATTTTAGGTTCAAAGGTAGCAGCACCCAAAAAAAGATAATAATAATGTTTGCACTTCTCCAATGCAGTTTTATTGTAGAAATAATTATTACTTATTATGAATTTATTATAAAAATTTCATATCATGGTCGTAAGCATTGGGGTAACAGTTTTTGTAAATTTATTCAAACTACTTATTTTCTATTCTACCCAGAGTAAACGTTTATAATAGATTATATTTTCACTCTCTAGAATATATAATAAATAAGTACCTTATGGAAGAGACTGCCTTTTGTAACACAGTTTTTACTTAAGCCTGCACCGAGGCAGCGATACGTAATTGTGGTTCGTTTGATCCCTTGCTGTATCTTTATTTCTTAATATTGAGTTATGTAATCCATATATATTATATTTAAGGATTCATTGTATAAATCATACACTTTGGAAACACGATTACTTAAAATTTTCTTGTTAGAAAATAAATCCAAAGTTACATCTAAAAAATGAAATAAACCCTTAGTACTGCGAAAATACTTAACGGAGAGTCATCCGTATTTGAATAATAAAAAAATACAACATCTTTTCTATAACGTATACACATTATATTTTTCAAATAGGTATTTGTTTTTATTATACGAAGGAAATACTCAAATTCACGCACGTTCCGCACATTATAACCAGACCCGCGATGCTTTGTCCCTATCCGCTTTAGTAATTCTTCGGCCGTCGGACGGGGACGGATGCTGTGGCGTGCCTTACTTACGCACACATACGCGGTGCGCCTAAAAAGCTCGGTGCAGCCTTGAACAAAAGGCAGAGTTACATCAAATTTTGTATCAATTAATATATGTTTTCCAATAAAGATATATTATTATTATTATGACGATAAAGAAATCAAGCCTTTGGCCAAGACTAATTAGATAACATAGAATTATCGAGATTAATTAGATCCAGACAAGATTTGATCATACCCGTTCCGGGCGACCTGTCAGAGCTAATTATGCTGTCTAGCCAAAACCTTTTGAATAGGCAAAATCTTGGCTAGCTGTCAAATGTGACAGATTCTACAATAAATAATAAATTGTGTACAAGCTAAGTCAAGGATTGGTGATTACTATGCTTTCAATGCTTAATAACGCAATGTACTCCATTTCCGAAACACGCAGAAAATATTTAAACATGTAAAAACATCGCTGTCAATAATTATTAATTAGTAACCGGCTAGAACTCACGTAATATTTACCGGATATTGCTCCGACCAATTTCGAACTTACGTTTACGTGCTGAAGCCCGCGCTCGACGCAGTGCACAATCGTGACTCGAATAAGTTCGAAACTAGTCGGAGCAATATCCGGTAAATATTACGCGAGTCCTAGCCGGTTACTAAATAAAAATAATGAATAAAGGTCACATCGCTGTCAATTTCATATTATGACAGTAGCTCTAAAGGTCGTTGCAGGAACCTTGGAGCAAATCTAGCTCGACCAGTATTTAGCCCGGCCTGGCAGGAACGCACCCCTGTACAAATTTGACAGACTTATGTTATGTAGTATAACAAAATGGTTACCTCCTCAATAATAAAACTGCTGGAGGCATACTCCTGGCAGGGTATTGAATGTCGCATTTTGTGCGGTAAACTATGCAATCGGGTTCTAACCCTATCTCTAGGCGTAGGTATAGTGTTCATATTTGCGCGGACGCGAATCCTGTTGTTCATGCAATTGCGAGGCGCTGTTACTGTCACCGAAGGTAGACTAGAGAATTGATTTGTTTCCCAGTTCGTTTAAAGAGGCCTTCAGGACTGCACACGTGGCTGTGTGCACGGGTGATATAATATAGTATACTGTTTGCTTTTGACTTAGCTGACGTGAGGTCACGTCCTTGACTTCAATTCGATCGTTCCTCAATACTGTTCGCGAGGTCGTGCTGTAAAACAGTGTTAAGTTATTTTTGGGGTCGCGGCGACCTAGTAAAGTATTTAACATTAATTCTGACGCCGCGCGTCCAGGATTGAACATTTTATATTGAAGAACTATCAGTGAATTAACGGGGACGAGGACGGACCTCAAACTGTCTGCGGGCTACGACGTCGACACCTGGACCGAGGGAATTTTATGCAAATAGAATCCCTAGATTTATTTAACTGCAGTTAGAATAAGTTAGGTGTTTTGGCATAATAATCCCTTCGGCGGAACGATCAGTGAGCTGGTGAGTGACTGAGGTCGGTGAGTGAATTCCCGCCAATTCGTTTCCCCGCGTATATACTCGCACATAGATCGGCTGGTGTCTTCTTGTGACTTCAAGGAACCCAGTCGAATACCCCAAAACGTACGTGGTAAAGTGTGGGGTTATGGGGATTCCAGAGAACTTCCCCTTACCATACACAGTTATTAGTATAAATTTCTAAGAAGGCACTGCTATTCTACACTGAGGATTACTTAGTCACCTTTTACATTCAAGGGAAGATAAGTGGTGGTGCTGTGTGTTAAAGAATTGAAAATAAAAACACTACTAGGAATAATGATAAAATAGCGGTGCCAGGTTTTAGATTAGCAAAGACAAATAAAAGGTCCTTTTAAGGTAATTGTGTGCGGTTTTATAATATAGTTCCCAAACATATTACAATGCTTACAGAAGGAAAATTCAAGTTACATGTGAAAAACATTTTGATTAAGAAATCCTACTACACAGTTTGTGATTACTTAAACGACAAGAATGCTTGGACAATTTCACCTCTGCCAAGCTACAGGCGATAGCCTTTCACTAACGTAATTTTAACAAATATTCTAATAATGTTATTATGTTGTATGTAGCACATTGTTAAAAAGGTTAAAAGAATGTCTTCGAGTTTCTTACCCGTTCTTGTCGCAGTGGCTCTATAAATTTTTTACATCTCTATAGATTTTTAATATTTCAATAATAAAATTTGTAATTGACCTGCATAAGAGCGTCGTAGATGCCTAAATTGAATGAATGAATTTGAATTTAAAAAAAGTCTAAGGAAAATCTTGTAATTTTTATTTTCCTATGAATTCATTAAAAGATGCATAAATATAATGAACATACCTGTTTTTTGAATGGTGTGATCCATCTTCTTTCCATTTCACACAAAGAAACACTTAAATATTATTATTTCAGCACTATTGCCAACCACTTAATGTGACAACATCTTACTAACTAAACGCTATTTAAAACGTGCCTGTAGATAATAGTTAAAATATGCCAGACACAATTAGCATTTATTAAGTCCTGTATATATATCTATAGACTGTTATATTATCGTGGTAAATTTTAATTACCGTATCGAAGTTACTGTCTTCTAGGTATGTTTGATACGCTTCTTTCCTTGTGTTGACAAATGACAACGTTTTTTTTATGCATGATATGTTAGCCATTTTTACCACTATCTCACCTGATGGTAAGTGATGATGTGGTCGAAGATGTCGTTCAGGCTAACCTAGAGAATTACTGGCTCTCAAGGACAGCTGCCGGAACACACCGTTAGGTGCTTGGTGACAGATTTTCTACTTGAGGTTGGTAGCTAGCCAGGCGTGCATTCGCAAAATGCCCTACCATCATGCTATAACGACTGCCATCCGATGACAACAATCGAGACCGGCGGCTTAACGTGCCCTCCGAAGCACGGAAGCGCTCAGTAGTAATGTCACCAGCGGTCACCCATCCAAAGCAAACTTCGCTACGAGCTAAGTTTGCTTAGTAATTTCAGCAGCAGTCGTCTTGGGGATCGCAGTGTAAGTTGGCAGATCTTTTGAAGGCGCTGCTGCCCACCTTCCAGTATTTTTCCCTTAGTCGCCTCTTACGACACCCACGGGATGACATGGGGAAGTGCAATTGTTTACTACAGTGAGTGTAGTAAGATGTATAACGTGATGGATGTTATATTGATTCAAAAACACTTGCCTAGGTATGTAAAAACTACTAGGACTGTCACTGCACTGGAGGAAGACATTGACAACTGTAGCACAGGTTCGACCTAGCACAGTTGTCAATGTAAATAACTGTACTGAGATTGGATCACATACTAATAAAATAATAAAATTGTAAACGTATGGTTGTAATGTATTGTGTTATTTTTATGAAATAAATATTTGTATTTGTAATTCTAACCCGGCACCCCACGGGGCCTAGTATTTATTTATTTATTTATTTACTAGCTGTGCCCGCGACTTCGTTCGCAATTGCCTTACCTGCAGACTAATAATTCACATTTGTGAACTGTTTATCTCATATTAAGCAACACTGGTCTGCGGGAAGCACTCTTATAGTAAAAAGAATGGAGCTTTTTACTTTGGATTTGACAACTCCCGGGTAGTATTTTCCAGAAGACAGTAGTTAAGTAACTCAGAGAGTTCTTTCCCGGTTCGCACAATAAATCTTGAAGCAAAGCACCTTGTGCGTTTCCTTAGAATTTCGATTTTAAAACGGCGGTTTGTTTGACGGTAGATTGAAAATATTTTTTTTATTTCTCATTCTCGGAAAGTAGTGTTTGTTTGATCTGAGTAGCGGGTGGGAGACGCTCCTTCCCACCTAAGGTCGGGAAAAACTCATAGTGAATGCTTCCTTCTCTTGGACCGGAATGACTTGTAACCATGGTAACCATTGGTGTGAACAAAGTTATATGTCTAAGATTTTTCGTTGTAAAATACTCTGTTGTTATAAAATAATTAATAAAAACTGTGTTTGGCAGGGTAGTAACTAAATATAAGGTAAAAAGTTTAAGTTAAAAAAAACTAACTAAAAATTTCCTTAAATTTCATTGTTCTAACTCCTAGTGTATCTTTGTATCTTCTACTCATGTTTTTTATTTTTAGTAAATATTTAGAAAAACTACTATTTTTTCACCCCCCTCATATTTTAAATGAAAAGTAGAGTGTTTAACACGGATGTAAGTTATCGATTCCTACTTGGACTATAGCCGCATTAATTTTAAATAGGTACTGCTCATGTTATTAAAATCAAAATAAATAATATAAAAAAACATACATATTTTAATATCGTTATTCCTTATATTAGTAGTGAAAAGCAGAGAGATTCCTATTCGGGCTATGGCCGCCCGTAAATATTCCAAACAAAATTTTACGTAAAATTTCACAAATAGTTCTAACCTCTCAAAAAATTTTTAGTAAGTATGTTATTTTTTCAATGAATAATTTTTAGGAAAGCTACTTTTTTACTTTTTTTAAATTCGAAATGAAAAGTAGAGAGCTGAACGCGGGTGAAAGTTATCAATTCCTTTCGACCATTGTATAACAATCTACTAAAGTTGTGCACTTCCAACTTTAAACGGATTAAATCACGTATATTTATCATTATTTTTGTCCTGACAGTCACCCCGTGATCACTATCACTACAAAGTGTTTGAAACGTCGGGACAAAAATAATGAAAAATTATTGTGATTTAAACCGTTTAAAGTTGTTTAATTACTAAGTGTAACAATCGCGAAAATCTAAGACATCATTGTGCACTTCACATTGCGCAGTCTCCGAAATGTATCCGGCAAAAGAAAGATATGTAGTTAAAAAAACTGATTGTGGTGAATGTACCACATTTTAGAGTTTTATCGTAGCAAGCTTGCAAAACTAAATAAGGGTGCCGTGCTGCCCGTGGGATGCCGGTCTGTCCGTGGGGTGTCGGGCTTCCCGTAGGGTTTCGGGCTGCCTGTGGGCTTAAGATGAGAGCCGTACGTTCAAGGATTTCTCAACATTCCGCGGTTCAAGTTATTTAAAACGAAATATTTAGTTTGTGATATCTGTAATTTCTTAACTGCAAAACTGAGGACTTTGAAATATTTACGGGAAAATAATTGAATTACCACTATTGTAACAAAAAATGAATGATTGAAATCGGACTACACGTTAATAAATGACAACTAAGTGTACATTGTAACTTTCATCCCCTTTCCCAAGGGAACCGTACTGAATTTCGGGACAAAAGTATCCTATGTCTTTCTTCGTAGTATGAACTCCATTCGTGCTAAGTTTCATTCAAATCCATTTAGTAGTTTTGGAGTTATTCGCTGCCGGGATACAAACAGACAGCCAGAAAAAAAAAACAACAGTTTTTGCATCAGTATTAGCTACAGATTGCTCTGAAAAAATATTTTCAAAATATCTGCAATGTACAAAATTGGACCTGTTACAGTTTTATTATAAGTATAAATAGATAAATGTAAGCGTCTTACCCCTCGCGCTTCCCTACCCGCCTTCTCCAACCTTTTATAGGTATAGATTAGACTGATTAGAGCATTGCATGTTATGAAAAATAAACGTAGGGAAATTGTGCTTATCGTAATAAAAAAAAACTGTGTTTTATTGCTTGAAAAATCAGAATCTTTTGTAGTGGTCCGACTACAGTCCTCTCTATTATACCCATACGATAAAGTGCAAATGCCAGCTTAAGATGAGCCGTACGTTCAAAGGTTCCTGTACATTCTGGGTGTCAAGTTATTTGGAACGTAATATTTAGATTGTGATATCTGTTATTTCTGAACTTCAAACCCGATGACTTTGAAATATTTACGGGATACATTTTAAAGTACCACTATTCTAACAAAAAAATCGGCCAAGTGCGAGTCGGACTCGCGCATGAAGGGTCCCGTACCATTAGCTATACAACATTAGACTTCATATTTTAACCTTTTTTTGTTTTAACGTGCGCGAGTCCAACTCGCACTTGGCCAACTTTTTGTATTTGTTGTTATAGCGGCAACAGGAATACATCATCTGTGAAAATTCCAACTGTCTAGCTAGCTAGCTAGCTTTTTTGAAGTCGTTATATAGACTAAAGTTCCATTAATTGAAAAAAAAATAAGAGCTGAATAAGCTGAAATCACAGATACCTTTTCGAGAGACACGCCATCAACAATTATCAAATAAATTATTTCCGTGTTCCATTATTCTATTTTATATTTTCTCACACCAATGTAGGTATATAGCTCTAGTCCTAAGGATTGTGACGTGATCTTCCTATTTTTACAGATTTCACTCCAAAACAAGCATTTTGTTAAAGTATGTATCAATTAGGCATTTTTACAATCAACAATTAGGCATTTTATAAAATTATCCTAACAGTGTGTTCCGGCAGCATTCCTTGATAGCCAGTAAAATAAAATTGCAGGCACATGAGACTTAACAACTGTATGTCTTAGCGTGTCGGGCGCAGTGCGATTCGTCACTTGTGACGAAATGCATATGACTAAAACAATGTACATTAGCAAAGAGACACAAGAGTCAATCTGTAAGTAAATTTTATCTGTAAGCACAGAATAAAAAGGACTAATAAAAATGCTGTAAGAAGTGAACTGCAAAGTAGGGGACCCCATTACCATATCATCACGGCAATAAAAGGTGAACTATACAATGTACAACATTGAGTTTCAGAGTTTTATTTCTCCTAGATCAGATTCTCTTATATTTTTTCAAACCTGTCAGTCTTGAAGTAGCATTACTTACGCAATTTTCAGAACAAATTAATGGTGTGCCAAATTACGAACTAAAATATTAAAATTCTTTTGTGTTTAAAATTGACGCCAAGGCGACGTGATAAATAAGATACCTAACATATTATACTTATGTAAAAAAATATTCTTTGTAAATATAAGCATTTTAACGTCCAAAAACCAATTATTTTCATTAGTTTTATTTTTTTCGCAGAATTCTAATAGAGTAGAATCGTAGAATTCATTATATTAATATGGCGACCTCACTTAGCGTAGATAATGATAGGAAGATAAATCACATATGAACCAGTTATAGCCGTGTAGTAATCTATGGACTCCCGTGCCGCGGCTTCACGCTTCGATACCCAGCGCGCTTGCTTGAGCTTCACCGCATGGTGAAAGGGCATTTTGCAAATGATCGACGGGCTACCACCCTCAAGTAGAAAATCTGTCGCCAAGTACCTAAAAGCGTGTTCCAGTGGCGATCCTTGAGGCCAGTGTTTAACCTTGAATATTGTAAATGGAACATTTTACTGTAAGAAGACATTATTTTACAGACAGAATTTTAAAAACAATTTAAGCTGCATTCATAGATATTTATAATTACATGGTTGAACCGGGAATCGAACCCGTTACACGAGAAAAATAATCACCCGTAGCTTTTCATACCGATCGAAAGGCTTCATCATAAGGATTATTTTTTGCTAAATAACATAGTGTCAAAAATAAAAGGATGACCATGAATTTTAACACTTGATGTGAAATTTTGAATTATTTCTTTATAATTAGCCGCATTGCGATGGGCAAAATAATTGACTCGGAAACGGCTCGATTTGTTGCATACAACCAGGTATCTACTAATTACGTATCTCTCTATCGTTTTATCGTTAGGAAAATGATTCGTACTTTTCTAGTGGATACATGTATTAGAAATAGGTCATGTCAGTTGTATGTCCTTACGGCAATGTCAGCTTTTCATTTTTCCGAACAAAATTTCATATCAAATGTTAAAATTTATGGTCTTCCTTTTATTTCCCACACTATGTTATTTAGCAAAAAATAATCCTTATGATGAAGCCTTTCGATCGGCAACGGGTTCGATTCCCGTCTAAACCATGTAATTGTCTATGTCATTTTTACGTAAAATGTTCCATCTACAATATTCAAGGTACTTCCCCTCTATGTGGCATATCCTGTATAGTACAATATCATTAGTTTAACAAGATTTTACAATTTGTCAAGTAGATTTGTCAAGTAATTTCCTATGAAGGTTATTTGGTGGTAGGGCATTTTGCGAATGCCCGCCTGGCTAGCTACCACCATCTCGTCTGCCTGTAATTTCACTGGCTCTCAAGGACTGCTGCCGGAACACACCGTTAGTTAGTGGCCACACATTTCCTAGTGGTCGCTAGCCAGGCGGATAGTCGCAAAATGCCCTTCCACCATGCGGTGAAGCTCAAGCCCGCGGCGGGATTCGAACCATGGACCTGCTGCGTGGCAGTCCATAGCCAATGCCACTGAGCCATCACTGCTTCAAAATTGCTTGATTACCAGATAAGTCATAAAAATAGCTCTTATAAGAGTTTCTGTGCGCCATTAACTTCAGAATGAGGAAGACTTTGGACCATACATTCAGGAATTAGTTTCCTTCCAATTTTAACCTAAAATATCAAAATGTGGGCGTCTCAACACCGCAGGAACAAAAGTTATGTCATCTGTAACACGGTTCGTTGCCCACTTATGGGCATTTCATCAAACGTCATGTCAGCCAGTTAAATGTAAGGTAGTAGACACATCAACGAACATTTTATAACCTGATATATTTAATTTAACTTAACCTGATATAGTAAACCTACGCCCTAGAATGAGATAGGTACTTCATTACTTATAAAACTTATCGTTTGCTAAATCTCTATCTATATATAAAAATCAATTTCGGTTCGATATAACTCGAGAAAGGCTGGGCCGATTTAGCTGATTTTAGTTTTGAAATGTTAGTCGTAGTCCACGGAAGGTTTAAACTATGAGAAAATATGGAAAAATTGTAAACAACAATTTAATTTTCCCATATAAACTGTTCTACCTATACTTTCCTGTCTAACATTTGCGTACGTCCGTTAGGATAGGTGATACGAAGTACACCGGGTCATCTAGTATATACTCGTAATAAGTTTGAAGCGCTCGTAGCGAAGTTTGCTTGGCTGTTCTTAAGGCGAGGTATTCCGGACAGTTTAGGCAAATAGCGCTCGAACGTATCTCTATAGAATAAGATAAGTACGCATAGCCACACGCATGGACTAGCCGCGAATTACGCGACGCGGTCAACGACCTCCAGTCCGAAAAGACAGCGTCACAGTGTAAAAATTACAGTTTCGCAAGCTTAACATTTATTACAATATTTTTTTCCACGTTTTGCTACAATGACAATCATGTTAAAAGTGTAGTTTCTATGGCTTTAAACTGCAACACTACAGACACGGACGAAGTAATAATATTACGGGTGGATTAATAATATTTACGTGCGTAATAGTAAATTGTTATACAATTGAGCTAAGTTGCTCATTACAGACGAGGCTGTAGGTTGCAGCCCGAGCCGTAGGCGAGGGCGTAATTCAGCCAAGTGTATAATGAGCAAGTTTCTCACGAGTTTCATACTCACTTTTTCAACACCCTTGCGAGAAAAAAAAAATGCACAAATGCGATACAAACACAATAATACATACGAAAATTATGGAATGTAGCGCGCAAGTTTTTTTTTGCACGCGGCAAATGTATGGTGTTGATTACATACTTATAAACCTCTTTGTTGTAACAAATCTGTATAACCCGGTTAAATTGAAAATGCTCTGTTTACTTGCATAAAAGTTGCAGTTTGGTAATAACTTAACTTTATAGGGATACATTACCCGGTTAAATTGAAAATGCCCTGTTTAATCGCATATAATTTGATAGATTGATATACACTTTATTGAAACACCGTATAAATAGTTTAAGCAGAAACACAATTTAAAATAATGTAACATTTGGCGGTCTTATCGTTGAACGCGATCTCTTCCAGACAACCATTGGAAGGAGAGACATAATTTAAAGAGATCCAAGGGACGGCGGTGAGCAAGAAATTATAGTACTTACACTGACAATTAACTTATATATTACCTACATTACATAAATACAAAAATAAAGTTAGAATACTCATATAGATAAACAAATAATATTCATATATAATAATACATGCACATATACAACATAATAATATATACATACATAAATAATGAATGATGTTCATGACTATAAGACACATACTAACAATGGAACAACGATTATATATATGTTCATAGAGAGTCAACGATTTACTAGATAAAAGGCTTTTATAATTTGCTGTTAGGTACTAATTTAACTTTGTAGGGATAATTCTATTACGCACTAGTGTGTCATATTATTATGCATGAGGGTGTTATAGTTCGGTTTATGGCCCTAAGAACGATATAATAAAGCTCACTTTACGGGCGAGGGTGTTGAAAATATATGTATGTCATACTTATGTTGAATTTCGAATATAATCGTAATAGTAATCAGGAATAATCGTAAATAATCAGGTAAGGGTAATAGAAGATAAAGTATCAATTTTTTTTAGCGTCAAAATGCTGTTTAGTAATCAGTTAAGATATAATATTAAGTAATGCGTAAATGTATAAATTCTATATGTAAAAGTAACACGGAATAGTCAAATCCAATAGTTTTAAATAAAGTCAAAAAAGGAGATTTTTAATTTAGGAGGGTGTTGGTAGATACACAATTAGGTAAGATTATTAAAAGGCCAGGATACTTTTAAGTATTTTAATATTTTTAGAGTAAAATGCAGTTTAATTTGTTAATATATATAACTTAAATATAATAATTACAAGTAATCAATTATTTTCTTTAGTTCTTTTTATTTTTCTTATCTCTATCCCTCTTATCTTCGAGGATCTATTATTTCGGTAGAAGAGAGTCCATGTAAAATTTTACAAGTTATGGTTTCATTTTTTGTCCCCAATAATGTATCCTCTTTCATATTTTTTATCATACCATTTGACCTTGCAGACCCATGGACAAAATTGTCAATTAAAGGTACTTACTCCATTTTTAGTCCTACCCTCAGCTATAGCTGCTTCTTTGTCGCACAATGCTGCAGATTCCATTGATTCAACTGCGACTCCTTCCCATTTCTCATAAACCTGAATTTGAATCTTGCCATAATATTTTGTCGAAATGACTGGTGCGTCCAATGCAGAGAAAACTTCCTGAAACTGAGAGTAACCGATGCCTAAAGCTATGATTCCGCTAGTAGCAGCTATATTTGCATTTACGCATTTTTCATCACTGCTATCCTCAGATTTAATCACCACTAATTCATGGCACATATTGCATTCAAATTTAAATTTTGATGTCAGTCCTAATCTTTTCTCGTCCACCAATCTAAAATTTTCAGTCTTACAAGCGGACAAACTATTGAAGCGTCCTTTATTTTGTAGCTGAGCAAGAAAATCATTCAAATCAACAAATCTTTTTCCAGTAACGGGGTGAAAATCATTTGACTCACTGATCGTTTAAACGGTCAGTTCTGTCAGTTGTTCTTCAACACTGGAATATAAAATCACAAATTATATTTAAAAAAACTACTTCTTTTGTTTGCTATTTGTATATTTGAACTTATTTACATATTCATTTTCTGCATAGATGTTTAAGTTATTGGTCAGTTCAGAGTTATCTGAATTACTGCAGTCTCTATCTTGAAATGCGCCGTCCGAATACCTGTAAAAAAGTTGTTACTATATGTAAATTGAACTATTATCATATTTACAACATGTGTATACCAAACCAAATCACGAGTATAGAATATAGTCAAGGATGGTAAAGTGACTAAAATTACTGACTCTCACTGCTGACGAAACACTACTCAAGAATCACTGCTTCATATGCTACTGTTTCTTTGTATATGAATTTCTTCGTAGCATGTGTACAAAATTTAAATGTAGACAATCCTACTCTCATAAGTCTTAATTATAAATCCCTTATAAATCTATCTACTTATAGCAATTATTAGTAAGTACAAAAAGGTAAATTTATTATTTCAAGATTTGTATTTAGTAAGTGAGTAGGTACTTATAACATCCTTTACTATGGAAACTTATAAGCTGAAGATAATCTACAGTCAATGCGCTAATTATATAATATATAATTAGGTACATATTTTCGATTATATTCACTTCCAAAAATTACTAGCTACGTTACTCGGTTATATCTGGTTTTTTTTATAGGTTTGCGTTCCAATTCCGAGGTAAAGTATACTATCTCGTTTGTTGTACACCACCCCATTGCGAACTGCCATAAAGATCGAGGTTATTATACGTTATTTTACTAGCGTAAGGATTGGACAAACTAAAAATAAACCATAATCTTTATAATTTTTGTTTGATTATTGAGTTCGTAGCGGGTATGCAAAATATCAATGACAGCAAATACTTATGTATAATCTCAGAATAAGCTTATTATTTCAATGTGCATAATAATAAGTATCAACTTAGCATCGTAATATAGAAGGAAGGTATTGTAATTGTAATATTCTGTACATTCATACATGGTAACACGGAACGGTCGAAAAAAGCTGATTGAAGTCTTCCCTTCCTTTGCTTTGCCACAGTAAAGAACTTTTACTGTGGCACCAACCTGAAATTATGCTTTTCCATATATTTTGCTAAGTGGAGAGTGAATTACTTTTTCTGTGGAACAGTTCATATTTCATTTTTCCGTATTCAGAAAGTCTTAGAAATAATACGTTTATCAAAAGAGTAGGTAGATCTACATTGAGATAATTTCGGATTAGTACCTACTAAACTACTAAGACACCGTGTAACCCAGTACGCACTATAACTGTAAATATATTACTGATATTTACACTCCATAATACCGTTTTGGTGATACGTCATTTCTCTTCTCTTGGCTGACGCCATCCGAAAAAAATACATAGGTATTCAGAATAACGACGTCCATTTCAGCCTAGAAATTTATTTTCAAACAAATCGGAGTAACTTTTTTCACTTGGCAGACGTCCTCGAAAAACATATTTTGAATTCGTTATACGGACGTTCAGAACTACCCAGATATCGATTTTCAGCCAAATCGGAGTCACTTTTTTCACTTGGCAGTCGTCATTGAAAATTTAATTCCGTATTTGGAATAAGGAAATCTAGAACAACCTAGATATCGATTTTCATCCAAACCGGATATATAACTTTTCATACTTGGCAGACGTAATCAAAAAAAATAAATTCCAAATTTGGAATGAGGACATCCAGAACAACGTAGATATCGATTTTCATCCATATTGGAGTAACTTTTTTCACTTGGCAGACGTCATCGGAGCCAAATTCTAAATTCGTAATATGGACGTTCAGAACTACCTAGATATCGATTTTCATCTAAATCAGAGTAACTTTTTTCATTTGGCAGACGGCATCGAAAAATAAATTCCAAATTTGGAATGAGGACATCCAGAACAACATATATATCGATTTTCATGCAAATTGGAGTAACTTTTCTTAGTCTGCAGACGTCATCAAAAATCATTTCCAAATTTGGAATAAGGACATCCAGAACAACCTACTCGTAGATATCGATTTTCAGCGGAATCAGAGTATCTTTTTTCACTTGGCAGACGCCATCGAAGAAAAAATACCAAATTTGTAATGAAGACATCCAGCACAACCTAGATATCAATTTTCATCCAAATCGGAGTAACTTTTTTCTATTGGCAGACGTCATCGGAAATCAAATTCTAAATTCGTAATACGGACGTTCAGAACTACATAGACATCGATTTTCAGCCCAATCGGAGTCACTTTTTTCACCTGGCAGACGTCATCAATAAATAAATTCCAAATTTGGAATAAGGACATCCAGAACAACCTAGATATCGATTTTCAGCCAAATCAGAGTATCTTTTTTCACTTGGTAGACGTCATCGTAAAATAAATTCCAAATTTGGAATGAGGACATCCAGAACAACCTAGATATCGATTTTCATCCAAATTGGAGTAACTTTTTTCACTTGGCAGACGTCATCGAAATAAGGTCTGCATTCGGAGTGAGGACGTCCAGAACAACCTAGATTTTTATTTTTAGCCAAATCGGAGCAACTTTCTTCAGTTGGCAGACGAAATCGTTATTGATATTGATACGTTGGCGCTACATGCGCAAACTAAACGGCGATATGCAAATAAGTCGTCCAGTACAGATGAACCTGAGTAATAGGAAATATCAAAACGTGGAATATACTAAGCATTTACTTATGTGATTATTATACCACTAGCTTTCCGTACGCGGCTCCACCTGCGCGTATGTCGGTTATCGCGCAAAAACATTAACCTCTTTTTGCGCAGTTGGATAAAAACTGTCCTATGTTTTTTCCCGGGTTTCAAACTATTTCCATACCAAATATCATTCAAATAGGTCCAGTAGTTTTGGCGTGAAAGCGTAACAGACAGACAGACAGAGTTACTTTCGCATTTATAATATTAGTACTGATAATATTGAAATACTGATCCATATGAAAAATATTTGATTTTATTTTCTACACCGACAAAGGCCATCATGTGGCTTATTCATTTGATAAATGTATTAGTTACTTACCTACTAGTTAGTACTTACCGATTTCGATCTCTAATCAATATCATAATATGCTCCCTCAGCTGACGTAAGCGTTCCTTATTTTTTATACTGTGGTTTCCCATTTATTTATTCGTCGATTCCGAAATAGCGTATACAATCCGTGCGCGAAAGAAACGAGCACAGTACCGTCGTTGACAGCGGTCACGGGCGTACTGGCGACACGGGCACAAGGGATCTCGTAGGTTATAATAAGAAAATATTGCCAGAAAATCATCCACTATAGATATTGATAAAATATTAGGCAAATATTTAGATATACTAATAAACTATCGAATAAAACCAGTTTAGTGTTAATATTAATTATAGTTTTAAGATATCGGCGATAATAAAATTTAAAAAGCATATTTTTCAAAAATTAAATCTATCGAGGATTTTTTACGTAATCGTGTTTTTGCCGAGATCATAATTAAGTTTATGAACTGAAGATATACATATCAAAAGAATGCAACTTAGGTAATCGAAGAAGTATTTTATCTCGATTTTCAAAGATGTTACTTAGTCAGACTATATCGCCTTAACCGATCAGCAAAGTTAAGCAACGTCCGCCGCGGTCATGAGTTGGATGGGTGACCGCTAGTGACATTACTACTGAGCGCTTCCGTGCTTCGGAAGGCACGTTAAGCCGTCGGTCCCGGTTGTTGTCTTAGGATATATGGCATATATTAGATTAGATATATTATATATTATAGCATGGTGGTAGGCCATTTTGCAAATGCCCGCCTGGCTATCTACCACCCTCAAGTAGAAAATCTGTCGCCAAGCACCTAACGGTGTGTTCCGGCAGCCGTCCTTGAGAGCCAGTAATTCTAGGTTTGCTTGAACAACATCTTCGACCACATCATCACTTAGCATCAGGTGAGATAGTGGTCAAAGGCTAACCCATCAAGTATAAAAAAAATAAAAAAAAGTTATTGCCATTTATAGTGACCTATTTACCCCGTATTTCACGGGGTGCAATTCTAGCCCTACTCCCGGGCTAGAATTGCACCCCCACATATCGCCTAAAAGTCAAAATCATTTATTTAATATTATTATAGGCGAGCGACCACGGTGAAATATTTCGCACTATACTGCCACGTTCAACAAAAAAATGTGGGTGCCTTCCTGTAAGAATCGTAGGAGGTGAAGAATGCACACATAAAGTGCGCAGCAGCAACTTTTGAAGGACCGTCTTTGCTATCTCCAAGACGCCTGCACATCATGAGGATTACGGCAAAACCCTTAATAGAGGAGGCAGTGTTCATGCAGTAGTGGACGATCCGGCAGAAACAGTATAATGACCTATTTGCAAAATATTACGTCAGGCAGTAGTACTTACCTATAATACTAAAATATACTCTTCAGATTATAAGGTTAATCCTTTTATAGAAACTTCACGGTGCAGATTACGATTTGTATAAAAAAGGCCACGTGCGAGCCGCACTCGAGTATAGAAGGTTTCGTACTACTACACAATGTGGCAATAATTACCAATTATTGGCGCATTATTATATTATTATTATTACAAACGCCTCCCTCATTGAACGTCACAAAGAATTACTATTAGGCCTTTGTAACAATTGGCTACCCGATGTAGTCTGTCCATCCTATATGGGAGCCTACCAACTCTTCAACTCTTCGTCTTCCGGTATAATGAGGTAAGCACTCGAGAACCTTTCTTCTCCACCGGTTATCACTTCGTCGAGCAATATGGCTTATATGGCCCGCCAATTACCATTCTCTGTAAAATAATTTGAGGGCTGTGAGGCCCTTAAAACTTTAATTATTAACACCACCAAAGCACCATTGTCCTTAGTAATATTAAATTAGGGCGCTTTACTTGGACAGATTTTTAGCATTATGTATTTACTAGACTTGCCGGGCCCGGGGTATATAAAGTATCGTGTGATTGTGGTAAGTCATATATCGTATAGGAGAAACACGATGAAACATTGCAACAAGGTTGACGGAGCACGTCAGGTGCATTTAGAATCTTGAAGTTGAGAGATCCGCAATAGCCGAGCACGCCCTCAGCTTTTTTTTATGCCTGATAGGTTAGCCTTTGACCACTATCTCACCTGATGGTACGTGATGATGTGGTCGAAGATGTTGTAAAGGCTAACCTAGAATCATCACAGATGCGAAACATTTCATACGGTTTGATAAGGCATCCGTACAAGTGAGAGAGAAGTATTTCGTGCCGCGGAAAGTACGTGAGGCCATTGAAATAAATCGTCGTCCAAGTTTTAATAGCGATAGTGGCTGGACTTTACCATCTGTGTGGAAACCAGTGCTTAATTGAGCCTCGACCAGTGCCAAACCGTTTACCCGCGAATCGGACGCTAAACATACTTTTGACGAGTGCAGTGATGACATTGACAGTGACGCACGCGCGACAGTGAAGTTTCGGAGATGGCGTTGCGAGCAGCCGCCCGCAGTGTGCGTCAAGCAGCCCTCGCTCGAGGCTGCCCGTATTCCTTGAGCATCTTTACTGCTCAAACACCGGTCGGAGATTTAGACTAAACACCGCGAGTGCTAGCCGATATATATAGTTAATAATACTGTATTTAGTTTGTAGCAGTAAGAAAATTATATTAAGTTAATCTTGATCACATTATCTTAGGCAAAAAAAGTCCAAAACACGATTGTTCAACATTTTCTCAATAGGATAAAATTGCAAAGTTGATTCTACTTGTAACGTAAATATGTTAATTATTTACATAGGTAATATCTAATAGCAAAACCTTATCAAGAGGGACAAGAAAAGTTAGATTTTCAATTTACGCTACTAGTTTTGTGTTATTAAGCTTACTTTCGGATTTTAACTAAACTGAACGCGATTTCACTATCGTTGCCTCTCTTTCACTCTTACGCTGTCCGATAGTGACGAGCGTGTTGCCGACTCGCGTTCCGATCGCATAAACGTGCTGTGCGAGCCATCGTGGGAGTCTCGCGCTACACCTCCGTCAAGCCCTACTTCAAGCAACTTGGTATTCTCACATTGCCTGCCATCTTAATATATCAAATCGCAATGTACGTTAAAACGAATTACAACATATACCCGAGGCGCAACCACTGCGGCTCTTATAATTTTCCCTATGGAAGCAGGCTAGCACAGATTCCCCACTCCCTTTTCAAAACAAGTAAATTGACACATTATGCAGGTCCAGATGTCTTCAACCGCCTGCTGGATATCGTAAAAGACGCTCCGAGTACCGGTAGCTTTAAAAACAGATTGAAATGTTGGCTCATCGAGCAGACGTTTTATAGATTCAAAGTTTTTAAACTTTGAGGGTTCTTAACGTACTCGTATTTAATACTAATGGTAATATGTAAATTATGAGAAAGTTACAACTTTATTGGATATAATTATATACCTTCTTATTATGATGTATTTTGTTAATTTACAAGTTAGTTTGAAAAATGAAAAATGTCTTGTAAATATTCATTTAAGTACCAATAAAAGGACTTTGACTTAGACAAATTTTCAGCTTTGGACAGCGTCTTAAACTTATATAACTATACCTGTACTCGTTACTTATAAAAGTGATCTTAACCTGGCCAGACACACACCAGAGTACATACTTACCACATTTTATTTTTATTTTTTATGCTCGATAGGTTGGCATTTGACCACTATCTCACCTGATAGTAAGTGATGATGTGATCGAAGATGTAGTTCAGGCTAACCTAGAATTACTGGCTCTCAAGGACAGCTGCCGGAACACGCCGTTAAGTGCTTGGTGACAGATTTTCTACTTGACAGTGGTAGCTAGTCAGGCGGGCATTCGCAAAATGCCCTACCACCATGCTATAACAACTGCCATCCGAAGACAACAACCGGGACCGATGGCTTAACGTGCCCTTCGAAGCACGGAACCGCTCAGTAGTATGTCACCAGCGGTCACCCATCCAAGTCATGACCGAGGCGGACGTTGCTTAGCTTTGCTGATCGGTTCGGAATGGCTATCAAACTTTGCTACGAGCGCTTAAAATTAAATAAGGATTCAGTTTTTAGGCACAGAATCCCAAATATAATTCGAAATGGGTAGCTAGTGTTATGAAGGTCAGTTTCGTTACTTATCCTACTTGTTCATAAATAATCTAGTTTATGTTAAAGACAAACACAAAAGTAAGTTAGGGATTCATAATTTTTTTATGTACTTCTGACGGAACTAGCGCGAGGCCCATCCGATGTCAATTGGACTAACATCTGCCTGTAGGTAACAGATGCATTTCGCCACAAGTGACGACTTACACTGAGACATAATCTTTTTGAATATCTACTTGTGTGTGGTAGCTAGCCAGGCGAGCATTCGCAAAATGCCCTTCCTTCAAAGCTCAAGCCGGCGCGGCGGTGGGGTACGAACCATGAACTTGCCGCGCGGCAGTCCATAGCTAATACCGCTCGGCCATCATTGCTTCTCCAAACAAATGATTGTACGAGCTTCTTTTTTACTACACTAGATGACCCGGTGTACTTCGTATCACCTATCCTAACGGATAAACGTCATGATTGACAGGAATATATAAGGTAGATATAGGAAAATGAAATTGTTTTTACTATCTTTCCCGCAATGTCTACATATTTTCTCATCGTTTAAACCTTCCCTGGTCTGCGATAAACATTACAAAACCAAAATCATTTTACGAATTTTAGGGAGACAAAGGAACCGCAATTGATTTATATATATCTAAATAGATAATAATCTCTATAGATTTATATACATACAAGTAGCTCGCGCTGTCCTGTTTAATAAATCAATAATAGTAGTTTATGCAACTGTCATATAATAGAGGCTATTAAAACACGAGTGTAATTTTTTGAAACGAGCCGCAGGCGAGTTTCAAATTAAGATTACACGAGTATTTTAATACCTAATTATATGCAGTTGCATACACTACTTTATTTAATCTCATGGCTATAGGTAGCTACATTAAATAAAATGCAATATAAAAACAAGCGCGTTGCGCGCGCAGCGCGCTCACCACAGATAATTTGAAACCTCCTTGGTCGGGACACATTGTACCTTAATAATTAATAAAATGTTTTAAAGCATTGTTTTGTTAGGAGAATAATGCTTTAATTAAATTTTTTAATTTTCTTAAGGAAGTATGTATATAAAGTATGCCAATAAAAGTCTGTATTTCATTTCATAATTAGAATATTACCGAATGAGATTATATAAAATATATGATAATACAAGTGAACTAATACTACAACTTTATTTATATATTACGCTACCTTTGTACAAAATGTTCTCAAACATCTGTTCAGGCTTTCGAAAGTTGCACTTATCATCAGACAAATAGACATACGTGCAAATTGTCAGGCCCCCAACTTGCCACAGAGAGAGCTCGCTTCGCTCCGTTAATAATAATATGAATAAGGATACTATATCAGCCGGAATGTCAACTACTGAACACAGCCTCTCTCACTTAGGAATTTCCATAATCCCCACGCTTGGCAGGCGTCTTGGGGATGACAGTTTAAGATATCAGTTCCTCAGAAGGCGCTACTGCCCACCTTCCGTGTATTTTATCTTTAGTCGCCTTATACGATATGCATAGATAGAAATGGAGGATAGTATTCTAACCCGGCATCCCACGGGGCAAAAATAATAATTAATAAGGATTCGCAGAAATAATTCATTATTTATTTACTTTTTTAGAAAATAAAATACTCGTTAAGCACACTTTTCTAAAGAACGAGTACCGACATAATACAAATATATACAAATACAAAATGTTTTATTCAATAATAAAGATTACAAAAATACATACATATGGACTGCGGTAATACATTTATTAAATTCCCATTCGATTCCCAGTGCGGAGAGGGTAGTGGAGAAAGGGAATATTAGTATTTAATAATTTGCCATAGTTATTATGAACTTACTTTGATGATAGGTTCGAATTTATTTGTTTGTAACGACTCCGACGGAAGAGTCCTTTTTCTCATAATACGGGCCCCGACCCTAGTGTGGAAAACAGGTGCTGAACCATTCCATTCAAACTGTACAATGCCTTATCAGAATTAACTTTTTCTTTTTCAGTTTCTTTCACCAGTAGTGCTATTTGTGTCAGCTGATATCATCAAGGCTAATGTATGGTCCCGTGGGGTACCGGGTTACTCTGTGGGAGTCGTAAGAGGCGACGAAGATAAAGATACTAAAAGGTAGGCAGCAGCTTCTTCTGAAGAACTGACTTCTAACACTAAGAGAACATAATGCCCCTTGCCAACATGAATATAATAGGGTAAGGTATACAGTACCACAGAAGCTCGCTCCAAGTCTCTCTACCTAATTATGTCCACGTGAGTTTCTTTATGTCTAGATCACACACAGACCCCATAAATATTGGAATTAAGTGTATCATTTGCTGTAAACTCAGCCTTACCTCTGACCTAGAGTACTTACATCTCAGTATTGGTTCTTACACCATAGTTCCTGTAATAAAAAATGTTGAAAACTGTGGAGAGGTTCACGATTTCAAAAAACTTAAAAAGTTTTGACAATATTATGACTGATATTTAATGTATGATTGATAAAAAAAGAGTGCAGTTAGATAAACAATTTTTAAGATGTATGTGTGGTGCTACTAGAATAAAAAAGATTTTGAACCAATGATGGCCGAGTGGCAACAGCCATGGACTGCCGTGCCGCAGGTCCATGGTTCAGTCCCCAGTGTCGTTGGCTTGAGCTTTTGGTTGAATGGCATCTTGAGAATGCTCGCCTGGCTAGAGACCACCCTCATGTATCAAATCTGTCGCAGGAAACAATGTGTTCCGACCGCAGGCCTTGAGTGCCAGTAAAATTAGACACGTAAGACTTAGCAACTGTATGTCTCAAGTGGACAGGCGCACTGTGACGTCACAACTCGTCACTTGCAACGAAATACATCTGTTATAGGCAGATTATACCGTCAGGTGGTCATCGTGCTAATTCCTTCACAGTAAGAAAGACAATATAAAGAATAAACAAGGAGCATGTCTTCTGAAGATCTGCCCCACTGAAATCCCCGAGCCACCTGTCATTCGTGGTGATATGGCAACGCAACAAATGAAATATGATCTGTAGTTACACACAAAGTTCTAGACGTGTCCTGAAAAAAATATATGTTTATATTCATCTCATTTTCTCAAAAATTTTAGGTACTTTTAGTATTTACTGGTAACCTTAACTCATTCCATACAGGTGAATCCGAATAAATGTTGTGTAAAAGCGTACTTGCATTTTCCTAGAAGCAACAAACTAATAAATAATATCAAAGTTATTCACTACATATTTTGGAGACCCCTTAGCAAACTATGAATTCCGCAGACAATTCCAGCAGCTGACTTGTTCCCATTATAGATATCCGATCCCAAAAAACTAAGTTGTAATAAAAGTGACCAAAAAAAATTTGAACAAGCTACTCCACGCCACTCTGATCTTTTCGACGGCTAGGCGCGTCTCCACGCCTGACTTCTTCCAGTCCTTAACGAAAACCCGTTGCAGTCGTCGGTCACAGTCAGTCGCAATATGTCCTTAGCAGAAGGAGCCTCCGACACAGAACAAAATCGTCAGACTCAAGAAGAAGATCAGCAAGAACAAGCCGCGAAGAAGAAGGTTGGGGATAAGAGACAGGTAAGAGTCCTATGCAGTTTTTATATTACCAATGTTGGCGTATGTTGACTATTTGAGGGTTTTGTATGAAAAATATTATTCCTAGATTAAACCCGACGTTCTGTGGTATTTTATATATTTTAAATTCAAAATCACGTGATTTCAAAAGGTGCAGCTACTTAAATAAAAAATACAGGAATATATAATTTATATGTAGGTTAAAAATAATTAAATTATCCAATAAAATTGTGCAAAATCCCGTTTTGTTATATATTCTGAAATTCAAAACTGTATGGACTGGTACTGGGATTCCAAAATTGTTCATGTTTTAATATATTGGATAGTATACATTATCATAGATACGAGGCCAAAATAATGTACGCCATTTTTAATAAAGTTATTGATTAATGATGCGATTTATTTAGTCAAGTAATAATTTATATGTAGTTTTCGTAAAAAATTAAGCATATGTTTCTGTACCATTATTATTTGTCAGTCAATAGTTTGCAGAAGAGTGATGTTTGCTTTGCCAATTAAGTATTATTCTTCTAATATTCGCTTTTTGTAAATTTATAGAAAGAGAACCAACTCCAATGATTAGGTAGATAATTTTAACTCGGTATTTTTACAGCTCAGCCAACCAGTGATTGTTTTATTCAAATTTCTTTATGTATTTGTGATGCACATTCACATGGGCATACTTAAACCACAAAAGTACCGCGAGGAAGTATCTCTATATTTACGCAAACCAAAAAGAATCTTATATTCCGCATAACCATAAAAAAAACAGTAATAATATTACATCTTTTATAGAATCGCTATACTTATTTAATTAGATATTTTGAAGTATATTTTGATAATGTAATTTGACACAAAAAACTCATTGCAAATAATTACAATCTAATATATACTATTTCCGTGTCACAGTGTTTGTAACAAAACTCCTCCAAAACAGCTTGACCAATTCCTATGAAATGTTGTGTGTATATTCAGTAGGTCTGAGCATAGGACGTTTTTTCAAATATTAGTATAAATATTAAACTTTGTTTTTTCACTTTATATGTGGCAAAATTACGTTTGTCGGGTCAGCTAGTGATATTAAAAATGTTAACATCAGCAAAATTTAATATTATGTTGCCATATATACGCACTTTGACTATTTTCCAATTTTCTACTACGTGATAAATAAATGATTAAACATTCAATCAAAAAGCGTGAAGTTCTTGTATAATGTAGAATGAAGTAATTATATAAATTATTGTCCTGTGTAAATTACCAAAATCTAAATTTAGTGATTAGAAAACAAACGATAATAGTGCACCGATCTCACATAAGTGAGATAAGAGTATGGAGAGGGTAAATATGATGATAAGATTTAAAAAATAAAACAATGCGAATTTTCAACATAAAAATATGCATAATCCCTTTTAACATGTGTCATTAACTCATTATAATACGTATCTGCGTATTATAAAACAATTTCAAGACATTTCATATCAATTGATAATAATCGATATTCTTTACTCATATTAAAAAAGACCGCTACAAAAAGAGGCCTTAACTCTTTAATCACCAACCTTGAAACAACCACATTCAGTTACAACCAATTACAAAACGGGTATCATCAAACTAATAAATTTTCCCAAAATGTCCTAGAATTGGTCCAATTTACCACCTTATGGTCTGTATCATTAAACAATTAATGTTGCGACCATATAGAGTTAACAAATGAGTTTATTGTTGGTACAATTGCTACTAGATAGTCCACCCACTGTAGCATTAGAGTAATGATCTTTAGATCCTATAAGTTTTTTGATTGGTATGTGCGCCTACGCATTAGATTGATTCTTTTTAGATGTTTGCGTACTCTGGACGGTTTTGTTCCTTTTGCATATTTATCACAAACTTTAGATATTTCTACTTCAATTGTCTTTAATTACATGTTATTTATTTATTTATTCTTTTTCTTTAATTGTATTGGTGTTTTGATAGTTTTGTTATCAATCGTATATCATTTTGACGATCTTTTAACAGTTTTTATTTTCAAATATGATGGATGTACATCTTTGTATTTTAATAATCCTTTTTGTTTTATTCTTCATATACTTCTTAATACTTGTTATTTATAGTGTTTGTAGAATTCAGAACAGTTTATGAAAGTAAGTCACACTTTTTGAGAACATGACGTATTTAATAACAGTAATAAAATGACATAATTCGCAGATTAGACCGTTGTAAATTGTTTCGGTAATATTATTATATTCTGGATAAAATATCATTAAATAGCCATTTTCCACTATTCCACTCATATAGTGGTAAGAGCTAGTATGGTCGAAGATGTTAATTATAGTGTAAATGTTTACTTTTTCTACCACAGAATCACTTTCAAATACTCTCTAGAACCGCTGCCACGGCATACCGTTAGGTGCTTAGTGATAGTTTTTTTTTATGCTTGATAGTTTAGCCGTTGAGCACTATCTCACCTGATGGTAAGTGATGATTTGGTCGAATATGTTGTTCAGGCTAACCTAGAATTACTGGTTCTCAACGACAGCTGCCGGAACACACCGTTAGGCGCTTGGCGACAGATTTTCTACTTGAGGGTGGTAGCTAGTCAGGCGGGCATTCGTAAAATGCCCTACCACTATGCTATAACGACTGCTACCAACCAGGACCGATAACTTACCGTGCCCTCCGAAGCACGGAAGCGCTCAGTAGTAATGTCACCGATCGTATCAGAACGGCTAAGCAAACTTCGCTACGAGCGCTTCAAATAATTTTAAATCTTATTAGATTTTCTAAATGTATCTGATAGCGAACTGAGAAAATAAAATAGCTGATAGAAATAGTATTTTTATTACGTTGTATCGTATTATAGTATTTTTAATAACAGGTGTGTCTTAGATAAAAAAAAAATATTGATAAAGAGCATCTACTGCATGTCATTTTAAAAACAAACTATAATCCTGTTATAAAAATGGGTCACAACAATATTTCTTCCAGCCGGAAGCTCTGTAACAATGAGACGACATTTCTTGCGCACGCGCACTCGTTTGTCGATCGAGTGTGACGAATAAGTACTCTATCATAATATTGAGCTTCTATTGTATTCTTATTAGGAGTTTTTCTTGGATATTAATCATGAACTGGGCTAGGTCTTATTGTATTGTTTGTTTCATTTCAATTTTATTTAGATTATTTTTATATTGAGCAATCTGATATTTAAGACTTAAGTACTACTTAATTGCAGAACCACTTCCTGTGTGTTTTTTATTTGGGTAAACATGTAGATTCTAACTTAACTTTACCTTTATAAATAATTATCTTTTATTTATTTTTATTTATAGCTGATAGGCTAACCTTTGATCACTTTCTCACCTGATGTTAAGTGTGATATTGTTCAGTCTAACCTAGAATAACTGGCTATCAAGGATAGCTGTCTTGAATCAATCTAGCGGTAAATTAAACATAAATAAATCGAAACATACATCAAATGAAAATAAAAATCAAATCAAATATGTAGTGTATATTTTGAAAATTTGTTATCTAACATTTATTTTTGACTCAAATCCATCAGATGTCAGACTCATACATGTGGAAGGAACAAATTCACACTCTGATGAAGGGCGGAGAGAGTGAGTCCGATATCTCGGACTCTGAACACTTCCTCACCAAAGGCGCCTTCCTACTGACTCCATCCCACGGCCTCAGCATGGAGAAAGCATCAGCTATTTGTGAGAAGATGGAGTTCAAAGGATGTTTCTCCTTGACCAAGACTGCTACTGGCATTCTCTTCAAGTTTTCCAGCGTGGAAGATTATCAGATGGTCTTCAAAAAGGGATTCCATAAAGTGACTGGCTCCAGATTCTACAGGAAGGTAATTGGCTAAAGGACTGACTGACTAAAAATATCTTCTCACTACTGAAGTTTCTACTGAAAAATATAACTAAAAGATTTCATCTTAATTCTTGTTCTTTAATATTGTATTGTTGTTTAGTGCAATTATCTCTCTCCGCCTTTCATGCTTCATGTCTTTTACTTTCGTCATTCTTCGTTCTTATTAGCATAAGTCTCGTATCATCTGTATTTATAATAATTCATCATGTTGACCAAATAATCCTTTAGAATTCATTACTTATATAATCATCCCTAAATTTCTGTCGTGATGTTTTAATTACCACAACTCTTTTACTTATATTAACCGTGTGCTTTTGATCTTATATTATTATAGTTTAAATGGATTAAGATGGCTACATGAACTGCATTATGCATTGTTGTTTAATGCGGACTACTCAACTCGTTGGCTATAATAATATCTGGTTCACTACTTTAAGATACACTCTGTAGAAGCTACTTAATTTGTTGAATAGTTTATCTTATGCACTTTTTTAATAAGTGTTGTACCTCCTTCACTTACTTTACTTTATTTTAATCGCCAGTCTGCTATATTTTTCAGATTGCAATCCCTTGCAGACCTCAGAAGACTTTCACCATTTACGTGTACGACATTCCTGACGAGGTCCCTGAGGAAGACGTCCGTCATGCCCTGTACAAGTTCACGTCAGTGGTCGAGGTTGTTCGTCTCCATTTTACCGGATCTCCGAGGGAGGGTAATACTGGTTTGTATACATAAATTTTAAGATTGGCGTAATAAAATTTAATTTAAGTCTTTCATTAAAATTAAGGCGACTAACAGTGCTAAATATTCGGTATTTGAAAAATCATTTCATATCTGACATGAGACAAAAATATTCATTATGAACTAATGAAAAATAAATAGCATATGATTGGATTCAGTAAAGAACCAAGTGATAACATATTGATAGGCGCTGTTTTGACCTTAATCTTGCTGATCAACTTTAAACATTATGTAACCTGTTGATAAATAATATGATTTGATCGAGAATGTAAGACATACAATGTTTAACTGGCGGTATGTGTTTATTAACAAAACACTACGAACTATATACAGCTACTACAATGAAAACATAAAAAAACCTACAAGCCATTGCAGCCTCACATGTAGTCCAAATGGTCCATCCCACTACCAGCTGGCAGCGTGCCCAGCATGCTGGCAAGTTACGTCGTTGGATTGCAACGCTTTTTCGTTGAGCCAAATATGTTCCAAATTTGATCACGCGTAGCTTCGATCAAGCGCTCTGATAAGTTTTGGGAAATACGATGATCTCCTGCCCCCCGAGAATCCAACGTCTCCACACCAAACGGATTAATTTGGTTTCACAAGGATGTGTCGGCGCTATCCACGCTACATGCGGATAGTTTAGCGTCCCACACTAAGGTCCTCCCTTAATAAAAACGGCCTACATTTAGAACGTAACCTGGCGTTCAAGGACAGTTGCGGGAAAATACTGTTAAGAGGCTTTACACAGATTTTGTACATAAGGGTAATATCTAGCGAGCATTGGCATAATGCTCAGCCAGCTATGTATCCCATTCTATTTCAACTGGACTTTAACCCAAATTGTTGTGTATCATCATCACCAACAATATGTAAATTATAAGGTAGATAACTTACATGAGCGTAATTCATTTCAGGGACTTCTACCCCCAAGCCTATCGAGAAGACTACGTCCCGGGCCCTCACCACTATAGACGGTGAGCTGGTCTCCAGCATGGTGCCAAAAGAGGCTAGCAGTGTGATCCGCGTGACTTTGGCCAACATCGAAGAGGCCAACATCTTGCTGCAGAATGGCTTGGACTTCTACGGAGCTACGTACTTCCCGACTGAACTGGCCACTCCAGCTCAGGCTGCTAAGCTCATCAAACCAAGCAGGTTAGTAGACCTACATAATAAATGTTAAAAATTTGTGATGTTATGCTTGAAAGAGAATATGGTATTTTTGTACAACTGATAGTTTAGATTCTTTCTGATTAACATTCTCACCTACACAATTTTTGGTTCACTGTTTTACCTGCTGTTAAGCGAATCGTCACTTAATCCTGGTTGACGATTATGAAAATTCTTAGTTTAGATTAGGAGCTGGTTCTCATCGACAGCTGCCAAAACATCGTAAGACTCTTTATAACCTAAGATTTTGTACTGCAAGGTGGTAAGCAAACCAGACAAGTTTTCTCAAAATGTTCAACTTAACATATATCAACCGGATTATCTACTACTGAACCATGCCCCCCTTTTCCCATTAGGTGGGCACTCAATGGGCTACCCGAACTATGCCATCATCCAAAAATGCAAAAGAAAAAAAAAGCAGGCCAAGTGCGATTCGATGTTCGTTTGTTTTGTTTTGTCTGATTATCTCATCTTCAAAACTACTTTACAAATTGGCTTATGTTTAACTTACTCGTACCACCAGATAAAGTAACATATAACCGACAAAAATAGTAAATCATCACCAAAATTAAACCCACATTTTAGTGTAACCTTATAACGAAATTTTAAACATCTTGCTATCCTATTTAAGCAAAATAACTCGAAACATATCATTGATAACTGAAAGGTTTTTTTTTATGCTCGTTAGGTCAGCCTTTGACCACTATCTCACCTGATGATGTGGTCGAAGATATTGTTCAGGCTTCCCTATAATTACTGGCTCTCTAAAAAGTAGTAAATTATCACCAAAAGTAGTAAAATGATCACCAAAATTAAAACAGCATTTTAATGTTATAATTCTGCGCATCGCCGATGCATGCTTCGCTCGTCGTCGCACCTAAATATGACTTTAGTGATCATTTACTTAATTTGGTGATCGATTACAATTTTTGTTAAAAAAACTAAGATTATCTAAGCATTTAATGATGGTCATTATATGTAATCCCTTACAAATTTGCGTTTTCTGTACTTGTTTTCAGATACCAGGACATGGTACATAAAATAACGAAATTTTAGCTTTCAATTTCTTAGCTAGTTCGGATGCGTCTGGTTAACTGGAATTAACAATATTATTTTTTTCTTTATCTAATCGTAAACTGTACTTATCAGCTGGATAGTCCACTGCTGAACACAACTTGCCCCAGGGTTTGCCATAATCCCTACGAATAGAATGCGTCCTGGGGATCGCAGCTTAAGATATTAGTTCCATGGAAGGCGCTCTTGTCCATCTCTGGTATTTTTACTTTTAGTGGCCTCCTACGACACCCACAGGTAGCAATGGGGTATGACATACTAGCCCGGTACCCCACAGGCAATCTTAAACGCCTGTTATACAATACTATATAAATACCATAGAAAAATACCTTTACTCGATATAATAATAAAGATTTTGTGGATATGTTTTATTGCCGTATGTTTCTTTTCAAGGGTCACTGGAGGAACTGTCTCCGCCAGGGTTCGTGACCTTCTGCCAGTATTTGACCAGCAAGGATTCGCCAAGTTTGCCCCTCCTGCATCACGCCTCGTCAAGCCAAGATCCAAGTGAACTGACCACTATCTTATCCACCATCAGACGCTCTGATGGAGGCTCCTGCAAAGACATGGACTGGCGAAACGATCATCAACTGTTGAGTCTAAAATATAAGAACCAACAACTTTGTCGCTTTCAACTTTCCAGAATTCTCTTGAAGGTGTTTACATAGACTTATTTTGACAAGAGACTTACACGTTCGTGTATTTTAGAACTCAACTGTTTTAACAAAACTCATTTGTCATCAAACTAATTATGAAAATCATTTCGATATTTTGTTCAATTGTGTAATTTTTGTGTCGAGTACCGAAATGCATTTACTAGTTAAAATACTAATATATCATGTGCCATCATTTTCATAGTACTTAAAACTGTTTTGTAATATTCGTTCCTTTTTTGTTACCAATTAAATTATTTTTTTAATAGATATGTAATATTTTTACTGAAATTCCTTGCCATTGGGAATTGCCATCCACGCGTAGATCAACTATCAAATAAAAAAGGCACCACCGCATACAATTTGAATACAACCCGAAGCGGAAGCTCTCATTTTTTTTGTTATGTTATTGTGACGAAACAAGCTCAAGGCCCATCTGATGTTAAGCGGACTAACCTCTGCCTATGACAGATGCATTTCGTCACAAGTCACGAATTGCACTACGCCCGTCACCTTGAGACAGTTTTTAAGTCACATTTGCCTGTAATTTCGTCGGAACACACCGTTAGGTGCTTGGCGACAGATTTTCTACTTGAGGGTGGTCGCTAGCCAGGCGGGCATTCGAAAAATGCTCTTCGACAATGCGGTGAAGCTCAAGCCCGCGGCGGAATTCGAACCATGGACCTACTACGTGGCAGTCCATAGCCAATGCCACTGAGCCATCACTGCTCCTATATAGTAACATTGATTTTGTAGCCCCAGTGCATATTTTCATCTATACTACTTTATTTTCACGTTATATGACGTGACAAGATGGCCGTTTCTTGGATCTGTTTTTCACAGTTACTAAAACTTGAATCCATTTTCGGATGTTAAGTGAAACCACAGATAGCAACCAGCTAGATATTATATTGTGTGTTGCTTAAAGTGTGTTCTGTTCCATTCCAAAACACTTATTGTGTTCTGTTCTACGAAGATCTTTCATGTTATGGTATTTCCTTCGTGGTTTCTTCTGTCCATAGGTGTTCAAAAATTGTGTGATCTAAGTTCAATTCCTCATTATTCCCAACCACCAATTCGTAAAATATTTGTAGGTATGCTTCTTACTATTTATTAAATGAAAAAAAAATTGTATTAGATTTATAATCATTACAGACTACTTAAATATCACAGTTTACGATTATAGGATGCTTTAAGCAATACTTATGCACTAAAACAATAAAACGCTATAAAAATAAAACAAATAAAAGCTACACTTTAGGACCACTAGACTTTTTCCCACTCCTAAATCTTTCTTCAATCTCTTGCAAGCTCTTGCCTTTAGTTTCCGGTAAAATAAAATACAAAACAGATGTTCCTATTAACGAAACAACTCCATACACAAGGAACGTGATAACTTCACCAAAGTTACTCATCATCCCTGGTGCTGTCTTCACTACCACAAAAAAAGCTGTGAAAGTCAAAGCAGAACTGATACCAGATCCTAACCCTCGAACTTTTAATGGAAATACTTCTCCACACATTATCCAGGGCAAAGGCACCAATCCTATCGATATGGCTGCTATATAAACCATTAAACAAGTAAGAGGCAGCCACACCATATTTTCTGGCTTCCAGTACAGGAACATTGACAACCCAACCATGGATATGGCAGTCCAGATTCCACTTATCATACAAAGAGGTCTTCTTCCATATTGCTTACAGACCACACAAGCCACTACTGACATAACAACTCTTAATAAATCTATTACCAACATAGCTAAGTAATGATCGATCCCCGATCCTACAGCCTTTTCCACAATTTCTATTGAATAAAAAGCTACAGCATTGACGCCAGAAAACTGACAAGTTATGAAGAATACGATCATTATCAAAAGTGGTTTAATAAGCTCTGGACTTCCTAGGTACTCTAGCTTTTCTCTCCATGTTGGTACAGGTTCTGAATCAACTGCTTTTTTATTATCTATTATTCCTTTCAATTCTATCTTTGCTTCGGTGCTGTACCCTCGTAACCAGTAGAAAGACTGTACGCCTTCTTCGATTTTCCCCTTCGATATTAACCAAGTAGGGCTTTCGGGGACTAATGATAGCAGTATCACGGATACGATTGGAAAGAGGCAAGATATTGTAGCTGTCCATTGCCATGTCATAAATGTTCCTATTAAATGAGAAGCAAAGATTCCCAGTGCTATTGCTAAAGATACTCCTGCTAGAAAAAAGCCTCTTAATTTAGGTTCTGAAGTTTCTGCGATGTATACGGGTCCTAGAGGTCCTAGTAGACCGACGCAGATGCCGGTGAAGAATCTACCAGCGAGCATGTAGCTAAGGTTGCTGGCGCAGGCTATCAGGATCCAGCCTAGGAAGAAAGGTGCGCATATCAGGTAGTGTGAGTTTCGTCTGCCAAACTTCTCCATTATGTATCCTGATATGAGGCACCCTGGTGCCATCGGAAGAGCGGCCATCGATGCTGAAATTGAAAATAATATTAATTAAGATTTTTTGCATTATGCATAGTAAAAATTATATCCTAAAATTTTATGAGCAGTATTTTTCGTCTGATGTTCATCAAACCCGTATTAAATAGCACCCGCATAATTTCGACAGTTACAAATTTCGGAAGAGTTTCCCATCTGCACTACCTAGACGTATACATAATTGAAAATTTGGGTAAATAAAATTATTTTTAACCGCCTTCAAAAAAAGGAGGAAGTTCTCAATCGGTCAGTTCTTTTTGTATTTTATTACCTCAGAACTTTTTACTGATTGAAATGATTTTGATGTTTCTTTTTTATTTGAAAGGTGATGCTTGCCATTTATAAATTTCATCAAAATTGGTCAAGCCGTTTTTGAGTTACCTATACTCCAATAACTGAAAGGTTTTTTCTATCTTGATGATATATTCATTGCCAGTGAATGCCAATCGATCCCGTAAGTAGCAAGGGGCTCTAAAATGGGCGAAAATAAATGTTAACTAAAAAATGGAACCAACTTCAACACTCAAAAGTGTGCTATAAATTGTTGAAGTCAGTACCATACACACAATATTGTGATAATATACCTACTTTTGAACTATCATGGTACAGACTTCAACAATTTCAATTGTTTCTCAATTTTGAGTGTTAAAATCGGTTCCATTTTTAGCTAAAAATATTTTATAGTCTCTTACCAAAATCTTCCGTGATGGTAAGTGATGATACTCGTATTATGGTTCGCGCAGGCAAACCCAGAGTGAAAGCTGGCTTTCAAGCACAGCTACCAGATACGCATTAGGTGCTTGGCGATGTTCTTTAGCTAGCATCGGTGGATAGGAGCAACATGCAAAGTTAAGTTTCAGGCCTTCGACAATAGCGTAATGACTGCTTTCCTAATTGGGACTAACAAATTAATATACGCTCCAAAGAACGAGAATGCTTAATAGACAATGCCAATATCGAACTGCCTACTACTTCTCATTTACAATGCGATCCCAAAAACTTTAACAGCCTAATTATAAATTTTATCCGGAGTTAAGAAAGTGGCCAAAGTTTCTATACAGTTAAGGACTTCCTGCAGAAGACTTCTAATCGCTACTAATGTAGTAGCGATTAGAAGTCTTCTACCACGTTAAACAATTGAATTGTAATAAGTATAAAATAGAAAAAAGCGTTTTTTTGAAACGCTCGTAGCCAAGTTTGCTTAGCCATTCTGAATCGATCAGCAAAGTTAAGCAACGTCCGCCGCGGTCATGACTTGGATGGGTGACCGCTGGTGACATTACTACTGAGCGCTTCCGTGCTTCGGAGGGCACGTTAAGCCGTCGGTCCCGGTTGTTGTCTTAGGATAGCAGTCGTTACAGCATGGTGGTAGGGCACTTTGCAAATGCCCGCCTGGCTAGCTACCACCCTCAAGTTGAAAAATCTGCCGCCAAGCACCTAACGGTGTGTTCCGGCAGCTGTCCTTGAGAGCCAGTAACTCTAGGTTAGTCTGAACAACATCCTCGACCACATCGTCACTTACCATCAGGTGAGATAGTGGTCAAAGGCTAACCTATCAGGCATAAAAAAAAAAAAAAAAAAAAAAGAAAATGATAATTTAAAAAAAATTACATCGTTATTAATATTATTAATTCTCAATTTCATTGTATAATATATTTAATTGACATTTGTACACCTCGTATGAGGGTGTTGTGAAACCATTGTACTTCCTACATATTTTATATCTTTTGTACCCGTATTCAAGCAAATAATTGAATTGAATTGATCATTCATCCAAGAAACACAGCAATAGTTATTTGTTATACAAGAGTGCAAAGTTGCTTTTTAACCGCGTGTTCAATTTTGATGACCGAGCAAGCGAAGGATTCTAAAATTGAATCACGAGCGCAGCGAGTGATTCTAAATTAGAATCCTGAGCGTTAGCGAGGGAATCAAAAGAGCACGAGGTGAAAAATCTTTGCACTCGAGTGCAACACGTAACTTTTCATTCCACCTCAGCGAGGAAATGACTAAATACAAATTGAGAGAGAAAGCTCATTTGCGCATTATTAACAGTTTCAGTCAATTCTGTTGGCGTCAAACAAACTTCCTCGTCGCTAGAATCACTCATTTTTGTTTTTTCACTTGTTTTCAAGTTTCTTGTTTTTAATATAAGGTTTAACAATGACGTGAAAAAATGCCGCGTAAAGAACCGCGTACAAAGCAAATTGAAAAAAGAACACCAAGAAGGTTCCGAGTCTGAGTTTTTAACAAATTAAAAAAAAGTTGTATGATATATTCGGCACCATAGAGGTAGCAGTAAATAGGTTTAATGTTTTTTTTAATTCAGAAACTTAGTGCACACGATGTTCTAAATTCAATTTACTTTATCCTCTAGAGAATAAAAACGGCTTTTCCACTCAGATATTGAAGATTAAAAATACTCTTTCCGAGATGGTGGGATGAAAATACTACTTACACTACAAAACTTCATCTAGTAGTAGCACTACAGCTCTCGACCGATAGCAAAGGTGGAAAGGCTTCCGGTCCATATATACAGCAGCCTCAGGTTACATTATGTGTTAGTTGCGGATACATATTATGATGCCAATTATTTAATTATTATATTTAACAGTTAATATACAAAACATGTGTTGCGGTTCCGGCAGCTGTCCTTGAGAACCAGTAATTCTAGGTTAGCCTGAACAACATCTTCGACCACATCGTCACTTACCATCAGGTGAGATAGTGGTTAACCTTTCAGGCATAAAAAAATAACATAGTATTTTCCCCACAGCAAACAAAGTGGCCTTCTTAAAAGTAAACATTTTATCGTTCCATTGAAATTGAAACTGCAAGTTATGTGTATTTTGATATACCATATTTTATGGAATGAAAAAGTATTTTTTAACCAATAACATGACGTCTAAAATCCGCCAGTTTTTACTTTTTTAAGTACCTATGTCACTTGCGTTATCAAGATAAATCTAACGATATCTCAAAGTTTAAAATCTATTTGACTGTTTAGAAGTTATGGTGCAATAAAGAAACTCACAAACATACATACATAAACCCTGAAAACATAACTCTCCTTTTTTGGGCAATCGTGTAAAAAATGGGGCAGCGGAACAATAAAACAATAAATGATTATATCAACCAGTGTCGCAAGATTTTTATCTTTTTCGTGATAGCATGATACGAGGTAACATGATAAGTTAAATATTTCTAAACTCCAAGGTAACCTAATCGTGCACTGTGCTGATAATATTGTACTTAGGGTCCGTTTTAGAATGTCCTAATAAAGTTTGGGGTTGCTAACCGACACATAAAATAACTTAACGATAAAAATTACAGTTGACATGCAGCGCGTTTCAAGCTTTAACCGATGGATAGGCTAAATCGATGACTGTGAAACGCAAAGATAGTGTTTTGTTTGATAAATATGTTCCAGGTAGTAAAACCGGAACTTACTTGAATATTTTGAAACAGGCCGTCCCATAGGAAATTTATATCAACATAAACTGTCCTATATTCTACAATGTATCTTGGTGGCTATACATATTTTGGAACTTCAATGACGCCTTCACTAAATAGCTAGCAAATACTTAGATCTGCTTCTTGAATGAAAAATGGAGTGTATCTTACGAACTAGATAATAAAAATTACTTCGCTATAATAATAATGGTGTATATTTTAGGTGGTATACTAGGGTATTTTGCTAATGCTCGCATAGCTAGCACCACCTTGAAGTTGAAAATATGTAGCCAAAAACCTAACGGTGTGTGCCAGCAGGTGTTCTTGAGAGCCAGTAGCTCACGTTAGCCTGAACAACAACTTTGATTACATCATCGGAAAGTGATGATGTAGAATCCGGTCAGATAGTCTTCTAAGGCTAGCCAACTAAAACCGATGAAGAATATATAAGAAAATAGAATAGATTCAAATTAATAAAAGATTATAGGAAAATATTTACCCTAAAATCAAAATGTTATATTACATTAATTTGGAACAGATAAAAAAATATATAACAATGGATTATCCTGAAATAGGCGGGAATGGAAAAAGAATTGAGTTGAAGGAAGGATTTCAATATAAGAAAAATATTTGTAACTGTATATCTCAATGTAACGGGCGCAGTAAAACAGTTATCTTATCTCTCACAGTGCCTGTATATCTGGTGCAGAGTCTAAATACACAGGAAGGCATAGTGTCCACAGATTATTCCTAAAAAACACGATTAGCGGCGATGTATTCACCGGACGCTCGGAAGTGCAAGACTGGTAGTGACTCAGGTAATTAACCTGCATTCGTCTAGTAAATATGGAGGGCACACAACTCATCTACAGGTTAAAAAATCTTAGGCGTAGCGTAAAAGGTACCAGACTCAAAACAACTTTGCTACCGAGCGCAACGCACAATTTTTCACTTCGCTACAACGAGGAAAATTATGATTGCAAGAAAATAAGCTTATATTGTAGTGAGTATGTGTTCGTCCTTATCATCATCAACCGGAAGACGTCCACTGCTGAACAAAGACCTCTCTATTTCGCTATTATTCGTCTAGTAAATATGGAGGGCACACAACTCATCTACAGGTAAAAAATCTTAGGCAAGCACCGTTTATCAAGATCGTAACAAGTGGAAATATTTGGGCTATTCCTGGAAATATGCATGTATACGTAATATCCCTATTCTGTGTTTAGTTATTTATATATTCGACAATATCATCACTTGTCGATATGTCAAACGCGTGGACGTACGGTAGTGATCGCAAGGAACGTTATTGCTGATATTTATGGCCGAAAACTACTGCTGTGCCATCACTGTTTCAAAAACCGTACGGCTAATTAAATTAAAAACATATCAATCAAGAATATAGAACAATGGTAGTAGGTTAGTTAGGTTTCTTCACATTGCGTGCTGACCTGTACGATGCTGACCTTGTGTTCATTTCCGTATGCACTAGCCGACGATCAAATACGCTTAAACATTTGTAATTATTTGGTGGTAGGGCATTTTGCGAAAGCCTGGATATCTGTCGTCAAGCTCCTAATAGTATGTTTCTGCAATACAACATTCGGCCGCGTCAAGAATTATCTTGAAAGTGGTCAATGGCCACGATTACTGCAGCTAAAAGAAAATAAAAATGTTTGTTTTTCGAAATATGATTAGGTAGTAGGCACTATCTACGAAAATCATATTTTACAAATTATTGGAGTACAAAATTGTATGCCCAATGCAGGAATCGAACCAGCAACCTCCGATTTAGCCGAGTGGTTTAGGCATCCGGCGCGAAATTTGAGGTTCGATTTCCGCCCTGGCACAAAATTTTGTGCTCCAATGATTTGTAAAAGGTAATTTTATTTTTGACGTGTCTTCAGAAAATAATTCTTTTAATTTTTAATTTAATGATTTATTTTGAAATACCTATTATATAAATATTAACCATATTCATTTATAAAAATAATAAACTGTTAGCTGTATATCTGAATGCACTACACACCTAAATGAACATACGATTTTTGTCATACATAATAATTATATATTTTTTTAATATGATTGTGACAGAGCAAGCTAGAGGCCCAGTGGTAGCCTCGGCCTATAACAGTCACATTTCGTTAAAAGTGACCAACTGCACTGCGCCCGTCACTCTGAGACAGAGTAGTTGAGTCTCATGTGCCAGTAATTTTCCTGGCTTTCAAGGACAGCTACCGGAACACACCGTTAGGTGCTCGGCGACAGATTTTCTATCTGAGGGTGGTAGGTAGCCAGGCGGGTATTTGCTGAATGCCCTACCACCATGCTATAACGACTCCTATCATAAGACAACAACAGGGACCGTCGGCTTGACGTGCCAATACAAATGAAGTTTTTTAGTTTATAACACAATGCTCGTGAAGGGTCACGGCGAGCATCCAGAAATGCTCTCCCACAATGCTCAAACGGGCGGTGAGGGTCGAACCTCGAACCCGCGGCACGACAGTCCATAAGCTATTACAGTCCGGCATCATTGCTTCAAAAATCCAAAGATCGTGACGCAAATATTTCCAAACATGACGCTTGGGCAATATCCTCTAGAAGACAATAACGGAATCATAATGACATCATAATTGTAAAATGGTAGAAAATCCATACTATATGCGAAAGTAACTCTGTCTGTCTATCTGTTTCTCTTTCACGCCAAAACTACTTTTTTTAAATGTTATTGTGACCGATCAAGCTCGAGGCCCACGTGATGTTAAGCGGACTAACCTCTGCCGATAACAGATGCATTTCATCACAAGTCACGAATTGCACTGCGTCCGTCACCTAGAGACATAGTTGTTAAGTCTCATTGTGCTTGTAATTTGACTGGCTCTCAAGGACTGCTGCCGGAACACGCCGTTAGGTGCTTGGCGACAGATTTTCTACTTGAGGGTGAAGCTCAAGCCCGCGGCGGGATTCGAACCATGGACCTGCTGCGCGGCAGTCCATAGCCAATGCCACTGAGCCATTTGCTTCAATCGATAACCGACATACACACAGGCGGAGCCGCGGCCGAAAAGCTAGTCCATATCAATATTTTAAATTCGAAAGTAGCCCTGTCTGTCTGTCTCGCTTTCACGCCAAAACTACTGGACCTATTTGGATGAAATTTGGTATGGAAATAGTTTGAGACCCGAGAAAGGATATAGGATAGTTTTTATCCAACTGCACAAATAGAGGTTAATGTTTATGTGCGATCACCGCACGGATGGAGTCGCGGCTAAAAAGCTAGTTTCTTATATAAATTTTCGTACAGTTAATGAAAATGCTGACTTGAGCAACGGTAAGATTGCCGAATCACTGTAGCTTGTTGAGTCATAGTTAATAGTCATGTGATTTGTAAAATTACAGGTTTTTGAAAGTCATTAAGGCTTCAAGGCTTTGTTAAAAAACTAGATTTGCTGCATCATATTTGATCTTGTTTTGTTACTTTCATTTTTCAAACGCAATTGATTTATTAGTTGGTGGGTCGGGAATGACTTCCTGGTCTATTAATTTCCGTGTCGGTTCTTCGCGGTGATTGTTTACGTTGATTATTTTATCAGTTGGAGGAAGAGGAATTTGCCTTTGTACCACAGCAGTAGGAGTAATAATAATTATTATGCGAAAAAAACAACTTCTATACTTGAGCATTATGAAACGCAATTTGGTTTTATTTACGGGTATTTATATGACAAAAGTTTTTTTTTTTCAATGATATAAAAACCAAACTTCTACAACAATTTTTACAGGCTTTGACGAATATCTCACCTGATAGTAAGTAATGATGTGGTCGAAGGCGTTGATCAGGCTAATCTAGAATTACTGGCTCACAAGCACACCTACCGGAACACACCGTTAGGTTCTTGGTGACAGATTTTTTACTTGACGGTAGTTAGTAGTAAGTAGCCAGGCGGACATTCGTAAGATGCCCTACCACCATGCTATAACGACTGCTATCTAGAAGAACCGGGACTCCGAAGCACAAGATCTGATAAGCCTATGTAGGCCCACCTGATGTTAAGCGGACTAACCTCTGCCTATGTCACGAATTGCACTGCGCCCGTCACCTTCAGATATAATTGTAAAGTCTCACGTGCCTGTAATTTCACTGGCTCTCATGGACTGCTGCCGGAACACACCGTTAGGTGTTTGGCGACAGATTTTCTTCTTGAGGGTGGTTGCTAGCCAGGCGGGCATTCGCAAAATGCCCTTCCACCATGCAGTGAAGCTCAAAACCGCGGCGGGATTCGAACCATGCACGGCATTCCATAGCCAATGCCACTGAGCCATCACTGCTTCAAAAGAAAATGCTGTAATACTGACCTATCCAAGAAGCCGTACTTTCATCGTGGGGTATGGCTCCGTTGTCGTTTTTAAGCTGAGGCAACAGGATCGCGGAGTATCCTGATGTGAGGCCGGCCGTGAAGATCAGCAGAATTGGCCCCGATGCAGCCAATGTCTGGAAATAGAACAGCATTTCTTCATCACCATCAACTTTTGTCATAAATTATGTCATTGAAAGTACTCATCAAAAATAAATCTATCGTAAGGATTCAAAGTATTTAAACAACTTTAAACGGTTAGAATGGCACCCCTCAATGCTACCTGTGGGTGTCGTAAAAGGCGACTAAAGGAAAAATACCAGAAGCAACGCCTTCTGAGGAACTGATATCTTAAACTGCGATCTCCAAGACGCCTGCCAAGCGTGGGGATAATGGCAAACCCCCCTTAATGGGGGAGGCTGTGCACAATCCAGCTGATACAGTGCAGTACAATTAACGGTTTAAATCGCCTATATATTTAATAATAACAAATACTTTTAAAAGTATCCTAAAAAAACATTAAAAAATATTTAAGTAAAACACTTAAAAAAACATAAAATTATATATCTAGTGACAATTCCGCCTAATTTTCCTGTTATCTGACGACTCGATCGTGCGCTCGGTGAGTCGAGACCTCCTGAAGATGCTTCGTTTAGAAGCGAAACTAGTCGGGTATTCTTCCGGTTACGCTGCGTGACGTTTGAGACGTCACGTAGATAACAGGAAACTTAGGCGGAATTGTCACTAGATATATAATTTTATGTTTTTTTAAGTGTTTTACTTAAATATTTTTTAATGTTTTTTTAGGATACTTTTAAAAGTATTTGTTATTATTAAACATGGATTTCCGCAAAGTAACGCCTGAATCTATTCATTGCCTATATTTACCCCGATGTTTCAAACTCTGCGGTGATTGTGTCAGATCAGTTACCAAGTGGTTACCGAACCACGATCACTGCAAAGTGTTTGCAACGTCCAGACAAAAATGATGAAAAATTAAAGAAGTTCAAGTACTACTATGTGTAATAAGCGCGAAAACCTAAGACAACACTAAGTACACAAAACCAGGCTGGCTTCAAAGGCGGAAAATTAATTATTTGTTCAAGCCAACTACAATATTTGCTCACACAAATATTTTAATATTTGTAAGAATACTGTCGTTGTATTTGTATTTATATTACCGAAACAAACTTTATTATAAAGCGTGTTGTTGTCAGAACAAGATGTCAATGAAAGGATGGGACTCTAATCCGTGACTATCTGTTCCTGGATCTGCGACAGGCTCCTCCAATCTGACCTACCGCGGTGATGACTCATAGATCGAATTTACTATTTAGTTCTTATCATTTACCCATCGTTAGGAGACAAAGCGATACCTGTGATGTGGTCAAAGGTGATAACAGGCTTAGTCTAGAATTACTGGCTAATTTCTAAAATTTGCCGCCAAGCACCTAACAGTGTGTTCTGGCGGCAGCCCTTGAGAACCAGCAAAATTACAGGTACGTGAGGCTTAACAACTGTATGTCTTAGGATGACGAGTGGAATGCAGTTCGTCATGTGACGAATATTATTCTATAAAGATAAGGCAGAGGATACCGCTTAACATCAGCTGGGCGTCATTGTTGAGCCGCCACAATCGCGTTCGGAACTAATACTTTGGAATCATTACCACGGCTAAATATTCTGAGCACTAGATAGATAGATAGGAAAACTCTTTATTGAATACCTGAAACTAGAACAAAATTAAAAATATTTTGCTTATAATAGTGAACAATAGGCGGCCTTATCGTTCAAAGCGATCTCTTCCAAACGACCTTTGACTATCTTATTATCACTACCTAAATTGTCAATTGGCTTTACCTTTAGTTCCAGCCACAAGGATGGACGGCTGCGGGTTTAAATTGCTTCCATTTTTTGCTTTAGTTGTAGTTTTGAAAGCTTTTTTACTTTGGTGGGGTTAATGAAACTATTACTACATTATACAATGTTTACCTGTAAAATTGTATACATATTTTTACCTGTTTCCAAATTGGTGAAAATCTAACAACAGTCGTAGAGTCACTGAGCAAAGTGTCTTCTTTGAAATTATCCTTCCCACTCTTCAATGAAAGTCCTGCGCTAGAAGTGGATATTTTTATATTTTCTGAATAATTTGATACACTACTTCGTTCATTTTCTTTCTTAACATTTTCTGCCGGGTAGGCTCTTTTGTTTTCTTTACTAATTTCATTTTGTATAGAACTCTGTGTTCGTTCAATGTCTTCGGTAATCTCATTTTTATTTTGCGTTTCTTTGCTACATTTATCTGTTGTTTGACTTTGATCTGTTGTATCACCTTCTTTACTATGATTTTGATTAATTGAAGAATTTTCTTCTTCATCTCTATTATTTGTAGTTTCTATAGTTGCGTTATCTGTTTTGAGTTCTGCGTTGGCAGTGTGCTTTGCTTTATGAGTTTCGATGGAATCTTCTGTTCTGTTTTCTCTGTGTTGATCTTCGGGGTCTTCTTTAAATCCTTCTTGTTTATGAGTTTCATCTGCTGCCATGTCTTAATATTCTGAAATGTGAAAAATGATAATGGTTATTCGCGATTCCAAAAAAATTGCTACTATTGTATCAGGTCATTGAACACCGAAGCAATGATGGCTCAGTGGCATTGGCTATGGACTGCCGTGCACCAGGTACATAGTTTGAATGCCGCCGTGGGCTTGAGTTTCACTGCATGGTGGAATGGCATGACCACCCCCAAGTAGAAAATATGTCACCAAGCTCCTAACGGTGTGTACCGGCAGTTGTCCTTGAGAGCCAGTAAGTACTTCTAGGTTAAGTCTGTTAATACTTTCGACCACATCATCACTTACCATCAGGTGAGAGTGGTCAAAGGCTTACATATAAGTAATAAAAAAAACACTTGTTAAAAAAACACTTGATGTTTTCTACGTTTAATATTAAATCATCAATGTCTATCTAATTATCTGAGTATCTTAAGTGACAGCACAACTTTGTGCTCCGTAATTATTTAAAAGTTTACGCAGTAAAAAGTGAAGTGGCAATAGCAAAACTTATATTGTTGTGTAGCCTAGAACAAAGCGTTTGTAGTGAAACTTATTTCGACTAATTCTGACGACTGTTGTCAAAGTAATAAGCGATAAACTGTCCCAAGTTTTCTGCAACGGTTTTTGCATACAAACATCGCAACGAAAGACGCGAGCGCAGGCCGCGCTCAGTGCAGTGGTGAGTCATCGCGCGACACCCGGCCTCCGTTCCTGTGAGCTCTGACGACTACCGCCGCGTCGAGCCATAGGAATTATCGATCGCTTTGCTGATATCTGCCACTGCTCACTTGCTTCTCAAGATTCTGAAGATCTTTATTTGCATTTGCAAGTCTCACTGAAGAATCTTTATGTAGTAATTACGCCAAGAAAAATTAAATATCTTTCAAAAAATAGATGTTGAAATAAAATAAGTCTAACAATTATTTTATACTATATAATGGCTACCAGTAACATTACTTTCAGACAGCATAGAAAATGCAGCTCTTTGGACAATTTGTCTCAATCAACTATTCTTGAAAGTTCTTTATTTAGCTTACAAAATAGCTCCATGAATGAAAGTCAAACATATATAGACCTTAGTAGCCAGGTAAAAAAACTTACAATGGACCTATCGTCAGCTCATCAAGAAATAGACAATTTATCGTCGGAAAATCATCGTCTTAAATCGGAAACTGATCGATTATATAAAATAGTGGAACGTTATAAAAAAATGGGTTTTTGCGACAGCCCGATGCCCCAAAAGCGTAAGCGTCAGCGCACTTTGTATGAAATATGTAATGAAACAGTTCAAGTCACTCCATTAACTTCACCAAGTGTTTCAAAAACACAATCATCACATAAAATACTACAAGATGATAATTCACGGGTAGTAACTTGGTCAGATGGGCAGGGTACAAAGAACACGGGAAACAAGGCTCCGAAAATTTCAACGGGTACGCCTTCTAAAGAAATAAAGTCAGACTCTCAAAATGAACCCATATTAAATACTAAGAAACCAAGTATAAAATCAAACAATATACAAAACACAGAGTGTAAAGTGAAAAATGTCAAAGCCCGACTAATAATATAGAAAAGGTAAAAAGAATTCTAGTTTTAGCAGACAAACAAGGACAACACGTTAGAAATACATTACAATGCCTTTTAGGTCATGAGTACATAGTTAAGTGCATATGGAAACCAGGAGCACGACTTCACGACATACTGGACGGGACTATAAAAGAATTATCGTCCTACACTAAAGACGACTCTGTAATTTTACTGTGCGGCACAAATGATTGTATACCCTATGAATTCCAATCTTGCCTACATAGCTGGCTTAAATCAGTCTCCAATACGAATGTCATAGTTCCAGAAGTATTATATAATAAACACCTAAGGGAAGAAAAACTGAACTACGAACTAGATTTTATATGTCATCAACATCAAAATGCGGTATTTGTAAACTTGGACTATACTAGGATTAGACTTTATAGACACCAGTTTTGTCTCAATCTGTGTCGAAACATTTTGAGAGAAATATTACACATAAATTATAAAAACAATGTCACACACTTTAACTATGAAATTTGTAAAACCAAATGCGATATCTCAACTCAAACGCCGACATATGCTGATAAATGTATACAAACAATCAATGATCATCATAATGCTAACAATTCATATAATGACAGTGTGGGCCACTCCCAAAAGAATGACATTCCTAGTGCTATTAATAGTAATAAATTTTTTCGTCATTAACTCTATTAATATATTACATCAAAATATTAATGGTTTAATAAGCAAATCGGACGATTTGTCTGTTTGTTTGGATAATTTATATAATCAAGGTAAATCTGTTGACGTATTGTGTATAACAGAACATAACATGAAGATAGATGACATTTCGCTCCCGTCAGTACCGAATTTTAATTTAACAGCATGCTTTTGTAGGCATAATCGTCGAGGGGGATCATGTATATTGGTAAACAAAAATTATAAGTATAAGGTTATAAATAGTATTGAAAAGTTGTCAACATCTGGAGTAATTGAATGTTCTGCTATAAAACTAGTAGATTTAAAACTCTATATATTATGTGTATACAGGCCTCCAAAAAAGGAATCAAGATACATGGAAATATTCTTTGCTAATCTCGAGGAAATACTTTTTTCACTATGCTGTAAAAAAGATTATAAAGTTGTAGTGTGCGGCGATTTTAATTTAAATATCTTAAACATCACTACAAAAGTTAAGGATTTTGACAACTTGGTAATGCGATATAACCTGAAATTTGAATTGAAGGAAGTCACTCGTCATTGCAGCAACGCTTGCCTTGATAATATTCTCCATAAGACGCGAGGTAGTTAAGTTGAAGTACTAGAACTAGCATTGTCAGACCATTCAGCACAGTTACTAAAGGTTCCCGTAAAAAAGATATGTAAACTTAAATTTTGGTACATATTAAAACGTGATTACAGCACAGAAAACAGATTAAAGTTCATAAACGCATTAAGTAATCTTGATAATATGACAGTAAAGACCCTAATCTATCTTTTAATAACTTTTATGAGACCATAATACTCTTTTACAACTTATGTTTTCCTTTCACGAAAATAAAAATGCATACTAAGGTAAAACCAAAATGGATCTCCAAAGGAATAAAAACGTGTAGTAAAAAAAAAAGAGGATTGTTATGGATATATAGACGAAAACCTGACCTAAGCAAAAAAAGGGCTTTTCAAAATTTTTCAAAAAAATACCGTAAAATTATAATGTTGACCCAAAAATCTCAAAATGAATATTTTATCAAAAATTCGAAAAATAAATCCAAAGCTATGTGGAAAATCATAAATAAATATACGAATAATTTTCCGAAAGAGAGTATATCTTCTGTTAATGTGAATAACGAACATATAACAGACCCTGTACTTATTGCAAATGCATTTAATAATTACTTTGCTGACATAGTAAAAAATAACGCACCAGTAGGTAAGTAAAATAGCTTTAAACAAACATCAAATTCAATATTTCTGACTCCAATAACTGCAACTAATATTTTTAATATAATAATAGCTCTCAAGGACACTAAAAGTATAGGATACGATGGAATACTGACCAGAGTATTAAAAGACATTGCTCATTTGATAGCTCCAGTGCTAACTCATATTATCAATCAATGTCTAGAGCAAGGTATATTCCCAGAAAAATTGAAAATTTCTATAATAAAGCCTCTTTATAAAAAAGGACTAAAGCATGAACTGGGTAACTATAGGCCAATAGCGCTTGTACCGGTATTATCTAAAATTATTGAGAAAGTTATCTATAACAAGCTTTATGAATATTTAGAAATTAATAATTTATTAAGCATCATTCAATATGGTTTTCGGAAAAATAAGTCGATCAATTTAGCAATCTATAATTTTACCTATGAAGTTACAATGGCTATGAATAATCGTAAAAAAGCAATGGCATTATACGTCGATATGACAAAAGCTTTTGACCACGTTAGCCACGAAATACTTTTAAACAAATTATATTGCTATGGTATCAGGGGGACAGCGCAAAATCTAATTAACTCATATCTACATAACAGAAAGCAAATAACACATATAAGTAGAATGTGTTCTAAAACATTAACAGAGACAGAATCATTAACAGAAACAAATCTGAAATAAGAACAGTAAATAATGGTGTTCCTCAGGGCAGTGTATTGGGCCCCCTCTTATTTCTATGCTATATCAACGATCTCCCAAACATAACGACAAATTCTATGACATTATTTGCGGATGATAGCACAATTTTATTTGTAGATAATGATACTAATAAAATAAATAATGACATTAATATAACCTTGACATCTTTAATTGAATGGCTTAATGCAAATAATTTAAAGATAAATTTGGACAAAACCACCTTAATGGTCTTCAAACAACGCGATTCAGCACCATCTAACCTTTACGTACCTTATCTAGATAATAAATTAAATGAAATTGACGTAACAAATTTTTTAGGTTTGACTATTGACAATAAATTGACATGGAAATATCGCATTGATAATATATGCAAGAAACTATATAAATCCTCATATGCCCTTTACAAATTGAGCAAAATATCAACCATAAATACATTGCTAACAGCATACCATGCTCACGTTGCTCCGATAATAAGATATGGTATCCTGTTTTGGGGAAACTCCACGGATAAACTGAAAGTTTTTATAGCGCAAAAGCGATGTGTTCGAGCAATACTAGGCTTAAAACCGCTTGACTCATGCAAAGAACACTTCAGAACCTTAAAACTCTTAACAATGCCGTCGATTTATATCAGCGAAGTAGCGGTATTTGTAAAAAGCTATCCGAAGTTATTTGTCAAATATGAAGATGAAAGTAGGAGAGAGGGACAACTGCGTCATTTGCCAATTAAGTACAAATCCTTTTTGTTGCGTCGTAGTTTGTTTTGTATGGCTCCAATCATTTACAATAAAGTACCAAAAAGTATACGTGCTGAAAATGAGATTAGGACTTTCAAATGTGCTCTTAACAAATTTTTGATAGAAAAATCATATTATACTGTTAATGACTTTCTAAACGATAAAAATGTAACATAATTTTATTAAAGTTATGACATTGGTATATTATTCTATAAGTGTGACATATTTTGTATTAATATTTTCTTATTAATGTGATCTGCAAATAATATTTCGAATGTATAAATAACCCTTGCATGCTATTTTTAGCGGAGATAGAGGAACTAAAGTAACCTATTTAAGACCACAATGTTTGTAAATGTTGTTTCACTCACTACACATTCCGACCTGTGCCGCCACGCCGTGCACACCTGTCTACAGCTCCGCCAGTATCTCCCAGTGAGACCGCAATAGTCCCCGCACTATTGCCGTCTCACTCGGGTCATCGTTCCGACGCTAGTTGCAGACCAGTGCCTTGGAATACGCAGTCCTGACGAAGTTTTTGTTTTGTGTGCAGAAGCTGAGCAGCCGCCGAACGCCGAGCAACGCGAGCTACGAGCTCGCCGTGCCGTCGCGCAGAGGCGCTCTAAGACGTCAGGCATTACCACCTACCCAAGTCCCTTGTTTCGGACGAACAACATCATATCGGGCTGGTGGTCTTGTTTTGACCGCACTTTTCGGTGCGCATTTCACCACTTTACTACCCGACACAACATAGTAACAGTCGCGTAACAACACACTTTGTGCTGTTAAGCGACGTCGTTCAGGCGTGGGGTAGCGTCAGCCAAACCCGTCTGAACGATCAAATCCGCCATTTGCTGCGGTCGCAGTGTGACACCCTACGGTGACAACGGCCACTGTTGTTGTTTTGGTTTAACCTTGCACCGTGGCCTTTCCCGCTTCACGGGTCAGCCGAAGCAAGCTGGGCTCCGGGATTACTGGCCTTGGGGTCACCCCTAGTCAAACCCGGAGTAGCGCTTAGGAGCACCCCTCTCCGCCGAGAAAAAAGCTCGGAGAGGGTACACAACTAGGGCACACCATAGGTACTCACTCCCTCTCACACAAGTGAGCTCACGAGTTGCGAGAGGGAGACAGAACCCGTTAGGCCATCCTGAGTATTCCCCTCAGGATGCAACGTCCCTCTAACGGTGAGGTGGAGGTCCTTCAGACCTTCGCCCTCCGCTACCCCGAACTCTACGCTGATCATCAGCAATCACTTAACGATGCAGAGAGTGCCCGCCTCACGGACACTCTCATCGCTCCCTCCGGAACTCCAATTCCGGAGGCCATCATCCCTCCTCTGACCCGGTCCTTCTCAGAGGACAGCCCGACTTCGCCCGCTCCGGGCCCTGACAACAGACGCACGGTGGCAGCCCCTCCCCGTGAGAGGTCTCGCTCGCGCTCACCGATCGGGAGGCCAGCGAGCACCCGTCCCTCCATCGCCGTTGTCGAGCCCACTTCGGACTCCGAAGCGGAGATGGATGTAGATCCGAGTCGTGCCTTACGCACTGACTCGGACTCCGATAACGACGGCTATACCGTCGTAGACAGAAAACGCAAGCGTGCTCCTAAAGCCGCTAGTTGCGCAACTTCCGCCCCTCCCGCCAAGGCCGTTAAGGCCCCCGCCTCCGGCAAGAAGCCGACCCCCGCCCCGCGCCCCGCGTCTCCTCCCTCCGCTCCGGCCACCACTGCCGCGTCCCCTCAGGACGCGAGCGCGCGCCGCGAAAAACCGCCTCCGCCCCTGTTCATTCAGGACAAAACCAAATGGGACATGCTGTCCCGTTTAGTTTCGGATCGTGGGATCCACTACACTAATGCCCGCTCCACGCAGCAGGGCATTAAAGTTCAAGTGTCCACCATTAGCGACCACAGAGCGCTAACAAAGCTCCTCCGTAAAGAGAGCATAAGTTTTCACACTTATGCGCTCGAAGAGGAGAAAGTCCTCCGAGTGGTCATCCGCGGTGTGCCCAAGGAGGTACATACCGATTCGGTATGTGCCGACCTGAAGGCACAAGACTTCCCCGTACATGCAGTTCACCGCATGTACAGCGGGAAGGACCGCAGTCCCTACGATCTAGTACTCGTAGTACTAGATCGTACACCTGAAGGCAAGGCCATTTTTAATTTAAAAAAAGTCTGTGGCCTCTCAGGACTCGATATCCAAGCCCCATACAAAAATGGGAGTCCCTCGCAGTGCCATAACTGCCAACTATACGGGCACGCCTCCCGTTTCTGCTTCGCTCGTGCTAGGTGCGTTAAGTGCCTAGGCGATCACGCGACAGCAGCGTGCACTCGCACCCGGGATTCACCGGACCCACCCAGCTGTGTTTTATGCGGTGCTCAAGGGCATACCGCGAATTACCGTGGTTGCCCTAAAGCACCACGAGTGAACCACAGGGTGGCAAGGCATAGGCCGACCCGTCCCTCTTACGACCGTTACCAACGGGTAAGCCCTAAACTAACGGTAGTACCTGCCTCACAGGTAATACCCGCGCCGCTCCCAGCCCGTAACGCATGGTCTAAACCACCCAGTATGGTTAAGACCGTCGCTACCGCCCGCGCCCCGGCCCGCGCGCCCGCACCCGCGCCCGCACCCGCACCCGCCCGCGCCGCGGCCCCTGCCCGCGCACCGGCCCCGGCTCGCCCCGCACTCCCGGCACCCGTCGCCAACACCATTCGCGCGCCTCCCCGCGCCGCTTCCCGGCCACAAGCTCCACCTATGCCATTGATGGCTGCCCCTCTTCAAGAGGCAATCAACCTAGTCAGCGATCTGGCTATGTCGGTTGACATCAATGAGGTACAAGAGCTATTCCACAAGATGCAATACGCTCAATCCCCAGCGGACGTGATCCAATACACATTGGAACACGCGAATTTACTTAGCGCCCTTAAGCGCTTCGTTCCCCAGGCCCCTCCCCAGTACAACCACTATGGGTAGTACAACCGAACGCACGAAACCGTACTCAGTTTCGTTAGCGTCATTTAACGCTGACGGCCTCTTCAAACAACGTGACCTCGTCCACGACTTTTGTTGTACCCACCTTATCGATATCATATGCGTGCAGGAAACCTTTCTAAAACCGGGGAAGGCGAACCCTAGGTTTGCCAACTACAGAACGGTACGTGATGATAGAGTGAACTCCCGTGGGGGAGGCACTCTTATCTATTACAAAAGGTCCCTGCACTGCATTCCCCTACCTACCCCGACTCTTGTTAATATGGAAGCATCTTGTTGCCTCCTAGCTATGACTGGTCATCAACCTATAGTCATAGCATCCTGTTACCAAGCTTGCAAAAAGCCGATCGTCCGAGCTGACTTAGAAGCCCTATTCTCATTAGGAAGCGCCGTCATTCTGATTGGCGACTTCAACAGTAAGCACATCCTATGGAATTGTAACGTCAACAATCCCAGAGGTATTGCACTTGAAAACCTAATCGCAGAACTTAACTTTGACATAATTGCGCCCACTGAGCCCACTCACTACCCTTATATGGAAAACCACCGATCTGACTTGCTTGACATGGCACTATTCAGAGGCGTAACACTCCGGTTACGCTCCATAGAAGTGGTTCACGAGCTTCACTCTGACCACCGACCCATTATACTGCGACTAGGTCCCGACCCAACGACTGACCTCCCCCGCCCCACTAAGACGATAGTGAACTGGAAGCAAGTAGGCGATGCCCTAAAGGCTATCAGTTCACCGGACCTAGACAAGATCCCTGACGACATCCTGACAAAAGATGACGTAACCCTTGCGATCGATTCGTTCACCAATCACCTCTCCACCGTAGTAGGTGCATCCGCAAAGGAGGTCATAGTGCCGGACGACCGGCGCCTTGTCATTCCAGCGGATGTGAGACGATTGGTGACGGAGAGTAAAGCAGTGACCCGACATTACGACTCTTACCCCAGTAAAGAGAACAAAACTAAGAAACGCCACTTTGAACGCATGGTTCAAAGTCGCATGTCTGAGTTGCGTGATCAACAATGGGGCGATAAACTTTCAAACCTCGTGCCAAGCCACCATGCTTACTGGGACTTGGCGCGAGGCTTGAAAGGAAGTAACCATAACGACATGCCTCCCTTATACAGACCAGTCCCACTAGTCCCAGCGTTCTTTGACGAAGACAAAGCTGAGTGCCTAGCTGATAGCCTAGAGGCTCAGTGTTCCCCTAACGTAGATCACGTTGACCAAGCTCACCTCGATTCGGTGGATGCTGAAGTCGAACGTAAAAGCTCTGTGGTCACCTCTGAACTCCCACCAATCACCTTAGCGACTTACGCTGAGGTGGAGAGACTGATCAAGGCCCTCCGACCGCGCAAATCCCCCGGTGCCGATGGCATCTCCAACAGGGTTCTTAAAACCCTCTCTCCTCCTCTCATCCATCTCTTAGTCAGCATCTTCAATGCTGCTATGAGCCACTGCTTATTCCCAGACACCTGGAAATGTGCAAATGTCATTGGCATTCACAAACCAGGCAAAAGCTCATCTGACCCCACCAGTTACCGCCCCATCAGCCTCCTCAGTGCCTTAGGCAAACTTTACGAGCGGTTACTTGCAAACCGTCTCCAGTCCCATGCTAAGGAACACCACCTTATCCCAGATGAGCAGTTTGGCTTCAGACCCGGACACTCATGCGTCCAACAGGTGCACCGCCTCACGGAGCACATCATTGAGGGCTTCAATAAGTACCCCAAACCCCAGACTACGCTAGCAGTCTTCCTCGACGTAGCGAAAGCTTTTGACAAAGTCTGGCACAACGGCTTGATCTACAAGCTATACCAATTTGGCGTGCCAGAACGTCTTGTGCTCATCCTACAAGACTTCCTTAAAGCCAGAAGCTTTCGCTATCGCGTGGAAGGCACCCTCTCCTCCCCCCACCCAGTCAGAGCCGGAGTCCCTCAGGGCTCCGTGCTATCACCTATTCTCTTTGCACTGTATACCAGTGACATCCCACGCTCTCAGCCCAAAGTATTCCTAGCCCAATATGCGGATGATACCGCCATTTACACCACTGGGTGGCATATCAACAGACAGTCCTATTTCGTCATGCAACGGGCCATCACCGAGATCGGTGACTGGTTCCGAAAATGGCGCATCGCGGTCAACCCAGCTAAAAGCACAGCTATGTGCTTTACTGAGAAGACACGCTCCCCTTACCCGAAACCGCTTATTTTGTTCGACGAACCCATTCCCTGGGTTCCTAGAACAAAATACCTCGGAGTCACCCTTGATCGTCATCTCACCTTTAACGATCACATAACAACCGTCCGTAACAGAGCGGCCTTCATAATGGGTCGCCTTGGTCCCCTACTTCGCAAAGAGAGTAAAATGTCTCTTAGTAATAAGAAGACACTTTACACTGCCTGCATCCGCCCCATCATGACTTACGCATCAGTAGTGTTTAGTCATGCTAGTGAGGCCCACCTTCATAAACTTCAAGTCATCCAAAACCGTTTTCTTCGTAATGCAACCGGCGCCCCGTGGTATATCCGGAACACCGAGTTGCATTGCGACTTAAACCTTCCCTCTCTAGCGCAGTTCAATAAGGACTGCGCCCGCCGATACTTTGATCGAGCGCCCCACCACCCGAACCCATTGGTTGTCCAGGCATCGAACTACTCGACTGCCTCTTCTATCCCATTTTTCAAACCCCCCCGTCGCCGACCACGGCAGGTATTAGACGACCCGGATGACCCCATCGCAGCCATTACATTGGCAGCTTTAGCGTTATCCGCAAGTCGTCGAGGTAAAATCCCCAGGTGTGAGGTAATCAGAGGTCACACAATCAAACACCGAGCTCGCCGGCGAGCTCGAGGCAAAAACAAGGTCACGATAAATTGCTCTCCAAATAGTCAAAGAGTATTATTCAGTAGGGCCCAATTGTGCAACACTGCAGTTGCACAGAGGCATTTTGCTCCGATCCCCCCCATGTCTCTCGACAGCGAGACAAGCCGAGGTCCGAACCACAGTGGTGCCCTTGAGCTCGCTGTCAACCCCTCCTATAGTAGCGGTACGTTTTCGGCGTCCGCAGGAGACGGAGGTAGAAAGCGCTTTTCGCCTTCTACGCCCGTCTCGGGAGAAGTGCCTTCGGCACTTCTCCCTCCCGGGCTATTGTAGGGCCAGGCCCTCGCCCAAAACCCGGTGGAGCTGGACGACCGCACAGGCGGTAGCCAGCATCTATGTCCTCCCTAAACAAACAAACATAAATGTTGTTTACCTATTCTCGCAAGTGAATAAATGATTTATGATCATGATTTAAAAAAATAATTAAAAAAATAACGATTTAAAAATAATTAAAAAAATATTTTCGGGCGTGTCATGGCGTACCAGACGCAGACTGGACTTGGCCAAAATTTTCTTCATCCTTGAGCTAGACAGGCAGCTCGCGAAATATAAACACCATGACCCAAAAATACTTTTCTCAACAAAGTAGTGCGCATGTACCCGCATAACAATTATTATTTACTGCGAGCGCCACAGCGCATCACTAAGTGACAATGGAGGTAGTTATGCAAGACAATTAGCTGAAGGTAATCGCGACTGCCATCACCAATGACCCGTAAACAATGATCGCGTGACCTGCATTTGATACACGCAAATACATGTTATGGAAAATATTTTTGATGATATCACAATTTGTACCCGTTTAACGTTGGAAATAAAAAAAAATAAGAAGGTATATTATTAACCTATACGGAAGGTACTTATTAACAATACAACTGATTTGGCAACCCAACAAGCCCCGTGGAGTGCTGAGTTAGAATTGCACCTCCCCATATCATCCCATAGGTGTCGTAACAGGCGACTAAGGGTAAAATACTGGAAGGTGGGCAGCAGCGCCTTCTAAAGAACTGCCAACTTACACTGCGATCCCCAAGACGCCTGCCAAGCGTGGGGATTATGGCAAATACCCCCTTAATAGGGGAGGCTGTTCAGCAGTGGACGATCCGGCTGTTACAGATACAGATACAACTTATTTCATGTTTCCTTGAAATGAAGGGCTGTAAGAATTAAAATTGATATTGTTTTGACATGTGTTCAACGCTAATTATAATACCTTTCAACTAAAGTAACTCTAAATAGTAACATCCAAGAGATATAGCCACAAGTGATTAAAATATCAGTAAATGCAGTTTGCCACGCGTGTTGGTATCATTCCGAATTGCGCTAGGTCCTATCAGAAAAGGATTAGGAAAATATCAATTCGAAAGGCTTGAAAATAATTGCTTACCTTAGAAAATTCTAGAAAAAATGACCAAACATTAACTTTCTCAGGTTATTGCCCTTGGGCAAACATTAACTTGATTTAATCAACCGGTTAATGTGACCAAGGTAGAAACCTGTTTCAGAATTTGGACTTTAAACAGCACTGTGACCTAGATTTTAGGTACGTCTAGATTGCAAAAAACAAATTAGGTTCTATTTTTAACCACCTTACAAAAAAGGAGGAGGTTCTCAATCGTCTATTTTTTAAAAGTTTGTTACCTCAGAACATGATCATTCTTATTTTATTTGAAAACTGATGCTTGTCGCCATTTAAATTTCATCAAAATCGGTTAAGCCGTTTTTCAGTTACACTCTATCTTGACAGTGAATGAAAATCGATCCAGTGAGTAGCAAAGGTCACTAAAAATAGTAAAAAAAAATTTTTACCTCCAAAAGGAACCGACTTCAACACTTAAAATTGTCAAATAACTTGTTGAAGTACCATGCGCACAATATTATGATATTAGGAACCTACTTTTGAACTGGCATGGTACCGACTTCACCAAAATATTCACACTTTTGAGTGTGGAAGTTTCCATTTTGAGGTAAAACAATTTTTGTTATGTTGAGTCTAAAAAATTCAGATCTTTATGCAAGTCCATATTCGTTTCCATGTAATAACAATCATGTTAGTGAATTAATATTCTAACAAAACTTGTAACAAGTAAAGCTATTTAGCACGTATCAGCGTGTTAACATCAGGTGAGACTCGTGCATTCCGTCACAATACCATAAAAAATGTAGATTTTTTAAACAGTGATGGCTCAGCGGCATTGGCTATGGACTGCCGCACAGCAGGTCCATCGTTTGAACCCCGTCGCGGGCTTGAGCTTCACCGCATGGTGGAAGGGCATTTTGCGAATTTCCGCTTGGGTAGCGACCACCCTCAAGTAGAAAATCCGTTGCCAAGCACTTAACGGTGTGTTCCGGCAGCAGTCCTTGAGAGCCAGAGAAATTACAGGCACATGAGACTTAACAACTATGTCTCAAGGTGACGGACGCAATTCGTTACTTGTGACGAAATGCATCTGTTACAGGCAGAGGTTATAGTCCGCATAACATAAGGTAGTCCTCGAGCTTGTTCGGTTAGTAACATAAAAAAGGAGGGTGATTTGATTGTCTCATTTCATGATAAAATAAAAATATGCTAGATAGTGGTCAAAGTCATATCTTATCAGCAATAATAATCTAATATTTAAACTGTATATATACTAATAATATTATTATGTTAATGAAAATAGTTCGTTATCTTATCATGCGCTGGATTCATCAATGATCCTTGTGCGCACAATCTCAATTATCAATTAACAAATGACTTAAGTTCGCTGCAAACTGCAATCAGATCGATGCGTTTTAAAGTTATCTACATCTACACTAATATTATAAAGAGGAAAGATTTGTATTTTTAACCAACTTCAAAAAAGGAGGAGTTCTCAATTCGCTTGTATTTTTTTGTTATCTCAGAACTTTTGACTGGGTGAACCAATTTTGATAATTATTTTTTAGGGTTCCGTACCCAAAGGGTAAAAGCGGGACCCTATTACTGAGACTTCGCTGTCCGTCCGTCCGTCCGTCTGTCACCAGGCTGTATCTCAAGAACGGTGATAGCTAGACAGTTGAAATTATCACAGATGATGTATTTCTATTGCCGCTATAACAACAAACACCTACTAAAAATAAAATAAAATAAATATTTAAGGGGGGGCTCCCATACAACAAACTTGATTTTTTTATCGTTTCTTGCTGGATACTAATAACAATGACAGGTAGACGCTTAACTATTCACAGAATATTTAATTTTTATGTTCTCTTTAAATAAAATTAAATAAAATAAATAACTTTTATTTCACACTTTTGAGTGCTGTGAAGTCGCTTCCATTTTTTGGTCAATTTTTTTTTGTATATCACTAGTTAAAGAGCTAGTAGCGAAGTTCTTAACGGATCAGCAAAGTTAAGCAACGTCCGCCGCAGTCATGACATGGATGGGTGACCGCTAGTGACATTACTACTGAGTGTGCACGTGCTTTGGAGGGCACGTTAAGCTGTCGGTCCCTGTTGTTTTCGTAGGATGGCAGTCGTTATAGCATGGTGGTAGGGCATTTTGCGAATGCCTGCCTGGCTGGCTACCACCCTAGGGTGTATTCCGTTAGGTATTCTTGAGAGCCAGTAATTCTTGGTTAGCTTAAACAACACCTTCGACCAAATCATCACTTACCATCAGGTGAGATAGTGGTCAAAGGCTAACCTCTCCTTAGGCTTAGCTACTAGAACACACCGTTAGGTGCTCGGCGACAAGATTTTATATTTTAGAGTGAAAGCTACTTAGGCGAGCATTCGTACAATGTTATAACGGCAGGAAAATTAGGCGGAATTGTCACTAGATATATCTTAATATTTTTTATATAAACTCATTCGGTAATATTCTAATTATGAAATGAAATACACACTTTTATTGGCATATTTTATTTACATACTTCTTTAAGAAAATTAAAAAATTAAATTAAAGCATTATTCTCTTAACAAAACAATGCTTTAAAACATTTTTTTAATTATTAAAGTACAATGTGTCCCAACCAAGGAGGTTTCAATTCAATTTACATTATCTATGGTGAGCAACGCGCTGGTTCCGAGCCAATAAACCAATAACAGACTTTTCCATTTTGGCGCTATTTCATACATACGAATTTGAGTAATATTTTTTTGGATAAAACTTTAGTAGCAAAAATGTCAAGCAACACCGACTATATTGATGAAAATTTAACTTCACCTGACATTCTAGAAACAGCTACGAAACTGACGAATAGTCTATTGCCAGAAAAATCAAGAAAACGTTAGCCATGAGATTAAATAAAGTAGTGTATGCAACTGCATATAATTAGGTAGGTACATATTAAAACACTCGTGTAATATTATTTAAAAAAAAAACTACACTATAATTTTAATACCCTCTATTATATGACAGTTTTCTTTAATTATTAATTATGCATTTCCGCAAAGTAACACCAGAATCTATTCACAATCCAATTTCCAAGAATGTGCGTGTTGATGAGTCCGAGATCGAAGCGGTAAATGTATAGGTACAGAGTAACAATTCTTAACTATATTTATTCGTAGATAATAGTCAATATGTAATAATTAAAAATGTGTGGCTCAGTGGCATTGGCTATGTACGGCCGCGCAGCAGGTCCGTGATTCGAATCCCGCCGCGGGCTTGGGATTCACCGAATGGAGGAAGGGTATATTGTGAATGCCTGCCTGGCTAGCGACCACCCTCAAGTGGAAAGTCTGCCACCAAGCATCTAATGCTGTGTTCCAGCAGCCGTTCTTGAAAGCCCGTAATTCTATCGTCACTTACCATCAGGTGAGATTATGGTCAAAGGCTTACCTAGCACCAATTTAAAAAAAACTATATATATTCGTAGATAATAGTAAATCTGTAATAATTGTGAAAAAACCATGTTTAAATCAATCAAGTGGAAAGACAAAGACTTACCTACACCAGGCGAGTGACTGGTGCGAGCCGCGAGGTACTACTATTCTACATTATTTTACACGATTCGAGGGCAAAGCCCTAAGTCATATCCTTGAAGTGCGTACTTCTTGTATCCACCTATTATAAAGCTGGCTGCATGCTGTTCTTGCAGATCTTATTTATCAATCGACTTCCAAACAAGTATAAATTATAAAATTACAAATTTACGACCGGAAAAAATTAAGTCAACGCAGAGCATGCGTTATTGACAATATAATTTTTTTTTTTATAATTTAAAATAAAAATAAAAAATCCGACTGCATTTTTTTTGTTTAACGTTTTATAGTTCCATTTAAATTAAAACTGCAAGTTATATATAATTTAGGTATTGTTTTTAAAGCCCTTCATTTTGATAACACACTTAATGGTTTTGGAAGAAAAAAAAATCTCAAAATATTTATGGCGTCAAAAATCAGCTTTTTCTTAAACTTTCGTGAACTAAACTCATATTTCTTAATCGTTACCGGGTCTATTCACGCACGAATTAATATCAAAATTAACATAATTTGACAAAACTCGACGTTTCGATCAAGTTGCATTGACCGCGGTCACGAGTAGACTGAAGAAGCGGGTGTCATCATCTTGAGGAACAGCCGGAGCGATTTAAATGTACCCCCGCTTGGTTTTCGTTACCGTCTTTATCACTATCACCTCGGCACACCACACTAACAGAATCGGAACTTGCACGCGACAGCAAATTACGCAAATTAATTAAATAATTCGTGCGTGGATAGACCCGGTAACGATTAAGAAATATAAAATCCGCTTGTTTATTTTTATGTATACCTAGTGACACTTGGGCTATCATGGCAAATCTAACAATATCTCTGATATTTCTAAATATTATGATTACAAGCACTACCGCGTACTAAGCGAAAATCATAAATTTAAAAATGTGCGAAAAATATTTTTAGAGTACAACTCGGGAAAAACTCCCGCCCGGGGCAAAACATTTTGTACTCCAATAATTTGTAAATTTATAATATCTCTGAAATAAAAAATCGGTAAAGCCGTTAATAGTTACGGTGGAATAAAGAAACTCACAAACATACATGAACCCTGAAAACGTAACACTCCTTTCCGCAGACGTGTAAAAAAGAGGAGGTTCTTCATCCGACTGTATGTTTTTTGGTGTGTTTGTTACGCGATTACTCCGTCAATTATGAACTTTATTCATGATTCTTCTGTTGTAGCGAAGAATATACTTCGAAGGTGGTCCCATATAAATTTCATCAAAATCGGTTGAGTAGTTATTAAGTTATAGTCGATTAATTGAAAAATTTATTCGCATACCGTTCGGTTGTCACTGCTTTGCAAAGTATTAAAATATTCCTAAATACGATCACTAGACGCGATGAACGTCAGCGGTAATAGCTACGGACTGCCGTGCCACAGCTCCCTGGTTCGATCCCCACCACCGGCTTAACCTTCAACGCTTGGTGGAAGGGCATTTTGCGAATGCCTGATTAGCTACCACCCTCAAGTAGAAAATCTTTCAACAAGCACTTAAAAGTGTGTTCGGCAGCAGTCCTTTAAAGCCATAAAAAATATAGGCACATGAGTCTTAACAACTGTCTCAGGGTGACAGGCGCAGAGCAGTTATATGACGAAAAGCATTCGTTATAGGCAAAAAGTGCCGCTTAACATCAGGTGGCCATCATGCTTTTTCCGTTACAATCACATCATGCCCGCAGCGGAAGTTGTACGCCTAAGCAAACTACGAGCCGAGCGCTTCGACGTAAGTATTTGCGTTCAAAAACAAGTTCCTCTGGTGTAGACAAACCTTAACTTGTGGCAAAACTTATTTTTGGCATTTTCTCTTGGAAAATTAATATATATTCCTTTACAGGTAATTGGCAATGTGAATGGCGAGGCCTTGAACTTGCCACGATATCTCCGACTGGTTTTTATCGCAGTGCGAATAAGTGCCAGCCGCCAGGCATCAGGTGTAATTATACACGTGATTGGTTTTCAGCACATTATTTTTTTTATATCTCAAGCTCGGAAAGTGATTCTTTATCACTCGAAATGTGGAAAAGTACTTTTTATTCGCTAGCGTGGAAAAGAATCTCTATAAAAGTCCCAGGAAAAAATAATTTCCTCGATGCATTTCTATTTAAGTATTTTTATCTCTCAGTTATACTATAAATTAACACATTACCTATAGGGAAGAAAGGTTTACGAATTATTACCACATTACACCGGAAGACCTAAAGTTGGTAGGTCTTCCACTAGGTGGACTGACGACATCGAGAAAGTCGCGGGTATATATTAGCCAATGTTTACAAGCAGCTAATATCCGTTCTTTGTGGCGTTCTATTGGAGAGGTCTTTGTTCAGCAGTGGACGTCTTCCGGTTGATGATGATAAGGACGAACGCATACTCACTACAATTTAAGCTTATTTTCTTGCAATTATAATATTCCTCGTTGTAGTGAAGTGAAAAATTGTGCGTTGCGCTCGGTAGCAAAGTTGTTTTGAGTCTGGTACCTTTGAAACCTACGCTACGCCTAAGATTTTTTTACCTGTAGATGAGTTGTGTGCCCTCCATATATACTTGACGAATGCAGGGTAATTACCTGAGTCTCTACCAGTCTTGCACTTCCGAGCGTCCGGTGAATACATCGCCACTAATCGTGTTTTTAGTTTAGGAATAATCTGTAGACACTATGCCTTCCTTGTGTCTTTAGACTCTGCACCAGTTATACAGGCACTGTGAGAGTTAAGAAAACTGTTTCATTTCACGCGTAATTATTGCTTTTATTGATTAAATAGAAAATATCGTCATTTTGTTTTATCCTAAGAACTAATCTCAATGAAATGGAATGAGCGAGATATGTGTATCGTTTGGTGTTAGAGAGTGAAAGAGATCGCAGCCTAATGGTGATCGTAACGTCTCGTGGCGCATGGCAATTTGGTGGTTACACGAAATGACGCATAATATTTGAACGTTCTTTCCTCGTCATTACAAACTGCCTATACATGTGCGTAGGTATGTAGATAGGTAAATTCTAATAAGCTTTTAGAGCAGTGGTGTTCGGATATAACTACTCTTTGTATTTCAACTCTCTGCGATATGCTCAGTATTTACATTAGTCTAAGAGCCGGTGAACATCGACCTTCACTCATCGGATAACATGATGAGACATATTTTTTATCAAATAATAATATAATTGATTAACGAACATGCCTCTGATAACTTGCCAATCGAAAAGTTTTCATAGCTACTTTTAATTAAATAATTTTAATAAGTTTAAATTTTATGTAAGTATACGATTTTCTGCAGGCAAGCCTGTGCGATTGGTTTTGTAATTAAAATATCTTGCTTATGATATCAATTCCGATTGGTTAACAGGTCGGTGTAGTTACCTATATTGACTTACCTGTCTACATCTGCTTGGCAGGTAACCATGCTCAAAAATAGGCAAGCCGACAACACACAGAATATGCCTACCTAGGCTAACTAACACCCTCAATAAGAAAATCTCCTGCCAAGCACGTAACACCCAGCAGCAGTTCTTGAGAGCCAGTAGGGCACATATCAGTATACGTCGAATAATGAGGTTGTTAGCTGTTAGGGTTGACTTCTGCTAGTCATAACAAACATTTTAAGTTTTTTTTTTTACCTAGTTTTTTTGCCTGTTTTTGACGGAATAAGCACGAGGACCACCTGACGTTAAACGTCTCTTGTGCCTGTAATTAATGTATTATTTCATATATTTTATTACATTGCTCGATGTATATATTCAAAATTCTATTCAAAGGGACCGCTACGCGGTCCAGTATTGTCGCGGCGGGCGCTATTGGCTCGGAGTAGGCATTGTCTCTTAAAAAACCTTTCCACATGTTTGTTAGGACTAGCAGAAGTCAACCCTAAGAGGTTGTTAGCATTTTACCAATAACCCTGTGTTGTAAGTAAACATTGATATTATTATACATTTTATTTACCTTTTTTTTAACTAACTATGACATTATGGTCCTAAAATTAAACATTATTATGTGTTAATGATAATTAAACATTGAAATAAACCAAATAGAGCTCAAAACAGATTTTGAATGTACAGCAATAGTGGATGTTCTTATTACTTTAACCTATTTGATATGTGTAATCTTTATTGTCTCTACAATATATATAACTAACACATATATACTAATACTATTTTTATCAAGTATGCTCGGTACGTAAATAATCTATATGAATACCTATGTGTTCTGCAGCTATGAGCGGACTACGAAAAAACATATTAAAAAAATAACATGAAAAAACACATTAACTTGTTGAAGTCAGTTATCGTGCTGATTCAAAACACTGACGTCACATTACCATGGTTTAATTTCCACAAGTTATTTTAGACTTGTATTGGATGTCCAGTAAGCTGTATTAAAATATTTTTTCCCTTCTTTGTAGTTATGCATAAAGCTTACAAAATCAATAACCTTAAACACTGTTCACATAAAAAAATGTTTACTTAAAAATGGAACCTACTTCAACACTCAAAAGTGTGAAAAAACTTGTTGATGTCAGTACCATGATAGTTCAAGAGTTCGTAGTATTACAATATTGTGCGCATGACAAGTTATTTCAAACTTTTGAGTGTTGGCGTCGGTATCATTTATAGGAAAAAAAAATTCGCTCTTTTAGTGTCTCTTGCGTAAGTAACGGGATCGATTGGCATTCACTGGCAATGACTATATCATCAAGATAGGAAAAAACTTTTCAGGTAACATATATAAAAAAATACAGTCACTGAAAACCGCATCCTTTTTTTAAAGTGGGTTAAAAAGTGTTGCAACTACTTATAAATCCAGGTACGCAATTACATTTTTCAGTTATTGACTATAACTTCAACACTAGCACTACTTATCCGATATAGATGAAATTTAAATGAGATTCATTTTAAAGTGTACTCAACCGCATAAAAATAAATATAGAACTCAGTTCATAACTAGTGGGGAAATTTCGTAACAAACCTTTTTAACAACTTCCTTCTAATTGGGAAGTTGCTCAAAAAGATTAGTTCCACGGACTAACTACCCCCGTGATTAGTTCAGATAAATTCCGTTTTATCATTGTAGGATTCCGCAGAAAACGGTATATTAAGTATTACTTAGGTTACGCTGTCCTTCCGCCATATTATATGTTCTATGCTTCCGCATAACCTTCAAAAAGAAAAAAAATGCGTTCTAGTCCCCATACAAAGGTTTTCTCCAATGTTCTTCCAGGATAATGTCGATAGCGATCGATAGCGATGCAAAAATTACAGGTGCATGAGACTTAACAACTATATCTCAAGGTGACGGGTGTAGTGCAATTCGTCACTTGAACGATGACCTGCATCTGTTATAGGCAGAGGTAACCGCTTAACATCAGGTGTGCCTCGAGCTTGTTCCGTCACAATAACATTTAAAAAAAAACTTTTACATAAAATCTAGGACTGCTATATAGACTATTACTACTATTACTACCACTATTGCTAGAAAACCAACTAATTATGCTAAATAAAATATGAACCTAGAAATCACAAAAAATGGTCTGTTGTACCCCTATGATTAGACAACCAGATAGATTTCATTAGAAACATTGACAGGAGCCGCGATATACGCTTTCAATTTTAACGCAAAAGAAGTAATTAAATTGGCGCGGTTATTATAATAGTTTTGGAGGAAAACACAGGAGAATACTTTTATACTTACTTTTACTCTCAGTTCTCAAAAAAAATATTTGAGAAACTGTCTTTTGGCGTCTACTTTTACATTTAAAAACAATACAATATAAAAATTGTTAAAATTATTTACTGTTCGTATGGCCGAAGTATCCTTGAATATGGTTTACAAATCTGGAAAGCTTCCCTAACATTTGTGGCAGGGTGCACGTGACTACGCAAAGTCAATATAAATCCTTTTAACTTTATGAATATTCTTAAAACATTTAGTATTTCCTTCATTTTTTTTTACAGTATACTGTATCAGCCTATTTTTAACCAACTTCAAAAAAGGAGGAATTTCTAATTCGTCTGAATGTTTTTTTATTTGTTACCACAGAACTTTTTGACTGGGTTAAACGATTTTGATAATTCTTTTTTTATTTGAAAGTACTATTTTACGTATAGCAACTTTAAATGTGTCATGTGACAATTTGTTTCATATGTACTTATATAATAAAGGGTAGGTCTTTTATAATTCTCTCCTCTAAATACAACGGCCGTGTTCGGTTCATAAAACTGTAATATTTCTAAATATCGTTATTAAAACACTAGAACTGGACAAAAGTCGATTTATTTACAAAATCCATCAATCATATTTCATTAATTCGATAAAGAATGAACAGTCTGTACCATGCGCACAATATTGTGATAATATACATATTATCACTATACTTTTGAACTGGCATGGTACCTACTTCATTTGACATTCCACACTTTTTAATGTTGAAGTCGTTCCATTTTATTACTTTTACTGCATACAGTAAGTCTTCTTGAATGTTACAAACTGAAGATGCCGAAAACAGCTTCTTTGTTCAGGTATTATTTCAACAAAAAACATAAAAAACCTCCAACACGATATAGTATGGACCTCGCCTAGTTCAGTACCATAGTCCGACTAGTTGAAAATACACTGGATTTGGATTGGACTGGAAGAAATTTCGACACGTTTAGCTTCTGCACAAAACATCCTCAGATGTTGACTCTTTGATCGTGCGCTTCAATAGTCAGAAAGGCCAAGGAAACATGATCATGGCATATGTTCAATTTCAAACGTTAAAAATAACATGTAAAAGCGGTCCTGCAAACGTTGCGTGACATATTGCAAAACAACGTTAACTGTTGCCTAGCAACGACCTACATACAACACGAGGCGTCTGCGTCGCGTCGTCGCATCGGGTCAGCAGAACGTGCGGAAGGTGACGCGTCCTAATAGTGCATCGGGGAAAACCTCACCTTATGTGATATTTGTACCATAGTAGATTGTATAATTAACTCACTAACTTAATACTGTGTATAAGGTTATATTATGTTCGTGAAGATAAAGAAAAATCATTTCATTTCATTTCATAATTTAGTAATAGAATTAACTAACGGCTTTGCACGGGTATTTATAAAAAAACAATATTTATGAATTGTACGACATAAAAAAGTAGTTATTCTGACAAAACTATTATAGTTAGACATATATTGTTCTAATCTTTTTGCAGATATGGATGTCTTCTATAAAAATGTAGTACATTACTTTACTCTATTGTCAATATTTTCCACAGTGTACGCCATATAAACTTTTTTATTTGGTATTTTTTTAGTAATAGAATTAACTAGCGCCCTGCCTCGGTGATTTGGGATTCCGAACTTTTTGAAAATATTATGTATATAGTCTATGTTCATCAGTGACAATGTAGAATTCTAATGGTGAAATAATTTTTCAAATCGGTCCAGTAGTTTCAGAGCCTATTGAATGGAAACAAACAATCAAATCTTTTTTTAAATGTAATGCGCAGAGCATGCGTTATTACAAAAATAAAAAAATTATATTAAATCTTTCCTATTTATAAAATTTATTGAAGATAATTAAACTCTCGAAAAATATATAGAAAGAAATCGAAACTGAAAGTTACAGACTGGCTACAATCTCTCACATACGACAAAACTAAGCAGATTGTGAATTTTCAAACTAACAAAATTTTCAAAGAGCTACTACTACTTCCATGTGACACAATATAATACGTAACACTCTATTACACACACGCACACATACACACAACTATATTATCAATATGTATATGACTGTAACTGTACCTCAGTGGCTAATGGAGAGGGCGTTAATATCCGCAACACATTTTTTTTATCTAAAACTTTTGCGAGTATCATCGTTTTTCATCTGCTTTACTTCATATTTTGAAGTTCAGAAAAAAGATGTATTATTATTAACTTCAATAAGTACATGATGTTGCATAAATCTTATTTCCCTTTTCTTGTCCTTCAGCTAATGCTAATATTTGCCTATCGTTAACTATGTATAATGCTCTAAGTATATTTGTAAATATATGATGAAGTTATTGAATGTAACAAATTGTACATACTAAGGCAATTAACATTAATAAGAGGCCAAACAGACAGAAATAGAATGAAGTAGTATAATAATAATAATAGTATATTCAAATACATAGTATATATAGTAATAGTATATTCAAAAGTAAACTATTTCCTATCACAGCCAATGAAACAGAAGAAAGTATTGACTCCTGTATCTCACCATGACTCACAAAGATGCTAAACATGGCCATTGGCTCAGAAACTAAAGCGGTGTGGAGACTTGTACTTAAATGACTTTTTCGTTTTATATATTTCTTTACCTAATTTAAGCTACGTGGTTGATAGTCTTCCTAAGATATAATAAATAAATATCAGAGGGGATGTCAGAGGGGGAGGAGAAAGATGTTTAACAGAAGACCCCAGCAGAAGATATTAGATCTACAACAAAGTAGAAGATATTAAATAAGCTAAAGAGATCGTTGACAAAATCTTAACCAAAACAAATTCTATCAATGACCATGTAAAATATGTCGTTGATATAGTTACGTTAGAAATAAAAAAAGTATTTTTACAAATTATTGGACCACAAAATTTTATGCCCCGGGCGGTAATATGATTTTCGTTTAGCACACGGTATTGCTAGTAACCATATTTAGAAACAAAAATAGGACATATTCTTAATTCCTGTTATTGATCCTGTTATTGATCCTGTTATCAGCCGTTGTCCACAGCCTCCCCCACAAAGAGGGGGTTTTCCATAATCCCCACGCTAGGAGGCGTCTTGGCGATCGCAGTTTAAGATAGTTCCACAGAAGTCGCTGCTGCCTTCCGGTATTTTACGACTCGCCTCTTACGACACACACAGGTATCAATGGGGGTGACTTTCGCGCCCTTCAACCCACGGGCATATTCATTCTTAATAATAAAGAATATTAATTCGTAAGTATAATAAATCCTGATAAAAAATATAGGAGCTCTGCACCCCTATTTTAGGGAAAATCTAGATTATGTAAATGCTAATTATCCCAACATTTATAAGAATGTTTGACAAATACCTATAACTATAAGATTAAAAGCTCTTTTACCAATACCATAGTGTGAAGGAATAGAATCAGTTTGCGGTGCTTTACACAGTTAAATGCCTTTGAATGATCACAAGACACGCCAATGGTGTAATTTTAACTTTCCCAGGCGTGAAATATACGTGACGTAAATTTTACACTTACATCGGTTGTCGATCAACTTTTCGTGATACCGAATTGATTTCAATGCAATATAAAAATGAAGGTGATATGTGATGATGATATGTGAGGTGATTATAATAATAATAATAACGTATTAGATATAAAATCAGTTTACAATTTCAAAATAATTTTTCCTCCCAAACTAGGTTAGCCTGTCTCCTGATATGGCACAATTATTTTTTAACCGGCGGTATGCCTTAATTAACTAAATGCAACGAACTATATATAAAACTACAGCAACTACAATAAAAGCATTTAGACATCAAGTCATTACAGACTCACAGGCAGTCCAAAATACTCCAGCCCACAATCAGAAGGCAGCGTGCCCAGCATGCAGCATTGCCCCGTTGAATTGCAATGCTTATTCGTTGAGCCAAATAGGTAATCTAAACCCGAACTAAAAGTGATCACATTAGAAGCTTAGGAGCAACTTGTGAACCTCGTTTTTGAAACATTTGTTTCGGATTAAGGTCACACTTTTATAATCTTATGATTAAACTGGGATAACAGATGATTAAGCCTATCTCGTTCTAATATTTTACATAAACCAAACGTTATCGATTTGATTCGATTATCATTATTAGCTATCTTAATACTAAAACTCGGTAGAACGTCAAGTCTTTGATTGCAATTGTTTATCAAAGCATTATTACTTGTTGCTATGAAAAGATACAATTGCTATCAATTATAGGTCGTCATATCTGTGAACCGTAGTGCATACATTTTAATATATATAAGTACTTAACTTGGATAATGGGTTTTCAACAAGAACTTTTGTTTAGCTATTCCGTGCTGTAACGGTTAGCTATTTTTGAAATGAATGAATGAAGAAATGAAAAAATTTGCCGGTTTTTGTATAACATTTAAGAACTTTTGTTTTCTAAGACAAAATAAAACAAAGAATTTAGATGAATCAGGTTCAAATTTTTATTGTATTACGAAGAAAAAAGTTTGGCAATTATGAATGAAAAATTATATCTGGCAAATGTCCACCACGAGCACGCTGACAGATGTCGATTCTTTCATCAAAGTTTTTAATCACTTTTTTCGCAAAATGGCGTTAATCACATGACGGATTTTGAGTTTTAAGGTTGCAATCGATTGGCTCCGTAAAGACTTTGTCATTAAAATAGCCCCACAAAAATACTTCAGTGGTGTTTAATCACATGATCTGGCTGGCCACTTAACCGCTGAATTTCGTGAAATTATGCGATAGGGGAATTTCGTTTGCAATAAATCGATTGTTTCATTGGCTGTGTGACATGTGGCAGCGTCCTGCTGAAACCACATGTCAGTGATATCCACGTCATCAATAATAGGCCAAAATAGCGGTCACAGAAATCCTTCTGAGACCGCTATTTTGGCCTATTATTGATTAGGTATGTTGTCCTAAAATATCAAGAAATTTTACGAAATGTAACTTTAACAGAACCACCATTTTTCATAGTGGATTTTAATTAATTAAATACGATTTTCGAGCGAAATTAAACTCCTTTTCAATTGTCAAAGAATCTACTACGAATACGTCCAAAAACTAATTGTCAAAACTGTTATGCTGTTGGTGTTGCCCCAATTGAAAAATAAAGTTCTTGTTGAAAAACCCTTTAAATCAACAATACTTCGGGGAGTGGTTTAGAATCGATAACTGAATGTGTTGGACACGTGTTTTAATTTATTATGTGACGCGACTGCGGGGAACGCTGAGATAACATTACATTTGCTTTAATGCCCACAACTCGAGAACAGTGTTCGGTATAGAATTCTCTTAAAGTTGTTTAAATACGAAGCGCTCGCAGCGAAGTTTGCTTAGCCGTTCTGAATCGATCAGCAAAGTTAAGCAACGTCCGCCTCGGTCATAACTTGGATGGGTGGACCGCTGGTGACATTACTACTGAGCGCTTCTGTGCTTCGGAGGGCACGTTAAGCCGTCGGTCATGATTTTTGTCTTAGGATGGCAGTCGTTATAGCATGGTGGTAGGGCATTTTGCTAATGCCCGCCTGGCTAGCTACCACCCTCAAGTAGAAAATCTGTCGCTTAGCACCTAACGGTTTGTTCCGGCAGCTGTCCTTGAGAGTCAGTAATTCTAGGTTAGCCTGAACAACATCTTCGACCACATCATCACCTACCATCAGGTGAGATAGTGGTCAAAGGCTAACCTATCAGGTATAAACAAAAGAAAAACTGGTCGTCAGCGGCCTCTGAACTGTAATCTTATACTGCAGTAAATAAAATGATTTGTAGTAAAGGAGACAATAAACAAGTGCATATTTTTTTAATATTTTTAATTTGACGGAACAAGCTCTAGGCCCACCTAATGTTTACATCAGGTACAGCTCTCCCTGTAACAGATGCATTTCGTCACAAGTCAGGATTACACTGCGCCCGTCACCTTGAGACATATTTTGTAAGTCTCATGTGCCTGTAATTTCACTGGCTCTCTAGGACTGCTGCCGGAACATACCGTTAGGTGCTTCGCGACAGATTTTCTACTTGAGGGTGGTCGCTAGCCAGGGGGCATTCGCAAAATGCCCTTCCACCATGCGGTGAAGCTCAAGCCCGCGGCGGGATTCGAACCATGGACCTGCTGCGCGGCAGTCCATAGCCAATGCCACTGAGCTATCACTGCTTCTTTTTGGAATTCAAATTGATGCAATTTACAATTACTTAATTTTGCATCACTTTGTTACATCATCATAAACAAATGACCTCAAACAGTAACTTTGTTATGTTTTGACGAATTAAGCATTATCGCATATTATTGTAAACATTGGCGGATATGACTTAACTACACCTACTGTACGTATTAACTGTGACTTTTATAATTGTGATTATAAATAACTATTGCGTATGCAATCGCAATCAGGAGTTACACTCATTTTTATTTATTTAAATTCAGTCCATGTGGTTTACAGAACCATCATGTAAATTATTAATACCATAGAGATATTTTTTTTTCTGTGATTAATACAATGAAAAAATACAGAGTAGGGAATGAAAAATATGAAGTGTGAAGATAAAAAATGAGTGCACATAAATTAGAACAAATTAAATTACATAAATAATAGAAAAATACTATAAAATTCAAATAATATACATACAAATGAAATTACATCAATATAAAACTATTAGAATTCAAATTGCAATAATTACATAATAAGTTAAAATTTTAATTCAATTTTTTTTATATCTAGGTGATAGTCTTTGACCACTATCTCACCTGATGGTAAGTATTGATGTGGTCGAAGATGTTGTTCAGGCTAGCCTAGAATTACTAGCTCTCAAGGACAGCTGCCGGAACACACCGTTAGGTGCTTGGCGGACAGATTTTGTACTTGAGGGAGGCATTTTGCGAATGCCCTAATGCCTTGCTATAACAACCGGGACCGACGGCTTAACGTGCCCTCCGATGCACGGAAGCGCTCAGTAGTAATGTCACTAGCGGTCAACCATCCAGCTACTGACCGCGGCGGACGTTGCTTAACTTAGTTGATCGATTAAGAAAGGCTAAGCAAACTTCACTACGAGCGCTTCAACGTTTTTAAAATAAAGAACAAATATTTTAATTAAAATTTCTTTAACAACAGTCTCTTTAGTGACCCTTGCTACTTACGGGATTTCACTGTCATCGACTATATCATCAAGATAGGAAAATATTTTTCAGTTATTGGAGTGTAACTCAAAACCGACTCAACCGGTTTTGATGAAATTAAAATGGGACCAAACGACAAGCATCAGCTATCAAATAAAAAAAAGAATTTTCAAAATCGGTTCAACCAGTCAAAAGTTCTGAGGTAACAAACAAAAAAGATGAATTGATAACCTCCGCCTTTTTTGGAAGTCGGTTAAAAATGCCGCTAAAGGTCAAATATGGGTTAAAGAATGGACATATAAAATAGGTTTTCTTTCCGTGATTGGGTCATTAATTAGTTCCATTTCATTGTCATTGTTCAACAATTCTTTCATACATATTAATAGGTAAGTACCCTACATAGCGACGTAAACCAAATATTACATACGAGATCTTTCTACTCACGTGCAACTACAACTACGCCCCGCGGCTTCACCCGCGTAGACAATGATGAAAAGTGATGGTGATGAAAAGTAACCTATGTGTTAATCGAGGACCTAATCTATCTATACTCCAAGTTTCATCCAAATCGGTTCAGCCGTTTCAGCGTGAAAGAGTAACAAACACACACACTCACAGCTTTACGTACTTACAAACTTACGTAATATAAGTGTGATTACAGACAGTTGTCCTTGTTAGTCAGTAACAATTCTAGTTCTAGCCGGTAAACATCTTCGACCACATCATCATTTACCACTCGATGATTTAATTAATATATATTTATTTCTGGTCAGCCAACAATTATTACTATTTCGGTAACTATCTGAAAAATATGTTATATTGGGTATGTAACTCTGAACTGTCATTGTTTTTACATTAAAAATATTGACGTCGTGCGAGTCGTGAGCGCTCTTTATGGGGACCGATATGTAACAGCCCGTAATAAAATATTGATATAATCATCAGAACTATACTATAAATTGGTATTTTCAGCATTTGTTGCTGAATGAGAGTATGTAATAGTACCTACATTACTGCAGAATAAATTAAGTAGGCAAGCCTTCCAAGCCAAGTACGAGTTTACGGACCGAACTGCAGGTGAGGTCCGGTTATATACGAGGGCAGGATGGCTTTCTTACTGGTTGACGCTTGTATAATGCTTTTTCAAATATGGAAGAAAGTATAACAACAAATTCAGTTAATTAATATTGAAGGTTACATTCATATTAGGGCAAGAATAAAAAATAAGCTTGAACTAATTTTTTGGGATTATCTATGTTCACGCGGTAAATTAAAACACAACTGTCGCAATTGAATGTGAAATCCTTGCCAGTCGTTGTTTTTTTTTTACTAAAAGGTTTGCTGTTATTTTTGAACATTGTTCTATATAAAAAAATTAGTAAACAATATTAAATTATTGTTTTTGAAACTCCATGTTAGTCAAACATAAAATTCCATACTATACTTCTACAACTAAGTGCAAAACGATCAAATTTCTGCTGTTTAAAGCTCCAAAATTATATCTATCTCAGAAAATGTCATACATAAAAGAGAGCAGGATATATATTTGGATCCTCCCTCCTATGAGCATGTTATTATGGCTAAACTCTAATCTGTGTCTGGTACTATGTTTTTTGTTCTAAACCGATCTAAAGAGGATAACTTACTGTCCAGTAAGTAAATTATATAATTACACACAGTATTTTAAACACTAGGAGATTCCAAATTTGAAATCTCTCTTCTTACTGAACAGTTATGAATAAGTCTCCGGTAGAGTTCACTTTCTGGATACTTTTAAGAGATGTTATGGCAACATTACATACCATTTTTGAGAAAATAATATACCGCTATTTCAAAACTAATTTATTATTCGTTATAGAGCTAGTAACAAAAATTTACTAAAAATGTAAACTTTTATGGCTCATATGTTGTATATAAAATACTAATATTTTGTATATGCTGAATACAATAAGATTATCCTTTGTGCTATGAAAAAGTTTTATTTATGGCTACCTACTAAAATAGAGGAGCCCGCTGCAAAGAAATGGTTGAAATTCTAGTCCAATATTTATTTTAGGATTAAAGTCCAATATTACAAAATTACAAATTTACGAGAGAAAAAATTATAGTCATGTGCGGGATTCGAACCCGCGTCCATCCACCCCTTTAGCCGGGGTATGCTCCAACCAATTGAGCTAACATGACACAATGACTCATAACTTTAATTCTTGCTCTCGTTCTTCAACCATCGTATTGGGATGGAACGACACCTATAGTTCAACTTGCGTTGTACTACAAACAAGACTAATTTTGCAATTGGTTTTAAACTTGTAAATGATGACGCAACCTTATAATTTTAATATTTTTAAGTTTGCAATGACGCCTGCTAGGCGAATTACATTACAAAATTACAAATTTACGATAGAAAATTTTTTTTTTCTCTCGTAAATTTGTAAATTTTGCAAACTTAACAATATTAAAATTATAAGGTTGCGTCATCATTTACAAGTTTAAAACCAATTGCCAATTGCAACCTATAACAGATGCATTTCGTCATGTGACGAATTGCACTGCGCCCGTCACATTGAGACAAACAGTTGTCTCATGTGCCTGTATTTTTTCTGGCTCTCAAGGAATGCTGCCGGAACACGCTGTCAAGTGCTTGGCGACAGATTTTTTTACTTGAGTGTGGTAGCTAGCCAGGCATTCGCAAAATGCCCTTCCACTTTGCGGTGAAGCTTAAGCCGGCGCTGGGGCTCGAATCAGAGAGCTGCGGCTCGGCATTCCGTAGCGATAACCACTCGGCCATCATTGCTTCGTTTACGAGCTAGGGACCCATGATATATTCGGATACACAGACAGCGGAGTCCCTAATCGGGCTCCGATTTGCTCTATGGATACAGAAGAGAATAAAAGCAAGAAGACATTTTTCTATCTCATATACCTAAAGGAATTTTAACTGCACATCAAATATCTCTGACTTGGGTCCGTGGGGACTGAGAGCTCATCGTATTTCCAACAAAACTTATCTGAGCGCTTGGTCGATGCGACGCGTAATCAAAATGCTGGCACATTTTTGGCTCAACGAATAAGCATTGCAATTCAACGGGCAATGATGCCAGCATGCTGGGCACGCTGCCAACTGGGAGTGGGCTGGAGCATTTTGACTGCCTGTGAGTCTGCTGTATGACTTATAGGTTGTCTAAATGCTTTTATTGTAGTAGCTGTAGTGTTATATATAGTTCGTAGTATTTTGTTTAATAAAGGCATACCGCGGGTAAAAAAATAATTATATCACATTAAAAAATAAGTAGTTAATGTTTAATGTGGTCTTAGGTTTTCGCGATTGTTACACATAGTAATTAAACATCTTTAAACGGTTTAAATCGTGTATATTTATCATTATTTTATCCCGACATTTCAAAAACTTTTCAGTGATCGTGGTCACGGGGTGACTGTACTTAATGTATATCAAACTAAACAGTGGTTAAATACAGGTTACGCGTACATAAAGTTAACTATTTTGGATTTGCAGTTAATATTTTTTTAGTTTTCTCTTGGTAAGTTTATTCCAATTAGTTTCATTGGTCGTGCGTTTTGATTTTATATAGAGATATCCTCTTAATAACGTAAATAATATAAAATACATATACAAGCTACATTAATGTTTATACTTTAAATACATTGAATATATTCAATGAAGAAAAATGAATAAAATCAACCGTAATATTGAATCAAAACACCGTATTTTGCCATCGGGTGTAAAAGTTCAGTCAATTATCCAAGTGTGTTACAGACAAGTGGTGCGTAGCTGGAGACGAAACTTTTGGTATATCACAAGCAATAGTGAGCCAATCAATAAGTGGTTCTATATTATAAAAATGTATTATACTCGTATTTATATTTTGTTTCTAAATTTTATTTGTGCATTAAGTAAATTATGGGCACCTTTAGACCGAAGATGCGGTTAAGTCGCACCTTTTTAATTTTGATACTTATTGCACGTATATAATATTATATTCTAATTAGCTGACACGGCAAACGTTGTTTTTCCACAAAACTTAAGGAAACAATACATTTTTTGAAAAATAGTTTACGTCCTATTCTCAGACCTACTGAATATACCTACCTACACACAAATTTTCATAGGAATCGGTCAAGACGTTTCGGAGGAGTTTTGTTATAAAGATACGAACACTATGATGCGAGAATTTTATACATTAGAAAGATATTTCGCTTATATATATTTATTGATATTTTACGTATATGACTTGAGTTAATATTATGATAATATTGTACTAATGATTGATAAATAAACATTGTTATAAATAAATGGTACTGTAATATTAAAATTACATATTAGACGCATAGAATAAAAGACACTATAGAATCATTTAGGTACACGAATATCAGAAATGTTACGCTTTCATTCATCAAATACTCCATGATAATAATAATATATAAATAAATACCTGCAAAACACACGCACTGTATCTGCTGTCAACAGTCAACACAACACTACGTCAACAAATAGTGATGAGAAATTACGTAACATACGCAAATAATATCGATAATACAAAATGCGCGACAAACGACAGACGCATGCTGTCACTGTTTTTGTACTGTGAACGGCCCTGTGTAAATTGCGCCGGGCACTTGCTGGGCTGATAGAGCTGGGTGGGAATTATCGATGTTGATGACTGTTAATTTATATTTTGCAGGTTCATATTACATTATTACAAAATAAATTTCACAGTTTGCAGTTTAGGAATATTAACATTTTATAATCATATTATAACGCACCAGAGAAGTATAAGAAACAGTTAAACTGTTTCTTGTACTTCTGTGGTGCGTAATATACCGTGATAACTATAAATTGTATTTAACTGTATTAAGTGTTATACTATAATCATAAAATGTTAATAAATTATTTACATTGACATAATTAGAATTTAAAATATTAAGTAGTATAAATATGTCTTAAATGTACTTTGGACTAAAAATTTACAAAAGAGCTAATAAAACTTCTTTATATCTATGTGAAATATTGTAATATTATCAAACCAAGATTGACGTTTGTAACTATCACCGTTGTTATAGTTAAACAAAAACAATTAACATTTAGAAACCAAATGTCTTTTAAGGATGCCACTTTTTTTTATTAAGAGAATCCGCGATCTTATGCCTATTAACCAGTTCCAAAGATACAGAAAAAGCCTTAGTAATAGGGTCTTATTTTCTAGTACAGAACCCTAAAAATTATGTGTGAACATTTACACTCCAATTCTTCGAGAAATATCTAAAATGTAGTGGTACCAATCAAGATGGATTCCACAAAAAGTAATATTACTATACATTCATAATTAATCCTTTAAAGTATTTAATTGTATTTACTGCATGTCAATAAAAAACCAATACGATCGCCTCCATTTAACTTAAGGTCATAAAAAGTGCAATAAGGATATTACGGAGGAATAATAAAATAGTAGTTAGCTGTATTACACATGAATCTTGACAATAAAATAAAAGTATAAGCTATATATTGATGACATTAAAGAACAAACCAGACGTATCGTCTCGGAACCGTATCAACGCCTCATGCCATATTTACCACTACTTGTGAGCTTGCCCTGAATTAAGTTAATTGAAATGCTCGTAGTGTAAACTTGCTTTGTCGTTCTTAACCGGCTGACTTAAGAAACGTCCGCCGCGGTAATTACTTGGATTGGTGACCGCTAGTGGCATTTACTTAATACTTTTAGGTTAAACCGCCGCCGGGTCCGGTCAGTTGTTATAGCATAATGGTAGGGCATTTTGCGCACTCCCACCTGGCTACCACTCTCAAGTAGAAAATCTGTCACCAAGCACCTAACGGTGTGTTCCGGGAGCTGTCCTTGAGAACTAGTAATTCCAGATTAGCCAGAACGATATCTTCAACCACATCATCAGGTGAGAAGGCTAGCCTATTAGCAATAAAAAAGGCAAGTACCAGTAGGGGAGAATTGGGGGTTCTGCATCTGCATCGCTCTCGCTACGCTCGAGCTCGCGATGCATGACCCCCAATTCTCTCGATTATCTGCTATCCAATCCACATCAAACATACGATTAATAAGTAGTATTGTAATTACAAGGGAACCGACAACTTGTTTGCGCACGGATCATGTGTCAGATGTTTTTATTCTCTATAATCGTCTCGTTAGCGCATTTTACAACATGTATTATGTTCGCTCACTATATTCGTCGCACTGAATTAAAAAAAGCGAGGTTCCCTCTAGCTTATAAACCGCTATCGTTTTATCTGGTCAGTCTGTATTTGTTTATCTGAGCAGTTCATTTTATTTTAGACCGTTCAAGACAGATCAGTTCAGAACATAATACTTTGTCTGTCTAGTGAAACAGATGCGACCGACACATTTATAAGGCATAGGTATATAGTATCCCGATTTAAGTGTGGGTTATACAGCCGTGGTATGTTACCTAGAGTACGTACGAGTACGTATAAAGTGGGGACTTTTTATGATTATTACATTTTATTATTTTGTACTCATGTCAATGATATGTGCAGTCCTATGTACCTAGGCTATCAAGTCAGCCTATATTTGGATTTTCTAGCGTACGTGATTCAACGATATTTTTTTCGTCATATTTTTTTATCAAAGATACGATTAGTCAGACTGTCATGTTGACGTAGTTGGTAAGTTCTTGTCTTCTATGTTGCGGGTACTAGGTTTGATTCCCGACAGTAGCATAAATCTCCTCATCAAGGAAAATATGCACTTCTGGTTCTGGGTGTCATTGTGTGTGTGTGTGTGAAGAAGTGAATGTTTCTAGCACCTAAGATACAAGTCTATGAATTTAGTGTGGGCTATGAGTTTAAAAGTTTTTGTTTTTAGTATTTTCTAAGATATCTATACTTTTCACTATCTATACTATTAAATAGCTTCTTAGCAAACAACAATATTACTGTGATTATATCGATACAAATATTTCTGAAAAGAATTTCTCTTAGCGATAAGACTCCATTGTCACTATCCATAGGTTACTTTACGGGCTTTTGGTTCTTTTGATGTTTTGTAGTAATCATCTTGTATAGAAAATAAAAAAAGTTAAAAAAGAGATTGATTATAATGAATAAATAAATAAATGACGGCCTATGGTTCAAAGATACAACCTTCGTTTCATGATTTTACATAATTAAAATTATAATATACGTTTTGGTTAAAATTTAACGTAGGTACCTACATATTAATGTCTAATAAAAATACTAAATAGGTAACAGTAGTGATCAGAACATTATGTGATTTTTAAATATTTACTTAAGTAGCAATACATTTTTAGTATCGTCAAAAAATACAAATCGACTTATTGATGTTTGTTTCGCTACTAATATCTAAAAGATTTAGTTATAAGGATTTTCATAAAAAGCATTGTTTTATTCGAGAGGTTCTCTCATTACTGGTGATCAATTGAAATATGTTGTTTACCAGTTAAGTGAGATCTGTAATTTAAAAGACTCGTAATTGGTATAAGTACCTGCCACTTCCTTATAGGATTTTTGTCTCCAGTTGCTCGAGAATGTGCAGCAGTCATCGCTTTACATCCCTTGACGACAGCATAAAGTCTCATTCAGATTTGTTTATCGGTTGACAAGATGAAATGAACTTTGTTTACAAGATCGTTAAGGTATACAATCGTTAAAACTTTAACCTTTCTGTTTTTTTATTTTTGTACGTTTTAGTCAAGATTCGACTTGTGAATGCATCTTTATAAAATGAGATTATAAATAGGACTGATTTGGTGCATCTACATTTAAAAGCGGATATTCAGTGGTGGGCGACGACGCTCCAGCATCCAAAAAAAGTGCAGTTATTTACATATTCGGAACTTCAAGGAACCTAACTATGTAAGTAAGTGACCTTAAAGTATTTATTGTTAGTATGAATGAATTATTAGTGAGTGCAAATTGCCTTATAACTTCGGTGAAAAAAATTAGATGCCATGCTGGCGTAGTTGTTAAGTAATTGCCTTCTACACCGGGAGTTTCGGGTTCGATTCCTGACAGAAGCTCAATTTACTTCCCCAAGGGAAATTTGTATTTCTGGTTCAAGGTGAGATTATGAGTGAAGTGAATGTTTCTGGCACCCGCTATACAAGTCATTGAACTAAGTGTGGACTGTGAGTGTGAGGATGTAAACGTATAAAGTGTAATGTGACTTAGGTACCTGTGTTGATCGGCAAACTAACTTGTGTTAACTCATGGATTTTTTATTTATAAAGCATTTTGCTATGCTAGGCTAAAACAATGTTCAGAAACAATGTTGTGTTAACTCGTTGCGAAGTTATCTTCTATTATAATTATTTTAAATTATTGCTTTCAGGCCGGGCTGGTCGCAAAATCCTTTCTGGGCCGATGAGATTGATGTATCGGACGACGAAACACCGGCGGGGTCCGAGCCTGTAGCACCTCCACCTACACCACAACCTCCTGCAAAAAAGGTGGCTCAAGAAAAGAAGAAAGACGGAGGCGCATCAAAGAAACGGACGGCTAGCAGCGGCGCTGGGTCTTCATCGAGAAAGAAAAAACTGCCAGCGGCGGTGTCAACAGAACTGTTGACGACATCCCATTTCTTTGGCTCGGACACGGATGACGTAGAATTACCTCTGGCGCAGCCCTCGATTACACAGGTAATGAAAAAATATTATTCGCTCGTTTACTTATTTTTATGGGTGTGATACTCAGTGTGTGTGTGTGATGATTGTTTACGGCACCATGGCCCTCTTAGGCAGGGTATTTTTTTAGTTACGATGGTGGATAAGCGTTGTTTAATGCAGGCTAGATTATTTTTGTAAACATTTATGTAACTTACTTTTGTTACAGCAGTTATATCAATAAACTGTTACGTATGAAGGTCACTTATTATTTGTTTGATTTTTTTTCAGGAGATCGGAGAAAGCAGCAAGGTGAAACCAGCGCGTGCGGCTACATTGCGGAGCTTCTTTTCACAGCGCGGAACGAGCGGGTATACAACACAACGAGATCTCACACGTGGCGGGGAGTATTACGTCGAGTTAAGGGTCTATAATTCCCGAGAAGCTGAATGTCAGCCTAGCGAAGAACGTTGGAAAAGAGCCCTGGTTACTTTAAAATTGTGTACTGACACCCAAACACCTGTATGGCGCGCATTGTCAACACTTGTAGAAGCCGGGAAAAATGAATTCAAGGCTATACAGCCAATAATGTATCCCATGAAATTACATTGAACAGTATGTTTTAACAGATTGGTACAATCGCAATTGTTTCATTTTGTCTTTACTTTATTATATTACCTTGATATTTTTATTTCTACCTTATAATAGGTAATTACTTGCATATATACTACTTTTGAATTAGTTAATGTTAGTTTTAGATTTTATGAATAAAATTTGAAATGGTTATTCTTATTTTGTGTCTAATAATTGTTTTATTTACAGCAAAACTAAAAATGAGAAATATTGAAATATTGAAATATTGAAAATTGAAATATTGAAAAATTGAAATATAGAAACTGAAATACTAATTGCAAACATTATAATAATATCTACACAGTAAATTGCAAACTAGGATTACCAAACTATACATTTAAGTATCCCATGATACCGCAATGAACAATATGTTCTAACATACTGACGCAATAATATTCAATTATTTCACTTTTATCTAGCTATCTTTACTTAACTGTTATCTTTATTTTATTTATACCTTATAATAGGAAAGCATTTACAATACTTTTTAATCAACAAATGTAAGTTTTATTTTCATGAATAAAATTTTAACTGGTTATTATTATGTTATGTCTAATGATTGTTTTATTTACAGCAAAACTATAAATGAGAAATATTGGAATATTGAAATATTGGAATATTGAAAAATTTAAATATAGAAACTGAAATACTGAAATATACTACTGAAAACTAATTGCAAACAGTAAAATTAAATCTCAGATTACGAAACTATGCATTTATATTATTACCGACATCTAGGCAGGTTAATCGCTTCATATCAATTCATGCAACTATTATATTAAGTAAATACCTCAAATATTTACCTATATTTTTTAATATTTTTTATCAGTTCAAGTTTGTTATCAAGTATACCTACTAAGGAACAAGTGAGGCAAAATGGTATATTGTAGAGAGTGTAATATTGAGGTGTCTCGTATCTCGTCGCATTATAAAAGTAGTATTCATAAATCAAACTGTTTGATCAACTCTGAGTTCCCAGATGTGCAGATTATAGCTAGTGCATTTAAATCTAGAATTGTAAGTTATAAAATAAACCCTATTTCGAATAATATGCTGCCTGAGGAATTTTTGAATAAAGCCTCTACTTCAGTTTTACAATTAATAAAAAAATCATTGATCCAACACAATGCATTAAAAGTCAACATGGAATTTTTTGTGTCATATTATTTACCTAAAAATGATGAAAAAGCCCTTAAGTCATTTAATGTGCCATTTGTAAAGATTTTTTACAACTCTGATTTGATATCGTTTTATAAAACATGTGTCCAAAAGCTGATAACGAAATGTTCAGAATTCGAAATGTCGGGGAGTGGTTGGACACTAAATTCTATCAGTCATTTAGAATTAAATATTAATCAATACAATCCATTACGGGCGGGCTCATACGTGAAATTGCCGCGAGAAATTCAAAACACCAAATCATGTTTAAACATTCAAAACAAAGATGATCGATGTTTCTTATGGAGCATAATTGCGCATATGTATCCAGCAAAAAATAATCCAAATAGAGTGTCGTCATATCCACATTATAAACATATTCTGAACACTTCAGGAATGACTTTTCCTTTGAGTTTAAATGATATTAAAATATTCGAAAAGATAAATCCTTTAATTTCGGTAAATGTGTACGGTTTGGATAAAAACAATATAGTATCTGGTCCCCTCTACAAAACAAAACATCGTAAGTTGACGCATATTAGCCTGCTCCTCATTGAGATAAACGGGAAAAACCATTTCTGTTTGATAAAAGATTTCGGAAAGCTTGTACATAGACAACTTACACAACATAAATGCAGAATTTTTTTGTGTGACGAATGTTTTATTTATTTTCCATCGCAAGAAAAACTGGTAAATCACGATTGCGCTAGAGTAAAAACAATTCTGCCTCAACCAGGTAGTAAGTTATTATTTTCGCATGTTGAACGAACTCGTAGAATTCCTTTCGTAATATATGGTGATTTTGAAAGTTTGCTTAAAGAATATTCGGATAAAAGCAAATCACAACATGTTGAGAACGTGCAAATACATCAAGCGACTTGCTTTGCTTATTACATATGCTGTGAGTCTAAACCGAGTCTAAACAAATTTGTGTCTTATCGGGGCCCAAATTGTGTAAAAAAATTTATTGAAGCTCTAACTAATGATGTAATGGAATTATATCAAATTATATCAATTAAACATGAAATGATGCCGCTAACTGAAAATGAGCTGGCATCGTTTAAACATGCTACCATCTGTCACTTGTGTAAAAAGGAATTTGTAGCTGATGACGTAAAATGCGCAGACCACGATCATTTTGATTCAGCTTATTTAGGTCCGAGTCACGTGGGATGTAATTTGAATGCTAGGACATGTAAATTTATTCCAATCATATTCCACAATCTTTCCGGATATGACTGTCATTTATTTATTACCGAGCTATCTGCGATCATAGGACGTATTAATCTTATTTCAAAAACAAAGGAAAAATACATATCAATCACAAAGTTTATACCAATTGATTCCAACAATGCCGCTCAGTTGAAATTTATTGATTCGTTCAATTTTCTTAGTTGCGGCTTGGATAAGTTAGTAAAAACACTGCAGAAAAGTGACTTTAAAAATTTAAAAAAATATTATCCTGATAGTAAATCGTTTGATTTATTGTGTCAAAAAGGAGTATATTGCTATGATTATTTGAATTCGATGGAACGCTATAATGAACCAAATCTTCCTGACAAGAGTAGTTTTTTTAATAGGCTTTCTTCTGAAGATATATCAGATAAAGATTACGAACATGCGCAAACTATTTGGAATGAATTTAACATAAAAGATTTAGGGGAGTACACCGATTTATATTTAAAATGCGATGTATTATTATTATGTGACGTTTTTGAAAAATTCAGAACAATGAGCTTGACTTACTACAACTTAGATCCTTGTCATTATGTATCATCACCTTCATTAAGTTGGGATGCCATGTTATTGTTTACAAAAGTTGAGCTTGATTTAATTTCCGATGTTGAAATGTATCAAATGCTTGAAAAAGGCATTAGAGGAGGTTTAGCACAATGTTCTCTCAGAAATGCTAAAGCAAATAATAAATATTTGTCTAATTACAATAAATACGAGCCCAATTCTTATCTAATGTACCTCGATTGTGTAAATCTTTATGGATATACGATGATGAAATGTCTTCCTACCAATAATTTTTCCTTTCTAAATGAAGACGAAATTAAAACCCTTAACAACATTGAATCGATACCAGATAGTAACAATCGCGGATACATACTTGAAGTGGACCTTGAATATCCTCCACAAATACATGATCATCATTCTGATTTACCATTCGCGCCAGAAAAATGTATTCCGCCTAATGGAAAATCTCAAAAGCTAATAGCAAACCTACATAATAAATATAAATATGTCATACATTATACTCATTTAAAAGAATGTTTGAGAAACGGACTTGTACTATTAAAAATACACAGAGTATTGGCTTTCGATCAGAAACAATTTCTAAAACCTTACATTGAATTAAACACATTGTTGCGACAAAATGCAACTTCCGAATTTGAAAGGGATTTTTTTAAAAAACAGAATAACTCTATATTTGGTAAAACGATAGAAAACAAAAGAAATCAAGTTGATGTAAAACTAGTTAATGTATGGAAAGATTGTTCTAACAGAACTAATAAAATTTGCGGCGCTGAAAAATATATAAGTGCGCCAAATTTTATGAATCTCTCGATTTTTACAGAAAATTTGGTAGCTATTCAAATGCAGCCAACACAAATCAATCTAGACCGACCAATATATATTGGCTTTACTGTTCTAGAACTCGCGAAGAGACATTTATATAGATTCCATTACGCGATTATGAAAAAAATGTATGGAGAAAATATATGCCTTTGCTACACAGATACTGATAGTCTTTTATATTTGATAAGGACTGATGATTTCTACAAGGATATGAAACTTAACCTACAATACTTTGACACTAGTAATTTTAAAGAAGATAATGTATATGGTATACCTCATGTTAATATTAAACAACCTGGATATTTTAAAGATGAAATGGCTGGTGAGTTAATTACAGAATTCACAGGACTTCGCGCAAAACTTTATTGCATAAATACTGAAACATCTTCACTTAAGAAAGCCAAAGGCACAAAAAAATGTGTAACGAGGAAACTTGACATGGCAAAATATAAACGATGTTTGTTTAGGAATATTGATTTTAGAGATAGTATGTACATTATTAAATCAATTAATCATAAAATATTTACTCAGAGGTTGAATAAATTGATTTTAAATAAATCAGATGATAAGAGACAGATCACGAAAGATATAGTAAAAACTGTACCTTGGGGACATTACAGCAATATATTATAATAATATTGTATTATATTAGAAATATATCATAATAATAAAAGTGACATTTAAAAGCAACATTGAACTGTAAATAATGACAAAATTATATATCTTGTCAACTGAAAACCGTTTTATTTTGGTAAATGTTTACTATAATTCCTAACATAATAACTATATATATATATTTATAAGTAATACATTTGTAAAGTTATATAGTCTGTAAGTCTTGATTTACTGGTAAAAGTTATAATTTGCTATATATAATATATGTGAAATATATATGAAATAAATTGAAATCGCATAAAATATCATTCCTTGCATTTTTCTTAACCTATCCTAATTCCTGTCTGATTTTATAAGATTATTGTTAGTGTTCGACCGAATCCAGATTTACATCGGTCACCGAAATAATGTGTAGGTAAACCCTGCGTAAGCAAGATAAATAAAACAAGTACGTGACTCGTAACTATGTTTATTAGGTTATATATTCAATAATATTACAATAAAATAAAATATCAATAAATACAATTAGATAGATTTATAAAGGTTCTGGGACACATAACTTTTTTGTCATCTTACTTATTAAATCTTGCGTTGCGTCTAAAATGTTATCATATTTATCCTCAACTACATACTGCACACTTACACAACAATCATCACTTGCTAGGGTGTTAATTTCACTGATTTCAATTTTTATTAAGTGATGTCCTTTTCCTGGTATTTTTCTGACAACGAATGATGAATCTGGTGATATTTTTTTCTTAAAACTTAACTTTCCTTTCTTATGAATTGTTTTGAATGATTTATTTTTTGTATTGGTTTCTTTATTTTCTCGAACAATATCTCTATCGTGTTCATGACTGTTCCAGATTAAATTCATGTCTTGAGCCTCTTGTAGATAGAAAGGATCAGCGTCAGCAAAAACTATGCTTGTCATTGTTTCTGTAACAAAATAAAATAATACTTATTAAATTAACCTTCATATGAACTACCAATTAGTTTTAACTGATATTATTAGTAAAAAGTTAAAATAAACACTTACCAAAATCAGGATATATGTAAACCAACAGTGCAATGCAAATTTGTCTGCTATACAGTGGAGCTGGTGCAACAATGAATTAATAAGTATTACAAAAATAATAACTAAAATATAACTAGGTACTTACCTTTTTTGGTAATAGATCACGTGGACAAAGGTTGTTTTTAAAAGCTAAATTTCTTGGAAAGCAAACATTAGAACCGCTAACATTCGATCAATAGAAATGGACATTGTAATGATTTATCTATTTAATATAAATACCCTATACAGTATTGTCAGATATCATTATGAGGTTGATAAAGCAACCCACAACTTTAGAAATTAACAACATAGAAGTAAAATCACATTCCGGAATTAACAGACATAGCGTATTACTTCCCAATACGATTCGCTGTCTAATTTGCGGTCCATCTAATTGTGGAAAGACCAATGTAATGATAGGCTTATTATTACATAAAAACGGCTTAAAATTTAAGAATGTTTATCTGTATTCAAAAACCACATTTCAACCAAAATACTGCTTTTTAAATGAAATCTTGAATCAAATTCCAGATATAAAATTTAACATATTTAATGATAACAAAGACGTTATTGACCCGGATATTGCTTTACCAAATTCTGTTTTTATTTTTGACGATGTGGCATGCGAGAATCAGACAAATATACGTAACTATTTTTCAATGGGACGGCATAAAAATATAGATTGCTTTTACTTGTCCGGCTTGTTGAATACAAACCACTAAGTAATATTGTACGTAAACTAACATGAATGCAATTGTAGACGTACAAGGTTTCAAAACTGATTCTAATGAATTCATTGTAAAAGAAATAGCACTACAATTTGATAAACAAATAATAAATCTTGTATTTAAGCCACCCTTCCCGTTTTATGACTTAACAAAAACAGAAAAAAGACAAGTATGCTGGATTGAAAGAAATAGACACATTTATTGGAAAGAAGGACTTATACCGTATAATTATCATAAGATTTATATTGCAGAAATTTTAAGGAACTGTAAAATATATGTCAAAGGTTCAGAAAAAGTTAGATGGCTAAGGAAAATATTAGAACAAGATAATATAATGTATGACGGAATTAGTAAGTGTATTTTCGATCTAGAGGATTATGGTTGCCCTAGTTTACTAAGTTTGTATAGAAAGTATATTTCATGTTCCGATGTTTATTGTTGTGTATATCATACTTCATACTGTGCTCTAAGAAATGTAATTTGTCTTCAGAAATGGAATGTAGAAAATAAATGTTTTTAAAATTACCTATCTTTTTAATAAAATCCTATCCTATTTAATTTTAAAAAATAACCGTTCGGATTAAAAATAACTAGGGGTGCCTAATGCATAAGCACTCTTAGAATCCTTAAATCTTGTAAAGTTACAATAAGGATGGACGATTGTGCAAACAGCTCGATCCGAACTTAGCCCATTGATATCAAGAAGAATGCCAGTTGTGATCTATATAACGGAGAGAATTGGGGGTCATGCATCGCGAGCTCGAGCGAAGCGAGAGCGATGCAGATGCAGAACCCCCAATTCTCCCCTACTAGTACCGCTTAGGTGTAAAATTTATATGGAGGAGAATATTTATATGATTGTACTTGACTACCAAAACGACAGTGACAATCACAGTGATAGTGACAGAAGTGACAGTTCGGACGGAGGAATCCGGACTTTGACAGCTGCGGCGCAACCGTCTCAACGCCAGTTACGTGCTGAAGCCCGCGCTCGACGCTGTGCACAATCGTAACTCCCAGACGAAGAACTTCAAATAAGTTCGAAACTGGTCGGAGCAATATCCGGTAAATATTACGCGAGTCCTCATACGTGGGTGAAAGGTAACAAGATAATGAGTAAATTAACCCACTACAACTTGTTTTATAATAAAGATAATATTGCGGTACTACTATCGTTAGATATAAAGTTTAAATTAATATAAAAGTCCCATCTTGCGATGGTAACGTATGCCAAGCTAGATACAAATAGGTTATCGATATCAATTCTAATCTAAACGTAATTAGCACATCTCTATCATGTGCGTGCGCTTACAAGAATCTCGATAAATTATTTATCTTGTACATTGTACCAGCTTTTCTTGATGATAAACACTTTATTTGTCTGTCTATCTGTCACTGGCACGTGTCAACGACTTAATTGTGGAGTCATGTGACTATTTCTACCTATCGCATTTACTTCCTCAAAAATAATCGATTAATTCTGGGTCGGTAATATATTTCTATAATACGAATCAATTGTTAGAAAATTCTAATGATTGTAAAACAGCATAATTGATTAATATCAATTTGTGCAGAAAGTCAAAAATTTCTACGGACGGGATTCAAAAAGAAATTATCAAAAATTTTAGAAGCTGTGATGGCCGAGCTGTAATAGTTATGGACTGCCGTGCCGCAGCTCCAAGGTTCGATCCCCACCGATAATGTTCTTATAAATATGTCTAGAAATTTTGCTTGCCTAACTTGTAAAGGCAAGGCAATCCATAACCGAGCAGCTTGCACAGTAAAAGATTTATCCGAAAACTGTTCAGATATTAGGGAAAACTTCAAAGTAAGGCAAAACCAATCAATTTTAGAAATCATGCGTGAGCTTCCTATGTCCTGTGTTTTTGTAGGGCTTACGCTAAGTCCATAGAATTTTAAACTTACAAATTATTGGAATACAAAATGTTTTGCCCCGGGCGGGAATTGAACCCGCGTCCTTCCGATTTCGCGCCGGATGCTTTGTCTATTAAGCTACCAGGGGTACAGCTGTGTCGCCGAAATTTCGGACTCCAATCTTATTTCTTAAACCGTCATAGGGGACGGTGCGCGGTCATCAACCAGACTACTAGACTTCATCTGACCGAAAGAACTGTTTTTTCAAACACTTAACTCTCGGAATGATGTCGCTACCCTTCTATATTTCTATATATTATGATTACAAGCACTACCGCGTACTAAGCGAAAATCATAAAGTTTATAGATAGATTTTTGATAAGTTTATAGATTTCCATAGAATTTACTCCACTCCAGAATATGATGCAAATCAAAGTTGGTTGAACGAATTGCCTCATCTAGTTCATCGACACGTGCATGTCTGTAAATTTGTAAGTCATCTGCATATAGGTGGTAGGACGAAGTAAGGTGATCAGAAATGGAGTTTATAAAAATTGCAAAAAGAAGAGGGGATAGAACGCCGCCCTGTGGAACACCAGCCGTAGTAGTCTGCCATGATGAGATACTATCTTATATTTGAATACGTTGCTGGCGTCCATATAGGTAACTATGAAACCATTCAATTACTGTAGGAGATATATTAAGAGAGTGAAGTATTCCTAGTAGCAAATCGAAGTCAACATTGTTAAAAGCATTGCTAAAGTCAAGTAGCGATAGCACAGTCACGTGTCTATCAGATATGCTGAATCTGATGTCATCTGTTATTTTTATTAGAGCTGACACTGTGTTGTGGCCAGGACGAAAACCGGATTGGTAATTTATACAAATATTGTAATAATTGCACTATATTGTATATAACACATTGTTAAAAGACGTTTAAAAATTCTTGGGCCATTCGGCACCGAATTTCTTGCCCGTTCTTCTCGCAGTGGCTCTATAATTTTTTTTGCTGAACGTGGCAGTACAATGTAGAATATTTCAATATTAAAACTTGTAATTGACCTTCATAAGAGCGTCGTGGACGCCTTAATTGAAATAATGATTTTAAATTTGAATTTGGCAGTGAGAGGTAAAAAATGCCGTGAAAATCGCAAGGTTTGCAAACACCCTACTGAAACATGCTCTCTATTGTAACACTGTGGAAACAAATTCAAAGGACTGTTAATTCATATGTTGCAGGTTTTCGGACGAAAAGATCCTGAGAATGATATTGCTTGGCTTTGCCAGCTTTGCAAGGTGTCTTTTGACGATATCGGGATGTGCTGTGGCAAAACTCTAGCAGCGGAATAAGGTAAAAAAGCCCTTCATAGTATTTACCGAAGAACAAGCGGAAGAAGACGCATAGCGAGCCTATGTTTCTACGAATGCTAGGTGAGTCAAATTTTTGGAGAGACCAATGATGGTAGTTACGTCACTAAAAAGTCCAAAAATGACCTAAAAATATACTAATATCTAAATTTGAATCACAAACTGTACATAGAAGACGTAGATGATACTAAACTTTATTATTTTATTTGAAATAAATGCTAGATTTAATACGCAATCATAAACGTGAGAAACGACAATCACAGTGCAATTAAGTTGTAGTACCTAGTACCTAGCTAGACGATAGCTTTGTTTAGTTTTCATCCTACAAACATGCGAGCGCTTATATAGGAGTGTGTGTTTACCACCTAAAAAGAATAGATAAACAGATGACATTTGACACATTAAGATCCTGGATGAGTCACATAAGACACCTTTTATTTTGATTAAATGCTTGAAAAGCGTCTTGGGGACCGCAGTATGAGATATCAGTTCCTCAGAAAGCGCTGCTGCCCACCTTCTGGTGTGTTACCCTTAGTCGCCTTTTACGACACCCACGGGTAGAGATGGGGGTTGACACCCCACGATCAATCAATGAGAAGTTTCAGAGAAAACGTATACCTAATATGACAAGATTTACGCGGAAAAGCCAATGGCGGGAGCTAGTTTTACAATATTCTTTAAAAGATTTACAGAATCATTACAATACTTCATTTCATTAAATCAAATTGAACTCAGTATATACGATAAAGAAAAAAACGGGCTAAAAAATGTTCAATCAGGAAGTCAGTTTTCTTGATTGATTCCCAGAAAACGTGATATAATTAAATATTTAATAATGTTTACTTACTGGACTTAATCGAAGTTACGTTCTATAGATCTGAGTATTTGACAGAACGGATAGGTTCTATTGTACATATCCTGTGTGTTAGACTCGACTGTTTTGAAGCAGTGATGGCTCAGTGGCATTGGCTATAGACTGCGGCGCAGCAGGTCCATGGTTCGAATCCCGCCGCGGGCTTGAGCCTCACCGCATGAAGCGCTCGTAGCGAAGTTTGCTTAACCATTCTGAATCGATCAGCAAAGTTAAGCAACGTCCGCCGCGGTCATGAGTTGGATGGGTGACCGTTGGTGACATTACTACTGAGCGCTTCCGTGCTTCGGAGGGCACGTTAAGCCGTCGGTCCCGGTTGTTGTCTTAGGATGGCAGTCGTTACGGCATGGTGGTAGGGCACTTTGCGAGTGCCCGCCTGGCTAGCTACCACCCTCAAGTTGAAAATCTGTCGCCAAGCACCTAACGGTGTGTTCCGGCAGCTGTCCTTGAGAGCCAGTAATTCTAGGTTAGCCTGAACAACATCTTCGACCACATCATCACTTACAAACAGGTGAGATAGTGGTCAAAGGCTAACCTATCAAGCATACAAAAAAAAAATGGTGGAAGGTTATTTTGCGAATGCCGGCCTGGATAGCGACTACCCTCAGGTAGAAAATCTGTCACCAAGCACCAAACGGTGTGTTCCAGCAGCAGTCCTTGAGAGCCAGTGAAATTACAGGCACATGAGACTTAAGAACTATGTCTCAACGTGACGGGCGCAGTGCAATTCGTGACTTGTGACGAAATGCATCTGTTATAGGCAGAGGTTAGGCCCTTTATCATCAGGCGGGCCTCGAGCTTATTCCGTCACAATAACATAATTTTTTTTATTAATTAGTAAAATATAGATTATAAAAATTTTCCATAAGTATGTATCGATGAAATCCTGACCTATTTCTTAAATGAGACTTGAGTATAACAATAAATAAATCAATATTTTTTTGTTGGGAAGAAAAATATATTTTTCAATTAAATTTTATCTTATTGCCTATTAACACAATTTGTAATTAATTGTGTATCGATTTATAGTAAAGGGGCAGTCTGTCATCAAAAGGCTAATTTTGGACATGTTTTTAGAAAGAGTATACAGAGGCTTAAGTATATAAGTACATAAATAAAATTTATAATATTTTATAGGGAACGAATTGTCATAGTAATTGTACTATTCTAATGCGAACATAAGTTTCCTAATACTTCTGTTGATAGAAAAAAAACTGTTTCAATAGGAACACCATAAAATTGCACAATCACATTTTGTGTTTTATTTGTTATTTGCCATCATGCTGGGCACGCTGCCAACTGGTAGTGAGCATTTGGACTGCCTGTGAGTCTGCTATGACTTAAAGGTTGTCTAAATGCTTTTATTGTAGTAGCTGTAGTGTTGTTTATAGTTCGTAGTATTTTGTTTAGTAAAATTTAACTTCAAATTATTAATATATCAACCATGAGCTACAGTACCTGAGATTAGCAAAGATTGATTTTCTACGATTTTTCCCGTTTTCGAAAAGCTTATTATTATTATATATATTTACTTTATTATTTCCGCTTATTATTACACTCTCTTCTATTCGAAAGGTCTGTCCGTCCTACGCCCTCATTGATGTTTTTCAATGACGACTTCAACAACTTGGATAAGAGAAAAATCTTTTACTATAGTCATGTGCGGGATTCCTCTCGTAAATTTATAATTTACTAATGTAATCCGCAGAGCATGCGTTATAACAAGAATAAATATACTAAAAAAACTTTTATTATGTTTATATTATTTAACTCCTCAATTATTCCTCAATGAATGTTTTGCGGGTAAGAATAGGTATAGCAGTATAGTAGTTAGTGAAACAGCCCCGATCTAAAAGAAGTCACAGACTATCCGTTTTGGTTGGCCCCAATCACCTATGTCAGAATATCACAACCAATCTTTACTTGCATATCTACTGTGTTGATAAAAATAATCCGCATGATGGAAGGGCATTTTGCGAATGCCCGCGTGGCTAGCTACCACCCAAGTCTTAAATCTGTCACCAAACACCTAACGGTGTGTTCTGGCAGCAGTCCTTGAGAGCCAGTGAAATTACAGGCACATGAGACTTAACAATTATGTCTCAAAGTGCAATTCGTAACTTGTGACAAAATGCAACTGTTATAAGCAGAGGTTAGTCCGCTTAACATCAGGTGGGCTTAGAGCTTGTTCCGTAACAATCACATATAAAAAAAATATATAACGTCCTATGAACGTGATAGACCGTATCGAATCATACGATCCTAAATTATTTAATCCCATATTGTATTTCAGTAATTCAGATGGCTTATTATATATAAGATCAAAATACTGCCTCCGGAACACACTGTCAGGTGCTTGGCGGCAAATTTTCTGCTTGAATTCTTTATATCAAAATAAAGTTAGCTCTGAGATTTTTGTACAAAATATTGGACTATATATAAGAATTATAAACAACCATATAACAAACAACAAAACATACAATATGTTTGTGATTAACAAAGGGGTAAATGTTGGTCGTCTCTAAGAAAGATTAACCAACAAGATGTTTACCCTCCTTACAGTGTTGCGTTTTGCCCCTTGCTTTAGTTACGGAACAATAAAAACACAATAAAATCGAAAGTAAACATGAAACAAATTAAACGTTTGTATATTATCCTCTAGTGTAACATTATGTGCATTATTGTCCGACCAAATTGGGCCGTCTTTTGCTACTATAAAATCCGGCAGTAGATTCACAATCGATCTATAAATTATTTCCTCATTTATGCCCAATGTAATTGCGTACCTACTCGTATGTAACTGACTTACCTACTGTTAGTTTATTAATAGAGTTACCATATTTTATTTTATTGTAAAATCACTTCCTATTCGTGCCGAAATCTATGTTTAGTATAATTCATTTTTAAATATAAAAATGTGTTTTTTATACAGAACTGGGTATCACTTGACGACTATCTCACCTGATGTTAAGTGATGATGTGATCGATGATGGAGCGCGTTTACACAGAAGATACATATTCACTCGCGTTTTGAAGACCTCCATATTGTACTTAACCCGAAACACAGACTCAGCCAGGGTATTACACTCCCTGGCGGTTCTCACGATGAACGTAGAAGCAAATCGCTTCGTTCGGGTAAACGGAATATCCACCATATAGCGGTGGCGCTTCTGAGTATCCCTGGATGTCCGATTATAGAGTGGGGATGGCGGAATCAAATTGTGAAGATCCGTTGCACACTCACCGAAATGTATCCGATAAAAAACCGATAAACTAGCAACTTTGCGGCGATGCTCGAGACTTTGGAGTCTCTTGCTTAGATGGTCGTCGTTAATGAGACTTTTGGGTAAAAAAAATAGTTTTTCTCTTAAGTTTATCCATCGAGAAACTGAGGTTCGTTTCTCGATGAGTTTACCTTATGTAATAGAATCTGAAACACTGAGTTTCATGCACATGTAATGATTTCATCGTGAAACTTTGTGATTAAAATTAAATGAAAGTTGTTTGACCAATTTCACAAAAGGGAGGAGGCACTCAATTCAACTGTTTTTTTTTTTGTTTGTTACTTCAGATATTTTACTGGGTGAAACGATTCAGTTTGGATATTTTTTTACTTAAAAGCTATTACTTCCCCTGAGGTCCCATTTAAATTTCATCATAATAGGTCTACCCGTTTTGAGATACACTCCAATAACTGACAACTTTTTTCCTATCTTGTAGATATCAAAACGCCTCCAAAGGGTGGGGATTTTGGCAAACCCTCCATAATGGGAGAGGCTGTATTCAGCCGTGGACAATCACAACAACAGTTATGTACCTACTTAGCGACAGATTTTCCATTTGTGGGTAGTAGCTAGCCAGGCGGGTATTTGCAAAACGGCATGTCATCGGTCATGACTACCATTCCAAGATAACAGCTAGAACTGGCCGCTTGACGTTCGCTCCGAAGCACATACACAATCAGTAGTAATGTGATTAGCAAGTCATAACTACAGCGGACGTTGTTTAACTTAAGGATTCCTAGCAAGCTAAGCTACGAGCGCTTTATTATTATTGGACAGATAACATCAGCTGTAAGTAAAACATAGATATCGAGTTACTTCTGTATCATTTCCTGGTGACGCACTTCGGCCAAAGTACTTTAACAGTTGCCTACTAAATCTGTGCTTCAGTTCACGTTTTATGAACTCTGATAAAGTAATTAGATCAAAGACCTGACGTCATCCGTAGAAACATCTGGATATCATCGCTATATATGGTGCCAAGTTTCCGGTTTCAGAATGAGTACGAAGACTGTTTCTAAACTTAACTAATCACAGCCTAAAGCCCATGTCCCACTAGCCCAGTAAGTTTTGAAGCAGCGATGGCTCAATGGCATTGGCTATGAACTGACGCGCAGCAGGTTCATGGTTCGAATTCCGCCACGGGCCTGAGCTTCACCGCATGGTGGAAGGGCATTTTGCGAATGCTCGCCTGGCTAGCGACCACCCTCAAGTAGATCTGTCGCCAAGCACCTAACTGTGTGTTCCGGCAGCTGTCCTTGAGAGCCAGTAATTCTAGATTAAGCCTGTTTAAGACCTTCGACCACATCATCACTTACCATCCGGTGAGATTTTGGTCAAAGGCTTAATTACAGTAATAGAAAAAAAAGTCCCATCATTTTGTGCCAAGACGGAACAACTGACACCATGTTTAGTGGCAGTAGAACTCTTTTCATCACACTTGCACGTAAACAGTATCTAAACATACAGGTTAGCTTAGCCGTAATGACCCACATAAAACCCTCGAACTTTCTTTTTCACATAAAACCCAAGGTTGGGTTATTTTTTTATTTATAGCACAGCACACAGGTTATGCAAGTTCAAACAAGGAGTTTACGCGCAATTTTGTTGCAATCTCGCTACATGTTACTTAAATACTCAACTTATGTTCTTAATAATTGATTTTAATATTTTTTTGTATCAAAACGTTGACATTATTTTATTTTATTTAAGCTACGTCATGGCTGTATACCTACGTAAGTATTTGCCCTTAGCGTTTCTGAACGAACCATTTGTACAATCTGTGCGAGAGGGCAAGAAGCCCGCCATCCGCTTCAAAAAAGTTCAAGTATTTCGTAATAATAGGTGTGCTGACTTGTGTATTAAAACTATAATAACACGATCGAGACACTCTCGATCGTGTGTCGATCGTGCGCTCGGTGAGTCAAGACCTCCTGAAGATGCTTCGTTTAGAAGCGAAACTAGTCGGATATTCTTCCGGTTAGGCTGCGTGATGTTTGTGACATCACTTAGATAACAGAAAAATTTGGCAGAATTGTAACTAGATATATATTTTTATATTTTTTTAAGTGTTTTATTTAAATATTAATTAATGTTTTTTAAAGATACTTTTAAAAAAATATTTGTTATTATTCAATATGGATTTCGGCAAAGTAACGCCTGAATCTATTCATTATTAAAACTATAATTCATAATTGTTTACTCGCAAATGAGATGAAAAACATTGTATGTTTCACGGGCAGTACGGGAATTATGAACCTCGACTCAGAAAGCCCTCAGTCTTCGACTTCGGGAATCCACTAAAGCCTAGATCGTAATTCCTTACTTACCGCCATTAATACACAATGTAATATTGTGCGAGTACAGCAGTCGTTATATTATGTGAATGCATGCCTGGCTAGCTACAACCCTTAAGAATAAAATCTGTCGCCAAGTACATAACAATCCTTAAGAGCCATTTCACTTCTAAATTAAGCCTGAAGAACTTCCTTGACCACCTCGTCACTAACCAAAAGGTAAGATGTACCAGCAATAAACATCACACAAAATCTTACACATAAAATTCATTCTCATACGAGTTTATTTTATAGCAAATATTTCTCTATTCAGGCTGCTCGCTTGTGGGATTCTCTTCCTGTATCAATCAGACAAGCACCGACTCTCAAAATGTTCAAGACTCATGTTAAAAGGTTTTATTTGTCCAATTAAATTTGCACTACTTACATATTTAACTGTCGATGTCTGAAATATGAGATTTTAATATTACACGCATGTATTTTTATATAAATTATTTATTATATTTGTATATATTATTATCTATTTATGTATGTTATATATTATTGTGTAAATATATGTGTTTATTTCATTATTATCATAACCTAGGTGTTGTTTTTATACATTTGTTTAGAAATTACAAACATATGTTTAATTTTAAAAAAATATGACATAAAAATTTGTGTATGTAATTTTTCATTTCTAATTATTTTACAATGTATTATATTTCAAAAGTGGTGTCACAATAAAGAGTTTTCTACTTAAAAATAAATTACCCATTCACTAGAAACTCAGTCACTTAGATTATCATGTAACCTAGCCTCACGTAATGAATAAGGACCACTAATTATCCGTACGTGAGATGAAAGTAGATACAACACACAAGGCGAACGTTTTGCCACAAGAAAAACTGGCCAAGTGCGATTGAAAATTGAACACTTCTTTCTGTACCATCACATAGTAAAATCATTCTTTTTAGGGTAACGTAGAGAAAACTCTACCCTAATATAATAACGTAATATGGATAACTACTCGTTTGTAAATTTCATTACCTTTGCCAGTTCGGCAAGAAAAATACCCATAAAAAATTCAAATAATTACTAAGCTGTACTACCTGTCCAGCTGGTCCTCAGACTGCTAAAATCTATATATATTATATATATACTCAAAAGTTTCTGACAGAAATAGAAAAAAATATTGTTTTAAGTTCTGTGTCTCGTAGTAAAAGACAATGCCTACTCTGAGCCAAGAGAATTCAAATTCATAATCATGTATTCAATTAAGGCGTCTACGACGCTCTTATGAAGGTCAATTACAAATTTTAATATTGAAATATTCATTAATTATTATTTAGTAACCGGCTAGGACTCGCGTAATATTTACCGGATATTGTTCCGACCAGTTTGGTACTTATTTGAAGTTCTTCGTCTGGGAGTCACGATTGTGCACAGCGTCGCGCGCGGGCCTCAGCACGTAACTGGCGTTGAGACGGTTGCGCCGCAGCTGTCAAAGTGAGAGTTCCTCCGTCCGAACTGTCACTCCTGTCACTATCACTGTTATTGTCATTGTCGTTTTGAAATATTCTACTATAATTATTTTGCTGAACGTGGCAGCAATTGTGCTGCCACGTTCAGCAAAAAAATTATACAGCCACTGCGAGAAGAAGGGGCCGTGTTCCCTTTGAATAGAGTTTTGAATATAAATTTAAATCAATGATTTTTGCCGCTGCCCGAGATGTTTTTCGCGTCCTACCCTCGACTTGGGATGGAAACAGAAACGAATTGACACGACAGAGACACGTCTGTCAGTCTACGTCGAGCAGCCCCGTGGGTCGCATTCTTCGCACCTTTTCTAAAAGAACGTTTCTTTTTGTTAGCTCCGTGAGCTCTAAATTGAACAACTGCCGTGCAGAATTAATACCTATTTGTGTTGTGCTTGTGTGAACTTTACAAATTTGACATCATCCAGGAGAAATTTCATCCAGCCAGCCTGTCTTGGGGACGGTTCGTGGAAGTATTAAAGGTACGTGGTGGATTTCTTTGCCTCCTCTTGTCTATTTGTTTGGATCGTAAGCTCAGCACGTCATCGTCATTAATTATTATACAGTCCACACAGCTCCATATTTTGAGTGTTCGCATATCGAACAAATACAAAGCAGGCACAAGAGACTTTTAACATCAGGTGGTCCTCGTACTTACTCCGTCGTAAATAAATTTTATTTGTATAAAAAAACTTTTCAAAAATCATCTCAAAATGTTTGTTAGGACTAGCAGAAGTCCAGCCTAAAAGGTTGTTAGCATTACCCTGTATTGCTGTTTTGTAAGTATGAATTTCATGAGGTATTTCTATTTTTATACTACATGTTTAAATTCTATGTATATATAAGACGCATTGATTTTAATTATTTTATTTTAAAGTTTCTGATTTCTTTGTTGCACACTACCGATCACAAGTTTTCGTTGTAGGTACTGTCCATCCAAAGATTGTCTGTAAGAGATTGATTTAGCAATAAGACCGCCGATGGTATGGCGGATTACCAAACCAATTTTGGTGGCTGAGTCACCCTCTTCCGTGGGAAGGATACCTCACATGCGGTCCCCGGGTGGTGACCATCAGCTAAGAATTCAGGTTTTTTTACTTTTTTACTATTTTAGGATCAAATTAAACTTAATTAGAGTGCTGGAAAGGCATACCCCGATGCTTACCCCGGTCGGACGGACAGACTTGCGAAGTTTAGTAATAGGGTCCCATTTTTAGGGTTCCGTACCCAAAGGGTAAAAACGGGATCCTATTACTGAGACTTCGCTGTCCATCCGTCCATCCGTCTGTCACCAGGCTGTATCTCAAGAACAGTGATAGCTAGACAGTTGACATTTTCACAGATGATGTATTTCTGTTGTCGCTATAACAACAAATACAAAAAGTTGGCCAAGTGCGAGACGGACTCGCGCACGTTAAAACAAAAAAAGGTTAAAATATGAAGTTTAATGTTGTATAGCTAGTGGTACGGAACCCTTCGTGCGCGAGTCCGACTCTCACTTGGCCGATTTTTTACTATTTAAGTATCAAATTAAACGTGCTGGAAAGGCATACCCCGACATAAGGCGTCCCCGAAAGACGTACCCCGGTCGGACGGACAGATTGCGAAGTTTAGTAATAGGGTCCCATTTTTCTGATACAGAATAGGTATTATAGTATAAACGCATGAAAAATTCATGCGTAATGCAATATCAGTTTGTATAAGTGCTGTTGTAAAGGTCACCGCTCACTGTTTCCTGTTAGGTATATTGTCGTGTAACTGATTAGTGTGTACACGTCTCTGATTACGTGATTGTGAGAACTATCGTGGTAACTGCGCGGCTAATAGTACCTACTTATAATAACGCATTAAAAAACTATCAGTTTTAATAATGCTGGCTTTTAATAATAAATCGTGATTTCGAATGTCGAGAGTTTGTTTGGTTTGGTTCAATCCAAGGACAATTATTGCCTGTTTTATACGACTGTCCAAAAAAAGGAGTGTTATGTTTTGAGGGTTTATACTTCTGAAGGGCTCAACCAATTTTAATGTACTAAAATAATGTAATAAACTGTTAATATTATTTCATTAGATTCGCCTTGCTAGGGCAGGTGACACTAGGTACCTAAATAAGGTAAAAAAAACTGGCGGATTTTAGATGCTATACTGTGACAAAACAATTTTTTTCTTTCCCATTGCAGTCTTAATTTGAAATTTGCAGTCGGGTATTTTAATTTTTTAGTAATATATACTTCTTTTTAGTAAATAATAAGGGATCACTCACGTGAATCAGATAGCTCCGACTATAGTTTCAACCACATTCGGTGGTCTCTTTCAAGGAGAGCTCGGGACGCGCGCGTTGAAATGCCCGTGAGTGAAAACCAACCAAATTATAAAAACTAACGGTTTTTATAATTTAAACTACACTCGAGAGCAATGAATCCGGGTCACTTAAAGAATCCTAAAAATCTCGGAAACTAAAAATGCTAGGTTAATGCAATTAATTGTATTTAATAGACAATGTAATACTCCTTAAATGAAGGTATTAAAACTTCTTAGTTATTGTAAAGTTATATCATAAAAAAATCAAATTTGAAAAAGGGCCACTTTCGAAGATGGAACTACGAAATTACAGCATTTGGTTTTGCTTTTGTTTGTAATCTGTCATTTATGTGGGTACATAAACCATGTTGATAGTGCTCTATATTCATTATTCAAGCTGAAATTATGTCGCTTACGCCTGAAGAATGCACCAGAATACTTACAATGCTGGAAACCGGCCGGAGTCAGCGCGCTGCGCGATACAGCCAGGACTGTCGGTGTGTCGCTGTCAACAGTACAAAGAGTTCTCCGACGTTACGAAGAAACTGGTTCTAACCTACGCAGACCAGGAACGGGCAGAACCAGGTGTACCACAGCACGAGAAGACCGATACTTGGTGAACACCATGCTTCGAAATCGCTTTCTCACAGGAACTGAACTCACCAATCAGTTTCGACGCCTCGGAGGAAGTAACCCAAGTGCATGGACAGTAAGACGTCGGCTTGCTGAATCTAACTTAAAACCCCTTAGACCTGCAAACGGCCCTAAACTGGAGCGTGGGCATCGTATTTCGAGACTAAGATATGCCCAGAGCCACGTAAATTGGAGTATTGAAGATTGGTCAAAAGTTATGTTCTCCGACGAATCAAAATTTATGCTCTACAAGCACGATGGAAGACACAGAGTGTATCGAAGACCAGGGGAAAGATTCAAGCAAGCATGCATCGAAGAAAAAGTAGCCTACGGTGGTGGGTCTGTACTTGTGTGGGCCGGAATTTCTTCTGAAAGTCGCACAGAGCTGGTGATCATAGAAAACGGCTCTTTAACTAGCGTAAGATATGTGGAAGAAATCCTCAATGATCACGTTGGTCCATTTATGGTCAATTTAGGTGAGGATGCTATATTTATGCATGACAATGCCCGACCTCATACAGGTAGGATTGTGAATGACTACCTTCAAGAGATGAACATTACTGGTATGGAGTGGCCAGCGCGCAGCCCGGATATCAACCCGATCGAGCATGCTTGGGACGAGCTAGGCAGATGCGTAAAGCAACGAAACCCTCCCCCAATCACGCTTCGTGAGCTCAAAATTGCTCTCACAGAGGAATGGGAGAATATTCCCCAAAATCGTATAAGGAACTTGGTGTACAGCATGCCAAACCGCGTAAACGCAGTAATGGAAGCACGAGGAGGCAATACGAAGTATTAAAATTCAAGAAAATCGTAATAAAGTTCAAAAATTTCATGTTTCCTATTTTTGTTTTAAGGAGAGATCAGCAGTTTTTTTCTTTATGTAATTTTGTGTTAATAAAATGTATGGTGACTCATATTTTTTTTACTTTCATTTAAGGAGTATTACATTGTCTATTAAATACAATTTATTGCATTAACCTATCATTTTTAGTTTCCGAGATTTTTAACATTCTTTAAGTGACCCGGATTCATTGCTCTCGAGTGTAGTTTTATCTTTAAAACTGAACTTGGTTAGGATAGGTTAGGTCAGCGGAAATCTCTTGCGTAGTGTACTGACACATATCTCTATGAAGAAGTAGGTAGGTATATGTATGTTGTGATAAAAACATCTGCTAATTCTTGGCACAGATAGTAATTTCCTGTTTGTTACTACGCGCCGTTCTCAATGAAACTTATTTATACATCACTTTTAAGAAGCTCAAAATCTAATATAATATCTTACAACTAATAAAATTATATTTTATACGGTTCCCATCGTTGAAAGAAAAGATTTTTTTTAAACTGATATTCTAGCTTTTGACCACTATCTCACCTGATGTTAAGTGATGATGTGGTCGAAGTTGTTGTTCTGATTAACCTAGAATTTCATGATTTCAAGGACAGCTGCCACAATAGATCGTTAAGTGCTTGGCGACAGATTTTCTACTTGAGGTTGGTAGCTAGCCAGGCGGGCATTTGCATAATTCCCTACCATCATGTTATAACGACTGCCATCCTAAGACAACAGCCAGGCCCGGCGCGGCGCGGTTGCACGTGCACACCGAAGGACGTGCACCGTCAGTAGCAAAGTCACAAGCAGTCACCCATCCAAGTCATGACCGCAGCGGATGTTGCTAAACTAAGCTGATCGGTTCGCTACGAGGGGCTCAAAGGATCTTTGAACCTTTATAAGACTACATCGTTGTCCTGTTGAAAGACGGTCCGTCTGTCTAGACAATTTGTCTCAGGAACGTCTATACTCGGTATTATTACCTGAATAAAATTATTATCAAAAACTTAGGTATCTGTAGCACTCATATCATCACCATGTGTAGAAAATAAATATAGTATTTATTATACTTATGGCAAGATTCTCTTCAAAACCTCGTCCATTATTATATAACTCAAATATCTACAAAAGCGATCACAAAAAAATAAAACAATCGTGCCCATGAACCTAGCCTTAGACATATACCTACCTTACTCTCACTTTCGCGTATCTCTGAGAGCGCTATTGTCGTAATCGCCACGTGGTGATTTAATCCGTATTTCAAGGTCACTTTGTTTGGTTTTCGTACTCATCGTTAACGAGTTTCTAATTTACGTAATGTATGGATTTATAGGTTTATAGGTCCAGCTTGAAGATTTGCTCACAATGACATCTGTCAAAACACCGCCATGACCCATGACGCGTTTGCAAGTTTACAAGCTAGGTGACTTCCGTCAGTCGTCATTATGACAGCCTATCTCCACATCTTAATTATTCAATACGGGAAAAACTCTGCTTTTTTAACCACAGATCTCAGACAGACTCTGATTCTACCCCCTACAGAAATAAGGATTGATAAGTTTCATCTGTCACTGTCACCTAAGAACCTACGTCACAATATTAAAAGACGAAAACAAAACAGGTTGAATGACAAGTTCGTCTGTGAGTGGTAAATATTTAAAAATAAAAGAAAATTATCGCTTTTAAATTTAAAGAAGAAGAGCTATTACTACTTATTATATTACTTAACTCAACGACGACGCCCAGTTATATTTACTGTAATCACACGCGGACTGAAGAGGCGGGTAGTTTATTCAACTACATACGCTAAAAGTTAAATGGTCTCTTCAAAGACTTTCGTTATTTATTATTCCTAAACATTTACAATTAATTACATTGTGATTTGATTACAAATCTATGTTAAAACTGAAATAAGTTTGGATAGTAAAGATTCAGTTAAGTACATTGACCTATATATACTATATAGTATACATTGACTTATATATACTATATGGTATATATAGGTAAATGGTTAAGTAGGTTAATAAAGATTTAGATAGGTTTCATTAATTATGACCCTCTACATAGGCGGCGCGCGAGTGACGTTGTAGATTGCAATAACCGTTATCTGCCTGCCACCAAACGCATTTAAAAAGAAAAAAAATATACGTTGATAATATTTACACACAAAATTATCGTACTTAGTTTCTTTTATAGATAAATATACTTAAATTCGGGAAAACTGCATGTCTGATTCTTTCCAATCACAGTCATGGTAAGTTATCATCAGGCTAAGGTGGATAGAAGCCTAATTGCCATTAAGCCATTATAAGCCATAGGTTTATTATAATAAGTACCTACCGAGATAGTTTGGTGTACAGTGCAAGACACCCCATTGCTCACTTCATTTTAGTTTTCTATTTTATAATAGTAACACGTGTGAAAACTTGAACTTGCGTAAAAACTTAATCTAGAACTTTGAATAATTCACAGCACTAGAATAATTCCACACACAATTAACATAAAAAAACTCACTTTATAAAAATCTGCGTTAAAAATTCGCACCGACGACAATCACTCCACTGTTTTGACAACAACAGAAATAAAATGACATAAGAAACTTAGTGATGGGCGTTAGAGTTCTTTTCGGTTGTCGATATTATGTAATTATGTTAAAAAACTATCAACCCGATAATTCATAAATACTATCAACCAGTCTAATTCACAGATATATTGTGCTCCACAGATAATTGTTGTGATACTTGTAACAGGTTCACTTGTTCACAGGTGTATTTTTATAGTGCAATAAAAAATGTGATACAAAATTATACTAGCAATTTAAAAAAAAAAGTAAAAACAATATTTCACACGGTAATAAGAGGGACTAGTTTTTTGGGATGAGACTAGATCCATTGTACTTGAGAACGGGGCATAGTGTATATGCATAGTTAAATATACAAATAATTATAATATCGGCACCGCCCTTAACCTTGCTCTTAGAGATAAGTTGTCGTTGACAAGTGCATAAACCTTCATAATATTAGAACATAACCGTGTAATGCTGTTCTTGTATTGATTAATGTGCATTAATCAAAACATAATAAAGACCGGACTGATGATATAGAATCTGAATTTCTAAGTGCAGATAATTTTCATGGTCATTCGTATTTGACAATACGGCTACGGGTAATAAGGTGAGAACAACTTGATATAACTTCACAGGATGCATTTTTTTATCTCAATATTTCAGCAGCTTTCTCAACTTGGTTATCACCTACTGATTTTTATTGATTGAAGTGTACTTTTATAGAGAAAATATTATTTGAGTATTTAACAATTATTAGTAGTTATAAAATGTTTCACAAACCGAATGATTTATCGATAAATTCAAACAAATATATGACAAATACTTCATTAAGAGATACTTGAAAATGAAAGTTAGTTGCAAACGAATTAAGTCAGGAGCAGTTGAGAAATTATTAGTTAAAAGACGGCGTATCCTTAAAACTTCTTTTTTTATCGATATATTTAAAGTTTAATAATTAAATTAAACTTCATTATCACCATCTCTGAGTTCCAGACTAAAACCTTCAGTATAGTGTAGCCAGAGTAGAGGTCCGCGCCGCAGTCATAAAAGTCAGCAGCGGCGCGCTGGTAAACGTACCCGGCGCGGCGCGGCGTAGCCGGCGTGTTATTGATTTTTTTACCTATATGGTGAAATAGAAAAATTTAATCTGCTGTATATGTACTAAAATGGTAAATGTTTATTTTCTTGCATACAAGTAAGTTCCTACTCAAATTAATTAGTCAAAATATTGAAGAAACAGGATCTTGCCACCAACCGATACACAAACTTCCACAAAAGCCCAAAATCGACTGGCCTAAGTTTATGAAAACCGCATGAGCAAGGTGTCGGTATTAAAATTGGTGACAGCATCGGCGTCGGTGTCCGAATAGGTGTCAGTTTCGGCGTCGCATCGGCGTCGGCGTCGGCGTCGGTGTCATTGTTGGAATAGGTGTCGGCGTCTGCGTCGGTGTCATTGTTGGAATAGGCGTCGGTGTCAGAATAGGTGTCAGTTTCGGCGTCGCATCGGCGTCGGCGTCTGCGTCGGTGTCATTGTTGGAATAGGCGTCGGTGTCGGAATTGGTGTCAGTTTCAGCGTCGCATCGGCGTCGGCGTCGGTGTCATTGTTGGAATAGGCGTCGGTGTCGGAATAGGTGTCAGTTTCGGCGTCGCATCGGCGTCGGCGTCGGCGTCGGTGTCATTGTTGGAATAGGTGTCTGCGTCGGCGTCGGTGTCAGTGTTAGAATAGGCGTCGGTGTCGGAATAGGTGTCAGTTTCGGCGTCGCATCGGCGTCGGCGTCGGTGTCATTGTTGGTATAGGTGGCGGCGTCGGCGTCGGTGTCATTGTTGGAATAGGCGTTGGTGTCGGAATTGGTGTCAGTTTCGGCGTCACATCGGCGTCGGCGTCGGCGTCGGTGTCATTGTTGGAATAGGTGACGGCGTCGGCATCGGTGTCATTGTTGGAATAGGCGTCGGTGTCGGAATAGGTGTCAGTTTCGGCGTCGCATCGGCGTCGGTGTCATTGTTGGAATAGGTGTCAGTTTCGGCGTCGCATCGGCGTCGGTGTCATTGTTGGAATAGGCGTCGGTGTCGGAATAGGTGTCAGTTTCGGCGTCGCATCGGCGTCGGCGTCGGCGTCGGTGTCATTGTTGGAATAGGTGTCGGCGCCGGCGTCGGCGTCGGTGTCATTGTTGGAATAGGTGTCGGCGTCGGCGTCGGCGTCGGTGTCATTGTTGGAATAGGTGTCGGCGTCGGCGTCGGTGTCATTGTTAGCATAGGTGTCGTCGTCGGCGTCGGAGTCATTGTTGGAATAGGCGTCGGTGTCGGAATAGGTGTCAGTTTCGGCGTCGCATCGGCGTCGGCGGCGGCGTCGGTGTCATTGTTGGAATAGGTGTCTGCGTCGGCGTCGGTGTCATTGTTGGAATAGGCGTCGGTGTCGGAATAGGTGTCAGTTTCGGCGTCGCATCGGCGTCGGCGCGTTAAGCGGCAGGGGGTGCCCCTTTTTGATACAATTAATATTATTCAAATTATAACTAACGAACAATCGTCGCTCGTGGCGCGTCTCATCGTACTCCCGCTGCGGATTGGGATAAAAACAAAACACACTTTTTGTGTTCTTTTACAATAATGTAAATGTTTTAACTTTTTACTACATGTTAAAGTCAGGTGTTCGTAAGTAGGTAAGTACGTACGTAATGTGTGTAAGTGTATTTTCCAGAGTACATATCTAGGTACAGTTTTCTTTCGGATTCGGAAGCTTTTCGAATTGTATTGTACCTTGTACTTGTATGAATGTTATTTAGAATACGAATGAAAACGTTTCCTTGCAAATATGAATTAAGTACCTACTAGGTATGCAGATCATCACATTATGTGCACCTTCAAAGGTCGACACCCTTTGTTTACCGACCTCCAAAAGAGGTGGTAGTTTTCAATAGAACGCGTACCTAACTACCTAAGATTTTTTTACCTGTAGATGATTTGTATGCCTTCCATATTTACTAGACGAATTCAGGGTAATTAGCTGAGTACCAGTAGTACTTACCAGTCTTGCACTTCCGAGCATCCGGTGAATACCTACATCGCCGCTAATCGTGTTTTTTAGGAATAATCTGTGGACAATATGCCTTCCTTGTGTCTTAGACTCGGCACCAATTATACAGGCACTGTGAGAGATAAGAAAACTGTTTAATTTCACGCGTAATTATAGCTTTTATTGTTAAAACAGAAAATATCATCATTTTGTTTTATCTTAGAACGAATCTCAATGAAATGGATGAGCGAGATATGTGTATCGTTTGGTGTGAGAGAGTGAAAGAGATCGCAGCATGATCGGAACGTCTCGTGGCGGTTCGGTGGTAGAGGTCCGCGCCGCGGTCATGAAAGTCGGCAGCGGTGCGCTGGTAAACGTACCCGGCGCGGCGCGGCGTAGCCGGCGTGTTATTGATTTTTTTACCTATATGGTGGAATAGAAAAATTAAATCTGCTGTATATGTACTAAAAGGGTAAATGTTTATTTTCTTGCACACAAGTAAGTTCCTACTCAAATTAATTAGTCAAAATATTGAAGAAACAGGATCTTGCCACCAACCGATACACAAACTTACACAAAAGCCCAAAATCGACTGGCCTAAGTTTATGAAAACCGCATGAGATACCTCAACTTCAAGGCATGTCACAACCCCATCAGAAGTGGACAATCTTGCAGAAGAGATCACTCAATGCGTGGCGTGGATCTCTAAGGCACTTCATACCTCCAGAATTAAAGAAAACCCCTAAGGAGAATCGAGATTGCCCATCCTCCCCCGCTGTATAAGAGAGCTCATAAAAGAAAAACGCCTGCTCAGAAAAACCTGGCAACATTAATGAGACCCCATCCACAGAACTGGGCCTCACTCCACAAACTCTGCAGGCAACTTAGGAAACACTCAGAACCAATTCGTTGTCTTTTCCACGAAAATTGCAACTTGAGATACAGAGCAGAGGACATGGCAGAAATATTTGCCCAATCCCTTGAGAACTTATTCAAGCCCAATCCCACAGTGAACAGAGAACACTCAGACTCTGTGGAACAGTTCCTCGATGAATACTTCAGTGTCCCATAAAACACAGATGAAGATATTGGACAGTGATCCGTCACCTGTCCTCTAAAACCACGGCAGCTATCACGCGCCTGTTTAACGGGATCCTGCGCACGGAGCACTAACCCTCTCAATGAAAAATGAGCCACGTGGATATGTTCCCGAAACCCGGCAAAGACGTTTGGAGACCCGAGAATTACAGGCCTACTTACATGCATTTCGAAAGTCTTTGAACGCCTCTTCTTAAGTCGGATAGCCCCTCACATGAAGTCCCGACCGGAGCAGTTCGGATTCCGGTCGGAGCACTCCCCCACACCTCAGCTATCCAGGGTAATGCACCTCACGGCAGAAAACTCTAAATTGATTTTCGACGTCGGCGCGAATTTGTTCATGACCCGGCGGCGGCGGCGGCGCGCCGAGGTAACTCGGCGGCGGCACGCCGGCGTGGCGTGGATCTCTAAGCCAGAGATATAAAAGCCATAGTCATAGTCATGGTCATTTTATTCATATTACAAATACACGTCAAACAAAAAAGCAGTACATTGCAATTTTGATACATAATATGTACATTATAAATGTCTACACATAATACGATAAGTATTCACGTAATAATAATAATAATCTCATTCATCATTTTAATATCATAATTCATAAATATGTCAATAACAGTATAATTTCAACAAATCGTCATATGCATAAAATTTCTACTCAAAAAGCTATTTTTGAAGTTGGCACCTACACGAATTCATTGTAAGTTAAAAATACAATTTTATGTGTTCTGGTAGCCGGTTGTTAACCGCCGGAGCCGGCCATAATTCAATTAGGTATACATATACAAACTAAGTAATAACGAAAAATACAGTGCCTTGATAAAAACGAAACGTAAACAAAAGCTACTCAATAATTCAAACAATCGTCCATCTCATTATAAAAACGGTCTTATTATTTCGTAAAACCAAAAAAATATTATTATAAACGGCTATTAGTCAGAAAAACACAATAGTGCGACCACAACAAATGAAATCATCAGTACATGATAAGAATTTTAACAAAATATTTAGGTACTTATAGTAGTCCATAACTTACTTCCAAGAAAGCTAGAGCGACGTCAAAAGGTAATAACCAAAAATATTTTTACGCATTTCGGTTATTTACAAAACGTTATCAAAACTGTTGGCTCTTTAAGTGTTAGATTAAACAGTCGATATGTTCAGAATATCGATATACATATATTCCATCACTAGAAGCGCCTACCTCTCTCCTTTTGCGACTTACGCAAGACGCAAGCCACTTTCGCCATAGTGCACTCTTGCGCAGCCCTGGGAGGTGACGGAGCGTCCGCTAACTTTAAACGACAAATACGACTCGCGTAGTTATTTAGTTACTGTTGAGACTGCTGGTGACACATTTTTGTTATGCGTGATAGGTTAGAGTTAGCTTTGACCACTATCGCACCTGATGGTAAGTGATGATGTGGTCGAATATGTTGTTCAGGCTAATCTAGAATTACTGGCCTCAAGGACAGCTGCCGGAACACACCGTTAGGTGCTTGGCGACAGATTTTCTACCAGAGGGTGGTACTTGGGGCTAGCCAGGCGGGCATTCGTAAAATGCCCTACCACCATGCTATAACGAATGCTATAACAATTTCCTGGCTGTTTCTTTTTATTTTTTGATTATAAAACAAACACAAGAGAGGTGGAAGCGCTCGTAGCGTAGCTTGCTGAGTCGTTTTTAACCGATTAAGTAAGTTAAGCATCGCCTGCTGCGGTCATGTCTTGTTTTTTTTTATTGCTTATAGGTAAGCCTTTGACCACAACCTCACCTGATGGTAAGTGATGTGTTTAAAGGTGTTAACAGACTTAACCTAGAATTACTGGCTCTCAAGGACAGCTGCTGGAACACACCGTTAGGTGCATGGCGTCAGATTTTCTACTTGAGGGAGGTCGCTAGCCAGGCGGGCATTCGGAAATGCTCTTCCATCATGCGGTGAAGCTCAAACCCGCGATGGGATTCGAACCATGGACCTGCTGCGCGGCAGTCAATAGACAATGCCACTGAGCCATAACTGCTACAAAACACATGATTTCATAAATAACCCAAAAAGAGTTTACAATATTTAAACTTATTTTAACAATTAATGTAGTCAATTAGAGCTGTAGTGTTGAAAATTGTTTGTATATAAAAGCTTACCGTCTGCCGTCAGTTAAACAAAATCAATTGAAAAGTGTTAAAATATAGTAGTTATCGTCATAAATTTTCTACGAATCTCACGTGATCAAGTACAATTAATATGTTGTGATGTTGAAATGTTGAGTTTCTCTGTGTAGAAGTCAGCTTTCACCGATCAACTCGGTTCGCAATGGTCATGATTTGGATGGGCGACCGCTAGTGACATTACTAATGAGCGTGTACGTGCTGCAGACTTCGGAGGGCACGTTAATCCCTCGTTACCAGTCTCTCGTCTTAGGATGGCAGTCGTTATAGCATGTTCACATGGCATTTTGTGAATGCCCGTCTGGCTAGCTACCACCTAAAAAGGTAGTCGTGCTGCTCTGTTGATTACAACCCGATTTCTATATATATGGGTATCCTAAATTAGAGGCACCTGGCATACTTTGAAGCCAACTGACCTTCTAAGTGATCGGCAATTTTGAAATTGTTTAAAAAAATCGTTTCCACATTTTGGGATTTTTTTTTTCGAGTTTATTTGATGCAATCTCGAATCTACATACAAACATCTTGTACCAATGCAACCCTCATCATATACGCTTTAAGGGAAATTTATGAATATGCACCTTTTCATGGAAAATTTTGCTGGGAAAGTGGTTTGAACACATAACGAAAATGGCAGGAAACAGCAATTTTTGTAGTATTTTGTTATTTTTTTTTCTGAAACAATTCCACCTATAGCTTTGATTCTTCTTTCAGTATGATTATTTACCCATGAATTATTACAAATTTTCAGGTTTAATATTTTAAAAGTAGTGATGAGATTACAAGAAAAAGTTTCTTTTTAAAGTATTTTGGCGTGAGAGTTGTTTTGCAAGATTTCGTCGAAATTACGGAGAATCTTCTTACATATGCCACTCACGTTTGAAGTGAGGCCATCGAGAGATATGGGAAAGCGCTGGCTGTTTTCTTGGATATCTTGAGAGCTTTCGGAAGGGTTAGCAAGACAGCCTTATAAACAGGCTTCTATGGCTTTCACAATGGTTTAGTGCTCGGATTTCGAACTTCTTCAAGGCACGACTAATTGGAGAAGTTGTTGAAGGCTGCTCAACAACAAATATACAACAATGTACTAAGAATAGAATAAATCACCGTAAAATTAATAGCATCGTATATATAATGGGGCCGCAAACTTACGAGTCTAGGGCTCTGAATCTTAAAATACGCCACTGAGCTAAATCAATAGTTTAGTCAAATTAATTACATAATATAAAAAATATTAATTTTTAATTCATATTTTTTAAGTTAAAGTCATAATATAAAAATATGTAGAAATCATAAATTTATAATTAGCTTTAATATGATTCTAAAATGGTACCTCTAAGCGTCATAGTTTCTTCAAAAGCAACAAAATTAGCAACTCATCGAATTTTGGTAAAATTATAAAAACATTATACACCCATAATAATGTGGAAAAATTGCTTATGTGTTAAAAATTTGCATGAGAGTGAATTTATTTCCGCTGGTCTTGCCTTCTCAGGGTTCCGTACTCTGATCTCTCTGACTATAACGACCTGCTGAAGCACGGAACTTGAGCGCTGCACGTCCAATGCACGAACCACTGAAATTATTCAAATACGGTTGCAAAGAGATGCCATGTTGAGCGCAACAACTTGTCCATGAAAGCAGTCTCCAATTTGAGTTAAATGAATTCAGTGAAGTGAAATGCCTGCCTGGTAGCTACCAAGTATAAAATCTGCCAAGCACATATCAGTAAGCTCCTGAAGCTGTCCTTGAGATTCAGTAATTTTAGGTTAGCCTGAACAACTTCTTCGACCACATCATCACTTACCAATGCCAGGTGAGTTAGTAGTATAAGGCTAGCCTATCAGCTATCTAAGGAAAACACAGGCGTGTCTTTTTTCTGCGAAACGAAGTTAATTCGATCTGACTCCTAGTTTCCGAGATGTGTCCGCAATGATAAAAATGTATAATGTAAATTAGAAAGTATTTTGGTTAAATACGAGCTAATATTCTGCAAAAGTTCTTCGTGGCCAAATGCATTAGTTGATATCTACTACGTTCTTTCTAGTATCATTTGGTATGTAGGTAAATTTGTTGTACGCTGGCGTATTGCCAGTCTTAATTGACATTGTTCGCATCATATAGAGTTGACATTGACATTTCGTACATCGTTTGATATTGTAAACAATTTTCAAGAATGTCGGCTGGAAATAACCGTAGTACGGATGGAAGTTTCGGCGGGAAAATAATGAATTTCAGCTTATTTGATCACCGCCTCCCTGTTGGTAAGGTATCGGGGTCGGAAATGTCGGGGGTGGAAAGCTGGCAAGTCTAGAATGTCTTGATGGTACTGTAGTCTGTAAACGCCAGCTGCCGGAACACACCGTTAGGGGAACCTAATATACCTAATTAATGGTTTCACCCTTTCCAAATGTGCCCTATTCGATTTTCAGCTTCGAGGCAGCCTAGAATATCTATGACTTTGCGATTGTAGCTTCTTCCCTATTATCATCTTGAATACGCTTCACAGATGTTGAATCCCTGTGTATTCTTAAAGACTAGAAGCTATACTAAAGACTTCTACGATATCTACAATTTAGAGTCCATATATGGTATCGTAAATTTAATTTCCTTCCATTGTACAAACGTAGAGAAGTAGCTGATTAATGTTATCCGTTAGGCATTGGGAATAGCACTGTGGAGTTCCCTGAACTTTGGAAGTATTGGGCCTTCTTAGTCGGGCACTCTTGTCAGAGTGGTCGTGGTTGCACTGAAGCTGTACACGCAGAGGCATTGGTTAGGTCCCCAATAATCCCAAGGCTTGCCCTCTTAGCGATGTTCTTCCAATTCTGTCGGTTCGAAGCGTTCCGAGTACACTGGACCATGGTAGACTCAGTTGCTTTTATAATCAGGTCAGTCTAGCGGGTTGGTGATCGGCCGCGTAATCTTTTGCCTTCCACCTGGCCCTGAACCACTAGTCTCTCCATCGAGTCCTCTTTTCTGGAGATGTGACCGAAGAACTTCAAGATTCGTAGTTGCACAGTTGACGATAGTCGGTCTTTTATACCGAGTTCTTTGAGGATGGATATATTGGTGCGGAATGCCGTCCACGGGATCTTTAGGAGGCGTCTCCAGCACCACATTTCCAGTGCATCGATTTTGCGGCGATCCTGCAGTCTCAGAGACCAGGTTTCGGCTCCATATAGAAAGATTGGAAAGACAAGGCATTTCATCAATCTGACCTTTGTTCTCTTGGTTATTCTCCTGTCTTTCCAAATCTTTCCCAGCCGTTCTACTGCCGACCTGGTAATGGCACACCGTCGTCTAATCTCGTCGCCACATCCTCCAGTACATGAGATACTAGAGCCGAGGTAGGTATAGCTGTGTACAACTTCGCAGTTTGCTATTTTTTGTACGTTGGTTCCATTCTGTTCAGCCCGGTCTACTATCATCATCTTCGTTTTGTCCCGATTGATGGCAAGTCCAAATTTCCGGCTGGTAGTTTCTAGACGAGTTAGAAGAATTTCCATATCTTCTCTTGACTGTGCAAGAAGGGTAGTATCATCAGCGTATCTCAAATTATTTATCACTCGTCCCCCGACTGATATACCTTTGTCCCATTCTTCCAGTACAATGCGCATAATGTACTCTGTGTAGGTGTTGAAGAGTAACGGTGATAAAATACATCCTTGTCGTACACCAGCCTCAGTCTTGAAGTTGTCTGAAAGGGTGTCATCCACTCGTACCGCTGCTGTACCGTCCTCATATAACCTCCTCAAAAGGATTATTAGGTGGGTTGGTACACCCATTTCCGCAAGTATCTTCCAGAGGTGTGTCCATATGACCGTGTCGAATGCTTTGTGGAAGTCTACGAAGCAGATGTATAAGGTCGAATTAAATTCTCTGGCCTTCTCAATAATCTGGCGCAATATAAGAATTTGTTCGCGAGTTCCTCTTCCCTTTACAAATCCTGCTTGTTCGGGTGCGATTTGTCTTGAAAGGTAAACCGACAGTCTTGTGTTAATTATGTGGAGCAACACCTTACTTGCATGAGATATTAAGGATATGAGTCGGTAGTTGTTGCATTTTTTCGTGGACCCTTTTTTGTGCAGTGGAATAAAAATGGATTTCAACCAGTCATCAGGCCATATGCCAGTCTCCCATATTTTACTGCAGATGGTAAATAAGACATCAACTCCAGATTCTCCCATTTGTTTGAAGACTTCGATTGGGATTTCATCATAACCTATGGCTTTATTACATTTGAGATGTTTAGTCGCCGCTCGTATTTCGTCTCGCATGATGTCGGGCTCACGGTCATAGATGTTGTGGGGATAATATGTGATGTTAGGTGTCGAATTCCTGGAAAATAGTAATTTGCAATATTCCTTCCACACATTTACGATATCTTTTATATCCGTTACCGTTGTCCCAAAGCCGTCCTCAATAGCCCACCTCTTGGGTTTAAATTGACGCGTTATGTATCGCACTTTATCGTGGAGGTCTTTGGTTTGGTATTTATCAGAATGTAGTTCCAGTTCATCACATATCTTACCCAGGTGTTCATTGCGGTCACGTCGGCAAGCAGCTTGTATGATAGCTGACTTGGCATTCAGTGTTGCAATACTCGCACCGCTGGCTTTAAGATTTCGGCGTTCTTCAACCAAACACCAAGTATCTTCAGTCATCCAGTGCTGTCGTTTTGCTAGGACGTTTTTAGGCTGTGATTCTGCAACAGCCTCTACAATATATGTTTTTGCCGTGATCCACAAGAAGTTAGAGTCATGTTTATCAGTATCTGCTCTCCATGCAGCATGTTTGCTCTCTATCGAGGAGGCGAGTGCGTTTGCATCTTTTACCTCCATTCTTCTCAATGGTTTCATTTGTTTCGCTCTTTGAAGTTTTAAGCGCAGATTTCCAATGAGCAGTTGGTGATCGGAAAGACAATCAGCACCGGGCAGAGTATGTGTGTTGGTTATTGAACTTCTCCATCTAGATCTCACCAGTATGTAGTCTATTTGATTGCGATGCTTGCCGTCAGGAGAAGTCCAGGTATATTGGCGTCTAGGATGGTGTTTGAACATCGTGTTCATTATGGCCATGTTATTATCTGCAGCGAATTCCAAGAAGCGCTCACCTCTGGAATTACGAGCACCGTGGCCATAGTTCCCAACAATATTTCGAATGCCTGTATCCATAGTGGTGTTTCCTACCTTGGCGTTAAAATCACCAATAATGAGTAATAGCTCTCTTTTAGGTATCTTAGCTATAGAAGACTCAAGTTGACAATAAAAGTCTTCTATTTCCTCATCCTTGGCAGATATAGTAGGTGCATAGACTTGAATAATGTTGAGTGGTGTTGGTGATGCGCTAAGTTTAATAGAAATAATTCTATCGTTGATAGGATGGTAGCCAAGCACTGAGTCTTTCCATAATTTAGGGATCGCCACAGCCACTCCCGAAAAGCTACTCTTATCATTGCCGGAGAAAAAGATAGTGTGTTTCCCTGAGTCAAAGTGGCCGCTATCCTTCCAATGTGTTTCGCTAATTCCTGCGATGGTGATGTTGCATCGCTCGAGTTCTTGTTCCAGAATAAGAAGCTTTCCATCCTTGAGGAGCCCTCGAACATTCCATGTGCCTATGCAATGTTCTTTTCTTAGGTTATAATTCTTTCTTCCAGTAGCATTTTTTCCATAAGATGTCTGGTTGCCTGCATCTTGATGGCCGGTAGTCCATTTTACACCCTCAGTCCCGGAAAACTTAGGGCGCCGGTCGCTACGCGGATCGCTAGGCGGTCTTACATTCTCTATATCGGTACTCATCATTGCAACTCTCATGGGATTGATAATGTAGTAGGTTCCCGTTACTTTCTACATCGCGGTACTATAACCTCAATGGCTATAGTAATCCAGAAGTGAACCGGTTCCGAACACAGGTTCTTACGCTTCACTTTGGTACTGATGGATACCGCTGCCCTCCATCAGGTTCCAGGTTCTACGCCGCTGTAGCTTGCCTCCTCCGCTGGTTCGTCCGTACCGACAACTGTTGTCTCCGCCTTCCCCACCGTTGAGGTCTTCACCCGTAACCCTGGGCAAGGGTTCTGTGTTATACCCCACAGCACTGGGTCCCTGCTGAACTTTGCCATCTGCACATTCTGGCCTACTAGAATGAGAGATGCCCACCCCCGCGACGTGGACGCGTCAGACAGGAGTTGCCTAAGTGAAGAGTAGAGAGGCTGCCTCTATTCTTCCAGAGGCCGAGTTAATGGACGTGTATAACTCCACGCCCAAAGGCAAAGGAAGTATTGGGCATGGGCTATGAACTGACGCGCAGCATGTCCGTGGTTCGAATCCTCACAAGAGCATTTTGCGAATGTCCGCCTGGCTAACGACCACCCTCAAGTAGAAAATCTGTCACCTAGCACCTAACGGTGTGTACCGGCAGCAATTCTTGAGATCCAGTGAAATTACAGGCACATGAGACTTAACAAGTACGTCTCAAGGTGACGGGCGCAGTGCAATTCGTGACTTGTGACGAAATGCCTCTGTAATAGGCAGAGGTTAGTCCGTTAAACATTAGGTGGGCCTCGAGCTTGTTCGGTCACAATCACATAAAAAAAACACGTACCTAAGGCTGCGTACAATTGCAGTCTCACCTGACATTCTTTATGTTCCTTTGGTTACATCAAATTATATATTACAGAAAATATTTGTTATAAGAGTGGCTAGATCCTTTAACTCCTTAGCTAGGGCATAGAGGTGTGTACTGGAGTCAATTTCAGCCTCCGCAGATTTTGCGGAGATTTTATTGAATAACCGGTGTTTCTCCGATATTGAATCTGTAGATCGGGTATGGCGCATCGATAGTAAACTATCGACGTTTCTTTCCTTCGACGCCCCGTGACGTTTTTTTAGTACTAAGTTGTTTTCCATTACATTAACATGTCACTCTAATATCCCCATACCCTAATATATCACATATACCATACAAAAATAACATTTTCATCCGTTTAGTTTGAGTGGATCAAACAGCGAAATGTAAATATATATCTACAGATTTTGGCGTTTTTTGTTTTAAAATCGAGTTTATTTGATGTGATCTCTAATCAACATATAATTTTCTTGTACCAATGCAATCCTCATCATATTCGCTTTCCGGGAAAAGTAATGAAAATGGACCTTTGTATAGAAGTATTTACAGGAAAAGGGGTTTGAACAGACGACGAAAATGGCGGAAAACAGCAATTTTTTTTCTGTAACTATTCTACCTAAAACTTTGATTTTTCTTTTAATATGAGTATTTACTATGGTTTTTTACTCATGAATTATTACAGATTGTTAAGATAAATATTTACAAAGTAGTAACGAGATTAAAACAACGCGATTTTTTTAAAAGAATTTTGGCGGGAAAACTCTATGGAACCGCATTTTTTTTTACAAAACTATACCACCTACGACTTTGTTTCTTCTTTTGATAGGATTATTTATATGTAATCTATACACCTGAATTATTTCAGATGCTTAGGTTAAAAGTAGATTAAAAGTACTTACGAGATTATTTATTACGTAAAATTCCATCGGTGAGTGTTTTCGCGGCAAAATTTATCTAATGAAAGATTTTTATTTTCATTTCACGATTTGAATAACTTCTCGTTACCGTAACGTGATGCAGTTTTTTGAGTTGCATAGCCAAGGATAGTAGCTTACTAAAAACAATTGAATAATAGCGATCGGATAATTACAAGCTTTACACTAAACCTTTTTTTCAGACGACCGTAAATCCGTTCCCGACAAAACTTAACCTATATAAAAAAAATATAAAAAACTTTTCAATCCTTATCCTTTTAATTTCTTCTAACATAGTTATTGAATTGTTCTCTATATATATGCAAAATTACAGCTTTCTAAGTTCATTACTGTAGAAGTAGTTACGAGATTATTATTAAATGACGTAATATTTTGGCGCCAAAATGCAATTTGAGCTGGATTTAGATTTGATAAAAATATTAAAAATACTTTCTGTTATCTCAGAAACTATGGATTTTTCTCGTATAGCCAAGGATCCATCCTTACGCAATCCGTTTGCATTATGAAAATTGAACTTACGCAGATTTTATGGTAAATTTGTAAACACGACTGTTGACCGCCGACCGGCTAGCCGGTTGTACAGATGCGCACAAAGCCAGCTGACTGGCGAATACACATTAGGGGTTATGCACAGAAAGTACACTGGACATCCAAGCGAATGTAATGTAACGAATAAAATATTTTTGAATGCAATCAAAGGTAAAAAAAAGGTTTTGATTGTCATCAAAATACTTACCTACCAAGAACAAGTGTTTTTCTTGGGTTGGAGAAGGCTCTATCTCTCTCTCTCTATGATACGAACGTGCTTAGTGAAAGGCTCTCTCTCTCTCGTCTATGTGCACAGTAATGAAGTACAGTATGAGTAAACTGTGCATATAGACGAGAGAGAGAGCCTTTCACTAAGCAACTGACGTTCGTATCATGGACATTGCCATTGAATTTAACGTAGGCGTCCATAATTTCAAGTTTCAACACTATTTTAATGTGTAACATATCATAATTCATAACTCAGTCATTTTAAAAAAATCTAATAACTGAATCCACTTTTTTATGAACTTATCTATCCTGCTCACAAAATTTCGTGAGAATCGGTTGAGAAATGCTACGTGTAGAGGAGAACTACCGGACATACGAAAGCATTTTTGTGCCTACCTAAGTCAAAGTAGAGACGCTTTGCTTGAGCTTCATTCTCGCTCAGTCAATAACTTATTTGCCATAATCCCAACGCCAGCGTCTTGGGGTTGGGGGTCGCAGTGTACGATGACAGTCTTTCAGAAGACGCCTACCTTCTGGTATTTTCCCCTCTTACGACTCCCACAGGAAGATATGTGCGGCTGCAATTGTACCCTGGCGCCCCACGAACGTTGTGTTACGATTTTATAAAATGATGGAATAGAGTGCAAACTATGCGCCTTACGTTTAAACGATAGCAATAAAAAGATCTATCTTAACTAGTACATTTCATACAGGGAACTACAACAACCGTTGGTAAACTAGCTATTATCGAATCTGTGTCGCAGGTGTTCTGTAATTTAATGCTTGATTGTTAGCCACCAAGATATCGAGTTGGGTGTTCCACCACCTACAAATTTAAAAATATGGACTATGGCCCGTAGATAGAACACCCGAAAACATTGGGTGTTCCACCGACGGGATAGTTTTTTCATCCGTGGAATACCCCGTGTTCTTTTAGATGTTCCACGGGCAAGTACCGTGTCCATTGACTTATGGAATCACTTAAGAATCTGCAGCTTCTACGCAAGTTTACCGGGTTGAGCAGTGTTATAGGGGATATCCAAAAATAAATTAATATTGAATTAAACAGTAATAAAGGATATCAGAGTCTTTTTGAAGAATTAGTCGTTCTGTAAGGATGGCGTTCCGTGGGTCCTTTTTAAAAAAAAACACTTTATTACTGCTAGTAGAGTGGATTTAATAAAATGTTGAAATTAATAGATACAAATTTGACTAATGGACTGACTGATTTAAGTACTATTTGACTGCCTGGGCGACAATGCATAGCCTTATATAATCTCGGTGCATATACGTGGTTGCGAGAGGGTTTTGCTTTAATTACATTTTTACCATATTATTATAGTTCTGTTTATAACAGATCAAAAACTTGGAGCCGCAGGGTACAGTGTTTAGCACGTTTGTACGTGGTACGATGGCGTTAACTTGAAGAAGAACCAGAATTTGGACGGAAGCACCGATACATACTAAGCGTGCTGAGCACATAGCAATCCGTCTACTGCGCGTCTTGGTGTCTTTCTGATCAACCAACGCCGTCATTACTTGGATTGGTGAACACTAGTAGTATTTTCTTCTGTGCTTCGGAGGCACGTCGGCCCCGATTATTGTTTTAGCAGAAATATACTTAATTATTCTTCAAGGGGTTCCAAATTCCAATACGTGTTAAGTTTTTTGCACTATAGCTTGTGGGGTGTTTTTTTTTTCGTACTAAAATAATTTGATTTATATTTTTTTAAGGAATAGATTCCGGCGTTACTTTGCGAAAATCCATATTTAATAATTACAAATATTTTTAAAAGTATCTTAAAAAAACATTAAATAATTTTTAAATAAAACACTTAAAAACGTATAAAATTATATATCTAGTGACAATTCCGCCTAATTTTCCTGTTATCTACGTGACGTCACAAACATCACGCAGCCTAACCGGAAGAATATCCGACTAGTTTCGCTTCTTCTCTGTGTTTTTTTATATGTTTTCAGTAGAGTAAGTACGATGACCACCTGATGTTAAAAGTCTCTTGTGCTTTTAATGTATTATTTCATATTTTTATTACCTTGCTCGATGTAAATATTCAAAACTCTATTCAATGGGAGCATGGCGCGGGCGCGGTCCAGTATTGCCCCGGCGCGGCGGGCGCTCTTGACTCGGAGAAGGAATTAAAACACACAAAAAAAACATCTCAAGATGTTTATTAGCCTAGGACTAGCAGAAGTCAACTCTAAGAGGTTATTAGCATTTTACCAATAACACTGTATATAAAAAACACTAGGAACACTGCGGATGCAATTTTATTGAAGACAGACATAAGATTATTGTTTTAATTAGAAAAACAATAAACTATGACTATTACAGTGGCATTGAAACACTTCAGTAGAACCTTGACACTAAAATCTTCAGACATCTGTGTAATGACCTGCGCAGACGAGAAACGGTCTTACTTTTTACTTTACACGGCTTACTTTTTAGTCCACGAAAAAATGATAGATTTAGAATAAACATTTAGAATAAACACTAGGAACTACGAAGAAGGGGTGCTAGGTCAGGATACCTCCTCGTGTGCCCAGATGCTGCTGGTCTCTTATTGATACGTTTTATCCGGGGAGTACAGCAGTGTTTTGGGCCGGTGCACCCTGGGCAACAACGGTCAAAGATCTAGGATCTCCCTTCTTAATAATAACAAATATTTCAAAAAATATTTCAGGAAAACTTAAAAATAAATTATAAGAAGAATCTTTATGTATAATATAGAAATATATCTAGTGACAATTCGCCTAATTATCCTGTAAAGGCATTGTCACTAGATGTATACTGCTTATCTAATTATTTTTTACCGGCGGTATTCCCTTTTTACTAAATACTACGAAATGTATACAACACTACAGCTGCTACAATAAAAGCATTTAGGCAACCTTAACCGAATTCCAAAAAAGGAGGAGGTTCTCAATTCGTCTGTTTTTTTTATGTTTGCTACCTCAGAACTCTGGAATGGGTGAACCGATTTTGAAAAATTTTTTTGTTTGAAAGGTGACGCTTATCATTTGGTCCCATTTTAAATTTCATCAAAATCGGTCAAGCCGTTTTTGAGTTACACTAAAATACCTGAAAAATATTTACTTATCTTGATGATACGATTAATAGTTGTTAAAAATGAATGATAGTGTGAAATAACTTTATTTCACACTTTTGGGTGTTGAAGTCGGTTCCATTTTTTTTGGTTAACATTTTTTTTTGTCATTGCAGACTCACAGGCAGTCCAAATGCTACAGCCCACTACCAGTTGGCAGAAAAATATTAATCTAATGTTTTCTTAAAATAAGTATTTGTAATTATCAAAAATTGTAGGTAGGTAGGCGGAGGTTGTCCGAAAGGTCGGGTGACTCCCGCTCTGGGTCGTTCCAGGTGCAAAGTATGGCCATTGCTATCCAGCGCAGCAATGCTGCGAGCGTTATGGGCACTTTTGCACCTGGAACGCTAAGGGGCGGGTTATTCGATTGACTCGAAATTATATTTTGTTGTGTCTGTGTATTTAATCAGTAATAATATTGTAACGATTTTGTTATTATTAAAGATATATTTCCGCAAAGTAACGCCTGAATCTATTCTGGTAAATCGGAATGCAACCTCTCCGATATATGAACGCAACTGCTCCAACGTCGTAACTACCCTCGACCTATCTTTAAATTTCTTGGCTATCTTGGGGGTAGCTAAGAAACTCCGATGTTGTTTAAACGGCACGCGATCGAGTTGATAGTTCCCTAACTTTCCTCGTAATATTGTCACAACAACGGTTTATCACCATCAGCCGCGACCATTGCGCATTAAAAATCATCTCCTAATCATCTACAAGAAAATCAGCATGGCAAAGGAAAAGGAACTAACTACGCGTAGTGCGCATCTGGGAGCGCAGTGAGCTAAACTATAGGTAGCCCTTCATTTGTTCTTAACCATATTCATTATAACAATAATATTTATTTGCTAAAATGTATGCACTACCAAATACATCAATTACACTATGTATTCAATAGGATTACTTCATGTTTATAGTGTGACGAAGATAAACAAAACAGCCGGCTGCCTTTTTGACGGCAACTTTGTCTTTGTCACTGGTGTTATTTTCTTTATGCTGCATCAACAGCCACAGCGTCCACAGATGAACAAAGGTCCCCCACATTGGGAGGGGGTAGCATCCACACGCATGGCAGGCTTCTCGCGGAACGCAGTAGGATGGCAATTCGTCAGACCCACCGTGTCTATTTTTCCCCTCGTCGCTTCTTACGACTTCTGCAGGAAGATATGGGGGATTCAATCCGAACCCAGCACCCCACGGGGAATTGTCTTCTTAGTACTCTTTCAAATATTCGTGTCTCACTACTTGCAGTCTCTCACCCATGCCCTTTGAGCCTAACACCATAAATAAAGAACTGTACTGAATGAAAGTTTTACAAGCACAGCTGTATAAGTGTAACTTGTCACCGACAAGACGCACGGCGCGGCGCGGCGGTTACAACGGCGTCTGCTCTGGTACAAAACCGGTTTGAACCAGCTCAGTAAGCCGGCAAAGTTAAGGTGTGCCATAATCGGCCACGATACGATGCGGACGATTATGTACCTAGTTTGATTTATTACAATGTTGGATTGTAAAACCATATTGAAACCAGGCAAGTAGTTTTGTGGTTATATATTTTTCTTAAAGATGCCCAACTGTAAACTTGTAAATATTGTTTGTTCAAATAATAGAAGGGAAGCCAAATAAGTCTTTAAGGGTTATGTACTAGAAAACGGGGCCTTCTTACTTATTCTTAACCATTGGTTTTTCGTCTGTCTTGTTCATTTGTTGTGGTTTCATTATATGCTTCCTTTGAAGGCACCGCGGCATCAATTGGTACCATTAAATCGTCAGACATTTTTTTTGCCGTGTTTTTCTTAAGTAGTTCAAAAGAAGAAAGAGCAGTAGAGTAATTTTTACGTAACTTAATATTTTGTGACAGCTGTCAAATGTGGTACTTGATGTCATAATGCTCGTTTTTAATTGCATTTAATGGTTGCCAATTGAAATAATACTAAGAAATATTATTAGATGTGACAGATTTAAAGTGACACTTGTCTTGTATGATATTTTACAGATTTTATTTCAAATTTGGGTCTAAAGACAAATTAGTAAGAAATATCTTACTATTTTTTAGAATATTTGCTACTCATTGATTTGGGAGCTGAATTTGATTTTATTACTTAAATTCGAGATATATATCCACAAGTGTCAATAAGACATCTGTCATATCTAAGACTTATGTCCTAGTATTTTTTAGAATCATTGGTATTCAAATATGAAACTAAAATCCAGGAATACGGTATCAACTGTCACTTCAACATTTGTCATGTCTGTCCATCAGTTCTTTCGTCCATTCGCGCGTCTGTGCTCATTGCTGAAACCCAACTCACAGTTGCACGTATTTCATTATTTTTAACAACCTAGTGACAGCCCTATGAAAAAGAATTTTGTACCCTGTAGAAAGCTTTAATTTTATACCATTCTTTATTCTTGTGATTACATTGGTCTTAAAATGGTTTTATACTTCTGAGCTTCAATAAAACTTGTAGGAGGTACGTGGTCCTAGACAAGTCTCACCATTCAACCATCATTATCACCGTCGTTGTGGACCTACAAACAATACCTAGCACGGTAACATTAAATCACATCAATGGCTGAAAGAAACCCAACGTTTAAACTCCTCACACTTGGCTGAGGATCGCTGTATATGATGGAATTTCTTCAAAAGGCGGTGCTTCCATCTCCGATATTTTTCCCGCGCCTCTTATTACGATTCCCACGATGAGATATGGGGATAAGTCTGGCCTGCCACTTTAAGGGTAAGTATTTTTTTTTATTATTTTTATTTGATTGTGACGGAACAGGCACGACGCCCCCCTGATGTTTACTAGGATATAGGTCTTAGATGCGACAGATGTCTTATTGACACTTGTTGTCTTATATCTCGAATTGGAGTAATAAAATTAAATTCAGCTCCTATATCAGTGAGTTGCAGTTATTAGAATGTGTTGTCATTAATACTAATATTATAATTATAATAATATAATTTTGAAGCAGTGATAGCTCAGTGGCCTTGGCTATGGACTGCCGCGCAGTAGGTCCATGGTTCGAATCCCGCCACGGGCTTGAGCTTCACCGCATGGTGGAAGGGCATTTTTGCGAATGCCCGCCTGGCTAGCGACCACCCTCAAGTAGAAAATCTGTCGCGAAGCACCTAACGGTGTGTTCCGGCAGCTGTCCTTGAGAGCCGGTTATTCTAGGTTAAGCTTGTTAACACCTTTGACCACATCATCACTTACCAGCAGGTGAGATTGTGGTCAAAGGCTTACCTATCACCAATAAAAAAAAAAATAATTAATATACAAACTGAAAATGTGTGTGTCGCATCTAAGACCTATTTCCTAGTATTTTAGCTTACATTTGATACCCAAATTGTAAAATATGACATCAAGTGTAACTTTAACATCTAGCCATCTCTCAGGCCTAGTATTTTTCAAATATATGCAACCCAAATTTGGAATCTATTTAAAAAATAAATGAAATGATATGAAATCTATTTTTTGCCTGATAGGTTAGCCTTTGACCACTATCTCACCTGATGGTAAGTGATGATGTGGATAGATAAGAGATGTTGCTCAGGCTAACCTAGAATTACTGGCTCTCAAGGACAGCCGCCGGACGGGAACACACCGTTCGGTGCTTGGGGACAGATTTTCTACTTGAGGATGATAGCTAGCCAGGCGATCATTCGCAAAATGCTCTTCCACCATACGGTGAAGCTCAAGCAGGCGGTGGGGATTGAACCAGAAATCTGCATGATTGCTTCATAATAAGTACAGTAGATATTCTTAATATCAAAACCTTTAAGTATGTAGGTACCATAAGGTTTTATGCACTCAACAATTATCTCGATGACCTGCTACGGACCTGATAAGGTCATCGTGTAAATTGTTGTGACTTACTCGTAAGTCAGATATCATTAATATTGCACTTTGCACTTTACACTGATCCCTGTGTAAAGTACAAAGTATTTTAATACCTACAATACTATTTACAATGATAAAAATACTATCATTGATTATCTAGTTACATTTTCTGCTGATACTTTTATCTCTGGTACATCCATTTCCAATTATGTATATGTATGTAAGCATGTATAAGTAAAATGTTTTATATGCAGGTACAGTGCTTTATGTTACGGAGTGACGAGTCTGAATAGTCCCAATAACAATTATCTATCGTTACTATCAGGTGATAGTAAGCGTCACGCCTGCCCAATAACAGTTGTTGTGTGAACGTTATCTGCGTGACACTGCTGCACTTGTAATGCTCGATTCCCACTTATGTAGAAGCGGCTGGCAGTTTTTATCAAACAATTTCATGGCAATGATATGAATAAATATTCTAACTTATAATATATAACTGTTTAACCACACAACCGGTTGGCAGAGGAATCCAACACTACGTTTAGCCAAATGTTTTATATCTAATAATAATGCCTTCATTTCCGAAGTATTAATTTTTTTGCAATTTGAGTCTTAAATGAAATTTTTAGATTTATATATAACTATACAAAGTTCTTTTAAGTGAGAAAAAATTAATATTGGTATTCCAAATACTGAATTTATATTAGGTATATCTCTTATTTCAGTTTGCCTTACGGCAAAGGCCTCCTCCAACTCTCTCCATTGTTTTCTGTCAGCCGCTACGCTCATCCAAAGTAATTCTAGGGTAATTTTTAGATCATATTCACATATTATTGCTTTACGACCTCGGCTCCTTTTGTTGCCCCAAATGTTTTAGGTCCCGTATAACAGGGGGCGAGCTTGTTGATATCGGGCCCGGACTGTTAGTTTGACTTGAAATATATTTTATGCTTTTCTTTTTTTCTTTCTTTAGTAAGAATTATAATCTGACAGACAAAGCCATGTGCTAAATGAGTATGCGGAAGACTGCAAAGAAAATAAAATGTAAACATAAACCTAAGATGTCAATTTCGTGATAAGAAATTCATAAAATAATAAACTTTAGTGACAGGTTAATTAGTAACAATAAATAGCTCTAGTCTACTCAGTTTTCTGGAAGATAGGTGATATTTCAGTGACTCGTGCTAAATAAACTTATTATGATGAAAAGTTCTAGTCGTAAAAATAATAAAGTGACTTGGATTTCGCCGCTCCTTAAGCAAGTATTAACTACTAGCTTTCCGGGCGCGGCTCCGCCCGCGCGTATGTCGGTTATCGCGCGAAAACATTTACCTCTTTTTGCGCAGTCGGATAAAAACTATCCTATGTTTTTTCCCGGGTCTCAAACTATCTCCATACCAAATTTCATTCAAATCGGTCCAGTAGTTTTGGCGTGAAAGCGTAACAGACAGACAGACAGACAGACAGAGTTACTTTCGCATTTATAATATTAGTACTGAAGTACTGATTACATATTTTTTTAATCTCACAATATGTCGTCTTAAAATCCGCCAGTTTTTTTATGTAGCTTTAGTTTCACTTGCGCTGTAAGGTAACTAGATCTAGATCTATCTGACGATATCACATCAGGGTCACACAACCCCTAATAAATAAACCCTGAAAACATGACATGACACGTAAAGATTTTTTTATATTATTATTTTATCAATCTACACTCCACAGATTCCAGGGTCCGTGACTTTTAAGCTGTTAAGCTTGTAAACAAGTGACTTTAGACACATATGGTCAAAAATATATTCTACTTTTTAGTGTCAGAAGCACAGGTTATATATTTTAGTCATAATTACAAGCGCGTAGTTACCACAGAAATATGTATTTAACTTTTAATTTTGCTGCGTTAGTCACGAGTGCAGCATTAGAAGCGAGAAGATTGAAAATTGTAATAAATAATAAACTTTATTCATACAGAAACTAAGGCTACACTTACATGTAATTTAAGAGTATAACTAATTTAAATATAGCTAGGTACAAATAACATGTATTGTGTAAACAAGTATCCCTGAATCTCACACTAGGGTGGCCATGGGTTGTGGGATTCAGGCCCTGTCTAACTAGCATAATTAATAGCTAAATGTAAGACATTATTAAAACAAACTATCTAAATAAAATTAAACAAGACATTATTTACAATTTATATTAGTTTCGACAGTTATCTTATATTAAAAAATATTGCATGTTTTTCTTTCCCGTTATACTACTTCTCTTACTGTTTTGTGTAGAAAAGTTAGCTACAATGTAGGAAAAAAAAGGATTATAAACTACAGAACACACGAGTCTACAAAAAATTCTCATATAATACATGCTCTTTCAAATATCAGATAAAAATATCAGACTGATAGAATGCTAACTCACCAAATTTAAAGCAATAGAACTTAAATTTCAAACAATCAACATACGTTCTTTTTTACCTACTTCAGATAAAGGAGGAGGTCCTCTACTTGACTGTATGTTTTTTTTGTGCCTAGTGTAACCTCAGAACTTAAAGATTTTGAGAATTCTTTTTATATTCGAAAGCTGGTGCTGGTCATGTGGTCCCTTTTAAATTAGAGTGAGATCTGACGAGTTTGAGTTATCCCAAATATTGTGTATTTAAATAACTTCAACTACATTGATGATGTTCTCATTTTCACTTGTCCATGTAAAATGAACGATAAAACTGTATACGATGGTTTGGTTTATTATATATTTAGTGCATTTTTGCTTTAGAATATTTATTGTTTGAAGACGGTTTTATTTTAAAAAAAAATTGTTTTGGTTATGTTTACATTTATTCTATGCATCTATAGATTTTCTATATTTATTTTATGAGAAACCGAGCCTTAAGCATACATTATTTTATAGCATTGTGACGGAACAAGGTCTAGGCTTCCCTTATGTTACGCGGTAGCATTTGCCTTTTTTTTATGCCTGATAGATTAGCCTTTGACCACTATCTCACCTGATGGTAAGTGACACACTGTTAGTTTCTTGGCGAAAGATTTTCTATTTGACGGTGGTAGCTATCCCGGCGGGCATTCACAAAATGCCCTACCACTGCCATCCTAAGACAACAACCGGGACCGACGGTTTAACGTGCCCTCCGAAGCACGGAAGCGCTCAGTAGTAATGTCACTAGCGGTCACCCATCCATGTCATGACCGCGACGGACGTTGCTTAACTTTGCTGATCAATTCAGAATGGCTAAGCAAACTTCGCTACGAGCGCTTCATCCTATCTGTGAGTGCACTACGTCCATCATTCTGAAACATACATTTATTAAGTCTCATATGTTACTGGCTCTTAAGGACAGCTGCCGGGACACACAGGTTTTTGGTGTCCAATTTTGTGCTTGAAGGTGGTAGCTAGCCAGGCGGGCCAAATGCCCTATCACCACGCTGTAACGACTGCCGCCCTAAGACAACAACTAGGACCGGCACTTTAACGTGCCTGTTCAAAAACGACATGTTAAACCGTCGCGTCGGCCCGGTTGTAGTAACGTCACTAGCAATCACCCATCCAAGTCGTGACTGCAGCGGAACTTAGCTGATGGATTAAGAACGGATAAGCAAACTTCGCTTGATTCGCGAGCGCTTCTAAAGTAATACTAGGGGGAGTTATGCAGTTTTGAGTTTTTTTTCTTGCAGCCTCCATACTAATATAACTGCTCGCTAACGGCCTCCACACCGATTGATTGATTCGATTTTATTGATTTTTAAAGTTCTTTATTAACGAAAAAAGTATTCACATGTAATGTACAACTCAGCGCTAGAAACTAAGTTACATCTAACATTATAATTGTTTATTTTACAGGCTAGAACCGCCTCTTAAAACTTATTACACACTAACTTGTAACTTTGTGCTCATATAATTTGAGAATTAATATGACTGACTTGACTTTACAAGTAGGTACGTGAGATGTCACAACCTTTTACGATGGAAGAATTGTTGATTTGAAATGCGATTATAATTTTCTGCAGTGTTTTGTGACAGCGGCTTTGGGTAGCAATATCATTGGCCACGGCGCTGCCATCGGCTACCCAGCGGTGCTACTGCCCCAGCTGTCGCACCCGGGATCTACCTTCAATCTTACCTCCGATCAGGGCTCATGGATCGGTATGTTTCACCCTCAGAAATCACTGAGGATTAATAGAAATTATTTGACTTCACTCAGGGATACAAAATTTACTAAATCTCGAAGATTTTCAGTGTTTGAATCACTTTGTGACTGTGAATTTAGTTTTTAGGAAAAATATTGTAATATTTATCCCCGTGGGGAGTCGGGCTAGAATATCACCTCCCCATCTCTACCCGGGGGTGTCGTAGGAGGTGACTAAGGGTAAAATACCAGAAGGTGGGCAGCAGCGCCTTCTGAAGAACTGCTTTCATAAACTGTGATCCCCAAGCCGCCTGCCAAGCGTGGTGATAATGGCAATACCTTCCTTAATGGAAGAGGCTGTGTTCAGCAGTGGACATTCCGGCTAATACAGTACAGTACAATATTTTTTATTGCTGACATGATATATTATAATATTTATTTGATTTATATTGTAATTTGATTTATATTGTATTTTGATATTAGTTCGTATCTGTTGAGTAGGTAAACGATATGTAATCCCTAGTCATCAACCCGTTATCCTAGCTAGATAGTAGACGATAGTAACGTCGAAAACTTGTCAGAAAAAAAAATACCAAAAAATGGAACCAACTTCAACACTCAAAAGTGTGAAATAACTTGTTTAAGTACACACTCCTTGAACGCTATACGTCCTCGGGTTTCAAGAGAGCTTCATTTGGTTTAATACGAGTATGTAACGAATCTTATCACAAATTAAAATCGCTTTCTAGAAATCACTTTCAACCCCAATTTATAATCTTATTTCCAGCATCGGTGCTTGGCGTGTCTCAGCTGATCGGGAGCTTCCTGTCACCAGGAGTCATGGGACGGTACGGTCGAAGGGCAGCGCACTTTGCTGTCACCATCCCGGAGCTTCTTGGATGGCTGATTACTTCGATTGCTGCTTTGAGGTGAAGATCCTTTATAATTATTTTTTTTGATGCTGATTAATTGTGGCCAATGTATGGGTAACCCTCATTAATTTCAAAATAAATTAACCTTTCAATCAAATAAATTAATTAAAAACAAAATAAGTTTGCCACTTCCAAGTGCAAAAGCGGAACCCGTACCTGCTTCCACGATCCCTTATTTAATTTAACAAATCATTTACTGGTATTCTGATAAAACAGTATGTAGATATTATGTTACTCGGCACTACTTAAAAGAGGCAAATTTCTCTCTCAAGTTTCTCAATATAATATCTGTTTGTATCTGCAAATATCATATCGCGCCAACTATTATTTTGGCAGTTTTAAGGTAACATCTTATTTCGGTCAAAACGAGTCTCGTGGGACTGGAATGACACCTCCAACTCTATAATCGTGGGTGTCGTAAGAAGCGACTGAGGGTGAAATACCGGAAGATTGGCAGCCGTGCCTTCTGAGTAACTGCTATCTTAACCTGACGCCTGACAAGCGTGGGGACTATGGAAAATCCCCCTTTATAGGGGAGGCTGTGCTTAGAAATTGACACTCCGGCTGATACAGAGTCAAGTGCTTCACATGTTAGGTACTGAATTTTGTTGAGGTAGCTATCAGAACCCTTCCGGGAATTGATAATGATTAAACACCCATAACCACATCGACACTTATCATCATACAATTATAAAATTAAAAAATACTAATATATAAATGAAATTAAACCGTGTAGCAGAATATAAATTAATTAATAATCAATATTTCTAGCAGCTAGATTTTCAATGTCCCAAAACCTAAAATGAGACTTGTTTATTCCAGCTTTTATTAGTCGGAAGAATCTTCATGGGTCTGGCGATTGGCATGATGTCGCCACTCCGATCGTCTCTCATCGGAGAATACTCCAGTCCCAAATACCGTGGAGCTCTTCTGACAACCATCTCTTTCACGCAAGCCTTCGGCATCTTTTTCGTACATCTTTTAGGAAGTTTCCTGTCCTGGGAAATCACCGCCTTGACTCTTATGTTCTTCCCTTTTGCAAGTCTAGTCATGACCATATACTCTACAGAATCTCCAAGCTGGCTCGCAGACAAAGGAAAATATGATGAGTGTAGAGACGTATTTTGATGGTTACGATATGATGAAGAAGAATATGAATTAGAAGAAATGATTCAGGCTTGTATAATAGAACAGGACATTTCAAAAAACTTTGTTGAAAACAAATTTCATCTACGGTGATTAAGAAAGAGTTCTGGAAACCTATAACTCTGATGTTGCATGCCTATATTATGATGAATTTCGCTGGAGCTACTGTCATGGCAGCCTACTCTACAAATGTCATAGCAATAGTTATGGGCATGGATGCAAATGCTCATTTCTGGATGATATTCTTGGACACGCAAAGACTGATATCCAATGCCATAGTAGTATTTTTCATAAACAGGTATAAAAGAAGAGTTATGATGTTCTCTACCGTGTCCTTGTCTATATTTAGTCAACTGGCTATTGCTGTATACGTCTACCTCAAAACTGAAGGTATCTTAACGTACACTGATTTATGGGTACCAGCTTCGCTGATCAACCTGCAGTTCTTCACAATTGCCACTGGGATAATTCCACTACCTAATGTCATAGGTGGAGAAGTGTTCCCATTAGAATACAGAAGTATTGGAGCCACTATCAGTTTATCATTCTTATCCACAACGTTTTTTATTGTCTTGAAGACGTTCCCAGGCATGGTTGATACGATTGGGCTTCAAGGAACGTATTTAGTACACACTGCAATTTTATGTGAATGCCTTATAGTCATGTGGCTTTTATTGCCAGAGACGAAGGGTAAGACACTTCAACAAATTGAGGATGAGTTTAGAGGGAGACCTTTGATTGCAGATGACATAGAAGAGGAGAAAGCTTTACAGATATTAATGAAAAGACGAGTGTCGGAGAGAAGATATAGTAGTGCTATAATTATTCAATAAGAAGGATTACTCGTAAATATGTAGTTAATATTACTTATAGCGGTGATGAGATGACACTGTGCCAATGACCGTTGTTTGCCACGTAGATGTTGAATATTTTTTTCGTATCTTGCCGCTGGCTGAAGATTCGCTGATAGGGCATTTACCTAATTGTCACTTAGTCTTGTCTAGCTACCAATTCCATGTAGAAAAAGTTTTAATGTAATATATGAAAAATATTGTTTTTTCTGTCTTTATTATTTATATTTTTATTGGAAGACCACATAACTGTAAATACATAATATACATAAAATAATACACAATAAACATTGTAATACATATCTCTTTCAAAAAGTGGATCTAGCATCTATTAATACATCAAATTATTTTATTTTATTACATAGTGATAAGCAACCAGCAAACAATATATGTATGCTTAATTATTGGTATTATGTATAATAATATTTATTGAATAAAATTGCCAACGAAATTGGGCCATTTGGATTGCAGCAAATGTGGTGAACAGTTCGAATACTGCAGCGAGCTTGAAATACACCGCAGAGTGGTAGGGCCATACTCGTATTGCGAATACTTGCCTAGCTAGCTGGCAGTTGGCACCCTCAAAATATTGGTACCTATTAGGCTCAACGAATAATCATTGTAATGCAATGGTGCAATGCTGCCAGCATGCTGGGCACGCTGCCAACTGGTTGTGGGCTGGAAAATTTGGACTGCCTGTGAGTCTGCTATGACTTATAGGTTGTATAAATGCTTTTATTGTAGTAGCTGTAGTGTTGTATATAGTTCGTAGAATTTTGTTAAATAAAGGCACTAAAAAAACCCATCAACAAGATTAACATATGTCGCTGAGAATCTAATTTTCCAGCAGTTGTCTATGCAAGCTAGAAATGCAAGGTTTAGCATGATAATATACTTTCAGTCACATTATACCATAACAACAGGTGACTTTTTAGCAATTTGGTATTCAAGATATCACGTTTCCGCAATTCATAAATAAAAACCAGTTTAATACCTCTCGCTTTATCTTATCCTCAAATTTGATAACGGGTTTTCTCTCTTATCAAATTTACACACAATTGCTCCTGAATATTTTGTTATGTTTCGTGGTAGTAGACGTCGAATCGGTAGCTTTTTAGAATACATTTTACTGTGAAATTGTGTTCAATATATTCGTTTATATTCTTTAAACAAAATTACACAGCAAAACTACCATAAAAGAAATACTATATTATATACTATATTATTGGTTGGTGATATTGTGAATGTTATGGTTGCAGTTTCTGTCTTAATCAAATCATCAAGTATCAAATTAGCTACAGAGAATCTTTGCCACAAAACATCAAAGGTCAAGGCATTCATATTAAATCTAAGTCGTAAATTAGACAGTGAAATAGTGTTAAAAATATTATTTTCTCATCTTTTTTTAATTTTATTAAGCAGTAAAAACAGAATACTGAATCTAGACGTTCCGATAAGTAGAGGTATGTACCTATCAGTTTTTGTGGTAGTTTCGGAGCAGGGAATCTCTGGCAGGAAAAATTGAAATTCAAGGCATTCATCGCAAACTTAACTCATAAATCAAATAGTGAAATCGTATTAAAAATATTGGTTTACGTTCTCGTAAAAACAGAATACTGAATGTCAACGTTCCGATAAAGATACGTACCTATGGGTTGTATTGAAGTGATTTTATAAAGGGTTCGTTTGTAATTTATGTCTTATTCCTTATATAATCCTTTTTTTACCCGCAGTATGCCTTTATTAAACAAAATACTACGAACTATATACAACACTACAGCTACTACAATAAAAGCATTCAGACAACCTTTAAGTCATAGCAAACTCATAGGCAGTCCAAATGCTCCAGCCCACTGCAGTTGGCTGCGTACCCAGCATGCTGGCAGCATTGCCCCGTAGAATTGCAATGTTTATTCGTTGAGCCAAATATGTGCCAGCATTTTGATCACGCGTCGCATCGACCAAGCGCTCAGATAAGTTTTGGAAAATACGATGAGCTCCCGGTCCCCACGGACCCAACGTCTCTACACCAAACGGCTAAAATATGTAACCCATACCGAGGTTAGCATATTTGCGTCGCTTGAGCTGCTCCGCCGAATTAGCCGCAGCGACAGCCCTGCCTATTCCTTATTTTGTTTTAGCTACTGGGAATCTCTGCCACAAATCATTGAAGTTCAAGGGATTGATAAAAAAAGTTGTCTTAAGTTTTCTCGAATATTAGATACATTGCTACTAAATTTCAATTTTCAGTCGTATATTAGACAGGGAATTTTTCTTTTTTGTTTGTTTTTATATTCAGTATATTCAATGCAAACGTTAGCCTCCGATAAAAATAAAATAGTACCCATAGGTTTTTTAGCAGTGAAAAGGTTTTAACTATCTTATCTCGGTTTAGCTACAAAGATAATCTCTACAACAAAACATCGAAATTCCAATTTTTTTATTCTAAACTGAAAATAATTCCAAAATTCGTTGATAAATTTATGTTCGTGAATCTTGTAATACCTTATCAGCATTTTGTTCATAGCCGTTTTGTTTGTCCTTGGACTATCACGATGTACATGCTCATTTATGAAACACTGGTAAAGAAACTTTGCATGGTGGTAGGGCACTTTGTGAAAGCCCGCCTGGCTAGCTACCACCCTCAAGTTGAAAATCTGTCGCCAAGCACCTAACGGTGTGTTCAGACAGCTGTCCTTGAGAGCCAGTAATTCTAGGTTAACAACATCTTCGACAATATCATCACTTACAGTACACACTGCAATTTTATGTGAATGCCTTATAGTCATGTGGCTTTTATTGCCAGAGACGAAGGGTAAGACACTTCAACAAATTGAGGATGAGTTTAGAGGGAGACCTTTGATTGCAGATGACATAGAAGAGGAGAAAGCTTTACAGATATTAATGAAAAGACGAGTGTCGGAGAGAAGATATAGTAGTGCTATAATTATTCAATAAGAAGGATTACTCGTAAATATGTAGTTAATATTACTTATAGCGGTGATGAGATGACACTGTGCCAATGACCGTTGTTTGCCACGTAGATGTTGAATATTTTTTTCGTATCTTGCCGCTGGCTGAAGATTCGCTGATAGGGCATTTACCTAATTGTCACTTAGTCTTGTCTAGCTACCAATTCCATGTAGAAAAAGTTTTAATGTAATATATGAAAAATATTGTTTTTTCTGTCTTTATTATTTATATTTTTATTGGATGACCACATAACTGTAAATACATAATATACATAAAATAATACACAATAAACATTGTAATACATATCTCTTTCAAAAAGTGGATCTAGCATCTATTAATACATCAAATTATTTTATTTTATTACATAGTGATAAGCAACCAGCAAACAATATATGTATGCTTAATTATTGGTATTATGTATAATAATATTTATTGAATAAAATTGCCAACGAAATTGGGCCATTTGGACTGCAGCAAATGTGGTGAACAGTTCGAATACTGCAGCGAGCTTGAAATACACCGCAGAGTGGTAGGGCCATACTCGTATTGCGAATACTTGCCTAGCTAGCTGGCAGTTGGCACCCTCAAAATATTGGTACCTATTAGGCTCAACGAATAATCATTGTAATGCAATGGTGCAATGCTGCCAGCATGCTGGGCACGCTGCCAACTGGTTGTGGGCTGGAAAATTTGGACTGCCTGTGAGTCTGCTATGACTTATAGGTTGTATAAATGCTTTTATTGTAGTAGCTGTAGTGTTGTATATAGTTCGTAGAATTTTGTTAAATAAAGGCACTAAAAAAACCCATCAACAAGATTAACATATGTCGCTGAGAATCTAATTTTCCAGCAGTTGTCTATGCAAGCTAGAAATGCAAGGTTTAGCATGATAATATACTTTCAGTCACATTATACCATAACAACAGGTGACTTTTTAGCAATTTGGTATTCAAGATATCACGTTTCCGCAATTCACAAATAAAAACCAGTTTAATACCTCTCGCTTTATCTTATCCTCAAATTTGATAACGGGTTTTCTCTCTTATCAAATTTACACACAATTGCTCCTGAATATTTTGTTATGTTTCGTGGTAGTAGACGTCGAATCGGTAGCTTTTTAGAATACATTTTACTGTGAAATTGTGTTCAATATATTCGTTTATATTCTTTAAACAAAATTAAACAGCAAAACTACCATAAAAGAAATACTATATTATATACTATATTATTGGTTGGTGATATTGTGAATGTTATGGTTGCAGTTTCTGTCTTAATCAAATCATCAAGTATCAAATTAGCTACAGAGAATCTTTGCCACAAAACATCAAAGGTCAAGGCATTCATATTAAATCTAAGTCGTAAATTAGACAGTGAAATAGTGTTAAAAATATTATTTTCTCATCTTTTTTTAATTTTATTAAGCAGTAAAAACAGAATACTGAATCTAGACGTTCCGATAAGTAGAGGTATGTACCTATCAGTTTTTGTGGTAGTTTCGGAGCAGGGAATCTCTGGCAGGAAAAATTGAAATTCAAGGCATTCATCGCAAACTTAACTCATAAATCAAATAGTGAAATCGTATTAAAAATATTGGTTTACGTTCTCGTAAAAACAGAATACTGAATGTCAACGTTCCGATAAAGATAGGTACCTATGGGTTGTATTGAAGTGATTTTATAAAGGGTTCGTTTGTAATTTATGTCTTATTCCTTATATAATCCTTTTTTTACCCGCAGTATGCCTTTATTAAACAAAATACTACGAACTATATACAACACTACAGCTACTACAATAAAAGCATTCAGACAACCTTTAAGTCATAGCAAACTCATAGGCAGTCCAAATGCTCCAGCCCACTGCAGTTGGCTGCGTACCCAGCATGCTGGCAGCATTGCCCCGTAGAATTGCAATGCTTATTCGTTGAGCCAAATATGTGCCAGCATTTTGATCACGCGTCGCATCGACCAAGCGCTCAGATAAGTTTTGGAAAATACGATGAGCTCCCGGTCCCCACGGACCCAACGTCTCTACACCAAACGGCTAAAATATGTAACCCATACCGAGGTTAGCATATTTGCGTCGCTTGAGCTGCTCCGCCGAATTAGCCGCAGCGACAGCCCTGCCTATTCCTTATTTTGTTTTAGCTACTGGGAATCTCTGCCACAAATCATTGAAGTTCAAGGGATTGATAAAAAAAGTTGTCTTAAGTTTTCTCGAATATTAGATACATTGCTACTAAATTTCAATTTTCAGTCGTATATTAGACAGGGAATTTTTCTTTTTTGTTTGTTTTTATATTCAGTATATTCAATGCAAACGTTAGCCTCCGATAAAAATAAAATAGTACCCATAGGTTTTTTAGCAGTGAAAAGGTTTTAACTATCTTATCTCGGTTTAGCTACAAAGATAATCTCTACAACAAAACATCGAAATTCCAATTTTTTTATTCTAAACTGAAAATAATTCCAAAATTCGTTGATAAATTTATGTTCGTGAATCTTGTAATACCTTATCAGCATTTTGTTCATAGCCGTTTTGTTTGTCCTTGGACTATCACGATGTACATGCTCATTTATGAAACACTGGTAAAGAAACTTTGCATGGTGGTAGGGCACTTTGTGAAAGCCCGCCTGGCTAGCTACCACCCTCAAGTTGAAAATCTGTCGCCAAGCACCTAACGGTGTGTTCAGACAGCTGTCCTTGAGAGCCAGTAATTCTAGGTTAACAACATCTTCGACAATATCATCACTTACCATTAGGTGAGATAGTGGTCAAAAGCTAACCTATCAGGCATAAAAAAAAACACTATCAGAGTCTAACTACAGGACAGATACTCGGTTAGGCAGGATATATAAGAGACATAGTTATTTTTTCGTTGTTTTTAGTCTAACATTTGACTACATTATTACCTGATGGCAAGTAATGTTGCGGCCAAAGATGTTGTCCAGGCTAACCTAGAATTACTGGCTCTCAAGGAAAGCTGCTGGAACTCTGTTGGCACCAGATTTCCTACTTGAGGGTGGTAACTGGCCAAGGGGGCATTTGTAAAATGTCCTACTACCATGCTATAACGACTGTCACCCTAAAATTAGGACACGGCTTTACGAGCCCTGCGAATTCCTCAGTAGTAAAACTCCAAGAACAGAATAGCAATCTAGATAATGAATAGATTCAGGCGTTACTTTGCGGAAATCCATATTAAATAATAAATACTTTTAAAAGTATCCTAAAAAACAATAAATAATATTTAAATAAAACACTTAAAAAAGCATAAAATTATATATCTAGTGACAATTCCGCCTAATTGGGCGGAAAAATTAGGTGGAATTGTCACTAGATATATAATTTTGTGCTTTTTTAAGTGTTTTATTTAAATATTATTTAATGTTTTTTAGGATACTTTTAAAAGTATTTATTATTAGCAATCTAGATCTTAAATAAGAAATTGTGTTATGTAAAAGTGTATCTACCGTGTTGTTTCTTATATAATGAATAATTCTAAGAAGAAACAAGTGACATGGATTTCACCGCTCCTTAAACAGGTGACTATGATTTTATTTAACAGCTTTTTACAGAAACATGGTAGAATAGAGACCTCATCATTAAAAGCCATAAAATCTACTGTTGAACAAAAGCCTTCGACATTTGGGGGTTAGCAAGATGATTTTTTGATGATGTACTTCGGAAGTCGCTGCTGCCCAACTTCTGGTATTTTTTATTTTCGTCACCTTTTACGATACCTACAGGATGATATTTTTTTTATTTTGATAGATTAGTTTCTGACCATGCTAACTGTTGGTAAATGATGTGGTCCAAAATCAGAACTGGATCTCGAGAACAGCATGGCAAAAAATTTTGAGCACAAAATATTTCTCCTCGAGTCCTCTCGAGTTTTCAATTCCCTAATTGAAACCAAATACCATGGTTTTATGCCTTAACCATTGGTCTATTTTGAAAATGAACCGAATTATGTGATCTAATTTAGAAGGAGCGGGCATCAACAAGACTGTTCATCTGACCGAAAGAAGCGCTTTCTCGTATTTTCCTATCTTACCTACTTTTACTACTTTTCTATACCTACTACTATAGACTATACTATCGCGTGCCAGGCGAAAAACACAAATATTTTTAATGCACATTTTTTTAATATCGGACGGAATTCGAAACCTCGTCCCCGGTCTTTGCACCGGATGCCTTATGGTTACGGTACCCATTGAGCTATTTAGGCTGGCTCGACTGAGACGAATTTAATGTGACAATGATATCTACTTTTAATACCAGTTCCCGAAGTAGTTATATATAGTGCATTTCCACGTTGATCTAGAAAGGGAAACTTTGTTTACTAATGTGTTTTCGAAGGTAGGAAGGTACTGATAATGATGATGGTTTGCAGTGTTTTGTGACAGCGGCTGTGGGCAGCAATATCGTATGCCACGGCGCTGCAATCGGCTACCCAGCAGTGCTACTGCCCCAGCTGTCGTATCCAGATGCTGCTATCAGGCTGAACTCCGACCAGGGTTCATGGATTGGTGAGTTTCACCAACAGCATTCAAAAACTACTTATGCATTGGTATAAATTCTCCTATGACTTCCAGCACTGCTGTGCAAGTACCGTAGTATGGTTCGTTAAATTATCGAATCGCTTTGATCGATAAGTTTAACGAATCGTATCGCCTATTGCATGTATGGAACTGTTGTCTATAACTCTTATAGACGGCTTACGACCATGAAATTGTGGACAGTATGTCGATTATTACGAAATGACAACTTCGAAACTAGACTGTTTTTGAAATACAGTTAAGTATTAAGTTAAGCATCTGCCTCTAATATTCCTTGAAAGAAATTTAACATAGACCAAAACAATAATTGTGTTTAATAAGTAGTACTAGCTACTACCAACTTAGGAATGTAGTTTGTGTAATGTGCGCGGGTAGGACCTTGAGATCGCGTCCTTCTGATACCGTTCTCAAAGCCTTGCATGAGGGCGAGTACAATTTCTTTCGATATTCGAAATAGATTCCTGAAGCATTCTTCTGAAAGTCCGATAGGCAGGGTTGTTAGCATTCGTAAACCTCTTCCCTGTAGCATTTGCTCCGAACCGTTCTTTTTAAATCATAAAAAGAGCCCAAATGTTCATTTTAAAATTTGTCTCAGTTATATTGAGCATCTACTAAAACCTGACAAAACAATTTTCCATGCTGGAGTTATCGTCAAAATTCGTTAAATTTTAACGATGTTTACCGAATGTAATTACCGATCGTTTAATTAGGTTTCATACTTGCAAACATCGATATAACCCGTTTTATCGAATTTAGACGATTTAAATGTCAAATTTAGCGATCGGTAACTTCGGTACTTGCGCTGCTGCATCCTTAAACCAAGGCATTGATCATCAGAACTAACAGTTTCGGAGTTTTCAAAGCACTGTTCTGGAAGTCATGATGTTGCAAAATGGCGCACAACAGTCAACTGTTGTGCGCGTTTTCAAAACTCTGCATTGTGAAAAGAAAACGAATATTTTGTTTAGGGTAACATAAATGTCTTGTTTTGCTATTAAGAGCAGCTAGCTTTTGTTTTTAGTCTATTCATTATTTTTCTCCTTGACTCCTTTGTGGTCAAAAACTATGCCTATCAGCAATGAAAGAATACTCTTGTCTGTCACTTTTCAATTATGAAGCTTTCTGATATACTTATTCCTATTCTTGTCTATTTTTTATCATGCCTATGTATTTAACTTTCCAGCGTCTGTTCTTGGTGTGCCCCAGCTGATTGGAAGTTTCCTGTCACCGGGGATCATGGGACGGTATGGCCGCAGAGCAGCGCACTTTGCTGTCACCATGCCTGGTCTTTTGGGATGGCTCATTATTACTTTTGCATCTTCTTATGAGGTGAATATATCAAGTAGTAAAAATAGGTATCATAATTATTGTTTTAGTCGGCGGTATGCCTTTATATTGTTAATACAACACTCACTTTGGACTGCCTGTGAGTCATTAAAGATTCACTGGTGACTGGTGTTTCTTTTAATTAAGATACTTTGTTGATAAGGAAGAAATAATTCTTATGATTAAACTTTAATGTTGTAGGGAGCGCGTTTGTAGAGAAACGTCTGATTAATTCAATAATACATAATATATTTTGTTTTAACGGTGGTATGCCTTTATTTATCAAAATAACTACGAACTATATACAACACTACAGCTACTACAATAAAAGCATTTAGACAACCTATAAGTCATAGCAGACTCACAGTCAGTTCAAATGCTCCAGCCAGTGGACTGCGTGCCCAGCATGCTGGCAGCACTGCCCCGTTGAATTGCAATGCTTATTCGTTATTATTATTTATTACTGACTCGAATCAGATTCACACACGTACTTTAATAGTAACTATAGATTAAGTCTACCTATACACTACAAAACCTTTTAATCAATTACATAAAATATTTTATATTTCGAGTGAGTTAGACTCCTTTGAGGTAGACGATATTTAAAAAAAAACTGAGAATGCACTCTTACATATTTTGAAATATTATAATGGGAAATATCATATCTTCAATATTTATAATACTTTCCCTCGATGAAGCACAGCCATGGGGCACTCTGTATATACATTTTAAAGACTATGGTTTGTATTTAAAAAAATTTAAAGCACATTTTTTTCATATCGAATATGAATTTTGTGCAGTATAAAATTGGAAATTTGATTTTCTCTTAGAAGGTGACAGTGCCTGTAATCATATTAAGATGTATAGTGAGGCTAATTCGGAATTAGTTCTATTATAATTTATACCTAACCAAGAACTTAATTATTTTCAGTGAAAATAAGCTGGATTATCACGTCTGACTTGGGCTTTTATTATTCGATATTACTAAAACCCTTTAACAAAGCTGGATTTAAAAGTCACAAAGACATAGAAGTCACGGTAGGGACTTGCACTTTCGACAGACCCGTCTACTTTATTCAGAGATCGAACTTATTTTACGATGAAATTAAAGAGACTATCGGAGGTCAATAAAACACCTCAGAGTTACCAAAAGGAACGTCTTAGTAAAATCTATAAAGTGCGTGCAATAAGCTTGGAAATGCAAACCTAATGTATAACCATAATGTGAATTTTGTTTCCCTCTATCGTTAAAGTGCCTTGATATACAATTGGTCACCTGCCTTATTTAAATTCTACTTATTTGAATCTCATTTCAAAATATTGCAGCAGGTGATGACTTACCACCTTATATCCGGGTCCCCTATATATGTTGCCAGTATGAGTGATAATGGACGTTGGTGTTGGTATCTAAAAGGAGTAAGGTGATGAGCCATGATGTATTGGCAGCATTATACCGTTGTACACCTTTTTTTTTACCTTAAAACAACCAGGTCCTTGCGCTGTCCTGCACACCCCTGAATGGCCAGCCAAGGCATGCCCAATGTCATCACAAATCAAAATAGTGTGTGGCCTGTCACCTACGTAAAGTAAAACAAATATTGTAATAATTTTATATATAATAAAATGAATACAATATTTGTCATTAAGTATGTAAAACATTGTAAAAAGACGTTTAAAAGAATGGCCCCTAGTTTCTTGCCCGTTCTTCTCTTAAGCCTCCTCTACACGTAGGCAGATGTGTCTGCAGATGTGGGAAGATGCATCCGCAGATGGATCTCCACGAGCCGTCCACACGTGTGTAGATGGATCAGTCTGTGTTGGTTCTCGACAGACGCAACACATACGCACGCAAAACGGATATTGAGACCGTAGCTGCCGCAGTTGTTTATTTATTTAGTACTTTTAAGTACTAGGTATTTGAGAGTGCATAGCAGTAGTTATGAAAAAATGGAGAAGAAGCTGGTGGATGCTAACTATACATAGAAACTGAAAAAAGTACTGAAATGCCCACGAATTATCAATCTGAAACAATAAATACTTACTTATATTGTGGGTGTATAAGTAGCCTTATGTCGCGTTGACACGATGAAAATACCTACCCTTACCTGTATATAACTTTGATTGAAACCTGATTTTTACCTGTATTTAACTTTAATTCAAACTGAAATAAAAATACAATGTCCAAATTGTTTTATTAAATAGTATCCAATTGATAGTAGCCAGTAGTAGCCACAGCTGAATTTATTTATTATTTTTTTAATTGAATTATTGTTAGCTAGTTAAATAAAATGAATTAATTGTATACTTAAATTTTTGTTCTTGTGCTACTTTATATTTAGGATTCCATAGGCAGTTTTCTGTTTCATATAGCTCCAGGAATTTGAATATTTCGTCGGTGATCATGTTAGTAATTTTAACGAGTAAGTAAGTACCTAAAGAAATGAATAAAACTGCAAGAAGCACGCGTGCCTCATTCATTTGTGTAGTCACAGTAAATCAGTGCATTCGCTTCCCGATGAACACTGATGCGTCGTCAGACGTGTGGATAAACACCGAGCGCTCGCGCTGAAACCCTTTGATCCGTGCCTCAAAAACCGGCAACAAACGGATTAGTGGCGGACGCATCTGACGACGTTAAATACCTACCGCAGACGAGCAAATCACCCCGTCTGCACGTCGGCGGAAGCGTCCGCGCCGATGACATCTGCAGACGAATCTGTCTACGTGTAGAGGACGCTTTAGTGGCTCTATACAATTTTGTTTGCTGAACGTGGCAGTACAAAGTAGTATACTTCTATATTAAAATTAGTAAGTAATTGACTTCATAGAGCGTTGTAGCCGCCTACATTGAATAAATGATTTTGGCTTTGACATCCTACTACCACGACCGCTCAAAGTATAAGGGCGTATTTAAGTGTTTTATTTATTATAATAAGTATATAATAGTTATATATATATATAATATAACTATTATATATAAGTTTGCAGCTAACGTTTTATGTCTTGTTTATTCCAGCTTCTATTAGTTGGAAGAATCCTCTTGGGTCTGGCTATCGGCATGATGTCACCACTACGATCGTCTCTCATTGGGGAATATTCCAGTCCGAAGTATCGTGGAGCCCTCCTAACTACTGTCTCATTAACGCAGAGCTTTGGCATCTTCTTCGTCCATCTTTTAGGAACTTTCTGTTCCTGGGAAATCACCGCCTTGATTCTCATGTTCTTCCCGTTCGCGAGTCTAGTCATGACCATATACTCTCCTGAATCTCCAAGCTGGCTCGCAGACAAAGGAAAATATGATGAATGTAGAGAGGTGTTTCGATGGTTACGAGGCGATGATGAAGAACACGAATTGGACGAAATGATTCAAGCTCGTATAATAGAAAAAAGCATCTTAAAAAAGGCTGTTACAAATAATTTCAAGACTGTCACCTCTACAGTAGTGAAGAAGGAGTTCTGGAAGCCTATAACTCTAATGTTTCATGCTTATATCATGTCAAATTTTGCTGGAGCTACTGTCATGGCAGCCTACTCTACAACCATCATTCCTATAGTTATGGGAAAGGAAGCAAACGCTCATTTCTGGATGATATTCTTAGACACGCAAAGACTTATATCAAACGCCATTGCTGTATTCTTTATTAACAGATACAAAAGGCGTGTCATGATGTTCTCTACTGTGTCTTTATCTATATTTAGTCAACTGGCTATTGCGGCATACGTCTACCTCAAAGCTGAAGGTATCTTAACGTACACTGACATATGGGTACCAGCTCTGCTGATCAACCTGCAGTTCTTCACCATCGCTACAGGGATACTTCCATTGCCAAACGTGATTGGTGGAGAAGTATTCCCGTTGGAATACAGGAGTATTGGAGCCACTATCAGCGTATCATTTTTATCCACAACGTTTTTTATTGTGTTGAAGACATTCCCAGGCATGGTTGATACGATTGGGCTACATGGCACGTATTTAGTACACACTGTAGTTTTAGTCGAATGCCTGACAATAATATGGCTTTTGTTGCCAGAGACGAAGGGTAAGACACTTCAACAGATCGAGGATGAATTTAGAGGGATCCCTTTGGTTGCAGATGACGAAGAAGCTGTCAAAGCTTTACAATCAGAAACAAAAGTGGAAAGATGAGTTTCGCGAAGTTGATGTTGTATATATAAATATTGTGAAAGGTTGATATTAAAATTGAAATAATTCTGCCCATTGTACCAATGAGAATGTTTGACAAATGAGGGGTTCCTTATGTACCAATTAATATGCACTACTAGTTGTGCCATCCAAAATTTCTTCAAAGTTTACATTCATTCAGAGTTCCTTATAGCCCTGGCACAACTCATGGTTGTGTTCAAAGTGATCCGTATGACACAAGTCACAACTATGCAATCGAGCTACGATAAACAAAGTCAAAGTCAAAATCATTTATTCAATTTAGGCGTCTACGACGCTCTTATGAAGGTCAATTACAAATTTTAATATTGAAATATACTACATTTTACTGCCACGTTCAGCAAACAAAAGTTATAGAGCCACTGCGAGAAGAACGGGCAAGAAACTCGGGGCCATTCTTTTAAAGGTTTTTTTAAAAATGTGTTAAGTACATACTATACAATAAAATTATTACAATACTTAATTTACATTACGTAGGTGTTAGGCGCTAGCTTGGCAGAGGCGAACCAGTCCAAGCATTTTTGTCGTTTAAGTAATCACAAACTGTGTAGTAAGATTTCTTTATCAAAATATTCTTCACATGCAACTTGAATTTTCTTTCTGTGAGCGTTGTAATATGTTTGGGCAATTTATTATAAAACCGCACACAATTTCCTAAGAAGGACCTTTTATTTGTCTTTGCTAATCTAAAACCTGGCACCGCTATTTTATCTTTATTCCTAGTGTTATAATCGTGAGTGTCACTGTTTGATTTAAATTTGCTCAAATTTTTACGAACATACATAATATTTTCAAATATATACAGACTTGGTAAAGTTAAAATATCAATTTCTTTAAAAATATCTCTCAGGGATTCCCTAGGATCCATTTCATATATGGCTCGAATTGCACGCTTTTGTAAGATAAAGATTGTCTCTATCTCAGCAGCAGCTCCCCACAGCAATATACCATAAGACATAATACTGTGGAAGTACGCGAAATAAACGAGCCTAGCAGTAGCTACGTCTGTTAGCTGTCTTATCTTACGAACTGCATATGCAGCAGAACTAAGTCTTCCAGATAGATCATGTATATGTGGATTCCAGCCAGGAAACAGCCATGTACTAGTCCTTCTAGTACATTACTGAGCTATTCTGATCAATATAGAGGAATATCTAAGCGTTATAATACACGAGTGGAACCTAAAAAGTGACATCTGTCAATATAACAAATCGTGTATCAATCATAATGTTTTTTACAACTTTTAAAGTGAAATTCGATAGTGATAGCGACTGTCAAAGTGACATTTGATGTCATATTTCTAGATATTAATTTCAAATTAAGGTAGCAAATTGGTCTAAGAATTTAACAGTTGCAAAAAATCAATATTGTTTATTGTCAGCTGTGTGTTACATGTTAATCAAAATTATAAAAGTATCAACAGATACCTTTTCAGGCGTACAATATTATAGATATCAATATGATACAATTAATTTCATTCTAATTAAAACTACGATATGCAATATATATATTATTTAGGTAAAATGTCAAGATTTTGAAATTACAGGCACATGAGACTTAACAACTATGTCTCAGGGTTACAGGCGCAGTGCAATTCGTGACTTGTGACGAAAATGCATCTGTTATAGGCAGAGGTTAGTCCGCTTATCATCAGGTGGGCCTCGAGCTTGTTCTGTCACAAAAACATAAAAGAAATTATCTTTGACGAATTTGCCAATTGTATAATAGCATTTGTTCAGTAATAGTTTAATAAGATTTTTTTTAAAATTTGATAAATGTAATAGCTTCAATTGTATTTGTTAAATGATTGTATAATTTAGTGCACATTACGTATATGCTTTTGCCATAAAATGTAGTTTTGGAGCCCTGAGGGGGTAACACATGTAGTAGTATTTACGAGTTTTTCGTGGTTTACGTGTAATTTTTATGTCAAAGTTATTTATATTTTGTTTAACAAATAGGCAAGCCTCTAGAATATACAGTGATGTAAAAGAATCTAACATTTTTTTGCGTATGTTATTACAATTTCCGTGACAGTCAACAATTAATCCTAGACACCTTATCTCTTTTACGTGTTCTATAATTGTATTTTGGCATTTAATTGTAATATATTTTGTATTTGATTGCAGAAAATAAAATTGTATTGCCTTGGTTTTTTTCTAGATTTACCAGTAGATTATTATTGTCAATCCAATTTATAATTCTTTCTATTGCTTCGTTTATAGTTTTACATGATTTTTTTATTCAATTTCACCTGTCCCGATGTTTGTCATTAAATCTTGCAAATTATATTTGATCCACTTCCTGGTTACCGATTGGGCTAAAATGTTCATACAATGTGTAAATAGCGTGACAATGCAATATTATGATGACATGGTGCTGATCTGATGATGGAGCTGGGAGGTGGCCAAAGGAACTTCGCAATAAAACGATACAACTTCATAGAGTTTGGATTTTGAATAGTCTTGACGAGTATTTTTTTTTAATTTTTACTAACAATAACACTACTAAGATCTACCGAACAATACTTAAGAATATTATAAAAGCTTGTTTTCAAAAAGTTTTATTATGGGTAAGGTTGTTTCATATTTTGTATTTAGACCTTTAACTATAAGTGTGAATAAGGTATATTTTTTCTGTATAGTCGTCTAAAATCTAGAAGTATAACTCTCTAAAAAATATAAAATTTAGAAGATTAATAAAATTAATAATTTAAATTATAGCTCTCTAAAAATTGACAGCAGTCATCACAACTTAAGATTTCGATAAGGTTAAACGTTTTGGTAAAAAAAATAAACTAGTAGTCATTCAAAATTGATATTGCGATAAAGTCTATTTTTTCTATAAAGAAACTAGTAGTATGTGATCAATACTTTCATAGATATAGCTGTTTTAAATTTGACAGCTGTCATTTGAAATCAAGTTCTCAATAAGATCTATAATTTCTAAATATTATGATTACTAAGTACTAAGCGAAAATCATAAATTCGGAATTCCCGCCCGGGGCAAAACATTTTGTACTCCAATAATTATTTAAATCTAAGTTCTATAATTTCTAGTATACCTTAGGAGAAGAAGCTATTTTAAATTGGAGAGCTTTTAATCGAAATGAACATCTTAATACAGTCTATCGATACTGTAAAGAAACTGGTAGTCTTAAATGTAAAAAAATAAAGATACCGTCATTTTAAATTTGACAACTGTCTCTTGAAACCACTATTTCAGAGGTCTTTGTTTCAAAACCCCTTCTATGAAAAAACCAATGATGTAGTCTCAATAGTTTTTGAGATATAGACCTTGTAAGTTTTATAGCTGTCTTAATTACCTGACAGCTGTTATAACTAACTAATAACCAAATGTCACAATAAGATGGGTAAATGTCTTATGTGATTTATTATTTTGAAAAAGCTCAACAAAAAAATAATTTTCATCAATACTTTGACAGCTGTCACATCACAGATATATCTTCTGAAGTAAACAAGCAAAGTCCGTCTCTGGCAATCACTTCCTATTCCTATCTAATTATAAATACTCTGCTAATCATAAAGAATACAAATGCTACTATATAAGTACCAAGATATGTATAAGGGAATTAATCTGATCAAAAATAACTGAATGTGCTTACAGGAAAGGATACTGAATATATATTCCTTATAAATAACACTAGTAGTGCAAACTTATCGGTCCATAAACTGTGACAAATAATAGACTTTGGGTTCTTCTGAATATATCTTTAATCGGAATTGCTATATGTGTGGGCTTTTACACTGATCAGAAAATTAAGGCATAAATTACGTGAATAAGTTGATATCTCCGACTATAGTTTTGACCACAACAGGTGGTCTGTTTCAAGGAGAGCTCGGGTAGCTCATGTTGACGTGTCAAACTGCGCACTGCGCAGTCCATAAAGAGAGCACACAAGAATATTTATTGTCAGAGCTCCCTAACTTATTCATATAAGTTATCCCGTATTATATGCTAAAATTAGTAGGTTATAGCCACGTAAGTTTTTATATTGAGACATATTTTTTCTTATATATTCTAATGATACTTGGTAATCCATATTTAATTACAATATATTTAGTGGCACTTCAGCCAGAATTTTCTGATATTCCATTTCCGTAAATGACATTCACAATATACCCTTTCAGTAATTTACCTTAACATCTTTTGACATTAATTTGACTTAACATCAAATCAATTTTGACGGAATTTTATGCGACATATTGTAGGTATATGACGCATCTTTTGAAAGTCTTGACACATCGAGCGTATTATTGGCATTATTATAGACTAGCAGATACCCGCCACAGAATAATATGTTAGATTGGAACATACGTTCGAGCATACATAGCTACTTTCTTTTCACGAGAAGGTGCATAGATGCGACCACAGAACAGTTAACATTTTAAGATATATTATTCCATAGTATCTGCTCAAGCACGAAATGCACCTAGTTCAAATTTTAAATTCAAATTCTTTATTTGCTTAAACATGGGTAAAATTTAATAACAGATTTTATTGTTAACAATGTTTCGTTCGCCGTGTTCTAACCTGTTGGATGTATGCAACATCATTTTATATATACGAGTAATCTAAAGTCCATCATTCCCACCCACCGCAGAGATACATAAATGGCATAAGTTCACTACTTTTGTGGTAACTCTGACTGTAGGATTATTTTCCCCCTTTTTGTATGTAGTGTGTCACTTACTATTTGCTAGATCTCGTACGACTCCGTATCGACAACTAATGGTACGTTCCCTTTGTCGGCTAATTGCATGCTCCGGCAATGCTACAAACACACCTTTCGCCGAGATATTCTGCCTCATACAATCCTCATCATTGTGTGGTATTTTATTAAGTACGATAGTGTCCTCTATACTAGTAATAATGTTCTCACAAGGAATCTCGAATTAATATACTGGCTACAAAAAAATTGAAAATAAATAATTGATTATACGAGAGAGAGAGAGAGAGAGAGCCTATAATGTTTAGGTTTATTTTTTATATTTTTTAACTTTAAATTGCTTGTTTAAATTTTCCGACATACCTAGGTACTTATCATAGATACTAACTACTGATTATAAATCGCACAACAACAACACTGGTGAGTGAGAGCTACGCAGCCGGCAAGTGTGGGTACTTATCTCTGCAGGTACGGTCGAGTGATGGAGGCCTGTATATAGTGACACTTTAGCTTGGTCAGTGTGTTTAGTAAAGATAACTTCTTATACCTCAAGTTGCTTTGGAGTTTAATCCATAAAATATAAGTAATTTGTAGTTTGAGCTTATTGTAAGATATTTAAGAAACGGAAGAAGGTACAGCATAGTAGGTGGTGTTTATGTATATGAGGTCTGACGAATAGCTAACGGCGTTAAATGGAAATATCGGTGGTGTTGTCAACCCTTTATGTTATAGGATATGTCAAATGGTGAGATTATAATGTGTGAAGACACCCCGAATATATTCCCTTGTCTTTCGCGCACATGTCGTATTAAGTTGACAACACCAGTTATTTCGCTGGGGATAAATACTAGATGTTACCTAGATTTATGGTAGCTAGATGAAGGACCGGTATCGGAATATTCTCCCATTTACAAGGTTATGTACTTTAATCTCAAATTCATACTATTATGGAAAGGATTCTTAAATATTAAACTTCACTTATTTATTACACCACTGCCCAAAAAATGGAGAGTTATGTTTTCAGAGTTCATGTTTGTATGTGAGCTTCTTTATTCCACCATAACTTCTTAACGATTTAATCGATTTTAATGTATAATATATCATTAGATTTTTCGTAATAACCCAGGGTTTTTTTTACTTTTATGTAACCTGTACAAAAAACAAATGGACGGATTTTAGACGCCAATATAGTGAGCAATTTTTTTTTCTTCCTTACCGATCGAGTGGGGTATTAAAATGATGGGCTTCATGAAACGTTTCCATAAATATACAAAACTTACAGTTTTAAATTTGAATGGAACCATAAAATGCTTAACGATAATAAATCATTTGCAGTCGGGATTTTTAATTAATTTATACTTGTTAAAGTTAGTAATAATATTTACAAATATTTCACTATTTTAATTGTGGTTTTCGAAATTATGTACTATTATATTTGTTTAGTTTGATCTCCAATTAGAATCATATTATTAAATTCAATCAAAGAATATTTCTAGACGGTCACCGCAGGTGGTCATTTCTTTAGTCAGTCCTTATACACAGTATCTAAGTATCATTCTCAATTTTAATTACTCACACAAAATTGGAATACGGTGATAATAAAATGTAATTTACTCGCCTATTCTAAAAAAAATATTTGCACCATTTGGGTCTACAGAAATCACTTATAAAAAGCATTCACTTTTGTATAATATATTTATATCTATAAAGTCTGATATCAATTCTAAACTCAATTACTATTCGAACATTCCCCCTAATCCCCATCCCATACCTTCTGCTTCGCCACTCGCGTCACTTTTCGATTTTGCTAATTCTCCTGACGCTCCTTCAATATTTTTTTTTGCGTCGTCTTCGTCTTGTTGTCCATTTTGTTGTCCAAACATATCTCCTGGCAGTCTAAAGAAATTTTGACTTTTACTTTGTGCTTCTTGGAACATTTTCTGTGGTGCTCCTTTAGCTCCATTGGCAACCTTGCCGGCTTTATTTGCATTTCCAAATATATCTCCTGGTGATTGAAAAAAGCTTTGAGCTTCATTTTGTGCTTTTTGGAACATTTTCAGTGGTGCTCCCATAGCTCCTTTGGTACTCTGGCCAGCTTTATTTGCATGTCCAAATATATCTCCTGGTGATTCAAAAAAGCTTTGACTTTCCTTTTGTGCTTTTTTGAACATTTGCATAGGTTCTCCCATGGCTTTTTTAGCACCCTCGCCAACTTGTTTGGTGTCACCACCAGACGAATCTGCTGGTAGCTTCCCCTTCATTGCTGTTAAAAGTTCGTAAAATCCAAGAAACAATATTGGATTGCCAAAGCAAGCGTTTTTAGATCTCTACAAATATTATTTCATCTGTGCCTCTCAGTTGTTTTTACTTATTTTGTGGAATATTTCCACGCACAAAATTATAACCAAATGAGGCTGCTTGTACTTATTATATGCAGTCCGATATATCAGATACTTAAACTCGAGAGAATCACAAAGAGAACAATATTTTATTCTACAATTGTAAATTAAAATGTACTTATTATAAGGTATAAACTCCATTAGTAAGTATGTGTACAAATATATATGATAGGTATAAACTAGCATTTTGTGAAAATCGCAGTGACAAACTAGAATAAATTACGACTATGGTCTACGAGGGATTATAAAACCGAACTCAGCTTAAAGTAATGTGTCAAGATACGAGATAGTCAAGCTCTAAAACTACATATAAATAGCCATTTATAATTATCCGAAATAAAAACATTTTGATTTGATTTTTGATTTTGATTTGATTTATGTTAATGGTTAATAGTAATACGAGTATATAAAAGATAAGCGACATAATTGCGGCAGAATACAAACTTTCCATATTAATACTAACACAGCTCTGCATATAAAATAATTTTACTTAAATTGTAGCATTAATATGTAGGGCTTTTGTATCGCCATACTCGAATCATTGAGATCTATTAATAACTACATATAGTGGAACTGTTTTAAACATGACAATAAAATTAAATTACCTTAGGTACCTATCTTTAGAAAATAAGCTAGATTTTCTAAAGATGCAGGTACCTCTTAGGTGAGTCTCATGCTTTATTGAGTAGATTGGTTTAAATTAACAGTCAGGGTAGCAGTGTAAGAGAGGTGACATATTTAGAGACGCACAGAAAGTGGAACCTAGACAAAACTACAAAACAAATTTGTAAGGCGGATTTGGGACAATAGTGTGTAGATTGTCAGACTAAGTAAACGCTTTTATAGAAGAGAATTATACGGAAAACAAATTTGAATTAATCAATATTAAAATACGCGTGACTTAAAAATAATTATATTATGTAATCGTGTGAATCCGGAATATGTGAGTAAGTTTTATATCAGATACATTTATGCAGAGATTCTAAGAGATGAGAACGACTTTGTATAAAAGTTTCTTGACATTTTATAATATAGGTACATAAGGGTCGAGTGAATGATCTAAATATTTTGAACACGACTAATTGATTAGGTTGGACTTTCATTAAGTTTAGTGTATTCCTGAAAAACCTGATATAAAGGTGTATGATATATTTTTTTAGGTTAGGATAGATATATGAACTAAATTGAATGCTTTTCTCTATATTTAAAGTTCTTTACATAGCAATTTTAAGAATTTAATGTGGTAATTCGATAACTCTTCAAGATAACAAAAAAAGTAATGTCATCAAACTATGTCAAAAAACATATACACATATAATTATTACATACATGTTACAAAATGTAACAAACAAATGTAATAATAAGATTTTAGCTTGATTATTGTTTTTGGTGATGATTATTACTTCTTATACCTCAAGTTGTTTCGGAGTTTAATCACCATCAATTATTATTAATTTTTAGTTTGAGCATATTGTAAGATATTTAACATATTTTAGTTTATGTCTTGTTCTTTTCTATTTGATCTTAGTATGTAAAGACATTTCAGCTCCATTTTCAGATATCTTACGGGCGCAGCTGAGGTAAAGACCTACATGCCACCGAACTCGCGCTAAGCCAAGAACAACGAGTTTTTTTCACATCATGTATCTAAATCATTCTTCAACTCTTTTGTTAATTGAAAGATTAATATACAAATTTGCGTTATTCATTTAGATCTCCAGTTAGAACCAAATAAATTCTTATTTCACAATCATGGAATATTTCTAGACCGTCACAGTAGATGACCATTTCGTTAGTCCCGCAATATTAATTAGGCTTAGAATAATTAGGTTAGGGGTAAAGTTATTAAAGCACCTACATAATATTCTTAATATAAATTTCTCACTTTGATTGAACTAGAGCTATAATAAATCTACTTACCTATTACAAAAAAATATACCATTTGGGTCTACTAAAATCACTTGTAAAAGGCATTCAATTTTGTATAATATATTTAAGGGTAACTTAGTCTTATCTTAGTTCTAAACTTAATTACTTTCCAAACATTCCTCCTACTTTTCCTCCCATACCTGATAAGGATTTTCCTGCTTCTCCAAGCTTCGCTTCAGCTCCACCTAGTCCCCCGGCTGATTTGCCAGCGTCTTTCATCTTTCCCTCCATTTTATCTTTAGCACCTTTTGCTCCGCTGCTAGCTGCACTTTGCGCTTTTGCTAATGCTTCGCTGCCTGCAGCACTTTGTGATTTTCCTGAATCTCCGCTACTTGCGGCACTTTGTGCTTTTGCTAATGCTTCGCTGCCTGCAGCACTTTGCGATTTTCCTGAATCTCCGCTACTTGCGGCACTTTGTGCTTTTGCTAATGCTTCGCTGCCTGCGGCACTTGGTGATTTTCCTAATGCTCCGCTACTTGCGGCACTTTGCGCTTTTGCTAATGCTCCACTACCTGCTGCACTTTGTGATTTTGCTAATGCTGCTGACGCTGCTTCACCTTTTTTTGCACCGTCTGCTGCTTGTTGTCCGTTTTTTTGTCCAAACATACCTCCTGGTGGTTTAAATAAGTCTTGACCTCCACTTTGTGCTTTTTCCATATATTTTTTCGCTTCGTCTGCTGCTTGTTCTCCGTTTTTTTGTCCTAACATACCTCCTGATTCTTTTAAAAGGTCTTGACCTCCACTTTGTGCTTTTTGGAACATTTGCTGTGGTCCTCCCATAGCATCTTTGGCACCCGCGCCAGCTTTTTTGCCTAAACCTCCAAACATATCTGATGGTAGTCCTCCTTTCAACGCCGCAAAAACTTGGTCCAATCCAGGAAACAATGAGGGCAGGCCAAAGCAAGCATAGGCTGGCTTCATAGCCAGCATTGCCATAAGCAGTACTGGCATTGACAAGACGGTGGAGAAATTAACCATTTTGACACTGCGCTGAAAGTAAAACAAGAAAAAATATTAGTTGGAAAATATTATATTAAGTAACACACGCTCTCATTTTCATGAGCGGAAGACATTAATTGTTGAAACGGTGTCTCCTTGACAACTTCATTAATAGCCATTTGCATCAGCTTCAGGAGTAACGAAACGTCAGTCAATTTAATGGAGGCATACCTACGCTACATCTTCCGTTATATTGCAGCTACTTGAAAACTTTTCTTCTCTATTGCTTTTCAAACGCTTGCCTATCACCATTTCAACTTGCAAATTTTAAGAGCTACATCGGAAACATTGTGTCTTCAATGATTTCCTCGATATATCTTATCACAGCTGCTTTTCAATTTGAAAGTTTTTAAGTTTTTTGTCAGATTAGGTTAAAGTACCACGTACCTTTTTGTCACTGCGTTTTGTCTTTAAAAAAAGATATTTATATATGAAGAACGAGTCGTCATCGAGTGCGTTTAATATTTGTTCAAATCAAATCGATTAGTTTATTTGCAAGAATACAAGTAGAGAAGAATATTGTTACACACAGTTTTACTCTGTCTGCAAGCAGACATGTAAATATTTCATGCAGTTACATCAAAATTTAAATTAGTCTTATAATAAATCTTATATTTAAATAATAAGATTTATTAATTACACTTATTTAAACATTTATTACTACATTTAATTATACATTTATACTCTTTAAATTCCTTTACACCATATAAACAATTATTTAGCAGCGATGCAGTCAATTCTTTTTCAAATTTATTTCCAGATAGAATTTTGAAGCTATTGGGTATGCAGTTATAAACTGATAGCGACATATAATAATTCCCATTTCGCTTGTATAAATCCTTTCGGGCAGGAGGTTCGAATAAAATATTTACAAACCTAGATTTTTTTTGACGGGTATATACTTCACTGCGTTTCAGAAAATAGTCAGGGTATTTTTTAGATAGTTTAATAGTCAGGAATTTGTTCATTGCCGATAGGCTAGCTTTTGACCATTATCTCACCTGAGGGTAAGTGATGATGCTGTCGAAGATGTTGTTGTGGTTGACCTAGAAGTACAGACTCCCAAAGACCGCTGCGGCTAGAACAAGCTTTTAGATGCTTGGCGACAGATTTGTTACTTAAAAGTGGTAGATAGCCTTGCCTATTACTATTTGGCTTAAAACCCAACACTATAATGGGTCTATCTCACTAGCCTTATCGTGTTGTCCCATGATGAGACAAGTAACACGAATGATTTAGTTCCAAATATTCCTTTACCGCTATTACCAGATTACTGTATCTTTTTCATTTAATCGTGTCGGGTATCCTTATCCATATATAAAGACAACCAGTTGTCTGCGATAATCTATTCAATGAGTATAAGTTGTCTTTAGCTGGTGAAGTGTCACATATTTATTGTTATTTTGTGGATATATTTCCATTGATATGTTGTGGTGGTTGTTACTGTATTGGGATTTCGTAATAATAAAAAGAGGGATGTGTTGTTTTATTGTGAATAAGAGTTTTATTATATCGGGAGAATCGATACGGAGTTGCAGGAGACATAGAAAAACAAAATGCGTGAGTTCAGTTAGGTACTATTTCGAAAGCAAGAAAAAGACTTGGAAAAGTGAATATGTTGAAAAAGTCATTTGCTAGATTCCATTCCGTTAAAAGCACGAATTGTCCTCTTTTGCAAAATCAAGATGGTCGCCAAATAAGCTACTGCTCCCCACAGCAGTTTAATTTAAAAATAATTTACCATCTGTCGGACTGCATATTGGCTTGCTAGTTGTACATATACATTACAAAAAAACTCATACAAGAATAGTTATGGCTGCACAATATAGGTATATATGCACACACGTCAAAATGGTTAAGCAACGTGTATTAATTTGAATTTTAGAATTGTTTTCCACCTAACGTTCGTATTATTTAAATAAAAAAAGGACAAACCTTTCGAGTGAATGTAGTTGAGTGACCGTGATAAGTAGTGAAATACGAGTAAGTGCTACATATAAAGAACACAAGAACACAAAGTGTCTTCCCCTTAATAGAGACAATAAGATAGGTTAATGCACACATTCTTAACTTTACTCTATTTAGAAGTTGAAGTCAAGCTAAAACTGCTCATTAGTCCGTATTGTTGGCTAGATTGTAATATAATATCGTACTAAGTATATCGTTAGAAATAAAACATTAAACTAAAAAAAAATAACAAATCTAATGTATCGTAAAATAATTGGATTATATCACAACATTTTTTTGTTGCCTCCTCGGTTGTTCAAAACTTATCGGCACCGGTTGTTTTGGGATTTTCAACAAGAACTTTGTTTTTCAATTGGGGCAATTGAAAAACAAAGCAGCATGACACTTTTGACATTTAGTTTTTTGACGTATTCGTAGAAGTTGCTTTGGCAATTATTAAAATGAATTCAATTTCGCTTGAAAAGTGCATTAAAATAATTAAAATCCACTATGAAAATGGTGGTTCTGTTAAAGTTACATTTCGCGAAATTCGTGATATTTTCGGACAACAAAATCGTCCTTCTGAGACTGCTATTAAAAATTTGGTAGCTAATTTGAGGCGACAGGCTCGGTTCAATATTTTTCAACACCAACGCGTGTTCGTCCGGGTCGTTCAACTAAAAACATCGTAGCCGTGAGCCACTGCGTTGAAGAAGATTCAAAGGACATGGTTTTTCATCCCTACATTTTAGCCTAGAGTCTTACTGAGCCGTGAGTTTGTTTTCTGGGTTCTACAATAATCTCTGAATGGTTCGCCGCTAATAATCTTCTCTTAAATTCAAAAAAGACCAAATGTTTAAAGTTTTCTTTACCAAATGTTCCTTATGTTGAACCAAACATTAAGCTTGGCTTAGATAAACTCTCTATTGACAAAGCGACAGTCTTTCTGGGAATCAAAGTGGACTCAACTTTACAGTGGGATCCACATATACATGATCTAGCCGGAAGACTTAGTTCTGCTGCATATGCAGTTTGTAAGATAAGACAGTTAACAGACGTAGCTACTGCACGGCTAGTTTATTTCGCGTACTTCCACAGTATTATGTCGTATGGTGTATTGCTGTGGGGAGCTGCTGCTGAGATGGAAACAATCTTTATATTACAAAGGCGTGCAATTCGAGCCATATATGAAATTTATCCTATGGAATCTCTAAGGGATCTTTTTAAAGAAATTGATATATTAACTTTACCGAGTCTGTATATATTTGAAAATATTATGTATGTTCGGAATAAATTGAGTAAATTTAAATTAAACAGTGACAACCACGATTACAACACTAGGAACAAATATAAATTAACGGTACCGTGTTTTAGATTAGCAAAGACAAATAAAAGGTCCTTTTTAGGTAATTGTGTGCGGTTTTACAATAAAATTCCCGAACATATTACAATGCTCACAGAAGGAAAATTCAAATTACATGTGAAAAACATTTTGATTAAGAAATCCTACTACACAGTTTGTGATTACTTAAACGACAACAATGCTTGGAAAATTCCACCTCTGCCAAGCCATCACCTGTCTCCTACGTAATTTAAACAAATATTGTAATAATTGTATTATATTGTTTATAACAAATTGTAAACAGACGTTTAAAAGAATGGCCCCGAGTTTCTTGCCCGTTCTTCTCGCAGTGGCTCTATAAATTTTTTTGCTGAACGTGGCAGTACAATGTAGAATATTTCAATATTAAAGTTTGTAATTGAACTTTATAAGAGCGTCGTAGACGCCTAAATTGAATAAATGATTTTGAATTTGAATCATTCAAGGGATCGAAATTAAAAACTAGTCACGGACACTTCCTTGGAATGAAAAAAAATAAAAAACATATCGGATTTTGAGGTTATAATTTATTGAATGTTTGACAGTGGAATTTGCCTGTAGTAGGTATACCGTAAAATGGGGTGTTTAATGCAATACGTAATGCATGTAGAATGCATGAAATACACAAAAAGGGCGACAACGATGGTAAGCAAAGAGAATACAAATAGACCGACCATAGCCATACAAGAATACAAGCAGCAGAAAAAAATGTCACACACAGCCATCTAGATTGCATCCAAGCAATTAAGGAAGACCTGAATGTTAGGTATATATGTTTAAAGCTATAAGAGGAGTATTTCATGCTATACAGAGAGATACCAGTGGTTGTAGGACTGAACTTCCGTAGTAAAAAGTACACTTGGCAATAATATGTGGGCTACCTCATATTATTGCCAAGTGTACTTTTTACTCATTAAAGCGTAGGTCTCTTCTACACATAACTAGGACTAGGATGAATTGTTCATAAATTGATTCGTGTAGAAAGGACCTGCTGGTTTTAAAAACGAAAAAAACACTTTACATGGCAATAATATGTGGTCTGTGGAAGTCATCAAAACTCAGCCTCACAACTTGCCACATTTTACAGCATGTTTGTCATAAAATTAGTATATTAGTGTCAAAAAACAATAATTTCTATGACACGTCTATGTGATTGTGCGTCCATGAGTGTAGTTTCAACGCGAGTTTACCACAACACTAAGCTTACTACTTGACCAGCGGACCAATATGGCGGTCGGCGATCTGTGATTGAATCAATAAAAATACTTGTTTAAATGTTATTAATATTAGGAAGTGTTCGTCACATTGTATTAAGAAATTGAAAAATGAAAAAACATGGTAATAATTATGAAACAAGAATCGAGCGTGTAAGATCATAGGCCGGGTTCTGCTATATCCTTTGTCTATTCCTCGTCGTGTGGTTATCCAAAAGCACCACATGACGAATTTTGCGTAAGTATTTGGCTTTGAAGCCTTGGTCAATGGATCACGCTACCGCGAAATGTTAAAAACTCAATTTTGGCCTATTATTGATGACGTAGATATCACTACCATGTGGTTTCAACAGGACGCTGCCACATGTCACACAGCCAATGAAACGATCAATTTATTGCAAACGAGATTTCCCAATCGAATAATTTCACGAAATTCTGCGGTTAAGTGGCCAGCCAGATCGTGTGATTGAACACCACTGAAGTATTTTTGTGGGGCTATGTTAAGGACAGAATCTATACGGAGCCAATCGAATCGATTGCAGCCTTAAAACTCAAAATCCGTCGTTTGATTAACGAAATAGACCCGTCATTTTGCCAAAATGTGATTAAAACTTTGATGATAGAATCGACATTTGTCAGCGAGCTCGTGGTGGACATTAGCCAGATATCATTTTTCATTCATAATTGTCAAACTTTTATTTTAGTAATACAATAAAAATTTTAATCATCTTCATCTAAATTCTTTGTTTTAAAAACAAAGTTCTTGTTGAAAAACCCTAGAATTAATGAGTCTGTTTATAATCCTGTGGCAATCGCTCGCAATGGAATTGTAGCAAAAATAAAACACGTCCGTGCGTACTCGATGGGGTTGAGGTCGATTGTGCAATGTGCAGGCCAGGGCAATACCCGGTTTGTGAATTGATACAGCCGTTGCTTTGCGGAAATCCATATTTAATAATAACTAATAATTGTAAAATATTTTAAGAAAATATTGAAATGAAATTTTAATAAAACACTATAGAAAATTCTAATTTCTCGATCGTGCGCTCGTAGAGTCAAGATCTCCTGCGGATCCTTCGTGTAGAAGGGAAACGCGTGGAAAATTCTTCCGGTTTGGCTGCGTGGTTTTTGTAACGTCACGCAGGAAAATTAGGCGGAATTGTCACTAGATATATTTTATATTTTTTAAGTGTTATATTCAAATATTAATTTAATGTTTTCATAATATATGTTAAAAATATTTGTTATCATTCAATACTGGGTTGTTTTATTTCCATTGCCAAGTACTCACTGGTTTTAGTGTTCTGGGATACAACATAATCTAATTGAAAAACGCATTAGCCAAGCTTATATTATTTTTAAAAAATATAAGCCCGACTGCACTAAAAATACCTGTACAAGATTGAACATTCCGTATTATGTTTAGTAGCAGGAGGGATGCAAATTATACAGGGTTATGGGTAAAATGCTAACAACCTCTTAGGGTTGACTTCTGCTAGTCCTAACAAACATTTTGAGATGTTTTTTTTTGTTTTGAAAAAAAAATCATTTTTGATTGTTTTCATATTTTTTTTTGTGTTTCTATGTCTACTCCGAGCCAAGAGCGCCCGCCACGGCAGCACTGGACGCGCCGTGCTCCCTTTGGGTAGAGTTCTGAATATTTACATCGAGCAAAGTAATAACAAATATAAAATAATACAAAACAGGCACAAGAGACGTTTAACATCAGGTGGTCCTCGTACTTATTACGTCAAAAATACACAAAAAAAGAAAACAATTTTATATGTTTTTTTTTCAAAACATATAAAATTAGGTTGTTAGGACTAGCAGAAGTCAACCCTAAGAGGTTGGTAGCATTTTACCAATAACCTTGTTTAAGCCGAAATAATATTAATGGGTACCGTTTTGAACTATACCTAATGCGGAATTCAATATCTTGTTTCGATCTTATTAGTGATGTCCAGTTTTTAATGTTTTATAATTTATTTTATGTATGAAATTACCGTTTCATTATAAGTATGAAATTACCGTTTCATTATAATAGGTACTTCGAATTGACATAGAACCTTCATGGTTTGAGATTTTTGAGAGATCATTTTCACATGGTACCCTTATGGTTCTTTTTTAATAAAAGGTGCAACATTCGATTATCGACTTTCAGTTGCTTTTTTTATTCATCTTAGACAGATATTAAGAAAGATGGATACTTCTAAAATTCGAGTTATTTTTGATTACGAGTTCCGACGCAGAACTAACGCGACAGGAACAGCTCGCAATATCAATGTTACGTTTGGAGAGGGGACTGCTAATGAACGCACCGTGCGATTTTGGTTTAAACGCTTTCGTGGTAGAAATTTTGATTTGAAGAACGAACCACGTGGAAGACCACCACACAGGTGAGTTATTCACCAAATTCAATGAATTGAAAGAGATGGTGGAAGCTGATCAGAGCCAAACTACCCAGGAATTAGTGGTATGGTTTAACCGTTACTTTACCAACAATATTGACTTATTTGCGTCAAATCAATAAAAAAAATATGAAAAATGGGTGCCTCATGATTTGACTTATCTGCAGAAAGAAACGCGTGTTGAAACTTGTGTTGCCTTGTTGAATCGATACAGAATTGAAGGAATATTGGATTGACTTGTGATATGTGATGAAAAGTGGATTCTTTACCGTAAGCGAAAAATGCTACGGCTGACCCCAGGTCAAACGCCGTAACAGTGTTTTAAAGCAAAGTTACCAATAAAAAGGTAATGGTTACTCAGCACTTTGCGGGTCAGCATGGTGTTATTCTCTATAGGTTTCTCTGATCTGGAAAGGCAATAACGGCAGATGTCTACTGTGCCGAACTCCGAAAAATGATAGCAAAACTAGCAGCCAAACAGCCCCGACTCATGAATCGTTCTTCACCAATATTGTTCCATGATAAAGCAAGACCTCATACAGCACTAGAAACCGTTTTAGCTCTACAGGAACTGCAATTAGAAACCATTGATTACCCTCCGTATTCGCCAGATCTTGCTCTAACGGACCATTTCTTCGTGATTTGGACAATTTTCTACGTGATAAAAAGTTTTCTTCCCAGGAGGCAGTACAAAATACTTTCACACAGTTTGTCGAATATCACCAGAGTTCTATCGCAAAGCCATAAATGACTTCCTATTAGATGGCAGCAATGGATAGATAATAATGGTAATTATATTAATTAAATAAACGTGTTGCATTAAAAAAAACTAATTTCAATTTTTCAGTACAAATCGGCCATTCATACTTTAACCCCTAATATAAAATGGTTTGATCCCAATTTACGATTTTTTGTTTCGATAAAACAAAAATTGCACTGCACTGAAAGAGTTCTAGATCTACTCAAATACACTCAATATGGCCCCGAGTCTTGGCAGTTTTTTTTCGCTGTGTTTCTATGCCCTCTTGGCTAAACTGAGCTGAGACTCGGATAGAGCTAGTGACCTACGGACGGACAGACGAAAAGACAGACAGCCGAGTCTCTTAATAAGGTTTTATTATAACTTTTCAAAGTCATACTTTTTTTGTGATCTTGTATTTACGGGAGGTTTTAAAGTTTTTTTTTATTAAGTTTGTATCTACGTATTACCTATTATGGCAATGGATATTGAGTGCGAATTATGGTAAGTACGATTTAAAAAAATCAAAAAGCATGTGGCATATAATAATACATATTTAAACAACTTGACAAATAAAATATTTAAGTACATAAGTAATAAATTTAGAAAAGATATATCTACATTACCTCAATTACACGATGTATTTATGGATTAGTTCTTGTAATAATAACTGCAATGATTGTAATTACAGTCTAATATTGAAAGTCAAAACCAAAATGAAGTTTAAGACAGATAATCTATTTAATATAAGGAAGAAAAACCTGTGCATACAATTAAAATTCAGAATTTTAAAACGAGATTATATTGAAAAATAAACATGAAACATCTGTATACACAATAATTAACAACTAAGTAATGATTAATAAAATACAAAATACGCACATACGAGTATATAATATATAGTTGCCATTTCGGAACGTGCAAAGTTAATATTTAACATGTCATGTAAATAAACGACAGACGTAAGAGAAAATATGTCAAATGTATTTGTCAAAATAATTTATAATTAGTTGTAATTAGTTTTCTGCGATTATCAAACATGAATCGATTATCGTCATTACTGTCACTTCATCACTTGTTTTCTGTTTGCCTCACAAAATATATCACCATAATGTAACAGCCATATCTTCTACAATAATATTTATATTTTTAGTATCTAAAGTTTCATACTTTTTTTACGTTTCCTTGTTATTATGATTTTGTCTGCTTGTTTCATTTAAATTTAACTTTTTATTAGTATACAATATTAATAAGTCTAGAACAAATGTATTTCTTTTATTATACATTGTGCCCGTGTGTCACTTAGGTCTTGGCTGAAAATCAGCGCTGTAGGTTTGTCTGCAGCATTATGCTGAGCCAAGTCCTTTTTTGGACTGCACATGACAGTAGTTATATAAAATTTCTTTTTATGTTGAACATGTGTTGTAGATATGTTATTATGTTTTTACCATAATAATATATACAAATTAAGACTGCATACTTTTATATTTATATTTTTATGTGTTGTCTATACTATCTATCTTTTGTATCGTGAGTCTAATATGTCCTTATTAAATGATTTCTTTCTTTCTTTCTAATACTATAAAGAGGAAAGATTTGTATTAATGTATGTAACGAATAAACTTATAAACTACTGGACCGATTTGAAAACTTCTTTCAACATTAGAACCCTACATTATACCTGATGAACATAGACTATAGAATATTTCAAGCCAAAACTGATTTTTTTGTTAAATTGCCGTTCGATGCCGAACCGAGCCGCTAGTCATTCATATTCTGAAACACATCAGGCCTCAATGTTTCTCAAAAAAAGTTTGTTGAGATGTTTACAGAGAAAATAAAATAAATAAACAGAACTTACATTTAACATAAATTTACAAATTATTGGAGCACTAAATGTTTTGCCCCGGGCGGGAATTGAACCCGCAACGTTCCGATTTCGCGCCGGATGCTTTATCTTCTAGATACCGGGGGGTCGGCGGTGTCGCCGAAATTTCGTGCTCCAATCGTATTTCTTAAACCGTCATAGGGGACGGTGCGCGGCCATCAACCAGACTACTAGACTTCATCTGATCGAAAGAAGTGTTTTTTCAAACACTTAACTCTCGGGATGATGTCGGTACCCTTCTATATTTCTAAATATTATGATTACAAGCACTACCGCGTACTAAGCGAAAATCATAAATTTACAAATTATTGGAGCACAAAATGTTTTGCCCCGGGGCGGGAATTGAACCCGCGACCTTCCGATTTCGCGCCGGATGCTTTATCTTCTAAGCTACCGGGGGGTCGGCGGTGTCGCCGTAATTTCATGCTCCAATCGTATTTCTTAAACCGTCATAGGGGACGGTGCGCGGCCATCAACCAGACTACTAGACTTTATCTGATCGAAAGAGGTGTTTTTTCAAACACTTAACTCTCGGGATGATGTCTCAAAACATTTTGTGCTAAAAACACTATATTGTACGTTAATTTGTATTTTTATTCCTGGCTGTACAAATTTCTGCTAGTTGTCGAGTCAACTACTACTGAAATAAATTTTAAATTATAGTATCTCGGTTCCATGGTCGAGTATTTTTTATTAATCAATCAACTAGATATTGGTATAAAAACAACTCAACTCAACATCTCCCTCAACAAATAGTTAATTTCAATATATTTTGTTATAGCTCATATTCCTGCTTAGTTACACCGACATGATAGTGTTTTTGGCAGCCGTCCTTGAGCGCCAGCCTCTCTTGGAGCAGAGTAGAACAGTGATCCTTTTAGATTATCTAGAGCCAGGTTGTTTACTTGCCTGTGGATTTTGAATTTGCAGTTCGATAGAAATAACAACCGAGCCAGAAGCTCTCAACCACATTCCTGAAGACGGAGCGTTGAAGAGGGCATGTATGCACTACTACTGTGAACCAAGAAGGCCAGTTTATACGTGTATTAAAGTGAGAAAAGTGACTTGAGAGACCTTGCAACTACCAGCTAACCTAGGGTATATTGTTCTTACAGTGTTAAGTTAAAACTACCTAATGTTTTAACATGTTCACAAACCCTCTTATTAACAACATATAGGTAGGTCATTTATTTCTGTCTAGGAATAAATCTACTCAAAACCTTGTCACAATGTATTACATCACGTAGGATAATTATTTTTATACGCATTTACTAAAGAATGATATTACACTTCTATCAACTCCTACCCTTATTCCATCTATGTTGGGTTGAATATATTCTCTTACAACATACAGGACACAATACAAAATTACAATTTAGCGCTCGTAGGGGTTTGCTTAGCCGTTCTTAATCGATCAGCTTACTTAAGCAGCGTCCGCCGCGGTCGCAGGAGTTGGATGGGTGACTGCTAGTGACATTACTACCTCAAGGAGAAAATATATCGCCAAGCACCTAACGGTGTGTTCCAGCATCTGTCCTTGAGAACCAGTAGTTCTAGATTAGCCTAAACAACATCTTTGACCACATCATCACTTACCATCAGGTGAGATAGGAAAAAAACTGACAACACACAGGACAACACAATAACTCATAATTATTCTGTTTTTAGTTATAACACAAATGACGATACAAGGTCATAATTGTAAGCTTTAGTTATACGTCATACACCCAGTAACCTAGTATTAAATTTCTCCAGAGCTGACCTCACCGTGAGCTGTATTCCAGTAACGCAACACGTTACAAAGAACTTTTTCTAAAATGGTATTTAAAGAAGGCTGGTGGTGTTCTCCCTCACGCGCTGCGTCTCCTCCTCTCCACATTTTCCTGACTGTTACTTTGAATCAACCCGTGTTCACTTCAGCACATAATATCCCCGACGCAACACAGCAGCTCGGCAGCCTCAACCAGATTTGGACTCGATTTTATGGCCAGCCGTCTGGATGATGCTTGGAGTCTCCTTGGGAAAGAGCTCTTTAGTAGTATACTAGCTACCTTACTTTTTTATGTTATTGTGACGGAACAAGCTCGAGGCCCACCTGATGATAAGCGGACTAACCTCTGCCTATAACAGATGCATTTCGTCACAGATCACGAATTGCACTGCGCCCGTCACATTAAGAATTGAGGCATAGTTGTTGAGTCTCATATGCCTGTAATTTCACTGGCTGTCAAGGCCTGCTGCCAGAACACACCGTTAGGTGCTTGGCGACAGATTTTCTACTATGACTGTATCTACTCCATGGAATGAATATGGTAGGATAGTTTCATACATAGAATTTCAATATGGCAGGAGACCTACAATATACTAGTTTAACAATGTATACCGCACTATAAACATACTGTAACAGCCGGATCGTCCACTGCTGAACACAGCCTCCTCTATTAAGAGGGTATTTGCCATAATCCCCACGCTTGGCAGGCGTCTTGGGGATCGTAGTGTAAGTTGGAAGATCTTTAGAAGGTGCTGCTGCCCACCTTTCAGTATTTTTCCCTTAGGCGCCGCTTACGACACCCACGGGATGATACGGGGAGGTGCAATTCTCGGCACCCCACGGGGTTAACTACACTATAAACATAGAGAGAACCAATGTTCTTCCATGCTCGGCTACTAATTTTAAATCCCTTAACTCATTGCATGCATTCCATAGCTGTCGTTTATATAATGTTGTTGTTATATACACGATAAAATAAAACTCGTTTTGGGTCTTTACAGCATTATATTTAGACTTCACCTGTACTAAAATTACATTACCTTGTCGTAGGGTTTGTTACCATTGAGATTCCTTAAATTTCATCATTACACGACAGCCCAAAAAAGGAGAGTAATGATTTCAGGGTTCATGTATGATGTATGTTTGCGAATTTCTTTATTCCACCATAACTTCTAAACGGCTTAACCGATTTTAATGTAAGAGAGAGATATCGTTAGATTCGTCTTGATAACCCAGGTACAGTAGGTATATAAAATATATTTTTTAAAAACTGGTGGTTATAAGACGCCACATCGTGAGATAAAAAAAATCTTTCAAACTCAGCGCATTGGGAATCAAAATGAAGGGCTTTATAAAAGAATTCCATAAATATATATAACTTGTAGTATTAATTTAAATGGAACGATAAAACGTTTAACGGAAAAAAAATTAAAAAATCCGTCGGGATTTTTACTTTTTAAAGTACTGTGTACATGTTTTTATATTAACATGTATTGGAAGCTTCTAAAGAGCTATTAGATAACGTACACAGTAAATACAGTTTTCCGCAGGGATAAGCAGAGTCCATGGTTCTTCACTTGTCTCTTCACAATGATCTTGGATTGGCATATCACTTTAGCTTATTGCTTCTTTCCATCTCATTACATTGTTCATACACACCAGCTTGTTAAGAATACTCATGACCTAGCCTCTTTCCAGAATGTCTTCAAAGTGATCAGAATGCATTGGCTTCCATTTTGTATACCTGATTTCTCAATCATTTTTCATCCGTTGTTTCTACATAACCAAACCATCTTAGCAAACATTTCTCCACTAACGTCACTATATCTTTACTCTACATTGCTTCCAAATCAAGCGTATTGTGTGCTAAATTTTTGAGGGTACCCTACACATTAAACTACAGTTACCCAGAGTTAGGTGTCAACGACTTCAATGATTCCACTGACTTCAACTCCAATGGTGACAACGGCCTGCCTCGGAACTCTTCTTCAATATTCTGCAACGTCCGATCCTTGGTCTCAGGAAGCATGATCCAAGTCACCAAAAGACAATAACTCAAAATGAAAGCGTTCATCAAACAAATACCGTGTATAGCAAGCTTATTCAAGAAGTAAGGAAAAGTTTTAAGAACAAAGAAAATGGCCATTGAAAAAAAGAGTATACTAATACCATTAGAGATTTTTTTGTATTCTAAAGGGAATATTTCTCCGGCAATTGTATACGACAAAGATAACGAACCAATAGCAATAGCGAATATCATGCAATGAGAAAGCATAACCCCTATTATTGGATGGTCAAAGAATATAAATCTGCTTGTTTTTGCATATGTGTAAGCAGAAATAACTGCTATTGCAATAATGTTGAGGCTAACTGTCGTTATAAGTAGTGTCCGCCTTTTGAATTTCTTGACAATAAATAGTGCAAGTGTACTAGAGATTAACCTCTGCACATCCAGTGACAAAATCAGGAGAGGTATATTATTATTATTTCCTATAACATTACGAAACCATTCTGCCGCGTACGCTATTAAAATGTTAACGCCACTCATCATCGATATTGTATAAATATGTATCATAATTATAAGAGGTTTATAAAACTCCTTTTTCTGAACCGTTGTTTTCAAATAAACAATACCCTTCTTAAGCTTTCTAAAAAAGGTTTCAGTTATATTAGCTTGTCTTCTAGCTTCTCTAATAATGGCGCTCGCCTCGATCATTTTACGAAGTTCATCTTCTTCTTCGTTGCCTCGAAGCCATCTGAACACTTTTCTACATTCATCGTATCTTCCTTGAGTAGCCAACCAACTTGGTGATTCGGGAGACTTCAAGATAATCAACCAGTTTAGCAATGTTACACCTGAGAATATTAATGCTACAGTCTGCCAATCGAGGTACGATCCCAAAGTGTGAACTAGTAGAACCGCAAAAGATATTGATAGTGATATCGTCATTAGAAAAGCGCCCCGATTCTTAGGGCTGGTGTATTCTCCGATAAGAAGTGAACCATATATAGCTGACATTCCCATGCAGAGACCCTGAAGAGTCCTTGCGAACAGCAGGAACGAGATTGTGGTAGTAAATATGACGCAAATCCATCCAATGAGAAGCAGTGTCGTGTTGATTAGATTCGCTGTCCTGAATCCGTAATATCCCATGATTGGAATGACAAGAATGTTTCCAGCAAACATCGAGAAAGCTGGCAATGATGCTGAAATATAAAAAAAGTGAGTGATTTAAATTATTTAGTAACAATATAAAAAAATTAGCTAGTGATCAACGACGGTTTAATATGGATATTTAACTTTAATGTAAAAATTATAATCCTATTAGACATCTTAATTCTCATCGATAAATCTTCAAACGGAAAGACCCATTCTGCCGACTGGCTTTTTCTTTCCGATTCAAAGCTAGGTAGTCAACCCTAGGTTTCGTTACCCATCACAACCTAAAGACAGCAAATGACTGTCCTTCATTATTATCTGGCGTCCCGCTTAAAATGGTTTCGCATTTTAAATACCTGGAGCACTGGGTCACCGATTCACTCAACGATGACTTGGGCATCCAGAGGGAAAGTAGGGCACTTGCAGTTAGAAGTAATATGTTGATTCGCTGGTTTGCCAGGTGTTCAACAGAGGTAAAACTGACGCTTTTCAGAGCCTATTGTCAAACATTTTACACCTGCAGCCTGTGGATCAACTTTACTCAAAAGGCTTTAAGCCCCTATGTGTCCAATATAACAACGTTTTTAGGATGCTGTTGGGGCTGCCGCGCTTCTGCAGCGCATCAGGTATGTTTGCTGAGGCACGCATCGATGATTTCGCAGCAATCATGCGTAAGAGAGTGGCCTCACTGAAGCGGCGGACGCGCGAATGTGGCAACAGTAATCTGCAGGAAGTAGCTGATAGGGTAAATTTAGACACTTCATTAAAATGCATGTGCTGCCACTGCGTCGTAACGCAAAATAATTTGACATAATAACTGTAAAAATAATAGACTTAATAAATGTAATAATATATAAATGTATAAAAAAATTTATGTATTTATTTCTTTTGTTGACTAATGCAATTGTAATTTTAATAATGAAAAATAGTCATTTAATTTATGCCATATTAAAACATGTGCTTGCGATTACTTTAATAGTCATAACTTTGATTAAATATAAAAACATATTTTTATATTTAATCTGTGACATTTTACTTTTAATTTTTAATGATAATTTAATTTTATTTTAAGCATTTATTAATGATCGAATGTAATATGTATCTTTGGATTGTGAATTATCTGAAATAAATTGATTGATTGATTAAACTTTTCATTTTTTTACGACACGCAGTCTTTTCTGGTCTGCCGTTAAATCATGCAGTAAGTTTTGAAGCGCTCGTAGTGAAGTTTGTTTAGCCGTTCTTAACAGCAAAGTTAAGCAACGTCCGCCGCGGTCATAAGTTGCATGGGTGACCGCTAGTAACATTACTACTGAGTGTGCACGTGCTTCGGAAGGCACGTCAAGCCCTCGGTCCCGGTTGTTGTCATAGGATGGCAGTCGTTATGGCTTAGTGGTAGGGCATTTCGCAAATGCCCGCCTGGCTAGCTACCATCCTCAAGTAGAAAATCTGTCGCCAGCACCTAACGGTATGTTCTGGCAGCTGTCCTTGAAAGCCAGTAACTAGGTTAGCCTGAGCAACTCGCCCTGATTGTGCGTCTTTGTAGTGCTTTCTTCGTCACACACCGTGTTAACAGGAACTGCGGGTTATGCGCGCCTAGTACTTCACCGTATGTTTATTTATAGAGGAAAAATTATTTAAAATTTACGGACGGAGAGGAAAAAATATTTAAAATTTACGGAGTCGAAAAGGAGTTTCGACACGTCTAAACGCCTTAGCGATCCGAGTAGAAGAGGAATTATGATTTGAAGCATATTCAAATATTGCTATTTACCAATCCATGAGGCTTCATCATCGTCGATGGGCATTGAGGAGTTCGGCGCTTTCAGCTGTTCCAAGAGTCCAGCTGCGAGCCCCAGAATTAGACTACTGTTAGCCACGTTGAGTGATACCCCTGCTGTCACAAAGCACTGTAAAATCAAGCATGATAACATCAATTTAAAATTAAGTTCGCCACAAACTGAGATGTCTTGTCATATGTTTAGAAATTATTAAATAAGTAAGTTACAAATTAGTAAATATTAGTACAAAATTTTATGCCCCGGGTGGTAATTGAACCCGCGTCTTCCGATTTTGCGCTGGATGCCTAAACCGCGGAGGAGGTTCTCAATTTGTCTGTATTTTTTTAAATGTTTTATTACCTCAGAACTTTTGACTGAGAGAACCGATTTTAATAATTCTTTTTTATTTGAAAACTGGTACTTGTCGTTTGGCCCATTTAAATTTCATGAAAATCGGTGAAGCCGTTTTTGAGTTACACCCCAATTACTGAAAAATATTTACCTGTCTTAATGAAATAGTTGTTAACAGTGCATGACAATCGATCCCGTAAGTAGCAAGGGTCACTAAAATAGTGAAAAAAATGTTTAACCCAAAAAATGGAACCGACTTCAACACTCAAAAGTGTGAAATAAGTTGTCGTAGTCGGTACCGTGGGCACAATATGTTATTATTTGATATAGATTTCCGCAAAGTAATGTCTGAATATTTATTTATCGTTTTTACTTTGTCTCTATCACTATAATTGATGGTGATAGAGACAAAGTACGTAATACATAATGTCACGCATGACACGAGAAGAGTATTTTCTCGCGCGTAGAGAGTGGTGGACGATAGCAGTGCTAAGATCCGTTAATTGAGATTATCTATGGACAAAACAAATAGCTCCATTGCGCTATTTGTTGGTTGAATTGCGAACAGTTTTAGGAAAGAAGCAGTGATGGACTTTGTACTAATAAAATACCATACATACTATTGTAAACGATTAAAATTTTTTACCGTTCTCGACACTTCATTAGGAATTATGATGGTTTTATGATTAAAAACTGTTCCCGTTGATGTAATTTTCAAATGAATGATAAGGTGTAAATAGAATCGGCGATTTTTCTGCATAAATAACCTATATTAGAATATTGTCTCAATACACGTATTAATTCATTTGAAAACATTCATTCTTTCTAATCATTAAAACTAGTTTTAAAAATAGTTGTATCGTTATCAACTTACCTGCTTTAAAAAGGGTGTAATCCATTGTTTTGTCGCACACATTGTTCCTAAATATTTTATGCTATCATTTCAAACCATTTTAGGCAAATTTCGAACTATTTCACTGTCAGTTACACCTGTGGTTCTTACAGAACTAAGAGATATCCTAGTTGTATGAAAGGCCGCATAATTATCAAGACGTGGTACGTTAACAAAGATGTTTTTGACTAAATACGTAAGTATGCAAATTGCTAGAAACAATGAATAACTTGAATGTACTGTTTCACTGAGAAAAGTGTCATATGTAAGCAACTAATAGACGAAATCGAAATATCTAGCTCGCTGTACGTAATTTATATACTTACGAGTACAGACTTTTATACTCATGAAGGCGCGCCACCCCACTGCAGTGCCGCAGGTTCATGATTCGATCCCAGTCGCCCCGCCACGCCGGCTTGAGCTTCAATGCATGGTGGAAGAGCATTTTCCAAGCTACCACCCTCGAGTTGAAAATGTGACGCCAAGCATCTAACAGTGTGTTCCGGCAGCAGTCCTTGAGAGCCAGTAAAATTATAGGCACATGATGAGACTTAACAACAGGTATGTCTCGGGGTGACGGGCGTTAAAGACAGAAAATACCGCTTAACATCAGGTGGGCGTCGTTCTTGTTCTGTCACAATAACATAAAAAAATATCATATTTTATTGGACCAACAAGCATTTACACCCACGCATGTACAACGTAGTGAACAAAAATTTTATCCTACCGAAAAATGGAACCGACTTCAACACACTGATAGCTGATAGCCAGACAGTTGAAATTTTCACAGATGATGTATTTCTATTGCTACCATAACAACAAATACTAAAAATGTAATAAAATAAATATTTAAGGGGGGCTCCCATACAACAAACTTGATTTTTTTTCCCGTTTCTTGCTCGATACTAATAACGATGATAGGTAGACGCTTTAACTATCCACAGAATATTTAATTCAATTTTCTTTTTATATATAATTAATTAAAATAAATAATTAAGGGGGCTCCCATACAATAAAAGAGGTTTTCACCATAACTTGCAAGATTAGGTTACATATAAGGTACGGAACCCTTCGTGCGCGAGTGCCACTCGCACTTGGCCGGTTTTGAAAATAGTTAACAGTTAAAAATAGTTGTACCCGTACACATGCGCTTCAATAATTTACTGTGGGACGCGCCTTCCTTAGTGATTATGTCTGTACTTCATACATTTCTTAGTCATTTCCGCTGTGTGTGTGTGTGTGTGGTTTGTTATGTGATTATGTTTTCTTCAACAACAAGAAGACACATACATTTATGGTTAAAAAAATCTCTGTCTTTGGTTTTGTGGCTTGAAAATGGACTTGTTTGTATTCCCGCGTGAACGCTCGTGAGTGAGCAGTGATCGAGAGCGTGGATGCGCCCTGATCATGGGGGACTTTAACGTACATCAAAAGGGCCCCTTTTTGGAAGAGAGTTGGTAGATTACTGCAATGAGCATTCGTTGAGTTATTTTTTTGGTTGATGATTGGTAAGCCTTTGATCACAATCTCACCTGATGGTAAGTGATGATGTGAAGTTGTTAAACCGGTTTAACCTAGAATTACTGGCTCTCAAGAACAGCTGTTAGGTGCTTGGCGACAGATTTTCTACTTGAGGGTGGTCGCTAGCCAGGCGGGCATTTGCAAAATGCCCTACCACCATTCGTTGAAGCTCAGGCCCGTGGCGGGATTCGAACCAACGACCTGCTGCGCGGCAGTCCAATGCCACTGAGCTATCACTGCTTCAAAATGTGTTTTGTAGAGAGACTAGATTCAGACACATTCACTTATGTGAGTGACGCGAATGGCACGTGGCTCGACCATTGTCTGGTGACGGAGGCCACGACTGCTCTAGTGACTGCCACGAGAGTTTTATATTCTGTATTTTTTAATTCTTCTCTAGTTATAGAATTTAATTTAAATAGTATTATTTGTAAGTTCTCGTGTAATAGTAATGATGGCCAGAAAGTAAATATAAGAACCACCTAAATAATTATATGCAAAATTATGAACACCTTAAAATTTGAACAAATACAAATATTTATTCTGAGTATCACTCATATGTTATTATAAACGATTTATAATATTAATTTTAATTATATTAGTACATCCTTACCACAAAAAACAAACTTATTGTTAATTATTTATATCCGTAATATATAATTTTAAGTTTTTCACAAATTTACAACAATAGAGAAAAAGTTGCTACGAGCGGGATCCTAGCCGTGACTATCCGTCTCTTAAGCCGTGACATGCTTTTCCAACTGTACTATCGTGTAAGGTGGATCATTACGCACGAAGGGTTCCGTACCATTAGCTATACAACATTAGACTGTATATTTAACCTTTTTTTGTTTTAACGTGCGCGAGTCCAACTCGCACTTGGCCAACTTTTTGTATTTGTTGTTATAGCGGCAACAGGAATACATCATCTGTGAAAATTTCAACTGTCTAGCTAACACCGTTCTTGAGATACAGCCTGGTCACAGACGGACGGACGGATGGACAGCGAGCTCTCAGTAATAGGGTCCCGTTTTTACCCTTTGGGTACGGAACCCTAAAAACATATATGGGGTATCAGAGAGCGGGAACAAACGTTGTTATTGTTATATTGTTACATAAAATGTTTTTTTTTATTTTTCGGTAGACATGTAGTCGTATTGAATAAGATGGAATGCGTGACGTTAGATAAAGTGTAGTTACGAAAATAAAATTTTAAAAAATTGAACCGACTTTAAAATGTGAAATAACGTTAATAAAAAGTTCGCATGGTACCGACTTCGACAAGTGATTTCACACTTTTGATGATTGTGCCATTATTTGTTTAATAATTTTTATTTCACTCTTTTTAGTGACTCTTGCTATTTACGGGATCGATTGTCATTCACTGTCAACTCTATTGGAAAATATTTTTCAGTTATTAATGTGTAACTCAAAAACGGCTTGACCGATTTTGATAAAATTTAAATGGGACCAAAAGACAAGCATCAGATTTCAAATAAAATAAGTAACAAAATCGGTTCTCCCAGTCAAAAGTTCTGAGGTAACAAACATACAGATGAAGTGAGAACCGCCTTCATTTTTGAAATCGGTTAAAAATTTGTAATCGAATGTTTTTATAATTCATTAATTGATACACAGGACATTGTATTGAACAGGATGGAATGTATGATGACAGATATACCTACACAGTGTTCTAACGAACAAAACAATCATTGTGTGATTTTCATAGGTCGGTGAGGCTTTGTAATAGACGTGGTCCGTTATCTCCACCTAAAACACATGTGACTTCTTTTAAATGGCCTGGCCTTACCCCATCCAAACCTGCTGGTGAACCTGTATTAAACGTACGCAGAGCTTGTGCCACCTCCTCGCTTCCAAAGACGACCTACGGACACGAAATACTTGGGTACTCAGGAAATGAAGTAGCACGAGAAGGCGAAGGATGTTTTGAATGAAGGGATTCTAAGCTCTCAGTACCGCTTGAGCTAATGGATCATCAGATACAAGCAAATATATCTCCGTAGTGGACCTTGGACTCAATTCTTTTGGCAACGAATTGACCTCGCGTGGTCGTTCCACATTCAAAGCTTTTTTGTAATCATATGTGATATTAATTTTAACTGTTACCTGTACCCGACTTGCACGTACCGAAATGCAATTGACTCTTAAAGCTCAAGAAGAGAACTCATGCAGAGATCCCCAATCCTACGTGCTATTTTTGAACTCAGTTTATTATATGATAAATCATCTCCCCTGTCACTGAATATCACGCTCTGTTTTGAATGTGTCTCAAAACGCGAGTAAGTATATTCTCATAAAAATGCCAGGTTGTTTACACAGCTGTGAGAAGGCGCTTGCAGTTGTATAGGTATGCTAGAAGTGTAGATTTTTAAACTCTATTCTGAAGAGGAATCTTTTTATGCATGCGTCTGATGACAATTTTTGATCCACGTTGAAAACATGTGATGTGTCAAGGCAATGATTGCACATCATAGTATACGAATTAATTATTAAAGAATAAATCTATGAAATTAATTATATTAGGTACAAAAATGTATAAATCTACAAAAATAAAAACTAGTGCATATTTTGTACCTCACACATTGAATTTATAAAATATGAAATACATAGTATGTATATCAATAAAATATACTGTTTAATGAAAAAAATAGAAGATTAAGCCGAATTATCAGTCAAAAGCACTGAAAACAAATAAATAAATAACACAAATTTAACATTCAAAGAGTCAATCAGCAAAATTTATTTATTTATTTGTCACTAAGAGTTGTTTGTCTATAATCAGTATTGTGAATAAATAATTATTACAATAAACAATTAATACGAAATGGATTCAAAGTTCACAGTTTACAAATCATGGTCTCGTAAGCAGATCGTAGTACCTACGCCTTTAGTGCAACATAGTCAGACATAATAACTTTTATCATCGATTGATCCCCTCCGTGTGGCTCCATCTGTTATCATTATTACGAACAAACTGGTAATAATGGTTCTAATTTGTGATTGAGTTTTGTATCCGTAGTACCTATTGTCATTATATTGGGTAGGGAGGTATTGTACCTTCCGGGTTCAAAAAAAACGGACAAGTGCGAGTGGGACTCGCGCACGAAGGGTTCCGTACCATTATCTGTAACCTAATCTTACAAGTTACAGACACTTTTCGCAGTGTCCGATTGACCTGGGTAATACGTTCCTATCCTATAGGTAGGTACGAACCCTAAATAGTGATCTCACTAATTGTTTATTTTTAAAGTAAATATACAACTAAATATTCGGTGAATATTTCAAGCTTCTACCTGTTTTAGTTATTATTATTATTAGCAAATAAACGGCGAAAACCTCTTTTATTGTATGGGAGCCCGCTTAATTATTTATTTTATTTTATTTTATTACCTTTTTAGTATAAAACGTAATATTCTGTGAATAGTTAAAGCGTCTACCTGTCACCGTTATATTAGTATCAAGCAAGAAATGGTAAAAAAAAACAAGTTTGCTATAGCGGTGATAGTTATACATCATGTGTGAAAATTTCAACTATCTAGTTATCACCGTTCTGTAGATACAGCCTGGTGATAGACGGACGGACGGACGGACAGCGAAGTCTCAGTAATAGGATCCCGTTTTTCGAACAATCTTTTTTCTGTTATAGACAGAAAAAATATTGTTCAAATCTTATATATTTTATGCTCATATCCATCTTCTATCTATATCCTTACTTACTTATAATAAAGGAGTAGAAGACATAAAAAAGTATGTACATCGGATATAAATAAAATAAAAAAATATTTATGCAACGAACCACGAGAGCGGTTGACAGTTGGTTAAACAGTGAACCTCCTGCGTGGCTCAAAGCAGTTAGCAGTCAGCAGGAAGTGGTCGTATTTTGAATAGACCGCTTTAACATAGCGCTAATATAAAGTCATTTATTCCATTTCATCTAAGACGATCATAATCATGAAAGTCAATAAAAAAATAGATAAAATATCGTACCTAATACTGACACGTTCAATAAAAAAAGAGTTATAATATAGCGAGACGAAAGAGCAAGTAACTTGAGCCATTCTTTTAAATCTCTTTTAACACTGTGTTACAATGTATATTATAGAATTCTGACTATATTTGTTTATATATCATAGGTGGAAACCTTGGCAGAAGCAGAATTATGCAAGTATTTTTGTCCTTTAAATAATCACAAAGTTTGTTGTAAGTTTATCATTCAAATGAAGTGCGATTTGAATTTTCCTCCTGTGAGCATTGTAATATCTTTAGCAAAATTATTATAAAATTACACACAATTCTTTAAAACGGGCTTTTTATTTGTATTTGCATAATAAAATGAACGAGTCACGGCAAAAAAAATGCTTACTGTTGAAGGAGCGAGGCTATATAACAAAATACCCTCACATATAAAAAATGTAAACTCAATTCATGCATTTAAAAAACTACTTTATCAACATATTATTAACAATGAATAATGTTAATAAGCAAATGAAATGCATGAAAGGGGTCATAGTGCGTGCTTGTAAATCTAAATAAGCGCTGTTATTTTATTTTACTTTATTTTATGTTATTCACATTTTTGCGATGACGAACATATAATATGTAATAGTTAAATTGTGTTACCACGTAAATGACAGTCTGTCTTTGATGGTAATAAAGTTCTTTAAACCGAAACCGAAATGGGGAATAAAATATATAAACTAGCGGCTTGGAGCCAAAGCCGTTAGTTGTATTTGTCATTATGTTTTATAAAAAATTGCTCAAGTATTTACGAGCACGTATTTACATAATAATTAGAAAATATAGTTACCACTTTCATTTCCTTAAAAAGTCCCTTAGAGATTTTAACCCAGCACTCTACAGGGATCAGTGCAAACAACAGGGAAACGGTCTTTTTAATAATTTAAAGATAATGAATAACAGTGATATACTTACTTGATTTTTTTGCAATCTTTTCTATCTACGCTTAAAATCAGATTATGGTATTATCTTCGAATAAAACAATATTGCAGAGATCTTTGACCATGTAACGCAAATATTGATATACGCTAAAAACAAAAACCGATCAAAATTTGATCGATGCGAAACTTTATTTTTACCAAAGATCCTGAACATGTATTTCCATTACAACCCACTGTAGCCAGTTAAAAAGACATGAACAGATCTGCTCTTCTTAAAACATTACTCAGTTGATTAAACATATTTTTTGACACTTTACTCAGAACAGTAAGAATGGATATCGGTCTATAATTGTTAGGAATTAGAATAGGATTTTGCCCCCGACTTATGATTTGGAGTGATGTTACTGTCTTGTGCGCATAATGTGCAGCAACAGCCCACTAACGTCGACGTAAGTGTTAGCACCAAGGCTCAATGGGCACATTGTTCCCAAGTTGGCATTTACAACACAGCACCCGGATATGGAACAGTCCTTACGTACTAAGAACATATCAGAGCAACTGCAGTAGTAATGCTAAGCTGAGTTCACACCCACAATTTGGACTTAATAGGTAAATGACTTTAAACTTCTTCAGTTTAGCGCTTATTTGTGCATTTGCTATTATTCCTCAAGTAGGCTGCACGAGTAAATTTTTTTAAAAGTAGAATTAGTCAAATTTACCATACCTATAATATGTATGCCAAATACGGAGGTGAACATGAAAGTAACATATTAGCTGGTCATTTTTTTTAAAGATTTGTATTTTTCTATGTAACGAATAAACTTAAAAACTACTGAACCTATTTGAAAAATTCTTTCACCATTAGAATCCTACATTATCCCTGATGAACATGGGCAATATTTCCTATTTTTTTTTTATCGTTGTAATATACCCGTGCGAAGCCGGGGCGGTATGAATGAAATTTGGTGTGGAAATAGTTTGAGACCCGGGAAAAGACATATGATATTTTTTACTCACCTGCGCAAAAAGAGGTTAATGGTTTTGCGCGACAACCGTGATACGCGAGCGGGCAGAGCCGCGGCCGGAAAGCTAGTACTTATAAAGTTATTACAGTATATACACTACTATACATAGATGACTGACGGTGGCTTTTTTGTAATAAATGTGAGGTAAAAATCAAATACTACACAACGAAAACAGTTGAATAACCTACGGGAATCTGCACCTATAGACAGCTCCTACATATTGTATTATACTATAAGTACTACAAATTTAGCTATCGGCAACCGGAAAACACTAAAACATAAAAATAAAGAAAACCATTTAACAAGGAACCACCAACCTCCCCCAAGCCGACTGGTCCTCGTGGGGGAAAATGACCACGACCCTCTAAAGATAAAGGAAAACAGGAAAAAGAAATACAATGATATACATATAGCAACTATAAACTGTCGATCTCTAGGAACTACTGAAAAATTACAAGAACTTGAGTTAGCATTGGATGAAATAAAATGGGACATCATTGGTATAAGTGAAGTAAGAAGATTTGGTGAAAGAATAGAAGACCATGGAAAATACATACTTCACCATATTGGGGCGACGCCCGGATTATACGGAGTCGGATTCATGGTTAAAAGAAACCTTGCCAAAAACATACATGAGCTAAGAGGGATTTCAGAACGGATTGCAATTCTCAACATTCAATTACCTGTAGATGGAGAGGAAGAAGAAATATGGTCTATAATCCAGGCGTATTCACCTACCAAATCAAACAAAAAAGAAGACATAGTTAATAAAAATTGAAAAGTTCTACGAAGACCTACAATCTACCGCTGCAAATGCATCCAAAAACATAATAGTTATGGGAGACTTTAATGGACAAATTGGCAAACAAAAAAATGGAGAAGAATATACCATAGGAAGTCATGGATTTGGCAATAGAAGTAAAAACGGCTCACAACTAGTATCCTTTGCTATTGAAAATAAATTAAGCATCCTGAACAGTTTTTACAAAAAGAAACCATCAAAGAAATGGACGTGGATATCTTCTAATGGCCTATATAAAAATGAGATTGACTTTATTATGTCCAACAATTTAAAAGTTTTTGAAGATTTGTCCATTTTAAGTAATTTTAATTTCAACTCAGATCATAGAATGGTAAGAGCCAAACTATCAGGGACACGTGCTAAAAGACCACGAAAATTTCACAACAGTATGAAAGCCATCGAATGCACCGGTAGCAGGGATTTACTACTGAATAACCTCGAAATATCCTTGCAATGTGGAGAAAAAGAATGTATATCGACTCAAGAAAAATACAACAGATTGCTCAAACTATTAAAAACAGAAACTAAAAAAGTAAACATGACTAGTAAAACAGCCATATCATTGAAAAGTAAGCAATTATTACAAGAACGGAAAGAACAGATACAACAAGGAAAAAATATTAATAATAATAGTCATAATATAGCAGAAATAAGCAAAAAGATTAGTGAACAACTTAGAAAAGACCGGAAAGTAAAAAGGTTAACAACATTACGAAAACATATAGAAAAAACAGGAGGAATAAAGAAGGCGCTAAAAGAAATAAATTATAAAAAGGACTGGATTCCAAATATAAAAAAGAAAAATAATAGAAAGACCAGCAAAAGACCAGATATACTAGGAATCGCTACGGAATACTACCAAAATTTATATCAAAGTCGTAAAGAGGAACAAGTTATAAAGAAATATGATTCAGAAAATAAAGAGGAGTTTAAACCAATTCTAAAGGAAGAAACAATAAAATCTATCGAAACACAAAAACTAGATAAGGCACCGGGCTCAGATTTGATCACAAATGAACTACTTAAAACTACGTTACCAGTGATAGCACCAATACTTATATTAATTTGTTTAATGAAATCCTCGAAACGGAAACCATCCCGGAGGACTGGACTAAATCGACAATCATACTTCTGCATAAAAAGGGAGACAAGGGCGATATAAGAAACTACAGACCAATCAGCTTAATGTCCAATATTTATAAAATATTTTCAAAAATTGTACTAAACAGAATTACCAATACACTAGATGAAAATCAACCTAAGGAACAAGCTGGTTTTCGAAGCAGATTCTCAACTATAGATCACATACACACTCTAAGACAAATTATACAAAAATATAGACAGTATAATAAAACATATTACATAGGTTGACTTTAACAAAGCGTTCGATACATTGGAACATGAGTTTATATGGGACGCTCTAAAAAGACAAGGGGTGCCAGCAAAATACATACGGATAATTAAAAACGTATATACAGCGAGCACAGCCCAAGTTAAACTAGAATCTATGGGCAACGAATTTTCTATTAAAAGAGGTGTACGCCAAGGAAGTCCTATATCACCGAAATCATTTTCAGCAGTCCTGGAGATGATCTTTAGGAATCTAGACTGGACCAAAAATGGCCTTAATATAAATGGCGAAAATCTCAACCATCTACGCTTCGCGGATGATTTAATTTTGTTCTCAGAGGACGCAGGAACTCTGGGACTAATGTTGCAACAACTATCCGATGAAAGTACTAAGGCTGGCCTGACAATGAACTTAACTAAAACCAAAATTATGACAAATTCTCATCAAACAGTAACCAACGAACAAATAACAGTAAATAAAGAACAAATAGAATATGTTAATGAATATATATATTTAGGCCAACTTATTTCTACAGATGATTGTATGAATAAAGAAATAGAACGAATAATAACTAATACTTGTAAAAAGTTTAGGTCTCTTAGGGAAATAATGAAGGATAAAGATATGCCAATGAAAGGAAAAAAGAAAGTTTATGAAATATGCATTATGCCATGCTTACTGTACGGGTGCCAGACGTGGGCGTTAACAGAACTACAAGAGAGTAAATTAAAAGTGTGTCAAAGTTCAATAGAAAGGAGTATTCTAGGTGTTAAAAGAAAAGATAGAGTGAAATTACAAGAAATTAAAATGAAAACAAAATTTAAAAATGCACACACAGCCTACAGGCAGCTTAAATGGCGTTGGACGGGGCATATGTTAAGAGAAAATAAAGAGAAATGGACTAAGCTAGTAACAGAATGGTATCCAAAAGATAGCAAACGAAATAGAGGCAGACAAACCAAAAGATGGGAAGATGACTTCAAGAAAATAGCTGGTCCGGTATGGACCCGTTTAGCAAGAGACAGGAATACGTGGAAATCTTTAGAGGAGGCCTTTGTCGACAGACAAGCTGTTCCACACAAACACCCAGTTGCCGATTATTCAAACGCAAGTTAGAATAAAAAAAATAAAAAAAATTTAATACATTTAGTTTTTTTAGAATGTAGGCATGTATTAATAGTAAGATAAGAAACAGCAATAAAGGCAATTTTATTTCATTTATTTATACTACAAATTAATTTGTAAATACATATACATGCGTAGATATATATACATATTGTATTAGTTATAATATATATTCTAATATAGTAATATTTATTATACAATGTGAAATTTTGTAGGAATTAATATCAAAGGTATGTAGTGAAAGCTTTATTTTTTTATTTGCTATTGAGTCCGACAAGTTATTAGCATAAGTTTGGCAATTTCATTGATGATTTTGACTGTTTAGTTATAAAATCATTGCAAAAGCAAATATGTAATAAATATATTTTCATTAAAAAAATACCCGAGACAATAAATGAGGCTAGATGGGTTGACCTTGTGGCCTTGGAAAAATGGCAACACCACGTTAGCACTGTCACTGCCAGCCACCTCGGTCTTACTATAACGCCTACCCTTACGTTAAGCGTTACGCCAAATATAAAATATATAATACTTATACCTATAACCTTTACCTTATAGCATCTCAAATCAATGATGTTAGGTATAAGATAATAATCAATAATGTACATGCTTATTTAACACCCAATTTACTTTTATAACCAGAGTGGGCTTCGTATACGATCAGTATTCTTCCCTCGTCGGATCCTAACGAAGTGCTATTCAGCCAATAGGGTTGGAACAACGCGGTCGAACGGGCCATCACATAAATAGGTAAACTTATACTCGAAGAGCTGACCGCTTGTTTGGCAGAAACATTACCACTTACCATCTGGTGAGATTGTGATCAATAGCAATAAAAAAAATGATTTATTAAATATTTTTTATGGGTTTGTAACGCACGATGCCCACCTGATGTTAAGCGGTGACCTCTGCCTATAATAAATGCATTTCGACACAAATGACGAACTGAGACATACAGTTGTTCAATCTCATTCAAACTTACTGGCTCTCTAAGACTGCTGCCGAAACACTGTTACATGCGCAGCGACAGGTTTTCTACTTGAGGGTGATTGCTAGCCACGTGAGCCTTCACAAAATTTTCTTCTATGGTGCGGTAAAGCTCAGGCCACTGGCGGGGTTCGAACCAAGGAGCTGCCGCACGGCATTCCATTATTTTTCCATTACGCTCATCACGGTAAGGAAATAACTAAATAGATTGTTTGTGCAATTATTATCATATCGTCGAGATATAAGGCTTATTGGCAAATATTTTTTTTAAACATTTATGTCTTATAAATAATCACATTGTATAATACGATTTTTTATTTAAAATCTTTTTTAAATGCAACTTGCATTTTCCTCGTGTGAGAACTGCAGAATATATTTGGGAATATTACTGAAAATCGCATACAATTAGGTACCTCAAATAGACTTTATTTGTCTTAGCTAATATAAAACCTAGCACCGCTATTTTGTATTTATTCCTAGTGCTATACGTTTTTTTTTAATTTACCTAAAATCTTTCGCACATAGTATATATTTTCAAGAAAATAAAGACTTAGTAAAGTTTATAATATAAGTTTACTGATATCAATGAAAAAAATGGAATGGGGAAATAAAGGAATTGATGTCTTTGTAGCTTATATTAGGTATACATATTACGAAATTCCCGCTTTTGCAAGATAAATACATTTTGTACGACTTTTTGCTGTGGAAATAAGTATACAGCAAATAAACCAACCAAGCTACATCCGTCAACTGCCACATCTTACCAAATGCATGTGCAGCAGAACTAACTCTCCCGGATAGATCGTGTAGGCATATGTGTTTCCCACAGTAAAGTTGAATCCATTTTTATTCCCATGAAGACTGTCATATTGTCAATCACGACAGAGTTTATCTAAGCCAAGCTTAATCTTGGTTTAACATAAGTATATACATCTTGGTTCAACATAAATAACATACCTAAGTAAAATTTAAAAAAATTGACCTCTCTTGAATTTGACGTTGAATTAGCCGGTCCCTTCTCCATACAAATGTGGAGGGATCACTCCCTTATTTGAGGTTTTAGGTCCAAAACTAAGTTTCTACTACAACTGATGTATTTCGTCACAAACTGCTCTGCGCTCATTACCCTAACACATAAAGTTGTTAAGTCTCATGTGCCTGTAATTTCACCGGCATCCATACGCTTCAAACCGGAATACAGTAATGTGATGTATGTCTATGTCTCAAGCTGACGGGCACAGTGCAATTCGTGAATTGTGACGAAATAGTCCGCTTAACATCAGGTGGGCCTCGAGCTTGTTCCGTCACAATAACATAAAAAAAAAGATATCACATAAAATATTTATTCCCCCAAAACATAATTAAATTTTCAATCAAATGACATCATTCGTCTCTAACCAAAAGATAAAACACAAAAGCATTCCGTCAGAAACAAAAATGGTACCGCGATTTTAAATGTTTTCTAGAAACACTGCACAAATACACGAAACAAAACTTGATTTCCGTACACATTTTGTCTTCGGTCGCAAAAACAACTTTGTTTCATTCTTCCCGTGACTTGTGTAAATCTACACACCCACGCGGGTAGAACTGCGAGGTTACTGGACATACATGCGCGCATTTGAACCATTGAAATGTACAGATCAGAAAGTCAGAGCACCGAAATATTTTCAGAATTTTCAATTATCGGTACGTGTTTCCGAAACAAAGTTTTGTATTTATATGGTTTTTGTTGAATGTTTTGAAAAACAAGTCGCAGTAAACTCGGTTTTAGGCAATAGAAATCATACCTAAATTCAGGATAAAAATCAATTATGAAATTCAAACTTAAGGCGATTAGAGTCGCCAATGCCCTTGAGCATCTGGACCTAATCGAGCTTACTTTACTCGCGCATCGCCGCATACGTTCCGCGTTCGCTGCACAAATATAACGGTCAAAGAATATGCAGATGCGCGATGCGCTCCGGTAACATGGCACTTTATATTCCTACCGTACGATTCTAGTGAGTATCCGCAATTGCAACTGCGACTGAGATCAGTCGTCAAATGAAAATGTATAGTGTACCTACCTAGGTTGTTCTGGACGTCTTTATTCCTTTTCTTTATTTTTCAATGTCATCTGCCGAGTGAAGAAAGTTACTCAGATTTGTCTGATACTCGATATTTAGGCTGTGCTGAGAGTCATTATTCCGAATTTGGAATTATTTTTTCAATGTCATCTGCCAAGTGAAGAAAAATGCTACGGTTTGACTGAAAATTTATATCTAGGTTGTTGTAGACGTTATTATTCCATGTTAAGAATTTGTTTTACGTTGACGTCTGCCAAGTTAAAAATGTACTTCGATTTGGCTGAAAATTGATATCTAGGTTGTTTTCAGTTCGCACACAGACTCTTTAAAAAATCTACAAATTTTAGTAATATGCTACATAAACGAGTTTTCCAATTAAAATAACCTGTCATTCGTACAACTTTTGCAAGAAGATTTAGCCCTTTTATTAAAACATATTTATATAATCAAGTCCTGAATTTTTCAGTTTATATATCACCATATAGCATCATACATACAAACACGTAAATAACACAAATTTAGTTAAAATATAAATACCACCTGTGTGGATAATTTATAAAAAAAAATGTATGAAACTGAACAAGATGTTATTTTATGGATAATTTGTAAGTTAAATTTATGTTTATAACTATTTTGCGTGAAAAATTGTACTGAAGTCAACTGTCCACTGTACAGCTATCAATTAAGGTCTTAACGATACAAACTTCAACGTCGAAGTGTGAAGACCACCAGCAATACAAGATTTGGAAAAAGTGTTATTGGCTTAAATAAAGATTTATATTATTGTTTATATTATTATTATTATTATTCTGGACGTTTTTATTCCAAATTTGGAATTTATTTTTCGATGACGTCTGCCAAATGAAAAACTACTTCAATTTGGCTGAAAATCGATATCTAGGTTGTGCTGGGCGTCATTATTCCGAATTAAGATTTATTTTTTTAATGGCGTCTGTCAAGGGAAGAAAGTTACTCCGATATCTAGGTTGTGCTGGGCGTCATTATTCTACATTTGGATTTCATTTTTCAATGACGTTTGCTAAGTAAAGATAGATGACGTATCTTTAAAACGCTAACATATATCGGATAAGAGTAAGAAAATTATAATAATCAATCGTTTATTTAAATCTCCTTATAAATGAGATTATAGCCGACGCGGGTTTACTCGTTTAAAAACGACGATATAAAAGGAAGATTTGTATAATGGCGAAAATACATTGAAAAATAAGAATAGGGACGACTGTGTCGTACGCAAAAATACAAAATGGCCAACGTTTGTGCTATTGGACATGTCGGCCCTTGAGAAGGAAGTATTTACCTTTAGATTTTCCCGCCCATAGGTGGGAAGCAGTCTTCCACCCGCTACTCGCATCAAACAAACACTACTTTCCGGGTACGAGATATGAGATGAATAATTTCTTGTCTAGGAAATAATAATATGGGCAATTTATCTACAGCTATATTGTAAAGATTGGTTCCATCGTGAAAAGGTAACCGATATACTTTCTCATTTATTAGGAGATTTGAATAATTGATTTATAAGTACTTTTCTTTAAACTTTCGTAAACTAAACTCATGTTTCTAAATTACATTAACGAAAACCAAGCGGGGTAGATTTAAATCTCTCCCGCCGCTCCTCAAGACGATGACACCCGCTTCTTCAGTCTACTCGTGACCACGGTCAATGCAACTTGATCGAAACGTCGAGGTTAGTCAAAATATTATTTTGATGTTAATTCGTGCGTCTTTGATAAGTAATCATAATTTTCCTACTCTTATCGTACTGCGGCGATAGGGAACTGCTAATCATCCCACGGCCAGCAGGTAGGTAGGTAAACTCAGGGAGTAGGTTTGAAAAGTTTATTAGGCCAAGCCTTATCAGGTTGCACAGCCGCACAGTTCTACTGAAGTTACATAGACCGGAGGGAGACACTGGCCTGATAGTACACGTGATCCAGGTCCCAGATGTGGCGGTCTTGGCGTCAGCTGATAGTTCTGGATCTCGGTAGTGAGTGCTCGAAACACCCGTCCTCGGATTAAATCAGTGAAGTGGAATCCTGGAAGGAAGACACCGGCTTAGTAGCTGATATTCCTCAGCCAACTGTTGCCAAGCCGCGCCGACACGATCGTGGTACTGTTACCAGCGACTCACATTTTAAAACTCACAGTCTAGCGCGTTAGGGCAGCACAGCTGTTTACGTTACATAGGTTTTAGTCAGCACTATGAAATAACAATAATAAATAAGGAACTCACCCTAGAGGGATTCACGCACTTCACAACAAGTTAATAAAAATTAAGATCGATAGTACGAATAGAAAAGCGTCCAGGAAAACCAAGATAAGTATCGATTTGTAGCCAAATCAAAGTAACTTTTTCCACTTGGCCGACGTCATTGTTAAATAAATTCAAGATTTGGAATTAAGACGTCTAGAACAACCTCGATCTTTTCAGCTAAATCGAAGTTACTTTATCTACTGGGCATACGTCATCGTAAACAAATTCTAAATTTGGAATAATAACGTCTAAAACAACCTAGATATCCATTTCAATTCTGAGTATTTTTCTTCACTTGGCAGACGACATAGATAAAATTATTCCAAATTCGGAATAATGACGCACAGCACAACCTAGATATCGATTTTCAGCAAAATCGGAGGAACTTTTTCACTTGGCAGACGTCATCGGAATATAAATTCCTAAATGAATAAGGACGTCCAGAAAAACTTAGATATTGATTTTCAGCCAATTCAGAGTAACTTACTTCCCATGGCAGACGTAATCGAAAAATAAATTCCAAATTCGGAATAAAAACGTCCAGAACTACCTAGTTTTTGAATGTTAGCCAAATTGGAGTGACTTTCCTCACCTAGCAGATGTCGAAAAATGTATGCCAAATATTGAACAAAAACGTCCAGGAAAACCTAGATATCGATTTTCAGCCAAATACGAGTAACTTTTTTTACCTGGCAGACATCTTCAAAAAATTAATTCTTAATTCAGAATGACGATGTCCAGAACAACCTAGATTTTCAATTTCAGCTAAATCAGAGTTACTTTCTTCACTTGGCAGATGTCGTCGAAAAAATAATTTCGAATTTGGAATAAAGACGTCCAGAAAAACCTTGATTTCGATTATTAGCCAAATCGGAGCAACTTTTTTTACTTGGCAGACGTCATCGTAAAATACATTCTAAATTCGGAATAAAGACGTCCAGAACTACCTGGATTTTGAATTTCATCCAAATTGGAGTAACTTTCCACACTTGGCAGACGTCATAGAAAAATACGTTCAAAATTCGGAATAAAGACGTCCAGAACTACTTAGAGTTTGAATTTCAGCCAAATCGGAGTAACTTTCTTCACTTGGCAGACGTCATTAAAAAATAAATACCAAATTCGGAATAAAGACGTCTAGAACTACCTAGATTTTGAATTTCAGCCAAATCGGAGTAACTTTCTTCAATTGGCAGACGTCATCGAAAAATAAATACCAAATTCGGAATAAAGACGTCTTGAACTACCTAGATTTTGAATTTCAGCCAAATCGGAGTAACTTTCTTCACTTGGTAGACGTCATAGAAAAATAAATTCCAAATTCGGAATAAAGACGTCTAGAACTACCTAGATTTTGAATTTCAGCCAAATCTAAGTAACTTTTTTCACTTGGCAGACGTCATCGGAATATACATTCCAAATTCGGAATAATGACGCACAGCACAACCTAGATATCGATTTTCAGCCATATCGGACTAACTTTTTTCACTTGGCAGACGTCATCGAAAAATAAATTCCAAATTTGGAATAAGGACGTCCAGAAACACCTATATATCGATTTTCAGTACTGTAACTGTAACAGTCAGTTCGTCCACTGCTGAACACAGCCTCACTTTTTAAGGGGGTATTTGCCATAATCCCCACACTTGGCAGGCGTCTTGGGGATCGCAATGTAAGTTGGCAGTTCTTTAGAAGGCGCTGCTGCCCCCCTTTAAGTAGTTTTCCCTTAGACGCTTCTGACGACACCCACGGGATGATATGGGGAGGTGCAATTCTAACCCGGCACCCCACGTGGCTGCCCACCTTCCAGTAGTTTTCCCTTAATCGCCTCTTACGACACCCACGGGATTATATGGGGAGTTGCAATTCTAACCCGGCACCCCACGGTGCTAATCTCCCTTACCTATCTCTCACTATTTTCGAGATACGTTATCCATCTTCACTTGGCAGACGTTATCTTTATGTAGTATTAATTAACCTATATCAAAACACCTAATACAATTATCAAGAAAAGCTTAGAACTCCAAAAGATATACGTAGCCCCATACAAACTCTAAATGTAGTAGAGAACCATTTTGTACCCTACAAACTACTAAAGCCGGAAACTATTTACCATAATATAAAAAAATATATTATCTTTAGTTAACCAGTTATAACATGAGAGCGTTATAGACATTACTAATTAATTTTGTACATATATTATAAAACTTTTCATTGATCTTATTGATAAGGCCGCCCATTGTAATTTACCCACAACATTGTCAATTTCAAGTTTTGATTCTTTTCATATGTGAGACAATTCGAATAAAATTTGTCTACAAAATACCAATAATAAAGCGTCACCGCGCATACTTCACGTCGCAATGAAGTGGGCCCTCTGCAGCGAGCGAATCATTGCACGCACACAGCTACGAATCTCACGTGTCAATGCACTAATACAAAGACAAGATCGTTATCAGTCGAAAGCGCGAGCGGAGCTACGAGCGACACAACCTCCCCGTGCCAACGCTTGCGCAACACTGCCGCCCGCGTCCGCGCAGAGCACCTCGGAACCGCAAGCGTTCTGAATCTGAATAATTCGACATTTTCTTAGGAAAATATCAATGGATTTACAAATGCTATGTTATAATTGTAGTATAACAATCTAGAAATTTAATGGTACAATTTATTTTTCAAAAATCGTAGCCAGAAGGAGTTCGCCATATAAGTCAAGAAATAGTATGAAGTTTGAATTTTTTTTAAGGCAAAAGTAATAGTAATACCGTAAAACCATATGTTGCAAATGTTGTACTTGAATTCATCTATAAAATATATTTTTTTCAAGTCTTCAACTTCAGCGGTTACGGAGGAGTTCGCTTTAGAAAGTACGAATTTGACGTACCCAAGGGCCTTAAGTGAAAACATATCTGTGACAATATTAATAAAAAGCTACACTCTATCGTCTGGCGATAGAAAAGAAGTATATAGTACGTATTTACCTACATAACCACAGGTAGGCAATAATTTAATCAATGGATTGATAAAAATTCAAATGATACATTTTGCATATAAACAAGAATGTCAATGCCCGCTCGGCTGTTCCTCTGCACACGTACTTATTTTTATTGTTTGAATTCATATATATTCCGTGAATAACGCCCTTTAGATAAAAACAAATTCGATAGGATAATACTATAAGTGCAGTAAAACATGATAACGACGATATTGTTAAACCGTGAATCTCTTTGTGCGTCCGGTGGTAGTATAATAGACTTGCCTATCGTGCAAAAATGTGTAAAACACAAACGTGACGAAAAACATGTGGTAATGTTGTGCTCTGAAATGAAGAAAACAGTCTCAGTTTTGTGACAATGTCGAAAAGGAGGTTTTCGCCGTTTTTGAAACAAGTAAGTAGACTTTTTGTGATAGCAATTTAATTATGTAAACGATCGGTGACGGTGTTTTAACGAATAGTAAATGAAAATGGTATTATTATTAAAATTAGAAGTTTTTCGAGACAATAATTTACAGAAATATCTAAATGAACTCTGGACAAACGACGTCTTCGGTCGGACGAAAATTAAGTACTTTAAAACCTCTCACCTATTCCAATAACGATTCCGGTTCCAAATTTTTATGAATAGAGGGTAGTTAGTAATCAGTTTTAAATTACGACGTAAATATTGTTTGTTGGAAAAATAAAGAAAAAATATTTAAAAGATATTATTCCCCGATTTAATGAAATAGTCTATTCAGTACATTTTTTAAATCAGTGGCTTAATCTGATACTTGTAAATTATAAACTTGTATCCATCCCTTCTGTTCTTAACAAAATATTTGAAATTTCTATCCCATTACAGTGAATATGATACATTGCACAAGAATAATTTTCTTTACACGAAAAGTAAATCCATAACAGATCCACGTCCAATTGATCTTACATAATGCCTCTGTACTGGAAGCCTGCTGGAAGAGGCTTATATATTATTGTGATCTTTCATAACTTTGGACTGTATAGATTACCGCACACTGAATCGTGAATTTTCACAAAGGAACTGTGGAACAACTCTGAATTGTATTTAATTATCTCTGTCGGACGTCTGACAGTCTAAAGTCAGTCTGTGCCTTTACATTTTCTAGATGTGTGGAAAAATTGGGAATTACTCAAGGGTCAATATTAGGACCTTTTCTGTTTCTATTAAAAATATCTGGCGGTTGTCTAGACAACTCTTCTTATCCCACTTGGGATATGCTGGTGAGATTAGTGAGTTTGTTATATTCATAAATCACTGTGTTTTTAAACTAAGCATTGTGGTAGGTCATTTTGCGTCGACCCCGTCTAACTAGCTATCGCACACAAGTAGGAAATCTGTCACCGACAGTTTTCTAGAGATCCACTTACCGACTTCAACACACCATTAGGCAGGTGAACTAGTGGTCAAAGCCTATCCTATCAGCAATAAAAAAAGCTAAGTCATTGGTACGTAAATTTTTCGTTTTATTTCCAGTGCTTTGTAACTGCGTCTGTGGGCAGCAATATAATCAGTCATGGATGTGCGATTGGCTACCCAGCGGTACTGCTGCCGCAGCTCTCAAGCCCTGACTCCGAGATACCCATGACTCACATTTCAGCATCATGGATAGGTCAGTAACAAGATAATGTAATACGTTATTGTAAAACTAACATTCTAATTAATTGAGACGTTCTCGACTTACTTGCGACCGTGAAATAATTTTGATTTACTGTAAATTTGTCTATGTATTAGTAATAATAGTTATTGTTATTTTTTTAACGGCGGTATGCCTTTATTAAATAAAATACTACGAACTATATACAACACTACAGCTACTACAATAAAAGAATTTAGATAAACTATAAGTCATAGCAGACTCATAGGCAGTCTAAATGCTCCAGTTATTGTTATTTAGTACTTATTAATAATAAATGTTTAATGCCTGGTTACAATTATACTATACTATACTATACTAAATCATAGGCCTGTTAAGGGTCGCTTATATCGGTACAATATGTATTCTCTGACAATGAACTACAAAAGAACATAATTATTTAACAATTATTTTTTTACTAACAACACACATGATACAATATGGACAGATTCGTAAAAAGTTTTGGCCGCCTACGATTTTTTTAGTTAGCCCGGTTTTGGCCCCAAGCCTCTTTTGGGATTGGTTTCGGTACCTACTTTTAGGGGTAGTAAACTGTCAACTGGACTAATTGTATGCCACGCCGTTCATACGGCAATTTTCCCCTTCGTTTCCTCTTACAACTCCCATGGAATAAGACTAGCCCGACATCACACAGGCACAGACGGTTGATCTGTCCATACTTAGTTCTGCTACATATACTATTTGTAAGATGAGATTGACGGGTATAGCTACAGCTCGTCTAGATTATTTCGCGTATTGTGTATTGACTCTCGGTCCATTAATGTGCCTAAATTAGGGATACAGAGTTAAAGATTGGGAATCAGAATCATCGAAGATCTGTGTACCTATATGAATACAAAGTCGAAATTATTTATTCAACTTGCTCTTATAATGGTAAATTATAAAATTAAACATTGATAATCCGAAAATCTAATACCATCAGAAATAAAGGCATTAAAAAAGAGGTATATGCTATAGTGCCGCGGCGAGAAGAACACCCACCAACCAACCCATGGTCTTACCAACCTTGCGGTTATAAAGACCGAAACAGCAGACACTTTGGCTTGCGCCAACGTGTCCTACAAATTATCCCACCTACTTTCTAACCTGTACACTCTCCCCCTTCTGGGGCTGTCAAGAGACGGCACAAACGACCTTCGTCGCCGGGCAGTTCCTCAGATTCGCGCGCAGAGCGCGCGGCGTGCCATGAATGCGCGAATTCGCGCAAGCGCCGGAAGCTCCCCGCATCCCGTACCAGGTCCGTGTAGTAAACTGGTCCCGCCTCGCGGCGGGAGATCCCATCCATCATTCGATCACGCATCACCTCATACAGAGGACATTCCCACAATACATGGTGTCTGTCCTCCTCTGCGTCGCCACAATCACACATCCCTCCCACACGCAATTTCATTCTTGAAAGCCTTAAATTAAAACACCCGTGCCCTGTGAGTAATTGCGACACCTCGTAGTCAGGCTCAACCCAGTGCGCCTTAAGGCGCTCCCCCACGTCCGGAAAGAACGCGTACAGCTCTCTCCCCTTGTCCTCGCCAGTCCACCTGTCCTGCCAAATGGCAACAACCTCTCCATCTATTATCCTACGCTTCCGCAGCTGCTCCTCCCGCGTCAAGCCCTCACACTCCGCAACACGTCGTCCAGCACGGGTAACCTCCAGGTCCGCCGGCAATACTCCTGCTAACACTGGCAGTGCCGCCGTACTACACGAACGGTACGCCTTTGTTAGCAGGATCAGCGACGGCCTCTGAGTCCTCAACAAGACGCTGCGGACCACGTGAAATGCGGTACGTGCATGCCATACGGCTGCCGCGTAGGTCAGAGTTGCGACATAGGTACCCGTGTACAATACACGAAGGGCCCTATGCCGCACTCCCCATCTTGAGGCCGAAACTCTGCTCATCTTGCCGCTCTCTCGCCGATGGTTCCTGCATGGGGCCCAAATGACTGGACGTCGTCAATGACGACGCCCAGTACCGTGGCCTGCTGCACCGAGCGGATAGAGCGACCGACATGCTTGATCAGGGGGGGGCGCTGAAGTTTTCCCTTCAGCGTCATAGTAAGGGACTTGGTCGGAGCGAAATCGAGTCGATTTCGGCTCGCCCACTCCGCTACCAGCCCCATGGCGGACGCGGCCTCCCTCTCTACCGCCGCCCGCGAATCCCCCCTAACAAGCACCGTCACATCGTCCGCATACGCAACCATCTCAACCAGTCCCTTCCTCAGCGGGAACAATAAAGAAAATTGTTGCCATTCTTTATGTCCTTCCACAGTGTACGGCATTACAAAACAATTTTACAATATCTCATTTTTTTTTATGCCTGATGATAAGTGATGATGTGGTCGAAGATGTTGTTCAGGCTAACCTAGAATTACTGGCTCTCAAGGACAGCTGCCGGAACACACCGTTAGGTGCTTATGTGCTAAATGTGCTCTAAAATTAGATCATCAACAAATGTGTAACGTTCATATCAAACCCGCCTGTGATGGTTGAAAAGACGCAACTTTCATAGTTTCGGCACGGTTTAGTTGCGCAGGTACAACTTAACCCTGTTCCCAACAGAAAGAACAGTATGAAAGCTACGACAACTTTGCCCGCTTACTCAGCTGGTTCAAACTGGCTCTGTAACCCCCGCGCGTCTTATCATCAGTGACAAGTTAGGTACACATACATACACGTGCGTGTAGTAGTGAAGCTATCATTCTATAACGTTCTTTGTTCATGTGTAGTGAACGACGTAAGTTGTACTTCGGTCTCCGAGTCCTCGCTAGCGTAGGTAACTAACGAACCCCTGCAGACCAAAATCACTTGATATTATCTTATTTACATTGAATTAGCTATTTAGACTTAGCAACAATAATTATTCTTAATACGACATCGTATACCTAAATGACGGATAATCTAATCTCTTATTTTTTGTATACATCATAAGCAATGACTAAATTACTAAACCAGCTATGACTGGAAGTAAGTAGATAATATTTCTAAATATCATTATCGCGCACTATCGCACACGAAGTGAATTGTTCGCGAATTCATAAAGTACAATTTATCTCAAACAACCCTTATCAAGAGGTTTAGCACCCTGACACAGATGACCCAACCCGGTCTACGTAAGAGGAAAGTTTTGCGCACGAAACAGTTGCAATTGTTAAACATGTTGATAATAATTGGCACATAAAAATTTCACAGATATAATGTTTACATACATGGGTACATTACTAAAGGCACATTTCATAATAATAACTTTGCACATAGTAAACAATTGCAAAATAATATGCTGAGTGTGTACAGACACATACATAGTGAATAGTGAATATTAATCACATCAAATTGTATAAAATTGCTGTGAAAAAAATACAATATGCAAGTAGGTATAATATGTTAAATATTTAAAAACCTGACAAAATAGGAATTCATCTTATCCATGTGCAAGGCCCCACATTGGGCGCCATTGTTACCTACCTCAGGGAGAGATTGGGTTCAGTACTGAAATTAGTTATTGGGTATGGTTGCCTGAGAAATTGATATTAAGAAAAATTTGAATAGAACAAAATGTGCAACTCTCCAGATAGGGACGAGAAGCTTCCACACACCTAACTATGTACTTACCTAAACAAAGATGCTTTCAAAAACACAAATGAAAACAATCTAATATGAAGCGTTCAATAAATGCATTTATTTATCAAATTTGTTTATTTTTCAAATTTACACCAAATATTGTTATAAAGTAGGCTGTATACATCAAGAAGAACACATTACTTAAATACTTGGTGTTAGCACTAGCATCAGGAACAGTGTTTAACTTAAACTTTTCAAAAATGTGCCTGGAGCGGGCGAACAGCACTGAACTAAATTAGAATTTGATAAAGTTTAATTACCTAATTTACAATTTCTGTAGGCCAGCAACGTAGATCCACATAAAATGAGTTCATTAAAATGTAATTGCTCTGTTGTTTCCATAAATAAAAGTCAAAAATCAAGCTTGCTCAAGAAAATTCTAGATCTCAGGGGGTAATTACTTGAGTCGCATAAGGTTACAGATGAATTCCGTTTCAATAAAGTATATAAGGGCGCCACCTGGATATGTGAGACCAGGAAAAGACATAAATACCGGAACGGTGTGAAGATTTACAGCATTGAAGTGAAGAGTTACAGTATTGGACAGCAGTCCTACTGCATCAGGGACGCCGAGCATAGCGCTGACCACATGAACCGCTCTGGCTGTCTGCCGGAATTAAGGGCGATGGTAGAAGGTCAATACTACTTTATGAAACAGTGATAGCCGAGTGATAAGGGGCCATTCTTTTTAACGTCTATATACAATATAATACGATTATTACAATATTTATTTAAATTACGTAGGTGACAGGTGATAGATAGCTTGGCAGAGGCGGAATTTTCCAAGCATTTTTATCGTTTAAGTAATCACAAACTTTGTAGTATGATTTCTTAATAAAAAATTTTGTCACATGCAACTTGAATTTTCCTTCTGTGAGCATTGTAATATCAATATTTTGGAATTTTATTATAAAACCGCACACAATTACCTAAAAAGGACCTTTTATTTGTCTTTGCTAGTCTTAAACCTGGTACCGCGGTTTAATATATATTTTCCTAGTGTTGTAAATGGTGTTGTCACTATTTAATTTAAATTTACTCAATTTTTTCCGAACATACATAATATTTTCAAATATATACAGACTCGGTAAAGTTAATATATCAATTTCTTTAAAAAGATCCCTTAAAGATTCCAAAGGATCCATTTCATATATGGCTCGAATTGCACGCTTTTGTAAAATAAAGATTGTATCTATCTCAGTAGCAGCTCCCCACAGCAATACACCATACGACATAATACTGTGGAAGTACGCGAAATAAACTAGCCGTGCAGTAACTACATCTGTTACGTTCGTAACACCCACGTTTCCCCAATTCCCTAGTTTTGGTACCATGTAACATGTAATAGGGGGCGAGCCTATTGCCACTCACCGGGCACAGTTTCAGGCTCATAAAAATGTGTTCTCTAACTCACTGGACGAAACACAAGAACATGTTACGAATAATATGTTTACATTAAAAACATAAAAGACAGGAGCACAAGAACATACCTATTGCATGAAACCCTGGTAGGGCTCTAGGATGGTATAAAGCCCTGCTGTGCGTGTAATACCCACAACCCTCTACTCACATTTACGTGAGAAGTGGCATGCTGCTAATTTGGCGCACTTTTCCCTTAGCCGCCTCTTACGACACCCACTGGAAAAAATGGGGAGGTGACACTAACCCGGCATCCCACTTGAAAATGTGTCTCGTGCAGAAGTAGGTAGGTATTTCGGTATTTATAATTTATTATAATGAATGATACCTAATATAATGACATATGTACTTGGTTTTATCTGTCTTTTTAATATACATATACGACTTCCTTATTGGTGCAGTATAACAAGTGATTCACGTCAAAGCAACAAAGTTTGGGATTCGATTACCGTGTCTGCAAGTGTTACCTTTTTTTATATAATTGGTGATAGTCACATTACACGCACGAGGCCCACCTGATGTTAAGCGGTGACCTCTGCTTATACCAGATTCATTTCGTGACTAGTAAAACTGCACTGCGCCCATCACCCTGAGACATGCAGTTCTTAAGTCTTAAGTGCATTTAATTTCAAAATTACTTGCTGTCTCTCAAGGACTGTTGTTGAAACACACTTGGTTCTTGGCCACAGATTTTCTACTTGAAGGTGTTAGCTAGCCAGGCGAGCATTCGCCAAACGCCCTTCCACAATACGGTAATGCTCAAGCCGGCGCGGTGGGGTTCGAACCACGGTCCTGCGGCACGGCAATTCCTAGCTATTACCGCTTGGGTATGACGGCCGAAAAGCTATTGGTTGTTACTACTTCAGTAACGCAGTCTGATGTATCCCAGGTAGCGCATTGACGTCGTATTTTCCCGGTAATTCTCGACGTGTCTGATGTCGTAACTAACGTAGATACGACGTACGAAAAGACGTCCCTGTGTCACATCCATAAGACATGAGTAAGAGACATCGATACGATGTCGTTTTAAGACGTTAAACTTGAAGTTTTCTTAATGCGTGTACTCGTAATATATTAAAATGATTTTTTTGGGTTTATTGCCTGTCAAAAAAAAACAAGTATACAATCAATTTACAATTCAAAACTCAGTTTCTTTTATTACAATTATCGCCTTATTTATGGCGATAATTGTGCCCTGATTTGAGGTTAATTTTTTTATGTTATTGTGACGAAACAAGCTCGAGGCCCACCTGATATAAAGCGGACTAACCTCTGCCTATAACAGATGCATTTCGTCACAAGTCACGACTTGTACTGCGCTCATCACCTTGAGTTGAGACATACCTGTTAAGTCTCATGTGCCTGTAATTTCACTGGCTCTCAAGGACAGCTGTCGGAACACGTCGTTAGGTGCTTGGCGACAGATTTTCTACTTGAGGGTAGTCGCTAGCCAGGTGGGCATGCGCAAAATGCCCTTCCACCATGCGGTGAAGCTCAAGCCCGCGGCGGGATTCGAACCCTGCTGCGCGGCAGTCCATAGCCAATGCCATTGAGCCATCACTGCTTCGAGGTCAGTAATTATCTACAAATTTTTGATGTGTGATAAGTTTTCCAGCTAATAGGATACGAAGTCTTATCATTGACGTAGAAGTAAGTCATAGACATGCTGCACTAAGATTGTCTTAGTAGGTAACTAAATAGCGTGAGCTATATTACACTAAGGCCGATATTGCATCTTTTTAGGACGTTTAAAGGACTAAAATAACTAGAGGACCAAAATTGTTACATTTGCGTTAACCGTGTCTAGAAACAAGCTTTAAATTGATTTAAAATTCATATCTCAGATTTTTTGTTATTACGTTGCGAAAAGTTTCCCGGCTACTGGGACACGAACTTTGGGCCTCGGCGTGCAAGTCGGTCATAGAACCAGTTATGAACAGCCGTGAAGCAGGTCCATGGTTCGAATCCCGCAGCGGGCTTGAGCATGGGGGAACATTTTTTGAACACCCGCCGGGCTAGCTACCACCCTCAAATAGAAAATCTGTCACCAATAACCTAACGGTGAGTTCCGGATGCTGTCCTTGAGAGCCAGTAATTCTAGGTTAAGCCTGTTAACATCTTCATTACCTACTCCTCATTACTTACCATCAGCTGAGATTGTTGTCAAAGGCTAACCTATCAGGAATAAAAATAAGGAGACACTGCGCCACTCATTATTTGGTAAACTGCGTAAAAAGGGGATTATCTAAAATTTAGATGATCATAATTACAATATGATGATGATAATTACAATAATTAATGGACGTCTAGGAAATGTAATTGATTGAAGAATAAAGTACCGTACTATATACAACAACACAACCAATAACAGACGTACCTATAGGTATATAGGGATAGACGAATAAAGTACCGACCCCATGGACGTCGTATCGACATCTTATAGTGACCGACCTTAAAAACCGCGGTAAAGACGTCACACATGTCTATTAGGTACCTGGGGTGGCCATGTGCCCGTTACATAGGCTCGCCAGTTATTTCATAGGGTCTAAGGATATTGATAAAATGTGGGTATTTATACGTACCTCTACATCTCTACCTACCCCTTCTAAGTTTTATAGAGACAAAGTTGTTTATGTTTGTTTAAACACCGACAACTATTTTGCTTAGTTAATCCATTATTTTCATACAGCATCGATCCTGGGGATCACACAGCTGATCGGCAGTTTCATCACCCCTCCTATAATGAGCCACTTTGGCCGCAAAGCTGCCCACTTAGCAGTCACAATGCCGGTGCTCATAGGATGGTTCGTCGTCACTATGGCCACTAGCTTTGAGGTAAGGACCTTCAAACGTTTTAAACATGCCTAATTACTATAAGTAACGCAATGATGCTGGAAGTTTCCACCCTCACGCGGGTTACACTTACACACATACTTACTCTGACAGGTCGTTGAATTGAAACCACATTATCAAATGACCAATAAGGCAATCGTGAGTGCAGTTCTCTTATATGGACTACACTTAGGTTACTTATTTATTCATTTATTTATCTTTACGGATGAGCGATTTACGTCACGTGAGATACCCGCGTGAAAGTGTAGGGTCACAAAGGAGAGGGTTGAAAATGGAGTGCATGTCGTGAAGAGGTAGGATAAAAATGTAGAACAGGAATATGAATATAGAATATCATAGGAGTAGAGGAATGGTATAAAAGATATGGTTACTGCATGAGGAAGCCCAAAAATTTGAACGGACAGAGAGGAGTGGCAGAGCACCTACTTGTTGTGTAGATATAACGTTGTTTCTCTTACTGACAAAGTTAAAAATATACGTTGTTCATCTATAATGACTGTTTTCTTTTCCAGGCCCTTTTTATTGGAAGAGTTCTCCATGGACTTTCAATAGGCATGCTGTCACCGCTTAGATCAGTTCTCATTGGCGAATACTCAAGCCCTAAGAACAGAGGTGCCCTTCTCACAACTGTGTCTCTCACTCAGTCCTTTGGCATCTTCTTTGTGCACCTCATCGGGTCTTTTCTGAGCTGGAAGCAGACTGCTTTGGTATGCGTATTCTTCGCATTTGCGAGCTTGATCATGACAATTTACTCTCCAGAATCTCCAAGCTGGCTGGTCTCCAAAGGGAAATACGATGAATGTAGAAAAGTGTTCCGTTGGCTCAGAGGCGACGAAGAAGATGACGAATTAGAAGAGATGATTAAAGCTCGAATACGTTTTGAAGAAGCCCGGGTGATGCTGAAAAACGAGGCGAACAGAAACTGGTTCAAAACCATGTATGACACGGTACAGAAGAAGGAATTTTATAAGCCTATTATTATTATGATACATGCCTATGTGATGGTGCAATTCTCTGGTGGCACTACCATGGCAGCTTATTCCACGACCATTATCGGCCTGGTCATGGGTTCGGAAGTCAACGCTTATTTCTGGATGATTTTCTTGGATACGCAAAGACTGATCACAAACTCCATTGCTGTATTCGTTATAAATAAAATCAAGAGAAGAACCATGATGTTCGTGACTGGAGGCCTTTGCGTCTTCAGTCAATTGGCGATAGCTGCGTATACATACTCTAAGACCTACGGTTATCTGCAATATGATGCCATATGGATCCCTGCTCTGCTGATCAATCTTCAGTTCTTTACAGTTGCCACAGGAATGTTGCCGTTGCCAAACGTGATCGGAGGTGAAGTATTTCCTTTAGAATACCGAAGCATCGGTGGAAGCATCAGCTTGGCGACTATGTCAGCTTCATTCTTCCTTGTTCTTAAAACGTTTATTATATCGGTGGATAATATTGGTATATATGGAACATATACTGTATACGCTGGACTTTTAACATACTGTTTAGTGGTGATTTGGTTCATGCTGCCGGAGACGAAAGGAAGGACTCTGCAGCAAATTGAAGATGAGTTTAGAGGTAGACCACTGACGCTTGTGGAACTGCAGTCAAAGATATCTCTGCATGCGTGTCCAGTTGAGTTTTATAAGAAGAAAATGTCAAGGAATGATAGCTCACCCTTATTACATTAGGGGGAACTACCTAGTAAAAGATGTGAATATTCAAGGCGGAGGTAAAAATGTACTCAATTTTGCAGCTTTCTGAGGAAGGCAAGAAAAGAGAATCAAAAAGGAATTACCAAGCATAAATTTACCTGTACCTTCTCTAGTACCTCAAAGGACTTTTATCTGAAGGTATATTTACAAACGCTTTAAGATTTTCAGTAGATACAGACCTACCTTTTCAACATTTGGACATTTCCAGTAGCACCTACAGGTGCTCGATTAGATTGAACATGCTGAACAATGACGTCAAGTTTCCGAGATTAATCGCGCTTTCATGAGGTAAAGGAGTGAAATTCACTCCAAGGTAACTTTGATACTAAGCGTCGATAACTTATCTGCATTTACGACTATATTTGTGTCTTTGCCGTCGAGATTATGTGGTGATAACAGGATCACCTGGACGGTAGGTGATCGGTTGTAAAAGAGTAATGTACAATCAATAGGTAACTATCTAGTCCTAATACAGATAGCGGTGTTAGACAAAAGGTTTGAATGATTTTAGAAAAAGCGTGTGATATAGGGTTACCTACTTGATTTAGTCGATATTGATGTGTAAATAGATAGTAGGCACATATGCCTGTATACCAGCTATGTACATAGGTAGGTATAAAGTATGCAAGCTTAGAATATTAAGTACTTATATTCGGTACTTTCACGTCCCGTGGATTTCGTTTTTTTTTTGTTTTATAAACTACTTATTTATCATAAAATATTATTTACAATAATTACAACTATTGTACAATGGCTTGGCAGGTTAACATTACCTTTTTAGAGCTTTTTAACAAAATAGATACTGATGTAGTAATGTAAAATTTAACGTTACTATAAGTATATTATATTCAACGAAAACATTTTATTCACGTAACTTACGATGAATTCCAGTAGGTACCTACACATTTATAGCAACACCATCGCAAAAACATTATACACGATCAGACAATATACTTGACTTTTTTATGCCTGTTAGGTTAGCCTTTAGCCACTATCTCATGTTCAGGCTAGCCTAGAATTTCTGTCTCTCAAGGACAGCTGCCGGAACACAATGGCGACAGATTTTCTACTTGAAGGTGGTAGCTAGCCAGGCGGGCACTCGCAAAATGCCCTACCACCATGCTGTAACGACTGTCATCGTAATACATTAACCGGGACCGACGGCTTAACGTGCCCTCCGAAGCACGGAAGCGCTCAGTAGTAATGTCACTAGCGGTCACCCATCCACCTCATGACCGCGGCAGACGTTGCTTAATTTTGCTGATCGATTAAGAACGGTTAAGCAAACTTCGCTACGAGCGTCTGATCGTCTACATTAATCTGATATATACGAGGAACTTTTCACATAATATACCAATTATTTGCTTAATATGCTAATTTGAAGCAGTGATGACTCAGTGACATTGCAGCAGGTCCATGGTTCGAATCCCACCGCGGGCGTGAGCTTCATCGAAAATGCCCGCCCGGCTAGCAACCACCCTCAAGTAGAAAATCTGTCGCCAAGCACCTAATCGTATGTTCCGGCAGCTGTCCTTGAGAGCCTGTAATTCTAAGTTAAGCCTGTTAACACCTTCGACCACATCAACTCTTACCTTCAGATGAGACTGTGGTCAAAGGCTTACATATATCTATCAGAAATAAATAAAAAAATGCTATAAAAATCACTCAAAGCTAGTGTCATCGTTCACAGTAGTTTCAATATATAGTTTTGTCATATGTTATTATTACCTACCAAGTGTTACTCCTTGAAATGTCGCATGAAAATCTATGCTTTTAGGCTTCGGGTATGCCAGTTTTTCGAAATTCATTTGAAAATAAGAATTCCTTACAAAATAACTTATGAAAATATACATTTTTCGAGCTTGCACACTAGTTATTGAATATATTACGAAATTACGTTTGAAGTGCTATTTTGTCTTGGAAATCGCAGTAAAAAAATTATATGCTTAATAAAAGCCGTGGAAGTAATGGTATTAAAATTTTGAAGTCTGAGAATAAGCCAATTTACCCACCATATTCGACATATTATTATAATTAAATTGTTATACCTATTTAATTACTTGTAACTGCACTACCTACCTACGTTAATTTTAATGAGTAGCACCAATATTCATTTAAATATAGTTAGTGTACTCAACTCTCGTATTCTTAGTTTGGATGTCGTTTTCAACTTTTAACTAATTTAGAGTAACTGTGCATTATTTAAAAAAAATTAAATTTACCCATAATAGTTTATAAAAATTAAAGGCTCACCAAAATATGCGTGTAATGTTCACTCAATGGAATATTTACCAGCCTACCTGGTCAGGAAAATAGATCAGCACTTATCGCTGTTCCGGCAGGGGCAGCGTTGACCGGATTACTTCACATAGCGAAATATTGTTTTCTTGATGCCAATTCGTTGCTGTAAAAAATCACGTCACAATTTTCAACTGGAGTGTTAAAGTGGAGATTTAGAGAAGTCATACCTACTTAAATAGATGTACCTAAATCAAAGTTTTACCTATTATTATAAGATCTGTCTGGATGGCCAAGTGGCTAATGCGTCGCATTAATATCTCCCGCCGCCGGGTTCAACACCGGGTCGAATAGTTCCCGTTTCAAGAATACCAGATTCCCTTAGTTACAGATTCTCTAAATTCTAAATAGCCTCGTAGGTGCAATCATTGGGATTAAAAAAGTCTGGGACCTACAACAGTGCCCAATTACATGGCATTACGCTCGCCTCTGTTACTTGGGAACAAAACATCCGACATAAACGTGTGTGTTTATTTATAGATAGTTCTGCCTACCCCTTCAGGATATAAAAGCGTGGTGATATATACATATTACAATATCCAAACAATAATTTATAAGAACTGATAGATAATACTAGTAATAGAGCAAAGTAATTGTGAGTCAGGGTTCATAGGTACAAAGAAAATCTACTATAAAATAAGTTTGGTGTGAATATTATTTATTACAATGTAAGCCAGTATTATAAAATTAGCAGAAATATTAAACAATTAAACGTAATTAAACTAAGTAGCATACACCTGTACAAACAGCATATTCGTAACGAAAAATGTTCTCCAACTTAAAAACATATGAAGGAAAATTAGCTACAAGAATCTATGATGTAAACATTTAAATAAAACGAAATATAATATTTTCAAATGTTTTTCTTTATATTATTTGGTACACGACATTTATTTCGTAATGTCCAACGATACTCGGCGATTTTGGCGGAATTTATCTATTTGCGATAATTAAAAGAAAATATCTGGCTCGGCTCTCCTGTATGGTTGGACAATCGAATCCTTAACAATATTATTTACAAATTGATACACTTGGTTTGCAACATCCATTTCAATTCGGAGATACATTTGACATCTCAACGTCACAACATCGTAATTTGCAACTTAAATTTTAAACAGCCATTTCATTAAATAATGGTGGAGTTTAATTGTTTTAAGATATTTAAGTATTATAATTAATAAATAATAATTAATTACAACATGAATTCTTTGTATTCTTCTAAACGTATAGCGTGTGGTGTCTACAGAAACAAAGTGAAGTGACGTCACTCACGCGTCGCCCAAACTTCTTATTTCATGATTTTTTCTTCAAAATTAAATTTTAGTTTTATGTCAACCATATCATATCGTGCACGTGCGTGACGTCATGTGATTTCTAGACACGTGTTGCGGTATAGATTATACCCCTTCGTGAATACACGGATAAGCATTGTAAAGGATTTTTGTTATCAGTTTCAGTATCGGGTAATCAGCATGAAGTAGTTTTTTTATTTATTACGAAAAGATAACCTTTAAACAAATAAACAACACCACAATACTAACTAATAACAATCCAAAACGTATTAATTTAACAAAAATATTTAGACTACAAAAACTGCGTACGGCTACAAAGGCCACATTCATAAATAAATACTAAAGAAACGTATTTTAAGTGAATTTTTAAGTATAGTTTATATCGTCTAATGATATCGCTCGGAATATAAAACGCCGCAAATCATTCCAGTATTTGTCTATAATTATTGTACATGAAATGTTTTCAAACTCAAATTTATATTTATATGTTTCATTCATCCTAGACAAGAGAGTAGTATGTAAAATATACAACGTAAGTTATGAAGAACGATACAACACGACCACCCACATTAGAATATGAAATAGACTCAATCGAACTCGAAAACATTGTAATCCCATTAAGACCGACTAAATTTCTAATTTAAAATTGATAGGCAAAAGATGAAATTCAACCAGAAATTATTTCTATCCTCGTGATGTTTTCGCTTGACATACGTCAACGCTGTTAATGTTAACTAATACTAAATGTATTCCTTTATCACATTTTTTTCAGTTTCATGTTATTTCATTTGATTGAACTATTCATTTTTTTAATTATTTTTTTGCCTTCTCTGGTTTTATGGAGATTTGCAAAGGATGATAGGCAAAAAAACATTAGTTCAATGTTAAGTATACTTCACATAATTGGGAATCAGAATTATACTTCTGGACTTGTAAATGAAAACGGTGAAAAATTCAAAAGGAATCGCGTGTTACGCAAAAATTACGTCACAGAAATAAATTGACGTCATTAGAATGACAACAACTTCAGATAGTTCAAGATAATGTTCGTAATTGACAAAATCACAGCAACAATCGATATAGATACGCGATGATCGATTGACTGTGGCCCAGCTCATAGAATTACGTAAAAAGCATTTCATTGCCATCTATTTGACGTAATCATTACTTGTTAGTAAGGGCAGCGACGGCAAGGCTATGATAAAAAACTTTCTCGCTATGAAATTTGAAAGACTTATGCCTAGCTGACACTGGCTTGAAACGCAATTCTGGTGCCTATATCAACAAGTCGATTTCTATAACTCATGAAAAAATGGCAGATAACTTCAAGAATTTCGTTAACAAACAATTATCGTGATTTTGAGACAGAGAGACAGGCGCCTCAAAATCGTGTTCAAAGTACCTCGAAATAAGGTGGTGTGGCTCGTATATCGATATATCTCGAAAGCGACAAGTCACGAAGACGCGAACATTTGACCCCTGCTACTTATGCGTGGAGGCGGTATAAGTACAAAATAGCAGCTCTCGGTATAGAATAAAATTACAATATGTTAATAAAATTATAAATATAAGAAATATAAATAGCACGTTTAGTTTGACGTAATAATTTATGGTTTAGATTATTCTCCTGAATTGATCGATTGACTTTATTTAATTTTACGGTAATATTTTACTTTTATGTATTCGAAAGATTTTTGCACATATCAGAGAATATTATAACAGATGTTTTTAACGACTGGTAAATTTTAAACCAATAAGACGATCCACCTAGTATTAGGTACAACAATGCTTTCGAGTGCGATTGATTCTTTTTGTATAATTATTGTTAAATACGGATTCAATTTGTTCTTACTTAGTGTTGTTGTGATCATTTAAATTTAACAAATATAATTTCCATAAAATTGGATTTAAATTAGAACACTGAAGAATAACTACAAATGTACATAAAAACATAGTTTTACGGGAGCTTAATGCAAATCAAAATAAGGCTTATTTTAGAACAAAAAATATATAAAAATATCTTAGTGGCGACGTTTACACATCGCAAGCTCTTAGTCTTTATATTATACAATTGATATAAGAAGTTCCGTACATTTCCCGATTGCAAGTCCCCTTCAGTCCATGCAATCTTTTAATTCACAGGGGACTTTTAATTGAAACGTGGAGAACTTCAAATTAAATTGGAGAGTAAATAAAAAAAATGGCGCAATCGCCTGTTTCTATACAATATAAGCACTAAAACAATATATTATACAACTCTTTATTTAAGCTTGATACACACATGGCCAAAGGAAAAAATGCCTTGAAATAAACCAATACGGTTGATTTTGCTCAGTTGCACTTTTTAAATTATTCATCAGAGCAAACGCAATCTTGTGATGTTATAACAAAGTTCATTTTGCCTTGTTCAATTTGTACACTATGACCATGTGCGGCTCTAGCTTCATAATATCTACATGGCAATTCTTAATGACTCATTTTCAAGAAAATATTAATTCATGATTGTCAGTAATGTCATTTTGAATTGCTAATATAGTTTTATTCGCATGGAAGTATGACAAAATATATTAGCCTCAGCCCGAGTAAAAAAAACATGATTACAGACACTCACATTTGATCTGCATATTAATATTTATCATTTTTTCATTAGGTTCACCTGTATGTGTTTATTGGAATCCGAGAACTGAATTTCAACCTCATCTCTCAGTGTTGTTTCACAGTGAAACTATGCAATCAAGCGCGAGGAGTTCTTACAGAAAAATGATATTAGGCCATCATCAGAACGGCCTAGTGATGGAGTGAAAGCTTCTGGTCATGAAACTGACGTATCCTTGAAACAACAAACGACATAAACTAGCCTGCTCGTCACGTGTGACTTTTTTATAAGGCACGTCTACACCAGTACAATAATAATTGTTATAATATTGTTGTCAACATGAAATTTTATGTCAAAAAGGCGGTACTTATATCAATACAAAATCATAAGCTGCGAATTATGTAGGTACAAAACTTACGAAGATGATTGGTACAAAATGAGACAAATACACTCATACACACATCAAACTACATACAAGATCGTCAGTAACCATCACATTCATTTGTTACAAACATGTAATTGGCCAAGTTTCCTTTTACTAAAAAAATATTTACACAATTTTTCACCTCTCCAAACTTATTCAACATACTCCAATCCTATACAAATTTGTGGAAGGGTCATGCATTGCTGGATTTGTTCAGAGACGTGTTGGCTGTTGGCTAACTAATTATGCCTGGCATACAAATGGTTTACTCTGAGCATGATCAGTGGTTTACTCTGAGCATGATCAGCAGGATTGATCATAAATGTGATCACACCTAGCAGGTATGTCATAGCGCGTATTTTAGGTAGCAGTAGCCAAACAGGATATTTGTTTTTGGATTGTAGGAAAAATGGTATATTAGTTTCTTTGAGCTCATCTCATTTTTGCACATGAGTGTTTTGGGAAAATATCAGTACCCGGTAAAATCTAAACAATTAACAACTTATAAATAATTATATATATTATAAATTGTTAACAAACCTTAAAAACAAATCGAGCAATGAAGGACCCATGAACTCTTTACACAATTTAAACAAAATATCAAACGAAGCCTTTTCTGAAATGCAGTAGAAACATATCAAAATATTTCGTTTAAATTATACTTAATCCTCCCAGCTCATATCCACAAAGTCCTTAAATCAATTTCATTCATTCTCAGCGAATTTACGTATCAAAAACTCCGTTTTAAAACCACATCAACTCCTTCATATCCGACTCCATTTGAGGCACACCTTTCACAGACAGAAAGACAATTGTTTTAATTTTAACACCCATTATGTACCTAAGTATTAACAGTTACGGATTGTGCTATTTGTCAAAATCATTTTAGTATGATATTTATTAAGAACAAACTTATAATTATAAATAGCATCCAACAAATTTGTGAATTATACTCGCTGTATGTATTAATGAAACAAAAATAAATATTAACTTAATTTTAGCCAAAGTGTGTGTTACATACAAACTTAATGATTATTATAAGAAGCTTTTTCGGGAACAAAATATTGGCAAATAGCATTGAAAGAAACAAAGTCTACAAATGTGAGAAGTCATTATCACCTAACACCAATATATTATTGAATTTAAAAACTACAAGCAAACCTTATTCCAACGGGATAAATATCCGTTAAACAGTAAACTGTGGAACACACAACAGCAATATTTCGTAACTATCTTATTGTTCAGTGACATAAAATCAATTTCATATACATAGCCATTTATGTTAGAGAAATGTTATATTTCAACGATAAGGGAAGAAAACACACCATCAATGTCTCTAGCTAAGCAGAAGTGAATGGCACACCAAGTCAGATAAATTCTGACTGAATCTGCCTGAACAAGACTTAATTTGTCTGATATTTGAAACTTATAAGACCATTGTGAAACATTTTTTTTTTTTTTTTTATGCTTGATAGGTTAGCCTTTGACCACTATCTCACCTGATGGTAAGTGATGATGTGGTCGAAGATGTTGTTCAGGCTAACCTAGAATTACTGGCTCTCAAGGACAGCTGCCGGAACACACCGTTAGGTGCTTGGCGACAGATTTTCAACTTGAGGGTGCTAGCTAGCCAGGCGGGCATTCGCAAAGTGCCCTACCACCATGCTGTAGCGACTGCCATCCTAAGAAGGCCTAACGTGCCCTCCGAAGCACGATGGAAAAAACATAAAACAAAAACACACATACCATGAGGGAAAAAACAATAATAGTCAAAGCATATCTGTTTGTCACAACACAACAATTACTGTTGTTGGTTGGGGTGTAGAATAGCATTCTCTCTAACAAACAGAGAGTTGACACCATAGTTTGTAAAAAATTGAAAGGTGTCGATTATGTTTTTGACTAGGTAACTCTGTCTTTCTGCTGTAACATTGATGTACACTAACAGAAATTTTAGTGTAATCATCACTGAATTTTTTTTCTTACAGTTATGGATACTTATTGATTTATGCAAAGTAAATCCAAAATTGAGTGTTTCTATGTATATATGTTTCAACACAGATCCGCCCCTTAGCTGGCATTTGTGATGTGTCATCCTTCAGAAAAATCTTTAATTTATTTCCAGTAATTTTAGAAATTATCTAAAACACTTAAACATCAACATTAATTAAAATTACTGACATGTGACAACAATTATCTACAGACAATAATAACAACAATTCATATACAATAAGCCACGTTTTGGCGAATCATAATACAACTTCATAATACGTTTTGTACATATTTCGTTCACCACAATATCTTTACAGCACTTCCTAGTAAGTATATCATTTCCTTAGACTGTTAAGATAATAAAGAGATTGTCTTTGATGTGTTTCATTCTTCTCCAGTCTAAAATCTTGTTTAACATCATACAATTTGTATGTGCATTAGGGCTGTCTTCAGCAGGCATTGAAATTTTCTGAGCTGTTTGGTTTATCCTCTCTGTCCCTTTGTGTTGCGGAGGAGATCCATTCTCTATATGAAGAAGATTGTAGATTAATGTCGGCTTAAGTGCAGTCCAAAGTTTAAAAGATACTTTGAGGTTATTTCACCATAAGGATACTTCGATTTGAATTTGCGAGATCTTGCTGATATTATTATTGTATAATTTTATATATTTACTATACTTTGATCCCCATTAAGCAGATTATGTAACTTTAATGTGTAAACCTGATGGAAATTGTGTAAAAAGACTATTCCTCTTGTTTCATTTTAGCTAATCCCATTGCTAACAAAGTCTGTCTGTATTTGAATCAACTAAAGAAAGGGGTTCATTGAAACTCAATTCTAGCATCGTGAAACAGTTATATGATAACCATGTCTTTCTCTGGTTTAGGATGGTAGCGGTGTCATCAGTAATCAGTATAAACACAGTGGTAACCTTACATGTTGCAATCAATTAAGAAATTAATTTGTAACTTGCTACTTGCAATTATTGATCGACCACTATATTCTTACAGCTTGTTGTAAGTCCATGTACTTATGATATCCCATTCTTCACAATAATGTACAAGGTGTTATATCATGTAAGTAATTATCATGGTTTCGCAGTCAAATTGGTTGAGCGAACAAGGACAACACCTCAAGTTATTCATAGAAATACCATATTCATTTCAAGCATCTTACTAGATGTTTGATGCTATATATCACATGTTAAATTACATATACAATACACTTTCATCATTTCAAATATATTTCATTCATATCAATAAAGTGTTTTTAAAATACATTTGATTTATTAGCCTATCCTATCTCCATTTTTTTAAGTAAAATCATATCAGTTGTTCAAAAATGGATCAAATTTCTCATTAGTGATTCTTGAATTTATCTAGATCAGAAATATAAATTATCGCTTTATCTTCTAAGCACTCCACATACATTCAATCCAAAATCTTCCCTGTAACCAGCAACAGAGAAAATGTTACAAAAAACCACTTAATCTGAACATCCTATCAAATACCGATACATTCAGCAAAACCACAAAAACAATAGTAAGATTTTCACAGAACAAACCAAATTCCTCTGTCATACGACCAGTCAAATTCACTTAGTTTCATCATTTGATGAGTCACTAATTCACTAAAATAACCACTGTTCACTGCATGTGTCACTGTTCACTGTCGATCCCGATGGCAGGCTCCGCACACATAATCATCGTCCTCGCGCAGTGAGTGCTTGGAGAGACCAACGCAGTGCATGTGGAACCACATGTCACAACCGCCGTCGCATTGCACCCAGTCCACTTCTTTGCCTGTAACGGAAAGTATTCTAGTATCAAGTACAGAACTGAATAAACTTTTCACATCAATATTCCTAATAATACCGAAATCAGATATGCTAGAACATATCCAAAGCGACATTAGTATCTTAAGGCTAGAGTGCTCGTGACGTGACTGCATGTATATATCCTTGAGCCTAGTATCTATTCTTCTGGTTTGCCAGATTTCCATAAAATTTATGTATTTTAAAAATAATACGAAAAATTATTTTGCATGGGAATTATCATTTTGGGATAAAATAAACAATATATCCCGAAGCGTAGATTTTAGGCTCAACAATATGCACAAAAAAATTCACTGCATCCTCTAGCTGAAGCGTGGATGATAGTAGCTGTACTAGCTAGACTACTGCGCATTTTTTGTTCCGTTAGAACCGGTGTCAACTCTGGAGCACAAGTCCGCAGCACTATCGGAGGGATGCCATCTGGCCCACTCGACTTATGAATGTCCAAGGAGAACAGTGCTTTACGTACTGCACACTGCCAGAAAATTATATCCGGCATCGAGGTATCACACCGTTGTATAGTCGGTGGTGAGTTCCCTTGGTCATCCAAAGTCGAGTTAGACGCAAAGAGAGAGCCCAGAAGATCGGACTTCTCCTTTGCGGTGTGGGCCAGTGTGTCATTCTCTCTGTGCAGGGGCGGTAGGGATGACTGACAAAAATTCCCCTGGACAGCCCTGGCAAGAGACCAGAACGCACGTGTTCACGAAGGAAGGCGGGCTAATCTCTCGCCAATTCTGCCGATATGCTCCGACTTCGCTCTTGCGATTACTCTTTTGAAGGACCTGGAGGCAAAGTTATATTTCTTTTTGAGATCGCTGGTATTTAAATCCTTAGATGCCACTGAATCGGCCCAAGCTTGGTAACGCTCTCGTTTATGGCCAGAGGCCATTTTACAAGAGCGACCAAACCAGGGCTGTGACCTGCCACCGATGGGCACTGCAGAATATGGAATAAAGAGTTCCATACCCTGAAGCACTACATCAGCAACATAGTCAGCAGTGACATCTGGATCATCCGGCAAGAAGCAAACTTGCCCCCATGGGTAGGATGCAAAAAAGGACCGCATCCGTCCCAATCTGCTGACCTATAGTGCCACACGCGACGACAACCTACAAAACGGGGTCGAGTTGGGCGTGTAACTGGCACTGAACTCCGGATCAGGCAGTGGTCCGACGATCCCAGGGGAGCGTTAACGGATACTGTGTAGTGTCCGGGTGAGAGGTCAGCAGAAGGTCCAACAGGGAAGGTGTATGATCATCCACATCTGGGATTCGCGTAGGCGAGGTGACCAGTTGTGTCAGATCATACGCTAAAGCGAAGTCGTGAACAGATCTCCCCGCATGAGCGGTGGTGCGCGAACCGAGCCATTCGGCGTGGTGGGCGTTGAAATCGCCAAGTATTTCGGTTGAGCACGGTTTTGCCCCCTCCAGAATACATAGGTCACATGTTAAAATTATATGTATAGTATATAGGTACTTTTGAACTATCATGGAACCGACTTCAACAAGTTATTTTATACGTTTGAGTGTTCCCATAAGATTATTTTTTTTTGTAAAAAAAATTTCACCCTTTTTTAGAGACCCTTACTACTACTACTTACGGAATGGATTGTCATTCACTATCATTGTACTTATCATCAAGATAGGAAAACACTATTCAGTTATCGGAGTGTAACTCCAAACCGGCTTTACCTATTTCGATAGAATTTAAATGTTATCACACGGGAAGCATCCACTTTCAAATAAAAAAAAGAATTATCCAAATCGGTTCACCCAGCGAAAGTTATGAGGTAACAAACATAAAAAAATATTTCCTCTCCTAATTGTGTAATGTAAACCGCAGACCATGCGTTATTGCGAAAATAAAAATATTAAAAAAATCAATCAAATTGACCTTTTATATATTTTTATGTTAGCAATAACGCATGCTCTGCGGATTACATTACAAAATTACCTCCTCCTTTTTTTGGTGAGTCGTGTAAACAGTGTTAAGTACCTGTAGGTCGGAGACACTTGTTGGCTGCGCAGTCCTCCTCGTCCTCAGTGGAGGACATGGAGGAGGAACTGCTCTCGTCGGGCCGTGACGCCGACCCGGCCGCGGCGGCGGAGGCACTGCGCGACGCTGAACTGCTGCCGCCGCGGGAACCGCCACCTGTTGTATAAACGCACTCATTATTACCCTCAGTGCATTCATGTGATATTGGTACAACATGTTTTCGCTAACAACATCAGGGCACAATTGTCAAAAGATGTAGTATTTTTTTTATGGTATTGTGACGGTACAAGTTTGACGCCCACCTGATGTTTAACGGACTAACCTCTGCCTATAACATATGCATTTCGTAACAAGACAGAATTGCACTGTGCCCGTCACCTTGAGACATAGTTGTTAATTCTTATGTCACTGTGATTGGACTGCCGCGCAGCAGGTCCATGGTTCGAATTCCGCCGCGGGCTTGGGCTTCACCGCATGGTGGAAGGGCATTTTGCGAATGCTCGCCTACCACCCTCAAGTAGAAAATCTGTCGCTAAGCACTTAACGTTGTGTTCCGGCAGCAGTCCTTGAGAGCCAGTGAAATGACAGGCATATGAGACTTAACAACTATGTCTCAAGGCGCAGTGCAATTCAAGGTTAGCCTTAAAAACATCTTCAACTGCATCATTACTTACCATATTATGATAGTCGTCAAAAGCAATCAAAAAGACTTTCTAAAAAAAAATGTCAGAAGTATCTATAATAACTTGTCCAACCCACCATGGTTGGACAACATTGGACGCAGGACTTCGATTTAAAAGCGGCGCTTTGACATACACATTCACACACCCACACACACCAGCGACGCAGTCATACATAATGATATCTACCAATAAAAAAATTATCAGCGCCCTCAGAGATATCAATGAACTTTTATATAGTTCTTTTTTACTTTTGTACTGATGTTGTCAGTGCGGCAATAAGAATAGAAAGGAGAACCACCCATACCCATCCTGTGTTGTCTCGCATGCTTCCCCCTCGTCGCCTGCCCCCCCCGCTTGCGGCGCTCCTGCCGCGCCATGTAGTGCTTCCGCATCATCAGGCTGGACCCGGACGACATGCCCTATACCAACCAAACATTTACACATTATAAACATATATATAAATAGATGAGCTTTGTGAGGGCTCGCTTTGATTTTACAACCTGATTTTGGTGGTGTCATCTAGTATTAAGTAGATTAACTACGATGTATTTGAGTATGAGTTTTGTTCTGTTGCAGCGATGTTAACTCTTTGGTGTTCTAACAGATGGCGTTAGTAGTACAATAACATTCTATCCAAAGAATACAAAATTGTTAATGTTCATTTTTTAATTATTATAATTATTATTTTTTGACAGATAACACATCTACATATGAAGTAAAATTACTATGTAAAAGCACAAAACTATAGGAGTGATAGTTTTTCAATAAAGGGGGCCACAAAGTGTTCAAATTGTGGGATAGTCATAATGAGAAGGCCTCGTTATAGAAAAATGATTTTTTAATTTTTTTCCCCCATATGATTTCCAAATACTGAATCTACAATAAAAGCACTTGCTCAGTCAAGTCTTCAAGAGTATCTATTTGTAAATAGGATTTATACATACATAGTTGTTATTCAACCTGTACTAAATACGAATTTACTAAATCATAACAAATATTTTAAAATTACCTTAGAATAACATTAAAATAATAACAAGTACAGTTTATTTCTCTGCTAAGCCAACACGACGTCACCAACGCTTCGTAGCCTAACCGGAAAAATTTAGGATGTGTTTCGATTCCATACGAAGCATTATCAGAAAGCCAGATTAGAGGGCACGATCTATTGTTATATTAAATATGTATTTCCGCAAAGTAACAATTAAATCTAAACATAAAAAATATTTAAGTTATTAGTAATGTCCAAAAAGTAATAAGGGTAGAGGTACCTGTTTCCTATTGAGATAGTTGGTGGTGGTGGCGGGTCCCCGCTTGGAGGGCGGCGCCGCGGCGAGGTGGTGGTGGTGGTGCTTGGTCCTGGTCCGCTTGACGGCGAGGTGGTGCCGCGGCGCGCGCTGCGCACGCTTCCGTCGGCCCGCGTCCAGCACCCGCGCCCCGCGCCGCCCCTCCCCCGCGCCGCCGCGCGCCGCCACCACCGCGCTCCACACGTGCTGTTGCTCCTCTAACCGCACCTGTTACACAACATAACTTACTTTATATTATCTCATTCGGTAATATTCTAATTATGAAATGAAATACACACTTTTATTGGCTTAAGATTTTTAAAAAAAACAAATTAAAGCATTATTCTCCTAACAAAACAATGCTTTAAAACAATATTTTAATTATTAAAGTACAATGTGTCCCGACCAAGGAGGTTTCAATTCAATTTAAGTACACATTATCTGTGGTGCAACGCGCTGGTTCCGAGCCAATCTATAGCCATGAGATTAAATAAAGTAGTGTATGCAACTGTATATAATTAAGTATTAAAACACTCGTGTAATCTTACTTTAAAAAACTACGCTCATTTTAATACCATCTATTATATGACAGTTGATACACTTATGTCTACAGATCTACCCTCTCCCTCACCAAGGCGAGTCACTACATATTTTTTCAATACACTTACAACAACTATTGCCTACCCAAGCTATCATATTCATCTGTCGCCAAGCACCTATTGGGGTGTTACGGCAGATGAGCTATCCTTGCATATTACACTATGACGTAGTGTACATACGAGTTCTACCCTTTCAAATGCACAACAATAATTTATTATGTACGCATATTATATTATATATGTAGGCGTGCCTTTGTCTTCGTCAGTGAACAAAGATGTCATACACATCTACACTCATATTATAAAGGGGGAAAGATTTGAATTTTTGTATGCGACGAATAAACTTAAAATTACTGAACCGATTTGGATGAAATTTGGTATGGAAATAGTTTGAGACCCGGGAAAGGACATAGGATAGTTTTTATCTAATTGTGCAAAAAGAGGTTAGGTTGGTTTTGCCCGATAACTGACACAAGAGCTGCACTTAGAAAACTAGTTAAATAATATAACTGACTATAAAACTAACATTATAATTTCTGTAAGTCGAAACATTAAGATGTGATCCTTTTCATGTACAGACTGGAAACCTCAATAACTTATTGAAGTCAGTACCATGCTGATGCAAACGTTTTTGCATCAGCATGGTACTTACTTCGCTTATTTATCTACTTACTTATCTTTTCCGCGATGTTATAAAAATACATTGTCCGAATAGATATCTTCGTAAGATATATGTGCCACATCAACGACTAGTGCTTACCTCGCAAAATGCTAATTGTATGCATTTCGCGTGTTGCAATTCGAGTTTATAATGCTTTACCTAACAAAATCAAAGGAGATGACTTAAATCTAATAAAAAAAGTTGTTCAATTTATTGTTAGAAAAATGTCATAAGACTTAAAAAAAATATAATGTATTATGGTGTGAGAATGATTAAATGACACAAGAATGATTTTGAACTTTAATAGTTATTGACATGTACATTCATTTTTTTTTTTTATAAATGTGTTGGTTATTGTTAAATTGTATATTTGTAAACTTTCTAGCCTTTATAAAATTCTTTGAGAAAGGTAACGTGGCTGGTTATATAGTAGGCTTTTCATTTTCTCCGCGGCACTGACCTCTAACAGATCTCCCTCCAGCATGAGGTCCTCCAGTTTGAGCAGGAGCGCGGGCGGATGGCGAGCGCTGCCGCCGCCCGACACCGGCGTGGCGCTGTACGCGTGCTCTACGCTCGCTGAACATCTAAACACAATACCTTACAGTATAATATATATCGGCTACATTTTACACATTTAATTGGTACCTTTTTATCTAAATCTCGATAATTCTTTGAACATTTTTCGCTTTCCGCTATGTTTACGTAACACATTTTCAACACGCTTTACTTTGGTCATGTTTGATGAAGCTAATTTAAGTGAGGATGTCCGAATCTGGGATCAAACCCAGGACTTCGGAATATGAAAGCGACGCGTTGCGGCACTCGAACAATGCGGTTATATTTTTTATGCTTAAAAATAAACGAACGCTTACGAAGCATGACCATAATAATCGTATAAATAACAATACACATACAATCAGTACTAATATTATAAATGCGAAAGTAACTCTGTCTGTCTGTTACGCTTTCACGCCAAAACTACTGGACCGATTTGAATGAAATTTGGTATGGAAATAGTTTGAGACCCGGGAAAAAACATAGGATAATTTTTATCCAACTGCGCAAAAAGAGGTTAATGTTTTAACGCGATAACCGACACACGCGCGGGCGGAGCCGCACCCGGAAAGCTAGTATCAAATATGACGAAGTCAGATAAAATCATGTAGGGACACATACAACGTGAGCTCAATTTGCTAATGCTGCAAAAAATGTGTTACGCTTAGTTGGCGCACCGCGTTTGTACCGAGTGTCCGTACTTCATCCCGCCTCATTAATTTGGTTACATTACATTTATTTTCGCCCGAAACGAAAACCATCTATTAAAAAAATTTGTAAGAGATAAAATATAATCACACAATATGTTTACCTTGGATTTTGTGACAAATGTGAGTCGTGCGCCCTTCCGGTTGCTTTCTTCAGTTCTGCGTTTAGTTTGTCAGCTTTCTCTCTATTCGTCTGGAATCAAATATACTTCATTATTATAGTGTTCATCTCGAGAAGGATTTGCATTTAACAGCATGTCCATATTGTTATTTTCTTCTTAGTTTGTTAAGAGAGTGTACTGTACAGTTTGATGAAATAAAAAACAAATCCTATGAACATACACACTGACATCCTTACTCACACACAAACTTTCGCATTTATAATATTAATGTGATACTTAGAAGAAGTATTATCTATCTAATACATACATATATAAAATCACGCCTATTTCCCGTAGGGGTATACAGAGACCACAGATTACAAATCTCTTTCGCTTCATCAACACTCATCAATCCTTTCATACATAACCGTCGGTTTTAAGGTACTCCTAACCTGGCATTTTTCCAGAACGTCTTCAATCTGATTTCGGAACGTTCGCTTAGATCTTCCCTTTCCAACACTTCCATTCACTTGTGTAAGTGCAATATTATTTTTAATGTATTATAACAACTAATAGAATAGTTTAATATTACAATATCCGTTCTCCGTCGTCGCTTAAATAGCGTAGGGTGTTGGACTAAAACTAGTGGGCGAACAATATAGATTGCAGAGAGTACATACCTGCCTGTCGGCCTGCAGCAGCGCCCTGGCAGCGTCCTGCCACGCCATGGCTCGCTCCGTCACGCACTGCAGTGCCTCGCCCTCTGCCAGCCGCACTGGCAGCTTCTGTAGCCATACCTGTACAACATGCATATGTACAACAACAATATAATTATAAATAGAAATAATAATAATAAATCTTTATTTAATTGAAGCGTTGGTAGTTTGCTTAGTGATTCTGAATCGATCAGCAAAGTTAAGCAACGTCCGCCTCGGTCATGACTTGGATGGGTGACCGCTGATTGGACATTACTACTGAGCGCTTCCGTGCTTCGGAGGGCACGTTAAGCCGTCGGTCCCGGTTTTTGTCTTAGGATGACAGTCGTTATAGCATGGTGGTACGGCATTTTGCGAATGCCCGCCTGGCTAGCTACCACCCTCAAGGAGAAAATCTGTCGCCAAGCACCTAACGGTGAGTTCCGGCAGCTGTCCTTGAGAGCCAGAAATTCTAGGTTAACCTGAAAAGCATCTTCGACCACATCATCACTTACCATCAGATGAGATAGTGGTCACAGGCTAACCTATCAGGCATAAAAAAAAACAAAAAAAAATAACCAGAACTTACTCGAACAATCTGAAACACTAAGGGCCTGTTTCAGAATGTTCGAGTAAGTTTCGGTTATACTACCCAGATCTTATTTAATAAATAAAAGACTATCTTTGCGTTTCACAGTCATCGATTTAGCATATCCATCGGTTAAAGCTTGAAACGTGCTGCATGTTAACTGTCGTTTTTATCATTCAGTTATTTTATGTGTTGCATAGCAACCCGAAACTTTATTAGGACATTCTGAAACGGGCCCTAAATGTCATAAACAAATTCGGATCTCGCGAATTACGTCAACAAAATATATTATAAAATTTTGAATTTCCAGTTATCGATGTCAGCGTTAGCATTAAGTTTTAAACCAAGCACAAAAAGTTTTTTTCTTACTATACTCTAGGATGTGTTAATTTGTCAAATTATCACATCCTAGAGCATAGAACACTAAAAAGTGCATAGTCAACTTCACACTTGTCAGTTATTAAGGTAACAGCTCACAGCTTAAAAATCTATATAAATGCAGCTGCATATAGACAAGGCAACCGTGCAGGGTGTGCGAGGCGCCGTCCCTAACTGCATACACCACGGCCCCCTTGCTTAGTGTGTAGTCGGAGACAAATCGTTCAGGGCTATCTCGTATTTGTTTCAATAAAACATTTTAAATAAATTGCATTGCAGTGGGGTTCAGTTGCTAGTTATCATTGTCAAAATGACGGTTACAATCAGAAATTGTTACTAACAAAATTACATGGTAATCACACTGATACAATAAAGAGGAAGGATTTTCACCTGCAAAGTTGCTAAATGGTGCACAGTTAATATCGCAGTCTACATACTTAGGCAATTTTTGATACCAAATTAATATGCTTTGTACAAAAAGATTGTTGAAATGAACACCTAGGAAATTATTAACTTAATCGTTTAGGTTACATTCGCTTTAGATGATATTTATTAAGTTACTGGTTAAAATCGTTGTCCAATAATGACATCGTAACCCCTCCCCGGGCACGCGACCGTACCAACGTCAAAAATGAAATAACAAATGACAGATGCACATAGATTTTGTTAACCTATCGTACTTAGGTTTTTTTTTGGCAAAAATCATTTTATCAAGTACAGCAGTGATAGTGAAATAATATATATAAGTAACTGACCAATAGCGCCAGGATGCGGTCCAGCCGGGGACGCTTGGTCCTCATGCAGTCGGGACACAGGAACTTGGGCTCCGTCGTCGAGAATGGGTTCTCTCGCTCCGGGGACTCCTCGCGTTCTTCTTTCGCCGCTTGTATGCACGCCGCTGCACATCAAATAAAGATCATCATTATCGTATTCTTCGACCTACCCCTATCCAACCCGTGTCGGGGTCGGTACAACAATTCTCATTGCCGTACTCAAGATTTTAATTTACTCTTATTTAAAACTAGCTTTCCGGCCGCGGCTCCGCCCGCGCGTGCGTCGGTTATTGCGCAAAAACAAACCACTTTTGACGCAGTTCCTTTTTCCTTTACAGCATCTCAAACCATCTCCATACCAAATTTCATCCAAGTCGGTCCAGTAGTATTGGCGTGGCAAACAGAGTTACTTTAGCATTTATAATATTAGTAATTGAGTATGGATAAAATTGATCTTTATGTACTACTTTTGATATTTAATGCTAATTGGTTTTAATCGTTGTCTTAATGTCGTCGGAATGCTGCAATTAGAACTAACAAACATTGACACTACTGTTTGAACTAGCTTTTCATGTTTTTCTAAAACATACGAACATTTAAAAATATATGTTCTTCGGTTCCAAAGTACTTCAGTTCTTTAGGCGGTCTACTTTCTGACGTCAACCCTCCTCAAAAATGCTTTCGTTACTAGTATAGCCACTACTTTTAAAATAATCAGGATATGAAGGTACTAATGAGACGTGTTGCACAATCAAAAATAAATAAGTTACTTAATTTTAAAAATTATAACGTGAGGAACAATAATAGTCAAACAGGATTCGAACCCACGCCATCCAGGGAATGTTCTAACCGCTAAGTCTTATATATATACAGACATAATTATGACTCATGACTCTAATTTGTCCTCCCGTTCTAAACCATCGTTGGAGATGGATGGGCATTATTAGCGGTTAGAGCATACATACGCCGGCTGTAGGGGTGGATGGCCCGGATTCGAATCCCGCATTTGATTATAATTTTTATCTCTTCTTATATTTCTGTAATGGAATACTCGGAGCATGCGTCATTGCAAAAAAATGGCAGGGAGGCCATAGCCTTTGTCACCAGGCCACCGTTGCTGCTACATGTACCCACATGAATTCAATGTGATCATTATTAGTCGGAAGATATTTGTTGTTGAAGATACGGCTACTATTTATTTTCAATCAATAAAAGGCTATTTTAATATGTAACGTGTCCTCCAAAATTGTACTCCTGACTTACCCAGTATGACAATCAATATTATAAGGCCAATAAATATATTCTATTCTATTCATCCAACAACTCCCCGAAACTAAATTTTTTTAGTCCACCTATAAAGGGGTCACCGAAGTTTTGCTGTTAATGGTCACAACTCTGTCAGTTTGAGAGTCGCTATGAACTGATTTCTACTTTTTTTTTTTTTATGCCTAATAAGTTAGCCCTTGACCAATATCTCACCTGATGGTAAGTGATGATGTGGTCGAAGATGTTGTACAGGCTAACCTAGAACTTCAACTTGCAAATTCAAATAGCTATGTCTAATCTTTAAATTATTATTCCTCATCTCCAATTTCGCGTCACAGAGAAACTCTAGAGGGTCTGTAAAGCTGGTCATCCTTTGTCTTCTCGTGAGGTGTGTAATCGATGTCGCCTGTCCACCGTGTAATGTAGTATAGTTTAGTAACTGACCGTGGAACCAGTCCTTGCAGAGTTCGCATTGCGTCATCACCCCGTACTGCCGCTTCTGGCACACGCAGAACGTGACGCCGCTCCCACTCCCACTCCCACTCCCCCCCGCCGGCCCGCGGACCTCCTTGCGCATGTTGCGGGCCCTGAATGTAACACAAACATATCATTATTGTACTACTCAAACGTAAAGCCACACTCAAGAGACGCACATTAGGACCCTGACAGAAGCTGACATTTAATCACTACTGGATTGCGTGGGAGTGAGAGAAAGACAGCTATGGTAAAAACGAGCAGGCTTTTTGTTCAACATTAATGTAATCCTGCGAAAATTAATAACCACGGTCACTGGCATTATTATTCTAAAGTTATATTTTTACAAGCATACTTAAATAGTTTATGTATTTAATGTAGATTTTATTATTGCAATCGTAATTTACAGTTATACTCGTAATTTCACCATTTAAACTATCAAGCAAAATTTTTTAGGTTCGTGTTTTGAAAACAACTAAGACTTACTAATAGTCTAGACTAGTAAATAGTAAATACTAGTGGCTCTCCGAGCTGTATAGACCTTGCGAGTCTGCTCTAGCATATCTTGCAACTGAATAAAGGTTGAATGAGAGAGTGGGTCAAAAACCCAAATGTAGATAATATGTAATGTAAATAATAAATAATTTTCTTGGACTTAAGTCCAAGAAATGTTTGCCTTTCGGCACAGATGATAAATACAAAATTGGCAGCAAAGCTGAAAACTCGTCTTGATTTGTTATTAACATAAAAATATATAGTTAATAATTAAAATGAGTTCCAACAGTTCAGAGAGTGAATTGAAGAGTTACTGTACTCCACCAGATTTAAGATCAGAAGCCAAATTGGCAATGGAAAACCTGCTTTCAGCGAAGTCAAAAGAAAGTATGTTTTATTTTCCTGCATTCTTTTGAGAAACGAACTATATATCCCTTGGCGGAAATGGCAATTGCTGGTTTCTTATTAATGAAGTCCTCGGCTACGGTTCGGCCTTAAAACTCATACTCGACCTGCCGGCATTTAAAGAAGAAGAATTAGTGTTATGGCGCTAATATTATAACTATTGCAAAGGCCGTGAAATAGCCTTTGCAATAGTTATGTTAGCGCCATAACACTAATTCTTCTTCTTTAAATGCCTCTCCATTAACGAATATTCACAGTAATCTTCTTAAACTTTTTCTTGTCAAGCGCCAATTAGAACACGGTCTTAATCCCTGTCCACTCCCAGATTTTAGGGAGTTAAGACATCTTGCGTCTACCCGATTTACGCTTCCCGGGTACATTTCCCATCAGGATTGTATGTAGAATGGAGTGCCGTTCAGGCCGTAGTACATGTCCGAGGTAGGTTACCTTTCTCTGCTTATAACACTGATTGCACGGTTGAGAATCTAAAGGGACTATTTTGTTATTTACAATATTTATTTTATTATTTCCGTCTATTTTAGTATTTCCAAAAATACTGATCTCAACAGGCTTTGACACAGACGTTCCAGCACTTAGTCCACGTGCCTGTTTTATCTGTGTGTGTATATAACAATGGAATACTAAACGGCAATGTGACCCATTCGAATATTATCACGCACGGCACATAGACTGGAAGTTATCTTTTTCGTATCCAATAAGTACTATGATTTGGCTACGCATGAAATACGTTATATAATTAGTATTGAAATACATTAATTAATAATTTTTATATTAATTAATTTTTATAAGTAAAATTTTATAATAATAATTGACGTGTAACCAATGATAATTTAAATTTGGTAATGTGAACATATTATATGACTTGAAAAAATAGTTGCGATAAATGATTTTGATTTGATTGATAAATAATTGTCTGACCTGAGTTCTCTGATGGCCATCAGCTCCCGATGCTCGGCCTGCTTGAATGCGGCCACAATCTCTGTGGGGGTAGAGTCCTCGCTGAAGTTCTTGAGGAATAGTCCCGCCTCCAGCGAGGAGGGGGGTGGCGGGGGCGCGGTGGGCGCGGGGGCCCCTCCTGCGGCACCCGGGGGCGCTAGGGGCCGGGGGGGGCGCCGCCGCGCGCCCCCACCCTCTGTCGGCTCCGTGCGCGGGGAAAGGGCCTCCAGGAGGGAATAAGGCCAGTTCTATTGACAACACATTATATCTTAGTTTGTGTATCAAGTCAAGACAGCTATAAATTATATTCGAGATATTATATTGATAACGATCACCAAAGTTGAGACTTAATTTTAAAAAAAATATAATGCGAACAAATAAATAACTTTTGTCAAGGATTGTACAACACGAATATAGAACCTGAAAGTAATACCGGGACAGGCTTAAACTTACATCAAATCAAATATCGCTTTGACAGCTATCAAAGTGATATTTGACAGAAGTAACATTTGCTTACAACATTACTAATATAGCCTAGAAACGACCAAAATATTACCCCGCAATGAGTAACTTTAATAACTATTGCATTATATGCAAAATTTCAATGTTATTCTCATCAAACCTCAAACCTATTGTGCGTTCATTTTTGAGATCGTAAACAAATCAATCAACATCAACTTGCTGTGTACCTCTGAACTTCGACAGTTCTTTACTTCTGAGACATGAACACTGTTTAAATGTATGTTCGTTATTTTTGTGGGCATGGTCGACACCATGTTCTTGGACATACAGGGTGATTGGAAGGTGGGTGCAAAGCTGTCACGCGAAGGTAGTGTGGACCATTTAAGCCACAGTTGTCTTAGACGAAGTCTGACTATTTCTTTTTTACCAATCTTTTTATGATTTTTGGAGAAAAACCCAATATTTGACAGTTACTGGCTAATATTAGCCAGTTTCAACAGCAACTGATTTTTTTTTTAAATTTAATTCACTTTAAGTTCTGTGCGAGCAGTCTAACAAAACATGCTCCAGGCATCTGAGTCATCAGACATTTTTTTTACAGACATTTAAAATTTTGAAAACCCATTTTTGACGTTATTTAAAAAAAACGAAGGGGCTCTTTTTGTTCAAACTTTTTTGAAAACATATATACTCTTTTTTTTATGTATCATTTAGGCGGATATCTTACAAAAATTATTGAAATTAGGACCTACAAACCTAATTAAGGGAGTTTTTTTTTTACTAACTAATTAAATCATTAAAACATTTTAATTGAAATCATTTTAATTGGTGTTCAAAATTACTGCTGCATTTCTAACACATGCAAGGGCTCGTCGTATCACTTCTGTTGTTGTTGTTTTCATCAGCTCCAGCTTCATAGTTTGAAACGCTGAATTTATTATTCTTCATTAGTGTTTATTTCTACACTTGTATAAAATAATTCCCGACCCCACACAAAAAGTCCAATGGTGTCAGATCTGGTGACCGAGCGGGCCAAGGGAAGGGCCCATCTCTACCGATCCAGCTATTAGGGAAGCAATTGTTAAGGTATTCCCTTACATTTAATGTCCAATGCACTGGACAGCCATCTTGGTGAAAGATGATTTCTCGCTCTGTCTCAAATATCGGGCCACCGGATTCCTCTACAAGCATTGGAAGATCATTTTGTAGAAATTCCAGATAGTTGTTACCATTCAAAGTAACTGGTAAAATGTGGGGCCCTATCAAAGTTCTGCCAATTAGTCCAGTCCACACATTGACAGAGAATTTCCTCTGTACCATCACCTGCTTTTTCCAGTGTGGATTGCTGCCCTTGTTGGCTCATTGAAGGAGGTTGTGAAAGTTTGCTATACCCACTCTAGAAAATTAGCTTTCAGCTGTCCACAATAATGATTATAAAAACCACGCATCTTCAATGTCTCTGTTGAGGAGGAAACGGCAAAACTGAATCCTTCTATGGGGATCTTGCTCCTCCAAATGTTTCACACCTGTGCCATGAAACGGATACTTGTAATTTTGGTGCATTGTACTCCACACTTTCCATTGTGAAATGTTTAGGTTTTGAGCTACTACTCTAGTGCTGGATCCGCTTGGAATGCTGCCGTAATCTCTTCCTCGACGTTAGGATTGTGTCTGCCTGGGTTGACTCCAGGTTCCACTCTGTGTATCCCAACTTCACCAAGCCGACGAAATCTGTAGTAAAAGACTCCGGTAATCTGCGATTTGGATAGCGCTCTTGATACATCTGTCGCGCCAAAGATCCATTGCCGTCTGCTCTGCCATACATAAAAACGATGTCTGCATATTCTCCATTGGAAAAAGTAGCGATGGTCACTTCACAATTAATAAAACAGCGTATGAGCGCACTAAATGTCAACTCAGAAAAACATGTTAGGCCAAAATCACCACGTGCAGGAGCGCAAAGCTCGGGCTAAGGCTACGGCTGAACACGGTAAAACAGAAATGTCCAATTAGAAACGTTATCAATTAACACATGCAGTAGCACTAAGGGCTACAACTGGACACGGTGAATTGCAAATCAACACAAATAAGATAATAACATCCAGTCACAAAGACAGCTGTTACTTGACTAAACTAAATAAACAATTGGATATGAGGATAACCAGTAGTGAGTCCCTTCTTGACTCTTAACAAAGTCATCCGAGTAAAGTGTTTGAAACGTCGGGACAAAATAATTAAAAAATATACGCGATTTAAACCGTTTAAAGTTGTTTAATTACTATAAGTAATACGACTTTGTTGCCTAAGTGTCTAAGTCGATTTCACTGTAAAATAAACCAATGTTATCACTATTCTCCATTCAGGTTCTCATTAGGAGCTCTACCTAGACCAGGGAAGTCGTTTATTGCCGTCATATCGCGCAAAAGCCGCTGCCTTTGTTTTGTTTGCCTCAGTTTGGTATTTTCATGTGGAGAAGTTCTTAGAACTTAACTCAGTTATCACTTCGAACACAAAAACGAATGTTTCTTTTAATGTTCTTTCTTAATTAGGTTTGTAGATCCTAATTTCAATAATTTGTGAGATATCCGCCTAAATGATACCTACTACGTTTGGACAAAAAAGCCCCCTTCGTATTTTTTTTTTAAATAACGTCAAAAACGGTTTTTTTAAATCGTTGAAAATTTTCGTAAATGTTAAATGTCTGCAAATAAAATGTCTGATGACTCAGATGCCGAGAACATGTTTTGTTAGATTGCTCGCACATAACTTAAATACAATGAAATTTTTTAAAAATCAGTTGCTGTTGAATCTGGAAAGTATTAGCCAGTAACTGTCAAATATTGGGTTTTTCTCCAAAAATCATAAAATATTGGTAAAAAAGAAATAGTCAGACTTGGTCTAAGACAACTATGACTTAAATGGTTCCAAATGGTCCACACTATCTTCGCGTGACACCTTTGCACCCATCTTCCAATCACCCTGTATAAGCGTGAGTGGCTGACCTTCTTGAGGAACATGTCGGCAGCGCCGCGCTTCCACTCGTTGGCGGAGTGCAGCGCGGCCGCCAGCTGGTCCTTCTCCAGCAGCGCCAGCGGGATCTGCTGCCCCCTCTTCACGAGCGCCTCCACGCTGTGCATGTACGGGTACAGGTCCTTCGACTGCATCTCCTCCACCTGGTGCAACACAACATGTATTATACTCAAACAAACGTGGACATAATCACATTACTTTTGAATAAGGACCATGCCATTTTTTTTTTAAATGTTACTGTCACGGATCAAGCACGTGGCCCACCCGATGTTAAGCGGATTTACCTCTGCCTACAACAGATGCATTTCGTCACGAGACGAATTGCACTGCGCCCGTCACGTTGAGACATACCGTTGTTAAGTCTCATGTGCCTGTAATTTTTCTGGCTCTCATGGACTGCTGCCGGTACACACTGTTAAGTGTGGAAGGTAGGCAATAGCAAAATGCCCTTCCACCATGCGGTGAAGCTCAAGCCGGCGGTGGGGATCGTACCAGGGACCTACGGCGCGGCAGTCCATTGCTATAACTGCTCGGCCATCATTGCTCCAAAAATCTTATTTACGTACACAGAAAAACTAAATCTATTGCCGGCGCATCTTATTTGGAACAAATAATGCGGGCAATGTTGAATTTAGCTCTTTTTCATTGACCTTACGACACAGGCGGTTAAATAGTACATTTGGCGGTACAGCCAAGAGTTCGCCTCGATTCTGTTATTTGTTAATAAACATAAATTAATATTAGTTCCAACAACGATATTGCTTTTCGGAAGACAAATTAGGGATAGAAAACCTGCTTCCAGCGAGCAAGTTAAAAGTAAAATACGTATAATTATATTAGAATTTTGTCTAGTAAAAACATAAACCAGTTAAACATAAATTAATTTCATGACAACGGTAAATGTAATTTTCTCAAAAATGTTTTGTATTGTTGCCATAACATCTCTAAAAAGAATCCATAATGTGAACTCTACCGGAGACTTATTGACAACTGTCCAGCAAGAAGCGAGATTTTAAATTTGGAATCTCCAGTAATTAAGTATGTAATTTACTTACTGGACAGTAGGTCAACCTCTTTAGATCTGCTTGGAAAAAAACATAGTACACCAGACACAGAATAGAGTTTACGATTAACTCACAGTAATTACAATTACATACTAATAATAAAGTGTTCTGTTACTGTGCTTACGAGTAAAGACTGAAAACTTAAATGTTCAGTTCAGTAATAGTGAAAGAATCATCGTGTTGTGTGGTGTAAACAGTGAAATATTACCGTTCGTATTTATTACACGACGACCAGCGGGAGCAACAGCCAACTGAGTTCTCTGGCTCGTTCACACTTAAAGGAAATTGCATCTTCCCGTCACTGTCACTGCACTTGAGGTACACAAAGGTTATATTGTGTTTATTAAAGATATTTTAGATACCTATAAAGTTACGTAATTACACGGCTTTAATCGCGATGCCGGTTACGTGCGATGCGTGTGATGGGCCCGCTGATACTAAGTCGAGGATAAGATGCCTAAAATGCAACTCCTGCTTTCATTTATTGTGCGTGAGCGTAAAGGCAGTAGATAATACGTCTGACTTTAGATCTAAGTGGAGCTGCCCTAATTGTCGCTTAAAGGTACCCAGAAGGGATAATACCAACACTCCTGTTAGGTCGCAGTCGACTAAATGTGATGGTGAGGATGGCGTAATGCAGTCGGGTTTTAAAGAAGCCACTATTTCGCCCACTCGAGAGTCTAACTCTGAAATATCTCAAATATTAACCGAGGTTAGAATTATTCGTCAGGAAATGCACGATTTCAAGCAACAACTTAGGGATATTTCAGAAAGAAATAATCAAAGGATGGATGAATTTGAATGCTCTTTGACTGAGTTTAAAGAGAACCTCAAAGGGGCTATGGAGTCGAACAGAAATAAAATGGATGACTTTGACTTATCGCTTTACGCATGTGTGAATCGAATAACTGCCCTAGAAGAAGCTCAGCCAGATGTGTCCTGCTTGGAAGACCGTACCAAGAAACATGAAGAAGTCATTCAAAATCAAATGATGATGTCTCTAAGGAACGAAGTTGAAATAGTTGGAATACCGGAGACCCAAAATGAAAACCTTATTCATATCATCCGAGTGGTGGCCACCAAGGTAGGAGAAGATATTCAGGATTGCGATTTGGACTGGGTTGAACGGGTCGGTTCAAAGTCTTCGAGTAGCAACAGCAGCAGCGAGGTTCAGCAGCGCTCCAGGCTAGTCGTAGTGCGTTTCGTCAGGCGCGCTAAACGCGATGCCTTTTTTAAGGCTGTCAGAGCTAGGCGCAATCTCTCGTCTAGTGACCTCCAATTAACGGAAGTGGCAAGCAGAAGGCTTTACTTCAACGAACGACTAACAAAAGCTGGTCGGCAGTTATTTCAGGAAGCAAGGCGTAGAGCGAAAGAATGCAGTTTCAAGCACTGTTGGACTAAAAACGGAACCGTCCTCATCCGCAAAGAAGAAGGGCGTCCAGTCTTATCTATACGGAACCAAGTTGATCTGGACCATCATCTTAAACATAGTGCTCCAGCGAAGACACCAGCGGCTGACCAATGTTAGCCTGACTTATACATTTTCTCACACCTTTTCATGTAATACTTACAAACACGAACCTTTAATTTTTATTTTTATTTTTGTTTGTTTTTATGTATGTAATTTAAACTACGTATTGTGGCATTGTCCTTATAGTACGAGTCTTATTATTTAATATTATAAAATGTACTTATTTAAACTTATTTACTTGTTCACATGAATGGTTTTATGCATCAAGGCATGGTTATTTGATTTTTTGTAAATATGCACTCAAGCCCAAGCTTCAACTAAACTATACTGACAACACACTTCAAAATTATAAAATCTGCTCACTACTATACATATCATATCATATAACGTTTATTTTAGTTGTAAACTATTTTTCTAGGCTAAGTAAAAGTGTACATTACAGGCAACCATTTAAAGCACGAAATCATATGAAGGCTTTTAATAATTTTGTTTTTGTTTATCCATAATGATGAATATTATGGATAATTTGGATAACTCGTTTTTCATTAAGTGCTTTGAAACTGATAGCCTAGAAAAATGTACTACGTATTTCACAAGTAACCACAAGTTAAAAGTTTTGACACTAAATATACGAAGTATACTACTTAATTTTGACAACTTTGTTATAGCTCTAAAGCGATTGAAGGTAAACATCGATGTTATAATACTTACCGAATGCTGGCTTAACATTCATAAAAATATTCCGCAAATTCCGGGCTATGCCTCCTACTGTACAAAAAAGTACATTAACAAGTGTGGCGGCGTTACAGCTTACATACGTAATGAATGGCCCGCGATAGTCTCAGAGCCGGATATTGTGGATTGTAATTGCTTAAAAGTGTGTATTGGTAAAGAGTTTATTATATTTGGAATATATCGTTCTCCCTCTTTTAAATGTGCAGAAAATTTTCTTGCATCACTTAATAATATATTAATAGATTTAAACAACACAACATGCATCATATGGGCAGGTGACCTAAACCTCGATCTCCTCGATGACTCACTAAGCAAACAATGCGTAGACTACCTTTGCCTTGCAGCGGAACATGAAATGCTGCCTGCCATTACTAAACGTACCCGATATACTACCTGTCTTGACCACATCTTTGTCAAAAAAGGTTTCGAAGCCGTGGGAGTTATTTGTAACACTGATATCACTGATCACAGCATCTGTATCGTTGGGTTAGCTAGCCAAACACAAATTCCAAAAAGACAGGCTCGATCCCGTCTCAAAGTCGATCTTGCTGGTATGACTGAGGATTTAAAGGGAGTAGACTGGTATCCAGTTACTATTAGAAAAGAAGTTAATGGAGCGGTCTCTGAGTTTCAATCTATACTTTCTTCTATTATTTCTCGACATAGTCATCAAGTTTTCACAAGTAGGTCACATTTTAACCTCAAGCCGTGGATTACCCCAGGACTTATAAAATGCCAGAAAGTAAGAGACTCTTTACATATCAAATCAAGAAATGAACCAAAAAATAAATCATTACAGACTACATATAAGCGTTACCGCAATTTCTATAAAGAAGTAATACGGCGTGTTAAATCGGATTATGAAAAAGGTTTGCTATTCAAACATAAAAATAATCCCAAAAAGCTTTGGCAGACTATAAATAATATAAGTGAAAATACAAAACCACATAGTGAGCCTTCAGAATTGATTACTAACCCTGAGGATCCGAGTATTGCGCTTAATGAGTGTAATAATTATTTTGCGAATATTGGTAAAGATTTGGCAGCAAACATATTAAGTCGAAGTTCTACAACAGAACATACACTGGCCAGCTCAGTCGAATCTCATTGTAATACATTTAATTCATTTTTCATGACACCGACAGACTGCTTTGAGATAGATAAGCTAATTTCCGAATTGAAATCCGATAGTGCTCCTGGTTTAGATGGCTTTACTTGTAATATGATAAAACACATCAAGCCATGGATACTTGTACCACTTTGTTTCATTTTTAACCTAAGCTTGGAGTCTGGAAGTTTTCCCAATAGCTGGAAAATAGCGGTTATAGTTCCTGTACATAAAGATGGCACAAAGAATAGCCCTAGCAATTATCGCCCCATATCACTTTTAAGTGTTTTTGCTAAACTGCTGGAAAAGGTTGCCAATATCAGATTGGTTGACTATCTTGAAAATAAATTGTATCTGTCTGAGAGACAGTTTGGCTTTAGGCGTGGTAAGTCCACGGAAGATGCTGTGGTATTACTCACAAGTAAAATATCTTCCTCAGTTGATAAGGGTCTGCCCTGCGTAGGGGTTTTTCTTGACCTGGCCAGGGCCTTTGATACAGTGTCTATTCCGATCTTAAAAATGAAGCTAGAAGCCATAGGAATTCGGGGAATTGCGCTAGAGTGGTTCCAGAGTTACCTTTGTAATCGTAAGCAAAGAGTGAAGGTTGGATCAAGCATTAGTGATAAATTAACGGTAACTTTCGGCGTTCCTCAAGGGAGTATCCTCGGACCAACCCTTTTTGCGATCTACATAAATGACCTACTCAATATTCCTATCCCAAATGCTGATATTATATGCTACGCGGACGACACTGTGCTTATTTTCCGAGACTCGACATGGAATAAAGTTTTCTGTGCAGCAGAATTCGGTATTAGACAAGTTGCAGGTTGGCTGAATAAAAATGTATTAACATTAAACACAAAAAAGACAAAATTCTTAACTTTTTACAAATCTTTCCGATCCAAGCTGGTTGACAAACAAAATATTACAATACATACATGTGGTCTCACTTTTCATGGTTGTAAATGTGAAAGCATTGAACAGGTTAAGCATATAAAGTACCTAGGTGTAGAAGTGGATGAATGCCTCAATTTCAAGCAACATATAAAAGTGTTATCAGGACGTGTTCGGAAAATAATATATATTATGAAAGCTCTACGACAATCATGTGATAAGCAAATATTGAAAATGGTTTATACATCATTATGTCAATCGATATTATCTTACTGTAACCTGGCATGGGGAGGCGCATTTAAAACTGACTTAATAGGACTTGAACGGGCTCAGCGTGCAGTTTTAAAGACAATGTTAAGTAAACCTTACAGATTCTCAACCAACGCCTTATACAAGGAAGCGGAAGTTTTGAGTGTCAGACAGCTTTTTATATTGAAAGCGGTAGTTAATGTGCAAAAAAATCTTCGCAACCAATATGATTTTGCAGAACTTTCGAGAAAACGTGTATTTAGGTTACCTGTTCCATTTGTTATTTCATGTTTCGCCAAACGTCATCCAAATTTCTTACTTCCACGTGTATTCAACTATGTCTTGGGCAAAATTGACTTAAAAAATAAATCTACTTTAGTTACGAAACAGTTAGTTAAGGAGTGGTTACTCACTCAGTCATATGATGATTCTGAAAATGTTATTTATTTGTGAGCAAATTTCAATGTTAAAATTAACACACAAACAGACCACATCACACATCTTCCCCAAAATCGCTCTTCACACACAAACTCATGCATGCCTTTTATTTATTAGTTTCTTAACGAACACGCACAGCTATATTAAAGATTACTAAACTTACTCCAATTTTGTAGTATTGAAAACTCCTCATTTTGTGTAATATTAATTCGTTCACTTATCTGGTTTCCACGATACGGGCCAAGAGCCTAGTGTGGCACCGCTGTTCATAATTCTAGATTTTCTAATATTAACTTGTTAATTATATTATTATCTACTGTACTACAAATAAGTTTGTTTAATCTTGTTAAGGTAATAAATTATTATTATTATTATTATTATAGTTTAGCCATTATAACATGGTTATTATAGGAGGGAGGCTCCATATATATATATATATATATATATATATCCATCTCTTTTTTGGGCATGACATTTTATGAGCGACATCCCAATACGATGGTTAAAAAACGATAGGAAAAATTTGAATTATGACTCATTGTCATGTTAGCTCAATTGGATTAGAGCATACCCCGGCTAAAGGGGTGGGATGGACGCGGGTTCGAATCCCGCACATGACTTAAATTTTTCCTCTCGTAAATTTGTCATGTAATCCGCAGAGCATGCGTTATTGCAAAAAATAGATCGTTTTCTCCTCTCGATTGTACAATGTACCATTAGTCATTTTAATGGATACCGCCGCACCAGTACAATATCTCTCCATTCTACGCCCTCTGCTTGATATTTTCATACTACTACTACTACCGTACTAGAAAACGGAACCCTATTAAAAGCTTCGGCTGCCCTCCAACTTTTAAAGGGCTTTGAAACATACACAGATAACCGGTTGAAATTTCTACTGCATGTATGAGTTGGTATCGGATTGTCAATAAGAACATCATAAAAGTCCATAATAAATTGGGGTCTTCACAAAAGAAACCTGTTTTTTAATGTTCTTAGTTTTTGCTCTATCATAAAAACAGTAATCACACAATCGTCACACGTGATATGATTAAAATCCAATATCTATCGTATAGAAACAAATAATAAAATCAGGCCAAGTGCAGGTCGGAAGCCCTTTCAGTATTATTCTACTAATCTATATTAAAAAAATATAATATTTTCTATGATACACTTAGCGTTGGTACGAAACCCTCGGCGGGTGTTACCAACTCGCACTTGTCCCGTGTTTCAATGCCGTGTTCACCCATATTACCTTAGAGAGCCAGTCCTTGGCATGTTGCACTGCGGCCTGCAGCGCGTGGTAGGAGGGCAGCGCGGCCTCGATGTCGTCTCCGTCCGCCAGCAGCGCCTCCAGCTCCGCCACCGTGCTGTACTCGCCCTGCGCCGGCCCCGCCTCGCTGTGTCGGGACGTCTTACTCACTTCTATGAGGACGGCGCGGGCGCGCTCTTCCCAATCTTCTACTTGAGCTGTTGGGTTAACATTTTGTTGCGCTATTTAAAAGGACCAGCTCAGAGTAGCGTATTAAATCCGAAACGAGGAATTTTGCCGAAGAACCAATGTCTCCGAATTTTTCAGAATTTGCAGGTTAAAGTAGCAAAGGGCAGGCTTCATTTGTTCGTCCAGCCGATAATTGATAGGGAAAAAAGGTTCTCGAGTGGTTATGAGATTTCACCGGAAGACGTAGAGTTGTAGGCCCTCTTCTAGGTGGATTGACGACTTCGTAAGATTGGGGAAAAAAAAAAACATTTATCAATTACAAATTTTAATATTGAAATATTCTACATTGTACTGCCACGTTCAGCAAAGAAAGCCGACAAGTGATTAATAGAAGATCATTAAAGCGTTCTACGAGGGAGACAATCGTTCAATAGATGACGCCTTCCGAGTTCCGACTAATGATGATTTAAAATTAATTTTTCGAAGTCGATCTGAACCTGATAGATAACAATAGGTTAGCCCCCTATTACAAGGTCTAAACATCTGCTCTGCCTAAACACTGAAGGTTCAGGGTAATACAAGCGTGACGAAAAATATTTTTAATTTATATATTTTTTTAAATGTATTTTATATCTATAGCCCCTATACCTACTACTTTGCCATACACAAATAAAGACGGCAGATGTATTTTCTTTTCCGTTTCCATTATCAACTACTAGCAATTCTCGTGCATCCTCGTGCGATGACCGTGGCATTGAGAGAGCCTGGCTAAGTCTCCATCTACAATAAAACTGATTGACTCACCCTAACCTTTTTCGCAAAATGCTCTTCCACCATGCGGTGCAGCTCAAGATCGCGGCGGGATTCAAACCATGGACCTGCTGCGCGTCAGTCCGTAGCCAATGCTACCGAGCCATCACTGCTTAATTGAGGCCCTTATGGGGTCCAGTTGATGTGTATCTATATATTTAATAGTTACCTTTAAGTTTGTACAAGAGCGACCTCTCCAGTTCGACCCTGTGATGCGGCACGAGGGTGGAGGCGTCCCGCATGAGACGTTCGATGACGTCGGGCGTCAGCGTGGAGCACTCCTCCCTGTAGTTCTGCACCTCCTCTATGAACTTGGCCTGCGCGAGCCGAGCCTGCAGCGGCGTCAGCTGGGGCAGCACGATGCACAGCTGGGAGCCCAGCTCTACTGTCTGGAGAAAGAATTCCGTCTTTTAGTTGAAGGTACTCGTTGATATTTGCCTTAAAGCATCAGATTCACCAAGTTTCAGGTTCGGATCTAATATATAGTCCCCGTTAATGTGCAATTTTTTTTTTTTTAATTCAAATGGCTTTGGATACTTGTCCTTATGCCATTTAATGTGCAATAGGAGGCAAATATTGCCATGTACCACGGTACTGGCATGGGCCAGACTCTGAGTGCCATTGAAAAACTATAATTTATCAGACCCAGGGAACTCAGAACCTAGAGATACCAACACTACGGCCCCAGCGAATGTCCCCAAGTTTCTTGCCCGTTATTCTCGGGTGGCATACAACAGTTATGCTGAACGTGACACTAGAATGAAGAACACAATACAATGTAACGTTTTTTAATTGCCCTATTTTCAATAATCAAGAAACTTGGAACAAAATATCGCATTGATAAAATATCAACCAACCGTATTATTAGTAGCAGTAGAATTCTGTGTAGGAGTTCGTACAGTGAAGTACTGCTACCGTACCTATTTCTACCGCCAAGCAGTAATGTTCACATTACAGTGTTCCGGATTGAAGGGTTTGGGTGCCGGTAAAATTACAGTCATACGAGCCTTAATAACTTTGTTTCAGAGTGATGAGCGCAGTGCAGTTCACCATTTGTGACGAACTGCATTTGTTTAGGCAGAGGTTACCGTTTAACACCAGGTGTACCTCGTTCTTGGTCCGTCACGATAGCATTAAAAATAAAAAAAAAACATAAAACACCTGCAGAGTTCTTTTAAACAACATTGGGTTGTTATTGTTGAGTCAGGTGACTCTCCACTAATATCGACGTGAGTAATGGCATACTGCTCATGCAGCGGTCTATATCCTGTAGTGGCAATTATCCTCTAAACATGGAGGTTGCGAGGTCTAAGTCATGCGGTGCCGCTGGTGTGCGTGATGAAAGTCTCTAACTACTTCAACAGACGCAAGGTAACAAATAAGACGCACCTCCTCAAGTTCCCTGACGTAGGCAGGTTCCACCTTCTCCAAGTCCTGGTTGAGGAGGTCGGTGGCGCGGTTCTCGAACTCGGACGTTTGACGGAGCACTTCTTTCACTGCCGAGCCTGCAACCAACACGAGCGTTAACAACATGATACTTTTATTTTACAAATTAACGCCACGTTAACAAATTGACGTTATTCACGTCAAAAGGAACGGTTGCTTTCACGAATGGACGTTTTTCTTTAAGACATGCTTGTTTAGTGAACAAAATATATAAAGTAACCTTCAGGCAGCACACAGGCCAGGCCGTCTATCTCCGCGGCGAAGAGCGTGAGCTCGTGTATAGTGAGCCGGTACTTGGGGTCGTGGTGCCGAGTGCGGGTTCGCATCTTGTTGAGGTCCAGCTGCTGGATCACGGAGGCGCACTTCTCTGCGTCCTCGATGGCCGTCTCCAGCGCGCGGACTATCTCCGTCTTTTGCATCTACACAAACGTACACATGAGTTATAGCACGGCTTAATGGGGAACTGGCCGGTCCGTTCTCCATACAAACGTAGAGGGGTTATCACTCCCATATTTGAGGATTTAGGTCCAAAACAAAGCATAATACCGATTGATCTCGTCATTATCTAGGCTTGTATGATGCCGAAATTTTAATAAGAACTTGAGAGAAAATGAAAATGTTTAGCCTCGAAACATTTTCATATAAAGTTTTCGAGGATTATAACATTTAACTGAATTATCTTTTTAAAATTTTGTCATCATACAAGCGTAGATAATGACGAGATCAATCGGTATTATGTTTAATTTTGAAGCTAAAATCTCAAATAAGGGAGTGATCACCATACCACGTTTGTATGGAGAAGTGACCTACCAGTTCAACCTTAACAAACGAATATGAAAATGGCGCCGAAAATCATTACCTCGCACTTGCACACTATAGTCATCTTTAGAAGCGCTCGTAACGAAGTTTACTTAACCGTTCTTAGCCGATCAGCTATATTAAGCAACGTTCACTGCTAGTTTGAACTTGGATGGGTGACCGCTAGTGACATTACTACTGAGCGGACACGTGCTTTGAGCACGCTCACCATAGTCTGTTTTTTTTTTAACAAACGAGTACTGAAAATTTTGCTGCGTTGCTATTGGCCCACGTAATCAACATAAAGTCAATTCCACGCAAACTGTAGTTACACATACATTCAGTTGAGTCTTCAACTACCTGCGCGAAAAAAAATATTGCTTGTAACAAATCATTAGTAGCAACTTTTTTTTAATTAGGTCACAAAACAAAGATCGTTTTGAAAAAAATAAATTAAGTTAGCTAAGTCAACAAATCTTCTCGTCATACATTTGCCGACGTATCATTTTGAGCTCAACCAAATTGAACTCGTTTGGTCTCAAGCGAGTAAGGGCTATGCCAGGAAATAACAAAGGTAATAAAATTTATGAAGTCTGAACTCTTTTGTTACAAGAAGTAGCTAAAGTGGATACTTAGATAAAAATGGTGGTCATGTCTCAATCATGTTATAACCAAGATAGAAACAAATATTATCAAAATATGTTAGAGCAATTTATTATTGACATACCTATCTGCAGAACATATAAGTTCATCAGAATAATTTTTAAGATTACAATTGTAGAAAATTATTTGATTTATATGTTCAAGTGCATAATATATATACGATTACAATATTATTTATATTATAAACGCGAACAGCTTTTAAGTGGTTCGATTCTTAGATTTAAGAAAACCGAACTGTTTGTATAACATCATAGATGTTACTGCATAGATTTATATGTTCGCATTACACCTCAATACTGACGGTTATGGTAAACCTTATCTATTAGTACTCCTTTCTACACATACCTAGTTACAGTATTGAAAAAAAGAGCTATTATAAAGTAGGATTTTTTATAAGAATTAGTTAAATTCTAGCTCATATCCCCAGGAGGTCCTGTCGGTGACTTGCTGTTGCAGCGGGTGATCGTCAGACAATACTGTCCTTCCGTTCAAATTTCTGACGTATGGTGACATCTACCGAAATAGTAAAAAAACTATGCAATTCCTTAGGCTTAACAGTGGTCGAACGCTGTGTGAAAAATATCCTTCTAAACATCACAATCAATCAATCTATCACATCGGGTACCGATGAAAAGAGAAATCAAAATCATTACTAAGTATATCACATCTTCTTCAAAGCAAGGATTTAAATACCGCTTCATAAAGGTTACCGATTGAAACGATAACCGTATGTATGGGTAATGATGTATTTTTGTAAATGTATGCAATGTATTTTTGTAATGCGCGCCTGGCTAGCTACTACCCTCAAGTACAAAATCTGTCGATTTTGATGTCGACAGATTTTGTACCTATCGATGTGTTCAGCTATGTGTCCTTGAGAACCAGTAATTTTGCGTGGTGGTAGAGGATTTTAAGAATGCGCGTGGCTAGCTACCACCCTCAAATAGAAAATCTGTCTATTAGGGGTATAGATATCTAAATTTATGATATTTTTATATTGGCATCGCAATAAAACGACCACTTATGAAATTTGACCAAAACAAAGCCAAATAGCAATTTATTCAACATCAACAGCTGCCACAAATATAAGAAAATACATCGAAATGCTTATAAAATACATCTATTACAATTTAACATTTAATATGTTATATAAGGTAGTTATTGTGGGATGTACAGTATAGAAATCTCTTACAGGATAAGAAATCAGACTTACTTTTTCATAAGTAGTTTAATAAAGACAGAGAAATTAACGGGCCTTAACAATTTGAAAACAAAAACAAAGGCATTGACCAATGACGGCAATCACCCATCTCACTCTGTCAATATCGGAAATGTGCGAGAAGCATACTCAGTACTCGTTTGTTATAAAAAGAGACAATAGTAATGAGGGCACGTTAAGCACGCGTAATTGCGCACGTTATTATTATAAGTCGTCGGTTCCACTTATTGTTTTAGTGTGGCGGTCGTTACAGCATGGTGGTAGGGTATTGTGCGAAGGGTGGTCCCACCTCACTAGGCGAGACCACCCATGAGAAGAAAATCTGTCGCGAAGCACCAACAGTGTGTTCCGGCAGCTGTCCTCGAGAACCATTAATTCTATGTTAACCTGAACAACATCTTCGACCACACCAACACTTACCATCAGGTGAGATAATGGTCAAAGGCTAGCCTATCATCATCTGTTAATATAAATAAATAAAAAGTAAAAAAAAGCTATAGTGTGCAAGTTACTGATAATGGAAGAGAACAAAATTTAACATAGCAAAATTAACTTTGTATGATATGTATAAAGTACGAACAAGGTGACGCGGGTTCGAATCCCTCACATGACTATATTACTTCTCTCATAAGTTTGTGATTTTGTAATGTAATCCGCAGAGGATGCGATATTGCAAAAATAAAAATATTAAAATCAGCAATTAGCACCAACAAATGACTTTACACAAATATATTGTTACCTTGAGTTCATGCGCCCGTTTCAAATGTGTTCTCAGTCCATCGAGATCGCAAGTCTTGGGCGTGTCCGGGTCTAACGCGTTCTGCACCGCCTCCGCCCATTCACGGAACAGTTCCGACTTCTTTTTGAGCTTGTCGAGCATCGCTGGCAGCTCGTCCAGCGTATACCGGTATCTGTCCCATAATCAAATACTTAAATAATAGTCAAAAATAATTAAGCTAAACATTGATCCGACTGCCAACACACAAAAATGAGAAATAACTTGTTGAAGTCGTTACCATGATAGTTCAAAAGTACCTATTAACACAATATTGTGCGCATGGTACCGACTTCGACAAGTAATTTCACACTTTTGAGTATTGAAGTCAGTTCTATTTTTTGCTTATAATTTTTTTTTCACTCTTTTTTGTGACCCTTGCTGTACAACTGTAAGTAACAAAACGTGAGTGAATAGATACCTTCTGGGTAAGTGCGCTCCATTATCGCCCGCATCGTCACTTAACATCAGGCGCGATAGTGTTCAAGCAAGTGCTACCCAGTTAAGTATAAATAAAAAAACCAGGATCGATTGGCATTCACTGACAAAGATAAAGATCATTTATCATCAACGACTATATCATCAAGATAGAAAAATATGTTTCACTTATTGGAGTGTAACTCGGCTTAAAAACGGCTTGACCGATTTTGATGAAATTTAAATGGGACTAAACGCCCAGCATCAGATTTCAAATAAAAAAAGAATTTTCAAAATCAGTTCACCTAGTCAAAAGGTCTGAGGCAACAAATATAAAAAATAAAGATGATTGTGAACCTCCTCCTTTTTTTGAAGTCAGTTAAAAACATAGATAATGCCGTGCAATCCGGTAGTTTGTAATAACAGCGAAACCTAGCAATGACCACGTCATCACAGTCCATCAGCAGGCCTAGTAGGGGCCAGAGACAACTCTCCCTGGGAAGGGGATAAAAATCTTCTCACCATTGGTTTTTTTTGTACCCTATCTTAAAAACTTACTATTTCTGTCGTCACACACAACTGTGTAAAAAAAACAACTTATAGCATTTAATTTGCAAGTTATTTATTTGCTGATTGAGCTAGAACTGGACCACTATGTCGACTCAAAGTCAAAGTCAAAATCAAAATCATTTATTCAATTTAAATTTAGAAGGTCAGTTACAAAATTTTAATATTTAATGATTCTATATTGTACAAATTTATTATTTCATTCAATCATACCATTTTCTCCTCATTCTGTGTCAATTCTTAAAAATAACGAGGCATAATTTCACAGAAATGTTAAAAGGAGATAGTGTTACTTTTCTCTATAGCTAATTTAGTCTATAGGAAGTGGATAAAAGGTCTCTATGATAGAATGGTCGCTTGTCACCTGAGCTTGTGATGTTCCGGCGGGCAGCGGCAGAGGGCAGCGTGGTGCGGCAGACAGACGACGGCGGCGCTGCAGCGGCACGACACGCAGGAGAGGAAGCACGTCGTCTTGCACACCTGGCACTGCCGCTCGTCGTCCGGCAGCAGCTCGAACGCCTCGCGCTCCGCCTCCGTCACACCCTACACAACACACACACACACACACACACGTTACTCCTATATACACGCACTTCTTCCTATAACACACTAAATAAGGTCATAACATGTATTTTTATCTACACCCATGCTATAAATCCTCCATAAAATTTTCTGAAACAGCTAGGTTATTGAAATAACATCCTATGTACCCATAATATCATCCAAACGAGTGTTATAATGTTGTACTAAATTTTATAACGCAACTCCTTTTCCAAAAAAATAACATTGTGAGGCACGCGTCGTTCACTACCACAGCGGACTGTTTACAAAAATAACTGTTATTCGTATTCACGTCGTATCCCGCCATTTATGTTCGATATAAGTAATGCAATTCAAGTGCATTTCAATAATTGAACGACCCAAAATGTAAATAATTATAACAATAAATAAGTCTATTATTACCTATTCATAGTTTGTAAGTATTTGATACTCAGTAATTAAACGTTTCATGAATTTACATAGAGCTCTTCTAACACTGTACACCACTCTGTGGTTTCAGAACTTTTCATAGAGGATTCATATCATGGGTGTAGATAATAGTATATATTACAAGTGCGCTAAGTTGCTCATTATACACGAGGCTGTGGATTCCAGCCCGAGCCGCAAGGCGAGGGCGTAAATCAGCCGAGTGTATAACGAGCAAGTTGCTCACGAGTTTCATACGCACATTTTCAACACCCTTGTGAGGAAAAAAGAAATATACTGCATAAATGCGATACAAACAACATACGAAAATTATGGAAAATAGCGCGCAAGTTTTTTTTTGCTGGCGGCAAATGTATGGTGGTAGGTTACATATACTTAGCCTTAAACCTCTTTGTTGTTACAAATCTGTATTACCCGGTTAAATTGAAAATGTTCTGTTTACTCGCATTCTCTCTCTCTACGCTGATGACCAATTGATACTTGCGTCGTCAGTAAAAGAGTTGCAGGAGATGATAAATGTTATGCATGAGGCTTTAGAAAGAAAGGGAATGAAAGTAAACGTAAATAAGACGAAAGTTATGGTGTTTGAACGAGATGATAGAGTGACCGATTGCAATATTGTGATTGGAGGTGAAAAAGTGGAACAAGTGAAAGAGTTTGTATACTTGGGATCCATGTTTACAAAGGATGGAGAGTGTGAAAGTGATATAGAAAGGAGAGTGAATGCTGGAAACATGGTTAATGGAGCATTGCACGCGTTTATGAACAGTCAGAAGGTGTCTAAGAAGGCTCGTCTGGCTGTTCATGGGGGAGTGTTGGTTCCGACACTAATGTATGGGAGTGAAAGTTGGGTATGGCAGAAAAAGCATGAAAGTAGAATAAATGCAGTGGAGATGAGAGCATTGAGAAGCATGATTGGAGTCAAACGGAGTGACAGGATAAGGAATAGTGTGATAAGGGAACGATGTGGTGTGAATGAGGATGTAGTGACCAAAATCGAGAAAGGTATGTTAAGATGGTTTGGACATGTAGAGAGAATGAATGAAATGAGATTGACTAAACAGGTATACGTGGGACAAGTGAACGGAAGTGTTGGAAGGGGAAGACCTAGGCGAACGTTCCGAAATCAGATTGAAGATGTTCTGAAAAAAGGCCAGGTCAGGAGTACCCTAAATCGACGCTTATGTATGAAAAGATTGATGAGTGTAGATGAAGCAAAAGAGATATGTAAGGATCGTAGCAAGTGGAAATCTGTGGTCTCTGCCTACCCCTATTGGAAAGAGGCGTGATTTTATGTATTTTATGTATATGTATATATGTACTCGCATTTAATTTGCAGTTAGATACTATCTTAACTTTGTTGGAATAAATTACCCGGTTAAATTGAAAATGCTCTGTTTACTTGCATATAATTCTATTACGGACTAGTGTATAACATTATTATGCACGAGGGTATTATAGTTCAGTTTATGGCCCTAAGGACGATATAACAAAGCTCACTTTACGAGCAAGGGTGTTGAAGTCCTACATGCAACTGTACATAATAAGGTATTAAAACACTCATGTGATACTATTATCACGTTCTTGTTTTTAATACCCCTTACTATACAACATTACAATGGCGCCAATCGGAATGCACCTCGCTGTCATTGTAAAAGTTGTTGAAAAGGGTGGTTGAATTCATCCTAACATTGAATAATTGGTGAATAATGGTCTTTGAGAAGATATTTGAATAATCATCTCAGCTTTTTGACCGGCTAATAAAGCCGCCGCGAGTGTTTGATTGTTACTGCCTCAAAAAGTCACCGAAGAAACAGAAATACGAAAGAAGCATTGGTTGGGTGAATCCGCGGTTAGCTATTATAATTCTGGCCAGCATTATTAGGTGTAGTCATTCGTGTACTTAACCTACCCTTTGCAGCGTCATCAGTGCTCACGAGTGAGTACATAAAATTCTAGTTTTATAAGTAGGTTAGCTTCGCGAATCACGAATAGTATCCGCCCGTCTCAAGGGCTGTTCCAGCTGACGAGGGTTTTTTTCCACTGCACCTAGATTTCCTGTTTGGATAATTCCTGGACGATACAGTGCTAGTTATCATAGTATTAATAATTTTAATATTTTCAATTCAGAGCTAGAAATATTAGAAGTTATACAAGTTTGGAATCCTAATGAAATAGGCTATTAATTAATTAATTGAGCAATCATGTCACCGTACATTTTTTATACACCATAGGATTCCAAAATTAGAGAAAAGAAAATAACTGAGCACAAATTTTGCGTTCAAAAATTAAATAAAAACACTATGGCTACCGTACAAAAATAGTAATCTACGTTTAGTAGCAGCACTATCTAGGAATGTTATCCAGAAAACAGACTGAGAAAATTCTTTGTATTGTAAAAGCACTCTTTTTTTAAAGGTTACTGACTTTTTCAAATTTTCAAAAATGCCCAATAACTCGGAAACCGTGACACTTTTACTGAAAACGAATTGTAACAGCCGTGTTGCCTCCCAACCGTCGGTAAAGGATTATCCACTCATTACGCCACACCCTGTATAAATAACTCAAAATAATAGTAAAACTAGATTAGAAGTAATTTGAACATAGAAGAGTGTACATATACGAGACAGTATAGAGTGCAGGGAGGCAAGGAGGAAGTGTCTCACCCAGTCGAGCAGCGCCTTCCTCAGTTTCCGCTCGTCGTGCAGCATGGTGCGCATGTCCCTGTAGGCGGCGAGCGCCACGGTCAGCCCGAGCGCGTCCGCCTCCAGCGCCATCTTGCACACCAGCTCGTCGTGCGAGAACACGCAGTACCGCCGCAGCACCGAGTAGTGCCCGATGCACTCGCGCCCCATCTTCAACTGCACACACACACATACACCCTTACACATACAACTGCACACCCCAATAGCTTACTGTCACACCCGTATTATATCAGAAGGTGTACGGCAGGGCGTTCTAAACAACTGTCTTTACACTGCAAGCTAAGCGTTGTGGATTGTAAGGATAGGCCTTTATTCAAAGGTGGCTGTTGATGTCTGACACAAAATTAAAGTGCATTCATGTGAAATTTTGAGTAGCAGGCCGGGGTTGATAGAACCTTAAAGAAACTAAAATATACATAGGAAATTCAGGAGTCACTTTGCGTTAATCTATAAAGATATTAAAAAGAAAATTAAGTAACATAACTATCACTATCCCACAACTTGAACATTTTGTGGCCCCCTTTACTAAAAAACTATCGCGTATAGATTTGTGCTTTAACATAGTATTTTCGCTTCAAATCTAAATGTGTTATCTGTCAAAAAAAATATAATTTTATAACATTTAAGAAATGAACATTAACAATTTTGTATTACAAGTTAGTAGTACAATAACATTCTATACAATGATGTATAGAATGTTATTGTACTACTAACGACATCTTTTAGAAAACATCGCTGCAACAGAATTAAACTCAATACTTAAATACATCGTAGTTAACCTACTTAATATTAGATGACACCACTAGAATGAAGTCATAAAGTGCAATCGTGCAATGAATCACTTGTGACGAAATACATCTGTAATAGGCAAGAGGTTACCCCTTAACATCCAGATAAGTACCTCATGCGTATTTCATTACAGAACCATAGAAGAACAAGAGACATGGTATAGATAGACAGATAGATTACCCAGTCCGCCGGCGTGAAGTTGACCGCCTCGGCGAAGTTGTACCCCTGGTTGAACCCCGCGTGGTACGCGCGAGGAAACGTGATCACGAACTCTCCCGCGTGCTGGTCCATCCTGACACACACACACACACACACACCACAAACATATTATACACATTATACTTTATATTATAATAGACACGCAACCATTTCATTTTTTCTCTATACGAAATTTCAAGTCTTAATATCTCTAAACTTTTCACTTATATCTTCTCTCATTTGCCTATTCTCCATTTATATATGAGGCAAATAATAACGGCCACTCCCCCTCATTATCATCCGTTTGATAAAGTGATGCTGATCATGAAAAGTATCCTATATATATGTGTTAATCCTTACAATATTTAGAGCCGTTTAATTTTGAAGCACTCGTAGTGAAGTTTGCTTAGCCGTTCTTAATCGATCAGCTAAGTTAAGCAACGTCCACCGCGGTTAGGAGTTGAATGGGTGACCGCTGCTGACATTACTACTGAGCGCTTCCGTGCTTCGGAGGGCACGTTAAGCCGTCGGTCCCGGTTGTTGTCTTACGATGGCAGTCATTACAGCATGATGGTAGGGCATTTAGAGAATGCCCGCCTGGCTAGCTACCACCCTCAATTAGAAAATCTGTCGCCAAGCACCTAACGATGTGTTCCAGCATCTGTCATTGAGAGCCAGTAATTCTAGGCTAGCCTAAACAACATCTTCAACCACATCATCACTTACCATACACACTCACCAGGTGAGAAAGTGGTCAAAGGCTAGCCTATTAGAAAAAAAATGTATGTGTCTTCATTATCACCTACTCGTAAGTCCTAGTACTCTAGTACCTGCAGTGTGAATAGAAGAGAAGCAGTAACGTTACCTATAGACGGGTACTCCAGCCTTCATCAGCACGTTGGGGTTCATGATGGTGACGAGCTGATGCAGCAGGTCGGGTTGCAGCTGGAACAGCTCCGGGGCCTCCGCCTTCATCGCCGCCTCGAACTGCTCCGCTTTTGATGATGGAACTCCGTACCTGAACAGTTGTTCATTGTGCTTATATTGAAAGACTAGCCGGCCCGTTCCGGCTTCCCACGGGTATTTTATAAAAATATCAAAAATTGTACATGTAAACACATAAAAAATGAGTTATTTTGTCATAACTGTAATAATTAGACATATGGTATGGTATTGCGGACTTTTTTGTAGACATTGATGTATTCTACAAAGTTGTAGTACATCACTTTGCTCTATTGTCAACTATTTCCGCAGCGTACGCGATTTTTGTATTTTTTTCATGCGTTGGGTTGCATTATCGAAGTTTTCAAAAGGAACGTTTTTGAAAATATTCTATGGCCATCAAGGATAATGTAGGTCTAATGGTAAAAGATTTTTCCAAATCGGTCCAGTAGTTTTTTTTAAGTTTATTCGTTACATACAAAAATACAAATCTTTCATCCTTATAATATTACTGTCGATGTAGATTTAGAGGGTAGCTTGTTTGTCATATCAGGCCTGGCTCACTCCGCACTATAGGTACAAAGCTACATGTACATCGACCGGACCGGTATCCTTCCGAACGGGATTATTGTAAGGTGCGTTCCGCGACAGAAGAGATCAGAGCTATGCGATAGAAAGAGAGGCGCCTTGTAGGTGAGTATAAATATTTGCTACTCCGTGCTTTGCGAGCTGAAGTGCACTTTATTGCTTCGTGGCTAGAGTCGCTTATTTATTGGAATAGTTTTGCAGAGTGATCGTTCTGGTCTTTTATTTCTGTGGTCATACGCATATAAAGAGAAACTATACTCAAGAACAGATACAATATCCTGTGTCTTCATATCGCAGCGACGCGAATTTGTTAGGCTGATCAACATGTTCCCTACGTTCAATGAAATAACTGAAAACGTGAAGAAACTAAATGTAAGGGAGAATAGTTCTCTTTTATGGTTAATTATTAAACTACTACCACTGGGGGTACAGATGAAATGGTGATCCAAAGCTAACCTATTTGCTGAAATAAAAAAAGTTTAATCAGGTTTACCTGTAAATGTAATTAGTGAAGGAGGTTGAGATTGTGTTGAATGTGTGTGTTATGTATGGATGTGGTACTGACCAGGTCTTGGGCTCCCCCCAGTGCAGATAGTTGATGGAGTAGCTCCAGTGGTCCTCGTTGTGCCAACAGAACGTGGCGAAGCACATGCCTACGTACAGCCACGGGACCTGCCGACAATACAACGACAACTCTCATTTCTATTTTATACATATCTGGTTACTGTACTGTATTAGCTGGATCGTCCACTGCTGAACACAACCTCCCCAATTAAGGGGATGAGGGAGGCAGCTTCTGAGGAGTCCCTCAGAATGCACTGCTTAGGCGTCGTAAAGGAAAAAAACGGATTTTTCGGAAATTTTCCGAACCTTTCGGAATTTATCCCTAGTCGCGTAATAAACAAATACGCGCACTAGTTGCATAATGTACTATTCTTAACATATTTTATTTTTATGAGGAGAAGGAGAATGTTATAAACATTTCAAGTGATTTTATAAAGTGTATTCTTGTATGAATAATATTATTTGTTTTGTATAGATATATATACATTTATATATGTTTGCCTGCATATCTGAAGTTTTTTCTTAACTTTTCTCGGCTTTAAGCCGGTTTTACCTGTTATTACGGGCCTTGGCCATGTTAATTACAGTGTTATTATTATTTATTATTATAGTATTACGTTTGGCGATGATATCAGTCATTTATGTCGGAACATGCTATTCTTATTGGACTGACCTTTGTAGAATATTGTTCACATATTATTCATAATTCATTACGATTATTAATACAAACTACGATTTTTATACAAACAAACATTATAAGTAAAAAAAATGTGTATGTACTGTTGTGACCTGGTTTAATACAGAAACAATGAGGTTTTTTTTTCATTTTAATCATAATAATTATCAGCTACATACCTTCATCCCAGATATGTCAGCATTGATATGTCCAAGCACTGAGCCCTCCAGCACGGGCAGGTTGTTCAGATTCCAGCTCGACTCTGCATACTGCTGTTCCCCCGGGTACAGGTGAGCTGATGATTTTGTTGGAAATCCTGACGAAACCAACAATTATTTTTTTATAGAAAAATACGTCATTACTTTCGTATGACAGAAGGGGTTAAAAATAAATAAATCAACTATCAGTTTAACAACGTATATTCAAGTTACTAGCTTAGTGTGGACTGCTTACAGAACATATTCATCTTAACTTCTAAGGGTTTGTTTATATTAATGCTAACTTTAAGTTACTATTATATAGTTTGTGACACAGAGCGCTGTCACGTATATAAACCAAATAAATATTCGAAAATTTCGACGTTTGTATGGAAACGAGACTGGCCAGTTCAACATTAAGAGCCAGTCACATTCACCTGCAGTCATCCCAAGGCACAGTGGTGTATGTACTAGACTGTAAGTGAGTAATGTAGCTCACCCGATCCATGGTCCATGGAGTGCAGGTCGGCCCCGTACTCGACTGTGACGTCCTCGTCGATGGAGGAGACCACGCGCCAGAACTCGCGCTCCACGGTCGGTGTCGGCACCATCTACACCATATACAGAACGGACCATACAGTAGTATATATACACTGTACAGAAATGTGCGCCTCTAAACATTCAATTCTACACACAACAAAATATATATAATAATTTTGAAAAATTAAAATATAAAAATGCACTCTTTTTTAAACTAAATTTTGCTTTATTGTCAATGGAGTGACATTCAATTGTAAAAACATGTCGGACCTAAAGGATAACCAGTCGAAGATTTGCACTCCATTTATGGTTCAAATTTATCGTTCCATTAAAGATTTTGTAAGAAGTGGATGCATCTTAAATTTTAAATTACCTTATACATTTTATTGCTAAAATAATAATCAGTATAAAAATTTTACCATTAATTATATTCAATGGTGGACCTCCTCTGGATGCTTATTCAAAGCGATACTGTTATAATGGTGTATATTAAAATGTTTTTCAATTTAAATAATACTTAAAATCTGCAACAACATGCTACTTACATGTACGGGCATGTTGAAATAATCAGATTTGAACTGATCGGCCATTTCCCCAAACTGCTGCAGCGTGTACTCGCGAGACGCCTGTTCGAAGCCGAAAGCCTCCGTCGGTTTTGATACCTATAACAATAAAACATTTTTCATTTAAATATATCAATAATCAATATTCATTTCAGAAATCCCCCATCCTCACAAGGGTGTCATAATCGTAACTAAAGAAAACCCATAAACGGCAAACAACATTTTTGTACAACGCTGTCACCTATAATGTTATTTCCAATAAGGCCTGCCAAATTGAGGGCTTACGACAGTTACGACAAACACTTCCCTTATGGAGAGGCATGGTTCCTATATAATCTGAAGCCATAGGCCAATGCGTGCAAATAGCTCTCCCGGGAATCACCGGAAGCACAAACTTGATATTCTTGTCAGCCACTTGCTTTGTGAGAGATATTTTTTTGATCCACGTGGGTTTTGACGGTTGCTCAAATTCTGAGAATCATAACCTCGGGGCCTTAGTGTCCAACAAAATGGTAAGGGAGATGAAGTTAGTTTCGACATTTTGCTTTGAAAACGATGCACATTAAGGAGTTTAAGTTAGACACAAAGGATATCAAGTGTGTCAGACTACTTTTCGTTGAGACAACAGTCGTGCGAACAATGTGCTTCAGCATCCATCAGGAAGGGATCCGGGGCACTTACACCTGCTCTGGAAGAATACCATACCGCCTGACACCATACTGCTTGAAATCTAACAGTCTTTGAGTTCTAGAAGGCCACCTCCGGTATTTTATGTAGGTATTTCGCTATGTGGACACAGCAGTACCAGATTCCTGTCTGATGAAGATGATCCGTAGTTATAGGAGGCGAGCTTATTGACATCTACTGTGTCTGATTCCAGGCTCCGTACTGATACTGAATATTTCTTTATCAAACTAACGCAACAACTGTCTGCTTAAAGACTCGGGACTCACCGCTTTGTCGAACAAAGCAGTCAATTTGTCAAATTGTGTATTTGATTCTTACGACAATCTTTTAGGCAAGTACTATATTTAAGGTATGCATTTACCTCTTCAGCCAAACAAACGGGGCATCGCCAGTCCCCCTTGGGGACGTCAGCTAGAGGCGGCATCAGACAGAATGTATGGTACGAGTCGTCACACCCGTCGCACAGCAGCATTTGTTCTTCGACGTCACCTCGCCCGCAATTCCGGCACATGTACTTGGCGAGCTGCAGAGAGAGTTAAATCCATGTAATAATCATCATATCCCAGTATGATGTAGGTATTTGAAGTAAAAAGGGTGGATGAAAGAGATAGAAGAACAGGGTGAGAGTAAAGGTAGAGAGGGAAGGCCTAAGTAAACATATTCTTACAGAGAGAGGTAAAGAAATATACGTTCGGGAAAAGGCCACATCACGAATAGCCTAAGCATGTGGACATGTATAATTTAATAAGAGAGTAGGAAGCCAGAGTTACGCCGAGATCGTAGTAAGTAGAAATGCGTGGTCTGTAAATATCTCTCCGAGAAACAGTGACTTGTGAATATCCACATAAAAGTATTTTAATAAAGTACTTAAAGCCTTAGCCTTTTATTCTGTGTGAAATGATAAAGACCAAAATACAACTATGTACCAGACCCCTGCTCTTATGTCTATTTTCGCTCAAAATTTTGGAGCCCGCATTTTGACCTCCTTTATTTTAAAATATATAAAAAGCATAATTTTATGGTTATTTATTACTATTTTTACCATACTCAATTTTTTTTTTCATATTCTATTTTTATATTTTTTTAATTCAGAGACCAAGCTAGAATAGATCTATACCAAAACTGAGGATCAAAACAAATGAAAGTTCTACGTTTTATCTTTTCTTTTAGTTTTTCGTTGAAACACATGAGTGAATTTATTGTAAACATAATTCAGGGAACACGAGTGAGTTTATTGACTTTGTGAATTTACCACTTGGGCTTAGTTGGACTTTTCGCCGGAATCACGTCCAAGTATAAGTCAAATTATGCATTACTAGTTTTGCTTCATACTGACTAAAGCTTTTTTTCTTCACTGCAATCGGCTTGGCTATAAGAAGAGAGATCGGTATAATATCGGTATATTTTTCTTTTATTTGTTTGATATGGATTTGCCCAAAGCAATGCGTGAATCTATAAGCTAGGATATCAGTTATAGGTATCTGTCGAGGAGGATTAAGGTGTTAGCGCACGTACCGGATCGTCGAGCGGCAGCGGCGCGGGGCGGCCCTCCGCACACTACAACACACAACAACTGTCACAACACAACACACATTATATAAAGCACAAAGCCATAGTTCCTCTCTAAAACATGCTCAGATATTCAATCACAAATTGTAGTAATGAACCTTCTTCCAGCAGTGGTTTCATAATCAATTTTAGTGTCATATCATTATGCAATTTTAGTATCATATCATTATTAAATTTTAGTGTCATTACATAATGTAATATTGATGTGATATCATATTAAAACTTTATTGTAATAAACCAAAATTAAATTTCTAACTAAAATTGCAATTTTAGTTAGAAATTTAATTTTGGTATGTGATCGATCAATGTTAGTTATGCGTTGCGAATCTATGGTAGAGAGAAATTCTTCTTATATTGTCTATGAAACACCTTTTGCGCTCCTATTGGCAACATGCTAACAAAAATTTTACGCGAGAAAACCGCGAGTAAGAAAGTTCTGTTGTTTTTGGAATAGCTGACTAATAAAGTAATATCCAATTTAATAGTGACTTGTTTTAACAAGTACGAATTGAAAGTATAGTGATGGAAGGTCTAAGCTCAGCGCGCCTTTTGTAATAGAAGCGCGCGCTCCTCGGATATTATGACACTCATATTCTCTATTATGGAACAGTCTTTATTTCCTAATCCAAGGATTGTCCCTGGCAACTGCATTTTATAACCCGGTTTAATAAAGTAGGAACCGTAAAATGACGCCGAAAATCAGTACATCTCCCTTACACATTATAGCTGTCTATAGTGTGTGAAAGAGAGGTAATGATTTTGTCGACATTTTAGATTACTTTCTTTATTAAACTAGGTTATACTTCTATGCGCAATTAGATTATAATTATTACGTTTTAGGTAAGTACAGACTACAGGGTTTTTATTAGTATTTAATACTTTAAATACTTATAACTATTTAATACTTTTCAATGTAACGATTGTAATGAATATCTGCACATCGATTGAGAAAAGCAGTAAACAAGACTTGTCGGCAATTAAGCAATGTAATAGTAATAAATGATAAACGACCATGATAGATAACAGATAGGTGTAGGAGAAACACACACACTACTCACATGTGTGTGTTTCTACTACACATTTTCCCATTGTTAGTAGTTCAGAATCCAGTAACGAGTATATACAAGACGTGGTCACACAGTATATTGTAGCAGTCATATATTAAAGGTGTAATAAGTGTCACTCCCCGATAGTGCATTTAGAAATTCAACTTTAATACCAGGCGTTAATGGTTTCATTCGAATGCAAATAAGTTTCTTTAAAAAAATAGTTTCTTTGAAAAATTATATCGGCTTCCCCAAATATGTTCCTGAATTTGTTACTAAGCGATAGCAATATAAAAATGACAATGAATGTCGATAAATTATGTGATTGATATCTTTTCCTAACTTACACCACATTCAATTACTTCAACACTGACTTATGTGTGATATAGTGGCTTAGAAAAAGAAACGCGCAAACATTAAACCAAATAATATTGAATCAAAATGGAAATAATATGTAATCCAAATTCTTGCAGCGCTCGTAGCAAAGTTTACCTAGCCGTTCTTAATCGATCAGCTAAGTTAAGCAACGTCCGCTGCGGTAAGGAGTTGGATGGGTGACCGCTGGTGACATAACTATTGAGCGCTTCCGTGCTTCGGAGGGCACGTTAAGCCGTCGGTCCCGGTAGTTGTCTTAGGATGACAGTCTGTTATAGCATGGTGGTAGGGCATTGTGCGAATGCCCACCTGGCTAGCTACCACCCTCAAGTAGAAACTCTGTCGCCAAACATCTAACGGTGTGTTCCGGCAGCTGTCCTTGAGAGCCAGTGATTCTAGGCTAGCCTGAACAACATCTTCGACCACATCATCATTTACCATCAGGTGAGATAGTGGTCAAAGGCTAGCCTAACAGCTATATAAAAAAAAAAATTACATATACAACATATTATCGTGATGAGATACAATTTTGTTATGATTTTTTTGTATTGTCTTTTTATGTTGCTATTCATACAATCTTCCGAATTTAGTCGGTTACTGCGACAAGCAGCGCGCCTACCGCTTCACTCTTACAATGAAGATCCAACCCCCTAGGTTAGTTATCCAGTTATCTTTGGAGGTTGAGTTGCTATTGTTATTGGAAAGGGAACGCGCTCTTTCAGTTTCAAAACCTGGGTTAGGAGAGCTTCTAGTACCCTTATCGGTCACTATAGCGGAAATGGAAACTCGGCCAGCGCGCGTTTTCAACATAAAACAAGCGGATATAGGAATGCCTTCGCATTCTTACATTTGTAACTGGTACCAGCAATAAAGAAGCGTATAACGGCCGCTGGTGTACATGTATGGTACATACCGGATCGTCGACGTGGGCCGCAGGCGCGGCGGGCGGCACGTTGGCCGGCGCCGGCGTCACCGAGACAGTCATGTTGGACATGCGGTGTTCGCGCAGACGTGTCGACCTCGTCACGCGGGATCGAACCCCACAGCTGCCGCCCGCTGACATCCATTTGTTCTCGCGGGGACCTGCACATACACAAATCTTATTACCTGGCCATAGTACTACTTGTCTTACTCTTCCACTCTCTTCACGTGTCATCTTTCTCATAATCCTTTCCTATACCAGTACCCACCCCCGTTACATAACATTAGTGTTAACGTTTTTTATTACACATGTTTTAGTTCGTCCTTCTGCATATAACGCAGCGACAGCATCTTTGTTACGAACGCACATCTCACATACCCACCCTTATTGGTATTTTGTTCAGTCTCGGGTTAAAAAAACAAAATAAAGAACGACTTACTTCTTCTGGTCTCAAGGTTAGGTTCTTCTTTGACAGGGGTCTTCATCCCCTTATCATTGTTCCCTGGCAGGGCACCTTCAGTATGCGATCCCTCTGCTGCTGGCTCGGGGTCACTGCCCTTGTAACGACGCGCGGGGGGCGGGGTAGCAGCCCCTCCGGGACATTTGGACGCGGAACGACTTCTAGTGGTTGGATTGGTTGGTTTTTCTGGTGTTTGCTCCAATTTGACTTCGATTTTCTGTGGAAAGAGTTCAAAATATTTTCAATTCTACTTGCAAAAACTTCGGGCTTTACAGACCAATTGGGAACAGCTCTTGAACTCAAACTACGGTGGTAGAATAAACACTTATTAAAATCAAACTAATCATTTCGACATGGAAGGCACACCAAGCTATCTAGGATATCTCAAAATAGCAGTCGATACGCCAAGTTTTAGTGGCGGACCGACTAACGCCAGTCTGAAATGTTGAGCATAGTTCTGGCCAATAACTTGCCCCAAACCAAAAGAACACCATCATCATCACATCACCTGCAGCTCACACTGCTGACCAAAGGATTTTTCAAAGATGCTGTATTTTCGACAATCATCTATCTGATCTTCTTAATAAAACTTACTAAGAAGACAACATACATCTATGTTGTTAATTTCTTTTTTGGAAAAAGTGGTTGTAAAATCACCTGATGGTATATAACTGATGATGGTAATCAGGCTAACCTGATGAATTTAAAGTGGCTCTTGAATGCCGCTGCCGGAACACACGCCTAACTAGGCGCGCATTCACAGATACTCTACCACCAGGCAAAGCAGCGATGAAGGCCACCGACATAACGACTGCCATCCTTAGACCACCGGGACTGAAGGCATAACGTGCTATCCGAAGCACGGAAGGGCACAGTAGTAAATGTCACTGCACTAAGAAGTGACTGTAGATGCTGAACCTACTAGGCAAGCTCCGGTAGAAGCATTTCTTAGAACAAGTGCTTCTACAAGTTCAGTAAATCCTCAAGGACAAAAACACAGCAGAACATCACATATCTTATCACAAAACTTTTGCAAGCAAGCAAACTCACATTTATCAGTGACGATTTTTAATTACCTTCAGGAAAGACCCTATAGGAAGCGATACTGTTAACCGATAATACATATCTATATGTATAAGATAAAGTGCATTGAGTTAGAAGTATGTTCATTCATAAATACAATGTACATGGGTGAGTAATAAGATAAGATAACGCGGGGAATGCAATTAGGTCGTACCTATTTTCTAATGGCTGTTGGGTAAGTAAGATTAGAATCGAAACCGCTACAGCTTCTTAGAGATTAAGTTATTTTTTAATTAGATAAGCAAGCATTTGACCACTGTTTCACCTGATGGAAGTGACGACACGGTCGATTGTGGAACGTGCTTGCCTAGCAGATACCTGTTTACTCTATACTTGAAAACTTTCAGATTATCTACTAACTATCAGATATCTTCAGGAGAAAGAGACGCTGTTAGGGTGTTCCATACTTCGGACATACGCATTATAAGCTGGCTTCAAAAGTGATGACGATAGAATACTACCACTACTTGAAGGGTAGCCCAAACCAAAACAAAATTCAAAAGGATGACTTATTCTCTGGTAATTAAGAAAGACATTTAACTATAAAGAAGAAGATACTTACAGTATCCTTCGTGTCAGCCACGGCTCCATTGCTCTTGAACACGTCGTAAGGATACAGGATGCGCTCATAGTGGTTCTTTAGGATAGAGCCGATCCCCTTGCCTTGAGGGTGGCCCATACGACGCGCAATCTTCGACCACTTACGCTCGGCTGAGCACACCTCGAAACCACCTGGAATAATATAAAGTCGGATGCGTATTGTAATTTGCACCATAAGTAAATCTTGTGTAACATCACTTATTATTTTGAATGGTATTTTTTTTTCCTTTTTTTATATGTTGTTTTATGTCGGAATAAGACCGAGAACCACCTGATGTTAAACTCAAAACTTAAAACAATAAGTTTTTCTAGTATTGTTTGAAACTTTTAAGTTTTGAGTCTCGTAGTAAAAGACAATGCTTACTCCGGGCCAAGAGCGCCCGCCGCGTGTTCAAAAATGCATCTTAAAATGTTTGTTAGGACTAGCAGAAGTAAACCCTAAGAGGTTGATAGCATTTTACCAATAACCCTGTAGAGTAGAGAAAGGATTTATCTCCCGTGGATAAATAATCATCGGCGAGCACAAGCTCGGAGAAAAGTAAAAAAATTCAAAGGTGAGAAGATTTTTATCATCTCCCTGAGGAGATATGCCTCCCGCCCGTGCTAGGCCCCCGGGGGTTCCTCATGCTTCTTCCGTCAAATACCAATAAAAATAAATGTTAAATGGGTGTGTGGTGTAACTAGAATGGACATGACAATGTACGGCAGAGGAAGCATGAAAATATTATCAGCGACAGAAAAGTTGAAGAGTAATAGATTGCACGGCATGTCATGAGGATGCATGAAAACACATAACTTATGAAGTGCTGAATATTCACGTACCTGCTTCCTTGACGATCTTGTGGAGTGCATAAAGATCTAGGGGCTTCCTCTCCACAGTAGGTATTTTGAGCACGGACCCCTGCAGCTCCCAGAACTTGATGATTTGGTCGAGGAAGTTCAGCTTCACTCGGGTGATGGCCTGGAAACACATACATACTCGTAAAGATAACCTTGTGTAACAAAAAGAGGGGGGGTCTTATGAACGTTTCGATTTCTTTGTAATAAAATAAACATATTATACCAAGAATTTATATCCGCAAAAGGAATAAGACAAAAGTAGCTTAACATCTAAGTGTTTGGTTCCATGTAATAAGGAGCTGGGCGGGTTATTAATGTCTTTTTTCCAACAGCACTAGACTCGCACCTTGCTGAACTAAACATTCCTTTGGCAGACATACCGAGTAGACCAGGAGGACGAAACCATCAGCCTTCTATCAAGGACAACTGCTGAAACACACTGGTGCTAGAATCATCATGCTTGATTGAGTTCCACCAATCCCGCGGCAGAAAAAAGTCCTCCGCCGTAGACTATACCTATTTTGACTACCATCATCGTTTAAAAACACCCACCGTGTCTCTAGTCGCGTCATTCTTTATCAAGATATGAGATAGGGGTCAAAGGGTAGTCTATCAGCTATTACATAGTCCTAAACTGATTCAATGCCACTGGAGCAACATGGGCAAAGCCCAATTTGCGAGGTTCTGGATACGATGCCTGAGCAGATGGATTGATTATGAAAAATCTGTCACCAAGCAACCGCCGTTGTGTTCCGATAGCTGCTGAGTTTAAAGCTAGTTTCAATTTAGCTTCTTTAACATCTTCGGCCACATCATCGCTTACATCTAGGGGATATAGTCGACAAGGGTTAGCCTATCTGTTATATAATAAGCTTTGAAACACGTTCAATTTCAAGCTTGCTTGAAGTCCTAAAAGCTCTTCTGAACACTAAATAAAGAGGCTATATACGGCGCACAATTTCTATCAACAAGCAATTTCAACGTCCGCTCGACGATGCTGTATGTTCATGTAAGTGCATTATGCTATGGACGCACTGAGGACGGGGGCATATTAGGGCGATGCGTATTTTGTATTTAGCAGTTTGTGGCGTTCTATGGGGGATGCCTTAGTTCAGTGGAGGTCTTCCAGCTAATGATAATGATGATGTATTTTGTATAGGCTTTATTAAAAGTATTACAAAATTACTAGAGGAATAATTATAGTCATATGCGGGATAATATAATGCAATTACAAAAAAAATATATAATTGATTAAAAATAGTTTCTTAAGATGGATGTTACAATGCAAGCACGTAAACTGTCGGATTCAAATGTTTTCTTAACCTTTAACCTCTTATTTCATAATGAAAAGCTCAGAGAGGCCGGCAGATATAACGTTGTTGTAAATGCTCTTGCATGCAATTTGCGGTTTCATTCGCGACAATACAGCTTGCACAGCAGTGTTAAAAGTTTAGTCGCTAAGTCCACATGTTTATATATAGAGTAGAATTTAAAGCAATGCACTCCACTGACTCTTAATATTTAGGATTTGAAGAAATAGGTGTATAGATATTTTATAAGGATACGTCTTATCTCCCTTTTGAAGACATCGTGATTTTCTTTTTCATGGCCTTAAATGTAAGATCAAAGACTAAGCTAATTACCGATAACCGAGCAACGGTATACAGTGTCATAAGTTTTTCATGCAGAACAATTGTATAAATAACAATCAGGTATTAAGATCAAAAGAATGCTAAGTTCCTTTCAGAATATTCCTGAAATGGACTTAAACATCCTTCCAATCACAACCGAAAATCCGCCCTATTATTCCGCTTTCAATATGACTCCTGGGTACGCCCACCTGCCTTACATTCACGACAAGCTTTCAGCTCCGATGTAATACAGCTCTGACCTAGATAACATAGTATTTCCAATACCTACAGAGTTCGTTAATCAATACACTTCTACGGAAGAGAGAATATTAAACTGTATTAAAGGACGATAACAAGTAAATTTTAATGGCATTGTGTGGCGAAACAGGCGGAGGGCTGGATGTTTTGCAACAGCTGAGGCAACTAAGCAAATGAAACACATGGATGAGGTTACCGGCACTGCCTTGCACTTCCGAATTGGAGTACCAAAAATAGGAAATATAAGGAGGCACCATTTTAATTTATGTAAAAAAAAATATTTTCAAGCGAAGTCATAGAAATGATGCTCAACTTTGGTTCTACTAATTTTGAATCCTACACTTTCTAATAATGCCCGCCTTTTATCCAATATTGTTTCTGACCTCTAAAATGCTTTTCTTCGACAACAATGTGATCGGTGTATACGGCACAGCATATTAACAGATTCAGTACATTAAAAATACATTTATTCAATCAGAACCATCAGGAGAAACTAGTTCTTAAATCCGATATCTGGTGTAAACCAACACCCACAGTGAACGAGTCGGCAACGGTGGCCTCGGACCGGGCCTAGCTGCTCGCGACAGTACATAGAACGGATAAGCTGCAGGTACACCTCAGTAACTCTTTTCTCATTTAGAACCCACTACAAAAACTTGGAGCAACACGATCGTATGCCTTCTCTAGATAAGCGAACACCATGCACACGACAGCGCGAAGTTTAAACATGACGTCGGTTGTCCCACGATCCGGCACAAACCCGAAATGGATGCTTTTATATTAAAAAGAATAGATTAATACATTTGCCATAATATACGCGTACGTACAATATTCCGCAATGCAGCCACTGTTCCCGGAATGAGCTTCAGATCCCAGTTCTAGGAATTTCAGCTGCAAACGTATGTACGTTGATAAAACCAGACATGTGTGTAGGAAGTAAATCAATACAGCCGTACGGAAATACACGAGCGAATTTAGGATCATCATCGGGAAACTGCCGAACTTGCATCACTAGTACAGGTGCGACGGAATACAAAAATATGAAGACCTTAATTTAGAATTAATTACGGCATCTTGTTTCTCTTGTTTCAGCATACAAGCCAGCAATATGATGAGGTCTACTCGACCATTTCAGAGGCACTACAAAAATATGGTAATCCTAATTGGGTTCGTCAACATCTCAGCATTTTGTGCCAAAGCTGACCCAAAGTCTACCCGTGAAAAAACATAGGCGATGTTCTGTAAAGTGGGTGATTTTGTTTATTTTTTATGTTAATGCGACGGAATAAGCTCGAGGCCCATCTGATGTTAAGCGGACTAACCTCTGCCTATAACAGATGCATTTCATCACAAGTCACGAATTGCACTGCGCCCGTGACCTTGAGACATAGTTGTCAAGTCTCATGTGCCTGTAATTTCACTGGCTCTCAAGGACTGCTACTGGAACACACCGTTAGGTGCTTGGCGACAGATTTTTACTTGAAAGTGGTTGCTAGCCAGGCGGCCAATCGCAAAATGCCCTTCCACCATACAATATATAACATATGTATAACAAGGATGTCATCGAAGCCAGTATTATCTGGTAATACCTAAGTCTTGCTCATTAAGTTACTCCCCCTCTCTCTCTCTCTCTTCATCCTTAAGACTGGTGGTAACAGAATGATTCACAATGGTATATTACACAATCACAATCAAGTACTTACTACTGTAATCATTAAAACATTACTGAAATGCGGTTCATTAACAAAATATTCTAGGTGTAAACGACGACGACAGGCGATTCAACACAAAGCATTTTTAATCATTATAAAGTCTTTGGAAGTAATTGCAGTGAGCTGACCTAGATAAAATAGTTTACCTGAAGTGACAGCAAATCAATAGTGCCTCGATGGATGGATTGAAATAGACAGGTCACAATTTATCTTTACCATATTTAGTTATTGCTGATAGCTATTGATAACAATGTCATCTTTTGGTAAGTGACGATGAGGTCGAAGGTTTTAACCGTTAGGTTTTTCTATTTTATACTGAACTGGGTAGCACTTGACCACTATCTCACCTGATGTTAACTGATGATGCGGTCGATGATGGAGCGCGCTTACCCAGAAGGTATTGTACCACCACATTCACTCGCGTTTTGAAGATCCCTATATTGTACTTAACCGGAAACACAAAACTCAGGCAGGGTGCTCCATTCCCTGGCGGTTCGCATGATGAACGAAGACGCAAATCACTTGGTTCGGGTAAATGGAACATCGACCATATAGCGGTGGCGCTTCTGAGTGTCCCTGGAAGTTCGGTTATAGAATGGGGATGGCTGAATCAAATCATGCAGTTTTGTGGCACACTCCCCGAAAAGCATCCGATAAAAAACCGATAAACAAGCGACTTTGCGGCGATGCTCGAGGATTTGGAGTCTCTTGCTTACAAGTTGGTCATCGTTAATGAGTCTCTTGGCTCTCCTCTCAATAGTTTCCAGTGTCTCCAGCTGGTATTTGGCAGAACCATTGAAAGATGTTATTATTAAGGGGTGGTCAACCTATGGTGAAACTCAAGCCTTCATCAAAATGCGAACCAAAAATACCCTGCGCAGCAATCCTTACCACTGGGCCACAATTGCTCGATGATAGCATTTGTAATATGGGTTCATACATAGGTAGAAATAGCAGGAGATTATAATCATCCACCTGCGGAGCGAGAATGAGAATTCAAGTAACCGGAAGGTCGCAAAACGAAATTTGCTTTTATGGAATCGGTTGCAGGGTGCAGTATACTTGTCTGGCACCTCAGGCCAAGTCTTCTATAGCAGTTTGCAAGATCTTGGTAACTAGGTGTTCCATAAGCTGGAGGTTTACTGCCAAATTCAACAGTTACTATGTTCGGGAGGTGACAATATATGACCAAAACATGTCTAACGAAACGTTGATAAACTTCTAACACAAAATATCAAAATTTCAGATTTATCACTGAGCTAGAGACCCGTCAATTACGGACGGGCAGGATATGAACAACCGAGTCTTCTGTTTTACCGTATCGATACGAAACTCTAAAAATGTTCTACGCTTTGGCTTAATTAGGACGATTGTGAAAGAAGCTCTGCTAAGTCTAGCAGAGCTTCTTTCACAATCGTCCTAATTATCCAACAGCCAAAGCTAATGCATATCAAACCAAACGTCTTCATCCAGGAGAACTTTCCAGAATTCAGACAAGGACGACGTAAGGTTACCGTCTCTTTCTTTAACCTCGAACTGAATACTAAATGTACATTAACGCCATCTCGTTTAGCTTCGCGAGCTCCACGCACGGGGCGAGTGGATCGAAGGACCAATCAAAGACAGCCAGCGTACACGTGCGCCGCAGCGCGGGCGCGCGAGAATCTATTTGATTGGTCGACACGATATAACGACACAGTTTGAAGATATAATCTATACATTGAAACTGACCGCCACGTATGCTTTATTCAATGCAAGTAATTTTCTTACTGCAGTAAACATAAAATATTCAGTCGTTTAGTACAGGTCGATCGATAGTTACACGTCGCTCATTCTCCGTAGAAAAAGTTATTAAACGTGCATTAGAAAGGTACTTATATTTACTATTTAGTAATTAAATTTTCACATTTTAATTATTATTTGTAATAATTAATTCCTTTTCTTTTTTTGTTTTTTAAACGACAGGTTTGCGTTTGATCACTACCTAGCTCTCTAGTCGTGTCCCAGAATATTTATTATGTTGCAGTTCAAAATAGCGAAGGCCTAGTGGGAACTCTATGTACTGACGCGAAGGGGGTTCATGATTCAAATCCCACGGCCTTGGGCTACATCGCATGGAGGTAGAGCATTTTGGGAATGCTCGCCTGGCTAGCTACTGGTGATGTTGTGGTCACTTGTGACGAAAAGCATCTGTTACAGGCAGAGGTTACCGCTTAGCATAGGCCTCGTGCTTGTTCGGTCATAATAAATAAAAATAATAAATTTAAATAAATCGAGCCAGATGGCGGTCAACAGTTATCCTATCAGCAATAAATATGAACATTTAACAAAATCTTTGATATTTATCCCGCCGCCGCAGGCTTGAACTTCACCGCAACGTAGCATGGCATACAGCGACTGCTCGCCTGGATAGCTACCACCCTCAAATAGAAAAGCTATCAACAAGGTACGTGCGATGGCACCAGTTCTTAAGAGCTAGTTACTACTTGAGGTTAAACCTGTTTATTATCACCAACCATCAGGTATTTAGTGGTCATGGGCTAAAATTTCAGCTGTAAAAGAATATCCATAAGCAACGAATGACCCACATGTGCAAATTGATGTTATCTAAAACGATCTACATTTCATTTAATAATGATATAATTACGTTTACTCAAAAGCACTTCTCTGATTAGTGATTACCGATAACTATAGTGTGATTGTGCCGTAAACGGCGCGATCAAAAGGTTATTTTTTAAGTTAATAAACGCATGAGTCATTTTTCGACGAGTATTTGTTTAACATTCAAATGTATTATGCATTGCTGCTCTTGCTTATAAATAATGTTATGTATTGAACACAGAGCGGCTTGGGACGGATGCAGCGGCCCGATTCTCGCGTCTTCGAAAACATGCCATGGAAATAATATGCTTGATGTCGATTCAAAAGCTAAAGATTTAGTGCGTCCACACATAGTAATAAACTTTCGATCAGGAATTTCCTAGCGACCGCTGGACGACTTTTTTTTATGCGTGATAGATTAAGCCTTTGACCAATATCTTACCTGTTGCTAATGATGATGTGGTCGAAGACGTTGTTCAGGCTCACCTAGAATTACAGGCTCTCAAGGACAACTGCCGGAACGCACTGTTAGGTCCTTGGCGACAAATTTTCTACGTGAGGGTGGTAGCTAGCCAGGCGGGCATTCGCAAAATGCCCTTCCACCATGCGGTACAGCTCAAGCCCGCGACGGGATTCGAAACATGGATCTACTGCACGGCAGTCCATAGCTAATGCCACTGAGCCATCACTACTTCAACAGGTTTCACTTCTACAGGAAGCAACTTCAGGACGTCTTGCATCTCTGAGCGCACAATCGGTAAAAGTTTTTAAAATATTTTTATATAATCTCATTCGGTAATATTCTAATTATGAAATGAAATACAGACCTTTATTGGCATATTTTATATACATACTTCTTTAAGAAAATTAAAAAATTAAATTAAAGCATTATTCTCCTAACAAAACAATGCTTTAAAACATTTTTTTTATTATTAAAGTACAAAGTGTCCCGACCAAGGAGGTTTCAATTCAATTTAAGTACACATTATCTGTGGTGAGTGCGCTGCGCAGGCAACGCGCTGGTTTTTATATTGTATTTTATTTTATGTAGCTACCTATAGCCATGAGATTAAATAAAGTAGTGTATGCAACTGCATATAATTAGGTATTAAAATACTCGTGTAATTTTAATTTGAAACTCGCCTGCGGCTCGTTTCAAAAAACTACACTCATGTTTTAATACCCTCTATTATATGACAGTTGCATAAACTACTATTATGTCCTCTCATTGATATTAACTAATAGGTATATTTTATGTTATACTAGCTGCGCCCCGCAGTTTTAACCGCGTAAACTGTGATGAAAAGTGAACAGGATAATGACGAAATGAGTCCCGTGTTAATGTAGGACGGAAACTATCTATACTTTAAGTTTTACCCAAATCTTTTAACCTTTCCAGCGTCAAGGACACACAACACACTTAAATCCTCACTCAGTCATTTAACTACTTTCGCGTTTAATTAAAATTTAGGCTCATCAGAAGGAGAAAAATTGTTGGCAATAATATAGTCTGATGCCAATTTCTGATGGTGTACGGGGTCTAGTACAAAATTTATGCAGAGCGCTTCTATAGACACTCTGAGTAGAGTTTATTTACTAAAAAAACGGCCAAGTGCGACTTGAACTTGCGCACGAAGGGTTCCGTACCATTCCAACAACATTAGACTTCATATTTTAACCTTTTTTTGTTTCAACGAGTCCGACTCGCACTTGGCCAACTTTTTGTATTTGTTGTTATACCGGCAACAGAAATACATCATCTGTGAAAATTTCTGGATGGACGGACGGACTGACAGCGAAGTCTCCGTAATAGGGTCCCGTTTTTACCCTTTGTACCCAAAGGGAACCTTAAAAAAACTAAGATTAAACAAAAAATAACCAAAAAATGGAATCGACTTCAACACTCAAAGTGTGAAATAACTTTTCGAAGTCGTTACCATGCGCACAATATTGTGATAATAGGTACTTTTGAACTATCATTCGAAGCGAAACGCGTCGAAAAAATTCTTCCTGTTTGGCTGCGTGGCGTTAGTGACGTCACGTCGGGTTACCAGGAAGAAAAAAATCTTCCGGTTTGGCTGCGTGGCGTTGTGACGTCACGTCGGGTTACCAGGAAAATTAGGCGGAATTGTCACTAGATATATTTTGTATTTTTTAAGTATTTTTTAAAATATTAATTTGATGTTTTCTTAAAATATTTAAAAAATATTTGTTATTATTAAATATGGATTTCCGCAAAGTAACGCCTGAATCTATTCATTAGGAAAATAAGTATTTGTTTAATTATCCATGGTATACCTACTTTATCTGTGGTGTGAATTTAATACTGTACCTAATTGTGTTTGTTGTTAGACTGTGATTAAGCATAATATATTGATTATCATGATCACTTGAATCATTATTTGATGATAATATTACTGGAAGTATATTTTATAAGTATCGAAATTGATCACGTGACAGTGTAAAGTACTTATTAAAAATAGTTTATAATATGTTCTTTATTTATGATGTGTAAAACATTGAAGATTTTATTATACTTATTGCCATATGTATAGATCACTTGAATCATTATTTGATGTTATTAATACTGTAAGTATATTTTATAAGTAGTTTAACTGGTCATGTGACATTTGTTGAGATACTTATATAAAATAGTTTATAATATGTTCTTTATTTATGATGTGTAAAAACATTGAAGATTTTATTATACTTATTGCCATACGTGAGCTTGAGATCACACAATTGTCAATTATAAAGAGTAATGTGTTTGTGACGGTAGTCGCTTTGTCACCTTATTTGTTCACTCACTGCGAGTAGCTTCAGTGTCTGTCGGACCGCCGTGCGGAGCGGATCTCTAGTGGTATCGAAATAGTCTTCAATGACGAAGTGCTGCCCGATTCAGTGTCTGTCGGACCGCCATGCCGAGCAGATCTCCAGCGGTGTGGAAATAGGCTTTAACGACGAAGTGCTGCCGAATCAAGATGTTGTGAAGTTAAGTAATTTATTATACTCTTTTTTTGGTATTATATAACGACGAATATGTCAATCAATAGTTGATAAGTGTAAATGAAGTGTATATAGTAAGTAAGTATCACATTGTTAAAAGACATTTAAAAGAATGGCCTCGAGTTTCTTGCCCGTTCTTCTCGAAGTGGCTCTATACAACTTTGTTTACTGAACGAGGCAGTAATGTTAGAATATTTCAATGTTAAAATTTCATTAGAGCGTCGTAGATGCCTAAATTGAATAAATGGTTTTGACTTTGACTTTGACTTTCATTATTCTAACTAACACATGCATGCACAAAGCAGGTATACAAACTACAAAACTAAGTTATTTGCCTATATACAATGATGGTTAGAAGTACATAATCGAATATAAATACCTACACAGTAGTCCATTGAAATGTTTCAATTTAAGACCGAATATTGCATTTCTTAGAGGGCGCAATTTTAATTTTGAGACATATGTGGGTGGTCCATAGAAGCTTAACCTCAAGTTTGTAGGGTCGCCACCCTTGTCCTCCGGCCGCCATCTTGGAAAAAGGGGTGAAAACACTTATTTCGCGATATCTTGGAAACTATGCGTCTTACAAAAAATTCTACAGCATATAATTTGCAAATTATTTTGCCTACAAATATGAATATATAACTTTTGCCCTAAATTAAAAATTTAAGAAGTTATAACCAAAAAGAGTGAGAAAATTTTCATATTTTTTTTTGCTCTATAACTTTTTTTTTCTCATTTTACAAAAAAAGATACCTCAGACCAATCTTGTTGATTATCACTTGAGGAATTTTTTTATGATTTTTTAATTTATTTCATTTAAAACACTTACAGCGCTACAAAGTTGACCAGGTTCATCAATGCTCATGGGAATCCGGTCAAAATGAAATGTTCAACTTATATTTTTCATATCCTTAAAAAAAAATTAATTCTTACAACTTCACTTAATCATACCTAACTGTTTTCCTTACCATAGAACTTACCAAATATAACTTACCGAAGGATAAGCAGGTAGATAAGGTCTGAGTTACCGTTTGGGGACAAAGGAACATCTGCCTGCTACGACTATTATTATTATACGCAGGCTTAGCTGTTTTTTCTACCTCAGTTTATTCTCTTAGCTGTGCTACATTTTTTGTTACGTGTAAACGTGTTGAAAATTGTGGATATTATTTTCAGTTTAATCAATTAAACTGCGGGTTTCGGAAAAAAAATCCTCAAAACATCATCTGCAGTATTGTTCTGAGGTATTTTTTTTGTAAATTGTATAAAGAAAGTTATAGAGTAAAAAAATATATTTTTGCTTATAACTTCTTTAATATTTAATTTAGGGCACAAAGTTATATACGTACCATATTTATAGGCAAAACAATTTGCTACAAATTGTGTCCTAACGAATATTTTGTAAAACGCATAGTTTCTGAGGTATCGCAAAATACGTGTTTTCACCCCTTTTTCCAAGATGGCGGCCGGGGACAAGGGTGGCGACCCCACAAAAACTTGAGGTTAAGCTTCTTCTATAGACCCCCATACATGTACCAAAAATAAAATTGCGTGCTCTAAAAAATGCAAAGCTCATGAATCTTTTCAATGGACTATAGTTATAGGTGTGCTAATGTTAGTCAATGAGAGGTTTATCATTAGGTTCATTTAAGTCGACTTTGTATGTAAACTGTAAAGATGCGAAATGAATTTACAAAGTTACATAACATTCCACATTATTTATGAAAAATAAATAACACTTCAAAAAGGATCAAAATGTTTTATTCCATGCGACATCGTCTTTGACCGCTCGATCCTTGCTAACGGTGTGCTCGTGTGCGCCGCTCTACGATAAATGCCTAAATTTGAACGATAGCGCAAGGCGTAAAGACTCTTAATATAATTTAGGAAAATGTAAGTTTACCTTTATGTAAATAATAAATATTTTTGAAAATAAAATAAATGTTTATACATTTTTGAGGTATTTTTTTAATTAACAAAACACTGGTCGAAAACTAGAATGTCATCTAGTCTATTTCCAGTTTTCGTCCTCAAGTGATTTTTAATGATTGTATTTTTTACAATATAAATTACGTGGACGAGAATTGGCTATGAAAATATTCACGGGCATAGGGTTCAAATTGCTAAATGACATTTATTTATTTTTAAAGATCGTTAGAAACTTGAGTAAACTAAACTGGACATGTCTTACATAGATCTCGACCACCTGGTCGATAACTGTGCGTATTTGAAAAAAGACGGACCAATTCTCTTCCACTTAATTAAATTGGTAAAACAATTAAAAATTATAGTAAAGTATAAGTATTCTCATTTTATGTACCATAAATGACATGGAGAATCAACAAACGACATTAAATTTACAATACGACAACTTAAAACATACCGTGAAAGTTGCGGCAATCTGCTATTTTTATTACACAATTTGACGCGTCCACACTCAGTCGTTGTAAACCACAGACTGATTTGGCTTTCTTAAATATATTATCCACACAAGTCACTTAGTTTATGTGTGTTCATATGATATTCTAGTTTCTGTAAGAACTACGTTTATCGGTGTATGTGTCTCGGTTAATCTATTTAGCGTAATTTTACAACAATGAACCATCAAATGGTCGAAGACAGGCACTGGTCGGCTAAATGGCGCATTCACCCTACTTCCCTAGGTGGGAGGTATTAAGATTGTCTGATACACAATTTTTTACTGGTAAATGGTAACAGGCTCATTTTTTATTGTATTGTGACGAAACAAGACGTTTTTTTTATCACATGTAGACGAACTATAATTTACTTAAAGTCACAAATGTCGAAATGCACTACGCCCACGGTCTCTTAACGCAATGAGTAAATCGAGGGTGTAGGGTTAAAACCCAATAAGTCGAAAATTTTTAGAAAATCACTTCTAAAGCTCACTACATGTAATTTTTTATCCTCTTTTAAGTAGTTTATTAAAATAAACCGATTAAAGAATCTTTCACAGAAATTGACTCACAAAATAACCCAATAAGTGCAAAAAATTTAAATTGTTATAGTTTAAAATACTATAAAGCGACTTATGGGTAAAATTTTTATTTTTAGTAAGTGACAAAACCCAATAAGTTACACTTATTGGATTTTATCACAAACATATTTTCCTAATAAATAATGAATGCTCTTGTGATAAAATCACATAACAACACTTATTGGGTTTTAACAAATACAAATATTCCTAATATGCAAAGTATTTGTTCTGGTTAAAATCAGCTAGCAATAACTATGGGGCTTTTATTCAACCCTGGCACTCTGACCCTGATATTTAAAATTCATCTTATCTCGATGACAAACAGATGGAGATATCAGAAAGAAGAATGAAGAATTTATTACTTACTGGTACCTAGAGATCCTAAGTAGATTACTGATGGGTAAATTAAAAGAGTACATATTTATTACTTATTTTGCCTTCTAGGTATTCTTCTAGGTTTAGATACTTTAATAAAATGTGATTATTCAGATGAAGATTCTACCTACTTACGGGAATTAAATGAGAACTCTCAGTTAAATACTCTTGCTGTAAAGAGCAAGTCTAATACAAGCCTAATGATGAAAGCTTGTATAGTGTTAAACACAGTAACCTACATCTGGCTACGTTTAACTTGACGATTACCTACTAAGACTTGTTTTGGGTCTTCGTATGCGTAAATTCGGGAAATATTAGCCTAACGCAACGTGGTTAGTCAGATTCTTGAAGAAGTTTTTTTGTTTGTCTGGGAGTGAGGATCCTACGTATGCGCCAGATTTAGATATAACTCTGGAAAAGGTTAGGAAATCAGTAAAGCCTTTAAAATGACATAAAAGAGCTCAAACATCAGAGTGGAAGAAAAACGATTCTTGGGCAAGAAGAGTGGAAGGACTATTATGTCACTAAAGGGGTTACTAGACCAGCAAAAGTTACCAAGCCTGTAAAGTGTAATAGATGCATTTACTAATGTACAATATTGAAAAAAGGGACATTTTGTGTAAAAGTTTTGAAAAAATGGATTTCATAGCTAAGAAAAACTTGATTCTGTCTTGCATCAAAGTTAAGCCACTAGAAAACTGAAAATTTTATAAAGCATCAAATAAGAAAGACTGCATCGGAAGAAAAAAATGTATTTTCAGAAAATCAATTAAAAAATCTAAGTTTAGCAAAAGTTTTTCTTGGTGATGTTGTTCATAAGCTTGTAATCACGGATGCTGTCAATAAAGCAAATTCATTGGGGTTTACGCAGTAGATAACCAACTTGAGAAAAAGGAACCGCCACATAAATCAGAGACTAGGCAACCAGAAAGTAGATTTAAACTATTTAATTTTATATTTAAATAAAAAGAGTTTAAATTTCATGACATGTTGGATCTTAAAAAAATTAAGCACGCTTTTGATGAAAAACAAAATCAGCGATAACCACCTGTTAACTGGTTTATATGAAAAGAATACGTCAAAGGAAAGCTGAAAATATACTTTAACTACGAGATGAGCGAGATTTTTCGATACACTGACGTCTCCCCAACTCAAAACACCCCTAAAACACGAAAATCAAACCCACCATCGATTGAAAGCTAGTGGCCAGAAGAAATTGAAACACTGAATTCACAACAGCTGTTCATCAGCATTACAAAGAATAAAGGATCTAGAGATGATGTGCAGCAAACAAATGATTAATCCTCATGCTTATAGTTATGATTTAGGTTAGATTTTAGAATAGAAGTTTTCATCTTTATAGAATCAAACATGAAAGAAACCAATATGTGTATGTTACTTAGTGTTAAAACCCAATAAGTCGGCCCTCCAATTTTGTTATTTCATGTTTATGTAAAATCTGAATATAAAACAATGATAACAATATTTAATGAATAATTTTAAATATATTATTTTACTTTCTATCTACGTATCAGCGACGAATATGTGTAAAAAACAAGTATTTATATGCGTAAAACATTCAACATCGATTATCTCGCAAGTCAGTTTGAGCGACTTATTGGGTTTTAACTCTACACCCTCGAAATATAAATTATGACTAGAAGGCAAATAAAATGACCCCAATATTTTCGGTGTCATCACCGAGACTACTGGAGTAGAATACAAATATACCCTTTATGTCTATAAATATACATACATACTTATATATATATTTCAGCCCTTACCTCAAGCTCATTGAGACGCTGTATCCTGGGAGTGAACCGGAGACGGTCGACGTCCACAGCAAACGGCGGCTGCCAATGCTGCAACAAAGAAATAACAACATTACAACGCGTTCAACTGTCGGTGGTTCGCGGATCCGCAATCAATGCGGATTGCTATTACAAAAGAATTCTCAGAATCCGAAACAGACAGATCTAATTCAATAGATAGATTCTGAAGTTCCTTAAAATTATTTCAATTAATATTACATATAAGTAATCAATTAATAAAAGTTATAAACATGCTGGGTTGATACCGATAGGCACAACAGGGGTGATGCACATCATAATACTTTTTTTTCTTCACAAACTAATACTTTTCGCATGGATGTCAGCATGGATATGTTTAGGATAAAATTGGTCACATTTTAGCATAAGCTAGAAGTGAAAATTCATTATCGTTGGAGTAAAAAAATAATTTAAAAACAGCTATATTTCAAAATGGATTTTACCTATTAATCAAGCTGTAATCAAATGTTCAATTGCCATAATGTTATTTTTTTATTATTATTGATAGGTAAGCCTTTGACCACAATCTCAGCTGATAGTAAGTGATGATGTGTTTGTATATAGTATATATGTTTTTTGAATCCAAGCAGGGAACTTCTGAGTAGGAGTTCACCTGTAAAGTTATCATAATCAGGGCATGACCCCCTTTAAATTGAATTCAAAAGTGGATATTTTAAAGCTTACCTTTCATTGAACCATTTCTTTAGGTCCAATAGGTACTTCTAGGTAAGTCTGAACAATATCTTCGACCACATCATCACTTACCATCAGGTGAGATAGTAGTAAAAGGCTAGAATATCAGCAATAAAAAGAAAAGCTCAGAATTTATATTTATATTTGTTTTAAGCAATTAAATTGAAGGTACATTATAATCACTGCTTGTACTTCCCAGGGCTCAACATGATGATGCATAAACAAAGTTATTTATTATTACATTAAAATGTAGCCTATTTTAATTATAAACATATCTATTTAAAAAGACAACCAACTGAAACTCCCCGCATATTGTAACCCAATGGGATTCATTCTCAAAAAGGTACCTTTAAGACGCTGTGTACCTGTAAGACAAGTGCTAAATAGCTTGAACTGATTTTTAGCAAAATTTACGTAGTTTGTAGCGATAAGAAAATAATATGATTATCTTGATTGTATTCTCCAAGGCAAAGAAAAGTCCGAAACATTTTCGATTTATGTTTCTAGTTATGTGTTATTGAACTTAATTTCAGATTTTACCTAAACTGATTGCGATTTCACCATCGCTGCCTCTCTTTCACTCCTACGCAGTGTGACAGTGTCAAAATTTCAGCATTTGACAGCGTCTTAAGAAGTCTGCACTCTTTAAGCGCATGATCAAGGAGTCATTAGATTCTTTTAAATATTACTTCTAAAATATAATTTTCCATAAGGAATTCCTGAATCTTTTAACTAGCTTGTATTCTGTAGGTTTTGTTATTGTCCAGTTGTCTCAGATATTGAGACAACTGGATGGTATTCATGAATAGAACATCTAACAGGAAGAACATACATATCAAACTTGATCATCAAATGTATTGAATTGAATGTATTGAGTTTCTCCACACTTCTTAATTGGGGATGTTGATGTGAAGTTGATAGCCAATAAGGCAGTTTTGTTATCATCGAATTGCAATTTGGCTGATGACCAAGTTCAGGGCAAGATAAGTCAAGATACACAATTTTCGAAGTCGTTCAAGCTGCTTAGGCTATAAGATGTCACACACAAGGACATACAAACTTAAAATACAAAGATACATACTTGCATGCAGGAAATTAAGAACATACATCCTTCTGTTGGTCGCCAAATCTCAGGTATTTTAATAATTCATAATCAAGTACTAACAATAATTTATACTGTATCACTTTGTCTCATAGTTGGCTAAATGCTGGCTTTTAAGTATTTTTACTCGGGAACTATAAACATCTGGTGCAATAAATACTATATATGAACTATATGAGTGTGGTGTTTTTAATTATTTCACCATCATAATATGTTCTTATCATTAATTCATTTGTGTAACACATTTATTTCATTTTTGTTACATATAACCCTACACTTGCTATGTATAAATTGCCTTAAATAGGAATCAAATAGAAAAACCACAAAATTAGCATGTGTAACATGTTATATATAGTTATCTGAACATGAGAATAGGTATATGTATACTGGTGCTTCACATATTTTATTACTATTGGAAGTATACATAATACTGAAAAAAACAATCATTGCATTTTGACATGAATGCTATGGTCTCATTTAAGTGCTTTTTTGATTATTCTTCTGTCTTCCAGAGCCAAGCTGTTCATTTTTTTACATATCTACACTAATATTAGTTTTGTATTTTTGTATGTAACAAATAAATTTAAAAAGTAGTAGACCAATTTGAAACATTTTTTCACCATTAGAACCCTACACTATCCCTGTTGAACATAGGCTATAGAAAATTTTAAAAATATTAGGGATTCGTATGAAAACTTCGATAATGTAACCCAACATGTGAAAAAAAACGTTACGTTGCGTATGCTGCAGTAATTGTTGATATTAGACTAAAGCGAAGTACTACAATTTTATAGAGGACATCAAAATCCACAAAAACTTCCACAATACCATGTCTAACTTTTACCGTTACGTCACAAGAACTGCTTTTTAACTGTTCCAATTTATAATTATTGTTAAATACTCGTGTGGCTAGTTTTCTATAAAACTGGTACCTAGGCGGGCCGCTATTTTTCTATAAGACAAGTCAGACAAGAGATGATTTTAGTAGCACCATTTACATCTTTAAATTTTAACAACCCAGTAAGCAATCATGGATAAGAACATCCTATTTAATAACTCACTAACATTTAAAAAATCAAGTAGGTATGCTGCATAAAAATATTGTGTATTGTCTATTTAATATGTTGCATAAAATGGTAACACTTCGATCACATAAGCTGAGTACTACACAGTAAGTAGGGTTGAAAATTGAGAAGGGATGAAAGAGATAGACTTTGCTGCATGCCAGATATCTTGCCTTCCCTATAACCAAATATCCTGCCATACTTAGAATAAAACACATTGTAACATGAAAATTTGAATGAATGCACTCACCATAAAAGAACTGACATAAATGGTGAACCCATTGCTACAGATCCCAGTCAGGGTCAGTATGGTCAAAACTAGGGATACAACAAAAAAATTAATCGTCAGATAACCCCAATAACTATCAGAACTAGATATCAAAACGTAGAGAAATCCACTAGACCTGGGTTTCTCAGTGGGGTTTGCAAGCCCCTAGGAGTTAGCCAGTATATGGTAGAGGGTTCACAACAACACAACAAGATTTACATAATGATGGTTGAGTGGCTGTCTCTCACATACTACACGCATGATGGTGAAATTAGTAGACAAATCATCTAAATTTATAGATAAAATACCTCTTTCAAATACCTTAAACACCTGTACTTTTGGTGTTATAGACAAACCCCTTGGCCGAGGGTGCATGAATGTGGAGGAAACGGCTGAATACACCCTAAGTGTGAGTGTGTGGTGGCACAATATTAGATAGACATATATAAAATGCAATAAAAGTAACAGCAAAATATACTTACTTTTGTGAGATATGTGTGTAGATATATTTACTCAACTCGCGACTTTTGCATCATTATGCCTTGAAATGGTTAGTGAATATCAGTTTTATTAGTTCATTTCTGTTACACCTATGCTGGTTGTCATGAATCAGGATATTAGCTCCATTTTTTTAACTTCCTCATGATATTATAATTTTTTGGGAGAACTTTAGCTTCATATTCAGATTTAAAGGTGATACCTGGCTTAAAAGAGATACACATACTGGGGGCAGGACACATTTCCTCTTTTTTTAAATATATGAATGAATGTTTCAATTTAAAGTTTCACATGCATATTCACTGTGCAGGACACAATCTGATATAAAATTGAGTTGACTGGTATGAGGTAAACCTAAAATTCTCATCTATACTACATGATTTTTTTTCACTAGCTACTCATCACCAATTAATCCTTGCACATTGTTAGTAATGAGAACAATAGAAATTCATTTATAAATGGATGATATCAATCACGCAGATGCCAAGGGATTAATATCAGCTACTGTGTCAGCCAGATTATCAACTGCTAAACACAGCCTGCCCACATTAACGGAAGATTTGGCATAATCCCTATGCTTGGCTTAGAGTTTCCATTGTAAGGCAGTTTTTCAGAAGACGATGCTACCTTCTGATATTTTTCCTATAGTCACTTCTTATGACTCCCAGAGTCAGATATGAGAAGGTGCAATTCTAACCTGGCCTACACACTATTACAATCATTAGCCTGCCTAATTTTGTATTTAAGAACCAAGGTACCCAAGGAGGCTCTGTTTGTAATTGTTATGATTTACTTTCCAATCGTTATGAATTTGATCCTTAAAATTTTTCAACACATTTTTGTCATCTAGAATGATAAAGATAGCAAATACTGATGTGATTGATTCACCAACTGATCTGCTGCCTTGTTGCCTCTTATAATTACATGAGATGTAATATATTGTTAGTGGTGTAAATACAAAACATTCACTGAAGATAAATGTCTTGACCTATTTCCATTCTGGAATAAACTCTCTGAAACACAAGGACTGTGCTTCAGAACATTAGTGCCTGACATTTGGAACCAAAATGTCTCCCTGGGCAAACACAGGTTATAAATTACCTACTTGAATATCAAAATATACATGCAATTTATATATGAAATTATCATCAATTGCCTGCAGTACCCTGAAAATATTGATTATTATGTTTTAATGACCATAATGATCCATTAGCCTATTTTTACATGTTTATGTATTTAAAACCTTAATTGACTTTATGGTAATAAGTAGATAGATGTAAAATAGAAAATAATAAATATTCCAAAATTATTTTTGGTAGTCATGCTATGTGGCTTCTTACATTGTATTTAGTTAGTTGCTGGGTGAGTAAGACAGTAGGGGAAAATGGAGACTTAACACAATTTCAAAGTCACTGTTTTGTACAAAATGCATACAAGAGTGTAGGTATTTTATTGGAAGCTGGTTTTGTATCTTATTTTACTTCATTTACCTACATATTGACAAGGCTAAATTTACAAAAATAGTAAGTAGAATCCAGTCTTAGGGTAAATAGATGATATTTTAATAGTAAGTGACTTCTTTGAGCAGCAATAGTGTCAATTACAGTTATGTACAAAAAAGTAGCAGTGATTCTTTTTTTATCTAAACTATCGTAGGCAGGAGGGCACTTCACAAAATGGCAACCAATTTTAAACTCAATATGCAATTGCATTTCCTGCTAAATATCTATAATTTTACATAGAAACCTATGTTTTTCACCCGATATGACACGTTTTACGTCTACATGAAAGATGAAAATAGGAATTTCGATAACGCACAGCTCAAAAAGACGAAGTAATATGGTTGCATCACACGAACATTAGCGTGTTGTTTAGGGGTTAGAAAACCACGTAAAAAGAACGAGTAATAGCACAAAATGTGATACGTATGATAGATATTGGAATATACAAGTTTTGGAAACAAAGAAATGCACTCACCGCTGGTGGTTTTATCTTGCAAATTCCAGACTTCTCAGCAATAGGTCGTATTTTGCTGATATACGCCAGCGGGTCCAGGAATTCTTCAGCTGTCGGCTCAAACACGGGGGCCTCCGGAGGCGGCGTGAATGTAAAATTGTCAGGTTTCATGGGGGACGCCGAGTCCCCCATGCTAACTTCAACATTGGCTTCGTCACATTTTCCCATTTTAGCAAAAACACTATGCAGTTCACAATAATGCAACTAAAAATAACACACTAACATCATCAGATGTCAAGGGATAAAAAGAGCACGGCCACAGAGGAATAGCAGCATCAGAACTAGACTTTCCATAAGGAATCACAACGAGGAAAGAAATGAAATGATCACCAACAAATAACACTGTTCATTGCACGTCCGCCATGCGAAATTGAACTTTCGAAACTAAGGTGTTGCCTCATCAAAAAATACTTGTGGATGATAAAATTAAAAAGTTAGTTTACAAAGAGAGTAAAACATATATTCCCCTAACTTATGTATGACAGTCTACTTAGTGCGTAGAAAGAAAATAGTAATAGAATCGGCGTAATGAATTGTACTAATTATTAGAGAAGGATGCACATACAATAACCGCAATAATAAAGAGCGAGACAGATATAAATGTTTTTTATCCTTTTCGCGTATACCCTTTTATCTGTTGGGAGCCAGTGGTAACTGGCTCCCAACAGACGCAAGATGACGCAAGATGATTAGGGTAGTATACTCAGTTTTCGGCCATTTAATGGCACATTCAACTTTAAGACGCTAGAAAAAAATCTACAATTGATTGAGCCCTGCGTTGTTTATTGATATATGTACCCTATATAATGTAGTTTACGTATTTAATATTTTATGGAACGTCAAGTGCTTCCTTCTTTATAGAAAAATATATAAATCCAAATATGGCGAAATCGCCGGTTTTCGGCCATTTTTTTTAGTTTTCGATCAGCAGTACCCAGTTTTCGGTCGGAACATTTAATATTGATTTAAAATTAATGTTTCCATACAATTAATTAAAAAAAAACCATTTTTATGTGAATTATGATTCACATTTAATTTGATGATTTCATTGATCTATTTAAAATATCCTACTAGCCCAACACACATTTATTCCAACATCCTCATAGTTTTGGCAGTACATACTTAACTATACCTTGATGTTTGATTTAATTTGTTACACTTTAATAGTAATATTAGTAATTCTAGGGTGGCCTGAACAACATCTTCGCCCACATCATAATTTACTATCAGGTGATAAGGTGGTCAAAGGCTAGCCTATCAGCTATAATTCACTATAAATTATTTTTAAAAATCGTTATTTAAAATCAAATACTATTAAAATAATTATGAAAGAATGACTATAGCTTTTCTCTCTTCAGCTATAAAACTATTATCAACCAACATTTACTTAGTATAACAGTAAAAATAAAACGTTTAAACGAGAGGCGAGTCACTATTTTTTTTTGTATTTGCGTGCGTAACTCTTTCTCATCTGCCAACGTGAAATTAAACAATTCTTTAAAAATCGTTTGTTATAGTAACCCAACCGAATAATGTTTTAGGGTATCAGGCGATTCAATCAAAGAGTATTTACAACACTTTCGTTCCTATATTGCAATAGTAAGTAGCTAATATCTGAATAATACTGCAAGAGGATCAGGAATGGCCGATGGATAGGTGCCGGCCGGTGGACCGGTTCCCCTACCCTACTTAATCTATGCAAAATCTATGTATTAACCGACTAGAGAAGATAGTCTTGGCTTACACGTGACCCCAATATTTTCATGCATCTTCATTAATTATTAGGGTTTTCATTGAGTTAGGGATACTATTACCCAGAAAGTAGTTTTCCCATAAAAAGACTAATTTATTTATTTATCTCACGAAAATCACAGCCCATAATATATTCGACAAGTTTATACTTAGCTTACCCTACGGAAAATAACGGATTTAAATTCATTTCTATTTTTAAACCATTTTTATTGTTTCAGTCCAAGTTTATTGTAGCATTAAAAATACATTTAAACCGTTGTTTAGTTTACTAACAATGGTTTACATTTTTAATGTTTTGACTCCATACATTTTGTCTATTTAGAACAAGTATAAAAAGTGTTGAAGTATATTATTTACTATAGTAAATTAAGTCATGACTGTGCTGAAACAGTCAAAATCTGTCACAATCAGGTCAAAATCATCATTATTACTAGACGCTTAGGCAACAAGGTAAGTAAAGATTAACTGCATTTCTCACTCGCATGTTGTCTAGAAATGTATTCGAGAATACGCAAATTTTAGTAATAATACAATGGTGCAACATAAAAAAATCCGTCAAAACTTTCGTTCTTACCTTAATATATTATGTACATAAGAATTATGTTATTTCTATGTTGCCAGTAAAAAAATAATTAATACCAGATAATTATATGGATTTTGCTTACCGGATGCAAAAAAAATACGTAAACGTAACGTACAAAGTACGGAATGCTGGAATATGCTCCGAACATTTTGAATCTCATTGCTTCCGCAAGACAACACATAATGTAACTTATTTTAGAACGGACTCAATTCCAACACTATTTATTCCTATAAGTTCTATACTTCCAGTTTACTGGGTGTTGTTTAGATGACGTGATTGTAATAATTTCCCATATTTAGACTATAATAGGAATGCCAAAAGGAAAACATCTTCAGGTATTCATGTTTATCATAATATAATTAAATCTGGTGCTGCTTTTTACCCCATCAATTTGGTTAAATCTTTCACCTGGCATTTCCATAAACAACGTCATAAACTATTGCTATCTCTTAGATATACGCTCATAGCATTTCTATTACTATTTTCTTTCTACGACTTAGTGGGTGATTCGCCAAAATCATGTGTCAACGTGTCAATCACTTTTTGATGTCCGAGTTGACGAAAATTATTTTATTGATGTTTATAGGTTACAATTCTTTTTATTCCAATAATTCATCCTTATTTACTCCTGTTTTTGCCAACCAAACGTTAATACCTATAGGAAATCATTGATATTATAATAAAGATATGTTAAAATCCTAATAACCTTGTCATATCCGTTTCTTATTTTATTTGTTATAAGTTATAACCCATATTCATTAAATTTACAAGTCAACAGTATGATGGACTTCTAACTAATAGTTTCAATTAACGGTAATGTTTGTGGCACAGGTCTCTATTTGACTCATGAATATTATCAGTTAATATTATTAGGTCTACGATTTTTCAAAAACTTAAATCTAATATCCTTGGTTCTAATTTCCATGATTTCCTTGGCTCTAAAGTGCACAAGGAAATTATGGTTTACCAAGGAAATTATAAAATGTACGCTTTAATTATTATATTGTCTTACCAGTGGTGAAGAGAATTGTGTTTATACCAGATTTAATCCATGTTTTTAAGGTATAACATAAAACATTATATAGATTTTATGTCTTTCACAACATTTAAATAGATATATTAAAAGAAATTACTATATTTAACGATAATTAAAATGTTTAATTCGTTTTTTTTTCTCTCACGTACAAAACTCAATATGGGAAATGATAGAAAAACACGCAAGAGCTAGAAAAAAAGATTAACATTACAATATTTACAATTAACAGCTCGTAGGTATAACTTTATAATTAACATACATAAGAATATGAGAATTTACAACATAGTTTTCCCTAATTTTAAACTATGTTTTAAACATGTTAATTTCATTAGATATGAGAATTTTTTAAATGTATCAAAAATACTTAACATTACTTTAAGAAAAATATCTAGTGCAATATGACCTGCGAAATTAAGTACTAAATTTTTTTTTATGCCCAATGCGGGAATCGAACCCTCGTCCTCGGATTTCGCGCCGGATGCCTTAACCACTCGGCCACTTGGACTTCGCACTTCTAGCCGAAATTTTGTGCTCCAATTGTATTACTTAAACTGTCATAGGGACGGTTCGATTCCCGCCTTGGGCATAAAATTTTGTACTCCAATAGTTTGTAAAATATGATTTTCGCTTAGCACGCGATAGTGCTTGTTATCATAATATTTAGAAACTGTACAAGTTTTTTTATCAGCTTTCTTTGAAACTATAGTTAATTATACAATTTAGTAATATTTTTAAGTCTAAAAAAACAAGATAAAATATTAAAAATAGCCATTTTTAGCTTAGTGTCATTAAACTCAATTAACATTTACAGGTATGTTCTGCATGTTATTTATTTTTTTATAAGTGGTATTGCCTCCTCGGGCTCTGCTTACAGCTTCGAGTCGATTTGGCATACTGTGCACGAGATTTTGGAGCCGATGTTGAGGAATACGCTCCCATTCTGCTATCAAGGCTTGTTTTAGTACTGTGAAAGTGGCAGGTGGTGGTCTGCGGCCTCTGACTAGCCTCCCTAGCTCATCTCAGGCGAGCTCGATTTGGTTTAGATCTGGACTTCTAGATGGCCAAGCGCATCACGCTGATACCAACCTCCTGAATATACTCTTGCACTACCCGAGCCGTGTGTGGCCGGGCATTATCATGCATGAAAATCGATCCATCACCCATATTCACTAAATACGGCCCTGCATACTTATTGAGAATATCCTGGACATATCTTACCCCAGTCACAGTGCCATTTACTCCGGCCACTAACTCTGTACGACCTTCTGAAGATATGCCAGCCCATACATGTACACTGCCTCCACCATACTGGACTCTTTCTGAGAAGCAGGCTTGAAGGTATCGCTCACCAGGTTGTCTGTGGACACTTCGCCTTCCATCAGAAGTGTAAAGTGAGAATCAAGATAGAGATGCAATCGAGAGAGACAAAGATCTGTAAACAAAATTCTTGACCATTCTTCTTGATCTCACTGTATGTGTTCACGGGGGTATGCAGTCTCATTACTCAACGCTCTCTCTCGAGGCCACTTGTTGTTCTTCGGGGTTTTATGTTTGCTTCAGCGAGTCTTCTTTTCACTGTACTTTCACTAATGTAGTCCCTTCGGGTCTGAATTAGTTGACTATTTAAAACTTCATGACATTATAACTTTTATTCAGGAATTTTTGTGATACCCCTTTTTTGTGATTACAGAAATAAATACTGCTTTTATTCATTGATATAATCAACTACCTTACTGGTAGTAATTCGCAAAAAAAAATATGCCAAGGAAATAAGGAAAAAAAAAACAATTTTTGAAGAATTACCCTTGTCCCATGTAGGTCCCATCCTATCTCATGTCATGTTTTTCTAAGAGCTGGTGCATATAATAAGGAAATTTTTCACACATATATGCTAACCGGACTGTAGTGATACGAAACTCTTTCAAGCTCTATGGGTGTTTGTAAACAGACAGTCTGTCATAACGACTTTTACCTTCATTCAATCTTACTTGTATTTTGTTGATTAAAACCATTATTCTAAAGGTTTTATCTTATTTATCAATTTAATCAACAAAATGTTCTAATAAAATGGAATCATTTCTGCGTCCTGCTAAATTGGACATAGATCCATCAGACAGCTCCGCTTAAAGGAATGGGAGCACTGGAAGAGGACATTTGAAAATTTCTTGTCATTCTGCGGAAAAAGTGAAAAAGATGGTAAAATCAAACTTGATTTACTGGTTAATCATTTATCCTCTAGAATTTACTCATTTATAAGCGAATGTACAACGTACGAATCTGCTTTAAGTACACTTAATAACATATATGTCAAGCCTAAGAATATAATTTATGCCAGACACATACTTGCGACTAGGAAGCAGCAGAATGAAGAGGATATCAACGCTTATATTCGTGTTTTAAAATTAATGGCAAAGGACTGCGAATTTGAAAAAGTAGATGCTGAAAAGAATAAATGTGATAGTATCAGAGATGCGTTTATTTCTGGTATAAAATCAAACAAAATTAGACAAAGATTACTAGAAAATCTATCATTGACTCTCGATGAAGCTTGCAATCAAGCTCTATCGTTGGAAATGGCTGAGATGAGTTTGCAGAGCTACAATGTTTCAAATTTGAGTGCTGTTAAAAGTTTAGAAGAAAATCAGGAACTATTAGCAATAGCGTCATCTGAAAGAAAGTGTTACTTCTGTGGGGGTCTTGTACATAATAGAAGAGATTGTCCTGCTGTCAATGCCATCTGCCAGATTTGTGACAAGAAGGGACACTACGCTAAAGTATGTCGAAGTAAAAAACGTAACAGTGCTGCAGTTTTAGTTGATAAAAATAAAAATATTGGCTCAGCATGTATCACAGCAGCGTCACCAGATTCCTTGAAGAAAGCTACTGTAACAGCTTACATAAAAGGGATTCGCGCTCAAGCATTGATCAATACTGGCAGTTCTGTAAGCTTTATAGACAACAATTTCTTCAAGCTATGTCGTTTAAAGAAGAAACATTGCAGTCAAACTATATTAATGGCTTCAACTTCTCTTACGTCTCAAGTAGAGGGACAGACCTACACATCAGCTAAAATTGGAGATTATGATTACGAGGGCCTTAACCTACTGATTGTCAAGAACCTGTGCTCTGACCTGATCATTGGACATGACATATTACAGAAGCATTCTTCACTAGAATTCTCTTTTGGAGGAACGAAGAATCCTATTAAAGTGTGCAGTGTTGCTGCAGCGTGCGTACCTGCTGTACCTTTATTTTCAAATCTATCTTCTGATTGCAAGCCAAATGCTATAAAATCTCGAAGATATAGTGAGGATGATAAAAAGTTTATTGGAGACGAAATAAAAAAAACTTCTGGCTCAAGGAGTAATTGAAGAAAGTACGTCACCATGGAGGGCACAAGTTCTCATTACCAAGAATTCAAATCATAAAAAACGTCTTGTTATCGACTATTCCAGGACTATAAATAGATATACGCAACTTGACGCATATCCATTACCAAACATAGAAGAATTGGTCTCTCATATTTCAGAATACAGTGTATTCAGTGCTATAGATTTACAAGGCGCTTACCATCAGGTCCCGATCCTGATAAAAGAACGCCACTTCACTGCTTTTGAAGCTTTGGGAAATCTTTACCAATTTCGGCGTATTCCATTTGGTGTCACCAACGGTGTTTCCAGTTTTCAGAGAACTATCGACTGGGTAATTCGTAAAGAATAACTACAGGGAACGTACGCGTATCTCGATGATATAACCATTTGTGGTAAAAACCAAGAAGAGCATGATGAAAATCTGAGGAGATTTATGATGGCAGCTCAAAAATATGGTCTCACTCTTAACAAGGAAAAAAGTAAGTTTTCTCAAAACTCTATTGATATTTTGGGATATAATATTAAGGACCATATAATAAAACCTGACAGTGATCGCTTACGACCACTATTAAGTCTGCCACCACCAAGTGATTTACCTGCACTGAGAAGAACAATAGGCATGTTTGCTCATTACAGCAAATGGATTCCAAACTTCTCAGAACGAATTCACGACCTCGCCCATACACAAGTATTTCCATTAAATAACGAACTAAATCATAGTTTTAAGAAACTAAAAACTGACATTGCTAAATCTGCTATTCATGCTATTAGCCATAACTCACCGTTCACGGTGGAAACGGATGCGTCCAATCATTCAATTGCAGCGACTTTATCACAATCTGGTCGACCAGTTGCATTTTTCTCTAGAATGCTGAACAACAGTGAACTTAACCACTCAGCGATAGAAAAAGAAGCTTACGCTATAGTTGAATCACTAAGGAAATGGCGCCATTTTCTCATTGGCAGACCATTTCGCCTCATTACTGATCAGCGATCTGTTTCATTTATGTTCGACAATAAAGTGACGAGTAAAATAAAGAACGAGAAAATACAGAGATGGCGCTTGGATTTGGCACCATTTAAGTATGATATTGTGTACCATCCAGGTAAACAAAATGATGTTGCAGATGCTCTTTCACGAGTATGTGCTTCAATACCAGCACGAACCGAAAAACTGAAGTCATTGCATGAAGCCCTGTGTCATCCTGGAATAGCACGCATGAACCATTGGATAAAATCAAAGAATTTGCCTTATACAATCGATGAAATCAGAGATATGACTAATTCCTGCAGAATATGCTCTGAAATTAGTAGAACAACCCTGCCAGAGCCTACTTTGATAAAAGCTACTTCACCAATGGAAAGATTAAGCATTGATTTCAAAGGCCCTGTACCTTCCAACACGAGAAATAAGTATATACTTACTGTTATTGATGAATACTCACGCTTTCCATTTGCATTTCCATGTGCTGACATGATTTCTACAACAGTAATAAAGCATTTAAATGAAATATTTATGCTGTTTGGTTTGCCGTCATATCTTCATTCAGATTGAGGTACTTCATTCATGTCTGCAGAAGTCAAGAATTTCTTAAGTTTACGTGGAATTGCTTGCAGTAGGACTACTCCCTACAATCCAAGAGGAAATGGACAAGTAGAACGTTTCAATGGGACACTGTGGAAAACGATACAATTGGCTTTACGATCCTGCAACAAATCAGTAGAAAATTGGGAACAAGTTCTTCCTCAAGCTTTACATACCATACGGAGCCTATTATGTACAGCTACTCATTGTACACCGCATGAAAGGATGTTTAACCACACCAGAAGATCGACCAATGGAGTCTCTATACCCACTTGGTTGACAGAATCAGAACAAGTGTTAATGCGAAAATTTAACCGGGCAAACAAGTATCAACCGGTGGTAGAGGAAGTAACATTGCTTCATGTAAATCCGGACTATTCCTATGTTCGCCTTGCTGACGATCGAGGATCCACTGTCTCAAACCGTCACTTAGCACCATTAGGACAAGATAGTCAGATTATACAAGAAGCACCTGAGATACTGAACAAGTCTAGAGAATCGTTCGTAGCAAGTGATGAAGATTTTTATGATTCTCAGAGTATGAACGGTATAGATGAAAGCAATTTGGCAGTTGAAACAATTCCAGCTGCTGAACACTTAGATAACTTTCCTTCTACATCTGAAGAACCCGAGCGAAGATCAACACGGCAACGAAGGCCACCCAGCCGCTACGATGATTATATTCTGAACTGAATTGATTACTTTTCTGCCTGGAAGAATGTAGTGATACGAAACTCTTTCAAGCTCTATGGGTGTTTGTAAACAGACAGTCTGTCATAACGACTTTTACCTTCATTCAATCTTACTTGTATTTTGTTGATTAAAACCATTATTCTAAAGGTTTTATCTTATTTATCACGGACGCACCCCGCACACCTTGTATTATTTCGCATCCTGAAACTTGACGCTGGTGTACTATTGAATGAACGTAAGCGAAATAAGTCAATACTTTTTCGGTTTACTGGCCTGCGAAAAATGCACGCAAAACATGAAATAATCAATAAACTTTAATAAATAAAAATTGAGTATACTAGCGCATTTTTAAAAAACGCACTAATATGTTAAGAAAATCCAGTCGTGTGTGAGTTGGGCCGAAACACAGAGAGTTCCGTAACAAAACAGAATGTAGATGTAGGGATAATAAAATCATAATATTTAAAATACAGTTCGAGACCCTTATCGGTCGTCTGGCCTTCATTTGACTTTTTTTTATGCTTGATAGGTTAGCCTTTGACCACTACCTCACCTGATGGCAAGTGTTGATGTGGTCGAAGATGTTGTTCAGGCTAACCTAGAATTACTGGCTCTCAAGGACAGCTGCCGGAACACACCATTAGGTGCTTGGTGACAGATTTTCTGCTTGAGGGTGGCAGCTAGGCAGGCTATCATTCGCAAAATACCCTACCACCATGCCAGAACGACTGCTATCCTAAGACAACAACCAGGACCGACGGCTTAACGTGCCCTCCGAAGCACGGAAGCGCTCAGTAGTAATGTCACCAACGGTCACCCATCCAAATCATGACCAAGGCGGACGTTGCTTAACTTTACTGATGGATTCAGAACGGCTAAGCAAACTCCGCTACGAGCGCTTCAAAAATTTACTGGGTTGTATATTAGTTCTTGTATATTAGATATTGGATTGTAATCACACCGAGTTTGATGCATGTATGTAAAACTTTTTTTAGAATAGAGCGAAAAACAGAAAACACGTAAATGTATTTTTTTTAGGAAATCCGCTATAGTTACGCATATTCTGTGAAAATTTCACCGGTTCCCTATTGCCGTAACAAAGATAAAACGCTCTAAAGGTTGGACTGGCGAATGGACAGACGGACGGAATAGGGTCGCGTTTTCTAGTACGAAACACAAAATAAAAACAATGAATAGATTCAGGCCTAACATTGCGGAAATCCATATTTGATAAAACCCAACTAGGGTCTAGTCACGTCAACTTAACAGAAAAATTGGACGAAATTGTCCCTGGATAAATTATTGAATTTTTGAAGTGTTTGATTAAAATATGTTTTGTTAGCTACAGCTATTCATAACGTGGTCGGTAACAAATTTGATATCTGTTTCCCACTACGCAAATCTTCTATTAGAAAGCATGACTCTGAATAAGCCAGGATATTAAAGATTTTAAATCATTATTATTTGACATTATTAATGTGAGTAAATTGTTCCCAGACATTGACGCAATAAACACAATTGTATTTGACACGAATCAATATTATATTATATTAATTACAACTTTAAAATGTGACTTTTATAAAAACATTATAATTACAAATTCAAATCCATCAAAAGCTATCTAGAGTGTTGTCAACACAGAAAGAGGAAAATCTAATTTGTCTCATATAAACTTCACAGAGGTTTGAAGTGTGAAATGTATAGCAAAAGTTATAGTTGTGACGTAAACCGCTGACAGCGCACAATGTCGTAGCTCCTAAGTATATCAGCTGTAGTGACGTGTAGTTTGATGCATTCAATAAACGTTTGTAGTACGTAAATGGGGTCTTTCTTTTATCTGACAAACCCCATCACTTCATGGTGACCCTGCCACACCACAGGGCTGCGCTAAGGGACTTTTGTAAGTTTGTTGTCTGAAATCATCGTATAAAGTATTAACAAAAATGTGTCAGTCAAAAGTGGAGAAGGACGAAATATTGTTTAACCAGAACGCGGCACCAATGAAGCTAATATGAAAGATATTGGAGGACACCGGGGGGCTGAGTCTACTAATTACATGTCTACTAATCATATTCAGCATAGATTCATTCCGAGTCGTTTGCGATTAGAATCGGTAATCTACTAACCCCATATTATGGATATGAATCTATGATGAATCTAGGCTGGTTTTAACGATATTGCCATACCACAAAATAAAAACAGAAGAGTAGGTTAAGTCAGTGTATTCAGAAAAAGAAATCTTTCGATAAACACACGTATTTTAAGATTATAGCAAACTATTATAACCGCATATTTTTTATTTAAATTAAAATAATTGTTTAGATGCATAAACACACTTAAAAGAATCTTTAAAATAAACTGAAATATAAAATTTCGTAATTTTCAATGGCAATGACAATAAGAGACGTGTAATACGTCTCTTATTATCATTGCCATTTGCCAGTTTTAAAAACTGAATGACCGATGTCAGCTGATTGTTTTTCTATAAAAGAAACTTCATCTAAACTTACTGTGATAATGAACTGTACAGTTTCTGTGATAATGAGGAGGTTCCATGGAGGAACTGAGGAAGTTCCATGACCCAGCTGTGAGAATGTGATAGCCTGATAGGTACGGTTTATGCAGCGTTTGATCCACACTTCTTTGACTTTCTTCTTTATACGGGGAAAATATCTTGAACGATTCCGTTTCCTTCCGATTCTTTTATTCCTTGGGACGGTCTCGGAGTGGTATGCTAACGGCTCATAGCACATATTACACTCATTTATTTATTGTTGTCGTATTTAAGGTTCTTAGGTTACAATTATTTATCTAAACAAGAGTTCTACTTCCACAGAGAATACACTAACACACATGTCCAACCAAATACTCAACAAACAAAAAGTTTCAGTAAACTTTACGAAAATTAATATGTCGTAAAGCAATATCGGCTCAATCTATGAAATGTGTACCACGTGACATGTGTCAAAAATAGTGGACTACCGATTTTGCCATCCATTGATTGAGATACAAGATGTTAGTAGACTACGAAAAAGTTTATATGAAACCGAGATTGAATCAATATTGACTCATTATGAACGATATGAAGTTAGTAGACTACCAAAACTGTCAAAATTTATTCATATTGATAAGCTAGCAGACTTGGCGCCCTGATATCCTGCCAGTACGCACGCTTAAATTGAACACAAAAGTTCCTCGGTTTTGATTTATCTATTCGATTTTCGATTCCACACCGTTAGACTGTACAGTTTTGAAAAATCGTATCAATGTTGGGGAACACACGGTTAGATTGATCCATTCCGTTCGACTGAATCGTTCTCAGATCGTATCCGATTTCTTAAGGTGTGTGAACTCTTTTTAAAACAAATTGGCAGCTAGATTTATTGCAAATATTAGCGGGCTCATGTAAAGTTGCCAGTATTCCTGAATGCCCAAGTTTTTGTCATACACTGGCTTCGAAAACATATAGGTTAGACTGCAATCGATGAGCACATCCGATCCGTCATCCGCCGCCGCCATTTGCGAAAGTCCGATCGCTGCTCGGAGTAGCGCGAGTGTCATCGTTTTGAGTATGTCGAGTGTATAAATTTGTTATTTTCAACATACTGTGAACTAAGTGCTGGGATATAATCAGTTAAAATGATTGTGAGATATCTGAGCGTTTTGTGCGTTGGAGTTTTGGTGGCTTCGGTTTGCAGGGCTGACGGAAACAACGACAATGAAGGTAGGCGATATAAATATGAACATTATATATTTATTTATTTTTGTTTTTCTCTTCTAACGCTGTCTAATAATTCTGTTACTAAATCGGAATAATTCACTATTTTCGATGTATATGTTGTTATAAGTGTTCACAAACAAATCGCGCCATGTTCAAAGATTTTAATCCAAATAGGAATCTCGAATATTATTTTTTGATAATGGTTGATAGTAAGTTCTTCTCATGCTTTCGTAAATTTTCTCGTGTTAATTTATGCGTTGGTCGGCCCTTGTGGAAGGCGCGGGCCGCGTAGGTGTTGGGACCGGCTTGACTGGTCGGTCTCGTGCATGTACACTGCGCACACATGCACAGGTGACCTGCCTCGCGTGTGTGTCGAACACCGTTTTTGCAGTTGATTCATTCACTTAAAAATAATCATTGTTCTATTATCATGCTTACATCAACTCTTTACTCACTAAGGAAACCTGAATATGGATTCCATGAATGAGAAATTATATCAAAACAAATGATTGAATTTACCTCAATAAGCAGAATTATTACGTTTACTCAAAGTGTATAAAAGTCAGCTAATAAAATACATCATACCTTCAAACAGTTTTTATCTATTTCTTGATAGAAATTTCAGCCACATTGCAATTGACAGTACCTTCGATTATATCATTGCAAGATTCTATGCATGCTTACAAATCATTTAATCATGAGGTATGTGTTTCAGTGAAAGAGGCCACTAAGAGCTATATAGTGTTCAGTTGCTACAATACTAAATAATAACATGTTCAAAAAATGTATTTGTAACCTGTATTAATCTCTTTAATAATAATATATAGAGAATAGACCATTAAATGTAGGAAGGCATATTCCTACTAAAAAACTTACCTAACAAGTTTGAGCGGACTCTATTATAATATTTTTAAGACTTGAGATTGAGAAGTAATAATAACCAGAAATGAAGAAGAAAATGCTTACCCCAGCAATTAATCACGAATGATTGGCAAATGTGAATTAGCTTCACACAGATACAATAGATTTTTTTTTTTTTTATTAAAATCTGTTGGTGTTAATTTCAGATAATACCATATAATATTTGCTTTTTAATTAACATTATTTATGTTTTAAAATTCTAATGCATTCACATCACGACAAATATTCAGCCAATATTCGGTATTTTTTTATGTAATTGTGACGGAACAAGCACGAGGCCATCCTGATGTTAAGCGGATTAATCTCTGCCGATAACAGATGCTTTTCATTATGTGACGAATTGCACTGTGTCCGATAAATACATGCTGCGAGACATACAGTTCTTAAGTTTGATGTGCCTGTAATTTTACTGGCTCTCAAGGACGGAACACACTGTAGTGCTTGCCAACAGATATTCTACTTGAGGGTCGTAGGCGGGCCCTTCCACCATGTAGTGAAGCTCAAGCTGGTGGTGGGGATCGAACCAGGGACCTGCCGCACAGCAGTCCATATGTATATCTACTCGGCCATCATTGCTTCAAAATTTGGTGGTACCAGTTTGTAGATCTCTTTAGCTAGAAGTGTCTTGGTGGACATGTCAAAAAATCTGCCTCGAACCAGTACTGTATACTCGAAACTATACTGTGTTCAGGCATGAAGGGTACTGCAAAATACTGGGAAAATTAGACAACAACTAATGCCTGGTGTATCTGTTGCAGTGCAGTGTCTAGCAGAATGAGATGGGGACACTGCATCTGTAAAGGACAGGAGGGGCACTTACTATATGGAGGGCAACATCTTTGTCTTACTGGCTGGTTGAATTCCGAATAGTTGGTTCACCTGATTGCTAAATACCTAAAATTTGCAAGAAAATCCAGAGTAAAATTGAAAGGAATACAGTGCACTAGTAGGTCCTCATGTCAGGGTTGGAATGTGTATTCTTATCAAATGCATGTTTCATCATTCCCAATATCTGGCCGCTAACTATTGTCGGGCTGAATACAAATTATTAATAATCACTTAAGTATATCAACTATGCTTTTAATGTGATACCTATTGCATTTATAAGACAAACTACTCATCATTGTGTGGTGCGTTCCCCATTGACAGCTAGAAAAAGACACTTTGTGCTCATGTCAGGTCCAAATAATAATATAGCACGGAAAGAAGGTAGAATCATGCCTGAGACTTGTAACCCAACATGTACGGTACATATGCTTATGATGATCATCAATGTTCCACACATGAATGATCCTGATGTTTTGACAAAAGTTATCTGATATATCTAACTCATGAAATCCATACTAATATTATAAAAAAAAGATTCGTATTTTTGTATGCAACAAATAAACTTAAAAACAACTGCACGGATTTGGATTAAATTTGGCATGGAAATAGTTTGAGACCAGGGAAAGGACATAGGATTGTTTTTATCCGATTACGTAAAAAGAGGTTAATGTTTTTGCGTGATAACCGAAATACGCGCGGGCGGAGCCGTAGCTGGAAAGCTAGTTTTTTTTTATAGTAATCAGTACCTGTAGACTCAGTACTTTGTATTCAAATGACTGATATCCTAAACCCATTTGAGAGTGTCATTGACAGTCTATTGTGTACAATCATAGCAACATAATAATTCTAGACATCCTGTCAGGTTTGGTTAGATGATGCAAATGAATTAGTAATAAAAATTAAAATAATTTGATACATCTATTTGCATAATGTCTTATGTTTAATTTGTGCAGGTGTTCAATGAGTCATTATCACATATAAATTATTATAATAATAGCATCACATATTTATGGGTCTGCATAGTTTTAAATTTTCAATTCAGTTGATGAAAATATTGAAAAGTTGAGTTTGAGTGGTGTGGTTCAAGTAGGCTTTCTTTTTCTGTAAAGCCATTGAATTTCTATTAAATTCAATTGAGTCCGTCTTGGCGGGTCAGTGACAGATAATCTGACTCAAAGAAGTATTGTGCAATTTTGAAGCAGTGATGGCTCAGTGGCATTGGCTATGACTGCCGCGCAGCAGGTCCATGTTTTGAATCCCGCTGCGGGCTTGAGCTTCACCGCATGGTGCAAGGGCATTTTGCGAATGGTCTGGCTAGCGACCACCCTCAAGTCGAAAATCTGTCGCCAAGCACCTAACGGTGTGTTCCGGCAGCCGTCCTTGAGATCCAGTAAAATTACAGGCACATGAGACTTAACAACTATGTCTCAAGGTGACGGGCGCAGTGCAACTTGTGACGAAAATGCATTTGTTATAGGCAGAGGTTAGTCCGCTTAACATTAGGTGGGCCTCGAGGTTGTCACAATAACATTAACAAAAAAACTTGTATAAAGACATATGTTTTTACTGACATTATATTATTAAATACTACACTAGTAATCTGAAACAGAAAAATGAATAGTTGCTTTAACGTAATCAGAGACGGGCAGACTTTACCTGTCTATTTGTCCCTTGGAAGATAGATCCTAGTATTTGTTTTAAAAACATTGCCAGTAAGATGTTATCAACGTCTTCCCAGTAGACATAACATTATTGAGTCAAATAGGGCTGCCGCCGTCGTCTTGTTCCTTATTAAGCTGCCATGCCGCAATGTTTGTGTTACCGTATTCCGGATGGTAAGTCAAGATATACCCACACATGTACACTGGAACACCTACAGTGATACTTCATTTTTTACTCTATCTGGAATTCATTAATCGCTTGAAATTCATCCCAATTAAAATGTGTGAAATACAGTAGGTAGCTATAGTAGTAAGTCACCTATTAGTATTTATGATTAATATTTATTTTCTTTTTTTTATAGCTAACAGGCTAACCTTTGTTCTATCTCACCTGATGGTAAGTGATGATGTGGTCGAAGATATTGTTCAGGCTAACCTAGAATTACTGGCTCTCAAGGACAGCTGCCGGAAGACACCGTTAGGTGCTTGGCAACAGATTTTCTACTTGAGGGTGGTAGCCAGGCGGGTATTCGCAATATGCCCTTCCACCATGCAGTGAAGCTCAAGTCCGCGGCGTGATTCGCACCATGAACCTGCTACGCAGCACTCCATAGGCATTGCGACTGAGCCATCTATGCTTCTAAATTCCTCCAGCGCGTGAGATTCATCCCAAATAAATTTCGAAATACAAAAGCTGATTTAGTCACCTATTAGTATTTGTGACTAATTTCTACTATAACTATGTAATCGAGGGTGCCGGGTTAGAATGTCTCCTCCCTATTTCTTCCCGTAGGTGTCGTAATAGGCGACTAAGGGAAAAGTGCTTCAAATGAGCAGCATGCCACTTCTCACGTGGATGTGAATATGGTGTTGTGGGTATTATTCGTAATATGTTCATGTCTTTCGTCCAGTGTCTTAGAGAAAATATTTTGTATGAACCTGTAACTGTGCCCAGTGAATACATATTTACAATAGGCTCGCCCCCTTTTACACGGGACCAAAACCCAATTGGCGAAACGTAGGTGTTTACACACCTCTGCCTACTCCTTCGGGGAACACAGGCGTGATTATATATGTATGTATATATTTAAATAATTTACTAAACGACAGGGGAAAACCGTAGTTACTAATTCAGTTACAAAAAGCTCCCGTCATATCCGTCCCCTCAATATTAGGAAAGAAAGGATAAATTTGAGCTATGACTCACCTACCACGGTAGCTCAATTGGCAGAGCATGTTCCAGCTTTAGGGACGGACGGTAGCGGGTTTAAGTCGGGCCCGTGATAAACATTTCTTTTTGTTAGCTTGTTTGCTTAGCGTAAGTGCGTAAATTACAATAGACGAATCAAGCGGGCATGAATCGACCAGTCTCCAGAAATATGGCAACAGTGATGCAACTTTACTTGGTTAATATTCAAGTTACGTAAAGGCGCGGCGAGAACAATCCTCCAGACTACTTGCAAACACGTGTTGTGTATAGGGCTGGCGTGAAATCAAGAACAAAGTGTGGTTATTCTTAATCCACGTTTTGTATCCTTCTCTTATAATATTAGTGGACAATCCGGCTAATACAGTATATTGGTAGGACGTTTTCTCAAATGGAAAATCTATTGCCAAGCACCTAACACTGCTTCGGCAGCTGTCTTGGAGAGCCATTATTTTTAAGTAATAATAATGGCTATAATGTGAAATAGAATAAAAAAATCAGTCAAAAATTAAACAAAGCTTATTCATACAAAACTGCCCCTCTGGTAAGTGACAACATTATCAGTTTTGTATGAATAAGCTTTGTTTAATTTTTGACAGATTTTTTTATTCTGCGCCTTTCTTTCACATCTGCAGAGACCGGTTAGTATAGAATTTCAGCTGTTGTCCGTATCTTAAAACTATTATTACTTTTGACAGCCTCTCCAAGCGATTGGAAGGAATAAATCTTTCCTCCAACAATTTTAGAAGTACTTTCGACACACTCTGCTATTTATGTTTTCATGGTTCTGTCAACCCTAGACGGACCCACATAATAAAACATCCAGCGCATACAAGACGTCCATTGTTTCACCCGATGTCGTGTACCGAAGTACGCTTTCAAAGGGCAAACTCAACTTCCAATATATGCTAATTTGCCAAAGAAGTACACTTGACTGGAATGAATAATGCCTTCTTTCCTTTATTGTCGTTTGTAAGGTGAACTTGTTTGATAATTTCATTCGAAGTTTCTGCGATACGAAAAAGAAACAAGTAGAATAAGCTGTTTAGGTTTTTGTTTCACAAGGTATAAGAAAAAGTTTATTTGTTTATTATTAAAACTTGAAAGACTTTTTCAATGTAACAAAGCGCTATGACAATTCTAATGAAAATTCTACTTGTTGTTTTACGACGCAGATCTGTAGCTTTCTTGGGATTTTGAACTTTAAAGGATTCATATACGAATTTAAGGTTCTTAATTAGTAGATTCATGCGTTTCTATGCGGATATCCATATTTAATAATAACAAATATTTTAATATGTGCTTATGATAACATAAAATTAATATTTTAGATAAACCTAGCCTGGCTGTTGGCTCACTCCGCATTTTAGGTACAGAGCTACAAGTACATTGTGGTAACCGTCTGGATGGGCTTATTGTACGGTGCGTGGCGCGTAAGAAGAGATCAGAGCTATGCGATCGAAAGAGAGACCCCTTGTAGGTAATATCAATATTAGGTATTCCTTCCTTTGCGAGCTATTGCTTGGTAGCTAGAGTCGATTATTTATTCGAATGGCTTGAGCAGAGTGATCCGTCTGGTATATTTTTTGCTGTGTGGAAAACTTTAAAAAACATAAGGATTTACGTTATATGTGTCTTAGGCTAGTGATAATTATGTGCCCTGTAAGGGCATTGCAAGCTTGAGCATACATAATTAATTAAGTGACGCATTTGTAAAAATAAAAATCTGGATTAATATAGTATCATCAGTTGTCCGGAGGATGTCTGTTAAAAGACTAAAGACCTCCTGATGTTACATTGTATAGAAGAGAAATGGTTTCAAAACTACCGGTTAGACTTCATAGCGTTTATGACATCACGTCGCTTAGCAGGTGCAATTATCGCCAGATTCTTTATCCCGTTTTTCTGAAATGTTAAGTTATTATATTTGTTATTGAATATCAGTTTTTAGGTAGAATACTTCTCCTACGTCAGATATATTGGGCCGGTATTGAGAAATAATGGTGTTAGTTAAAGAACAAATCATTTATTCTAATTAAATGTCTACTATGCAATAATAAACGTTATGGTTAAAGAGTTTACAGACGTGTTCATCAATATCATTACTTAGGAGATTAAAGCAAATCTAGATTCTAATGGTCATTGGACAGAACAGACAGGTTTGTACTCTCAAATTTTCATTTTGTACCGAATTTAATATAAAGTTCCGCCTGATGCGGCTAAAATACTGTCTATCTGCACATTCTTAATAACTTATTTAAAAATTAGGGACAATATTTTTTTGTTTTGGTTTTATGACCGTCCGCTTTCTTGACGATCTTCCTTGGTAATGCTGTTGTTGGCAGTTTACTTATTACCTCTCGGGTAACTAGGGTGTTGAGGCAGTAAGGAGCCCTGGAGTTCACATGAAAACTATTATGGAAAATATCCGTCAATATTTCAACCTTAAACTATTAATACCGAGATGCGTACCATGACCGCCATGAAACAGTAATGTTCATATATAGCGCTATTCTATCACACAAATAGCTTGATTCAATACGTAACAGCCCGCTCTTACGTTGAAGCTGTAATATAAGTTTACTTTCATATTTGGTAGTGGGAAATAAAATTGTAACGTAAGCTGTAGATGCTGAGGTATCATGCTGCTCATATGACGCATTTTCCCTTAGTCGCCTTTTACGATATCCAACAGCAGAAAGAGCACTCAAAAGATTTGTGAGAGCTGCAATAATAATTTATAATGGTTCCTATAGTAACAAAAATAATAAAAAACAATTACGTAAATGAAGCATATATCCGGTTACATACTTTAACTTCGTTCAAAAACTTCTTCCTCCCAACCCTAATACACATCGATACTCAACAAAGAAAAACCCCATGCATTCAATAAAAACACGCCACATTTACCAAACAAACATCCAATCTGTGCAAAAAGCCTCGGGAACCTTTCAAATCCTCCCTTGCTTAATAGTACGGGAACTGTCGGGATTTTACTAACGGGTCATAAGATTTGCCTTCTACTATTTTTGCCTTCGTGATGAATGACATAACAAAACTATTATTGTCTAATAAATAGATATACCAGAATTATTTCTGCAAATGATATCCATTTACACGACTTTAAATGTATAGTATAATATTATCAGGAAGTAAATAAAATCACGGCGGTGTCCCCTCATATAACTGTATACCAATTTTTTTACGACCTGTCTGTAATTTGGCAGGTGTTAATTTTTTTTATCATACTTTTGTATAATATTTTCAGGAAGTAAATAAAATCACCGTGGTGTCCCCTCATATAACTGTATACCATTTTTTTTACAACCTGTCTGTACTTTGGCAGGTGTTCTTTTTTTATCTACACATCTGCTGTTGTCAACATTGGCCGGGTGGCAATTTTTTTGGAAGTACGCTCGCCGAACAGAATGTTAGTATTTTAGATTACCAGCTACGCCCCCCGTTTGCATCCGCGTAGACTCCCATCTTGTAAGTAGTGTATCCTGTACTCTCCGGTTAATGTGGATGTTAAAATGGCAAAAAGCCATGTCGTGCGCCTAATGAGCAGAATGCCTCTACTCACGTTGAAGTCGAATAGTCTAAAAATATAGAAATGTTAGAATTAGTGTCTATATCCTCCCTGGTTATACCTCAAACATAGACTAACTAAATCTCAATTACAAATCTGTAGTATATGTATATGGTATAAACAAACCTATACCTTTAATGGGACTCAGAGCAGTCTATTTATTTATTGATATATAAAACGATGAACTGTTCTTTATCTCACATATTACATAATGAAAATAAAAGTTCAAATTCAAAATAATAATTAGAATTAATGACGTGATGTTAATATATTAATAACAATTAAATACCATTCTCAAAATATTATGTCAAAATAACAATTATATTATACACAAAAAATAGAAATCATCAATGTCATAATACAATATTAATCATTAAAATTAGTCGAAATCGATCGGGTTATCTCGTCTTTGTCACCTGTCCCTTTGATCTAATAGACATTCATCAATTAATCACAAAGACACAGTTGTGTTCGACAAGCGTGTGAAAGATGTCAAGGATAGCAAGCACTACACCCGTGCGTGTGAGGAAGGTGGTGTGTTTCATACAGTTACAACTTTTTTAGTGTTTACGAAAGGGCAATAACACTACAATATATTAATGAGGCTTCTTTCGGTCTGTCTGTCTGTCCGAGTAAATCACGTGTAGCTCGTAAAACGGAATGAGTGACAAACCTGAAATTATATAATTTTGTCTAGAACGTTAACTTAAATTTGAATAATGGATTAGAAATTAAATTATTTTTCACGTGGACGCCAATAAATCAGAAGAGTACGGAACCTGAAAGAGCGTGGTCCAATTCGCAGTTAGCCATAATGTGGTCGTCTGGCCCATTATCTTTGACCCCTTATCCCAAGTATGTGTGTTTTCTCTAGCAATACGCGCACAGGACGACACATATTATAGAAAGCCTGTCATCTGCGTTATTTGAACTAATATTGTAATAATTTTATAATATAACACTGTTAAAAGACGGCCCCAAGTTTCTTGCTCGTTCTTCTCGCAGTGGCGAGAGCCTCCACTGGAGACAGTCTCCACATTTTTTTGCTGAACGTGGCAGTACAATGTATAATATTCAATATTAAAATTTGTAATTGACCTTCATAAGAGTTCCGTAGTCGCCTAAATAAGATAAAAAAGAAGTTTTTGAAATGAAAAAGAGGTTTTTTTGATATGCCCTACCACCATGCTATAACGAATACCATCCTAAGACAACAACCGGGTCCGAGGACATAACGTGACCTCTGAAGAACGTGCACGCTCACTAGTAAATAGCGGTCACCCATCTTTTCATTTACTTGACTTTTGTTGGTTGGTTAAAAGTGAGAATGCAAGCCCCACTACGAGCGTTTCTATATCGGTGTAAATTTCCCACGTTATAGGTGTATTTATATAATTAATGTACGAATGTAAGATGGAATTACACTTCGTTATCTTCCAATTCAATAGTAAATTAGAACTAACAGAGAACTATTAGATTAGAGATATATTCAGTGCACGTTGTGTTGTATGTATTTGGATGTTGATATCTAAATCACGTCGAAGTTTAATCAAGACGCTTTTCTGTACAAATTGTGTTTCTTCGAGTGTTGTGTGACGTAACGTCGGCTCCGTGGGCGAATGTGGGCGATGATTACTGCGAAGGGTATGTTGACTATTGCCTTCAAATATATTTATGTTGTTTTGTTAACTTTCGCTTTGGATTGATATTGGAAATCGTTCTTGTTGCTTGATTTTACTGTCTGAGAGACGAGAGAAGCTTTCTTGTAGATTACTAATGCTGACAGGGAATTTGTATGGAGTATTGTTTCAGTAAGCTTAGGTATACTTATAAAGAAATATTGTTTAGTGGTAGATAATATATTTTGTATAGGTATATAGTATGTAATCACTCGCCCTACACCACAGTATGGGCATAAAATAATTAAATGAAATTTGTTGAAGTCGGTTTATACTCGAAATTTCTTTTGAGATAATAATTGCCTATATTTAGTGGTCCCATGGCGTGCCGGGCTTGTATAGCACCTCCCATTTCTTCTCGTGGGTGTCGTAATAGGCGACTAAGGGTAAAATACCGGACTGGTTAATTCCTATACTGTGATCCTAAGACGCTTGCCAAGCGTGGGAATTATAACAAAACCCCCTCATAGTGGAGGCTGTGTTCAGTAGTGGACCACCTGGCTGAAAGTAATAGTACAGTATCGGTAATTGTTATTATCAAAAGATACCCTAGGACAAAAAGTTCTTACTGGATTTTGCTTCGATAGGCTCTTAAAATGTTTAAAACTAACCAATATAATCGTCTTTTGTATTTTTCGCGAAAATATAGACCAACCCCACAAAGAATCAGACAAGAGTAACCAAAAGTCAAAATCATTTTACTGCCACGTTCAGCAAAATAAGTAGGAATTATATTTAGGAATAAACCATAATGCAGGTTTAATTTAGAAATGTTTCAACGTTGAATTTTGAATAGGTTCAATATACCCTAGGACTACCTACGCACTAATCAGAGTTCTTGGAATGTTGGAAGGTTGCGTAATGCCTAGTTTCAGTTCAGATCTTTGTGTATCTTATCTTTTATCTAAACAAGAACTAACAGAAACTGAGCAATTAAACCTAAGTAAATATATACTCACATATAACTTCAGTGAGCGTATCCGTTATAATCTTTGAATGTCTATGCTAAGTAAGAATTTGTTGTTTTATGTTATGGGCTGTGGATTTTGTGAAATAAATAAATAAATTGTTGGTTCGCATACATACTTATATTTAGGTGAATATGATAATTATTGCTAAGGTGAAGTGAGCCTTAAAAGGCAAATTTTTAACATATTTTAAGGTAAAGTGTACGCCTTACGCAAATGAATTAAATATATAATTTTCTATTATTATTTCTCATTCAATTTTCTTTATATTTCTAATTATTATGCAATAACTATGTAACAAATTACCCGATGCATTTTTTTTCCGTTAAAAAGCTTAGTTTTATGAATTTACATACATACATAAAATCACGCCTCTTTCCCATAGGGGTAGGCAGAGACCACAGATTTCCACTTGCTACGATCCTTACATATCTCTTTCGCTTCATCTACACTCATCAATCCTTTCATACATAAGCGTCGGTTTAGAGTACTCCTGACCTGGCCTCTTTTCAGAACATCTTCAATCTGATTTCGGAACGTTCGCCTAGGCCTCCCCCTTCCAACACTTCCGTTCACTTGTCCCACGTATACCTGTTTAGTCAATCTCATTTCATTCATTCTCTCTACATGTCCAAACCATCTTAACATACCTTTCTCGATTTTTATCACTATGTTATTCTTTAAAAATCGTTCTCGCTATTCAATTATTGCGTAGTTCTCTTACGCCCTCAGTTTGACATTTTCCAAAGACCACTTCGGCTTAAGCACATAATATATTTAATTGTAAATTTACTGTGAGCAAACCAAAAGCATATAACCAGCGGATAACGCAATTCATAGTTATTATTGACAAGAATGCACTCACCAGTCCTAGCCGGGAGACGAAGGAGAAAAAAACTATACTTAAGTAAATATTTTCTGTAACAATATAATGTGTTGAAAAAAAAATTACGCTAAGAACTCTAAAGACAACAGAAGAACATAGAATAAAATATATTATTTTAGATTTAATCGTCTGTTTCTGCCAAGTATCTGTAAGTTGTGGAATGCTCTTCCCCCCCCCTGAGGTTTTTCCTCAGGTCTACAACCTAAACCGCTTCAAAAGAGGCGTGAATAGAGTCTTTTCTCTTAGTGGTAGGCAACGCACCAGTAATGCTGCGGATATTATGGGTGTTCATAGGCGGCGGTGACTACTTACCATCAGGTTGTAGCGCTCGTAGCCAAGTTTGCTTAGCCATTCTGAATCGATCAGCAAAGTTAAGCAACGTCCGCCGCGGTCATGACTTGGATGGGTGACCGCTGCTGACATTACTACTGAGCGCTTCCGTGCTTCGGAGGGCACGTTAAGCCGTCGGTCCCGGTTGTTGTCTTCGGATAGCAGTCGTTACAGCATGGTGGTAGGGCACTTTGCAAATGCCCGCCTGGCTAGCTACCACCCTCAAGTTGAAAATCTGTCAAGCACCTAACGGTGTGTTCCGGCAGCTGTCCTTGAGAGCCAGTAACTCTAGGTTAGTCTGAACAACATCCTCGACCACATCATCACTTACCATCAGGTGAGATAGTGGTCAAAGGCTAACCTATCAGGCATAAAAAAAAAAGGTGGACCGTCTGCTTGTTTGTCACCATTTTTATTTGGTTTTGGTTTTATGGTCGTCCGCTTTCCTGACTTATCGATGGGGATTCTCGTTGGTAGTATAGAAGCTACCTTTTGGATTACATAAGAGCGTGATGATGGTAATAATCCTTGTTGCATGCCTAATGTGCAGCAACATCTACGTGCGTATTCATGCTGCTCAATCAGCAAACTTTATGCCCATTAAGATACAATTAACACATACATAATATTAATACACATAAATAATATATTTGGTTTTAATTCACGTACATAATAATATTTGTCATGTGGTGCTGGAGGCGCATGTTACGAATACCCTGGACTGCAAAGCGGACCAATGCATCCATTCTTACCCAACTGAAAATTGAGACTCGTTTGTCCACACTATGTTATCAGCGCATTCTCACGTATTTTAGACATATAATCAGGAGAGGTGACAATGGTCTGGAAAAACTGGTTACAGTCGGCAACACTGCAGGAAACAGATCAAGAGGACGGTCACCAACTATATGGTCGGACCAGTCAGAGACATCCACTCCTTCGTCTAAATTCTATGCCGCAGTGAAGAAGGCTGCGGACCGAAATCAATGGAAACAGTTTGTCCGATCCCACTTAGCCAAGAGTGACCACGACCTTCAGCAATGTAGGAACGACCGTAGAGAGAGATTCTTAATCAGGGAGCTGTATGCGTGTATAGCATACATAAAACTTTTGCTAAACATATACATTCCAGTTTATTCCAGCAAATATATTTAACCCACTTACGAAGGCAGCTTATCAGCAACTGGCCGGGGGCAATGACCTCTCGTTGCCGTTATCGTCCAGGTAAAAGGCCGCCGCGAAACAAACACTGTCAAATTCGCGACCAGTACATCCATCACCATTAGAGACTTTGTGACGTCACTACACACACCTTATCTGTGTGGAAATAGATTGTTTTGGTGTAGGTAACTACACAATAATGATCTTAACTTTTATATGACCCTAGTAGGTAATAATATATTGAGTTTTGTACTACTACTTCATCTAATGGCTGGACTGATTTTGTCGGTACGAAGACGTTTGTAATCGACTTCAGAAAAAGATGAAGGATCAATTCGGTCGTTTATTTTGTTACCTCAAACCTCCCTATTTTTTTTATTTACCAAAATCTTTCAATATTTGTACTTACAGATTGGTAGAATTCCCTGGACAGCGTTTAGGACCAACGTCTCGATCCTGGAAGAACTAAATGTCAAACAGAGATTATCGTCGACTGTGCAAACACGAATCCTCAAATATTTCAGACACGTTGCACATACTGGTATTTGCAGGATCTACGCGGCCAAAAGTCCTAATATCGAAATAACAAAAACATTCATAAAAACGGGTGCTACGAACAGAGCACAACCCCTAGAACAGTACCCATGCTCGATCTACCTGCTACCGAGCACCCAGCCCACGTATCGTCAGTCGGAATTAGACCGTTTCACCTAGTGTACGTATCTGTTCTCGTCGCTTTTCTAAACGCTAAACTTCCAAAGGATTTTATATGTTCTCAAGTTCATCTAACGAATTGAAAGTGATGGATTCTGATAGAACAGGTAAGAGACTTACAAACTACATTAATCAAGTCATGATCAACTGATAAACAACATTTTTTTTAACGACTAAAAATACACCGTCCTTACCGTGATTTTGTTTAATATTATTTTTCTTTACTAGTGTATATGATCGGGTTAGATCGGGCTAATTTTTTAATTGTATTTTATTATTTGAACATTTATCTTGTAATTAGTACCAAAACATCTCCGGAAACGTCCGGATAAATACAGTTTTGAGAGGTCAAAGATAATGGCAATAAAATGCGATTTTCGTTAGCAACTTTTTACATAGTGTATGTTTGTTTTAGGTTCACAGGCGTCAGGACTTCAGGAGTAAGGATTGTGACCCGACAATACATGTTTGACCGCATGAAGGAACACAATTTGCCCAATTTATATGCAAAAATAAAAAGATGAAGAAGGTTATATAGAAACATAAACAATCATATTATGTACTTCAAACCATTTTTATACTTCAATAATACACATAAATTCCCAAACTTTTATGAATACATTATTTTTTGTACGAATAAGTGTTTTTTTGATATTAGCATTGTATTTATACCAAATAAGCAAAAAAATAATTTTGGCCGCGTAGATCCTGCATATACCAGTATGTGCGTTGTTTGAAACGAACATTCCATGTAACGAATCGTTGTCCAGGGACGGGTAGAAGGCAAGCGGTCACGCGGTCGGTCACCTATGCGTTGGACAGACATAATTAAAGATACAACACAAACCTCCATAGTTCAGAGTTCCCGAGACGCTGAAGACCGCAACAAGTGGAGGCGCATCGCGAGGGCTGCTTTAGCCAATGAAAATGCAGCATCATCAACCACGACCACTCTGTCAAGAGTGAACGACTAAGGAGGAGGATTGGTAGACCGTAGAGTTTGGTTGATTATAAACTAGCCCTTAACACTGTTTCAAATGGGCGTTGACAATCTATGGATCAGCTTCCGGAACACTTTTTTACTTGAAGATGCACTAGGAAGGCCAGCGCTCGAAAAATGCCTTAACCATGAAAAATGAGATAGATGAAGTAGATCTTCTCGTCGAAGGTGGTGGCTGGGCTTTTTTCATGCACGCCTCATATCTACTGTAGGGTGTGGCAGCTGTTCCTTGATAGTAGTGACAATTCTAGGTCAAAAATATCCAAGTAAATACTAATTTAAAAAAAAAAACAATGTTCTGAAACGATTTAGACGAAATTAAATGTATAGGTAAGTTTTTTTTACAAAATATGTAACAAGGCGGCTTAAAGGGGTAAAAAGATTTAAAAAAATAGGATAACCTTCATTTTGAATTCGGTTAACAAACAAGTGAGGCAGAGTCAAGTGCTAGTACTTGACTCGGGCCTAGCAAGGTTATTGGACTGTCGGCGGGTGAGGACAAAGTGGAAAATAAGGCGTTTTGACTTTTATTGTATTGTATTTGACGGCATTTGTATTTGCTCAACGTAAAATTTTAATACGAAACAATTATTGATGCATTTATTTTATATTGTTTGCCAAGATAGAGATTTTATGATTTGAGCTAAAAATACTGTCGCTAGTTTTGTCCATAATTATTATTTCGTAACCGGCTAGGACTCGCACAATATTTACCGGATATTGCTCCGACCAGTTTCGAACTTATTTGAAGTTCTTCTTCTGGGAGTCACGATTGTGCTCAGCGTCGAGCGCGGGCCTCAGCACGTAACTCAGTTAAAATATTACGCGGTTAATCTTTTAATCCGTATTTCTGTATACCTAACATTTACGAGTATTTGGAGGTTACTGAGAAAAGCAATTAATCGCGGATCTCTGTTCGCGATGATCTCCCCAGTTAATTATTACTTATAAATAAACTTTCTCGTGAAATTGAATTACGTAGTTAACATATTTGCTCCCTCCCACTCCGGCTACGAAGTTATTAAAGTAGTATAAAAGTTGATATGAACATAAAGGTACTTACGTAGGAAGTACGTAAAACTTCCAAAAGGCGAGGGCGTTGGACTAGATAAGTAAAAATAATTTTGGAAATTTACTTTCTCTAACGTTCTCAAATATTAATAAAGGGATACATAATATATATCAATATGTAATATACATCTAATACAATATAAATAAAACATAGTAACATGTACCTTCAAATCGTTTATGCGTTGGTATCTTATTCCTAATATAATTAATAGATACAGGCGTTATCTCACAGAAATCCATGATTAATAAATAAGAAATAGGCACAAAAAAATAAGAGGTCTTGATGTTGCTTCGTGTAGAAGTAAAAGGAGTCGAACTTTCTTTAGGTCAGGCTATATGGCGATTATGATGTTACGTTGACTTAGCAAGAAAATTAGGCTAAACGGTCACGAGATAAATGGTCATTCTATTAAATGTTAATTTATTATAAATTCTGCGAGAGTATTTTATGAGCAGCCGAAAGTTGTCCAAAAAAGCACAACTAGCAATGCGTATAATATATAGGTATATAAGATTGTTAATGCCGACAATAATGACAATAATCTTTGAAAAGTATGCGTGGTGTTTCTTTGAAAAGCAGAGTGTGCAACAGCGTGATAACAAAGCAATGTGGAGTGATGATATAGTTACGTTAGACGAAACAGATGTCCGAGGACATTTGGACATAGAGGATAGACGGAAAGAGATGAACAACGCAAACGTATACAAGCCGAGGGGAAACTTAAAAAGGTAAAATGAACGGCGATCATAAGACTTTGGAAAAATGCTAGTCCTAACAAACATTTTGAAATGAAGGTTTTTTTTATGTATTTTTGACGGAATAAGCACAAAGACCAGCACCTGATGTTAAAGTATGTTGTGCCTGTTATTTATCATTTTATATTTTTTATTACTTTGCTTTATGTAAATATTCAAAACAGTATTAAACCTCGGCGCGGCCGGCACTCTTGGCTCGGAGTAAGCGTTGTCTTTTACTACAAGACTCAATTAAATCAATAAGTTATATGTCTATATAGAGTTTTGAATATTTACATTGCGCAATATAATAAATTACAGGTCCAAGAGACTTTAAGTATCATAAAAAAAAAAACAAAAAAAAAAACGTTCATCTCAAAATTTATGCTAGGACTAGAGAAACAAGAAGAGAAGGCAACCCTAAGAGGTTGTTTATAACATAAGTACATCACATCTCTTGTCCAAAAACGAAGGCAAAGATTACTTACTGTACTTTCTCGGTACGATCTTGACATAATGTCGGTTGTCTGATGTCTCACTACAAGCATATAGTTAAGTTGATCGATTGAGATGAAGTAGGACGAAAGCTACTGTATAATATGAACAGTTCCGTTGCTATGTGTTACACATTATCTCTGTGACTATACATTTTTTTCTCAAATAGCTAAAAGTTATTCGAGTGCAAGCTTTGGATTTCGAAATTCCTGTAATAGTTTTAAACAAGTGAACACGCGTTTAATTTATAAACAGTCGTTTCAGAACACGGCTAACAAATGTACGTTATGCTTATAGAACACTAGCGGCCCGCCCCGGCTTCGCACGGTTATTTAATTTCTTTGGTATTTTGTTCACAGGTTGGGTTAAATTAATAAAGTTCTCACGGATCCCTAACTTTTTTGAAAATATTTTACCGCTTATGTTTATCAGGGATAATGTAGGCGTCTAAAGGTAAAAGAATTTTTCGAATCGATCCAGTAGTTTAGAGCCTATTCAATACAAACAAACAATCAAATCTTTCTTCTTTATAATGTTAGTTTGGATTATGCGTATAAAATTTAACTGAGCGTTTCGCGTATTGACTATGCGTAATTCAAGTTTCAAGTATTTTAGCATCCTGAACAATATGCATATGGAACGATTTCCGTTTGAACTTTTCGTGCATGGAACTTTGTGTGTAATTGGACAATTTGCGTGTTGAGCATTCTGCGCCTTGTACAATATGCACACGTGGTTTTACTCTACATTTTCACACTAAAAGTTTAAGTAACAGCTATTAAATCTATATTTGAACGCAGGTTTCATGTTCGTACTACTTAATTCAAATTAAGCGAATTAAAACTATGGACTGAGGTAGAGGGTAAACTATGTGTAGGAGCCTTAATGACTCTCCACAAGTAGTTAAAATTTTAGTTGGGACCCAAACTTTCAAGGCCGAAATAGAGATGTCAGCTTACGGTAATAATTTTATTACTAGATATGTTTCCTACACGTGTGGAATATGTTTTATTGCCATATTATAGTTGTTCTGCTTCAAAGTACTTACCGTTTCAGTTTATAATTAAAACCACAAAATAGTGTGGATCCACCAATCCTTGTCATCAGACTGGAATTTCATGTTTCTATCGAATGTGGTAGCCCATTCTACCCGTTTTATTTGAGCCTCGTGTAATAGCATGCAGTTCTATTGGCGTCCACCAGGTTAATATAAAGCAACAGCACATGTTCTGAGTACGAAATTTGTTTCAAAGGTATCAGAAACTCTAAATACAATCTTACCCACACGACACCTATTAGTCGTAAGTAGGTAACTAAACTTTACAAATCATTATTCGTAGCGTAAAGTAGCAATTACCACCTCAGTTACAAAACGCTATAATTCAAAATTAAGTTCTGCATGATAAACTGACTGTATCGAATGCGGTTCCAGCATTAACCACATTTGAGTGCAACGGACGCGACGTAGCCTGGTGGATGTCATATTCTCTGACACTTGACGTTTCTAATTATATACGGATTCATACAGTAAAGTTACTATTAGATTAGATTCGCAATTTGCATAGTCGTAAGTATTATCATCTTCTTGCCCTTGTTCCACGCGTGTAGAGGTAGGTACTGTATATTTTCTGAAACAAAACATAAGTCGACATAAGAACCAATTTCTATAGATTGTATGGCCGATCGCCTACTTATCTCTCTTCGAGAAATGCTATTGTTGTTTTTTTACGTTATTGTGACGGAACACGCACGAGGCCCACCTGATGTCAAGGGGTAATCTCTGCGTATAAAGCATGCGTTTCGCCACAAGTGACGAAATGCACTGCGCCCATCAACCCTGAGACATACATTTGTAAAGTCTCATGTGCCTGTAATATCCTAATAACTTATTGGTCCTTAACACTGCTGCTGAAACACACTGTTAGGTGCTAGGTGACAGGTTTTCTGGTTCAGGGTTAGCTAGCTAGGCGAGCATTTGCAAAATGCCCTTCCACCGTGCGGTGAAGCTCAATCCGGTGGTGGTGAAACCAGGGACTTAAATTAAAATAATTAAATTAAATATTAATTTGTATAATAATAGGATATTAATATATAATAGGATTACAAAACTTCAAGAGTTATAAAGGATCACCAAGATACAGGCTACGCCTAGTTTGGAACCCATTGCCTAACCATGCATGTGTATATATATACATATATTATTATTAGGATTAGATATTTTAGAAACTAGGAATATTTTAATTATATATGTATATGTCAACACTGTTATCAAGAATTAATAAACAATAAACAAAATTAAACATGTGGCACGACATTCCATAGATATATTGCCGCTCGGCTAGCACTGCTTCATTGGTATATACGCCCCCTACCGGTTCAAGAAGGCATCAAGATGTAAAAGAGCCCTAGTGTGTAGCAACAATGCAGCATGCTGCTCATTCACCGCATTTTGTCACTTAGTTTATTTTACTATCATTCACTGAGGATGAGATCATTCACCATGGGAACAGTCCGTTATTAAGCCGTCAACTAAACTGACGTACCGTGAAAGATGAGTTTAATACAAAATATCCTTACTGATAAACCTATTATATGATTTATATGATTTACCTTAACTAGAGGCGTTTTGATCAAGTTGTATTGAAAGTGGACTCGTGCGGAATGAGTCATGAGAATACGTATACAATACGTATAAGTAACGTAGGGCTCACTCTCGAAGGTTCTAGAAACCTCATTTCCACCGAAACAGACCTTCATTTACCTACCATCGTTCCGTTTTGAAAGCAGACACATTTCTTTTCACAAAACTCGGGTCGGGCCAGCCAACAATACTGATTGCGTGATTTACCCGGTAAAGCGTGGTTGGGTTCGGCTCTGTTACAACGCCATAGAATGAGTGTGGCCAGTATGGCAGGTTCTAGCTGTTTTGAAGACTTGTGATAATTTTAAGAAATACCTTCCGTATATCTGAACTGATGTCTACGCGAGTGGTGGACTAATTATAAGGATTTGAAAATATTGGAATATAACAAAGACCCTATTAGTTTTGTTTTACTGAATAACTCTCAGATTATACACTTGACTATAGTTTTGATCACATCCGGTGGTCTATTTCAAGGAGTATTGTGATTTCTCGATTCCTACTGCGGGCTGCGGCTCGTAGCGTCATGTCTTCGTAGGGTGACCCGGGGATGGGATGCAGTCCAGTTGTGTCAGCGGGTCCAGTGTATTTACAACTCGACCAAGCTAAGTTTGCACCTCGCTTCGATTAAGTCACACTCACACTGACCCTTAGGTACTGTCTTTGTTTTTTTTTTTATATTATTGTGACGGAACAAGCTCGAGGTCCACCTGATGTTAAGCGGAATAACCTCTGCATATAACAGATGCATTTCGTCACAAGTCACGAATTGCACTGCGCCCGACACCTTGAGACATGGTTATTAAATCTCATGTGCCTGTAATTTCACTGGCTCTGAAGGACTGCTGCCGGAACACACTGTTAGGTGCTTGGCGACAGATTTTCTACTGGGAGGTGGTCGCTAGCCAGGCGGGCCGACCATGGACCTGCTGCGAAAAATGTTTCGCTGTGACTTAAAAAAAATTAAACAAATGTTTGTTAGATTTTACTTTGCATTTATTGTTTTTAACATTATATTATACATAGGTACATTAAAATAATACACAAAAACTGAGGTGCAAACTTAGCTTGGTGGAGTTGTAGTGGAGAATGAGTTGCTTTTTACATTACCGTTGTACTTGTTGATAAGAGATGATGTGCCTGTCTCTCATTTGGTGAAGCTGGTAATCAAAAGCTAGCATCAAGACGTTATAGAATGTCCGAGACGAATGAATGCTGGTATTTTTTTTTTTAGTTTTAGGTCTGTGGAATAAATATCAAAACTTCGAATTGAAACCAAAGCTATAAAGTTTAGCTATAAAATCATGTCTTGCTTGTTTTGGTTGCGATAGGTAGTTCTGACTGTTGTCTATTGATTAGAGACTATTGAAGAAGCGTGGGTGCCGTGACCTACATTATGGCGATGAGCGGCATTGTCCACGGTTTGGAAAGGAGTACCCGATGGAATCGAAAACTCATTAATCGCTGTCAGACTTTAAATTATATTACATCGATCGCTTCACAAGACTCCAGATTCTGTCAATTTAAGTTTGTACAAATTACGATGACAGTAGCTATGTACTGCTGCGCAGTGCTCGTAAATGTATCGACATGATGATTTTGCCAATGAGCTTTAAACGATGTCTAACATTACGTTTTATCAGGTGGTATGTCCCTTAAGCAAGAGTCCGTCTTGTTTGTTTATATTTATAAGCTAATATTGAATTAGCAAACAAACTTAGCATCCACAATTTTATTATAACATAGCAAAACTATTTTTAACCGACTTCTACAAAAGCGGGAGGTTCTCAATTCGTCTGTTTGTTACCTCAGAACTTTGGACTGAGAGAACCGATGTTGATAATTCTTAGTTGATGCTTGTCGTGTGGTCCCATTTAAACATCATCAAAATCGGTCAAGCCGTTTTTGAGTTACAATCGAATAACTGAAAAATACTTGACTTTTGATTTGAATAGTCTTTGACAGATAATGACAATCGATCCTGTAGGTATCAAGGGTCACGAAAAAGAGAAAAAACTGTTTTTTTTACCTAAAAATGGTATCGACTTCAATACTCAAAAGTGTGAAATAACTTGTCGAAGTCGGTACCATGCGCACAATATTGTGATAATAGGTACTTTGAACTATCATGGTACTGACTTCAACAAGTTATTTCACAATTAGTGTAGAAGTCGGTTCCATTTTTATAAAAAAAAAATGTTTTAAGTTTATATAACAATATCAAAAACTCATAAAATATAAGGTATTAGATACATAACTTTTGAAATACATAGCCAAAATAAGATGTCAGACAGCAGCACCGTGCATACAGATACATCTAAATAACCGCGAATGCCGTACCAACTCACCGCAAAACCACAGATCCACAAATGATGACGCATTTGTCACCTACACGTATCCCACCACGTGGTGTCAGAACATTATAGAATTATTAAGATTTAAGATTTGACGCTAAACCCTTTTGAGAATTCTCATATATAACTATACCTAACTAGCTTTCCGGCTTCGTCTCCGCCCGCGCGTATGTTGGTTATCGCCCAAATACATTAACATCTTTTTGCGCAGTTGGATAAAAAGTAGCCTATGCCACGCATCTCAAACTATTTCTATGACGAATTTCATAGAAATCGGTCTTGAAGTTTTGGCGTGAAAGCGAGACAAACAGACAGATAGAGTACAGAATATAATATTAATATGTGTTATATCTCAAAAGACCAAAACATACCTGACTACCTCTTCAAGGAATTAGAGGCGCTTCTGAGCTCAGTTCTAAACTATGGACAGATACTCAACATTCCTTTAGTTTTCCGATAATAAAACTTAATAAGTTACCGAAGACGACGGGTGATTTGTTTGTAGCATCACGAGATTTAAAAGCGACGCTTTACGCCATTCGATCAGATGCCTGGGAGTTCTCTTTGGCAGTATTACCGTTACCGGTTAATTAATAAGCCCCGGGGCTGGTGCCGGGTTAGAATTGCACCTCCCCATATCATTCCGTGGGTGTCATAAGAGGTGACTAAGGGAAAAATACAGGAAGGTGGGCAGCAGCAGCGCCTTCTAAAAAACTGCCATCTTACACTGCGATCCCCAAGACGCCTGCCAAGCGTGGGGATTATGGGAAATACCCCCTAAATAAGGAAGACTGTGTTCAGCAGTGGATGATCCAGCTGATACAGTACATAAAAAAAACCTCTCGTAAATTTGTAATTTTGTTATGATACAGTACAACCTAAGTAATTAACGTGCAGCACTCAGACTATGATTCAGTGCCATAATTAAATTTCTTTAGTCTTCGGTTACGATCATCCAATATGAATTACACTTCACAAATGCATCTTCAGTTACACAAAAATATCCAAAATGAATCACAAAATACGCCACAGTTGATGTGATAATCACAAAACTGTCATGTCTTTTAATTTTGCTAGTTGACTTACCTACGTGTATTCTTCTCCTAAGGACTAATTTTGCCGAAATTTTCCTTTCGAAGACCACGAATTTTAAGTGTTATGTTTTCTAAAAATCTGTAGTTGTATTTTTGTATTACAAAAAGTACTTAGATGAGTGGTGATGCTGCCTTACTGTGAAACACTCATTTAACAATTTTAAATTATATTCTGTACAAATTGTTTTCATTGCCGTTGAATTTCTATGAGCAAAATTAAATTATTCTAAGAATATTTTAAATCGATTTAGGTTCTCGTTATGCCAAGGTAGGTATATATCAAAAATGTTTTAAGAATAACATGACAAATTTGTCTCAACTTAGAATTTTTGATACCATGCTTTCGTCAGGGTTTGGTGCTTACCATCGTAACTTTTTTGCATTTTACAATTTCTCGCCTTGGTAACTACCACCTTCAAGAAGAAAAATCTGCCGTTATGCACCTAACGGTGATATACCTTTCATCCTCGACCATACCATCACTTGCCTTCAGGTGAGATGGGTGGTCCTATGACAATAAAATGGCTAACGTATTTAAGCTGTCTTAAATACGCTTCTTTGTGTGTGTGTAAAGCAAATTGAGATCTTATTTTAAACAGTCATATTAGCCATGCCTGTCAGCTACGGGTACAAAATTACACAGTCCACTAAACTATTAGTTCCAAAAACAACCATATAATTTTGAATGGAACATCCGTAATTGTCGCTTACTCTACATTTTAAAGTTTTTCAACCGTATATTGATTAATAACAGTTATTTCTAAATGATTTGGGACCATTTATATTGAATGTAGTCCAATTATGGGACCACCTGGGCCACCGCTACCTGCTGCATGGTACCACAGTAACAAGAAGGTTCGATAATACAATGACCTCTATGGAATTCATTGTGAATAGGGATGAGGCCAACATCCGGCTACATATATGTCTATTCGGCAATTTTGTCACGGTATGATTTGGTAAGTAGGTTAGTGGATTAAGTATTTTTTTAATAGGGATCTTGCTGGTATTTTTGTTTAGTATTCTTAAATAAAAATCCTCCAAGTGCGAGTCGGACTTGCGCGGAAGGGTTTCGTATCATTATCTATACAAAATAAGACAATATATATTAACCGTTTGTTTTTCACGAAGAGTATAGGATCCTTCGTGCGCGAGTGCATCTTGCACTTGGCCGATTTTTGTATTTTTTATTGCGGCAACATAAATACATCTGCGAAAATTGCAACTGTCTGCTAAACATTCACGGTTCATAACATTTGAGACGGACAGTGGAGTCTTAGAAATAGGGTCCCGTTTTTACCCTTTGGGTACGAAGTAGTTTGGGTAAGAAGTGCTTTTTGTGTTTTATTATTACTTAAAACACTACGAAAATTATATGTATATGAGCACGTATTTGAGCTAAAAAACTGTCGCGAGTTTTGTCCATAATTATTAATTAATTAATTAATTTAATTAATCCAGACGAAGAACTTCAAATAAGTTCGAAACTGGTCGGAGCAATATCCGGTAAATATTACGCGAGTCCTAGCCGGTTACTAAATAATAAGCACGTATTTGATTTCTATCTGTTTCATGGGTAAAAACAGAACAAATCTGCACATGTTATGGGCGGTATCTGATACTTAATTACTTATTCTCGTCATGTTGTCTTAAGTTTTCGCGATTATTAATAATTAATCAAACAACTTTAAACGGTTTAAAGTTGTTGAATGACTCGCACTTACAATTCCTCAATAAATCCTAAAACGACAGCATTTTATTTTTAGTACATAGGAGATGTGGCATCTGTTGGCATCTTATTGTTCTTCCGGATAACTTATTCGGCCAATAGACTATTCGGTGCGTCTCTTTTGGCTTCTCATTAACATGTTTAACGCCCGTTCCCGTAGCAACGCTGCTGGTTACGTTTATTTGGGAATATTTTACTAGTTCCATTTTAAAAACATTTACAGAACCCTAAAGGGAGTAAATTTGTCAAACTTTCAAGGTGCTCATTAAAATGTATAATAAGATACTAATTGCATTCCTAATAAAAGCTTAAATGTTAACAGTTGCCGATAAAATAGCAAATTCTGGTTTATATTTTAAGCAAGACAGGAATTAAATTATTTTCGAATATTGTAAGCTCATTTTCTTTGACCTAAATTCTGTTGAATAAAATATTGTACTGTTAAAATAAAACAATGTTAAATTACGTAGTTACGAAATCCGTGAGTTTGTAAACTTCTATGTTATAATGACCATTATCTCAATGAAATATACAATAAAATCTCGTAACTACTCACTCACATTGAACACGACCAAAATAAATCAACCCTTTATAAAGGAAAAGTTGAAGGTTCCTTATAAAATGTTGCCTATTTCATTCCAGTCTACTGCGAGACCTTTGAATTTAAAAACGAAATAAACCTAAGATTCAAACCGACTCGTACCTACCATACTGTCACTTTTACGTCCACATCAAGAATCGCCGATGAAAAAGGCATAACCCGACCTCGTGGCCCAAAAGGTTTAGTGTTCGAGGTTTTTTCGGTCTCGTAAAAAATTACACAATCAAAAGGCAGCCCAGCCCCAGTATGCCCTTTGTGTGTCATCTGTAGGCTTGGGCAAATGCTGAAATCGCGGGATTGATGAAGGACACGCCAGTTTTTACGGTATTGGAAATGTTTTGATAGATGGAAGGGGATCTGTCTGCCATCGATACTCTTTTTAAACGGTTCGGTGAAAGGTATTGTTGCAGTTTTGGTATGATCAAAAGGAAAAGCGAACGTTTTTTTTGTGTAACTATCTGGTGAGAAGGGCTGATAAATCGATGTCATGGGTGTTATTTATTCTTTGTTCAAGGGAGTGTGTTATACTTAGGGATTTGTGTATATTTTGCGTGGTTGCTGGTTGCTATTTATTTGCGCAAGTAAATTTATAATAATATATAAAATTATAATTCCAATTTCAGTAAAAAAAATAGTCTTCTAAGTGGTTATTGCACAATTTTCGTCCAGAAGTGTGACTATACTAAACACCGAACAAGGTATTTCCAAGTATGTGAAGTGAACCAAGTGACGTAAAGACCAGATTAAACATATCGTTCCCAACCCATGTATTGGCATGTGTCAAGCCAAATGCGCACAGTAAGCACCACCCATTTGTCCCACAAACTAAATGATTTTTTGATAAATGTAGACTCGAGAAAGTCGAAGGCAGAAATCCACTTGTAAATGCAGCACGAGTGTTAGTAATAAATCTTATTTGTAGTCGACGGTACGGTTCCCTTTTGGCGAATACATCGACATTTCGATGCTGTTACACATTTGGTGATAAATATCGAAGGAGCCGAGGAAGAAGCATAAAAATAATAAAGGAGTATCGTAAATGGGGGAGGAAAACAAAACGCGTAAAGAGGTTGTAAACTTTTTCATCTGGCAACTTGGAAAGTTTGATTGCCTTTCGTATCAGGATGGTCACGGAATTTAAATTGTACCGTAGAGGATGCTACATTTCGATTCACACTTTCCCGCTGTGCTTAATTGAGTTTTTGTTGGAGATGGCTCAAGTGCCTTGTTTGTAAGGAGTTTGTGTGGCTTTAATCATTATGACGTCAGAGTGGCTTAACTTTTACACTTAGATTTAAATGGAATTTATATTCAAAAGACATTACGCTGGGTAGTTAGGGTTTAAAATAAGTGTACTTTTACAAGATGAGTCTGTAGAGATTTTTTTACAGTTTATCTAGGTGCTGCGTTTGACCGCTACTTCACCTGGTGTAGAGGTTGTAGACCTTGCAGTCCCCAAATTAGCAGCTCCCTGCCGCCCAATACCGAAATCAAATAAATTACCTGCGAAATTTTGTTTATACCAGTTCACTCTACGAGATGACGGTTTCAGCAATCGCTACCTTCGACACTATTACTTATCACATGGACACTATTTCATAATAATATACTTACTTAACCTAATTAAAAATATTGTTTTCACTTCCCATGTTCGTAAAGTTCTTGGTTATCCCTGGTGTAAGCGGACTAAAACGGCTTTTTAAGCTCTTAGTGCATAATCTCTTTTCATTTTTAAACTTTTAAGGAGATATTTGTTTTTTTTTTTGACGAAAGTTTCTCTGCCTTTCATAATACACGTAGACCACGATTATTATTAAAATCCTAGACATACATTTTGTCATACATAACACTCAAAATAGAACATTGTACAAATATGAGGTCCAATTTTTTTTACAGATATTTTAGTATATCATTTCCTCGCAATTAAAGTGAAAATTTGAATTTATAGGTCTTTCAAAAACCCCTTTTAGTCTTTTCTTAAATATCATCTTTTGTCTCTAAGTGTTTTACGCACTCGTTGTGATTGACTTGGTTTGATTGGTAACGAAAAACGTCAAGTCCTTTAGATGTAGGTACGATGTTTATTAAATGTTGTATAATATACCTTTTGTAGTAGTATATCAGATTTAAAGTAAAAAAGCACGCACATACTCGTACAGTTGATATATCTATATACTCTGGTCTATATATTGGTGTGTGCCTATTACGATTAAAGAATCTTTCCCTTGGAATCCGAAAACAAGATGGCCGTAAATTGATTTATCGTAATCCATCGAGATGTTATCAACAAAGGAAATCTACTGTTATTTCTATCCCAAAACTTGAACAGTACAAACGGCACCGTACAATTCCTGATATAAAAGCAATTTCCTCATACCAATAAAATTCACAAGACACAATTTTCATTACACCATAAAAGATTTTCCTCTGATATAGACGTCTAGAGACTGCACATATCTTCATTTTCCCTTACATTTCAATATCATTGGTCCCGAAGCTCCGTAGCTATTCATACTGGAATACTTGAGAGCTTGGAAGCAAGTATGTGACCTAAGAGATCATTGCGACCTGAGCATTTTAATTAAAATCCCTTTTCCTAAAGCGGCCTTCGGATCGCTCCTTGAACTCACTGGGGGTAGATTTTGTTTAAAATTACTGCCACAATACTCTACTAATCACACTCATTGCTAACGATAATTATTGAAGGTCTCTGTTATGTTATCTCAACTGCCGACTTCGCTAATATGGGTATAAAAAATATATGTAGTATATGCGCACCTGCAGCTAAGGGATAGAATACCCTGATTGAGCAACATGCTTTTAGTAGTAGTCGAACTTTTTGTGCGATTTCGTCATGTCAATAGTAAAAGATGAAAAAGCAAGCTATGTCGAAATGACTATACCATGTTAACGCCCTCATTAACCAAAAGTTTGCGATTATAACTACCAACGAGTTCTCGAAATGTTTGGCGGTCATATAATAGAAGCCAAAATATTATGCGATATGTTCTTGTGAAGCCGTTTCCGTTTTAGTATGGTAGACATAAAAATTGTGTACAAATAACAATAATTCCCGTAGAGCCAAATATTGGTGAAGAGAGTGAGTTTACCATTACAAATAAAGTTTTAAAAATCCACATCGATCCTAATTAATGTGTGCTACAAAAGTTATGCGAGGTCAAAAGTGAAAATTTGATGTTATTTGGATTTTCTGGAAAACGCTAAGTTTTATGAAACAAAACCTCAGACCAATGTTGTAGATCTTAAAATTATCCACAAAAATGGTCTTCATATTTTTTTTCCTAAAAGTTACCATTCCTGATATATTGCTATTATAAAACTGTCGCAATGCACCTAACGGTTTGTTCCGGCAGCTGTCCTTTAGAGCCAGGAGGACATTAACAAAATGCCCTTCTACCGTGCGGTGAAGCTCAAACCCGCCGGTGCCGATCAAACCATGAACATGGGCACGGCAGTCCATAGCCATTACCGCTCGGTTATCACTGTTTCCCTTCAATTGCGAAAAGTGAATCCCCTTTACGCTAAGGTGTTTGAAACTTACCGTGCCGATCGTCAGAAAGCTTTTTAGTTTGCCTAGAAACTACTAACGTATTCCATGCCTCATGAACTTTTTCTCCTCTAAATTGGTCGTCGCTTTTGCAAACTCCTTCGCTCAGATCTTTTCATCTGATCACGTTTTGGACGTTATTTCCTACGTCACATGATTTAAAATGTCGTAAATCATAGTTTAGAGTCTAGAATAAACGAGTTCCAGGGTCCTGTTTGAGGATTTTTCTTTTATTTTGGGTTGTGAGGGCTTTTCGTGTTTGAATGTCTTGTTTTCATAATATAATAGGGTTTTGCTACTTCTTATTTTGTCTGGATATCTAAAATTATTGTTTAATTTTTCGCAATGACGTATGTTATATGTATTAAAGTTCTCTTAATATATATGTGATATGTATAAGTTCTGTCATAAAAAGTTACGTTCTCTTTTGATGTCACTATGTCTGTCCCGTTTGTCCGGATGTTATTTAAGAATAGTATTAAAGCTAAAAACTTAACAATAACGGATTTTATTCCCTTTAATTTGCGGTTAAACAAATTTTTTTTCAAAGCCCTCGAGTGAGGTTCGATAGAAAAATAACGGATTATAAAAGGCGACTACGAAAATACACAATATGTATGGACTTCAGTTGGCGTTATTAGTTTAAGAGACTTGCTTCCTCATAATAGACTCTATTTTAGTTTAGTTCAGAAATTCCGAAGGCACAAGTTGTTTCTTTCCTACTTTGACCAAGCTTTACTATGCTTAAACCTACACAGCTGGTCGTTAAAAACATAAACACAATCACGCCTAAACCAGAATATCAAGCACATACTTTTAATTAATAAGGCAGAACACGACACAACAACATAACATTTAATTTACGAGATGTTCTCGTGTCGGCCGCCGCCATTAATCATTGCGCTCGAAAAACGCTGACCATAGTTGGAGCCTTCGCAAGATTAATGTTACAGTAAGTACGTTTCACTGTTTTATTACGTGTCTTACGTAATTGTACTTACGTTTTGGATATACAAACATATTGTTGTGAATGGTTGGATCGATTTCTTATTAATTAGGTACTCATTCTGAAGTAGAGTGGTAATAGGATTGCCTAGCGCAGGTTCATGGTTTGATCACACCGCCCGCGCCGTGTATAGCTTCACTTCATGGTGTGAAGTATATTTTGCGAATGCTCGTCTAGCTAGCTACCACCCTCAAGTAGATATTCTGTCGCCAAGCACTTAACAGTGTGTTCCGGCAGCAGTCCGTGAGAGCCAGTAATTCTAGGTTAGCCTGAACAACACCTTCGACCACATCATCACTTACCATCAGATGAGATAGTAGCCAAAAGATTACCTATCAGGCCTTAAAAAAACAGAATCATCAATATTAGTTCCTAACTAGCGGAGTAATCGCGAAGCAATAAAATAAAAAAAAACAGGAATTGAAAACCTTCTCTTTATTGGAAGTGGTTAAAACCGTGCCTAAGTTGATTTGTAAATCTTTCGATTATGTTGTACCTAATTGACTCATGTTTGGTTTATTTAATTCAAGGCATAAAATTGTTTGATTTATATAGCACTAGCTTTCCGGCCGCGGCTCTGCCAGCGCGTTTGTCGGTTATCGCCCAAAACCATTAACGTCTTTTTGAGCAGTAGGATAAAAACTTATGTCCTACCCCGGGTCTCAAGCTATTTCCATATCAAATTTCATCCAAATCGTTCGAATAGTTTTTAAGTTTATTCAAATTAATGTTTAAAATACAAATCTTTCTTCTTCATAATATTAGTATAGATATAGATTAACCATAAAATAGTCTCCAAACCGAAACAGTAATGTGAACATTACTGCTTAGCGGTAGAAATTGTAGGAGTCCTTTGGTAGAAATTGTTGAGTAGAAAAGTATGGTTACATTACTTCCCCGGACGAGCTGGCACAAAGAGTTGTACAGTTATTATTGTATTGTCTATTGTTTCCTATGCGATCTTACGCTTTCTTTATCAAGAGGAACCCGGGACGCCTTTAGACCCGTTTCAGTAGGTACCTACTATGATAAATGTTAGTAAACCTACAAAATTACAAATTTACAAGATGAAAAATAGTTATATGCGGGATTCGAACCCGCGTCATCCACCCCTTTAGCCAGGGTATGCTCTGACCGACTGAGCTAACAAGGCAATGACTCATAATTGTAATTTTTCATATCGTTCTTCAACCATCCTATTGGGGTGGAGGGACAACTATAGTTCAACTTACGTTGATTGTGTAATTTTGTAATGTAATCCGCAGAGCATGCGTTAAAAAAAGTTAGTATACCTAGTTGATCTGACCCACACATATCAGGGTCCATTTCAGTGTTTCGTACGGAGCGACATAACATGTCCTACTTTTCCTTGTCACTCTCATCTGGGAGGCCTTTTAGACTTCAGTGTTCCTTTCAGACGCAAAGTGCGATATGCCTGTCATATTTTTATAGCCCTCAACCTAGACGGATTTTACTCTCCAGATAACATGAAGTAAAGAATTTTGATACCTAAAAATGGAACTAAGTTCAAAAAAAGACGGAGGTTCTCAATTCGTCTGTACTTTTTTTAAAGTTTTTATTATTTTTATGGTACCATAATAGTTCAAAAGTAGATATTATGACAATATTGTGTGCATGGCAAGCATACCAACTTCGACAAGTTATTTTACACTATTGAGTGTTGAAGTTGTCACTAGCAAAAAAAAACAATAAACTCTATAAAAAAAATATTCACCCTTTTTAGTGTCCCTACTAAAAAGGGAGAAACCATTTTTACTCACGGGATCGATTGTCATTCACTGGCAATGACTATATCCTCAAGATAGGGAAAAAACAGTCATCGGAGTGTAACTCAAAAACGACTTGATAGATTTTGATGAAATTTAAATGGGAGCACACGAGAATCATCAGCTTTCAAATAAAAAAAAAGAAACTTTAAATCGGTACTCCCACTAAAAATTTCTCAGGTAACGAACATAAAAAAACATAGATGAATTGAGAACCTCCTTTTTTAAAGTCGGTTATAACCTTGAAGTACCTTTTCTAGCTATCCGGTACTATCTCTTACCATATATGTACCTACCAAATGTGGAAGGAAAAGTGTGTGAAGTGAAAAGGGTGTGTGGTCAAATTCTATGTAAAAATGTATGGATGGACTCCTCAAAGTATTCCAGATTCACAATGAGCCCTTCGTCGTTTATTTCCACGACGCGACAGTGCAATTTATTATACAGAACTGGCATGTTTATATCGGAACTGTGTCCACAATGGAATAGAATGTGTTAATTCCCGGAACGAAGGTATTTCAGATTTATTTTTATTTATTTTCCGTCTTGTTTGCTCTCCTATTTGGACCTCAAAGGAAGATTAAAAAGGGACGAGGACCATTGAAATTTGAGGAAGAAAAAACTCGTCTGGGGATATTTATTAATCGGGGGCTTGGAGTTTTTTTATATACGATGTTGAGCAGAGATTAGATAATTTTAAAAATCCTTGTGTAAAGGTTATGAAATAAGGCATGAAATTAATGATATATGTTTACACAGATGGTTTAGCGTTAGTAAGTTTAATGAGTTCGTAAGTTACAAAAAAGTTATCCTTTCGTTCGGACAACTATAAACTCGCATAAGCACTCTGACCGAGTCAAGAATTCAATAACCCAAATTATTTCCTTTTCCAATTTCGAATTGATAATGTTTTTCAATATTGAAAATGTATGTTTTTTTATATCAAAATATTGGAAAAAACTACGTTGGAGATCTGATATATCTTGATACCTACGGTTGTTGTCTGTATATTCTGTTAATGACCCTCGATGGCTGTTTTTTTTCTCTTTTTTATATTTTATTGTCACGGAAGGAGCTCGAGACCCCACCTGATGTTAAGCAGACTAACCTCTGTTTATAACTGATGCATTTCGTCACTAGTCACGAATTGCACTGCGTCCATCACCTTGAGACATAGGTAGTTGTTTAAGTCTCAGTGCCTGTAGTTTCACTGGCTCTCAAGGACTGCTGCAGGAACACACCGTTAGGTGTGTGGTGACAGATTTTCTACTTGAGGGTGGTGGCTAGCCAAGTGGGCATTCGCGAAATGCCCTTCCACCATGCGGTGCAGCTCAAGTCCGCGGCGGGAATCGAACCATGAACCTGCAGCGCAGCAGTCCATAGCCAATGCCACTGATCTATCTTAAGGTTACGGGCGCAGTGCAATTCTTGTCTTGTGACGAAATGCATCCGTTATAGGCAGAGGTAAGTCCGCTTAACATCAAGTGGACCTCGAGCTTGCTCCGTCACAATAACATTAAAAAAAAGTACTATAAAAAATGTATGTTAAATCCGCTTATGTTTCGTTTCAGGTAAACAAAGCATTGTTATTTATTCTGCTGCAAGTGATCACTGTGAACAATGCCCTCTCGTGGGAGAAGCGTTTAATCACTTTGGTCGGCCAATGCGGGAAAGGGATAAGGTAAGTAAGATAAATTTACGTCGTTTACAAGAATTTAAACGTTCCATTAATATGTGACGTTTAAACGTGATTTGAAATATTGTGCGGATTCGGGTGGTTGGTGTGGAAAAAAAATGGTTCCGCAACTTTATTTTGAAATAAAAATGATGATTGAACGATTTAACGAATTATGTTCAAAGTAGTCAATACTGTCGTCTGGAAATCGGAGGAAACGTTTGATAAGTCTTTTCAGTGCTTCAAAGAATGAAATGCATTGAAATTCGATTTTCAACATGAAGTCTTACGAAAACGAACTGTCGATCATGCGAACTTGCCCTTAAATGGGTCTAGATGTAATGGATTAAAGATTTCTCTGGGAAAGTCTAGAAGATACTGCAATAGCGCTTAGAGCAAAGACATCTTAAAACATTAAGTTATAAGTACCTATTATGTACTTACTAGAGAAGCTATTCTAAACAAAAAACGTGTCTTAACTGGTATTTGCTGCACTTCAAAATCGCGTCTAACCGAACAATTAAAACATGCAGCGCTAGATCGCTTACAGATTTAAATCGCTCTTTAGTCTATGATTGCAGATGGAGTGGCATTTAAATGAAGTTGCTTTTTTATTATATATAAAATAATAAAAAACCAATTTTCTCCGTTATTATTTAAAAAAAAATTATAACAACAACAAATATTTTACATACTTGAAGTACTTATTTGTTATTTTCGTCAGAGTTTACAGTTTGAAACAAAGTCTCGTTTTAATAGCGCCCACACTGCTTAAATATCGGAGACGCTAAAATAAGGTGTATCGATATCTGTACAGTTCAGTCGATCAAGCGTCCGGTTCGGATCGCGAAATCGAGTACGTAGTACCTACGTATATATCGATGTTTTTGAGAGCCACGAATTTAAAAATTCGAGTGTTGAAAGGACGAACGAAATGAATGAACGGATGAATGGTTCGAACGAGTCATATTTAGAAAATTGCCTTTGCAGTTTGGCAGTTCGTTTTTGACGATAGCCAGGCAATATGCATTTGGAACAACGATATTGAGTCATGTTTTGGCTTTTGTATTTTGCACAATGTTTTTTTTATTTTATTTAAATTGTTTTCTAACAGTTCCGGTATCGACTTGATTACGGGCTAAAATGTCACCCCTCACCTCTACCAGTAAATGTCGTAAGAGGCGGTTTCTAAGGAACTGATATCTCACACTGCAATCCCCAAGAGGCTTGCCAATCGTGGGGATTATGGCACCCCCCCTCTCCCCCATTATGGGGTAGGCTGTGTTCAGCAGTGTAAAATCCGGCTGATACAGAACAGTAAGCTTTTAGTTACAACTATAATTTATTCACAAATAATTTTCTTGAGAGAAAGAAAGCTCTCACGTCCTATTTTTCTGAGTAGCAACCCGTTTCACTTTACTAAATATTAATATTCATTATTAATTTAAAGCTATTCTCAAGCTTAAAATTAATAATATTAATGATTCATGACGTATCATTAAAATAATATGTCCTTGAAGCTGTGTTTAGTATTTCGCATATTTATGAATTCTAGGTAATACACACTATAAACACTGAACAGTATGGGCAGTCAAACACCAACTATCGTACGGAATACATCGATAGCAATGAAAATACTGCCAATAAAATTAGTATACCTAATAATTTGCATTCTAGGCACAGTGTTAGTCTATAATTTTCCATGGTTTAAATAACAACGTGGTTGCAATATCGTGTTCCTAATTAGAAAAAATATAGCTACCTTAGGCATAAAAATGTCATATTTGTGACCTATATTTATTTGTGCGATAAAGGCACTAATCTCATCACATAAATATTGTAAATGCGAAAGTTTCTGAGTGATGTTCGTTACTCCTTCACGCTAAAACGGTGGAACTGATTTCGATGAAATTTGGTTGTAATATAGATAGGTCCTGGATTAACACATTAAACTGTGTTCATTATCATAATCTCTAAGCGGGTGAAACCGTGGGGAGCAGCTAGTGTGTGCATCTTATTAAAACATTTACCCCTGCTGAATAAGAATATTAAAATGCTGATAAAACTGAAAAATAATTATTCCAAGCCGTGATAGTAGATAGTATGCTGATATTTTTCCATATTTAATAGATTAACATCTAAAAACTGGTGTGTGAGAAACTATCTGATATAATTTTTATTTAAATTTATTTACGTGTTTTTTTGTTAGGGTTGTAACACAGAAGTCATTTTTCGGAATGTAATGAAATATGTTTTGTTACAGATAGTAGGATACAAGGGTGTTACAAAAGTATACAAAAGTACATGAACAATCTACCCTATTCTGGGTGTGCAACATTAATAATTATTTTCAATTAAATATTTATCATGCATATACCGATTGTTAGTCAAGAAGTCGAAATCATGTCCACAATATAGTTATCAATTAAAGATAAAAACGTTAAATTTTACAATTATCATAATTATGGTGACATTTTATTCAATGGATCATTTACGGAGTAATAATTTTTATTGTTTAACCAACATAGCAATTCTTTATTGTATGTTTTCATATCATTAACCTCCTTGATGTGCTTTGGGAGAGCATTAAAAACTTCAATACACATAGCATGACATTGCTTTTGGTAGAGCGAAGTTCTAGGAACGATATCTGTCTGGATTTCGCGTAAGTGTAAATGAAATAACGATGCTAACGATCCATCCGGTTATTACAATTTCATTTTCATTCCACAAAAAAATTGTTATTTAAACGAAGTGTTACCTATAATAGTACCCATACTGTGATCATGTCATTTCAATATTGCGGTATTCCAACACACAGTATTGAATGTCTGAGACAGGAATGCCTGCGGTGTCGCGTGTAGTTACGACACGAAACTGTTGCACAACAGGTAGGTACTTCGATTTCACCCAATCTATTCACATCGAGCCCTATACTTAGTCTACGTAACTTGATATTTACTGCGACTTGCTGTCCTGTCTCTGCGTTCAACTTTACTATGCATTTGAAATTTAGTTCTAACGCCGCTGTTTTGTTTACGTAACGATCGGTCGTATTTTAATCTATTTGGAAAAAGAGAGGTTCTCAGTTCTACTCATAAATAATAATAAAAAATATTATATTTAATTAACTTAAACCATCTCAATTAAACTTCAATGATTTCTTTCAAGCAGTTTTTAAGGTAGGTAAGAAAAAAGTATCTACTTATTACTCATTAGATTATTGCTGATGTGGAACATTAACTACATCCATCGACTACATACGGATACAGTTTTTTTAATCAATGAATTGGCATCGTTTACTGAAAATGAGAAATAACTTGAAAAAGTCGAGTTGAGACTATGGACATGTATCTAACTATCGAGTTTTGAATATTTGAATCAGTTTAGTTGGCACCGAATTCAACAAGTTATTTCTTATATTACAGAGTTAAAAGTCATTTCCATATTTGCTGTTTTCATTTCGATATTTACTTTAGAATTCGACCCCTTCCTCAGAAGTTGTACCGAAAACAAAGTTAGAACTACAATGAAAACTAGTTTTTTCTGACAGCTACACCTACTAATAAACTGTTAGGTGTTTGGTGACAGATTTTCTACTTTTACGGTGGTGGCTAGCCAGGCCAGCATGCAACGTGCTACTATACTGTAAGTTCAAATCAGTGTTAATACAAGTAAGCACCAAACCAATCTAGCTATCGCCCAATGGGGGAAAGGAACAGTTCAAAGATCTTTAAATACTAGTTTGATAATCTAACAACCAAGCCGTAAAAATGTTGCGATTATGATAATTAAATTAGGTACCTAGGTAATTATTGTATTCGCAACTACCAGACACGTAATAATTCAATTTGACTCAAAGCTCTAAACAACTTACTTTCAGTTTTCTGCGACACTTGAACACAGAAACCAATTAAAGTGGAATTCAATGAATCCAGAATCACGACTAACCAATTAATTTGTCGCGAGTCTGGAACTAATTATCGTTTCCCCAACGGTTCCTGTTCTAAAATTAAAACATGGCGCCCAAAATGGCGGCCGCTGCGTCCCCGTTTTTGGCGGGAATTTATTGTCTAAATAAGTTTGTAAAATATTAAGGTGATCTTGTGATAGAATTATTAAATTAAGTGACATGGGAAAGCTCAAATCTAAAGCAGGATTCTCCAGACGATAAACAACAACAGTCAACGTCAGTATCAGAACTGCCTATTCCACACCCAAAACCCAACGTTGATTAAGAACATCATGAGGGATCCGATTATAATAATCGGGTCATAATCAATCTCTTGGCGGGTGTCTTCGGGCATAGCAGTTCTTGAGAAGGCGCTGTCACCACCATTCTTTTTGTTACCACCTCTCTTGCGACTCTCACAAGAAGATATATGGTGGGTGCGTTTGTAACATGGAATGGAACCCCATGGGTGTATCATGATCATGATTCATGGTACCAAAACATATCTACGGACACTAACTCCGGTCCCTATGTGATTATATTTACAAATATTTGACTGGTCAAACATACCATCGCTTTCGCACTTACTAGAGGTATCACCTATTATGACTTAGGCGCGTCCAAGAACAGAGCATATTCCCTCCTCGAAGGCCGGCAACGCATCCTCGAGACCTCTGGTGTTGCGGATGTTCGTGGGTGACGGTGCTCACTTACCAACAGGTGAACCGCTTGCTTGTTTGCCCTCCCATCCCATAAAAAACCTATTACACAGTGTCTAAAGTGTGTCTGTAAAAAACACTGAAAATACAGCCAATGAAATCAAAGCGCCGGAAAAAACATGCTTATATTGATGATTCTTGTAATACTGAGATAATGTACTTCCAATCTTTAAATAAAGATTGACGTATCTTTAAATAAATAATTCAATCAAGACTGTATAAAATGCAAATACGGATGAGTATTCAAGTATACAAGCTATGAAACATCCATGACATCCATCTGTCTATGGGAAGCATATCGCCATCTTCTGCTGGAGTTTGCTGCCTGGCCTGAGAATCGAACTCAAGATCTTTGTTGCAGAATTGACAACGTAATTTCAAGTCGTGATTATATCCTTCTGTTTAGGTGCTTTTTAGGTTTCTGTACTAGAACACGTGATCCTGTTACTATGCATAATACTAATTAGGCTGTAAGTCCGTCCGACCTGTACAGAGCTATATCTGAATTTTTCACAGAATATGTGTTAGTATGACTTAGTATGTTATTGCCTCACAAATAGTAATAATAACAAAGTGTAACAAATAAAAGGGGGTAAAGGAACCCCATACAAGAAACGTGTATTTTTCACGATTTTTGTTTTTGTTCTATCGTTAAAACAGTTGCACATACATGCGTCAAACTTGGTATGTTTATATAGCAACTAATAATGCCTTTGCTGGAACATAGGCGAAAGATCGCGGATATAATGTATATTCATAAGATCATGGCAGTATCGATGGAGAATTTAGTGTGGCTCGCTCAAGCGATAATTAAAATTTATATAACGCACTTTAATTTAAGTACCAAAGTCTTGTGCGTAATACCAGTTTAATAATCTCATCATAATCATCATCACCAGCAGCTGGAAGACGTCCACTGTTGAACAAATGCCTCCCCTATAGAACGCCACAAAGAACGGCTATTAGCCGCTTGTAACCATTGGCTATCCGCGACTTTTACGATGTCGTCAGTCCATCTAGTGGGGGGCCTACCAACTACACGTCTTCCCATCGGTTATCAGTTCGTAGAGCAATGTGAGTCCCGCCAATTGCCACTTCAACTTACTGATTCTGAAAGCTATGTCGGTGACTTTGGTTCTTTGACGAATATCCACGTTCCGGATTTTATCTCGCAAAGAAACTCCAAGCATAGCTCTCTCCATGGCTCGTTGAGTGACTGAGTTTGTCCATAAGGGCCACAGTTAAGGTCCAGGTCTCGGTGCCATAGTGGGTGTTGCCAGTGATGACATATTATGTAACACACTTAATAATCGAAGTTTTATAATGTAATAAATGAAAAAAAAAAGCCAAGTTCGGTTCAGACTCCTTCTAAGGTTCGCGTACTGTATGACTGTATAAAAAAAAAACTAACGATTTTTAGGCAGTAGTTGTACATACTGTTTTTGTACAGATTCCACGGTGTGTAAGTCCTTCTCGCACTTGGCCGGTTTTATTTACTGTATCAGCTAGATTGTACATTGCTGAACACAGCCTCCCCCATCAAGGGGGTGTTTGCTATAATCCCCATGCTTGGTAGTCTTTAGGCGAGAGTAAGATAGCGTTAGTAACTTCTTACGACACCCACGAGACGTGATGAGGGGGTGCAACATTCTACCGGCATTCCACACGGATGCTCTTTACATTCCCAAATTTCATTTTCCTATAAGATTTCTAGAGTTCTCTATGAGAGCTACGGAGTTGAGAGTGATCTAACATCAGTCAAATCAGAACTAAAAATACACGTTGTTTTTCCTTTTTGCAAAAGTTTGCTTATGATCTCAACATAATGAAGTAAGTTTCGGATCCGTACTTTTCAACAATTGTTTGAAGTCGAATGTTTCTGACGTACAAGACGAATGAGCGGAACTTGGATTTCTTTGTTTTTTTTTTTTTGCAATTTTACGAATTTATTGTTCTTTTATTTAGCTTTTGCTTTTGATTAATAGACTTGATATACAGCACTTTTACTACAGGAAATATTAATGGAAATAGATTTTTTATTATTTTTTAAATTTATTTTAAGCTGTTGTTAATGAAAGTCGTCGGGCTCTTAAGTTACTTATACATGAAGACTAATTATAATATGGTAAAAGTTCTAGCCGTCCATACGCAGTTCTGGTTAATTCGTATTAATATTATATCTTCTTGACTAATAAGATATTTTATAAACCTTAGATGGAAGGCCACTGTTGAACACAAACAACATAATGTTACTATTTATGTGATAAATTAAAGTAGTTAGGTACATGCTCCCTATAAAGACATAATAGTTACATAATAGTTAGTCTATATAATGTCTTTAATTGCAGGGATGTGGTTTGTAAATTCACGTAGCTTAAATTGCTCAGTTGTTCTTAACTGATCAACTATCTATCTGAGAGTAACATCTGCCGACAAACTGTTTAACAGTTTGGTAGAAAATTAGTTAAGGAACTGTTATTATGCCTTGTAAAAAGAAATAAATAAAAAAAAAAAAAATGTTAAGAAAAGTCCGTTGTGGTCATGGCTTGGATGGGCGGCCGTTAGTGGCATTACTACTGAGCGTGCACGTGCCTAGAACCCACAGATCACAGAAACTTAAGGATCTCTATGTAAGAACCTTTCGTCCCGATTGTTGTTTAAGCCAGTAGTCGTTATAGCATGGTGGTTAAGAATTTTGCGAATGCTTGTCTGTCTATCTACCACTCTCAAATAGAAAATCTTTCGCCAAGCCCCTAACGGTATGCTCCGTTAGCTGTACTTGAGAGCCAATAATTCTAAGTTAGCCTGAACAACATCGTCGACCAGATAGTGTCAAAGTTGATAGAGATAGTGGTCACAGGTTAGCCAATCAGCTGTAAATAAAAAAAAAAAAGATGTTTGCACTCTTCTGCTACAGAATATCTTGAAGGTGCTGCGGTGGTTGGGTACCCACTTAGACGGACTGTTGCTCCAAAGCGCTCTACCACCTGGTAAAAATCCCACGTGATGTGTATTTAGTACAATAACACTAAGGCACGTATAGCTTAATATAAAAAGCAAATCTTATAGGCTTTTACTTATATCTTGCCACTCTGCAATATTAATACATATTTGATTAGAGGCAGGCCCGCACGCCTCGGCCGCCAAAATGGCGTCCGTTGATAAATCACGCGTTTCCCGCCTTTTTTTACGTCATTTCTTAGTGGGCGTCTTATTGCGGCCGCCATATAATATGCACTGCAACATACTGACAGTAACGAAACTTTCCAAAATAATTTCGGTTCATTTATATTTTTAAGCCGGCATAAATACCCCGGCCTAAAGATATAAGGACTATTCCACATCTTACCATTGGATGTAATAAAATATAACCTTCGTATAAAATAATCGTATAAAAGGGCCCTTACCATCTAACGCCACGGTTATCCGAAGTGTTGCGGATGTACTACCTACGAAAGCATTCCCAAGACAGTTCAGAATTAGGTGGGCGACCGGCCGTAATATCGAACCTGACATTTATATCCTTGAGGTTATTTATGCCAGTATGTGTTAGCAAAAGTATATAGACTATATATCCTTTGTATTGTGAGAAGGCATATTGTACCAACCTCACAAGAGTAAAGAGAGTAAGATGATGAATGATATAAAAAAACAAGAAACTTCTGGTAAGGTCCACAAATATACATAATGACAGAAAAGAGAAAGAACAACTTTATAATAAAAAACACGTTATACTAGAATGCAGTAAACTAGTAGTTAATGAAAAAACGGCAAATGTTTTTGTAATTTCTTTGCCAAGACGATAAAATGTAAAATTTAGTCTAAAAATCCTTTGTATTGTGAGAAGGCATATTGTACCAACCTCACAAGAGTAAAGAGAGTAAGATGATGAATGATATAAAAAAACAAGAAACTTCTGGTAAGGTCCACAAATATACATAATGACAGAAAAGAGAAAGAACAACTTTATAATAAAAAACACGTTATACTAGAATGCAGTAAACTAGTAGTTAATGAAAAAACGGCAAATGTTTTTGTAATTTCTTTGCCAAGACGATAAAATGTAAAATTTAGTCTAAAAATCCTTTGTATTGTGAGAAGGCATATTGTACCAACCTCACAAGAGTAAAGAGAGTAAGATGATGAATGATATAAAAAAACAAGAAACTTCTGGTAAGGTCCACAAATATACATAATGACAGAAAAGAGAAAGAACAACTTTATAATAAAAAACACGTTATACTAGAATGCAGTAAACTAGTAGTTAATGAAAAAACGGCAAATGTTTTTGTAATTTCTTTGCCAAGACGATAAAATGTAAAATTTAGTCTAAAAATCCTTTGTATTGTGAGAAGGCATATTGTACCAACCTCACAAGAGTAAAGAGAGTAAGATGATGAATGATATAAAAAAACAAGAAACTTCTGGTAAGGTCCACAAATATACATAATGACAGAAAAGAGAAAGAACAACTTTATAATAAAAAACACGTTATACTAGAATGCAGTAAACTAGTAGTTAATGAAAAAACGGCAAATGTTTTTGTAATTTCTTTGCCAAGACGATAAAATGTAAAATTTAGTCTAAAAATCCTTTGTATTGTGAGAAGGCATATTGTACCAACCTCACAAGAGTAAAGAGAGTAAGATGATGAATGATATAAAAAAACAAGAAACTTCTGGTAAGGTCCACAAATATACATAATGACAGAAAAGAGAAAGAACAACTTTATAATAAAAAACACGTTATACTAGAATGCAGTAAACTAGTAGTTAATGAAAAAACGGCAAATGTTTTTGTAATTTCTTTGCCAAGACGATAAAATGTAAAATTTAGTCTAAAAATATAATAAAGCGTAATGTTGTTTAATGTCTATTGATCTGCCACGCAGGGTTCCTATGGCTTCCTTATGTAAAAATCCGTCGGCAAACACCTTTTACACGAAATTCATGTATATACAGTTGTGGTCATATAATTAAGAACGATTTGAAGTTATAGAAGTTTTTTATTTGAATCGTGTCATACACAATGATGTGTACCTTTTGAGAAACAACTACTCATGTTGTAAAATAGCCACATTAATAGAGCAACGTGGCTTAGGAATGAACAATAAAATCGCTAACTATTTTTTTCACAATTTATTTATTTTACCAAAGTAACACATTCAAATAGTACTGAAGCTGGACAAATAATTAAGAACGATTTATTAAACTGCGCGGGAATTATTTTGTATGACACTTACATTTAAAAAATCACAATAATATGTAGCGCAGAAAATTTAAAAGCAATTTAATATATTTTTAACTAAAATTAATAGTTAATAGCATATCCACGGCTTTTAATTACTGCTTTACACCGGCGAGGCATTGACTCTATTAATTTTTGACATTTCGCAAGAGAAATAGAGTTCCATTCTTCTAAAAAAACGTCGTATAGCTCTCTTAAATTCCCACACTGTGTATTTGAAACCTTTTTCTTTACTTCGAACCACAGATTCTCTATTGGGTTTAGATCTGGGCTGTTAGCTGGCCAGTCTAAGACAGAAACTGAATGCGCTGTAAGAAATTCCTTTACGGTGCGTGCAGTGTGCTTTGGATCATTGTCATGCTGGAATGTCCAAATAACCGGTAGAACGTCTTCAGCATATGGTAACATTGTTTCTTCCAGTATATTTTTGTATTGGAACTGATCCATGTTACCTTCTATCAACTTTACAGGTCCAACACCATGTCCAGAAAAGCACCCCCAAATTTTCACATTTCCACCACCGTGCTTTAATGTAACTTTCGTGTACTTAGGGTCGAATGCTGTATTCGGGGGACGTCGTACATATTGTTTTCCATCAGAACATACTCTGTTTATTTTCGTCTCGTCAGAAAAAAGTACATTTTTCCACTGTCGCACAGTCCAGTTTTCATACTTTCTCGCAAATGCAAGGCGGGTTTGCCTGTGGCAAAGTTTCAACATGGGTACCTTTCTTGCTATCCTACCGTGCAATTTTTCTTCTACCAAACGTCTTCGAATAGTGCGTGCTGAGATTGCTGAAGGGTTGTTTTCACCAAAATATTCTTTTCTCAGCTCATTGGACCCTTTAAAAGGATTTTGTTTTGCCATACGAACGATGTTTCGGTCATCTCTAGGAGTTGCTTTTCTCTGTTTAGGTACACGTGGAACATTCGAAGTAGTTTAATACGTAGCGAAATGCTTTACAGCGTGGAAAACCATCGTTTTTGAACATTGCAGATGGTCGGCTATCTTTTTATAAGACCAATTCTTCCGGCGAAGTTTTATTATTACTTCCCTTGTAGATTTATCACAACTTTTATTTTTTCCCATTGTTTTTTTATAAGAAGCAATCACTTTTAATCTTTTACAGCACCAAATGGCGCCAAAATTATACAAACAGTAACAAATCGACCGAGTGTTCTCTATTTAAATTTGAATAAAGGCATAAACTATTTAGCGTTCTTAATTACGTGACCAGCCAGTAAACAGGAATACTATGTTTCGAAGTAGTGTAAAAAAATTGTCTATTTATTTTTAGCTAATCATGTGTGTCAATGAATACAGTGGTATTATGGAAAAGTTTTACGATACCGAGAGAAATAAAAGAAAATTGCATACAATTAGTTTTGCGTCTTAGTTTGAAAAAATCTTCCCTTTATATCAGGGTTCTTAATTATATGACCACCACTGTATATTCCAGGAACTGTACTACAATTGATACCCCAGTCTTTATTAGTAAGAAGCCTGAACAACATCTTCTACCATATCTCTCATAACTCTTTAGAGGTAATCAAAAAGAAGTAATAGCAAGTACTTTGCACTAGTATAATCAATATGGTTCACCATCACAGCACTATGTTTAATGTCCCTATTTTTTTCCATGAGATTAATCAGTAATCAATCAATTCCATTTGTATCGAGTTGAACTACTGTTACATTATCCGTGTTGACGAAGTGTCTATTTTCGTTATGGTATAAAATTTAAGTGGTGCGATGACAAAATTGGATATTCGAAACCGTTTTTGGGTTGATTAATGTTCAGAAAGCGTTCCCTTTTAAAGCCAATGACATTTATGTCAATAAATTATATCTGTGCCTATTGTTTGTGGTACCCTACTTTTTGTACTAACAGCTATATGGAAGATTTATGACTCAAATTTGGAAATGTGGATCATTGATCGCGCTTGTCGAAATGCTACGTAAGCCTGATAGCATTACCATTCATTTCTCCAATCTGTTAAGGAATCATCTCATAGTTCTATGCACCCGTTGTTGATCAAATATATTTTAGAAATCTAAATCTAGCTATTCCATTAACCATCACGTAAAACCCAAGAAACTTGGCAACGAACGAATTAAATGAATGCATAAAACATTTTATTCACTGTTACCATTTGAAATCTAAGTAAGCTTTCTGTATCCAACTTTAATATAGAAAGATTACATCTAGTTAAGTTAAATGAACACTACTCGTGCAAATTTCACGAAATTTCCCCGATGTTGTGAAGCAGCTGTTTTTAACGGTGCGGACCTTCAATTTCGGGAATTGCGAATTGCTGAATATTTGGGCGTCCCTTCGACGCGCTGAACAGTGTTTGGAGTCCTTACATTAATGCAGGTGAGTTTGGTCGCTTTTAAAACATGTTGACTATGTTCGGAGTAAGAATTTCTAGTAATGTACAAGTCCGAAGATAAAATTATAAACTGATGACATTTTGCAAGATGTTGTTCAAAACATGCCTGAAGGAGGTGCTTTGCGACAGATTTTCTACTTGATGGGCATTCGCTAATGATTAATGCCTGGCAGTCCAGACAGTAGCTATTGCCACTGGGTCATTCCTGCTCCAAAAAGCCAGTAGAGAGCGTTGTACATATTGTAATTATTATTCCATTCCATAGCGACCCACCTACAAGAAATGTTTTATAATTTTCATACTTTTGCTTTGTCTCACAAATCGAAATGCATCCGTATAATTGGCGTGATTATGGTATAAAATCACAAAAAAGTGTAACAAAATTTAATAAATATCGACCAATCTCGAAGGACGTGTTCAGCGTTTTTTTTATTGCTCAGAGGTTGATACTCACTCACTTATTAGTAAGTGATGATGTAGTCGAAGACGTTAACAGGCTTCTCATAAATTTTCTGGATCTTAAGGACAACAGTCGGTACACACAGTTAGGTGTCTGGCGACTGATTTTCTACTTAAGGGTGTTAGCTAGTCAGGCGGGCATGCCCTTCAACCATGAAAAAAAATTCTGGTTAATATCAAAATAAAAGAAGGAAAAAAGGTCGCAGAGATGCGATTGTTAAAATAGATGTTTTTGTGTAAGTAGGATTTTTGTGTTAAAGATGTGAGTTATGAGAAACAATACATATTATTGGAAAAATAGGTGTACATGTTGTGTCGATCACAATTGGAGTACGATTAGCATAGATAGAAGATGACATACAAAAACTATAATATTCCTATCAACCTATCGATTTCACGCTCGCATGTGTAGTATGTACGTAAAAGGAACAGGTTGCAATTGGCATGCTTATTTTTGGCTTCACTTGTATATACACACTTTTACATAATGTATATACATGTGTATTATATTAAGACTTATGACTAAGTACAAAACACATACGTGTTTTATTTATTTATTATATCATATTATGCAGTGTAAGGATTTTTATTTTTCAATTTCTCTAATTACTCAATTTTGATGCACTTAACTATTTTTTTATTTCCTCCGCTGAACAACTGGTAGATAATGCTTTAGCATTAAGTCTTACTATTGTACATTGTTTTACTTTTGTGCAAAAAAGTATTAATTATCGCCCGCTGAGCTCTGTTTGAACTTCTTTATTTGGTCTGAGACTGGTACTAAACAAAAAGAACCCTTTGTGTTCAAATTCGACTCGCTCCCGGTTTTTCCCATTTCCCATATGCATGACATGTGCTACTGTCCATATATACTACATTGTAGGAAGTCTCGGGGTTCGGTAACGATATCGAGTTTTGCGAGTTTTTTACAGGTGTTAAGGAAGCAAATGAGAAATAATGAAAATTAACGGCCGCCGTAACTTTAGCAATATCTTACCTTCTTTATTATTTACACTTCATAATATTAATTTGAATGTTGTATTTAATGTGAGAAGAGTCGATGAAATTGTTTAATTATTACGATTATCGGTTTATTATTCTTTACTTATATTTTATTTTGTACCGATCCCATTTAGCATAGAAGGTCAGAAAAAAACAATTCATTATTCTTTTGTTTCAAAAAAAGCCAAACAGTGTTTCTCAGAGGGAAGGTAGATAACACAGTTTTCCACTTGCCATAATTATGTCACACCTAACTCTTACTGCGTTGTTTTTTATTTATTTTTTACTATGGGATGATATTTTTATTGATATATTGTTTTTTTTGTTTATGGGTTGGGAGCGGAGTACCGGCGGGATCACCTGGCGGTATATAATAACCGTTGTCACGGACATCCGCAAAAATCTAATTAAACAAATATGCGATTTATCTTATTCCCAACCTTAGTACATGTTTGGTCTACTACCTAAAGAAGCACTAAGTAATTTTTGCGTTTCAGTGTCGCCTCTTTTGGCCACCTAATTTACTCACAACAATGTAAAAATCTCTTGTTTCTTGTGGTCGTCCTTATTTAACAGACAAATCAGGCATCTGATTATAGTATCTAAAATATGTAGTGTAAAGCACACAGCATCTTATATACAACCAAGCAGAGCCTGCCGCATGCCACCACTTGTTTGTAGAGTCAGTTTGACCGCATGCTGCCGGCAAGTGCCGCGTTCTCATGCCATATCCCCCGACATCAGTGTACTCATTAGACCTAGCACTAACAGCGCGTCTTATTTTTTAAAGTTTGAAAATGAGCCTATCAATCATCCTTTGCTTAAAGCCACGCATCAGGTCTACCCATTAAAGCTGTAGTATCAGAGTTTTAAAATAAATTGATAAAAACTCTCACTTAAGCTACTAACATAGACACGACGACTTAAAAACCGAGAAGGTCCAATTAATTCTATATTTATAAACTTTATTAAAGAGGTCTACATTTTACTTATACTATAATACTTACGGCAGATTGCACTGCACCGGAAACGGATGCAAAGAGCCCCTTTGAACGTCTCGAGGTGGGAGTTGAGACGAAGAAAGGTCACTCGCAAATGATCGCGCAGCTGACATCCATTGGAGGTAATTCTTCCGGCGAGTCTTTTGTTCGAAAAAACTGTGGCTGACTCGGGGCCGAAGAATTTAGTTTTTCCATGCTTAGTATATCTTGCATGATTCAGTCTTGCCTAGTCGGTTTTCATTCTTAAAGCGGTGCAATAGATTTCGTTGTCGAATAATCTTCATTTGAATACAAACTCATCATATACCATGCCGGGCAAGAATGTCTACCCCACACATAAACCCATGAATTTCGTAAGAGGAGAATACCCGAAGGTGGGCAGCTACGCCTTCTGGGAAACTGTTACCTTATACTGCGATCTCCAAGACGCCTGCCAAGCGTGGGGATTATGGCAAACCCCCTTAATGGGGGAAGCTGTATGTTCATCTGTGGGCAATCCGGTTAATACAGTAAATATTATAATACTTATTTCTACATCTAACGTGAAGAAGCGTTGAGCGATGTTTTTAGGCAAATACCTACTACTTACCAATCGTGATTTTCCACTGCATGGTTTGTCTTTGTCAATTTGCCATGCGCATTTGTTCGGTATGTTTTTATGCATTAAGTCGAGTTCGAGACATTTTCTTAGCGAATTTAGAAATATATTTTTTTATAAAATCTCGTTTGGGCTGGCATCTGGGCGCCGAGTCTACTAATTACATGTTCATATTCAGCATAGATTCATTCCGAGTCGATTGCGATTAGAATCGGTAGTCTACTAACCCCATATGAATATGAATCTATGATGAATCTAGGCTGGTTTTGACGATATTGCCATACCACAAAATAAAAACAGAAGAGTAGGTTAAGTCAGTGTATTCGAAAAAGAAATCTATCGATAAACACACGTATTTTAAGATTATACCAAACTATTATAACCGCATATTTTTATTTATATAAAAATAATTGTTTAGATGCATAAACACATCTAAAAGAACCTTTAAAATAAACTGAAATATTAAATTTCGTAATTTTCAATGGCAATGGCAATAAGAGACGTATTACATTTGCCAGTTTTAAAAAATGAATGACCGATGTCAGCTGATTGTTTTTCTATAAAATAAAACTTCGTCTAAACTATTTTGTTGGTTATCTTAAAACTGAGAGAGTAATACTAGACATATTATAATCACAAAGTGCAATTACCTAATAATCGATATGTACCTACCATATTTTATTTCAAGATTTCGCTATAACTAAATATGTGTACCGTCTGGGAGAGAACCCAAGAAAGAAGTTTTGAAGAATGATAGAAAACTTATTTTCCATGCCCACAGGAATGGTACCTAATACCGGAACTAATTCAAGATATAATTCCTAACTCAACATGCTTGCCAACAATATTAGGAGTTGGTTTATGCCACGGACTAATCACCCTATGCACAAGACCATTGGTTTTGCATGCTTCTGTATTGATAGAGTATGAACTGCCCTCAGTAGATGACAATAGGCTCACCCCTATAACACGGAATTTTGAAACATATCTGACAAAGTGTACATCTTTACATGGATACATAACATAGTGTGACAATTATACTAACTATAGGATTACAAAGTAACAAGTTTTTATATTGTACAAAATATATTTAATAATCATCATTATAGGTTATTTACATGATAGATATAGGGATATAGTTTGGGCAAAAAAGTTAGGGGTGCCCTGTGACAAGATGTGGTGATAAGGCTTATTGTGAATCCAGGCTTAGCAACATCCGTGCCCAAACATAAAAGTAATTAAATATTAATAAAAACCCTCAAAAATAGGTAATGTATTTACTATTGATATGCAAATCACATTTCTCTCCACAGCTACACCACTACGGCATCCTGCAGTATAAACCTATCACTACCTTTGAATACATGGATTACTATGTCTGCAGTTAGGACGTCCAAGTACAGTTTCTGTGATAATGCACTGCGAGGACTGGGCAGTCAGTCCTCTTCATCCAAGCATGTCATGAAAATATTACATACAATTCCACATCAACAATAATTGTTTAAAAAATCTATTGTAAGCTAAAGTACCTATCTATCATTATAAGAACTTCTTTCACATGCTTATTATATCCACTGTTTTTTGTATTATACCTAGTTCTGTAGAAAAACTTGTGAATGTAATTTTAAATAAAATATGGTTATTATGTGTGGCAGACATATAATCTCATTATTAAATTAATATATATATATATAAATCTCAACTATTTGTATGTAGGGAGTAATTAGTTCACCGTTAACTCTACAGTTAATGGTGAACTAATATGTAATTTATATTCAACAAATAATAGTGTTATATCTATATGCAGTTTTTTCAGATGCAATAAAGAGATGTTGTTTTGTGTCTAATGTTTTTTATTTTTTCTCAAGTGACAAGCAACAAAATGGTGTCTTGTGTTTTGTAAAATTCAACAACCAGTGAAAGTTTTGCCTATCACCATATGGCTATAATGTAAATTGTAAAGCAAAGGCTGGGAGAAAAATTATTTGAGGGTACAGGGCATTGAAACAAGTTTTTAATACATTGTTATGTAATTACTTCTACACTAATATTATAAAGAGGAATGCTTTGTATTTTTGTATGCAACTAATAAACTTAAAAACTACTGAACTAATTTGCATGAAATTTAGAATGGAAAAAGTTTGAGACATGGGAAGGACATAGGGTAGTTTTAATCTAAATTCAAGAGGTTAATGGTACATATGTCACGTATTAGTAGCGATTGTAGCGGAGCTTGACTAGTTCATGAGCTTAAACAACATTATCTGCATTTAGGTAATGATTAGATAGGTGACCGTTAGTAAAGACCTGAGGTGGTCTGAAAACTTTGAAGAATGCCTACTATCTTCCATTCTTCACTAAGCCTTCATAGTGGATCATGGCGCACACTTCTCTCTACCTTACTGAGAAAGTTCCATGTCCGTGCTGTGGGAATGTGATAGCCTGATAGGTACGGTTTATGCAGCGTTTTGATCCACACTTCTTCGACTTTCGTCTTTATACGGGGAAAATATCTTGAACGATTCCGTCTTCTTCCGATTCTTTGATTCCTTGGGTCGGTCTCCGAGTGGTATGCTAACGGCTCATAGCACCTATTACACTAATTTATTTAGTGTTGTCGTATTTAATGTTCTTAGGTTAAATTATTTATCTAAACAAGTGTTCTACTTCCACAGAGAATACACTAACACATGTCCAACCAAATACTCAACAAACAAAGTTTTTCAGTAAACTTTACGAAAATAAATATGTCGGAAAGCAATCTCGGCTCAATCTATGAAATTTGTACCACGTGACATGTGTCAAAAATAGTGGACTACCGATTTTGTCACCCATTGAGAATCAAGATGTTAGTAGACTACGAAACAACCGAGATTGAATCAATATTGACTCAATATGAACGATATGAAGTTAGTAGACTACCAAAACTGTCAAAATTGACCAGGCCAAGTTCATTATAGATTCATGTTCATTAGCAGACTTGGCGGCCTGATCATTCGACGATGGTAAACGATCGCTTCGACGAGAATATGCCTAGCGAACTCGTTTATTTTATTTCGATGCAGTCTAACCCGAAATTCGATGGAACGGGCACTGAAAGCCAATAAAGAGTAAATACTCCGCTTCTAGCGTCGCATGAAATAAGCATTAAGGTAGAGCAGGTGTTGCTTCCTACCATCTGCATCGGTACAAGTAACCCGATAGTCGCACTAAGCCCTCGTAAACTCTTACTACAGCCATCAGCACATGTTGCCTTACACTAGCTACGAATCCTGTAGCCGTTATAGAGCTATGGCTCTGCTGACCCATTACTATTGAACAACCGTGTGCTAGTGACCGAGCTGCATCGATAGTGTTATAGACCTGACATCGATTCCATGAGATGATAGCTTAGTGACAAGTAACCTGCAGTGCGGCGCACAGTGGTCCGAAAATTGGCCTTCCATACTCATAGAAATCAAAATTCCTAATTAGTGAAATATTTTGCTGTAAATAGATTGAGTTCACTATTAGCTATAATATATTCTGATAACACTTCAAAAAAATGGCGTGAAAAATAGATAAAAAATATTTTCGAAATTTTTGTATGGAAAAAATCATATTTCTTGCTTTTTCTCGCAGCTCGGTCGAACTGGGAGCATTATCTCTGTAGGGATTAATAGTGTCCCTGAGGCGGTTCATATGAGATACAACACGCGCGCCTATGTCTGCCTATGCTCCTGCAAAATAACATGTTTTTTTTTAATTCTTAGCTCTAAATTACTATCGACAAATTATATTATTAATTATATGTAAGTGCATATTATTATGTAAAAAGGTACATATTTTAATTTAACCCCTCAAAAAAATTGCGTGAAAAAAAGATAAAAAATATTTTCGAAATTTTTGTATGGTAAAAAACATATTTCTTGCTTTTTCTCGCAGCTCGGTCGAACTGGGAGCATTATCTCTGTAGGGATTAATAGTGTCCCTGAGGCGGTTCATATGAGATATAACACGCGCGCCTATGTTTGCCTATGCTCCTGCAAAAAAACATGTTTTTTTTTAAATTCTTTGCTCTAAATTACTATCGACAAATTATATTATTCATTATACGTAAGTGCATATTATTATGTAAAAAAGGTACATATTTTAATTTAACACCTAAAAAAAATGGCGTGAAAAATAGATAAAAAATATTTTCGAAATTTTTGTATGGAAAAAAACATATTTCTTGCTTTTTCTCGCAGCTCGGTCGAACTGGGAGCATTATCTCTGTAGGGATTAATAGTGTCCCTGAGGCGGTTCATATGAGATATAACACGCGCGCCTATGTCTGCCTATGCTCCTGCAAAAAAACATGTTTTTTTTTTAATTCTTTGCTCTAAATTACTATCGACAAATTATATTATTAATTATATGTAAGTGCATATTATTATGTAAAAAAGGTACATATTTTAATTTAACACCTCAAAAAAATGGTGTGAAAAAAAGTTAAAAAATATTTTCGAATTTTTTGTATGGAAAAAATCATATTTCCTGCTTTTTCTCGCAGCTCGGTCAAACTGGGAGCATTATCTCTGTATGGAATAATAGTGCCCCTGAGGCGGTTCATATGAGATATAATACGCGCGCCTATGTCTGCCTATGCTCCTGCAAAAAAAAACATGTTTTTTTTTTAATTCTTTGGTGTAAATTGCTATAGAAAAATTTGCTTCAAATATGGATAAGTAAAATAAATACCTGATTCACATTATCACAGAAAGGTCACATGGTCAATGTGGCTATTTTCGAGCATTAAATGTAGTTTATACATTATTATCTAGCGCAGGCGTATCATATGCCTCATTCGAAAGCTGCATAGTATTTCAGTGTAGATATTGTTTTTATTCATATGTGATGCACTTCTATTCTTATGATCAAGTTGTATAATTCTAAGTGAGACCATAAATAGGGCTAAATTTAAACAAGTAACCCTAAACTGAGGTTCAAAACAAAATAAATCGCTTGCGTTTTTGTGTCACAGTTTTATACAGGATTAGTGGAAAGGATTAAGAAATAAAATAGGTAACTGAAGTTATGTGAATATTATTTTATGTTAATTAATTATTTACAAATATAACGAAAATTGTACTCAGTAGCTAACTACAAATGTAATAACTAAGTACCTAAAAGTAGCATTAAATTACATACAAAATCTTATACACCTGCAAATGAATACATATTTACATTATGCAATTTATTAATATCTAAAGGCGTACAAGATCTTAGAGACTTAGATCCTCGAAAGTACGTTTATTTAAATACCCACGCAACTTTCAGAGACAGAAATTATAAACATGTAAAAAGTGTGTGTTAATATCTTTGACATTCAAACACACCAAAAAATTGCAATCACTAACAAGTAACCGAGTTCTAATTAAAAAATCACATAATTATATACGTTACGAAATTCCAACAATCATGTTATTATCATAATTATTAAAAAACTTAACTAACAACAAAAAAATAGAAAATATTTTATCTCACTGAAATATATTATCTAGCGGCCCTCGAAGCTGCCCGCATTCCTTGAGAATGAGCGTCTTTACCGCTCGAACACCGGTCGGAGATAACGACTAAACACCGTGAGTTCTAGCCGGTATACGTAGTTAATAAGTATGTCAACTCACGTTAGTTTTTATGAAAATATATTATATAACTACATATACTGGAATATAAACACACAACATTTTTAAAATTAATAAAAATTATACTAAACAAACTGAATAAAAAATTCGTAACATGGACATAATAAAAAAAAAACAAACAAAGATATTATCCTCGTTATCGCTTATATCTAACTCAGAATCGCTAATGCTGGCATTAACGTCAACAAACTCAACATTCTCTTTATTTTTATCCGAGTTGTTAATTAAAAGAAGGGATACCATATCATCAGTGAGTTCTTTCTTATGAGGTTTCCTCATTACAGGTCTCATGTTGGATATAAAAGGATCTGAAGATACGAGAAGCCCGTTAAAAATGTCTTCGTTAGTCGCAATGCGACTGAATTTACGAGAATGAAGTTCTCGGATATTTTTAAAATCTTTATTCCGTGCCTCAGATGCTTCTTCTGATAGATTACCTATAGGCATTAATCCAAAGTGTTTGATGATTTCAGCGCCATGTATGAGTAATTTGTGAACGCTAGATGGCATGTAATACCACTCATATAATGTTGTCTTAGGTTTTCGCGATTGTTACACATAGTAATTAAACAACTTTAAACGGTTTAAATCGCGTATATTTGTCATTATTTTTGTCCCGACGTTTCAAACACTTTGCAGTGATCGTGGTCACGGGGTGAAAATAATGACAAATATACGCGATTTAAACCGTTTAAAGTTGTTTAATTACCACTCATATAGTTCCACATACATTTGCGCAGTTCCAGTAGCAAAATTTGCAAACGCATCAATATTTATTAGCTCTCCGCTTGAAATCACCCCCAAAATTGTTGCGAATCTTTTTATTAAATCAAGATTTAGTCCTGTAATGACTGCAGTCTTCTCAGGGTCACAGAAAAATCTTCGAGCTGTATTTCCATCGTTACTAGTTCCAGATCCTGAAAAAAAAACATATTAAAAAAATTTGTTAAAGCTATTGTTAAAGTTAAAAACTGTTTACACAGTTTGAAAAATTTTACATCGGCCAAATGGGAAAGCTGAAAAAACGGGTAAAATAACTAACCTTGTTTTACAACATCTACTATCAATCCCATTTCTTCACGAAACTTCTTTTGTATTACTTGTTTCTTAATTTTTAAGGCTTCCTTACAAATTGTATCCTTTGCTTGCCATTTCTTAAAATCTAGACGATATGCGATGTGAAGAAGGCATTCCATACTCCTTATCCATGCATGAAGTGAAGACAAGCCATACTGGTATATTTCGGTAGAAACAGGTTTACTGAAAAAAAAAATATATTAGTAACAAGAACTAGTTAGTAATAAAATAATTATACCATATTCTATGAATCATACATTCATACATAAAATGGAAGGAAGGACTTACCTTGATACTATTTCCAATTTGTTCATTTCAGAAGGAACAGCTTTGCATATATCACATGTCTGCGTTGATGTGTCAGACAGATGAGTTGTAATTTTACCATCTATCATTGTCATGAGCATGGAATGGTTAACACGAATGTTATTTCCTATAAAAGACGGTTCTAACACGGCTATTTCATCGTCAATCTTTGCCTTCTCTTGCTTTATATTTAGTTTGTTTTCATGTGTAAATTCAAAATAAATTGGTCTGCACAACATCGTAGATGAAGGTTTCAAGTTTTCCCAGATTATTTTTTCTCCACTAGTCAAGCGCAAAGGCACAAAAGAACACATGAAAATGCTCGAGTCATCCTCGCCTTCCATTGCTTGTTTGTAGGTGCTCTGGCCTGACGCTCCATCAAAGCCCCACTTGCAAACAAGCGTGAGCTCTTCTATTTCGGTTGAAATCTCAACCACTTTACCTAATCTTTCAACTGTCTTATCTAAAATAGCCTGTATCTTTACTCTCACTCCCCGATCGGTAATTGCTATTGCTTCTTTTGGTGGATAACACTGTTTTTTAGCATCAAGAACCACGTGATATGCCGGGTACAGTTCAACTCCATCCTCTTTGGCACAAGCTCTCAATGTCGAATACTGCCACTTTGAAAGCTTAAGAGACACTAGTATTGCTAAAGCTTTCTCTGCTGAATACTTTGTTACTTTTTTCTCGCCTTTCAAAAAATCCTTGATATCAGCGGCTCTTTCAGGGTGTTCCGTAATGTATTTGACTAGATCTGATACATTTTTATCGCCGGAGCTAGCACCCGTAGCAAAAGCAAGAGCTTCTTTTTCATATGAGAATAGCGGTTCAACTCTTCTTCTTTTTTGTATTGGGCTAAGCTCCGTGAAAGGTTTTCTAGGGCTAAATTTCGATGTTGATGTTCCAACAGAACATTGAGATGTAGATATATTCGCTTTGTCGCCAGTAGTGCTTGAAGTGGACGGTTGCTCCTCTGATATCAGCATACCAATTTCACATTTGGATTTAAAGAAATCAGGCCATTTGATTTCTTCCTGCAACCACGTCTCGTATTTTTTTATAAAGGAATGGGTAGTACGGTTACATTTGCCCCACTTTTTATGTAAATCACAAACATATGTCTGACAAAACTGCTTTATCAGCTTATTTTCTTCCTGTGTCAAATCGTTGACCACTTCCAATAACTTCTGAACCAACACATTAGGTTTAGAAAAACAACTATTATTTTTGATAAACATGAACAAATCCAAATTTGTAACAAAGCCTTCCATAATAGAACGGTTTTAAGAAGCGTATGATGTCAATGCTTACAAGTGCAAGAGGTGACTGATATGTTTCAGAACCAATTATCAGTATTTATTTGAATTTGCACTCGTCAACAAGCATTATCCATAAGTCGAATGTTATTAATTAGTTTGAAGTGACAATTCACTTAACTATATAAAAAAATCTATTGTTGTTAATTAGCCATTGTCAGTATTTTCGCGGTACCTTAATCACCTATAACCATAATATAACTCATTAATTAGCGAAGGCATTATCCGAAAACAGAAAACCTATTGTTATAGCCTATCTGTTTTGTAAAGCGTTTTTTTTATTGCCATATCATTGTAATTACTTCTTGGTAACTAATAATGCTATTCTCAATATCCATATATAACCTGGTCCTAATCCCAAATTTCAATGTACCTAACTGATAAGAAAGTAAGTACCCTTAACCCTTCCTAAATCTTTTTCATGGTGCGGTGTCGTATTTATTGATAAAACATTTTAAATGTCTATACTCTCTAAATAATGCAATCTTTATAAGTATACTAGATGCTGCGGGATATATATTAATACTTTAAAGGTTAAATTAAAATATGTACCTTTTTTACATAATAATATGCACTTACATATAATTAATAATATAATTTGTCTATAGTAATTTTAAGCAAAGAATTTAAAAAAAACATGTTTTTTGGCAGGAGCATAGGCAAACATAGGCGCGCGTGTTATATCTCATATGAACCGCCTCAGGGACACTATTAATCCCTACAGAGATAATGCTCCCAGTTCGACCGAGCTGCGAGAAAAAGCAAGAAATATGTTTTTTTCCATACAAAAATTTCGAAAATATTTTTTATCTATTTTTCACGCCATTTTTTTGAGGTGTTAAATTAAAATATGTACCTTTTTTACATAATAATATGCACTTACATATAATTAATAATATAATTTGTCGATAGTAATTTTGAGCAATGAATTTAAAAAAAACATGTTTTTTTGCAGGAGCATAGGCAGACATAGGCGCGCGTGTTATATCTCATATGAACCGCCTCAGGGACACTATTAATCCCTACAGAGATAATGCTCCCAGTTCGAACGAGCTGCGAGAAAAAGCAAGAAATATGATTTTTTCCATACAAAAATTTCGAAAATATTTTTTATCTATTTTTCACGCCATTTTTTTGAGGTGTTATCAGAATATATTATAGCTAATAGTGAACTCAATCTATTTACAGCAAAATATTTCACTAATTAGGAATTTTGATTTCTATGAGTATGGAAGGCCAATTTTCGGACCACTGTGCGGCGGTGAGCATTTTTCACGAGCTCGGTTTGAGCTCCACAATATGGTGGTAATGAGATACAATAAAAACCCTAAAAAAAGCTGTCCTTATGAGTCCTAATCAAATCGAAAACGTATCCCGTGACCTTTTTTAGTCCGAACGCTGTATTCAACAAACCTTAATAAACCAAATTAGGATTAACATGGCGCATCACGACTGTTCAATTGCTAACAAACAGTAATATTTTAGTAAACCAATACTAAGCTATATTGTAAAGCATCAATCGTAGGCTACACTATAAACAGTTTTCAGGTCGTAAAAGCTTTCAAAAGCTTTATAACAAAGAGAGACACAGACGACGCAATGCCGAAAGAACGCCCGTCGAACGAAACGGCTATTTCTCACGCGACCTGAAACTAGCGCAGGCTTTCGGCCCAACCTTTAGTAATGAAAACGAAAGGTACAACTTACACACGGATTTACTGTAGTAGGTATTTATTCGGTAAGTTTTTACGACGCTGTTCGGGAGACGTAAAATAAACAACATGCTTGTAGTATATGAGGAGTCAGTAGGTCAACTAACAGAGATACTGCGTGACTGTAAATTTTCTAGTTTTATACAGTTTTTTATCTGCATGCCAAATTGAATAAAACTACAATATGAACAGGCATATTTAATGCTTTTGGCATTACCAGCAATCATATTTTTAATTAGTTTCAGATTTCTTTGTATGATAATCACTTCAATTTGCTAACAGATTTTTTTGTATAACTTGAGATAAAAACCATTGTTTTTATCGGTGCCTAAAGGCTATGACTGTCGTAATTTTTAATTTGGCTCAACAGATTGACAAAAGTCATCCGCTTTCATCACATTAACATCTCATTTTATGTTTTGCTGCTGATCACACACATTCTTCATACTTTCAATACGTCTACTTGATTCAAATTTAGAATAATCGCTGCATCTCATTTCTTCTTACTTTTAAGTTTTTGACGCATTCCTGCCTGTAGTGAACGGAATTTCTATAATATAATAGTTACTATGTATATTTTTCTTAGAAAACATTGACTTGTATTAGAGCCGAATTGTGCAATAGTACTATGCTTAGGCGTGACAAGTGAAATTACTTGGCATAAGAGACATAAGAACTAACCTCTTGGGGTGACGAGAGCATCGCAGTGCCAAGCAGAACGTGGACGGTGAAAGACACTGCAATTGTGATGGACAGGCGTGGCGCTTACCATTAAGCAGGTGACTTGTCCGTCTAAAACTTCTTAACAAATAAAAAATAGAACCCGAGTAATTAAGTGTATTAAATGTAAAATATCTTATTAAAAAAGCAGAGGACAACCCCGCGGACTTAAATTCTATGACTTACTACGTAAAATTATGCGTCTAAATCTTTAGAAGTGCCATATGAAACAGATGTCCGTCTTTGATCCAATTTTGTTGGATCAAAGTGAACCAAAATAACTGACGTACCCACGTATCATAGATGGAGCGCAAATAAATTTGTATCAAGTTAACTTACTGTTTCGTTGATTGTTCGTGAATCGTAAGTTCATAGGCAAAAACCTTAGGTGTTTAGTACTAGCTGTTCCCACAGAACAAAGGAATGTTAAATGGGGTACCAGGAATTGTGATTCTGCCGTTTTTATTGGAGTTTTAGGGGTGATAAAACTGAGAGGGAATTATCGAGATATACATTACTTGCATATTTGGCACGCTATCCAGTGAAATTTGTAAGTTTGTTTTTGTATTGTATTTGAAACATCTGATTTTCACATAAGTAACTATACTTATGTGAAAATCAGATGTTTCAAATATCATAACACAGAGCGAGCTTCATTGGACACAATTCGGACAAAACACATTTTTTTATGCTTGATAGGTTAGCATTTGACCACTATCTCACCTGATGGTAAATGATGATGTGGTCGAAGATGTTGTTCAGGCTAACCTAGAATTACTGGCTCACAAGGACAGCTGCCGGAACACACTGTTAGGTGCTTAGCTTCAGATTTTCTACTTGAGGGTGGTAGCTAGCCATGCTGGCATTCGCAAAATGCCCTACCACCATGCTATAACGACTGTCATCCTAAGACAACAACCGGGACCGACGGCTTAACATGCCCTCCGAAGCACGGAAGCGCTCAGTAGTAATGACCCAACTCATGACCGAGGCCGACGTTGCTTAGCTTTGCTGCATGATCGGTTCAGAATGGCTTAGTTAACTTCGCTACGAGCGCTTCAAAACTTATTTTTTTTTAATTCGCTTTTACTACGTCCCATAGAAACCATAACTATAATTATTTTACGTAAGTTAAAAAATCTCGAATAATCCAATTAGAAAGACAGAAGACGCGTAGATCGATCCCAGGGCATCATTCCAAAGCGTCGTTTTCTTCACTTGACCAAAGACTCAGGCAGTTAATTTACTTAGTGGGAGTAAAGCAAGTAATACTTGGTTCGATTCCCGCCCGAGGTGAACATATTTATGCTCTTAGCATACTATATATAATAGCTACTTAACAAACGATAGTTTAATTGCGAGGCATAGCTTCTTGTAATCCATCTTCGATTTCTATGAACGAGGTGACTAATGAAACGTTAAAAAAATATTGGATTGAATAGCGCTCTGGAGGTCGCTGTGATATGCCATTGGTCTAGATTAGATGGGGCCTGTAAAATTAAGGATCTACCGTCCAGCTCCACCAGTGGATTGAAAAGCACTCCGAGAGTTCGTTGTGATCCATAATTGTTCTAAGCGAAGCCTGTAACAATTAAATTGAATGTTCATTTTGATCTTTCAAGTCCAGTTTCAAGTATACGGTGAAACGCTTGCTCTATGGATATATAAAAACAACGATACATATTGAAACTGCTAAATTCCTATACTGACCAGTAATGTCACAAGCACCCCGCGCACGCGCTAAGTAATTATAAACTTTTATTAAAAAAATATACTTTTTTGATTAAACTGTCTAGTGCGGTCGTATATAAGACGAATGATATTATTATTCATCTTGTAAAATCACTTACTTAAAATAACGAAAATAATAAAGATTTTTACAGCCGAAACTGCCTCAAAGAACTAATTTGAGTGCGCGTGGCGCACAAGTGTCAAAAACACCCCTCACGTTGCGGGGGTGGCGAGAGCCTTTGTTTCGCCGTGGAATTATTTATAATGGCAATACTGCTGAGGCACGAAGACTTGGGACAATCAAGTAGTCAGTACATAAGGTCTCACTTTACAAGAACCTTTTAATTTAATGCTATGGAGTGATGAGAAGAACAAGTCGCTCCCGCCTGATGATTAGTATCTCTTGTCCAATTAAGTGGCTGGTGCTCGTTTTAACCAACAAGCCCTAAAATCTAAATTAAAGGGATCACCTAACCCAAGTTGTGTGGCACTTAACAGTGATTTCAAAAAACTTTTTGTATTTGTTGTTATAGCGGCAACAGAAATAGATCATATGTGAAAATTTCAACTGTCTAGCTATCACCGTTCTTGAGATACAGCCTGGTGACAGACGGACGGACAGCGAAGTCTCAGTAATAGGGTCTCGTTTTTACCCTTTGGGTACGGAACCCTAGAAAAAGGTCGGAAGGACGGACAGCCGCAGTAGTATTTGGATTAGTAACAGAGTCCCGTTTTCTAGTACAGTCCCCTGAAAACGTCTGGTGACACTTGCGTCTTAAAACATCTCTGCCTTGCCTCTATGTGCACAATATGTAGTTACAAAAAAATACATAAAATTTATTGAGAAACCATACCTAAAGCTAATTAGGTACATATTTAATGGACGTCCTAACGTACTGCGTTCCATAGGCCGCAGGCTTTGTCTCGAGCACGAAATTATTTAAGGCACAAAGTCTGTCACGTCATGTGACGACATCGTTGATATTTATGCCTTCTGTTCTGCTAATTAATGTTGCGGAGGACTGTCTAGCTAGATGAAGGCAGACGTGAAGGATTTGCGCTTGTTGTCGCGGAGGTGCCGTCGGGCGGCGGGCGGCTCGGACAGGTCAAGGCTTTGGTGATTGTTAGAGGCTTTGCAAGTCATACCGCCTACTTCGTGATGTCAGCAGCTATTAACAGAACAACAAGACTATTCAAGTGTGATTGAATGAGTTTAGCATATTAATCTTGGTTACTTCTTGCATTGACATAAAATAAAAATATTTTAAATTAAAACGGCGTATTCGTACTACCCACTCTAAAAGGTTTCAATCATGATATGTTGTTTGTAAGTCTGTGTTATAATTCAAACATATGAGTAGATATACATTGCACGTTAATATGATTGATCAGTACGATGACACAACCGAGTCACACTTTTTTAAAATTTTAAGTTAGTTTAAAAAGACGTTACCTATATCAAAGTTAATAAAAATTAAATAGTAATAGCCGAAGTCTTACCCTTGGGAATAAATCACATGAAATTCAATTAGAAAGTCATGGGAGTGTAGGTAAATATAATTTATTGAACATTTGAAACCCCCTTTTAAGAGGTTTGTATTAACAGATCACGTGATCCGACTGCATTATCACAGATCTAGTCCGAGATCGTTGTATCCCCAGTGGATAAAATGCTCCCGGACTGGATCTGTGATACGTTTCTGTCATTCGTAGTAATAACTTGCCGTGATACGTTTCTGTCAAAGAAACAAAATAAAATTTTACCCACTGATCACTGTATCATGGGGATACAGTGATCAGTGGGTAAAATTGTATTGATCTATCGGCTACAAGAAAAAAAATATTTTTGAAGTTGATCAAACTTCACGTACAAATACTTTTTTTTAATTATTTATTTTCCTATAGGGTTTGAATAAACCATTGTATCTTTTACGTTTTAATAGCAAGTAGATGAAAATTTTCATTTCAACTTTTACAAAAAGTTAAATAGAGCACTATACCTGTGTAGGTTTAATTTTTGCTTATTGTTCTATTTTAATGTGCCAGGTCTTTCGCCAAGTTAACACATGAAAATACTAGAAGGTGGACAGCAGCCTTCTGAAGAACCGCTATCATATATTGCGATCACCAAGACGCCTGTTAAGCGTGGGAATTATGGCACACCTTCCTCCCCTAAAGTTAAACAAACTGCCTCTTGATAGGCAGCCTCCCCATCCGATTAGAGGAAGGGAAGCCCTCCCATTAGGAGGGAGTTTGAAATATCGCAATGCAATTCTAGCCCGGCTACCCACGGGTATAATAATTTGTGCAAAAATTCTACACAAAATATGTAAATTCCAGATTTTCAACTCTTGCTGTGTGCTAAAGACTCATGACACACGTACTGTTGTGTGGACCTATTCAGTTGTCTTAAAAAAAACAACTTATGGACACACACACATTTATTTTATTAAAAAAAATAAAATTATTAATATACACTTGACTTTTGAAGTTCCCGCAACTCACTTTTAACTACTAATTTGGGCAGAGGTTCCACCTGAAGGGTATACTGGTACTGAGTCTGGTGACTCCTGGAGTTATCACAATAATCTGAGCACTTAATTTTGGAAGCCACCGTTTATATAGAGAAAAATACTGCTGACACCGCGTAAATAGGTTTGTGAGGGATTCGGGCCTAGGTCAGCAATATATTAGGTGTAACAGTACGAACAGATAGAAGGACAAAAAATTTTTTTACCTAAAAATGGAACCGACTGCAGCCCTCAAAATTGTGAAATAAATAAAAGTTCAAAAGTACCTATTATGACAACATTGTGTGCATGGACCGACTTGGACAAGTTATTTTACACCTTTGAGTGTTGAATTCGATTCCATTTTTAGGTACATAACAATTTTTCACCCTTTTTAAACTCCCTTGCTACTTACGGCTTCGATTATCATTCGCTGGCAATCATCAAGGATATCATCAAGATAGGAAATAAAACACAATTGAGAACCTTCTCCTTTTTGAAGTCGGTTAAAAAAAGCACACGTTTCGTTTAAAGTGTTGCTTAATATTTTTTGTGATATTTTCAGTGGTGGACGTTTTGGCTGTTGTTATGATAGTTATTATGACATTTTACGTTTCAAAAGATACAGCCCAGCAAGGAGTATATTATCCTCGTATGGAACCTTGTAAAATAGACTATCCTGTGACAATATATGTATCCGTACTACCTAACAATGTCGTCAGCAGATTCCGTTCTCAGATAGCTAATTAGTACAAAGCGGAAACTAATGAGTTGGAACTTAGTTATAATCTCGCTCGTGATCGACAGACTCATTAATAATAAGCTGGAATAATTTATTTGGAAAGAGTTACATAAAGTGGAGTTACACTTGTGTAGAGCTCATTTTCTGAGGATTTCAGTCTAGTTGAAGTCCTATTGACCTCCTAAAAATTAGGTGCCGTATGATATTTTTAACGAAATATGTATTTCTTGTGAAATTGCTTCCTAAATTCTTTGTTCATTGAAAATTGTATGACCAATAAATATCCCATTATATAGTTTTTTTAGAAGCCCTAAATTAGGTAGGAAATTGATGTAATTTAATATGTTTACTTTATATACATTGCTGACATATTTGCTGTATATAATTGAGACAAGAATTTCACCAAAATAATAATGTATTTAAATGTCTTTCCGGCAAGATAATCTGCAATGGTATAAAAAATCGACTAACATTAGGTATGTATGCATAATTTGGTTGTGTTTTGTTCCGTCGTTACATATATACCTAAAATATACTGTTTCTACCTATCTAATTTCAAGCAAAATAAGTTTTTTTGCTGTAGGGTGTAAAAAATAATGCTCGTATTGAACGAGTCAATTATGATTGTTCAGTCTTGCTGCGCTAGCAGAGACGCAAATTTTGATGTGTAATACTTTATAGTACGCATTAGACTCGACAAATTATAATGTGTATATGTTAGAATAACGCATTGAACTAAAAAAAACTTATTCGTACTTAGTATGTTTTGCCGCCAAAATGCGTTGCTGCGGCAATGCCGTTTTAATAATATTATTCCAACTTTCCAACTTAATTCACTAGGACTCTGTTATCCCATTTTACAGCTAACTAGTGACTTTAGTATTTTTTCAAAGATATTGTCAGTATTTTTTTATTTTTATTTTTTTATTTCTTATTACTTTCTTTCGTATTTTCTTAAACTTAATTTGATGAGTTATCGTATAAACCTTCTACACGCTGCTTATATAGACCTAATCGTCAACGAATTCAAAATACTCTTATATTTCCACTATTATACTCAATCTTCTATACAGGTAGGTATAAAATATCACCAATCTATTCACAGACTCAAACAGCTGTTGAAGGCTTGAAGGCAAATCCTGCCTTTTTGTTGTTTAAATAGCTAAACATGGTCCGTAGGTTGTTTAATTTGACAGCTGCTTGACTAGGCGTTTAAGCGGATGATTAAGTCATAATAGAGTTTATTAATGCAAAATATAATTAAACGTTTAAAGCATTGCTTTTTACTTAATTAACGTTTTAGAATAAGCCTGGTATTGTTTAATCGTGTGATATTTATTTTTGGGTTACAGTACCATTAATCTGTTTAACAAATAGAGTTGTATTTGCCATATAGGCAGTACACAAAAAAAATATTTCTAACTTTTTATTTAAAACTGGTAGGCTAGCCTTTGACCACTATCTCAACTGATGGTAAGTTATGATGTAGTCCATCATATTGTTCGGGCTATTTTAGAGTTACTTGCTTTTAAGGACATAGCAACCAGAACGGACCGTTAGGTGCTTTGCGACATATCTTTTACTTTATGGTGGTCGCTAGCCAGGTGGGCATTCGCAAAATGCCATTCCACAATGCGGTGAAACTCAAGCTCGCGGCGGGATTCAAACCATGGACCTGCTGCGCGGCAGTCCATAGCCAGTGCTACTGAGCCATAACTGCTTCAATAGCTGGCTACGCTCCAATAAATTATCTCTATCAATGTTCATAAACAAGTATGAGTGGCGTTATGTGTATTACTTATTCGTTCATTTTAACCGTATTAACACTAGAATAATATAAAGAAACCCAGTTTTGTCTCAATATAAAGCACCATTGCTTTAAATATATTATATATGATGCCGTATTAAATATGAAACTTAATATTTGAACAGGTGATCGATTAATATTTATTGGGTTTCTCCAAATAAACGTAGCGTTGGGTTCGGCAGGTTGGTACTCTACTTATAATATATCTAGCACTTTTCCTGATTCGGCCTGTTTAGTAGATCTATTGCTATACCATTAGATGCTTGGCGACAAATTGAACATTGATAGCCCAGTGATTTTTGATTTGTTTTGGACTGAAGCTCAGCCATAATGAATATACTCAATAATTTTATTGTGAATAATACAATGAAATAGATATTTTTGGTATTATGTAAATGATTGAACTTAACTGGCTACCGTCAATTAGAACGTGTTGCCAAGCACCTAACGTTGATTAACTCCGTCCACTGTATCATTGGCTACCAACAGATGTGTCAAATCAATAACAACACTTCTTAGGAGTGATAACAGCTATACGAATCAAGCTATCCAAAATTCAATTTCACTACGTGAAGCTTAATAATATGTATACGAGAGTTTTCAACCCTACCGTTGCCTGATCTCAGCAGACACCCATTGTCATTATTTCAAAATCCCTTGATAGACGCCCCAACCCGCCTCAACAAACCCTTTGTTGCACTTCAAAATAATGCCGAATTGTCCCAAACTCCAACGGCCAATTTTCCCCTCAATTGACTTCAAACTTCAACATTGTCAAGGTTTTGCGAGCGAGCGGGTTCAATGACCTGCTAAAGCGGAGGTTTTTAAAAGCTGTAGGTGTTTTTTTTTAGTTGGAATCGTGACGCGAACGTTTTGGCGCCGTTGACCATTGTGTTTTTTGTATTGGTTTTGGATATTGATTGTGTTAAAGATTGAAGGAAGTAGCTGCACGATAAATATATATATTTTTACAAAATGTAATATCATTTCGAGTATTTTGAATACGCCATCCCTCTGAAGAGCTTTATTAGCTGCAAACATGTACCTACCTCTCTATAATTATATTTAATATTAATTGTATATAATTTAAATAATTAAATTAACTGTCTTGTATTCAACATGTCTTGAAATAGTTGGAATAGATGATGTGAAGACATGGGCAGCATAGGAACCACTGCATTTATGCGGAATCCTCTTCGTATAAAGGATTTCGTTATAAGTGACGAACTGCACTGCGCCCATGAGACATACTTGTTAAGTCTCATATGCCTGTAATTTACTGGTTCTTAAAGACTGCTGCCGAAACACATTGTTAGGTTGTTTGCTTGGTGATTTTCTATTTAAGGATGGTGGCTAGCCAGGCGAGAATTCGCAAAAAGGCTAAAAAAGATAAATTTTCTCGAGTGTATGTAGCAAATGTACTAAATAGATTCTGGTGCTCTTCAACACCCACTTCGTAAAAGCATTTTACGGAAACAACCTCCCTAAATCCAAACAATTAACACCAGTTTTTCGCAGGAATACAGTAAATCATCAATCGTATAATGGCCGGCGGCATATTGCGAATGCGATGTGCTTTTTGCCGTTTTTTATTTACATTTTTTATAAATATTATTTATGTGCCACCAGGCGCCTGGCGGTCGTGACCCGCATGGTAAGCGGTTTGGGGTGGGAACAAATATAGCTGTGAACAGGTTGGAACGATCGTCGGCAACCGCTGAGAGCTCTCTTGCTGTGTTGTTATGTAAACTAAAGCGACAATAGTGCTATATCAATTAAAAATATTTATAAACAATACAAAAAAAATAAAAACCCTTAGGGTGCCGGGTTAGAATTTCACCCCCATTTCTACCTGTGGGTGGCATAAGGGGTGACTAAAGGTAAAATACCGGAAGGTGGGCAGTAGCGCCTTCAGAGGAACCGATATCGTACACTCCTGCGAACTCCGTGCGTGGCGCCTGCCAAGCGTGGGGATTATGGCAAACCCTCCTTAATGGGGATGGCATAGTTCAGCAGTGGACAATCCGGCTGATACAGTACAAAGAAATACGCTTTATAATAGATTTGTCTACAGTAGCCAACTGACATGGTTGGTGATGGATGTTACCATTGAAATATTTATCTCCATGTGTGGGTTTCCTATAAATTGTATGACTCACAGAGTTGTCAGAATCCCTAATGACTAAAATATCAACAAAAGCTAGGCATTTATCGACCTCAGCCTCCAAAGAATTTTGTTATGCAAGGAGTTGAAATGGTTTAGGAATATAGAAACTATTACTGGGGAGGATGGCAAAAGTATCACCTACGTACTGTTTGTACATCTTCGGCGTAGTCACAGCTGTGGAGAGAGTTCTCTCCTAGAAATCCTCCGTGATTGGCGATAACGCGGGAGTCTGGATAGTCCGTAGCTACACGATCGATCTGTATGTAGAATTTAATTTTCCAGAAATGATAGCCGGATGTTAGGCCATGTTCCAGTAGATCTGCATATTCCATGGTAAGGTTATGCTCACTGAGTCATTTCTTGAAAATTTCAATGCAGTCATGTACAGGTAGGCTGGTGAATAACGACTGTACATCAAAGCTTACCATAACTTCATCATCGGACAATTGTAGATTTTGGATTTTACTGACGAAGAATCCTTGATATACGCACTAATTTGACCGCCAAGTGGAGGCAGTATTTTCGCTGGGTATTGAGCTAGTTTGTATGTTGATGAGTCGAGTTGACTTACAATTGGCGCAAAAGAACGTCTGCTTTGTGTATTTTCGGTAATCCATACAGTTTTGGTGGTTTCACACACGAAGGTACCGTGATGTGAAACCCAAGGGTATCGGAGTATTTACAAATTATTTCTTTAGTTTTTGTTACTATTTTCGCTGTTGGATCCTTTATTACTGGTTTGTATGTACTCTCGTCCGACAAAAGTTCTTGTATTTTTAGGTTATAATCCGACGTATCCATGATCACAGCGGAATTACCTTTATCTGCTCGAAAAATTGTTATGCCTGGGTTCTTGCGTAGGTTGTTAAGTTCAAGATATTTTTCACGAGGTATATTCGGTGTGGCGCTTTACTTCGACGCAAGACATTTGCTAGACACTACTGTTCTTGTGTTCTTTATATGTAGCCCTCACTTCACTACTTATCACTGCCACTCAACAACACTAACTCAAAAGGTTTTGTCCTTTTTAGCCTTCTCACTATGTCTGTGTTGTCAAGGAGCTGGATTGCCTCAACATTCACGTGGTTAAGTTTATGACAAAAAAATACGCAGTTGAACTCCTGAAACAAAAACTCGCAATAGTTCCACGTCAACCTAAATGGTTGTTCCAGTGGGAGATACCACCAAAATTCTCTTGCATTACGATACTGGCAATATTCGTACATTTTTGTGCAGATCAACCGCTGTATAAATCATTCGGCTGAATAATCGTTTGGAAAACCTAAAGCAAAGTGTCAATTTACTCCGCACCCGGTCGGTCTGTGTAAATTGACTCGGCAAATACGAGAAATTCTAGCGCAGCAACGTTTTTTACATACATAGCTATGCCCGCGACTTTATTCGTGTGGTTTATCGGTGTGTTTGGAACGGTGATGACCCAGTGGCAGTGATGGTCGATTGGTAAGAACCAATCGAAGATTACCTTGTTTTAAATACTACTGCGAGCTTTGAGCTTAAAATTTAATTGACATGGTTTTATTTTAATATTTTTATATTTACAATAACGCATGCTCTGCGGATTACATTACAAATTTACGAGAGGAAAAATTTTATTCATGTGCAGGACTCGAACCCGCGTCCACCCACCCCTTTAGCCGGGGTATGCTCTGACCAATTCAGCTAACATGACAATGAGTCATAACCCACATTTTTCCTATCGTTCTTTAACCATCGTAATCGGATGGACGCGGGTTCGAATCCCGCACATGACTTAAATTTTTCCTCTCGTAAATTTGTAATTTTGTAATGTAACATGGTATGATTTTGGCAAATGTGATTTTAGTAGCATTTTGATCCTGCGCTCTGATAATATGCTTGTGTCATATAATAATTGTATAAACTTGTTTTGCTACGTTTTTATACCATCTTCAAGGAACATGCATTGTAATGATGTATGGAATTGAGAAATCACAGTCGACAGTCGCCCTACAAAAGTGAAAAAAATATTTTTTTCCGTACTAACGGAGTAATTAACATTAAAATTATGAAAATAAACTACAAAATTTGAAAAAAAAATATTTTAACCACGATCGAGAATTTGTAAGCTTATTCACTCACAGTAGCTGTTAATGCAAAAAATACTTGGTTACAACTGAAATAATTATATTCATAAGAAGTAAATTTATTTAAGGAACATAATGTTAATAATTAAAAACATAAAGCAAATTTTAATTTCTTATACAATATTTGCTTTTGGATATATTTTCTACTAAATTAATATATGTCTGGTTGGTAACTACATGTTAGATAACCATGACACACGGAAGGACATACAGACAACAAATTGACATCAAATTGGCTCCGTTGATGCGTTTGGGTACAGGGTCTTAATAACCTAAAATTAGTTTTTATAAATACCAATACTAGGAATATTGTTTTTCCTAATAGCCAAAAGTTAAATTATGTGAAATTATCTACCTTAGGCCCGAACACGAAACGCTATGTACAATACCGAATTACATAATACAATCTATTGTTCGCTTCACGATAAGGTTTACATCAGGTTTAAAATACATCAAAACTTTGCTTTTGAGTCTTTAATACAAATGAAACTTGGTAGTACTATTTAAGACTTGAATTATTTAATATAAGTTACCTAGAAAGAGAAAATGAGCATTGAAATTCGGTAGGAAATTCTAATTTCGAAGCTCATTTTCTCTTTACACACGTTTAACACAAGATTAATTTTCAATATTTCCTGTTTACACCGTCGAAATACAATTTCGGGCAATTGTATCAAACAGCTAAACATCTATTTGCAGTCAACAAACAAATAAACACGGCAATATTCGATATAACTGATAATTAAACTGACTATTGAAGCTGTGGCGTTTAGCTATTTGACTGCAGTATTATTCTGTTCAGACGAATTAAACAGTTCACAATTGGCGTTATTATTTTTATAGAGGCTTCTGTGTACTTTGGCTAAATTTCTGGTCAAGTGTTGCATCGCTTAGGAATAAACGCGGTATTGGGTTTTGATGCCCATATTTGGCAGTTAGAAGAAAACGGTAGCACTGCAAATGTAATGGACAGGCGCTTACTATCAGACATACGACTCGTTAGTCACGTCCCTTCATTACATTTAAAATAAAATCCCGAACTGTGCAAAGCAGAATCTGGCTCTGACGACATGGAGACCATGTTGCGAATGGCCTGGATATCTACCACACTTATGTAGAAAATCTGTGGCCAAGCATCTAACGGTGTGTCACGGGAGCTGTACTTGAGCGCCAGTTATTCTTAGTTAGCCTGAACAACATCTTCAACCAGATCATCACTAGCAGTCTATCAGCAAAATAAATAAAATAACTAATTAATTAATTAAAACAAACAAGATAATTATCGGAAAACTTTTTGTTTTATTTACAATTAAAATCGTTCATTATTGTTGAATCGTCATCATTTATATGGACCTCGATGAGTGGTAATTATTGCAAGTCTTGAGCTAGTCGATTTTGTAAGCAGAATGTAATTATTGTACCTATCACTAAACGAAAACGAAAAGTATTAAATCATATGTGAGGTCGGACCATACAAATTGGCTCAAAGTTATATGAATCAACATGGTTACGACTTCAACAAATAACTATTTTTTTTTTAAATTCTATGTTGTCATTGTAATAGTCGATGTTCAAGTATCTATTTATGTGATAAGCGAGACTCGATAATTACATCCCTTTTATTTCCTGGTACAGGTTTAGAGCACTAATGCAGTTTATCTTTAGCTTAAGATATTCACAGTATCTGTCATAAAGCGACGACTTTTTGTGTCTCATTAAAATGGGTTTTGAATTATGCATCCAGGAAGGAGCATCAATAAAATAAACTATGAGCGTGCGAATTACAGACCAGTGCCCATGACCAGATGTATGGGTAACGAGTGTGCGAGTTCACACGATCGATATTTAGAGGATATTTAGAATTGTTTAATGTGCCACGAAAAGTACGTTTTGTATATTTATTTGTAAATTAAAAGAACAAGCTCATTGCATATGATTTGTGTTTTAGTGATGAGGATGACATAACAAGGAACTAAAACAAGAGATGATAGATGAAATTAAAATAAATCCTAAGAATCTTAACTATTGGATAATTCCTGTGACATTGAGTTTTTCTTCATCACTTCCACATACATATGCAGTACGTATGTATGCAGCAGTAGGTATAAATTGTACGTAAACAGTGCAAGACTTGCATTCCGCAGAGGCGCGGCGCCAGGTGACAATCGTTACTAGGGTTGTCACAAACAAGCTAATGCCACGACCGATTTAAATATATCAAAATAATAAAGAAATCTATACTGCGACTAGATCTAGAGTCTATATGGACTGCACTGTTCAGGTTATTGTAAACAAAAAGTGTATCCCGGAGCTAATTTCCCTGATATTTGCTTGATGGTTGGACAATTTGTGTGCGATTCCAAAGGATAAGTTTGTTTCTATCCACAATACTTGTTAAATTTTCGCGGCTCAAGATTGTGAGGACACTATGAGGTTTTTATCATCCTGATTCCTGATGTAATAGTCAAAGTAAAAATTATTATCACCCCACAAGCTCGGGAAGATGTTCTTTATCATTCGAAACCTGCGTGGAAAAGTGCTTCTTATCCTCTAGCGTGGTGGAAAAGGTTTTCGTAATTCGAACCTCCATAAAAGTTCAAAAAAATAAATTTAATCACTTTAATTATTGCCAGTTTTAGTACTTTTACTTGCCATTCTTACTATAAATTAATGCCAATTTACCTACTACATTATTTAAGCGTGTCGTGCACCTAGCATTCTCTTCGCTAGAATGAATTGAAAAATTGTGTGTTGCGCTCGGCAGAAAGTTACCTTGCGTCTCGTACCTCTATATCTATTATAAAGTTATAAAGTCAGGCTGCCCGCTTGTGGAATTCTCTTCCTGTATCAATCAGACAAGCACCGACTCTCAATATGTTCAAGGATCAAGTTAACAGGTTTTATTTGTCCAATGAATTTTGCACTATATTTTTATATAATTTATAGGTATATATATATATCATTATCTATTTATGTATGTTGTTATGTATATGTTTATATATATATATATATATATATATATATTCTATATATGTTTATAATTGTATCTGTTTAATTATTATAAAAACCTATATGTATGCTATTTTTTATATATTTGTTTAGAAATTACACTAAAATACGTTTTATTTTAAAATGTTTTTATGAAATTTGATTATGTATTTGGACTACACCCGCCTCTATTGTTTTATTCGTTCAACTCCATCCTAAGGTTGCCTGGTAGAGATCACTTTTAGTGATAAGGCCGCCCATTGTAACACTATGTTATTATAATTTAATGTGTAATCTTTTATATTTCTAAAGTGGTGTAACAATAAAGAGTTTTCTATCTATCTATCTATCTAAAGTTACTACAATCTTTTTTTTTACATAAGTGACTCACTGTGGCTTGGCAGAGGTGATTTTACTTCTGCCAAGCCACAAGCCACATTTCCAACGGTTTTTGTCTTCTAAGTAATCACCAATTCGATAACACACTTTTTTAATTAAATCTTTTTTACATGCAGCTTCATTTTCTTACCGTGGGAACTGAAATATCTTCAGTATTTTATTTAAAAAGTCACCTATGAAATAATTTTTTCTTGTTTTTGCTAGTTGTTGGATGTCATTGGCTAATGGGCAGCATGTCACCATTCAAGGTGATGTGAGTGGAATGTTGCTGCATATTATGCTTCTTAACATCTTAACGCCCTCAGTACTCGATTTGTAGCCGTGGGTATACTAACAACGATATCATTTCTAAACAGGGTATGGCCAGGCATGCGGTTGGCCGTATAACTAAAGCCAAAACTTCTTACAATTATGTCCTAGTTTTGTAATGAATAGATTCAGGCATTACATTGCGGAAATCCAAATTTAATTATAACATTTATTTTTACAAAACATTAATTTAATATTTTATAAAAACTTACTTCCTAGTTTTGTACTGTGTGTTGGTAGCGAAAAATTGTTATTTTGTTCTTCTTTATATTGTTAGGTAATACATTGTACCGATCCCACATGATTAGGATGAGGGTAAAAATTAGATAAAAAACAACAATATGTATTAGAGTTTTTTTTCAAAGATTTGCTTGAAATTTTATGTAACAAGACTTATGAAGTAAATTTACTTTAGAATGTACGGAATTTTTAATTACATTAGCACAAGATTTAAGTGGCCATTTATCTAATTAAACTGAAACTTTTAACTCCTTCACATTTGAAAGTTTTTGATTACTCCCAAGTAAAATTAATTTTCATACTTATTACAAACAGGAGTTGTAAAATGTGGATCGCAAAGTTCTATTTTACTTAAGCCCCTTCTTACATTAAAGAAAACAGGGCAAAAGTAAAATACAACATGGTCATGGTTACAGGCGACGAGTGTCGTACGCGAGTCTCGAAGACTATTCGTGTCTGAGTATCGCATATACATTTTGTATGGTGCCCACTATGCTACCGGTGTCCTTCTTGTATGCTACTCGCCCCAGTATTGCCTCAGCGATAATACTGTAAAAGGCGCGGGAGGGTGCAAGAAAAAAAAATGGTTCAAGTAATCGAAAATGTTTATTCGATTTTATAATACTCGTCTATTTGAGAAAAGTTGCAGGATTTCTTGTTAAGTATATGTTTTTTTCAATGTGTGGATGAATCCTATTTCTGTTTTTCTTTTCATGATTAAACACAAGGAATATGCAGTATTAACGTTTACCTGCTGAGAAATGCTGAAATTTTGTTTATTAAATTGAATATCGAGTACGGACATAATCGTAGCAATCCATATCGTACTATGGTAGGTATCTCTCCAAAGTATCGTTACCTGTAATTATCGTTATACTGTACTGTATCTGCCGTATCGTCCACTGCTGTTCAGCAGCCTCCCCTATTTAGGGGGTATTTGCCATAATCCCCACGCTTGGCAGGTGTCTTGTGTAAGATAGCAGTTTTTTAGAAGGCGCTGCTGCTCATCTTCCAGTATTTTTCCCTTATTCGCCTCTTACGACACCCACGGAATGATACCCCTATCAGGTGCAATTCTAACTATCTAATTTCTAACTATTCTAAGTATCCTTATGGTAGAGAATAATTGATGTAGTGACGTTTTGATGATTGCAAGATGTGAGTTTCTCTTCGTCGCTTCATACGACTCCTACTGGAGAGAGATATTTCGCCGCAGCCGTAGGAAGTCAGCTGGCAGTGCAACCAAAATTGTTATCACAACAATGTCCTTTTTGTACCCCTACGATTGATGACTTGAGGCTAAATAGGCGGAATAGACAGGCCAGCCGCAAATTGCCCAAATATCATTTCTGCCTTTATTATTGCTCTCAGGCATTCTGGAGGCTCTTTGAGTGTGATTTGATTACAGATACTTACTTTACATTTGTAATATTAGGAGGTTATCATATCACACTTGGGATTACGGTTTTCCTCTTGACTGCCGATTTATCGTTCCCAACATTTCTTTACATAAAAAAAAACTCTCTAAAATCAAACAGTAAACAGGCATCGCGCGTCGTAAAAACGTCCTTAACGTCCGCATCTCGACGTAAACTTTACGGGCAAAGATGTTACTTGTTTGTAAATATATATCACGCTTAAACAAATTTATCCGTTTTTGTTTAGGAAATCATTATATTTTACTATTCAAACCATTACTGGATATGCACTCATGTAATTTTTCTTTTTAAGTATTTATATTTTGTTTCTATTTCATTTACGTTCTAAATTGTAAAAATATATTTAAAGAACAAAAAAACATTATTCAGACAACTCGTCGACAACCCTACTGTGTACTGCGACTTGATACTTTTGATAACCCAGTTTGTCCACGCGTCCTACATTCGCTTCGCTTTACGACTTTACCTTCTACCTGTACAGAATGATAATGTTACATTAGAGTACTAAACAATTTCGAATGCTCGGATCAACATGAGTTGCTCTCAGAGATCTCAAATCTTATATTCGTATTCTGTGCGAGCGAAACGCCCCGCTTGGATCTATTGTGCATTTCTCCCGCTAGCTACCAAAGCCATCCCAACTCGACCAAATTATTCCATTGTTATTATTCCTAGCTCATACTGCATACTCCTGTAAAAACAGGTCTGATAGTCACTAAAATAATATTTTTTGTTTTCTACTCAACGAGTTGTATATGACGACAACACACATATTATGATTTGAAAATGTTTTTGTTTCGGCTACTGAGTAACTGACAAAAATAATTTAAATAAATTACTTTTTTTTAAAATGCTGCCGGAACACACCGCTGCTTTGCGACGGATTTTCTACTTGAGGGTGGTAGCTAGCCAGGCGGGCATTCACAAAATGCCCTACCACCATGCTGTAATGACTGCAATCCTAACACAACAACCGGGACCTTGCTTAACGTGCCCTCCGTGCACGCTCAGTAGTAATGTCACTAGCGGTCACCCATAGCACCCACATCATGACCGCGGCGGAAGTTCTTCAAAATCCAATATTAGTTTTTGTGTTTAGCAATCTACATAGAGTCTCATTAATACAGCTCTGTTTTGCCCTATGGCTATCCCAAAGCCCAGCCTTAAATCAGCAGCCCTATACTACGACTCAAAGTTAGCCAACGTATCAATGTTTACTATAACACTTAACATTGATTTGTAGACTTGTATGTTGCCCTGATTGCAGAGATAAGAGAATATTTGCTTTGCGCAATTTGTATATTATGAACTTTGTGATTCCAATCAAATAATGTACGTATCCCTTCATTTCGCGAACGGTATGAGGCCAATCACTTAGTAATGGTTCCCGGCCGAGCAGCCTCTCAATAACAAACTATATATATACATAACATTACGTCAGGGTTTCTATGCACACTTGGGATTTCCGCTTGCTACTATTCTGATCAAAATAATTTGTGTGAAGGTGATTGTAAATAAATATATCTGAGCGTTTGAGCTTCATGGTGGAAGGGCATTTTGCGAATGCCCCCCTGGCTAGCGACCACCCTCAAGTAGAAAATCTGTCGCTTAGCACCTAACGGTGTGTTCCGGCAGCAGTCCTTGAGAGCCAGTGAAATTATAAGCACATGAGACTTAACAACTATGTCTCGAGGTGACGGACGCAGTGGAATTCGTGACTTGTGACGAAATGCATCTGTTACAGGCAGAGGTTAGTCCGCTTAACATCACGTGGGCCTCGAGCTTGTTCCATCACAATAACATAAAAAAACAAACAAAATTAAATATTTTTCCAAAGCCACTCTCTTCTACAATTTAAATGAATTTAATGTGATATTAAATTGATTAAATTACATTAATTAACTAAACTAATAATGAGAATCAATTAATCCTCGTTTATTAATACTGACTAGAATTTTTTACTATGGAATATTTTTTTTTTTTTTTATTATTTGAAATCTGTATTATGAATTTATGAAAGATGTAATTTTGATATTTAGAGACCCGACATATTATTTTGTTTATTCATTTGTATTTTATTTTATATAATTGAGAATGTTATTAATGTAAAAAATGATAAATAAAGAAATTATGTATAATAAGTAATGACATACCTAGTATAACGTACCATTGTTATTAGGTGAATGAAGAATCTGAATCTAAAAGTTCGTCAGTTTACTAGACTCTTGGACTTGGTCTTTGTCCAGAAACGCAATAGAATAGTGCGTTAGGTGTAAATGGAATGTCCAAATGGTAGAGGTCTTAAATCGTTCACAATGCAAACGCAAAGCTTTATACATGAATATAAATGTAGCATGCATATGTATGAGTCCGAATGCGGTATTCGCGCCCGCCCGCGGTGCTTTGCCCTAACTTAATTTTCAGTGGGCCACAGCGGCTTCTGGCAATGTTTGCATTTGTGTTGTTTACGCAAACTGTTGTTTTAATCAGGTGTACTATATACATCCGTAACTGTTTTGCGTCCACTGCACAGAAACAAAACAAATAAATATTAAAAAAAAACATTTTACCAAGTTGAACTCAAAAGTTGTTTATGCGTATCGCGCGGACGCAGCGGGCATTGTTACTTTGTAAAGTACTAAGGCATGTTTTTAAAAATTATTCTTATCGATTTATGTCGATCTTAAGATGCTGTTTTAACACAGCTGTCCAAAAAAGGAGTGCTATGTTCAGGGTTCATGTACGTATGTTTGTGAGTTTCTTTATTGCACCTAAACTTCTAAACGGCTTCACCGATTTTAATGTATGAGATATCTTTAGATTCGTCTTGATAGCACAAGTAAAAAATCAATAAAACAAACTGGCGAATTTTAGACGCCATATTGTGAGATATTTTTTTTTCTTCCAACCCCATCTAGTGAATGCCATGAAAATGAAGCTCTAAAAAACGATTGCATAAATATATAGAACTTTATTCAGTTGCTGTTGTAATGCAGTTTTAATTTCAATGGAAAGAAAAAACGTTTAACGAAAATTTTAAAAAATTGCAGTCGGGTTTTTACTTTTTAATTAATTTATACATGTTATGATTTCGTTTCTGTTTATCATATAACAATAAAAATATTAAATTAAAACAGATTACTTGTCACATCTTGTAGGATTATAATATTTTTTTTTGGACATGAATCACCCAGAAATTATCTCGTTTATTTGAAGCATTTAGAAAGACATCCCTTAAACGTCAAAACTGCATCTTAAGAAACGTCAAGACTTTGAAATGCATTAATTAATACGAGCCTAAAGCTCGATGGATACGTTTGTATCACAGACATCACAGTGGTGCCATCAACTCCCACATAGAAGCATAACAAAGAATGTTTCTCAAGAGCAGACGTGTCACCTGAGACATACCTACACGGTGTCACTCGGTGTAGCAACACCATACTAATAACGGGCTAAACTGAATATAAAAGCTTTATCTAGGGATTAAGGCCCACGAGGTGAAGAGAAAGTACATGAGGGGTGGTGGAGCTACCAGTTTGGTCGCTCTGTTGGGCTTCAATGATGTAGGTGAAGGGTCAACCTGGCGCAGTCTGATCGCCCTGGTATATGACGGAGTTTAGTTGAGAGCCTATACGAAAAATATGCCCTCATTGCTATGAATGGAGACATGCCAAAAGAAAGCGACATATACCTGGTCCAGGTTTTGCATGGTGGTAGGGCACTTTGCGAATGCTCGCCTGGCTAGACACCTACCACCCTCAAGTTGAAAATCTGTCGCTAAGCACCTAGCGGTGTGTTCCGGCAGCTGTGCGGGCTGTTCTGTGAGAGCCAGTAATTCTAGGTTAACCTGAACAACATCTTCGACCACATCCTCACTTACCATCAGGTGAGATAGTGGTCAAAGACTTACCTATCAAACAAAACATTAAATCACGCATCGGAGATTGCAGAAAAAAAAATTGGATTGATTGATTGAACCGCGTACCTGCTGCGCCGCCTAAACAGAATACCAACTGATGTTAAGGGCCGTGCCGCATGGCCATATCAGTCGGAGTCAATGAACGCAGCATATTCATAGGTGTTAATATTGTCTCTGAATATACGTCTGCTCTCTATATGTCCGTTAGTAATGAGAGTCTCGAGTTCATAAAGTAAATTAAAATAAATAAAGAAATATTAATCTCAAAGTATACGCGAGCCAAGCAGCGGCAAAATAGCTAGTAGCTAGTCTGCATAAAAAGCTGTAACAGCCGCCAATTTTAATGTAGCATATTTTCTTTCATCAATTCACTCATCTAAAATAACGTGTTTCAGTGTATTATTCTCAAGCGGTTTTGGTTTAATTAATAAATTAACTATGACTACACGTTTTGCCTCTGAATATATTCCTCATCTACACAAAGGGACCTAATGGGATTTTGTGTTTTCCCGTTTTAATTCTACCATAACTAATTCCCTAATTTCCCCTTTTTAATTAGTACTTTGGCACCAACTAGCGCTAACAATTAACTCTTTTTGTTTCAGGTAACACAGGACAGAACTCGGCACTAATCCGCAATACTGGCACTATGTTGCTACGAAACAGGCTACAAAAAGGTTGTTTGTTGTAGCAGTAAGGGCAGTTTGCTTCTGCTCAATTGGTAAATGCTGACAGAGACAGATATCAAAGAAATGCATAACTTCTAAGGCTGAAACCTCAGATGAAATACAACAGTTTAGACGGAACGAGAACAGCGAGTTGAGGCCAGGAAAAACTATGCCTCGCCGTGTATGTACTCTTTATGCACAATTACACGTACAACGAAACTATGCCAGCGCGTGGAGCAAAACGTTTCATATATTTACATTTTAATTTATATTGAAATTGCAGAATTGTGTTGTGAAAGGGTGTCAGAAACAATGTTCAAAAGGTAAAACAGGATGGCAATACATTTCACACGAAGTAACTTGGTTGGTAACGTGGTGAAGTCGCACCACATGTTTAGAAAACCGACCTCACTTCGTTGTTCGCAGAGTACACTCTGAAGTTTTTTTATTTTGTCTGAGGCTTGAGCTACATTAGATAGCATCAGCGACTAAAACAAACATGAAAGCTTAAGATTTACGGCTACAGTAGCGACCAAGCACATTGTCATTAATACGTATGTTTATACCAAATAGAAAGATGTCTTTACATATATAACTTGACATAATATAATATTTCCGTGGGCTACAAATGTACCACCCCCTCCCCATCATGTCGTGGAAGGCGACTAAAGAGAAAAATGGAAAAATACCAGCATGTTGGCAGGAGTGTCTTCTGGAGAATTAGTGTTCTATACTGAGATCCCCAAGACGCCTGCCAAGCGTATATCCCCACGTTTGGCTTTGATTCATCGAACCGCGGACATTGACCCTCCGTTATATATATTACTAGCTGATATCCTGAATATATAACCAGCTGATCGCAAGTACAGTCAATGACCGCAGCGTACTCATAGGTGTTCATACTGCGATCGCGAAAACGCCTGCCAAGCGTGGGGATGTGGACGTTCCGATTGATGTGATGATGATGATACACCCTGTGTTCACACATACGTACCACCACAGTATCACATGTTCTTTTTAAAATGTATGGTACTAGCCAAGTTCAACGACTAAGCAATGTCTTGAATTAGTGCAGGGTCAAAATAGTAACACTGTTTTGTAATGGGCAGGCTTGACGGCTATACCATCACTTCGTCGTATATTAAAGAGTAACCATGAAAAGCTAACCTTGATAACTTTATTTTTGTCCCTAATGTATCGCAAGTCGCGTTGCTGTATAATGTAGCTTTATCTTGCTTCTTACCGTATCAGCCGGATTATCCACTGCTGAACACATCCTCTCCCATTAAGGGGGGCCTTCTTAGGAAGGTGTATTTATTAGAATAGCTGGTGAGAAAATCTTGTATATGGGTGTACCAACCCTGTCCTGCCGAGAAGCTACAGTGTTGAGGTGGCTGAGTTTCGATTTCAAGGATAGGGTGGCCAGTGTAATTAATAACAGTAACCTGGAATTTAAGACCTAAGGTCACGAAATTATGGCAGCTCTTTCGAATTTCGAACAGCTTCTTTATTATTAACTTTAAAAAAGCTTCAAAGATAAGTTATAATATGTGAAAGTAACAACCTTTTAAATATATAATATTGACAAAGAGTTTACTGCTTATTAATGGAAAAAAATGCCTTTTTATTGCGTATAGCTTGATCCTTGACATCTACGTGATGACGTGTTGGTGCTGATGTGGTCGAAGATGTTGTTCAGACTAAGCGTAGAATTTGAACTTGCTCTCGAGAATAATTGCTGAAATACGCGGTACCGTGCTTGATGACATATGACATTTACTCCATGGGGGTGATTGCTAGACAGGTAGGTAGGCGAGCATTTGCAAAATGCCTAACCGCCGTATGATGTTCATAGATGCCATATACAGTACTAGTGCATCGCACGGGTGCAATGCTGATACTAAATAATCTGTAATATCTTCAAAATATTCCTTTAAATAACATGTTTTAAAGGGCCATATTGATCTATATTAAATGCACAATGTATTGAAGGTACTTAATTGGATTAGGATTAATGATGTATTCCTTAGAATCGCTTCGAAAATAAGTCATTATTCCTCGTAAAAAATAAAGGATATAAAATGGTTATTGTGGGTTATTCCTAATATATAGACGTGTACCATCAGAAACTTTTTTGTAGCCCTTTGCAAGGTGTACATTACTGTAGTACATTATTTTGAACTATCTCGTAGGGTTCAGCCAGCGTTTGTAATGTAAGCGCAAAAAATGTGTTTTGATGACTTCACATTGGAAACCTGTAAAATTATCAATGGTTTTCTATTATATTATCCATGCATTATACATATAAACCTCCCTCTTGAATTACTCTATCTATTACAAAAAACCGCATCAAATCTTTTAAAGACCTAAGCATACATAGGGACAGACAGACAGCGGGAAGTGACTTTGTTTTATACCATGTAGTGATTTTGTTCGTGCAAACAATTAACACTGAATCTCATCTTGCGAAGCCTAAATCGCTGGAAGTTGTTTCTTTCACAATCCTGTAATAAGTTATGTTACTGCCCATATTTTCCGTTAGTTTTAAATTAGGGACGCGGTGGGATTATCATAATATGGCTGCCGGGTCGTATGAAACGAAATTTAAATAAACCACTTACCATAATCCTTTGGGCAACAGCCGAAACGTAAGGACGGCACCGCGAAGCGGCGCCCAGCCCTGGTTAATTCCAGTTTACATAGTGAATAATTGTATGAGATTTGTTTTGAAGAAAGTTAAGAGAAAATCCATTTTCGTCGGAAATTACTAGGATTTCGCTGTAATTAGTAGACATGTACAATAAAAACTTTTCTCGTATATGTGTCTAGTTAGTATTGTAAATTGTTAGATTAATAGAGAATAATGATGTGGGAACAGCAGCGCAAGTACCGAACTTACCGATCGCTAAATTTGACGTTACAATCGTCTAAATTCGATAAAATGGTGTTTGCAAACATCGATATAACCCGTTTTATCGAATTTAGACGATTGTAACGTCAAATTTAGCGATCGGTAAGTTCGGTACTTGCGCTGCAGGTGCGGTCGACTATCCTTCACACCGCTTTGTCACGCTGGTGTGATTTGAACCTATGTTGTATGATATAAAAAGGCTAACTTATTTCACTTGTCTACCAGAGTGGCAATAAATTAGTACAAAGTACTAGTAGATCAGAAATAATGCAGAAGTTAAGCGTATGGGTGCGTATGCACCAGAGATGCGCAAACAAAATGAGCGGTGTAACAGGAAAAATCCACCAATAAGAACTCTGCGCGCACTGAGGCTAGGAAAATGGGGCGATCCTATTGGTCTACTTTTCCCTTACATCGCTCATTTTCCTCGCACATCTGTGGCACACTTATCACTTAAGGCTACGTAGCCTTAAGGCTAAGTGATAAGGTAACTGACATGTATTGTTTTTCACAAACCCTATGACCTTCACCTCTTCAGTATTACTGGTCTCCTGGTACTTTATAAATTAATCCTGAATAGTACGGTTAAATGACGGGTAAAATTAGAAAGAATCTGGTTATGACACCTGAGCTTAGGGTATGAGCATAAGGGTAGAGCATTCTGGATTAGGATAGGTTAAACCAAAACGAGGGCTACATTGACAGTGACGTGAGGATCAGGAATTCAGGATAAAGATGTTTGAAATGGCGACTGGTCTCGGGGGTTACATGTAACTCAAGAAGTTAAAGTTAAATATTTAAAAGCCCATCGTAGTACTGATTATGCGCTACGCTGACACGAACAAACCGCATGATTTATTTGTATTGTTGTATGAACAACAATCTCAACTGATGGTAAATGTTGTGGTCAAAGGTGTTTAGAGACTTAGTTTAGTGTTACTGGTTCGCAAGGACAGCTACCGAAACGCACAGTTAAGTGCTTGACGAAACATTTTCTATTTGAGGGTGGTCAGGCAGGAGGGCATTTGCAAAATGCACTCTGTGGAATACAACTAAAAAATAATTATAAATTTTCAATTGTTAAGCGATCATTTCATCAGTTTGTGCGTATGCACTTGTGGGTCAATTATTGGGAGATGATTGTGTTATAACAACTCACAGTTATATACCACCAACAACGTACAACATTATAAACTCAGTTTCAGTACAAACAGCTAACAAAGTCTTCAACTAGTCCCACAGTACGTGCACTACATCCAACTCACAAAGTAGACAATCTTGAGTTTGATTGAGAGACGTCCAATGCTTCAAATCGAGTACCTACTTTGAACAATTTCAGCTTCCTGCGACTTGTAATTGGCTGAATTTCTCATCGGGAAATTGAGTTTGCGAAGATTTCGGGCTGATTGATGTGAGGAATTGATGAATTCTATCCGGTCCCCCGTTGTGGGTGCTACATGTCTTGATTATTTCGACTTGTATAGTTAATATACAGTTGACTCCCGTTAATTCGAAACTCGAGGAACTCTTAAAATGTTACGAATTATGGATTGTTTGAAATATCAAATGGTTCAAACTTTAACTAACACGAACTTTTATTTAAACTGTATACAACGAACAAATGAGTAACAAATACTGAATCTTAACTCAACAAACCAATTCGTGCGGAAGTGTATGTCAAAGTAATCATTACCAAAACAAAGGCTCGTGTACGATGATACAAGCTTGAACTTGTTCTGCAACGTACTTAGATGTCTCCGCGGCGGAATGGATTACTCGGACTTGTTTATAAGAGAATCAAGTGACTTATTCTTTACGAATTGTCGAGTGTTTGACGCCGATAAGTTCAAATTAACGCGTCATTTTGTTGCGTAACGTTGATTTTTCGTTCGAATTGCCAAGTGCATAAAAATGTATTGAGTTAATTCGAAACATTAAGAGATTTTCTAGGGAACTCGTGATAACATTGAATTATAGAGAGATTCAAATTATCGCAGGTTTGAATTAACGAGAGTCGACTATATTGCTTTAATCTTTGAAGAGCAAATTTGAATACGTAATTATTGTTGAGTGTATATTAGGTTGTGTGTGTTGTTTGATAGCTTCGACGTAGTACGTACGTCTATAATGACTGGTCTGATCGACATTTAATACGAGATAAAAAGACAATCTTTTCTTTGTAATTTTAGCAGCACTGTTGTACACCTACTTCTTTCAACAAATACTCGGGAGTGTATTTGAATGTTCAAATAAACTCCTTTCAAAAGACACCCTTACTTGTCACAAAAAAATTCAACCCTCTTTAAGGGTGAACTGGCCGATCACTTCTCCATACAAACTTGGAAGGATGATCGCTCCCTTGTTCAAGGTCTTGAACTAAGAATGATATTGATTCCGATACAAGCCTAGATAATTTAATAGTAGTTTATGCAACTGTCATATAATAGAGGGTATTAAAACATGAGTGTAGTTTTTTGAAACGAGCCGCAGGCGAGTTTCAAAATAAGATTACACGAGTGTTTTATGCATATACTACTTTATTTAATCTCACGGCTATATTATTTTTTTTTACCTGTATTTCAACTCTCTGTGGCTATACGCTTTCTTGTTTTTTCTGGCAAAAGACTATTCGTCAGTTTCGTAGCTGTTTCTAGAACGTCAGGGGGAATTTAATTACCAGTATCGTGGGTGTTGCTTGACATTTTTGCTACTAAAGTTTTATCCAACAAAATATTACTCAAATTCGTATGTATAAAATAGCGCCAAAATGGAAAAAGTCTGTTAAGGGTCTATTGGCTCGGAACCAGCACAGCGCGTTGCGCGCGTATCTCGCTCACCATAGATAATGTGTACTTAAATTGAATTGAAACCTCCTTGGTCGGGACACATTGTACTTTAATAATTAAAAAAATGTTTTAAAGCATTGTTTTGTTAGGAGAACAATGCTTTAATTTAACTTTTTAATTTTCTTAAAGAAGTATGTACATAAAATATGCCAATAAAAGTCTGTATTTAATTTCATAATTAGAATATTACCGAATGAGATTATATAAAAATCTTTTTATTATCTAGGCTTGTATCGTAATACATTTTTAAAAAGATACATAAGGAGACAATTGCCTTCAAACATTTTCATATAAATTTTTCGAAACACATAACTTTAAAAAAAACATCTTTTTAAAAATTCGACGCGATACAAGCCCAGATAATGAAAATATAATCGATATCGTGCTTAGTTTTGAACCTAAAACAACAGCACGGGATTGATCACCCTACGATGTTTGAGTGGAGAAGGGATCGGCCAGTTCACCTTTAAGACTTGTTGACCAGTTTAATTTACTGCTACTACGTACTAACTCACTTAGGGACTGTATTACTTTGAATATGTATGTTTTCCTAAGCATTGAGCCAGTAAAGCCCAGTGGCAAAGGATGCCGCGACTGCCGCGCTGCAGCCCATGGTTCGAGTCCCACCGTAGGTTTGAGCTTCACATGGTGGTAACAGGTAAGGTATTTTGCGAATGCTCCCTGGCTAGGTATCACTTTTAAGTAGAAATCTGTCGCAAAGAATTTAACGGTGTGTTCCGGCAGCTGTCCTTCAGAGCCAGCAATCCTAGGTTAAACATGTAAAACCTTCAACCAATCGTATTTCGACGTAGGCACGGTGAATATGCATAGTAAGAATCAACGCTCTCACAAAATGTTGATGCTGTGGTAGAAATCCATTTGACTAGAGTGGCAGTGTTGGGATAGAAGTATGGAGAAGCGATGTTATGAGGCGGAATCATTGGGAAGCGCAGCGTAATACACAACTTTAACTACTGACAAGCACGAAGCGGAATCATTAGAAGAGGGAATGATTTGTCGAGTGATTTATATAAAAGTATAGTCATTTCCCGAGGTCACAAATACTTTAAAATTATTTGACTTCAATTAGTAATATTAACTTAATGATTTTGCTTCTAAATGCTTGCGTGTTATAGTTGGAAAACCAGACCGTATGCTCGGTCTAATCATTCAGTTGGTCGATCAGCTAAATTGTTGTTGAAGGCATCCGGTGGTTGTGCACTCAGCTGCCAAATTGCTATTGACTACCTATATATACTAAATACAATTCTGGTGAAAGTATGGTAATAAGGTGCAGACATATGCACTAACGAAGGAACGCTCTTCCTCAGTAAATTGTTGAGGCGTATTTGTACGGATAGGTTTCGTTTGTACACCACGTCTTAGTAGGGGTGTAAATGATGATGGTACATACAGTAAAACCTTAAAATGTACAATATGATCGCTTGGTTACGCAGTAGTAGATGCAACTCAAAAAATAATTGGATCGCAGGCTCTGCTTTTGGGCAAAGTGTGCACCAACTTTGAGATCTCACATTTTTTTTTGTACTTTCGCGATGGAGCTAGCAGGACCCTTGTGTTGAGCGGTAACCTCAGTCTATAACAGGTGTAGTATTTCACAATTGGCGAACTGCACTGCGCCCATTACACTGAGATAAAAAGTCTCATGTGCCTGTAATTTCAGCCATACAATTCAAATCGGAACACTGTAATGCGGACATGAATGCTTGGCGGTAAAGATAGGTGTTGTGACAGTACTCCCCCAGACGTAGAACTCTTTGTGCGTGGCCTTATTACTCTTAAATAAAATTACGACAGCTTTTTTTATAAAATACCACCCATGTATTTTACCACAGTTTTTAAAATAATGAAACTTCAAGTTCATAGAATATTTGAAAATAATTTGTAAATGTCAAAGAATGAGGGCGGTGAAAAGTGTATTGTGTAGTTTTTCCAGTCGATTGTACACAATGTAAAAGTCTGCGCTTTTTTGGGTTGCTTTGTCTATTTGTCCTTTAGTGCTTATTGACTTGAAGCCTTTTTACTTGGAGTGCTCTACAAAAGTTGACGGTAAAAATCCTTTTTGAGAAGAATGTCGTCAATAAAGATCCAGTCAAGTATAAGACACACAAATGCTGTAAAAGTTCACATACAATAAACACTGTAACATTACTTTATTAAAGAATTGTTTGTGTTGAAACTTATTGCTGTTTGTTGCCGTCACGCTCACTAAATATTTCGGATTCGTCCAGAAGCCTTCTTCAGCATTGTAGTAGTAAATTGTGTTGGCGGTAACTAAAGAATTACGATCGAGGCTCTAGTACAAAGCGGATAGCGGGCTTTTTGCCCACACCAGATTTTACGAATGTTTCGTTCAGAAATGTTACGGGCAAATACTTACGTAGGTATACAGCCATGACGGAGTGTTAAAAAAAAACGACATTCTAATACTAAAAACTATTAAAATCGATTATAAAGAACACTAGTTGAATATTTAAGTAACATGCAGCGAGATTGCAATGAAAACCTATTTAGATAACATTAAGATAAGGTTAAGGATAAAGTTGAGGCATTCGACGCGAAATCGGAGGACACGGGTTCGATTCCCGTCCCGGGGCATAAAATGTTGTTCTCCAATAATTTGTAAAATATGAATAGTTATTTCTAATTGGGATATTATGACTATTGAAGGTTTTACTAATTTTGTTTTATTAATTAAACCCTAGAGAGAGATAAAGCGAGATTAAAAGGTTCATAATGTAAATAACAATCACATTCGACGTCTGCTTTAAAAGGTAAAAAAAACGAACTTCACACGTTCCAGTTCAAAAAACGCGATTTAACGATAAATTAAGTATTATTCAAAGTTAACAAGCGTTCGTTTAATCGTATAAATTTAATAAACATAAATCTCTCCCGAAAAGTGAACGATAAGGAATCTTCTTATAAAATAAAACACCATTAAAGTACAATATCGTTTGGAACGATCGCTGAAAAAGACCAATTAAAAAAGTATTATCTGGCAGAGGCATCTAGTAAATTGGCGCGGAGTTTCAAAATGGGGGGCTAAATTATGGGGCGGGAATAAACACCGCAAGTTTATTTGTCCGAAGTCGGATTGTGACAAAATACTGTTAGCAGTAAATCAAATTCGTAGAACAATGAACAAAATAAAAATTATCCGTAGATCAAGTCCTTTTTGTAGGACTGTATTGTTTTTAGGGTACCGTACCACAAAAGGGCAAAAATAGAACCCTTTTATAGGATTACTTTATTGTCTGCCTGTGTGTCAAGATCCTTTTTTGTCAGGAACGGGTAGATGTATCAAGCTAAAATTCATATCAAATACTCAGGTCTACTGTCCCTTGGAGCTGTGAGAAAATCGAACTTCTTAGCCAACGCAATCAAAAGATACAGCCGTTTATGCCGCAAATTTTCACACTCGCAAGGGAATGAAAACCTACAGGGTACTTTCCGTGAATTCAGAATCTTAAAATTTAAAACGACGTCTTATAGCGCAAATAAAGGAAAAATTGCGAAAAGCATAAATTTTTAGTTACATCATATAATAAAAATATTATTTAAAAGTTATGAATTACATTTAGCAATAAAAGTACCATAACTATTACTTACATACCTACAGATTTGTACGGAACCACGGAGAGCGAGTCCTATTCGGACTTAGTCGGTTTTTTTATCCTTCTGGTGACCACAATAAAATACTTGTAGAGTTAAAGTCTGTGGTTTGAAAGCGGAATACCTCCCCTGCACTTCCCTATAGCGCACAACTTGATAAGCTCTGACTTTGTTATGTAATAGAGAAGAGAATAAGTATTAATTTTCGTGCCCACTGTATTATTTATTTCTTTGTTACTTTCCGGCTTGATAAATATTCAATTTTTTTTATTACTGATAGGTTAGCCTTTGACCACAATCTCACCTGACGGTAAGTGAAGATGTGGTCGAAGGTGTTAACAGGCTTCACCTAGAATTACTGGCTCTCAAGGACAGCTGCCGGAACACACCGTAAGGTGCTTGGTGACAGATTTTCTACTTGAGGGTGGTCGCTAGCTAGGCGGGCATTCGCAAAATGCCCTTCCACCAAAAAGCTCAATCCCGCGGTGGGATACGAACCATGGATCTGCTGCGCGGCAGTCCATAGCCAATGCCACTGAGCCATCACTGCTTCAAAATCCATGGCGGACGTAATTATGTTTTGTGCAGAATTATAGCAAACCGAAAAATATAAAAAAATCTTATATCATCCTTGTATCCTACTGCTTTTATACTGTACCTTTAACAGTACAATGTACGTTGAAACTCAACAGTGACAGTTTTTACCAACTTTCCGTAACAAAGTGGAACTTTTTTTGTTGTTGACTTGTCGCAGCGTTCCCGTAATGTCGTGCTTGAAATTCTAAATGTTGCTTTTGTGCTTTTGCCGGTACCAAAAACGAGTTTTTTTAACAACTATTCCTGAAGTGTTTTTGTCGTTCAGAGTTGCTCTTTGTAATGAACAAATAGCTTTACGTAACACGGTTTGTTTTGTAATGCGGTGTAAGCGTGTTTGTTTTAAGTTTTAACATAGTTTACTGTTTGTACTGTGGTTTACCTATAATACATGTTTGTTCGTATCTGAAAGTTTTTAAAAGTTTTAGTTATGTATTTTGCAAAAGCTCGGCGGTGGGAAATAGTGACCGGGGTAATGTTTTTTATTTATTTTGGGACAGGGAGTGCATGGAAATTTGATTCTTATAATAACTTTTATTAACATCAAAGTTTAAAATATTCAAAATTACAACGATAATTCCCATTAATAAATGTATTGGCGGTAAACAGAAATCGCGTGTCCATATATTAATAAATAAATAAATTATGTAACAGCCTTCAAGTCCACAAATTAAATTTCCAAAATGTTGAATTCTAATAATGTGGAGTGGCCAATTTCGAATTACGAAAATGTATAGCAATCATTTCCTTCAAAATGTTATAAATAATTTGATTCAACCGAACTTAATCCTTTCAAAGAGTCAGATCCATAGGTCTTTTCTGGGTGTAAACAAAGTTAGACTCAAGGGTAGGCACATTATTAATGCACTATATGTATTCTATCAGATTTATTATCAAACTGACAGTTCAATGGCCTGTAACTGGCATACGGCGATTCTTGGACGTCCATGTTATCCACAGGTGTCGATTATGGGCGGCTCAATCTATCAGTATTGGCATCGTTTTAACTCATCAACCCGGCGGCGACCTGTCAAGCCAATTGAAGGCGATTTATGCTACGATTATAATCGAAACGTGTTGGCCTCTCGGACCGTCCTAGTGCTTATAGTAGATAATGGTGTATATGAGTGAATAATTTTAAATTTTCTGTGTTAATAAAAAAACATTGCCAGTCCTAAGCTGGCGTTGTTGAATGTTTTTTTTATTAAAATGTATGTTTACGTACATTTTAATTTAAAATTTGTATCTCTGACTTTGTAGAGAGATGAAAATGTTTATTTGCATGAAATGGGATTTTAAATTAAGGGAATAGTCTTCATAGCGCTTACCAAACCAACGCAGTTTCCTCATATTTTATGTAAGTGTTTAGACTCAGTGAAATGTTTTTATATTAAGATTTTAGCTATATAAATGCTCTGCGGATTACATTACAAAATTATGAGAGGAAAAATAATAGTTAAAAAAAAAGTAAGTTAAGTCTTTTAACAGGTGGATCACTATAATTTTTCCTATCGTAAATTTGTAATCGGTGAAATATTTTCCCATTTTCCGTATAATTATATAATCAAAATTATTTTGTATGGGAATAAAATGTTATTTTCATCATTTAGATATAAAATAAATAATTTGAAAATGTGGCAAACCATAAGCATGCATGCAATATAAACTCTGGAATGCATGCAATATTTCATCAAGTTTGAACACTTGTTATTTAAAATATGATGAAACTACATTTGTTTTGCAAGCGTTACGAGGACACTACGGCCTTGAGACTTATGCTACACAAAGGCCATCGACACCCTTATATCAATCGGGATCGTGCGTGGAACATTCCGCCAGTTTAGATACCAGTCCTCAACATTGTATATGGTGATATATGGCATCGGAGCTGTGGAACTGCGATGACATTACTATTGTGGTATGTGAACCTATCAAAAATATAGTTACAGTGACAATTGTAGTTATAGTGACAGAAGTGACAGTTCGGACGGCAGAATGTTGACTGTGACCGATACAGCGCAACCGTCTCAACGCCAAAGTACGTGCCGCGGTTGGCGCTGGACGCCAGCGTCCAGCGACAAGCTACGACGTGTCCAGACACGTCGTAGCTTCAGCAAAATATATCCTAAAGTTTATAAGAATAACTGTCTCTCAGGGACCGTTGATTTGCAAAATGTCTACCTAAGGCTACCTAAATATAGCTAAATATGTTTGCATGCAAAAATAACGCATCATAAGTCTTCTTTATTTTTATGTAGACATAATATTTAAAATGCTTTGGCACAATATCTATCGTACTACGCCACTACACAAGCAAGCTACAAAATCTTACAGAAGTTGAACCCTTTAACCTAGAAGATAAAACGCTTCCGCAAACGCATCAATTACTCACCGCGGCCTGCTCTCTTCCGACCCGGAACACTATTACATAAGCCTTCCTTGAAATCCCAGTACGCACTAACTTTATTATAATCTGTGGCGAAAGACGTAGTGACTATCATCTGATCTTGTGCCCCAGCCCGAGTCCGCAAAGGCGATAAATGCGCGCCATTACATAGGGCCCAACCCTTGAGGTCACGTTTTAATTGCCGATCAATCTGAATGTGCCGGCCTTGATTGCTTGTCTTAACTGCGTTTAGGATTTAGACATTAGGTATGTAAAAGTGTTGTTCATAAATATGGGTTAAAAATAACCAGGGATATTTATAATTCACCACGCCTGTGAATGTGGCACCCGTGACGTAAATGAAATGTTGAGGACGCAACATTTCATTACAATCCTAATTTACGCCATTCGTGTAAAAGTCGTGGTAAAGAAATTGATCTTTGCCGCTGAGAAACCGTAACTGATGGTAAAAACGGTTTCAGATACAGAGAAAGACCAAGAAGATAGTGAGTGAAGAAGTATATGATAGTGAACGCCGTGCGTTGTGTGATGATGAGCAACAAAGCAGAGAGGCAATGCCATTGTCAATTGCAATTAACATGTCATCGAGGTATAGTTTGGCAAATACTTGTTTCAATTATTAGAGTGTAGCTTAAAAACTACTTAACCGATGTTGATAAATTTAAATAGAACCACCTATGCAGTATGATCTATCAAACAAAAAAAAAACAGAACAAATTCATAATTTGCGGAGTAATCGCGTCTATTGAGAACCTCGGTTAAAAACACCTGTTCTGCGACTCCACTTATCAAAACAAGGACATGAAGAAGAAGTCTCATGCTGGGATTTTTTTTTATCAAAAAGGACCACATAGCCTCTCGGTAGCATGAAACTAAATGAAGTGCACAATCTATTATTTCTATCGTAAGTTTTTATGCGATGCTTTGAAATCTATTCAACTGAACTATCCATCTCAAGCACTCCATCAAGCTGTTCGTTAAATGTCGTATTCGAGCGTAAAAAAGCTTTATTTCCACCTGTTATATAGCAGCTCTACAACTTTATCTAATCGTCGTACATCGCAAGCGCTTTCTTTTCATATTATCTCGTAAACTTGAGTTAGTGCCTTTTGACGGGGTGGCAATTGAAACTTAAACAGCTTAGAGATAGGGGTGGATTTTGTGTTAAAGGATAGAGAATATGCAACGTGGTACTTTGCTTGAGGAGTCAGAAAAAGAGTTTAGTGGTGTACGTTGGATTATTATTTTTTTTATCGTGGCGTGCTGTCATGATATCTCATTCTTACAGGTCCCCCTTGCAGGGTGTCTAATTCATGAGAAGGTAATTAAAATATATATTTTAATTAATGTTAAAATGATACTTAATAGATAGACATAGATTAATTACTTAAACTTGTAAAGTGGCAGTGTTGAATGCAATTTTGGTTTATTAATTTCAATTTGGTAAAGATAAAGAGATAAAGATCATTTATTTGCATACAACTTGTATTTGTATTTATATAATAAGATTCTTAATAAAAAAAACTTTGGAATGGTAATATATTTAAAAATAGATTATGTGACCGGTTATTATCCAAATGATAGCATAACATAACTCATAGACTTCAGTGACAAAAAACCTTTTAATATTAGTACGTTTGCATGCAGGCAGAATACAAAGAACTGTATATGATATTTTATTATAAAAACTAACGTGGTTTTCACTAATTTTAATAAATAATAGCTCGCGTGAATCCGTCAGATAGGACTATAGTTTCAACCACATTCCGTGGTCATTTTCAAGAAGAACTCGTGACGCGCGCGTTGACGTCTCGCTTAGCACTCAGCGCGTATTATTTTCTAAAATGGATGTGATATTGTATCAGACCTTATAATATCTATATATTCTAATAAATAAACGATTGATTTGATATAGAACTAAATGTCTTGAAAACAACATTTACTGCGCCAGTCATAGAACATTACCGTTAAGTATTGAACCTCAAGATGCCCCATTTCTCGCCGATGCAATACAAGGTACCGCGATGTCACTAATGTCTCAGCGGAGCGGGCGCCGGGCGGGGCGCCAACAGGCTTGTAAGGTGGTTACCGACTTCCCGGGGAAATTGCTTTATGGGTACGTACTGGGACTAACGGAGAACCAGGAGCGATTGTCTTAGCACTGTCGAGTACGGTGATAAAGTGACATGTCTCCTGTCAGATAGATGTGTTGCTTTTAGCTCTTCCAAAGCGAAACTTCATAAGCATTGACAAATATTTTTAACCAAAAAAATCGAACCTACTTCAACACTCAAAAGTGTGAAATAACTTGTTGAAGTCAAGTACTATTATAGTTAAAAAGTACCTATCATCACTATATTGTGCGCATAGTACCGACTTCGACACACTGTTATTTCACACTTTTGAGTGTTAAAGTCGGTTCCATGTTTTGGTAAAAAAAATGTTGCTCCCTTTTTAGTGGCCCTTGCTACTTACGGGATCGATTGTCATTCGCTGGGAATGACTATATCATCAAGACAGGAAAATATTTTTCAGTTATTGGAGTGTAACTCAAAAACGTTTCGACCGATTTTGATGAAATTTGAATGGAACCAAACGACAAGCATCAGCTTTCAAATAAACAAAAATATATATCAAAATTGGTTCACCCAGTCAAAAGTTCTGAGGAAACAAACATTTAAAAAACTAAATGTTTTGAGAACCTCCTCCTTTTTTTGAAGTCGGTTAAAAAGAAGTAAAATGGGTGGGTTTTTTACTTTGGAAAGAAATTCACAAAGAAGTCATCAAGTAGAAAATGTGTCACCGGGCACCTAACGGTGTGTTCCGGCAGCTGTCCTTGGGAGCCAGTTTCGTTTTTGTTAAAGAGGATCATTGATCACATCATCACGTACCATAAGGTGAGATTTGTGAACAAAGGCTAGTAATAAAAAAATGCCCTCTGTGATTTGCGCCACAAAAATAAAATAAGAGAGGATATCAAATTTCAGCACCAATTTACTATTACGACAAGTTTACAAGTCCAGTATGATTTAGGGCGTTACTATATCTGATGTAGAATTTGCTGTTGTGTGTAAACAGCTTGTATCACAGATGTCATATCTGAAACGATCGTGGGTGCCTGACCTGGGCAAGTTGCCAAGTTTCACAGTACTCGTTTGACGGGTAACAAGGCTTTTGAGGCTTTTCGATGTTGCGAGACATATCTGTGATCTTGCTTAGAAGTGTACCTCTGCAAACATAGCTACCAGCCTTGGCGTGTTTTAGGGTTCCATGCCCAAGTTCTACAAGTTCCCAAACGGAACCATGTCTACGAAACACTATTTCTACTTATTTTGTTTGTGTCCGTCCGTACGTATGTCACGGGTCTCTTCTAGCCCGTGAAAATAATGAGCACCTGAAATTTATAGTAATATCCACATATGAATGTTGTATTAGAAACTAGCTTTCCGGGCGCGGCTCCGCCCGCACGTATGTCGGTTATCGCGCAAAATCATTAATCTCTTTTTGCGCAGTTGGATAAAAACTATCCTATGTTTTTTCCCGGGTCTCAAACAGACAGAGATACTTTCGCATTTATAATATTAGTACTGATTATATAGATTGTTTTTCAGGGGGGACTCGCATGGAGGGTGTCCTCACTCAGGCTTATTTAGAGTACAAATACATTATTTACGTTATTATTTATATAAACAAAAACAATGGGGAGTTGAACCCCTTTTGTACATTTATGACCAAATTTTTTTACGCCACAGTGTTACAATCTACAATAAAAAAATGATCTTTTATTAAATGTGGGACGAAAAAGTGGGGCAAACAAGGAACAAATTAACTAGTAAAGAATTTGAAATTGCGGTATATTATGTAATTACCATTGTGTTCCCTAATTACCATTTTTTATTGTTGATAGGTAAGCCTTTGACCACAATCTCACGTGATGGTAAGTGATGATGTGGTCGAAGGTGTTAACAGGCTTAACCTAAAATGACTGGCTCTCAAGGACAGCTGTCGGAACACACCGTTAGGTGCTTGGCGATAGATTTTCAACTTGTGTCGCTATGGGTGGTCGCTAGCCAGGCGGACATTCGCAAAAATGCCCTTCCACGATGCGGTGAAGCTCAAGCCCGCGGCGGGATTCAAACCTTGGACCTCCTGCGCGGCAGGCCATAGCCAAAGCCACTAAGCTATCACTGCTTCACCTAACAAGCACTTAAATGTCGATTTATTATTTTTGTTATGCAGCTGTGATCAAAACCAACGAACATTGTTTTCTTTGTCACCTTCCTGAACGGTGAACAAATATTACTCAATTTACTACTAGCGCCATCTAACCATTTATCTACCATTAGGAGCAGAATAGAATATCTATCCGTTCTCAAAGAGATCTCAATACAATTGTGAACGCCTTGCTCGCTGAAGTAGTACATCAATGATCCGAGAGAGGTCGCCTATTCTTAAACCAAAAATCTGGTGATGTGTTGCAATAAGTAAAATAATATTTTCATATTAAGTATATCTTGCTAAATAAATAATAATAATATCTTAAAATAAATAACGAATTTTAATAGGTCTAAATTACAATAAAATAACTATAGGTCCATATATAGTAACTGACAGAACTGGCTTGTTACAGCTGTCAAGTGTCAACATGGCCACCGTTATAGTTTTTACTTCCGATTTTCTAATGCAGAAGCACGTTGTAATTTTAAATTAGTAAAATAAAAGTGAAGCCATTGGTGGATTCAATTCTAAACGGTCTAGTCACCACTAGCATTACCATATTTGGTAATGGATTACGGAGCAAACTTCCGGGGGTTGAGTGGCTAGGCGCCAAAACGGCAAACTAGCTTCACTTTACATGAGACCTCCAGAAGATAAACTTAACTGAGATCTTTACAATTTGTTGAGCTCAGACTTTATTATACCAGTTCTAAATAATTTAAACCTCAATCCAAGCTATAAGAAACCCCATTTAACGGGTAAGTGAATATGTGCTTAACCAATAATTACCACAAAACTAACCTCTAACTTGTGTATTTAATTCTTGCTATGTTATCCCATTGTATTTACTGTGTTTCCCTATGTTCTAACCTTGCTAATAGCTATTCGAGCTATAAGCATATATCATCTTGTGTAACCTATCTCTATTTATCTATGTTTTTCTGTATTTTCTTGGTTGCTTCACAACACACAATTTTACTTAAGCCCTTCAGGCATCTGTTGTTTGCGGGCGGGTCACATCCTTGAGACCTCTGCGTTCCTAGCCATGCTCAGTAGCAGAGGAACAATGGACCCACCAGCTCAACACCTTCACTGATAGGATTCTGACCTGAGCACATCCTTTCAGGGTTCTTCCAGTACCGGGTTTCCAACTCCAGGCTTCCTGTACCAGGCTTCCACTACCAGGCCCAGTACCTAACGAGGCTGATCCCCTGACTCCGGCCGTCCCCTGAACTCCTGCGCAGACCGCTGCCAAACTCCACGTCTCTACAGCGCCTAGCTGGGACAGCCTACCGGCGCGGCAGTGTTGGAGCTGAGCCACTGCACGGCAGACCTGCTGCTGAGCATTAACTCAGTTGCTAGCGGACCGGAGATAAGTTCTCAAACAAGGAAGCTCGCTATTGCCACACCTGTCTGTAATCCACGACCCTTTTCTCTACCCAATATAATTCTAAATCTTTCCTTCTTGTTTTCTTTTATGCTCCCTTCTACCAACCGTAGGTAGGTAGGTGACATCTTTTAAGGGCTTTAGCAATTGCGAACCTTTAAGGGCATATACCCGACAGCCAAAGCGTAAACCTAATTATAAACTCAAATTGTTATTTAAAAAACTCGCATGTTTTGGCAGCTTTTCTATTCTGTAGCCTTATCTGTGAGCTGTCAATTCTTTAGTGTATCTTTTCTCTTTATTCTTATTACAGTTGTTTTTGTTTTCAAACTTTTTATCGCCACCGTGGACAACAAATCACACGAAAACGTGGAGGTCGTCAATCAGATAGAACTTTTAGCATTTCAAGTTTTCTGTTTCACTGTCCGCTGTCACATTTCAACTCATTGCTTTTGCATAATATCATTCAAATAAGTTTATTTGTAGAATGTAGTGTACAAGATGGTAAAAAGGGTTCCATTGCCTTCCTTATTCGGTATTATCAGTGATGTTCTATTTTCATGAAAAATTAATGACCTTGCGTACAACGTTGGTCGCAACGTTATTATGTAGTTTGACCCACTTTTTTTTAAAATAGAATAGAATAATATTTATTGCCAGTAACACAATTTAATAGTGAACAAAAAAAGTTGGAATAAATGCTATCTTATTTAACTTGCAATAGGGGAAGGCTCAGCACTACTGCGTAAGCTGGATAGTGCACACAGGGCTGGTTTTCAGCATACCCCTTTGCTCGAACATAGGTGTTAATCGAGTTTAAGAGGTGATGTGAGTACATACATAATACCTAATAGAATCAAAGTGCTCCAAGTAAACACCTTACATAAAAAAATCATATACGAGGGGTGATCCAAAAGTAATGATAATCAAAATAATACACGGTGGTTAATGTTACAAAAATAATTTATTTTTCTACATAGTCTCCTAATAAGGCAATACATTTAGTTAAACGTTTTTCTAAACCTAGGATTCCCTTAGAAAAAAAATCTTTATCTTGACTCTCCCAAAATGCCTCAACAGCTGCCATCACTTCGCTATCATCTTCAAATTTCTGGCCTCGGAGATGTTCTTTGAGCCGAGGAAAGAGATAGAAGTTACTGGGAGCTAGATCTGGCGAATAGGGAGGGTGTTCGAGCAGTTCGAACCCTGTTTCTTGAATGGCAGCCATCGCAACTGCGGCTTTGTGAGCCGGTAATCTTCTGGCCTCCCGTAATCTTCTTATTTGGTCTGCGTAGTAAGAGCCCGTAATAGTAGCTCCCTTATCCAAGTATTCGACCATAATAATTCCTTCAGCGTCCGAAAAAACGGACGCCATAACCTTTCCCGCCGAACTTGAGACTGAATTTTTTCGGCGTTGGTGAGGAGGCTCGTTTCCAAGACATTGACTGCTTTTTGGTTTCCGGGTCGAAATGGTGGACCCAGGTCTCATCCATGGTCACGAAACGTGACAAAAATTTTTCTTTATCGGCTTGTAACTTCTCGAGATTAACCTTTGAAATGTCAACTCGTTTTTTCTTTTGCTCGTCTGATAACATTCTCGGTACCCAACGCGCAGAGACCTTCTTCATGTGCAATTCGTTGGTTAAAATTCTTTGAACGCTACCATAAGAGATCCCTGTCATCTCAGCTACGTGCCTGACGGTCACTCTTCGATCTGCCATCACGATATCCTCTATCTTTTATGGCATTGTCTCCAGTGGTGGACGTGGATGGGCGTCCTTCACGATGTTCATTTTCCGTGGATGTTCTACCCAGCTTAAACTCCTTGGCCCAGCGTGCAACCGTGGAATATGGAAGGGCAGAGTGCCCCAATGTTTCCACCAAGTCGTTGTGTATGTCTTTGGTAGAAATTTTTTTCAGAGAGAGATATTTAATGACAGCTCTGATTTCGTTTTTCTCCATTTTGATGTTATCACTCCGGTTGTCAGTATTCAAATGAATGTATCTCCCTGGAATCATGGTGTATTTATACGATTTTTTCTCGCGCACCTTGTGGACGTAATAGCAAGCAAAAAAAATTTTTTTTAGATTTTAATACGGTCTAGAAATACCTGATTATCATTACTTTTGGATCACCCCTCGTACTTAAAAGATAAATATCTAAATCTAATATATAAGATACTCGTGTCACAATGTTTCGTCTCCGAAACGGCTTGACCGGTTCCTATGAAATTTTGTGTGTATATTCAATAGGTCTGAGAATAGGACGTAAACTATTCTACAAATAGGTATATTAAACGTTTTTATCATTTTAATTTACCTATATTGCAGAACAACGTTTGCCGGGTCAGCTAGTAATATATATTAAATTACTAATGGGTTAGTTTATGCGAAGTCACCGCTGATGATAAGTGACAACGCGGTCGAAGGTGATCCACAGACTTATCCTTGAATGAGAATCGGCTCTCCAGGACAGCTGAATAATATAATTTTAGGTGTTTTAGGTGATAGATTTCCTACTTGAGGGTTGGTTAGCTGGTTAAATAGGCATTTGCAAAATACCTTACCACTGCTTTCCTGTGACCACAACTCCAAAGAATGTAAGCGCTCAGTATTAAATGACGCTAGCGGTCACCCACCCAAGTAAATAATTAGTAACCTTATTGATCGATAAAGGACATATTGTACACGCCGGCTACTTTGAAACAAATACCTACTGCTTTAGTTTTTGTAACACAATGTCCGAGTTGCAACAAATGTCGATACAGAAACGATCAAATACAATCTGGGCGAGGTGCCAACCTGGCGGGAACGGAGGGGGTTACAAAGAGCCCCTAGTAAATAGGTTTACGAGGTACGTGACTTGGAATAGGTGACCTGACGAACATCTGTTACGTTGTCGAACTAATCAATAACAAGTTATAGGTGAGGCTAAAATTATGGATGTTTCGTGCTGGTCCTAGTTTTGAAAGCTTTTCAGCTTGGTAACATAAAATGGCAACGACCCTTTTGTGTAAGTGTTTATTTTAATTCATATTTCTAGCTACAATCCTTTCTTTAACCAGTGACAGAAATGAAGATCTGAAGCAATGATGGCCGAGCGGTAATATCTATGACTGCCGTGCCGCAGGTCGATGGTTCGTCCCCACCGCGCTGGCTTGAACTACACCGCATGATGGAAAGGCATTTTGCGAATGCTCGTCTGGCTAGCTACCACCCTCGAAATAGCAAATCTGTCACCGCACGCATCTAACAGTGTGTTCCGACAGAAAAATTACAGGCACATGAGCTTTAACAACTGTATGTCTCAGTGTGGCGGACGAAATGCAATTCGTTCGGACAAAATGCATCTGTTATAGTCAGAGGTTTGTCTCGCTTAACATAAGGTAGTGGTTGTTCCGACACAATGTCATAAAAAAAGGTTTCGAAGCGGTACAGCGTGGCTCTTTCTCGTTGCTAAGATTAAGAAGTTGCTGCATGTTGGGCGCACAACTGAGGTCTTTACTACTTTAAAGCTCTTATAAACCGAAGGGCAACGGAAATACAATCGATGAGAGTATTCCCCCGGAGGGTAAATGTTAGGCAAGTTGGTAACAAAAAAGCTGTAGCCAAAATGTTTGTAATTTGATTATGACACTTGCACCAACCTTACATGTCTTAGATAAAGTGTCGGATAATATGAATTTCAGGGGCTATTTACACTTCACGAAAATTTTTACACAAAAACAATATGACGTCAATAGCATTATTTTCTGTTTAAGACGCTGACAAGTGCTAAATAGCTTTACTTGAACAGATTCTTAGCTAAATGTATCTATTTTGTAGCAGTAAGAAAATTATATGTTAATCTTGATCATATTATCTAAGGCCAAGAAAAGTCCGAAACACGTTTTCTTAAAATTTTCTCGACAAAATAAAATTTCAAAGTTGACTCTTAATTACGCTTGTAACGTAAACATCTTAATTATTTACGTATCAATGTATATGAAAATATATCAAAACATTATCAAGAGGGACAAGATAAGTAACATTTTCGATTTAAGTTACTATGTAGTTTCGTGTTATTAAGCTTACTTTCTGGTTTTACCTAAACTGATAGCGATTTCACCATCGCTGCCTCTTTTTCACTCCTACGCAGTCCGACAGTGACAAAAAGACAGCGTCTTAACAAAAAAAATCGAACCTCCATTTAAATCGTATCTGACGCTTTTACTACTACGCTACCGAGAACATTTTGCACATTTAAAACCATTTTAGAGTTTCTTATCGCTCTTAACCGATCCCGTATGCCCTTGAATCCTATAACTACACACCCTATCTTGTCGAGTGTTCTGCTGTTCATCATTCACAAGTAGTTGAGATGTTTACTGTCTCGCGCGCTCTGTAGGGCAGGTTATGGTTTACAAGTATCTGTTAATGTGTGCTACATCCGTGGCTACCATATCGGTTACGTATTTTTATTTTTTTAAATGTACTTGTTTTCTGTCACTGTACCGTATCAGCAAGATCGTCCACTGCTGAACATGGCCTCCCCGGGCTTTGCTATTATCCTTCACGCATTTTTAGAGAGTTCTTCAACAGCAGCTGCTGCCCACCTTTTGGCATTTACCCTTCGTCGCTTCATATCTCTTCGTCGACACCACAGTCTGCCAAGATTTCATATTACCGTTTAAATGATACACCCTATACCCCTCTCAGGGTCGGAGGGACAGCTGAGCCTTAGTAGTGTCCCGTTTTCTAGTACAGTACCCTAAAAAGCTTTCTTCAATCAAAATCGGAGTTCGAGGTTCACAAGTCGGATATGTTTTGTTTTTTTCTGAGACATCAATTCTTAGTAGCAGTCCGGACTCCGGAGAGAACTGTATTCGTTGATATAACTATACAGATCACATTAGATTCGTACCCTGTTACATGGAACTAAAGTATGTTTGGTGTAGAGCTAGCTCTATACAGCTATGTCAACCGTTCGGGGAATATGTTTGATGGTGTTCGTCCTTCAAGTTTCAACAATATATTTCTTCTTCCAAATATAATTAGGAGCTGGTATATGGTTTCGGGTATAATTATGTAGTGCATTGACTTTCTATCGAAAGAGGGTCTTACAATAGGACAAAGGGAGGGCTTCTTTTGATGACCATGATATTGTTACTTTCAAAGGACGGCCCAATCTACACAGTCTTTACGAGAATAATGGTTATGTGTTATAGGAAATGGGTATGTATATATATGTTGGCTATATAAAATATAAGTGATTTAAGAATTTTTTTATCTTAAAAATAACAATATTCACTTAAAGAAAACTCATTTAAACCAAAGTATAATTTGCAAAGGATTGCACAGTGTACAGGAAATAAAATTGCTGCTAGATAATATATTTGAAACATTTGATTATGTAGATACTTACATTATCTATATACAAAAAAAAAACTTTTCAAATTCTCAAATCAATCCCCAATAAACAAGGCAAGTAGACATCCCCAGATTGCACTTATATACAAAACTATCTCTCTATATATATGTATATATACGATAACATATACAATAAGAGGTCATTAAACACTTTTAAACACCGATAGTAAAATGTTATAATAATTAATAGTTGAAGATGAATAATTAATAGAAATCCATAATTAATAATAAAAAAATATTGAAAACATGTATGAAAAAACATTTAAGGTGTGTTTTAGAAAAAAAACTATATAAATATATCTATGAGTGATAACTCCGCTTAAATTCTCTGCTAAGCAGACATAATTTCAATAAAATCATTGCTGTACCCTGTAAAGTTAATATAACAATAACAATATTCTGAAACCGTACTACCATGTTCCTTTTGTTTTCATTGTTCTTGGCCTTAGAACTGATATCCAAATGAAAATTAAATGAAAACATATTTAGTGACTAGCGGCAAAAATACAATGTTTCTTAAATCAATGTTTATTAAAGTGTGACACAAAGCCGAAAGGTGTACACGCATTTAAGTAAAAAGTCATTTCAAATTCGTAATTTTTTTTTGTGTGAAAATGAAACACTTATTTAATTATTCATTTATTATTTATTAAAATGGTACGAGGACCAATTACAGTTAATTACACATTAAAATTAACATTAAATAGAAATGGTCATTAAAATGTCATTTTAAAAAGAATAAATATTTACAAAGAAAACTATACATCATGATTGCGATTTGTCATTACAATACAAATAAGTTTAACATTAAGTATACAATTAAAATAATAGTAGGCAACTGAAAAGTAGGTTCTAACATCAGTCTCTTTCTCAATATCTCAGGCAGGCTGACATGAAATCTGTCCATTCATCTTTAAACAAATCACATACAGAACTTAATTATAAGAACGGTTAAAGAAGCACTAATAGTTTCCTCGTTTGTACCTTTATCTCTAACGCCATTAACTTCAGATCAGTGGCCATATCGAGAAAAGTTCCTTGCCATCTACAGATATCAGAACCAATAGAGCAAGATCCAACATAGCCAGTTTCAACTAGTTGGTATTCCAGTCACGCGAGATATGACTAAGTTACAGGGTATGGTACTCGTGGAGTCTATTTGCGCATGCTAAACGGAATTGAATATAAACGTTGCTTGTCGTTTTGTAAAGGTGTTGAACCTTGGATGGTCTTAGTTGAGTTGTAGAATAGTACGTTTATGTATTCATATTCAACTAGCTGCCGCATGCGTCGTAATCAGTTGCGCTCCCTTGGGAAAATGTTCTACAAATCGTAATAAAAAGTATTCTATGTCCTTATGCTTGACTAAAGGAATACAGGCACCAAGTTTCATAAATATTTTTGTGAGTGGCACACTGACAGTAACACCCCTCTCTCTCTCTAATAACGCACGCAGAAACACTTCTTTGCATGCATATTTGATATGATGATAAATAAGTCTGAGACTGCCTCATTGGAAGAATGGCGTTAAACGTCGCCTTGGAATATCCAATATATGATATTACAATATATTCGATATTCCAAGCCCCTTTGCAAACATTAGGTTAGCCTGAACAGCATCTTCGACCACATCATCACTTACCATCAGATGAGATTGTGGTCAAAGGCTTACCTATCAGCAATAAAATAAGAAAACAAAAGCTAATTATTTCCAGTTAATCTGTTATTTGAGGTTCTTGAGAAACTGAAAAATACCGAAAGTAAAACTGAATACCTTTCCAGTGATTAACAATCATTAATTATGTTAAGGGAAAAATGTCAGAAGTTCGCAGTAGCGCATAGTATTGCCTTAGGAATTGCCAATTTGTACTGTTTGATTGCATCCTCAACATGCCCGCCAAGGACGCCTGTTCCTATCTTTTATATCTGATTTCTTGAACCTTTTCTCACCTTCTCCCCCCATGCAAATCCCCACCCACAATCTTGATTAAGTCCGTCCGCAGAGCAGATTAATTACTTCCTGCCACTAATTGAAACGGTTTCGATCTTCCTCACTTTTTTCCCAGTTTTCCTGTCCGTTCACGCAATCCCTTCCTTTATCCTGTGGCTTGCAAGATTACCTATTGGTTTTTGGTTTTGTTTAAGATAGATATATCGGAGCGCTTACTGAGACTACAGCAGATGTAGGAAGGAATTGGGAATATGAACACTTTTTTATGTTATGTTTAGGTTGGTCAGTCTTTTGCATTTTTGTAAACGATGCTGTTGATTGTGTTGATCATATTAAAATTATGAATATAATTAACTTCTAAATATGCCCTGGAGAACCGTGTCCGGGGCAGCGCCAATCGTCTCTTGCTTGTTATTGCAGGTAGATATGACTGCCCCATCATCACTCATGCAGTTTGGCTCCATATTATTATAGATAGGTAAGTGTATGTGAATGTTTTGATTATATTTTATTTTAATTATTATTGCTTTTGACTTTATTATTTAATGTAAAACTATGGACTATGTCTGAAATAAATGAATTGAATTGAATATAACAAATTTGCTATGTACAGGACACAAAGCGTTTTGCAACCCTTAAGCCTTGATTTATTATACTTATTATAAAAGTGAACTGTTCGTGTCTGTTGATATATGTATTTACAGTACCTGCAGAGAGCATGTACTAATGCTGGTGTTCTCTATAACTAAGCTGGTCTTATTTGAGCTATAAATAACATTCAATAAACCAAAGTAGCACTCATTTGACTCAGTACTATAATTTCATTACCACGGGCTTGATTTTCATCGCTTAGTAGTAGGGTGTTTTGCTGATGCTGGTAGCTACCACCCTTAACCTGTTAGCATCACCCGCAACCGTATTCGGGCATTTATGAAATTCAATTGTTATCATTATCTACGATACACAAGGATTAGCAAATTCATCGCTAAGCACCCAAAGTACCTGTCTTTGACAGGTGGTTCAAGTGAAGGTTTAACCTGTTAGGCTGCACGTGAGGATACGTAGACATTGTGCTTAATGAAGTGAAATAACTACTGTATATAGTTTTTTTTTTTATGCGTGATGGGTTAGCCTTTGACCACTATCGCACCTGATGTAAGTGATGATGTGGTCGAGTATGTTGTTTAGGCTAACCTAGAATTCATATTCTTTAATCGTTACCGGGTCTATTCACGCACCAATTAATATCAAATTATGTTTATTTTAATATTAATTCGTGCGTGAATAGACCTGGTAACGATTAAGAAATATGAGTTTAGTTCACGAAAGTTTAAAGAAAAGTAACTAGAATAACTGGCTCTCAAGGACAGCTGCCGGAACACACCGTTAGGTGCTTGGTGACAGATTTTCTACTTGAGGGTGGTAGCTAGACAAGCGGGCATTGGCAAAATGTCCTACCACCATGCTGTAACGATTGCCATCGTAAGACAACAACTGGGACCGACGGCTTAACGTGCCCTCTGAAGCATGTGCATGCTCAGTAGTAATGTCACTAGCAGTCACCCATCCAAGTCATGACCGAGGTGGACGTTGCTTAATTTTACTGATCGGTTCAGAACGGCTAAGCAAACTTCGCTACGAGCACTTCAATTTCGTATAAATTGAACGTCGATATTCAAAATCAAAGTGAATAAACCTGCTATCAAAACCTTCCATGTGCTTATTGAATGACTTTGTGCAGATATGTCGTTTCGTTGAAACAGCCAGACGACGCGACGTCACAAGATCGTATTGATAAAACCAAGATTCATCACCTATAATAATGTCGTAAAGACGCCGAGATCAGCTCGCTACAAATATACTAATCGTATTACGGCATCATTCGATTCTTTCGACGATTCCTTCCGTAACGGCCGGCAAAGGCATTTCTTATCCATCAAAATTAATCGTTAGTTTATTAATAAATGCCATTTATGGATCTGTGAAAAAAATCTTATATCTTTTTTTCTGACGCAGATCTATATAATTTCTCATATGCTCGGAGAGGAATATTTGAAATTGGAACGTTGGTATGTACTGTCAAAATTAATTATTACGTCATTAATAAGAACTATTTTCGCGAAACTTTTTGCGTGACATGTTATATTTGGAAATCAGGTCATAGAATTATCCGACATAATTAACTTATAATATCGAGTTTAATAAGTACTTGAATCAAATCAGGCTATTACTTTCACGAATAGTAACCCTCTCCCAGAATGCCGTGATTTGTCCTCTCTCACCCTGTGTTTTATGAGGCCATTATTTCCCCGACATTGATTAATATCCCCAACGCGAAGACAGGCATTTTTTCAAAGATGACCTATTTACAGTAAAAAAGGTTTGATTTTATTAAATTTTTAGAGTTTCTCTTTGAAATTAGGGTCAATAACGGCTATTTGTCGACATACGAATTCAAAATTAAAATTCATTTATTCCATTTAGGCGTCTACGACGCTCTTATGAACATCAAACACAAATTTTATTATTGAAATATTACATTTTACTGCCACGTTCAGCAAAAAAATGTATACTTTAGAGCTACTGCGAGAAGAACGGGCAAGAAACATGGGGCCATTCTTTTGAACTTCTTTTAACAATGTGTTACATACTATATAATAAAATTATGACAATATTTGTTTAAATTACGTAGGTGGTGATAGCTTGGCAGAGGCGGAATTTTCCAAGCATTTTTGTCGTTTAAGTAATCACAAACTGTGTAGTAGGATTTATTAATCTTAATGTTTTTCACATGCAACTTGAATTTTCTTTCTGTAAGCGTTGTAATATGTATGGAAACTTTGTTATAAAACCGCACACAATTGCCTAAAAAGGACCTTTGTCTTTGCTAATCTACATAAAGTGTTTCTTCGAAATCTCAAAGACCTGGATCTTTGGGACTCGGATCAACCGAGTCGAATAGTCTTTCAAACAAAGACATTTTTGGAGCTATCCTAAATCTGGGGCTGTGTCAGTTAATTAGCAACGCGCTCAACATTTTATTCTATCTAAGACTAAATTTTATTCAAAACATATTTTTTTAGATATCTACATCAGGGACATGTTTTGTATTTTGGTATTTAATATGGTCGTTGGATTAAACTTTAGAGTATATAAGCAATATTATAGAGACAGTCTTACTGAAGGTTACCTCGAGAGTGACCGTCCTAGTGACGTGAGGAGAGTGAACGAAGCAAGAAACATAAAATAATAGGATGATCTCATGTTAGTAGAAATTCGTGGTTTCCACTTACCACTACAAAAAGCTACTATGTTCTAGTAGTGTCATCAAAGATTCTCGAGTGGTTACCACGGTACACCGGAAGACGTAGAGTTGGTAGGTCCCTCACTAGATGTACTGACGACATCATAAAAGTCGCGGGTAGTCAATGGTTACAAGCGGCTAATAGCCGTTCTTTGTGGCATTCTATGGGGGAGGCATTTGTTCAACAGTGGACGTCTTCCGGCTGATGATGACGATGAATGTCATCCATAGAATGCACAAACAGCGTGACGTGAACATGAAACGCGAGCAAGAGCCCTTTTAAAACGTAGCGAAGCCGAGCCAATTTAAAGTTTCATAAAGTAGGGAATGTGACGAACACGTGCCACTTGTGCCGCTCAAATAGCAAACGTTTACAACTTACGCTACAAAACTTAGTCCGCCGATATTACCTACAGTTCACATCAACACATTTATTATTTGTGAAACGTTTTGTTCAGTTTATTTATTGGTTTGTCATTATTTCAGCCAGATATTAGGGTTACGGATCAAGATATTCAAAATAACTCGTACATGTAACCAAGTATGACGCTTAAAAAGTTTGAAATAAAAAATAAAATCTAAAAATGGTACCTACTTCACGACTCCAAGTGTGAAATAATTTGTTGAAGTCGGGACCATGATAGTTCTAAAGTACATATTATCACAATATTATGCGACTTCAACAAGTTATTTCATACTTTTGAATGTTGAAGTCGGTTCTATTTTAAGGTAAAAAAAAAATCTCCCGTTTTAGTGACCGTTGCTGCTTACGGTACGATTGCCATTCTCAATAAATTACTACAGCATCAAGATAGGAAAACACTTTGCAGTTATTGGAGTGTAACTCATTTTTATGAAATTTTAATAAGACCACACGGGAAGCATTTGAAAAATGAATCATCAAAATCGGTTCACTCAGTCAAAAGTTCTGAGGTAACAAACATGAAAATATAAAATAAAAAGAACAGTCGAAGTGACTACCTCCTCTTTTTCTTGAAGTCGGTCAATAAGAGTAAGTACCAGGAGAACTTTTTTCATCTGTGTTCCAGACAAAAACGAATTAATAATAAGTAGTTAAACGTGATTGTCTATTAATTAGTAATTACTATCAAAATTCACGGTCTACTACAATAGTAATATTCAGTTAAAATAAAAATGTAGTATTCATATTCTCAGTGCTCGAACGAATTCGATGCAAGCACTGGACTGGACTGGATTGAACCGGTATTTGCCAGATCATATCCGGATTTATCCAAGCGTTTTCCATTAAAATGAAAAGAGAACGAGGGCGGACTTCGAAACGCAGTGAATTTTTGCCCGGATTTACAATAATATACTAAATTTCCAATGTTGGTCATGAATTGACAAGTGCGATTATTGTGAATGAAATGTAGAGTACCGACTTCAAAAAAAGGAGGAGGTTCTCAATTCGTCTGTATTTTATATTTTTTTATGTTTGTTTCCTCAGAACTTTTGACGGGGTCAGCTGATTTAGATATTTTTTTTTATTTGAAAGCTTGTCGTTTGGTCCCATTAAAATTTTATCAAAATCGGTCAAGCCGTTTTTGAGTTACACTCCAATAACTGAAAAATATTTTCCTATCTCGGTGATATAGTCGTTGGCAGTGTATGACAATCGATCCCGTAAGTAGCAAGTAACATGGAAAATAAACTAAAATGGAACCGACTTTAACACTCTAAAAGTGTGAACTAACTTGTCGAAGTCGGTACCATGCGCACAATATTGTGATAATACGTACTTTTGAACTATCATGGTAACGGCTTCAACAAGTTTTAAGAAAAATAAAATATTATACAATTTTCGTGTGTTAACAACTAAACTTACCAAAACAAATATATTATAGCGGTTAGATAGACAATTTTGCTGCACGATTTCGGCCTCCTGAATGGGAAATGTCGAGTTTTGACTCATAATTTGTACATGCAATTTTATATGTACAAATAATTGCGCAAATAAGCCCGATATCGGAGGCTACACAGTTCTGCAAAATTCTTGCAATGTAATGGAATCGCCTTTCAATTTCTGAGTTCGCATTTTAGATAGCTGATATAAGGGATATCGTGTTTGTATAGGATTATGCGACGCTTTCACATTTTGTTTGGTATTAGTGTTGGCCTTATGGGTACCAGTTGACCGGCCAGTCTACGTCCGCTTAGGACTTGGATTCCTTGAAACAGACAGAAGCTCGACGCTGAAAACCTGACCATGAAAAGCACCGCAAAACATGGTACCTTCTCAACAGCACGCTAGTTATTCTTTTGGGGTCACAGGAAAGCACATACTGCCTTGAAATAAATATAAATTTCAGATCCACATACACTTTTCATCGGTAGAATAATAAATACTAACAACGTTCTAGAAGGTCGTCGAAGAAATGTCTAAGGCGGAATGGAAAAAGTGTTTCGAAAATTGTTTTAGCGCATGAAACTTTGTTAAGATGTGGAAATAGTTAAGAAAACACCTTACCTCTAGATTTTTTTAGTGCCGCAAAACTTTCCGTTCCGATACAACTTTGAAATACCTATAAAACTTAGCAATTGTTTCCTGAACTGTGATGGTATAAAAAAGTATCTTTTACTTGTGGAAGTTAAAGAGAACTGGACTGTCTAATTTTTACGTTTGCAAACGGTCGACGGTGAAACGCCTGACTTCTTCAATTAAATCATATGCGCTAAAACACTTATTCTAAGAGTCTTTTGAAGCAATGATGGCTGAGCGGTAGTAGCTATGGACTGCCGCGGGTCCGTGCTTCGATCCCACCGCCGCCGGCTTGAGTTTCACCGCATGGTGGAAGGGCGATATGCAAACGCCCGCCTGACTAGCTACCACCCTCAAGTAGAAAATCTCTCGCCAAGCACGTAACGGTGTATTCCGACAGCAGTCCTTGAGAGCCAGGAATATTACAGGTACATGAGACTTAACAACTGTATGTCTCAGTGTGACGGATGCAGTACAATTCGTCATATGGCAAAATGCAATCACATAAAAAAAGGCCTGTTCTCTGAAATACATTCTTTTTAAAAAAAGGACCAAGTGCGGGTTGGACTCTATAGAGATACAGCCCTTTAAAGGTCGGACAGACAGACGGACAGTTATATCTTAGTAGTCTTTCGTTTTCTAGTACGAAACTCTAAAAAGGTCTGTTCGCCTTAGCCCGTCCCGGGCAGTAGTGGTGACCATAGTCTGTTTATCATTATTGATGGACAAGGATTTTTTTATTATAGTAAAAAAAATAAATAAGGTTACTTAAAATGGCCTGTTCGCTGTAACACATATTCTTAAAAAGGCCTCTTCGCCAAATGCCTTCAAAGCAGTGATGAGCATAATCTATTTATGTCCAGTAGTGGATTGATTGACAAGCTCTCGTGATTATGCTAAATATAAAATATTAGCTCTCCGGCCGCAGTTCTGTCCGCTTGTATTTCGGTTATCACGCAAAATCACTAACCTCTTTTTGCGCAGTTAGATGAAAACATCCTATGTCCTTCCCGGCATCTCGAACTATGTCCATACCAAATTTCATCCAAATCGGTCGCGTAGTTTTTAATTTTATTCCTTGCATACAAAAATATAAATCTTTCCTCTTTACAATATTAGTATAAATATAAAATATTATACCACAATTAAAATAAATCATTACATTTTGTGTCTAATTTATTCAATTATCAAACAGTGTGTGGTAAATGTTATAATTGGTAGTGGTCTGCTTTCAAACGAGGTAAATTATTATAGGTAATTATTAATGCAGAATGTAAATAATTATTTGATATGTTAATGATTAGCTCGATTATACATTAAAATGTGTGGTTTATTTGTAATTTGAAAATGTCAATTAGCTAGGCATTTAGAAAATTAAAAGTAATAATTTCTATATTATTAAGGAAAGTATAGTAAAATAGCAGGTGTTCATTTATCTCTCAGATATTTTTCCTATTCTATATCAGGACTACGTGTTCTTTTTGTCATATTGTTTTATTTCTGATGGGCTAGCCTTTTGAAAGCTTGACCATTTGATACGAAACAAAATTATAATGATGTGGTTGTGATTTTGTGACCCTCGCTGCAGGTGTAAGGGCATTTTGCCCAGCTAGCTACCACCCTCGAGTAGAAAATCAGTCAGCACAAACTCTAACTGTATTTCTCAGGGTGACGAGTGCAATGCAGTTAGTCACGTGTGACGAAATGCATTTGTTATGGGCAGAGGTTACTGCTTAACATTTGGTGGGCCTCGTGCTAGTTCCACAGCAGTCCCATAAAAACGTATTTATATATGTATAGTCCGAAAAAATACCTACCAATATGCGAACATCGGTTTTATACGAAACAATGGCGGCAACAGAGCAAACAGTAATCTTTTCAATCCAATAGGAATTGGGCCAACGCATATTCCGGAATAGTGCCGTCAATACTTCCTCTGTGGATATTTGTATTTTTATAAAAATATATTTAGTATGATGGTATGTCATTTTGCGATTGTCCGCCAGGCTAGCTATCACCCTCAAGTAGAACATCTGTCGCCAAGCACTATACGGTGTGTTCCGTGAGCTATTCTTGAGAACCAGCAATTCTAGGTTAGCCTGAACAACATCTTCGACAAATCATCACTTAACGTCAAGTGAAATAGTGGTCAAAAGCTTGGAGCTATAAAAAAATATCGTCACATTATTACTAATAATAGTTAAGTAAGAATGAGGCTCATTTATTGAAAACAAAATAATCCTTGGCTTGTGTTTATGCATGTGCATAAACACAAGCCAAGGATTGTTTTACTGAAATCGAGGGACATCCCTCGACATAACCTAAACGATTTTAGTAAAAATAATTTCTGCAATCGCCTTCGCAGCCTCATTTAACCTAATCCCAAACTTCTTTCCCCCATTTATAAATATTTTCCTTTACCTTGACTTTAAAAATATATATTTTCTTGTTTCAGGTAATGTTTCATTCGAAAATATTGCAGTTGTCGAGAAATATCTCCAGTCTTCATCTGAAGAGTTTATTTGAAGATAAATATGAAATGGAGACGGTAAGAATGCTTCTACTCGTAGCTATGCTCCGTCCCCGCCCTACATGACAACGACGGCTTTATAATAGAAGTCCCAAAAACTACTAAATTATGTTATAAGCTCATTCTGATAATGCAAAAATTAAAATAATAGCAAATGTCCATTCCGCCTACCCTGTTTAGCTAACATGACGCCATGAACACCACGTAGCCGATCCGGAAGAATTTGCGTAGCGTTTTACTTCTACACGAATCATTATCAGGAGGTCTCAAATCTTAGAGTGCACGATCGAGGATAATTTTTCGATTGTTTCATATTATTGAATATGGATTTCCTCCAAGTAACGCCTGAATCTATTAAAAATTGTATGTTACAACGAAATAACTAACTTAACTATGTGTCATCATCACGATGCTCAATTGAACCACTCGGTTTTTTTTATATTGATAATATGCAAGCCTTTGACCACAATCTCACCTGATGGTAAGTGATGATGATACCGGATATTGTTCCGACCAGTTTGGAAATTATTTGAAGTTCTTCGTCTGGGAGTCACGATTGTGTCGAGCGACAACCTCAGCACGTAACTGGCGTTGATTCAGAATTCCTGCAAACTGTCAAAGTCAGAATTCCTCCGTCCGAACTGTCACTATCACTGTGATTGTCACTCGTTTTGATAGGTATGGTTATATATAATAGGTATCGGTATATATCAATACAATAAAATATAAACTGCGCGGGAGCAACTCTTCTCATTAGTAGGTATAATCACAGATAATATCGAATGCAAAACTAACAAGCCATTCAACGTTAGTTATCTCACCGAGCCGGACCGGGATCAAAGGCAAACAATCGACGGAATCAGCGAAGTTCCACGATATTGGACAAAATCGTCGAATTTCCATCATTAGCCGTGGACTCGACAAATCGACAGTTTATAAATGCTAATAGGATCAGTGCCGGATAGGAGCTCGAAGTACCAATTGACCTGATACAGTACTTAAGATTCGGACATAAATGAAAACTAGATGTTAAATTTTATTTTTTGCAATAACGCATGCTAAGCGGATTACATTACAAAATTACAAATATACGAGAGGAAAAATTATAGTCATGTGCGGGATTCGAACCCGCGTCATCCACCCCTTTAGCCGGGGTATGTTCTGACCGAATCCAAGAGTATGGCAGATCTTCAGCAGGCGCCGCTACCTACGTTTTAGTATTTTTCCCTTCGTCGCCTCACACCACAAGAAGATACGGAGAGGTTGGTACAATCTTAGCCCGACACCCCCAGGGAAAAAAAAGTTAATTCCTCTGTCATCTTCCTATAATCGGACAACAAGATGACATGGTGGGGCATTGGTACATATTGATATTTGAAAGCTATGTATGTACTTTCGCCGTACCGAATAATGAATGCATTATCCGGTACGGCTAATTTATGGAACACACTATTGCCATCCTGATTTCCCAATAGATATCATTTAAATTTTGCATTACATAATGAATAAGTCTTCTTCTAGGCAGGCGTGTTGCACCTGACGACGTCGAAAGCATTATTGAAATACAAAGCTGGCTAATAAATATGACTACAGGTATATTTGTCACTACTCTTTTATTTTCATGCACTCTACTACCCTTAACTAGGTAGGAAGGTGACAGTTGTTAAAAAATACGTATGTAATGCAGAACCTATTGTACTGCTTTGGTATGGAATTGTACTCAGTTAGCTTAGTCTGATAGCTCGGATTACAAAATGACGAGGTTCGCAAAATGCACGCTGCAGTCAAAGTTAAACTGGTACTTAATCAGAATCTATTATTACCTATTTTATAGCAAGGAAAAGATTGGATGATCCACAAAAGTATAAGCGTTTGAAATTTAAATGTATATTAAGATTAAGTGATTAAAATTTAATAAGTACTGGGTTTATTTAGTTGTAAACATTTCTGCCTTTATTTTTGGTGAATAAAAAATAAATGTAACATAATGTATATTAATGTAATAATTTACTTATTTTATATTCACATCTATCAATCATAGTAACCTTGTGTATTTGGAATTGATGGATTGTTTTTTTTTCTAATTTAGATTTAGTTCTGTTAATCGGCAAATTTTAATTCGGGGACACTCGGGAAATATTTATTCTTTTATGGCTCCAAATACAATTTCGGGGACAGACAGGATTTTTTTCCTGTTTATCCCGTCGAGGGGACATGACGAAAGGACATACAATTTTACAATAAAAATATCATATTATCAATTAATCAAATTTGACGGAGAGACATCACCGCCATTGCCCCTAGAATTAGCTAGTAGATTGGAAATGAGCAGGCCACAGCACCTAGAACCTATTTATTACCAACGACTTAAAAAGGTTTAACAGTGGTGGCTACGAACTGGACTTCCAGAGCCTGAAGACATTGTGAGAGTGGCGTTGGAGTCGATAGATTCATATGGCAAATAGTCGTACATTGTGGAGACAAAAGTTCAACAGAAGAGTTCTTCCGTCTGATGATCACATGTTCATTGGAACAGAATGAATGCTACCACTGCTTCTACTCTCTACTCCCGAGCCGGCGCCCCTTTGGACGCCGCAACCCCCCGTGTCTATCAGTCACTAGTTACGCACACATAGCTGCTGCACTGTGCTGTGCGTGTAGTGGTGAAGCTTTCATTCTGTAATGTACTCTACTGTATCAGGTGGTTTGTCCACTGCTGAATACAGCCTTCCCCATTATGAGGGGGTTTTTCAGAATCCCCACGCTTGGCAGGCGTGTTGGGTATCGCAGCGTGAGATCAGTTCCTCAGAAAGCTTTGCTGCCCACCCTCTGGTGTATTACCCTAAGTTGCCAGACACCCACGGGTAGCGATGAGGGGGCGACATTCTAGCCCAGCACGCCACGGGCATTTTCATTTTCATACATACTGTACTGTTCTTTATTTATGTGCTACAAGTATATGTCCTCATCGCTACACACAAGAACTACATGTCTATATCAGATAATTTGTTTGTGTTAGTAAACAAGTTAATTTAATGTCCATTGGTCGACCGTGACCTTTGCTTCTGCGTTGATGTCACTGTACTAAAAACTATATGACTGTTATGCTCGATTCCCAGTGGCCTCGTAGAGCGCTGTTTCAATCGTGAGAGATTCATATTACCCCCCCTTCTTTTGAGAGTTTCCTATCCAAAGGGCAAAACGGACGCCTACCACTCGCGCTTGGACAATTTGTTATTATATTTCACAAATTATTGGAGCACAAAATTTTATGCCCCGGGCGGGAATTGAACTCGCGTCCTCCGATTTCGCATCGGATGCCTAAACCGCTCGGCCACCTGGACACTGCTATTTCTGCCGAAATTTCGTGCTGTAATTGCGTTTCTTTAACCATAAGATGAAGTCTAGTAGTCTGGTTGATGACCGCGCACCTTCCCCTATGACGGCTAAAGATCACTTGATCTGATCGAAAGACGTGCTTTTTCAAACACTTAATTTTTTATTAATTAATTTAAGTATATATAATGAATAGATTCAGGCGTTACATTGCAGTAATGCAAATAAAAAAAAATAACATATAATATTATACTTAAATATATCGATGCGACGCGTGATCAAAATGCTGGCACGTATTTGGCTCAACATTTGGGTTGCTATACTTTCAACTAGACTAGAACATTCCCAGGAAGGGTTGTTATCATTCAGACGGCTGAGCATAATCGATGACCAAACTTTTTCATTCATGTTCTAATCTTGGCCTGTGTTCTAAGATTTTTTTACCTGTAGATCAGTTGTTTGCCCTCCATATTTACTAGACGAATTCAGGGTAATCGCCTGAGTCATTACCAGTCTAGCACTTCCGAGTGTCCGGTGAATACATCGCCGCTAATCGTGTTTTTCTGATTTAATCTGTAGACAATACACCTTCCTTGTGTCTTTAGACTCTGCACCAATTATACAGGCACTGTGAGAGATAAGAAAACTGTTTCATTTCACGCGTAATTATTGCTTTTATTGTTGAAATAGAAAATATTACTATTTTGTTTTATCTTTGGAACGAACCCAGTGAAATGGATGAGCGAGACATGTGTATCGTTTGGTGCACGGATTTAGGAAGGGAGGGGATATGGCGCGAGGCATTTATTCTACTGATCCGCATGTCGCAGTTTTTCAATTATCTATCCCCACTGCGCTTCACGCCTACAAATGAAACAATAAACTCTTAAAGTAATACACTGAACGCAGGGCTCTCATTAGCTACTCACACCAACTCATTACAATGCACACTGACAAATCAATCAATGAAAGCAAAGCGCTCAGACATCACAGTAACAATAAAAATTACTCCTACATGCATACATTTACACGTACGCTAGGGCTTGATACTATCGGTAAAGTGGTATCGAAATAAAAACTACATAGTTTAACTGAATAAGTAATTGAGTATAAAATAACATTTCATGCTACATATATTCAAAATTCCGGTTTTATTTATTTTCATGTCACCTAAAATTTTATGAAAATGTAAGTAAATAATATGAAAAAATATTGAATATAAAATAAAACAGCTTGCACTTGGTTTGAACCGTTTTAGGTTATTATTTATTGGATAAATGATACTTGACAACACATAGTATGTATGTAACTTTATTAGTTTTTATATTTTTTTAATTAATTTCACACGTACTTCTGTCAAAGCAGTCGTGGTTTCGGGGCAATTCGCATTCTTGGGGATTATGTAGCTCCAAAGAACAAGATGCCTTTGAGTCGACTTTCTCCGATTCCTAAAAGTTATTAATGCAATTGAAAACGCAATAACTGTAGTCGGCGTACTATAGTCACTACCTGCAGTATGCGATCGGCAAGGAGGGTAAGCGACGCGCTGCGCTAGACGCAGTAAATATTATCTTGCAGATAAGATTTCACCAGATTTCAAGAAGTTCTCGATTGCCCTCCTCACCGCTCGCATACCGCTGGTGGTGCCTAGCATTAGTGGGCGGACTATAATAACAAAGATAATAAATTGTATATTTCATATCATGCATTTTTCGTATAAAAAATAAAAGGTATGTACCGAAAATATATGACAAACTTTTATTTTTGGGACTGCCCAATCAAAAAGTCTGCGACTTTTATTCAAGGGTTGGAACATCTCTTCCCTTAAATGGGCTGAACATATTCTGCTATTTTTAAATGGTAGCCAGGTAGATCCCCTGCCTGTCGCTTCAATCCATTTTTCCTTAATATTTGGATCATTTGGGAAACTGATTGAAAATGTATGTTCTGTTTTAAAAATATCTTCCACTTTACAACATTCAATTATTATAAGTAGTCTCTATCCAAATAACGCTTGCAATATTGCTTTAAAGTTTATTAACAACAATTAGCAGGCTCGTTACAGTATCGATTGATCGTTTTAAAAATATCTTCCACTATACAACAGTCTATTATTATAAGTAGTCTCTTACCAAATAACGTTTGCAATATTATAGGCTCGTTAAAGTATTGATTGATATAAGTATTTCTATAATGTATCGACCACATCACTAACTCTCGGCCGATAGCAGTGGCCGTACTACACGACGATGCGCGCTTTCAGAATATCGTTAACGCAATTCTACATTGCGGCATTTGCTTGTTGAGTCGTAAACAATTTTATAACATTAGGAGCAATGGATTTCGATAATGAATATGCTATACTTTTGTCACCTTTGGAACATTTTCAACGGCTCTGTTAACTTCGTTTGGAATTATGATGGATTTTTAATAATAACATGTGAATTCTTGTATTTACATGTCAAATGACATTCCATATATGCTATAGTTCACCTTATCACTTTTGTTCTTGCACGTAATGACAGCACAACTTGGCATTTGGTGGTAATTACACGATGTTTGCACGACCGTGGACAAAGTGCGACTGGCGCGACGATATTTACGATTTTAACTAACAAGTTCTCTGGAACTCGTTGCTGCGACACGTATCACGCCTCCTCGGCATATCCCCTCCCTTCCTAAATCCGTGGTTTGGTGTGAGAGAGTGAAAGAGATGCAGCATAATGGTGATCGGAACGTCTCGTGGCGGTTCGGTGGTAACACGAATTGCTTATTTATCTCTTTCTAACAACAGATATGGCGCATAATATTTGAACGTTCTTTCCTTGTCATTACAAACTGCTTATAGATGTGCGTAGGTATGTACATAGGTAAATTCTAGTAAGCTTTTAGAGCAGTGGTGTTCGGATATAACAACTGTAAGTATTTCAACTCTCTGCCTGTGTTATCAACAATAATATAAAACTAAGTTTGTGACTCCTTAGCGCTGAAACGACTGAACCGATTGGGATGAAACTTGTAATGTAAATATTTCAAATCCTAAATTAACATATGATACATTCAATTTTATTATAAAAATTAACATGGTTTTCACTCATTTTAGTAAATAATACGAGATAAAACCTTGAAAATGTCCACCGGATATGCTGAAACTATAGTCGGAGCTAGCTGACTTATGCACGTAGGTATACATTTAACTTCATCATCACTTTTCATCTTTGTCCACGTGGGTGAAAATCAAGTATTTTTTGTGTGATCCTTTGTATTGTATGTAAGAGAAGTTATATTGTACCGACTCCACATAAATGGGACATGAGTATGAAGATGATGGCACTCGCACTCGTAAACTATACAAACATCGTTTCCCAAACATCAGAATGACATCATATGATCATAACTGTTCCCCGTCGTTACCACGTAATGGTGTGTACAAATATTAAACCTAATTTGGCGATGATGCGTGTCATATCGAGCATATTTGAGTATGGCGCGCGGTAAGGCACTTGTCCCAATGCTGGCAGTTGAGCGATAAAAAAGCTGTTTTTAGGGTTCCGTACCTTTGGGTACGGGTAAAAATGGGACCCTATTACTGTGACTTCGCTGTCCGTCCGTCCGCCCGTCCTTCTGTCACCAGGATGTATGTGATAACGGTGATAGCTAGACAGTTGAAATTTTCACATATGATGTATTTCTATTGCCGCTATAACAACAAATACTAAAAATAAAATAAATAATTAAGGGGGTTCCCATACAATAAAAGAGGTTTTCGCCGTTTATTTGCTAAAAACAATAATAATGAAAACAGGTAGAAACTTGAAATATTCACCGAATATTTAGTTGTATATTTTTTACTTAAAAATAAACAATAAGTGAGATCACTATTTAGGGTTCGTACCTACCTAGGATATGAATGTACCTACCCAGCTCAATCGGACACTGCGAAAAGTGTCTATAACTTGCAAGGTTAGGTTACAGATAATGGTACGGAAACCCTTCGTGCGCGAGTCCTACTCGCACTTGGCCGGTTTTTCTTTATACTTTACTGGGTATCACTTGACCACTTTATCACCTGATTAAGTGATGATGCGATCAATGATGCGGGCTACCCAGAAGGCGGGACCAGCCAGAGCGGGCTATTCACTCGCGTTTTGAAGACCCCCATATTCTACTTAACGGTAAGCAAGCAAGAAGCGGGTATGTATCTCCTATAGTTTTGTCGCTAATGGGGCGAAGCAGATTAATTAGTAGCTAGCTTCTCACGGTTTTTTTTTTCTGATAATTAAGCCTTTGACCATAGTCTCACCTGATGGTAAGTGATGATGTGGTCGAAGGTGTTAACAGGCTTATCCTAGAATCACTGGCCCTCAAGAACAGCTATCGGAACACACCGTTAGGTGCTTGCTTTAAATAAAACATAATGTTTCAAAATTTGGCACTCCACGTGTCGCATAAGACCGTTTGTTTGTCCCAAAAGTCCACAAAGCGCGAAAATTAGAGAAAAATATATTCTTTTCATAAGGATGCGTTTGGACTTTTTCAGAAGGATAAGTGAAGGATATAATTTGGTCACATTTTGGCGAAAGTTAGATGTGCCTTGTTGCTACACGTAGGGAACAAGCAGACGGTCGACTGATGGTATGCGGATTCCGTTGCCTATGGACATCTACAAAGTAATGATTGAATAGTGCCGATCTCTCGTGATGGACTGTTGACACTATTTCCCAATACCGGGCATAGTTCCTCATTTATTTTCACAATTTGCACAGATATTATCATAATATATTTCAGTGCAAAATTTTGTATTTGACGTGTTTTACGAAAATCCAATAACCGGTTGTGAAACCTATTTACTAGACAAAACATAACGTTAATGAACCTCCGCCGCCCAAAGTGCAGCACAATTTCCGTTCCATAAATCACGCCACCAGTACATGAACCCTATGTTCAAGCTCGTTTAATCTGATCCGATACCGTCCCGGACCCGTCCCGGTCCCGGCCCTGCTCTGGGTCAGCCGCGCGTTACTGCACTCGGGGGAAATTATTGGCTGCTTACTGCCATCAGTGCGACGTGACATAAATGCTCTGATGGATCACTGGGCTGGTAGGACATCTATTTCAAAATAATTACATATGCTGCCTCAGACCATTACGGTTTTTAGGATATGTACCTAACACCTAATATACAGGGTTATTAGTAAAATGCTAACAACCTCTTAGGGTTGACTTCTGCTAATCCTAACAAACATTGTGAGATGTTTTTTTTGTAAAGAATATTTTTATTTAAGACATCAGAATAGGTCCACACAACAGTACGTAATAACTGGACCAGGATATATTACTAAGCCTGTACGTCGTCCGTTCTTCCGTCTCCGTGATATTCAATCTTGTGAAATGTTTGTTGGAAGCGCTCGCACTGTAGCTTGCTTAGACGTTGTTGATCGTTCAACTAAGTTAAGATTAGTGTCTTTGTAGTTATTTCCTTAGAAACTTAGTTTCATCACATATGATTAGTTAGTAGTTGAGATAAAATAAATAATGAAACGAAAAACTGGCAAACAAGAAGCTTCGGCTTAAGGAAATGCATGCAAAATTACTAGTTTAAACACTTGGTATTTAAAATATGACGAAACTATGCCTGTATGGAGGGTGCTGTGAAGACACTAGCCTTAAGCAACGTCCGCTGCAGTCATTACTTGGATAGGTGACCGCTAGGGCATTACTACGGAGTGTGCACGTGCTTCGGATGGCACGCCACGCCGTCGAGGTAAAATTTTAGCTATGAGTCATATGACATGTTAGCTCAGTTGGTCAGAGCATACCTCGGCTATAGAGGTGGATGAGGCGGGTTCGAGTCCCGCACATGACTATAATTTTTTCTCTCGTAAATTTGTAATTTTGTTATGTAATCCGCAGAGCGTGGGTTATTGCAAACATAAATATTTAAACATCTTTTATATAGTTATGTTTCCATGCGCAATATTTTTTTTAACCAAAACATGCTTATCTCTTTTTTTAAATGGTTAGCATTTGAAAAATATTTGCATGCTTTGGAAAAACGTTTAGTCAAATCTCTTATCAAGTCCCCAACCAACCCAAGCGCCTCAATTTAAATTAATACGACCTGACATTAAATTTGGGAGTATTTGGGAATTTCGGGCGCTACCTGCGGAGGTTCCAAATATCCAATCTGTTTATACGAAAAGCTTCGATACTACGTATATTTTTTTTTTGCATGATGAAGGTGAATATGCGATTTTTGCTCTGCAAAATAAACGAAACCAATATAGGTTGATCGTTTCGAGTTATAGTCTTGTATCAACTCTGAAACTCATTCGTTCTTTAGATACATATCATCACGGCTGTATATAACCGAAGAGGTAGACAGATATGTCTCTTACAATACCCACGTTTCGCCAGTCTTTGTTATTGTGTAAAAGGAGACCTACCGATTGCCATACCGGACATAGTTTCAGATTGTTAATTTATTATTTAGATCGCATCTACGAGAAAAATAATACCCAGTGAAGTACTTGTCCAACAGTTTATTTGATTCTTTGATATACAAATATGAACTCTATAAAATCTCTTTCTCATTTACATGTCGAATATAGTATCTGGAAATCGAAAAATCCTCATCAATTCAGATCCAATATAGACTTTTGTCCATTAATTATTCAACTGAATATGAGGGAGATATAATTCGAATCGTGAATGCGATCCGTTCAACGAGAAAGTTGAGATGAATATTGCGCTTTTCGAGCTGGGGGAATAAAATTGTGTACCAATTGATGCATTCAATAGACTGCATTCGATATGAAGATGAGCAAACTTTACGATTTGTGAATGAATATAATAGTCAGGCATTAAACCGTTGGAAAACCACTTCACAAAAATATTATGTGGGTGGTATGGACGATTATAATTTGGGGGTAGTTTACGTTGGCCAGCTTGGACCTATATTGTGGTGAGAAAGTAGTTTTCATTCAAAATGGCCATGATGTACGTTAAGAAATAAAACTGTTTTGTATGGTAGCATTTTAGAGATCAAAATGTAGACGGAAATTTTTAAATTTAATGTACTTAATATATTTTGGTTCTGTTTCTGCTAGTTCGTCTGACTATTCTACTGTATATATAACGCGAGATTCGGAAAAAATATTTGTGATATGTAATATTATATTAGTTTGTTATAAGAATTAGGTGTTTTTTTTAAATCTCGTATGTACTAGGCAATCAGAAAACTTTAGGAGGTAGAAAAAGATAATAGCTAAGTATATGTTTTTTCATGGTTACAAACATTTAGCGTGGTCACAAGCTAAATTAATTATAAAATGCGTACGCATTGATTGTACCAGGAATAAAATCTTTCTATCTATGCTATCCTGGTAGCTCCTACGCTAACTGATATTCTAGTACTATTTCTTATGTAAACAAATATGAATAGTTATCGGAAACGTTAGGTATCACGGTGACCCATTTTTTTAATCGTCATTGGTACTTACGAAATCTGCATAAAAATATGCCTTTAGTTTCTTCAACCGTACGTTGACTTTTTGTCCAGTCGGTTCGATAATTGAACTATGTGTTCTTGAAAGCTCTAGATTCGAAGTATGCATACATTTTCCTCCTATTGGTATAATCTTATAGAGTCCATCAATGAGAAATATATGCGAGGGCCCCCATTGGTTCGATCGGATGTATTACAGAGGACTGACTATTAACTGACCTATATATCTATTTAATAAAATAATGCTTTTAGAACCAGTTCTGACCAGTTCTTTGTGGCGGTATGTAGATAACACCCTCTTTTTCACCAACATTCGTAAACGATTTCAACATACTAACTAGGTGGTCTTAACGCTAAAAGTAATCTCAGCTGACAATTATTAAAGGTTTCTTAACCTAATATATTAGAGGCTATTGTTGAACGGTAGGCATGGTGATTCGTTTAATAGAATTATTTTAGATACTGCGATTAGCTCAATGTACTGCTGATAGTTTTAGTTTATAGTTTGGAAGTAATTCCTTGATCAATAGGTACCAACAATGATTTATGTTTTAACAAGAAAAACCCGACTCTACATAAAATACGCATAGGGGTAACTCAAATCTACTCGTCAGATCTAACTCAAATTTAAATAGAACCACGTGGCAAGCACCAGCTTTCGAATGTAAATAACCATCAAACCGGTACACCCTATAAAGAGTTATTAGGTAACACAAACAAAAAAAACAGTCACAATAAGAACTGCTTGCTTTTTTTAAGTCGGTTAAAAAAGCGCAATGAAGCGGTTAAACTTTAATTCGTTTTTTTTCTTGATGCCATCAAAGTTTAATATCTCTTTTCAGATAATCCAATACAGTCCTTTACAATCATGAATAAACAGTCATCACATCTTTCCCGTGAGTACTTCATCATTTGAATAAGAACTGGAAGTCCGAATAAGCGCTCGGTATTCACGACGTATTCAAATAAAAGCCGTTTCATTGGGACTTCGATAAAATACGCGTAAAAACACACGCCCCTTTCATTGCCATTTCAATTCCGGGACTTAGGCAAAGCGCGAACTCTAAGCCTAGAGTTTTTGGCATATCTCAGCGAGAATTGTTACTGTGAAGCTGTAGTTGTTACAACGAAACGGCGAATTACCCGTAGTTCAACTGATCGGTACTACTGGAAGTGACGCGACAGAGTATTGCACTAGCGTATGTTTCATTGCTCTCTTAATTAGTGCTCAGGCAAAGCTGAAGTTTGAGCCAGCTGTAAGAGCTGCTAATCGGATAATTTTAAATCTTATTGTTGAACATATCACTGCACACTGCTAAAAGAAGAATATAATAGCAAACTGGAAAACACTTCATGTTTAAAAATATGATTTCAGTATAAACACAAAATTATTCACCATTTAGGAAACCAGAAATCCCTGATTTCTTTATTAAAACTAGTCGGGCGTCGTCGCGTTGTCGACTATAGTAATAATCGTAAGTGCAAACCGTATAATATAATAAACTAGCGGCCCGCCCCGACTTCGCACGGGTCATTACGACTATAAATTGAGATGTAAGCTATACTATCTTTGAATTTGGATCAAATTGCATACGGTGTGCAAATCAAATTTAAAATCGGTTCGGTAGTCTAGTCCATCGCGGACAAACAAGGTGACACGTAATTTTTATATATAAAGATTAATATCCCTGATTTCTAACTGGTTTAATTTTTGACCTCCTCCCCCCACAATAATGAATATAGTCCCTGAGCAAAATAACGTGCAGATTTTCTTTTTAGACCTTCAAACTCTTTGTGCCGAAGGCATCCTTTAGTATATATATATATATATAATAGCAGACTAACAGTTATGTTTACTAATTTACTTAGAAGTGAGCTGTACAGAAAATGTTGTTAAAAAATACATTAATTAATTTACGAGAGAAAAATTATAGTAATGTGCGGGATTCGAAACCGCGCCATCCACCCCGATAGCCGTGGCATGCTCTGACCATTTAAGCTAACATGACGTATGATATGACTCATAACTGTAATTTTTCCTCTCGTTCTTTAACCATTTTATGGGGATGGAGCTGGGATAAGCATTGAACAATCATACAATCCGGCTCAAAGGACTAAAATTACTCACCACACAATTTTTTTTACGTTATCGACTTTTATCGTGAACACATCCCTACCAACTGACTCAGCTCGACAGAGTGCCCTATACTTACATACGTACATGTAATTGTCCATAAGTACATTTTGAGGTTACTCTCTATTAAGCGCTCAAGTCAAATAGTAAATAGGTACCTTACCAGTATTAAATTTTTGGTCATCCTTGTACACAAAATATTTAAATTTAAGTCTGTTACTCAAAACGTTTATGAGCTAGAGTCTAAAGAAATACAGACGTACAGACAGAGAGCAGAATGACTTTAATAGGGCTCCGTTTGGCCCGTGGAGTACAACACTTCGTCCGCAAGAAAAGTACCCACATCAAAAGTGCCTAGGGATCTCAAGTACGCTTTCGAGTAAATCAAGTAAGTTTTAAACAGATCTCATTTGGATCAGGGGCAACCTCAATGCTCAGATTTATGCGGAGAGTATTGTTTCAGAAGTGATCAATGATCATCCCTTTGCGAAGCCGTTTCGGTAATTTGTTTCGTCTAATGCACGTCCACACACGGCTAGAGCCGTAACTCGTACTCTTGCCGATGCTCGCATCAACGTTCTGCCGTGGCCTGCTCAATCGCCGGACCTCAACCCCATTGAACGTGCATGGGATATGCTACGAAGAATAGCTCTGCCAATTATGGCTGCCGCGCATACCCCACAACAGCTTTTTGACTCGTTACAAAGGACGTGGGCGGCCATTCCTCAGTAATTTTGATGAACTGATTTTAAGCATGCAGAATCGCTGTGCTTGTGTGATTAGTATAAATGGAAGAAACACTGATTATTAATTAATATAATTGTACAATAAACATAGCAAAAAATCCTATGTTTTTAGTTTTTTAGCCAAACAAGTCATAGTTCAAAATATACATGATCCCTAGGCACTTTTGATGTGTGTAGTTAAAATTAGCACATTATGTACTTGACAAAATAATAAACCAAGTTAAATTTGAGTTGAGACCCAAAGAGTCGCAAATATTTTTTGAGAGATGAATTAGTGCGTTTTTTGAGTAAAAAATTCTGTTGAAAACTAAGTTTTGCATTCTATGAATAATAAGAGCAAAATCAGTGTAAGGATGTCAATCAGACTGTTGTTCGAAAATCATCTTTGTGACCTGGGCCGTTCGATACACGATTGAAAGTTTAAAGGTTAACTATTGAATTTATATAATTAAGTTAACTTTTTAATTACCGATCTGGGGGCCAACCCTCACCTTTTACGAAACCATCATAAAAAAGTAGCGCTTATTTTCACGCTTAAAACCATCATTCGCAGACACGAACTATCACTGACCCACAATCGCGTCAAGCAATATTAGATTGATCCTACTTAAAAAACGAATGAAATATGTATCACGGATGTGCAAGCGAGATACAATATGTTTATCATATAGCGTTATCCCGTTCGCACTGTTCCGAACTACGATGTTATGAAACGGTTTTACCATAGCTTTATGACATTTTTTTGTATGCTTCACAAAAACTGTCTGTATATTTTTATACTTTCACTTATCAACTAATTTTATTGCATTTATTTTAAAGAATAATATAAATAAAAATATTGTACGTAATTGACACATTAATGAAACCCATTTTTATCATATAATAATCAAAATCAAGTTTAAATCCACTGCGAGAAAGTAACTTTTTTAAGATGGATAAACATGACGGATTTGTCGTTGGAACAGTAATACTTCGTATGAAATGTCACGTCGGAGTTCGCGAAAATAATGAACTATTTGTTGTGACGTCAACAAAGCGCTGAGCGATTCCTTTACTGTTTGTAAGCCTGCTTAATTGACGTGAAGTGAAGGTATAAAATTTTGCAGTAAGATCAAATTATTACTACTATAAGAGGTGAGAGTTGGCCCCCTGTAACGTTTTAGGTCTGCGGTGTTGTATATTAAAAAATGAAACAGTTTTTTTTTCTACTGAACCAATTTATTTTACACGTAAACGTATTTTTCTTTATTGGAAAAGATGTGTTAAGTAACCAAGGACATTAGTATTCAGTAACTTAAAAGATAATATGATTAATATTTATTTTCTGCGATTTCCACGATTATTCACTTAAAAAAGTTATCAAACCAAACTATATATGCAAATGAAGAACTGTTAGGGTACATTGTTTTTAGATTATCCGCGGCTGACGCGAAAATGTAGACTTGCACTTTTCTTATTAAGCAGTACTGGGTAAGGTAAAACTGAATAGTATACTAGCTTCGATCTTCTAGATGGACGCTTCAGTGAGTCTCGAGTCCGTTGGCTAGTCGTTAACTTAACAAGCGGTCTCGCATCTAGTCGTTAGCGTTACCGGTGAGCCACTCGAGGTGACCTCGCCGCGCCGCGCCGCTGCCGCCGCGCCGCTAGCGACGTACACACAATGATGGCTGGTTCACTACGTGTACAGATTATAAGTTAAATCGTTTTTGGTGTGTAGTGATATCCAGGAAATAATCCAAGATAGTCACCCGCTTTGGAAGCGATAAACTTTCTGTATGCAAACATTTTCACGTATTTTGCGTGGTGGTAGTGCATTTGGCATGACAATACTTGCCTGCATAGCTACTACACTGAAATAAACTAAATTTTCCGCCATATGCCTTACGGTGTGTTCCGTCAGATGTCCTATATCTATGTCAAATATGCTTACACAATTACCTGTGTACCGTATTTGACCACATTTCCGATTACCAACAGGGAAAATAGTAGTTAATCAGTAAAAAACCTGTACCTACATTACATAATTTATGGAATATTTTTTTTAATGAAAGCATTTTCTTAAGTTTAGAACAAGTTAAAATTAAAACATTGCCTTAAACAAGTAAATATGAACCAACGACGCAATTTACTTGATTAAAACAAAGTTAGCCGCTTTCATGAACTAACAACATCAAACAACTCCGAGAAACTGAGCAAATAACTCGTCAGGAACGTGATTTCTGTTTCTATGGAACCGAAGTTTTTTATAATAGTATACATAAAAACTGTGCAAGGCGCGGTCTTTCTAACCTATATGTACGGTAGAAAATATTATATGTGTACATTCTGTCGATTTTATACAAATTCTTGATAGTATAGTAGTTCTTATTCTATTGACCACTATCTCACCTGCTGGTAAGTGATGATGTGGTCTAAGACGTTGTTCAGGCTAACCTAGAGAATGTCAAATTCGTATAATACTTGCGAATGGACAGTGCTCAAAATAGAGTTTTGTGTTCAATTGTAGGTATGTTTTATGCAAATTTGGTCGGTATGTAACTTGGTACTACGTAAACTGATGCAAAATTACCTACTATTGAAGATAATAATCCTAGTTTTAGAATTACTACATATGTAAGTGCAAGCATGTATATGTATTAATGTTAACAGAACAAGACTGTTTAATCAAAGAAGGAACATATAGGTTGCAAAAATATTTAAAGCCTTCTTACTTACAGTTTGTGATTATATAAATGACAAAGTTGCAAACATGCCACCTCTGCCAAGCCACCGCCTGTGACTCATGATTACATTGTAAAGACATCTTTAAGGCCCTTGGGTACGTCAAATTCGTACTTTCTAAAGCGAACTCCTCCGTAACCGCTGAAGTTGAAGACTTGAAAAAAATATATTTTATAGATGAATTCAAGTACAACATTTGCAACATATGATTTTACGGTATTACTATTACTTTTGCCTTAAAAAAAATTCAAACTACATACTATTTCTTGACTTATATGGCGAACTCCTTCTAAACGGCTACGATTTTTGAAAAATAAATTGTACCATTAAATTTCTAGATTGTTATACTACAATTATAACATAGCATTTGTAAATCCATTGATATTTTCCTAAGAAAATGTCGAATTATTCAGATTCAGAACGCTTGCGGTTCCGAGGTGCTCTGCGCGGACGCGGGCGGCAGTGTTGCGCAAGCGTTGGCACGGGGAGGCTGTGTCGCTCGTAGCTCCGCTCGCGCTTTCGACTGATAACGATCTTGTCTTTGTATTAGTGCATTGACACGCGAGATTCGTAGCTGTGTGCGTGCAATGATTCGCTCGCTGCAGAAGGCCAACTTGATTGCGACGTGAAGTATGCGCGGTGACGCTTTATTATTGGTATTTTGTAGACAAATTTTATTCGAATTGTCTCACATATGAAAAGAATCAAAACTTGAAATTGACAATGTTGTGGGTAAATTACAATGGGCGGCCTTATCAATAAGATCAATGAAAAGTTTTATAATATATGTACAAAATTAATTAGTAATGTCTATAACGCTCTCATATTATAACAGGTTAACTAAAGATAATATATTTTTTTTATATTATGGTAAATAGTTTCCGGCTTTAGTAGTTTGTAGGGTACAAAATGGTTCTCTACTACATTTAGAGTTTGTATGGGGCTACATACATCTTTTGGAGTTCTAAGCTTTTCTTGATAATTGTATTAGGTGGTTTGATATAGGTTAATTAATACTACATAAAGATAACTTCTGCCAAGTGAAGATGGATAACGTATCTCGAAAATAGTGAGAGATAGGTAAGGGAGATTAGCACCGTGGGGTGCCGGGTTAGAATTGCAACTCCCCATATAATCCCGTGGGTGTCGTAAGAGGCGATTAAGGGAAAACTACTGGAAGGTGGGCAGCCACGTGGGGTGCCGGGTTAGAATTGCACCTCCCCATATAATCCCGTGGGTGTCGTAAGAGGCGATTAAGGGAAAACTACTGGAAGGTGGGCAGCCACGTGGGGTGCCGGGTTAGAATTGCACCTCCCCATATCATCCCGTGGGTGTCGTCAGAAGCGTCTAAGGGAAAACTACTTAAAGGGGGGCAGCAGCGCCTTCTAAAGAACTGCCAACTTACATTGCGATCCCCAAGACGCCTGCCAAGTGAGGGGATTATGGCAAATACCCCCTTAAAAAGTGAGGCTGTGTTCAGCAGTGCACGAACTGACTGTTACAATTACAGTACTGAAAATCGATATATAGGTTTTTCTGGACGTCCTTATTCCAAATTTGGAATTTATTTTCCGATGACGTCTGCCAAGTGAAAAAAGTTAGTCCGATATGGCTGAAAATCGATATCTAGGTTGTGCTGTGCGTCATTATTCCGAATTTGGAATGTATATTCCGATGACGTCTGCCAAGTGAAAAAAGTTACCTAGATTTGGCTGAAATTCAAAATCTAGGTAGTTCTAGACGTCTTTATTCCGAATTTGGAATTTATTTTTCTATGACGTCTGCCAAGTGAAGAAAGTTACTCCGATTTGGCTGAAATTCAAAATCTAGGTAGTTCTAGACGTCTTTATTCCGAATTTGGTATTTATTTTTCGATGACGTCTGCCAATTGAAGAAAGTTACTCCGATTTGGCTGAAATTCAAAATCTAGGTAGTTCTAGACGTTTTTATTCCGAATTTGGTATTTATTTTTCAATGACGTCTGCCAAGTGAAGAAAGTTACTCCGATTTGGCTGAAATTCAAACTCTAAGTAGTTCTGGACGTCTTTATTCCGAATTTTGAACGTATTTTTCTATGACGTCTGCCAAGTGTGGAAAGTTACTCCAATTTGGATGAAATTCAAAATCTAGGTAGTTCTGGACGTCTTTATTCCGAATTTGGAATGTATTTTACGATGACGTCTGCCAAGTAAAAAAAGTTGCTCCGATTTGGCTAATAATCGGAATCAAGGTTTTTCTGGACGTCTTTTTTCCAAATTTGAAATTATTTTTTCGACGACATCTGCCAAGTGAAGAAAGTAACTCTGATTTAGCTGAAATTGAAAATCTAGGTTGTTCTGGACATCGTCATTCTGAATTAAGAATTAATTTTTTGAAAACGTCTGCCAGGTGAAAAAAGTTACTCCTATTTGCCTGAAAATAGATATCGATCTAGGTTGTTCTAGACGTCTTAATTCCAAATCTAGAATTTATTTAACAATGACGTCGGCCAAGTGGAAAAAGTTACTTTGATTTGGCTACAAATCGATACTTATCTTGGTTTTCCTGGACGCTTTTCTATTCGTACTATCGATCTTAATTGTTATTAACTTGTTGTGAAGTGCGTGAATCCCTCTAGGGTGAGTTCCTTATTTATTATTGTTATTTCATAGTGCTGACTAAAACCTATATAACGTAAACAGCTGTGTTGCCCTACCGCGCTAGACTGTGAATTTTAAAATGTGAGTCGCTGGTAACAGTACCACGATCGTGTCGGCGCGGCTTGGCAACAGTTGGCTGAGGAATATCAGCTACTAAGCCGGTGTCTTCCTTCCAGGATTCCACTTCACTGATTTAATCCGAGGACGGGTGTTTCGAGTACTTACTACCGAGATCCAGAACTATCAGCTGACGCCAAGACCGCCACATCTGGGACCTGGATCACGTGTACTATCAGGCCAGTGTCTCCCTCCGGTCTATGTAACTTCAGTAGAACTGTGCGGCTGTGCAACCTGATAAGGCTTGGCCTAATAAACTTTTCAAACCTACTCCCTGAGTTTACCTACCTACCTGCTGGCCGTGGGATGATTAGCAGTTCCCTATCGCCGCAGTACGATAAGAGTAGGAAAATTATGATTACTTATCAAAGACGCACGAATTAACATCAAAATAATATTTTGACTAACCTCGACGTTTCGATCAAGTTGCATTGACCGTGGTCACGAGTAGACTGAAGAAGCGGGTGTCATCGTCTTGAGGAGCGTCGGGAGCGATTTAAATCTACCCCGCTTGGTTTTCGTTAATGTAATTTAGAAACATGAGTTTAGTTCACGAAAGTTTAAAGAAAAGTACTTATAAATCAATTATTCAAATCTCCTAATAGATGAGAAAGTATATCGGTTACCTTTTCACGATGGAACCAATCTTTACAATATAGCTGTAGATAAATTGCCCATATTATTATTTCCTAGACAAGAAATTATTCATCTCATATCTCGTACCCGGAAAGTAGTGTTTGTTTGATGCGAGTAGCGGGTGGAAGACTGCTTCCCACCTATGGGCGGGAAAATCTAAAGGTAAATGCTTCCTTCTCAAGGGCCGACATGTCCAATAGCACAAACGTTGGCCATTTTGTATTTTTGCGTACGACACAGTCGTCCCTATTCTTATTTTTCAATGTATTTTCGCCATTATACAAATCTTCCTTTTATATCGTCGTTTTTAAACGAGTAAACCCGCGTCGGCTATAATCTCATTTATAAGGAGATTTGAATAAACGATTGATTATTATAATTTTCTTACTCTTATCCGATATATCTTATCGTTTTAAAGATACGTCATCTATCTTTACTTAGCAAACGTCATTGAAAAATGAAATCCAAATGTAGAATAATGATGCCCAGCACAACCTAGATATCGGAGTAACTTTCTTCCCTTGACAGACGCCATTAAAAAAATAAATCTTAATTCAGAATAATGACGCCCAGCACAACCTAGATATCGATTTTCAGCCAAATTGAAGTAGTTTTTCACTTGGCAGACGTCATCGGAAAGTTAATATCAAATTTGGAATAAGGACGCCCCGAAAAACCTAGATATCGATTTTTAGCCAAATCTTAGTAACTTTTCTCACTAGGCAGACGTCATCGAAAAATAAATTCCAAATTTGGAATAAAAACGTCCAGAATAATAATAATAATATAAACAATAATATAAATCTTTATTTAAGCCAATAACACTTTTTCCAAATCTTGTATTGCTGGTGGTCTTCACACTTCGACGTTGAAGTTTGTATCGTTAAGACCTTAATTGATAGCTGTACAGTGCACAGTTGACTTCAGTACAATTTTTCACGCAAAATAGTTATAAACATAAATTTAACTTACAAATTGTCCATAAAATAACATCTTGTTCAGTTTCATAAATTTTTTTTTATAAATTATCCACACAGGTGGTATTTATATTTTAACTAAATTTGTGTTCTTTACGTGTTTGTATGTATGATGCTATATGGTGATATATAAACTGAAAAATTCAGGACTTGATTATATAAATATGTTTTAATAAAAGGGCTAAATCTTCTTGCAAAAGTTGTACGAATGACAGGTTATTTTAATTGGAAAACTCGTTTATGTAGCATATTACTAAAATTTGCAGATTTTTTAAAGAGTCTGTGTGCGAACTGAAAACAACCTAGATATCGATTTTCAGCCAAATCGAAGTACATTTTTCACTTGGCAGACGTCAACCTAAAACAAATTCTTAACATGGAATAATAACGTCTACAACAACCTAGATATCAATTTTCAGTCAAACCGTAGCATTTTTCTTCACTTGGCAGATGACATTGAAAAAATAATTCCAAATTCGGAATAATGACTCTCAGCACAGCCTAAATATCGAGTATCAGACAAATCTGAGTAACTTTCTTCACTCGGCAGATGACATTGAAAAATAAAGAAAAGGAATAAAGACGTCCAGAACAACCTAGGTAGGTACACTATACATTTTCATTTGACGACTGATCTCAGTCGCAGTTGCAATTGCGGATACTCACTAGAATCGTACGGTAGGAATATAAAGTGCCATGTTACCGGAGCGCATCGCGCATCTGCATATTCTTTGACCGTTATATTTGTGCAGCGAGCGCGGAACGTATGCGGCGATGCGCGAGTAAAGTAAGCTCGATTAGGTCCAGATGCTCAAGGCCATTGGCGACTCTAATCGCCTTAAAGAACTGCCCCGAGTTTCTTGCCCGTATTTTTCGCAGCGGCTCTACATTATTTTAGCTGAACAAATCGGTAGAATTATTTAAAAACAAATAAGCGTCGTAAATGCCAAAATTGAATGAACAAAGTTTTTATAATATTACAATCATATAAATTATTTAGCCATCCGCTACGACTCATCACAAAATACTTTACAACTAATTACAAAGAATGAAATATTGATGACCCAGTAACAATAGCTTTTATTTCGACAGCAATCATTGAAATGCTTCAATATTGATATAGCTTTAACATTCTCTTCAAAGTCAATTCAAAATCATTTATTCAATTTAGGCGTCTACGACGCTCTTATGAAGGTCAATTACAAATTTTAATATTGAAATATACTACAGAGTACTGCCACGTTCAGCAAACAAAATTTATAGAGCCACTGCGAGAAGAACGGGCAAGAAACTCAGGGCCATTCTTTTAAACGTCTTTTACAATGTGTTGTTATATACAATATAATACAAATTTAACAATATTTAATTACATTACGTAGGTGACAGGCGCTAGCTTGGCAGAGGCGAATCAGTTCAAGCATTATTGTCGTGTAAGTAATCACAAACTGTGTAGTAAGATTTCTTTATTAAAATGTTCTTCACGTGCAACTTGAATTTTCTTTCTATGAGCGTTGTAATATGTTTGGGCAATTTATTATAAAACCGCACACAATTGCCTAAGAAGGACCTTTTATTTGTCTTTGCTAGTCTAAAACCTGGCACCGCTATTTTATCTTTATTCCTTGTATTATAATCGTGATTGTCACTGTTTGATTTAAATTTGCTCAAATTTTAACGAACATACATAATATTTTCTTGGGCTCTTGGTCCACATGACACATCTTAACTTACCGATGGGTGAGATATCGCTCAAATACGAGTTAATAGCAATAAGAAATTACTCCCAATTACAGCTACCGTAAACACACTGCGACGTGTTTGCCTATTGAATTTTTGCTGGTTCAATGTACTTCTCAATAAAATCCATGAGGCTAACATACTACTTGGATTAAACTATAAAACTAAACAAGCTTACCTGTACGACTCTCCAGTATTATAAGATAACTAGACTTCATCGACTACGACCTGAGCTTTAAGTCCTACGGCCAATCTCTACAAGGAAATCTCTCTGGGAATCGGTAACTACCCTCCTGCGCGTACATATAATCCAGTAAAACCCAGATGTATCGTTCAACTATTATATGGCCATACGGCTGCAGATTGCACCTGATACCGGTATTGAATAGAGGAGAGATAATATAGGTTTTGGTTGTAAACGTTAGGGCGCGAATGGGTTGAAAGGATTTGCGAGTGGTCTTATGAAGAATGATAGATTACCTACTCCTTTTAGTCTGAATAGATTTCTGTTAGGTTATTAATAAAGTAAGGAACAAAACCGTTATCAAGGAATTTTCTGAAGCAAAACAAGCAGCATTGTTGGGTTGTGTTTATACATCAGAAAAGGATGTTTTCGAAAGAAGTTCCTGCGATGGGGATTCATGTTCATATGTACTTGGCTTGTATGTGTTGTAAGCAATTCTAATAGATTATATGGTTAAAAAGTTGTACATGTACCTTTGGTAGTGGTGGCAGACAATCTTGAATCAATATCATCTCTATTGTAATGTGATGCAGTCGAAGATGTTGGCAGGCAAGCCTGGAATGGAAACTGGATATCTGCCGAAGCACTCTGGTTTTTGCCGACGGATTTTCTTCTTGAGGGCGTCAGCCAGCCTAGCAGTCATTCGCAAATGCCCTACTACCATGCGAAATTCAATTGAAAATCTTCATGATTACAACCTTTTATTTACTTTTATTTTATAATGACAAAGCAGTGAAATATGAGTGGTTATGACAGTTACACTTGATCCACATGTCACAACTTGTATATGGTCTGAGCCGTTAATAATTCTACGTGATTTACTAGAGCAGACGGTGTCGTCGTGTTTGAGGGCTTAACATGTTAATTAAACTGGATTTTTAAATCATCTACCATTCTTGTTTATTGTTACAATTGTAGGTAAGTAGCTTTTATAACTGTGTACGTTCAAATTATACGAAATAAATTGTCAAAACTCGCCTATCGCAAAATGCCTCTGAATTTTATAAATTTTTAGGACGAAAGAAGAAGGGCAAAATGCGCTGAATGGGCAGCATGATTTTTTTTTATTGCTAATAGGTAAGCCTTTGACCACAATCTCACCTGATGGTAAGTGATGATGTGGTCGAAGGTGTTAACAGGCTTAACCTAGAATGACTGGCTCTCAAAGACAACTGCCGGAACACACCGTGAGTTGCTTGGCGACAGATTTTCTACTTGAGGGTGGTCGCTAGCCAGGCATTCGCAAAAATGCCCTTCCACCATGCGGTGAAGCTCAAGCCCGCGGCGGGGTTCGAACCATGGACCTGCTGCGCGGCAGTCCATACCCAAAGCCACTGAGCTATCTCTGCTTAAAAAGCTGGTAGTCACATAATGTTTGCCGCGATCAATTTGACTCAAGAAGGGTGTTGTTGCACGTGAGGCACAAAATAGGGCTTTACCCAGCGTTTAGTAGCCCAATGGTAACAGGTTTACTGCCAACGAAACTATCCGCAAGGATATTAGGCGTCAGGAATGCAGCCGGCCAAATAATCAAAACTTTATTACATGTTTGTGTCGCTTTCTTTTTCGTTATATAGAGAATACATATAGGTAGTGGGTACCGATCTCACATAAAGAGAAATAGGGATGAATAATCCAGTATTTCATCGTCATTAACAGCCATTTTAAGCCCAATGTTGAACAAATGCCTCCTACATTCGTTCTGGTTTGCCGGAGTCCACACGCTTGGCGTTTGTCTTGTGGATATCAGTCTAACAAGATCTTCAAAAAGCGCTGCTGCCCACCAGGCACTACCAAGTTTTTAACTATAGAATAATATTTTGCAATATTTCAATGAAAAAAAATATTTCCAGCAATCCTTAGAAGATTGTGATATTGATGTGTCTCAATATCACAATCTTCTAAGGCGAGTACTCAACTCGGCCGTCAAGTATAAAGAAAAACCGGCCAAGTGCGAGTAGGACTCGCGCACGAATGGTTTCCGTACCATTATCTGTAACCTAATCTTGCAAGTTACAGACACTTTTCGCAGTGTCCGATTGAGCTGGGTAGGTACATTCATATCCTAGGTAGGTACGAACCCTAAATAGTGATCTCACTTATTGTTTATTTTAAAGTAAAAAATATACAACTAAATATTCGGTGAATATTTCAAGTTTCTACCTGTTTTCATTATTATTGTTTTTAGCAAATAAACGGCGAAAACCTCTTTTATTGTATGGGAACCCCCTTAATTATTTATTTTATTTTAACTTATTATAATTAAAGAGAACATAAAACTAAATATTCTGTGAATAGTTAAAGCTTCTACCTGTCACCGTTATTAGTATCGAGCAAGAAACGGCAAAAAAAATCAAGTTTGTTGTATGGGAGCCCCTTTAAATATTTATTTTATTTTTGTTTTAGTATTTGCTGTTATAGTGGCAATAGAAATACATCATCTGTGAAAATTTCAACTGTCTAGCTATCACCGTGCTTGACATACAGCCTGACGGACGGACGGACAGCGAAGTCTCAGTAATAGGGTCCCGTTTTTACCCTTTGGGTATATACGGAGCCCTAAAAAGACCACAGGGTACACAGTCACAACAAAATATAGGCAGACAGTAGCTCCGTGCGTAATTCCTTATATTTTAGTAAAAACCTCAAATCATCTATACTCAGATTCATTATATACTAAAGTCCTTGCGTTCAAACAAAATATTACTTAGAAACACGATCGCTGTTTGCTCCCATTAAATATTTGAATTGCCAAACCTAATGATGGCTGGCCTTACCCGTTGCTAACCTGCGATAGACAATAGCCAAGCTAGACATAATATCTAGATAGCTTTAGCTGTGTTTTAGAACAAGTGGTTCGCCTAGATAGACCTAGCTCGAGTCCCTGCGATCTGCAATTTAATTTATGTAGTTGGAAAACTCCACTTGGGACGTTGTTGTTTAATATAAGTTAGTTTGCATAGGAGCTTGAATTCTTTCATGTTTATTATAATAATATAATGTTTATTTGCATAAAAACATGGTAAAATTGTAATAATATAATAAAATAATTACATCTATACAGTTGACAGATAGAGGGGGAACATGCACGGACATTCGTGCATGTTTTTTGCCATTACAGCATGCAAATTATTAGAATTTTGCAACGTTTTTGCAAAATTCGATAGCGTCCATTCTTATATGTATATTATATTTTAAAATATTTGTAATACATGCTTGAATGTATCTAAAATGAAATGCCGACAACCGTGATTACAATACTAGGAATAAAGATGAGAAACAGAGCGATGTCAGGTTTTAGATGTGTTTTTTTTAATGTTATTGTGTCGGAACAATCTCGAGGCCCAACTGTTGTTAAGCGGTAACTTCTGACAATAACGGATGAGTTTTCGTCACAAATGAGGTATCGCACTGCGCCCTTCACTCTGAGACATACAGTTGTTGGATCTTATGTGCCTGTAAACTGCTGCCGGAACACACTTCACAGTAAAATTCACACGAGCAAATTTAAAGTTGTATGTGGGTTGACACACCGTGGGGTGCCGGGCTACAGTGGCACTGATAGCATGCATGAGCAGCATACGTGCTTGGTGGTAAATTATTTACAAATTGTGTACATTCAGAGAGCCCAGTGTGGGTTTTTCTCGTGATATGCCGAGCGCGTAAACGCGATTTTGTATGGCAAAATGCTTAATCCGTTAACTCGCCGCTGTGCTCCAGCCGTACTGTGGTAACTCACTCGCGGTGTTCCATGAAAAAACTCACACTAGACCCACTGAATTTTTTTTCTATGGATTTAAGGATAAATATTTTACAATCTTACCTCGGCTTAAAAATAACCAGTGACCGGGGGCAGTAAGAGATGAATACTCTGAATGAATAGTAGCAGCTAAATCTAAATGAATCCGCGCAACCAACAAAGGACTTTATTAATTACTCTCTTGATTGAAATGAAAATATTTTTGAGTTATTTCTCTTTGAAAATGGTTACACAAAATGCCATTAATTTAATAAACCATGTAGCTGACTTGCTTAATCAACGATTAAGAATTCGTGTTTTCCCGCTGGAAGACTTGATGCTATAGAGAAATATTTCGTATCGTTTAATAATATGTATATCTAATGGCATCCTACCTTTATCCCATACGTGTGTGATCGGTGCAATATTTTTAAAGAAGCCACTTAACTTATAGTAAAAAGCAGCTTTGGTTTTGTGGAGGTCGCACTTTGACTCCAATACTCCTTTGGATTGCTTTCCTTGTAGTATATTCGCTACAGTTTGCTTAAATATGTTAAGATGGTAAAGCCCTGTTATTTGCCTAATTTGCAGTACTCACGTCGATGTGTAGGGTTTAATTTGGTGTATTCTTTCAATGGTAAATTTTTACCACTACCGAACGACGGGATATGGCACAGTATATAGTAAGAGTTTTTCAAAAAGAACTTAGTTTTTCAATTGGGGCAACACCAACAGCATGTTACTTTTGACATTTAGTTTTTTGGCATATTCGTAGTAGTTGCTTTGACAATATTTACAATAAATTCAATTTTGCTCTAAAATCCCATTAAAATAATTAAAATCCACTATGAAAATGGTGGTTCTGTTAAAGTTAAAAAGTCTCAAAGTCTCATAATCAGCAACCAACTAGAGATTCAATACCAACAATTTGTCATACAGTTCAGCCATTGAATAAAACATGCACTGAAGCAGTATAGAGGGAGAATCAAGGTATCACCTCAAACCAGGATATGGTTACCAAAGTATTAGTTTTTTCAGATGCAATAGGCAGAAATTTTGGTTCTGTGCTTTGTAATTCACTAGACTGCTCTGTTGAAAATTACTGCATGCCTGGTGCTTCTTATGCTCAAATTGAGAAAAAAATTATGTCTGCTGCAATTGATAGCAATACCATAGTCATTGTCTATTTAGGCCAAAGTTTAGGTATAGACAGGAAACAGGTTATAGCAAATGTAACCTCATTGTTAAGCCTTAATGCATTTAAAATTATGTTATGTGCTTTTCCTTACTCAGATGCACTAACTAAAAGTCAGAATGAGCATATTAACTGCTTAAATACAATTTTATATAATATGACATGTCGTCATAAAGACAAACTTTTATTTTTTGACTGTAATAAATTTATTACTAAATTTATGTTGACTCAGGATAGGATGTACCTACCTAAGAAATGTAAGAATTTAATTGCTACTTTGGTAGCTTATAATATTGAGTCGGTTATAGGAAATATAACCATGTCTTCTATTGACGATACAGATTTTAGTACATGTACTAATACAAATGTTGAGTCAAACTGTTTAAACTTTTAAGTCCGACAACAGGGAAGTGTTTTGACATAGCACTGTACTACCAAAATATAAATCGCTTCTCTGGCAAAATACTTGAAATTGAAATGCTCTTAGATAAATATCCTTTTGATATATTATGCTTTACTGAAACATGGCTAAGAGCTGATACAATGTTATTTAATGTTAAGAATTTTAGTGTAGGCAGTGCGTTTAACAGATCATCTGCAGAAGGAGGAGGGTGTATTATTCTTGTAAAAAATAACTTAAAATTTAAAGAACGCCGTGACTTAGTCAGATGTTCTGTTGAACGTGTCTGTGAAGTTGCTTGTGTGGAGGTGGACAGGCATCTTGTGTTGTGTGTATATCGACCACCAACAGATGAAGGTCGTGCTCAAAATTTTACAGAATTCTTAGCCACTCTGGAAAGTATACTACTAAAAATTTCTAAATGTAAAAAACCCATATTTGTATGTGGTGATTTTAATGTAGATATTTTATTGAAATCTAAAAATAAGACTGATCTTATTTCATTGTTTAAGTCATTTAATTTGAAATTTCTATTCTGTGAGCCCACTAGAATAACAGATACTTCAGCTACCTGTATAGACAATATATACTCGAACTGTAAGACTAAACAAAAGTCAATAATGAAGGGTGTTAGATCTGATCATGAGGGCCTGGCAATTAGATTTGATGGAAGCAAAGAAACTGCAAGGTATGAAATTGAACATAGGCCGTTAACAACCAGTAGGCTAGAAATACTCAGTACCAATATAGAAGCTAAGCTTGCCATTACAAGTTTTTCTCATAGTGACCCGAATGACATTTATAATAGTTTATTCTCTCTAGTAAATACTGAGTTTCAAAAAGTTTGTCCAAAAATAAAGAAACAAGTAAATGGAAAGTTGAAGTTCGGTGATTGGGCAACTACAGGTATTCGAAAAAGTAGAGATTATTTGTATGATCTGTATCGCAGGAAGAATTTGACATCCTGCAAGCAGTTTCGTGATTATGTTAGGAACTATTCAAAAATGTTTAAGTCTGTTTGCTTGTGTGCTAAATCTCTTTTGATTAGAAATAAAATTAGCAAGTCTAAAAATAAAATAAAAACCATTTGGAATACTATAAATACTGAGACCGGAAAAAATAAACCTAGAGATTCTACATATGTCTTAAATGTTGATAAAAATCAAATATCTGATCCAATACAAGTGGCAAATATATTTGTCAATTTTTTTTCTAACTTACCCCTAGAAGTCACTAAGTCATTGGATGCATGTCCCGATGTAGCAGAAACTCTGCTAATACATAATTTCCCCTGCAAATCACCGGACTTTTCTTTCAGACACACAACAATATTCGAAATAACAAAGACATTTAAAAATTTAAATGTTAAGAGCACCGAAGACTTGTGGGGTATGTCAGTTAAAGTGGCAGAGTCTATAATATGCATTATTGCACCATATTTAAAAACAATATTCAATCTTTGTATTGATAAAGGAAACTTCCCCGACTTAATGAAACAAAGTAAAATCACTCCAATTTTGAAGTCGGGGGCTACATCTGACCCTTGCAATTACAGACCTATTTCTATCTTACCTGTTCTGAGTAAAGTATTCGAAAAAATTATGCTCAAACAACTTCTATCCCATTTTAATGAGCATAATATATTAAATGAGAATCAGTTTGGTTTCACAAAGAGCAGATCCACAACAGATGCAGGTGCTCAATTGATGTCACATATACTTGAAGCCTGGGAGAGTTCACAGGATGCTATTGCCGTATTCTGTGACCTTTCTAAGGCATTTGACTGTGTAGAGCATCGCACTCTGATTCGAAAACTTTCACATTATGGTATTCGTGGAAAAGCTCTGGATCTTATAAAGTCATATCTGTCAGACAGGCTACAGAAGGTTAGAATAAATGGCAATACTTCTTCCGGGTCTTTGGTAAGAATAGGCGTACCGCAAGGATCAATTTTAGGACCTTTTCTGTTTCTAGCTTATATAAATGATCTGCCTTGCATGGTTAAAAATTTCTGCGATATAGTTTTATTCGCAGATGATACCTCCCTAATTTTTAAAGTAGATAGGAGGGATAGTGAACTTATTCATGTAAATAATGTGTTATCTATGATCTCTAAGTGGTTCGCGGCTAATAATCTTCTCTTAAATTCAAAAAAGACCAAATCTTTAAAGTTTTCTTTACCAAATGTTACTTATGTTGAACCAAACATTAAGCTTGGCCTAGAAAAACTCTCTTTTGACAATGCGACAGTCTTCCTGGGAATTAAAATGGATTCAACTTTACAGTGGAATCCACATATACATGATCTATCTGGAAGACTTAGTTCTGCTGCATATGCAGTTCGTAAGATAAGACAGCTAACAGACGTAGCTACTGCTAGGCTCGTTTATTTCGCGTACTTCCACAGTATTATGTCTTATGGTATATTGCTGTGGGGAGCTGCTGCTGAGATAGAGACAATCTTTATCTTACAAAAGCGTGCAATTCGAGCCATATATGAAATGGATCCTAGGGAATCCCTGAGAGATATTTTTAAAGAAATTGATATTTTAACTTTACCAAGTCTGTATATATTTGAAAATATTATGTATGTTCGTAAAAATTTGAGCAAATTTAAATCAAACAGTGACACTCACGATTATAACACTAGGAATAAAGATAAAATAGCGGTGCCAGGTTTTAGATTAGCAAAGACAAATAAAAGGTCCTTCTTAGGAAATTGTGTGCGGTTTTATAATAAATTGCCCAAACATATTACAACGCTCACAGAAAGAAAATTCAAGTTGCATGTGAAGAATATTTTGATAAAGAAATCTTACTACACAGTTTGTGATTACTTAAACGACAAAAATGCTTGGACTGGTTCGCCTCTGCCAAGCTAGCGCCTAACACCTACGTAATGTAAATTAAGTATTGTAATAATTTTATTATATAGTATGTACTTAACACATTTTTAAAAAAACCTTTAAAAGAATGGCCCCGAGTTTCTTGCCCGTTCTTCTCGCAGTGGCTCTATAACTTTTGTTTGCTGAACGTGGCAGTACAATGTAGTATATTTCAATATTAAAATTTGTAATTGACCTTCATAAGAGCGTCGTAGACGCCTAAATTGAATAAATGATTTTGACTTTGACTTTGACTTTGTTACATTTTGTAAAATACGTGATGTTTTCGGACAACATAGTCGTCCTTCAAGTTCAACCTTAGTTAACGTTCCATCTATTGTTGGTTTTATTTGTTGTATATATACCAAAGAAAGGTATCAAAGAAAACAATTCATAACATGTAGATTTTAAACAGCGCCGAAGTACCCAGTTTCATATCTGTTCTATCAACGTAAAGTATCTTTCAACTGTGAGATTTATCTCAAAGTTTACAAACATCGGCCCATTTTCAAGATAAACACGGTTCCTACGTCTAAGTGGGATATATCTTTCCAGACCTTTGTTTGTGCCTACACCTTTCCATCCCTTTATCCCTCTTAGTCTTAGGTACTTGCAGTACCAACAGTAAGGATTCTTGTTAATAAGACCAGATATTAGACGTATGATACTTTTATTGTTTTTAATGTATATGCCCTCCCAATTTGTACATATTTGCATTCGCTGGAACCATTGTTAATAGCAATTGGACCAGTCGTCCTTAAGTTTTACGTCTTATAATCTCTAACGTTTGGAGTACCTGAGTGGAAATAGTACGAACTGTACGAATCTAATATGCGATTTTTTTATCTCCGTAATGTACTCATTAGGTAAAATTTGCCTAATATCTGTTTTAAATTATATTGAAGCTGATGTTGTTAACTATGTAAAGGTGAAGAAAATCCTTCCTAAGTCCTTACTGCTTTCATACACATGTGTCTTCATCTTGATGAATATTGTTTGTCTTAGGCTCAAGCGCGAGGCTTAGTTCTAATCTCATATTTGGGCTTTCTGGGAAACCCGCCTCGTCAGACCGCATTATGTACCATTTAGGCAAATAGGGAACTGCGGTGCTCGGGTAATTTGTGCCTGAGTATACAACAGTTTTATTTTAACAAGCTTTAGGCAATTTAAATTAGTTTTGGGGATTTTAGACTTTCTAAAGCTTTAAAAAAAAATACCAATAAATGGAACCGATGGCAATACTCAAAAATGTGAAATAACTTGTTCAAGTCGGTACCATGATAGTTCAAAAGTACCTATTATCACAATATTGTGCGCATGGTACCGACTTCGACAAGTTATTTCAAAATTTTGAGTGTCGAAGCAATTTTTTGAAAAAAAAAATATTAACGTGCTCGTACCAAAAGACAACGAAAGAGGTTATGTGTAGTATATATATGTATGTGTCTACTGCTCTTAATTATTAGTTTTCATGCATCCGCATTGCCCAGTCATCCCGCGATCGTGGCGCTTCCAACAGCGCAGCGTCAAAAGTTCACTCCAAATAAAAGTCACGGACTTTAGTAAGAGAAATCACATACAATGTAAATGGCCGTGAACGTAAGTATTTAAAAATATAATCTGATACTCGTCTTCGCCGATGATGACTGGTGTAATATAAAGAAATATATTCCTTAAATATATCAGTACTAATATTATAAATGCGAAAGTAGGTAACTCTGTCTGTCTGTTACGCTTGCACGCCAAAACTACTGGACCGATTTGAATGAAATTTGGTATGGAAATAGTTTGAGACCCGGGAAAAAACAGAGGATAGTTTTTATCCAACTGCGCAAAAAGAGGTTAATGTTTTTGCGCGATAACCGACATACGCTCGGGCGGAGCCGCGCCCGGAAAGCTAGTTTATATTATTAATCGCATCTTTCCGAAGATGATTACTTACTGTTTACATGCAGCAGCACGCGAGATGATGCTGTCCTTATCACAGATTTAGAGTAATTTTTCTACGTATAAATTGAAAAATATATTGCTCAATGTACTGTTAACCGATGGGGATGTAAGGTTCTCGAGTGGTTGCTACGTTAGACCCGAAGACGTAGAGTTAGTTGGCCCCCCCACTAGGTGGACTGATGACATCGTTAAAATCGCGGGTAGCCATTGGTTACAAACGGCTTATAGCCATTCTTTGTGGCGTTCTATGGGGGCGGCTTTGTTCAACAGTGGATGAGTTCCGGCTGATGATGATGATGATGATGATGATTATACCATAAACGAATACGTTGGTGACAAATTTAAATAATAATGAAAAGAATCGGTTGCTCTACTATTATATCTGGTGCTATAACCAAAATGGGTCATGTGTACCTTTTAAAAATGTATATGAGACCAGCATGTACACCACATATGATGCAATAAAGAATTGAGTATAAATAAGTTTGAATACAATCACTAAGTACGAAAATAAATTGATGAATCAATCTACTAAGTCGATAATACAAATAGTAATAATAACACGTATTTATAAAATATTAAATTAACATTTTAATAAAACACTTAAAAAAGTATAAAAAATATATATCTAGTGACAATTCCCCCTAATTTTCCTGACTCTTCAAGATCTGAGGATGATTTTTTTTTTATGCCTGATAGGTTAGCCATGACCACTATCTCACCTGATGGTAAGTGATGATGTGGTCGAAGATGATGTACAGGCTTAACCTAGCTTCGTGTAGAAACGAACACGTCGAAAATTCTTCCGGTTTGTCTGGGTGTTGTTTGTGACGTCACGTCGGCTTAACATGGCGGAATTCTCACTAGATATATTATTATATCTTTAAGTGTTTTATTATGAATGAAGCGCTCGTAGCGAAATTTGCTTAGCCATTCTGAACCGATCAGCAAAGTTAAGCAACGTCCGCTGGCTCCACCTAACGATGTGTTCCGGCAGCTGTCCTTGAGAGCCAGTAATTCTAGGTTAGCCTGAATAATATCTTCAACCACATCATCGCTTACCATCAGGTGAGATAGTGCTCAAAAGGCTAACCTATCACGTATATTTAATGTTTTCTACAAATATTTTATTACTAAATATGGATTTTCGCAAAGTAACGCCTGAATCTATTAATTAATACAAATAGTAGTCAAAACTCAACACCATACTATCTATAATTATAAATAAGGTGATGTTTATAGAAAGGTATCTATAAGATGTAACAGTGAAACATACGGTGGTAAATAGGTGAAGGTAAACATTAAACACGTACAGTATAAACATAAATACGAACGAAGCTTTTACGAGCTGTACACAGTTCAAGGTGGTGCAACGGAATCGGGCTTCTGGGACATTATGTTTAAATCGGGTATGTGTAGTGTGGTGCGTTCGTTTTTGTGTTTAATAATAATAATAATAATAAATCACTTTAATTCAGGTATCATGACCCATGCACAAAAAACATATTCATTAATTAAAAAGAAATCAAATTAAGCATTACATATCAGAATTACATAAAAATTTGAACAATTGCACTTATAAGAATATTTAGGACAATAGCTTATTAATTTAAATATAAAGAAAAATAATACAAAATAGAAAATAAAATAAAAATGGTTTTAGACATTAAAAACAAGCTTCGAATGTTATAAAATAAGCATTACTAATTAATTAAATAATAATTAAGGCATTCGTAAGAATGGCTGTGGCACTGCATGCAACCGCATCCAGTGAGCGAGATACTGACTGTCCCACCGGTCCACCAACACAGCCAGGATGCTGTTGGTACTGCCACGCAACCGTCTTAGAAAAGATGCGCTTCTTTTGCGAATGATGGCATGGAAGTCATCAATCCTCGCTTCAGCGAACATGCCAGAAGCACTACAGAATCGCGGCCACCCCAACAGCACCCTGAATGCGTTGTTATATTGGACGCGTAGATCGCCGTATGCCCGCAGCGTATAGTTAACCCAGAGGCTACACGTGTAGAAAGATTGGCAGAATGACCTAAAAAGCGTTGTCTTCACTTGTTTCGTACAGCGTGCAAACCTTCGAGCCAACATATTACTACGGACAGCCAGCGATCTGCGCTCCCTCTCGATGTCTAGGTTATCTTTTAGATCCTCGGTCATCCAATGCCCCAAATACTTAAACTGTGACACAATTTTTAGTGCAGTTCCACCAAGACTAATTTCAGGCACTTTATAAGTCTTAGAGCGAGCCTTGAAAACCATGACTTCACTCTTCTTGGCGTTATATTTGAGGCCATGGGCAGCTGCATATGACTCACATATAGCCAATAGCTTTTTCAAGGCCCCAATCGACGGACTCAGCAGCACCATGTCATCCGCGTAGCTTATGTTATTCAGGCAGGCTCCATCTATGTGACATCCGACTCTGGTGCTGCTGAGCTCCTCGATTAAGTCGTTCACATATATGTTAAACAACATGGGTGATGTTAAGCCGCCTTGTCTTACTCCGCACTGCAGCTGGTAAGCCTCCGATGTTACATTACCCCACTTTACACGGCTTACCTGATGCCCGTACCAGTATTGAAATAAGGCTATTGTTTCAGAGGGAAGCGTTGTAGTTTTTTGTAATTTTTCCCACAGAACCTCATAGGAAACAAGATCAAACGCCCTTGAGAGGTCCAGGAAACACGCGTAAACCGGGGTATTCCTCTCAGTATAGTACGAGACGGTCTGCTTCAGACAAAAAACAGCGCTCTCAGTCGACAAACCTGGTCTGAAGCCAAACTGTGCGTCGTTAATAGTACTATGTTGTCTTAGCTGTTTGTCAAGGAGACCGTCGAGCACTTTGGCAATTATACATGCTAGCGAGATCGGCCTATAGTTCGACAAGTCGGAGGCGTCACCAGATTTGGACTTAACAATGGGCACAACTATAGTATCTAGGAGACTCTTTGGCAGGTACGTGTGTCGAAGGCACAATGTGAAAAACACAGCAAGTACCCTGGGTAGGTGTACTCCCGCATAACGTAAGTGCTCAATGCTGAGACTGTCACATCCCGGCGATTTACCTCTTACCATCTTGGATATTACTGAGGCTACTTGCCTCGCGGTAAAAGCATTGCTTATTTCGGCGGTATCAGCAGTCCGAGCAGCCAGCCCCTGCGCTATGTTCGTATGTACCGTAGGTGGAATGACTTTAAAATGATTGTAAAAAGAACTTGCTATCTTTTCCGGTTCATGAACACCCCCAACACTAACGGGAAGTCTCGTCTTTATTTCAATATCTTTAGTCTTTTTCCAAAATTTTGAAAAATTCTTGTTTAGGTGGTGTTTTGCTAATATATCCATTTTTATTTGAGTTTCGTTGTCTTGACACCACTTTAATTTTGATTTAAAAACACGCCTCGATTCACTCATATCCTTGTGATAAACACCAGAGCGAGGCTTACCTAGAGATAACCAAATATTAAAACAAGTACGAGCCCTCCCGTGAGCCTCCCGCACATACTTATTCCATCCGGGCACATACCTCTTATTACTACGGCGACGCTTAGTACGGTGACTTAGCTCCGCCCCGTCTGTTAATACAGATACAATATTACTATACATATCATCTATAATAGTTTTATGATATTCCTCCGTACACATTTGATCAGCACAGTTATGAAAACGTTTGTCAAAGTCAATACATTTTAATTTCTCATTACAATATTTATGATATTCATCAATTTGTTCTTGATTTCTTTCACCCCACTTAACGCGATTATAAACAGAAAAACTGGTTGTCAATGTGGGTACAATTTGGTCAACACTACACTCTAATAAAATGGGGAAATGATCGGACCAATAGGTGTCATATTGTACTGTAACATTAAGTATAGTCTGTTTAGACGCAGCGGTCACAACACAGTGATCGAGCCAGCGGCGGCAGCCGTGCGCATCACTGACAAACGTAAACGTGTCCGTCGGCAACGACTCGATATCAACACACGACCACAATTGTTCACTACAAAATTGTAATAGTTCTGTGTAAAACGACTCACCAGGATGGGCATTAAAGTCTCCGAGCATGTATACGTACTCTGTGCTATGGCTTTCGATGATCGCAATCATTTCACTTAGACAAGCCGTGAACTCCATTAAATTCTCATTTTTGTCGACAGGCATATACACAGAAAATATTAGCAGCAGTTTTTCATTTAAATTGACCGTAATAGCCGCAAGACGAACACTAGTGCACTTTATAATATTAACTACCGGGAAGCACGATTTCCGCCACAGTATCGCGACACCCCCATGGGGCCTCCCCCTCAGCATTCCTGCCGAGATGTCCACAGCTGATACTCCGGTGGACGAGAATCCTACATCGATAGTGTCCAAGAAATGTAGGTCATAAGGCAGCAACCAAGTCTCCTGCAAAGCTATTATATCGGCTTGTTTACATAAACTTCTAACACAATCAAGTGATCTCACCACATTTTTACAATTAAATGTTGCTAATGTTGTCTTATGATCCATTGATTATTTGATTTAAGTTTTTCACATTCAGAGCTTGCTCTATTCACAATATTATTCTGTGGTCTGAATTTTACGAAACGACGATAAGCGACACCTTCAGGCCAAAAATCGTCAATCATAAACAAATTAAGCTTCTGTTTAGGTACGAAGATCTTAAATGAATTATAATATTTCTCCATTTTCATTTTCATCTGTTCTAATTCAACCTTAATTCCAACCTTTTTATTAATGTATGTTTTGATATCACACACAGTCACTTCCTTTGCCACATTGTATATATATATGGGTACTATAGTATCAGCGGCTTTAAAGTTATCATTTGCTTCTATCTTCCCTTTTCCTTGCTTAGCTTCAAAGCGATTACGTAACTTTTTCCTCTGCACTTTGATCCATTCTTCATTTGGAACCTGTTTTTTCCATTCTCCTTGGCGTACAATATCTGTGAGTGTTTTCGCACTTTTCGTCTGAGCATCGCACGGGGCAGCCGTATGACGCACGCTAGCACGCTTGGTAGGTGTGCGCGCTGCCGCTACCGGTTCTGAGCGGTGAGTCATCGCCACAACAGTTGATGATTTGTTTACTATAGGCGATTTACGTTTCTCGTCAAATAATAGTGATACTGATTTATTTATGCATCCGGTATGAGACTGTTTGCTGTCACTTAACTTGCTAGCTGCCGAGAGGTTTGCTATCGATGGTAGTTGTGTCTGAGAGTGACTTGTATGAACACATGCATTTTCAGGCGACGATGTCGACGCAGGAGGATGGTTATCTACGACACTATCTGTGTACATATACGGTGAGCCCATCGGTCCACTGTCGCACTGGTAGCTTTCTAGTAAACAGGCACCACCGCGTCTTATATTTATATTCTCGCAGTAGTTACTCGGCGAAGTAGTCCTCTGCTCATCTATTTTAGTTTTAATTGCATCAAGTTCTGATTTTGTCGCACTCATTTCTTTGATATCTCTCACTTCTTGTTGCAATTTCAATATGTCTTTTAGAAGTTTGGTCACATCTGTGTTCTCAAAAAAAATTGGAGGTAGTTTTTGCAATTCCCGGGCACAAAACACAGGCAAAATATCTGTATTCGTTTCCTTCAGGAGACAAATTATATCATCAATAACCCGAAGCTTTTTCCCATCCCTCTTCCTGTTGATTTTCCTCTTGTCCGTTGGAATGGACTCAAATAGTAAACACTTTGCAGCCACAAGATCCTGTTCTGTGAATGCACTTACACAGATTCTGCTGATGCTTTCTTCATCCATAATATCAATCTTATTACTTATGAAGGCAAGCACTTCATCTATAACAATATTGCAGCTCGAACATTTCACAAATTGTGAGGACATTTTGTCGCTCATTCACACACACGGCAAGCGCAGCACGTCACGAGCGATCCGAAGTGCGCGCACGACTGAACATACCTGTAGTAGTTTTATTTATTTTTATATTACATACTCCATGAGACAATTTAATTTATTATTCTATTCGTATTCGCCTATGTTTAGGGGTTATACCTTCACTAATGTAATGTATTTAATATTTTTACCTATACAACGAATATCTTCGATACGATACGATTACTCTTTACTGACACAATAAAGCAGGAAAATATGAAGGTACAATAACAATAGTTAGGTACAAGGGGCGGTCTTATCTCTAAAAGCGATCTCTTCCAGACAACCTTTGGATGGACAGAGAATATTTTTTTGAGGTGGTGCAAATTTCATACATACTTAATATAAATATAAATTGTTGTTTAACAGTATAAATAAACTACACATATATCACCATATTATATCATGTATAGTAAAATATAAATATATATCTTCGTGCACTATTTAAAATTTAAATGTAATTTTGACTAACATCGACGTTTCGCTCGAGTCGCATCAACCGTAGTCACTAGTGGACTGAAGACGCGAACGTCTGCATCTTGAAATGCGGTTGTTATTTCAAACTGCCCACATTTGGAGATATACAAATTAAAAATTACTACTGCCCCTACACACCAAACTCGCAACTTCAGTCCCCTCGTGACCTCAGTCGATGCAAATAGACGCTGGCTCACTCTGCACTATAGGTACATTGGCGTATCCGTCCGGACTGGTTTATTTTACTGTGTGTGCCTTAATTTTAGGCGGAATTGTCAAACAGTATATATTTAAAATTTACAATTATTAATTTCATGTTTCCTAAAAAATATTTTTAAATATTTGTTTTTATTGAACAATGTACACTTAATTTAACTTCACATTACCTCTTTGTAAACATAGTGTTTCATAGTCAACAAACAACCATATTATGTACCGGTTTGTCCTCATATTAACTTAGTTCAAAGTAAGCCCTAGCAATCCTTACTAATGACCAGGGCGAAGCTTTGCCTTATCTTGTCAACGGTACCTAAATAAACCTAATAGGGCTGTAAAGGGCTCAAGATTGAATTGAAATGTCAAAGGTCATGCTTCACTTTGAATATATTTATGACAAGTTCTCTAGTTTCCTTCGATGGTGGAGTGGCGTAAAGCGTTGTGTTGGAATCTCGAGGGTTCAATTTCTAGGTCGGAAAGTTCTTGGGTTTTTTTAACAAAGAATTTCTTTTGTATAGAAGCCTGAAGTTAAAAACTTTGGGGGATTGATGGAAATAGTGGAGTCTGCTGGCTACCCATTGTAAAATAATTATCTGATGCTTTAGCGCCTTACTTAGCCTTAAACTCTGCATATAAAACAGTCCCATGTTACTTTCAAATGGGATTTAATATAATGACTACCATAAAATGCTTTGATACCCTTAGTTCTTTTGCCAAACATTTAAATGTACTTACTACTTTTGGGTTAACAATGACTTATTTGGAGTCATTTGGCTAAAATAGAATAGCGAGATGTTAAAACGTTTGTTATAAGTTTACATTAAAATGCGGGTTTAATTTTGGTGACCATTTACTATTTTTGTCTGTTATAGGTTACTATATCTGGTGGAAAGTTAAACATAAGCAATAATAACAAATACTTTTAAAAGTATCCTAAAAAACATTAAATAATATTTAAATAAAACACTTAAAAAAGCATAAAATTATATATCTAGTGACAATTCCGCCTAATTTTCCTGTTATCTACGTGACGTCATAAACATCACGCAGCCTAACCGGAAGAATACCCGACTAGTTTCGCTTCTAAACGAAGCATCTTCAGGAGGTCTTGACTTACCGAGCGCACGATCGAGACTTCAGTCTCGATCGTTGTGATGTTTATGACGTCACGTAGATAACAGGAAAATTAGGCGGAATTGTCACTAGAATATATAATTTTATGCTTTTTTAAGTGTTTTATTTAAATATTATTTAATGTTTTTTAGGATACTTTTAAAAGTATTTGTTATTATTAAATATGGATTTCCGCAAAGTAACGCCTGAATCTATTCATTACCTTAAACATAAGCCTTTTCAAATTACTTAAAATTCATGGAAATAGGTGATATGGACAAGGAGCTGAAAAATCTAATAAATGTTTTGACGTGATGAGGCGGATAAGTCGCCAGCTTCATGGTATAAGCATTTCGCCGCCTGTTCATTACAGTTGTGTGTGTCACCTTTATCGTTATGCTTTTTTTTTTTTTTTTAAGACTGATAGGTTAGCCTTTGGCCACTATCTCACCTGATGGTAAGTGATGATGTGGTCGAAGATGTTGTTCAGGCTAACCTAGAATTACTGGCTCTCAAGGACAGCTGCCGGAACACACGGTTAGGTGCTTGGCGACAGATTTTCAACTTGAGGGTGGTAGCTAGCCAGGCGGGCATTCGCAAAATGCCCTACCACCATGCTGTAACGACTGCCATCCTAAGACAACAACCGGGACCGACGGCTTAACGTGCCCTCCGAAGCACGGAAGCGCTCAGTAGTAATGTCCAACCAGCGGTCACCCACCCAAGTCATGACCGCGGCGGACGTTGCTTAACTTAGCTGATCGATTCAGAATGGCTAAGCAAACTTCGCTACGAGTGCTTGATACTGCACTGCGCTCGACTCTCAGTGTTAGTTCGTAATGTGACGTTCGTCCAGTAACTTGCTACAGTGCCTTTCAAGCCTAAATATTGCTAGCCTAAACCCAACGCCTGGTAAATGTGAGTGTTGCTGCACATTAGTTGCTTTACAGGCTCCTTATCTTAATTTACAAAAGTATTCCTGAGGATTGTTTAGACAAGGCATAACTTTTCACCGTTCTTGTGTCGTTCTTGGTGAATAGAAAACATTGGCGGCGACCTCAAATACTTGGAATAAGGTTAGGATGATGACGTTAAATGATAATACCATCAGAAAGACTACCTAATGAACACTGTTGTTGATTATCTTCAATAATAGACAGTCTCAATCGATCGGCGTTAGATCACAAGAACAATAATTAATTCAACCCTTTACTATGTTAATTTCACTATGCCACCCCCGCGCCCCGCACCGCCAAGCACCGACCTTGATTACTGCGGCTGATTAATGTACCCAAGGTTATATATTAAATAGTTGCTATGGAACTAAGGGTGTAATGTAATTATGAGGTATCCCATAAAGCACCTAATGTTGGGGCGCGTTCATATGCGCCCCGCAAGTAGTGACCGTAAAGTATCCCACTTTGAATAACGATACATAATTTCAAATTATTGGAGCACATTTTTTTTCTTCGGACGGGAATCGAACTAGCTTCCTTTGATATCACGCCGGATGCCTATTCCACTCGGCCACTGAAACTTTACTCGTTCGAGCCGAAACCTTGTGCTACAATTGTATTACTTCAACCGTCATACGTGTTAAGGCGAAGGTGTTAATAGGCTAAACCTAGAATTACTGGCTATCAGTGGCAGCTGTCAGGGTGGTAGCTAGCTACGCTAGCCTATCAGCGAAGAAAGCTGTAACGAATGTCATCTTAAGACAACAACCAAAACCTACGGATCCAACTCATGACCGCTAGGGGACTATGTAACATAGTCGATAATTTAAGAACCATAAAGCAATCTATGCTACGAGCTTTTCTATATAATCAGATTAGATACATTTTCTTAGTAAGCAATATAAGGAAAAAAAACAATGTAGGTGGGTAGAGGTACTACTATAGTTATTTTTGTGAATTCAATGGTTTCTATGGGGTTGTATAAGGGGATCTCTTTGAGTTGCATGTCAATATTGATTTTAAATATTTCGGGAAATTGTTCGGCAGCGTTTCGTCGTTTCACTTCCGTCATAGAACATATAATAATACGCTTCCGTGGTCTATGACGTCATCCCAGGGTCGCAAATTATGTTGTTTACATTTCAGAAGAACGAAGCTTTGAAAAGGACATAAGTTATCGTTACACAATTTTTTGGAATGCGTGTCGAACTAAATGTAAGAAAGAATTCGGAATGAATCTGCTTTTAATGTAGTGTCAGCGAAACGACCCTCGGCCTGAAGGGTTCACCAACCAGCGTGCCATTAATATTTTATCACTGCAGACGTTATAAATGTAATGACTATGAAGGACTAGCGCTATTAGGTCGATCAACTTAGGTTACTTTATTTTCACACAAAGTGCTTTTACAACGGACAGGCTGCCCTTTGACCTGACCTGTTGGTGAGTGGTGAAGTGTTCGGAGGTTGTAGCAGGCTGGACTTAGTTTTCAGAGCTCGGCCTGACTGTCATTATACACTCGAGAGCAATGAATCCGGGTCACTTAAAGAATGTTAAAAATCTCGGAAACTAAAAATGATAGGTTAATGCAATAAATTGTATTTAATAGACAATGTAATACTCCTTAAATGAAAGTAAAAAAAATATGAGTCACCATACATTTTATTAACACAAAATTACATAAAGAAAAAACTGCTGATCTCTCCTTAAAACAAAAATAGGAAACATGAAATTTTTGAACTTTATTACGATTTTCTTGAATTTTAATACTTCGTATTGCCTCCTCGTGCTTCCATTACTGCGTTTACGCGGTTTGGCATGCTGTACACCAAGTTCCTTATACGATTTTGGGGAATATTCTCCCATTCCTCTGTGAGAGCAATCTTGAGCTCACGAAGCGTGATTGGGGGAGGGTTTCGTTGTTTTACGCATCTGCCTAGCTCGTCCCAAGCATGCTCGATCGGGTTGATATCCGGGCTGCGCGCTGGCCACTCCATATGAGTAATGTTCATCTCTTGAAGGTAGTCATTCACAATCCTACCTGTATGAGGTCGGGCATTGTCATGCATAAATATAGCATCCTCACCTAAATTGACCATAAATGGACCAACGTGATCATTGAGGATTTCTTCCACATATCTTACGCTAGTTAAAGAGCCGTTTTCTATGATCACCAGCTCTGTGCGACTTTCAGAAGAAATTCCGGCCCACACAAGTACAAACCCACCACCGTAGGCTACTTTTTCTTCGATGCATGCTTGCTTGAATCTTTCCCCTGGTCTTCGATACACTCTGTGTCTTCCATCGTGCTTGTAGAGCATAAATTTTGATTCGTCGGAGAACATAACTTTTGACCAATCTTCAATACTCCAATTTACGTGGCTCTGGGCATATCTTAGTCTCGAAATACGATGCCCACGCTCCAGTTTAGGGCCGTTTGCAGGTCTAAGGGGTTTTAAGTTAGATTCAGCAAGCCGACGTCTTACTGTCCATGCACTTGGGTTACTTCCTCCGAGGCGTCGAAACTGATTGGTGAGTTCAGTTCCTGTGAGAAAGCGATTTCGAAGCATGGTGTTCACCAAGTATCGGTCTTCTCGTGCTGGTGGGCAGAACCAGGTGTACGGTTCTGCCCGTTCCTGGTCTGCGTAGGTTAGAACCAGTTTCTTCGTAACGTCGGAGAACTCTTTGTACTGTTGACAGCGACACACCGACAGTCCTGGCTGTATCGCGCTGACTCCGGCCGGTTTCCAGCATTGTAAGTATTCTGGTGCATTCTTCAGGCGTAAGCGACATAATTTCAGCTTGAATAATGAATATAGAGCACTATCAACATGGTTTATGTACCCACATAAATGACAGATTACAAACAAAAGCAAAACCAAATGCTGTAATTTCGTAGTTCCATCTTCGAAAGTGGCCCTTTTTCAAATTTGATTTTTTTATGATATAACTTTACAATAACTAAGAAGTTTTAATACCTTCATTTAAGGAGTATTACATTGTCTATTAAATACAATTTATTGCATTAACCTAGCATTTTTAGTTTCCGAGATTTTTAGGATTCTTTAAGTGACCCGGATTCATTGCTCTCGAGTGTAGTACCGAACTGGTTCTCAAAGATAGCTGTTGGATTGAGATAGTGTTAAGTGCCTCCTGGAAGATTTACGACTTGGTGACCAGCAGCGAGCTACCGCCAGTGTGATCATGAAAATCTGATCAAATTATATGGATACGAATTAACGTTTACAGTATTTTTCTCTTCTTCTATCTTAGTTTAATATATTGTGATAATAATAATCATTAATTTTTAAAAAGATTTGAATATGTCAATTTCAAGGTCAAAATCAATTTTGGCGTCAACGTCGTTATTTTGAACGTCATTTATAAAATGTTACTATAATAATATTCTACTGTCAGCAAATTCATGTATAGTGTAGAGCCACTTCGAGAAAAACGGGCAAAAAACTCGAGGCCATATTTTTATATTATGTCCTAAATCTTATGCAATTTGTAATTCTATTTTATATAATTATTTATAGGTGCTTTGCGGTGGTTTGGCAGATGTAGAATATCCCAAGCAGTTTTGTTTACTAATTAATCACCAACTTTATAAAACGCTTTATAAATTAAAATCTTTTTTCATGATTTTTCCTCCAGTGAGAACTGTAATATTGTAATATTTACAAATTTGATTATAATATCTAACACAATGACCTAAGAAAGACTTTTAATATGTCTTAGCTAATCTAAAATCTGGCACTGGTAGTTTATTTTTATTCCTAGTGTTTATAACTGTGGTGCTTGTAATAAGGTATACACAGTATAATAATATTCATACCAAGATTGCCGTATAAATCTAATAATATTATATAAAGAACACTAGTTAACGTTAAGACCCAAACTAGGTGAAAGCCTGTGTCTGTGTGTTTTGGGACTCGGAGTACAGAATTAAAGGGTACACGAGATTATGTTTTGTGGTAAATTTTAAACGACTATGAGAGTGTAAGTACTACATTTAACAGGAGTTAAGTTAACCCTTAACGTAAAACTAAGTGTTTCTAGCTTCCAGTTTAAGGGCACATACATTTTAACAAAATTAAACTGTTAATTCTAGGAAGAATAAGTAGTCTGTGCGTGATTAGTGCGTTAAACTAGTGTAGATATAAACCCATTTATGTAATAATAAGGTTGCCGGCACTGTGCTGTGCCACAATATTATTAATACATATATATGTATATTAACCCATGCGCCTCATATAGAATATGATAAAAGATAACAATACAAATAACAATAGAAATGGACGATATCGTCCACTGCGGATGCAAAGACGTCAAGTATAATATACATGAATTCCAGATCCTTCGCTGCCTGCTTTTTGTTTTAGTAAGACAAAAGAGCCTAAAACTGAGAGCTATGGTAGCCCCCCATATTTGCGGTATAATGAAATAAATATTTGTTATTCTACGCAACGATGATAAACGTTTAGAATACACTGCATGCTAGGGAAAGGATAATATTTATTTGTTTCTAAATATGATAAACAAATGAACAAAGTTTTTTGGTGCGTGTGCTGACTTTGAATCCCAACCCGAGCTATTGAAGTATTCTAGAATTGAATCTGGCGAGTGATTACTGAGAACAGTGAATGATTTAAAAACATGAGACTTACAAAAAATTTAGTTCTAAGACGAACTAAACGAGTAAAAATCATAACTTTTCAGTTTAGTACTGTAATACTGTAATTCTAGCCCAGCAGCCAGCGGGGTTCTTACATTTACTAACGAGAAAATTAGTTTGCCGCCATTTTGCTTTGTTTATTTACATTTGTAAATAGAACTTGCGTTCGGAAACTTTACAAACAAAAGTAATGTTAGACTGGCTCCTTGTTTCGACGTCAAATTTTTTCCAAATAGGGGACGAGCCTATTCCTTTCTACAGGGTGTTGAGTAAGACAGCACCGAAAACTCATTGGTCACTATACAAAATAAAGTTACATATGTTATATAAATGGTTAAGCTTAACAAATTAACAAATAAATATATTAAATAACTTTCCAAAAGTGCCCTCTCATCTGTGCCGCAGTCAGTTAAAAATAAACTGTTGTCTACATTAGTCCCAGAGAGTGACGTCATAAGATAGCTAGAAACCTCAACTCCCCGCGGCAATGCGGCATCGTATACACGACAGCTGTTATAAATTCACGACTCGCCTTGCTTTTGGCTTGTGTAGATTCTTTTGGAAATATTATGTATATGCAAGTTGTTTTACACACAACCTGAAGTTTTTACACTTGTACCCAAGATAAATCAATTAAAGAGACGAGCAAATATGGTGCGTTTGATGCATCGAATCGAACGCCTTTCCGAATCCGATAAATTTAAAATTGAATGATGGATCAATGCCAAGGACTATTGATTTTGCTTGGTGGAAGGGCATTTTGCGAATGCTCGCCTGGCTAGCTACCATCCTCAAGTACGAAATCTGTTGCCAAGCACCTAACAGTGTGTCCGCCAGCTGTCCTTTAGAGCCAGTAATTTTAGGTAAGCCTGAAAAACATCTTCTATCACATCATCACTTACCATCAGGTGAGACAGTGGTCAAAGGCTTACCTATCAGGCATAAAAAAACCTATCGCCAAACACTTAATTGTTTGCTAAACTGGAGAACCCTATAATAGTTTTTCTGCGCGTACTTTATGAGTAAAAGTATTTAAAAGTTCATACAGGAAACTCTCATATTGACTTTTAAAATTATGTTATTCTTTCTAGTATAAATTAAGCAGAATATCAGCGGAAAAAATTGAAGTATACTACGCGTCTGCCCATCTTAATATCTACCTAAATTCGTACGGAAACAATCTGTATGGAACAATCCTTTGATGAGAACATCGGGCACTGTCCTGAAAATTGGACAGATAGAATCTCCGACTGGAATAAGGACGCTACACCCTCGGGAATCTCAGGGAGTACAAATACATCCACAATTACTTAACCCGCTCATTCAGCCATACTAAGCTATTGTTTCTCGAAGAATATTCACTTGTCTCTGTTTACGTCATGTCGGGTCTTCGTAAAGGGCTAGTTTATTAAGTTTCAGGTTAAGCTAGCAATGACGACGTAGAGTTGATAGTTTATCGGTTTTTTCATATCGGGTCTGTGTATCCTGATTATTTGAAATTTAATTCCATCGTCTCGGTTTGCGTTTCAATCAAGGTTCCATCTGATTCTGTATTTCCCAATTTTTATAACCTGGTACCAGTCCCCGTTGTTAGTACAATTGTTAGCCTCATAATTTAGTCTTCAAGTACAAAGTAAAATAAAAAGAGAGAGAGTCAAATACAGGGAATATAATCGAGAGGTGAGACTGCGTTCAAAGGCTTGCTTAGGTAGGTGTTTGTAAAAATAAAAATATAAAAACTGTTCCACATATTATACTCCCGCTGGATGTTAAAAAATGCGACTAAGGGGATAAATGTGCCTTGTGAGTCACATGTCACCTCGATTTGAGTGGGGTGCTGCTGCTGCACAACTGGGCTTCGCATACTATTAACATTTTGAATATCGGAATGGCATAATATAGCAGGTATATACGAATACATCCAAGGAAAGTAATCCTAAGTAGCGTGAGTCTAGCAATCCAGCCATAAAACTGAAACCTGTTATAACTATTTTCACTGTTGTAACAGTTGTTATAACAGTCAAAACATATTATATTAGCTAGAGAAGATGATATTGTACTGACTTCAACATAAAGAGTAAAATTCAAAAGATGATTATATAATTATAAACTGGGTGTCATGAGTGAGTATGTTTGCTGCATCGTCGCGTCGTTAGTGATGTTTTTCATTTTCGTAAGTAGGTATTCCAATATTTTCTATTCTATCTGATAGGCTAGCCTTTGACTACTATCTAAACTAATAGTAAGTTATGATTCGGTCGAAGACGTTGTTCAGGCTAACCTTCAATTACGGGCTCTTAAGTACAGCTGCAGTAGCACACCGTTATGTGCTTGTCTATAGACTTTTTTATACGAATGGTAGCTCTGCCAAAATTCTCGACCACCATGCTATATCGATTATCACCCTAAAGACAACATCCAGGACCGACGGCTTAATGTACCCTCTGAAGTATATCTGCGCTCAGTACTTACATAGTATAACAAGGCATACTATGGTATTAATGTCACTAGCGGTCACCCATCCAAGTCATGACCGCAGCGGACCGTGCTTAACTTAGTTGATCGGTTATCGACTAATCCCCATAAACTGAAAACGGATCATTTAAATTATTTTTTTCGATCAATCGTAGGCCTGTCGAAACTTTTCTTTATAAAATACTGCTGGTAACTGAGATGAGAGAGTACCGACTGTTGCCGTGGTAACCACAAACACATGCATTGATTACGAGCAATTACTATGACGAATAGCGGATGGTTGGTTAAAAGGAGCGGGCATAAGTAAGGCACTCTTCAGCTAACTACCGCTTTTGAACTCGAACCAGGTTAAATCTATTTCAACAATTCCCTAAGAATTAAGGAACAGTCTTTGCCTCAAAATAACACAAATGGCAGCACAGACAAGTTCCCATTAACCTCCTCAATTACCTTACTCAGCTAAAGTCATTAAGTAGATTGTTTGTGTTTTTGAGCTCATCGCTTCACCTTTGAGCTTTTGTAAAGAGAGGCATCTCTGTGCCCATAATGGGGCATATCCAAATACATTACTAACCTAGTAAAGTCAGGGTAAATTCCAGTTACCTGTACTAGGTTTCTACGTCTACAGTGGCACTAAATAACACGACGCAGAGCACTCAGGTTTTGTACCAACGAAACGAACTCACGGCTCCTTGGAGCTCATTCATTGGTTCTATTCAACGAAGCTATTCGAGCGACTGCTGCTCTCTATTGCAATTATCGGACGCTTTGATGTAGAATGAAAGCAAAGAATGTAGAAAAGGCTTCACGTCAAGTTTATTGGTTTAATTAATTTGTTTTTACACCTGATAGGTTAGTTTTCGACGACTATCGCACCTGATATAATTGATGATGCGATCGATGATGGAGTGCGCTTACCCAGAAGATACATATTAACTCGCATTTTGAAGACCCCCATATTGTACATACCGGTAAACACAGACTCAGGCAGGTTGTTCCATTACCTGGCGGTTCGTATTATGAACGAAGAAGCAAATCGCTTCGTTCGGGAATGGAATATCAGCCATATAGCGGTGATGCTTCTGAGTATCTCTGGATATCCGATTATAGAATGGGTATGGCGGAATCAAATCATGCAGTTCCGTGGCACACTCCCCCAAAAGTAACCGATAAAAAACCGATAAACAATCAACTTAGCGCGATGCTCGAGACTGAAGTCCCTTACTACTTACAAGTTGGTCGTCTTTAATGAGTCTCTTTGCTATCCTAATCATTTTCTACAGCTGATAGATTTGTCTTGGACCACTATATGACCTATTTGTAAATGTTAATGTGACCAAGGATACACAAGATACTTTGAAAAGTAAGCTTTATTACAAAACGGCTACACAGCCAGACTTGATGATAAGTGGCGTCGCGCTTCGTCTCGATTGATACCATGTAGGTATTGACTTTTGTTGGTCGATCTATACTTAGATGAGCTTTATAATTGTTCTATGATTTACGCAGTATATTAGTATTTATTCTGTGATATATGCAAACAGCGGCTACGAAGTTGTCATACCCAAACGCGAGGGTTCATGACGAATTGATAGAAACCCTTTATAATCCAGGACTTTTAATTAGAATTCAGGTCAATCACACGCACTTCTTCAAATATGTATTTTGATTAGGGATTAAACGGCACGCCGCCGCCGCCGCTTGTTTATACAGTTTAATAATTTAACGCTCAATCCATTGTAACTGAAAATATGTCAACGCCAGATAGATATTTGAAGTTAATTTATTTAAAAAATCGTGCTTTTTGTTGAACATAGTTATAAAAACTTTCACTCATTTTTGTAAATAATAAGGGATAATTCACGTGAATCAGTCAGATAGCTCCGAATATAGTTTCAACCACATGATCTTTTGAGCTGAACCAGAACACATTGTCTCACGAAATGCTGATATCAACTGGCCACCAAGATCGTGCGATTTAACGCCGTGCGATTTTTTTTTATTTGGGGTTTTGTGAAATCTCGGGTTTATGCGAATAAACCCGAGAGTGAAACAACTCCTGAGCTTAAATCGGAAATCCAACGCGGCATCGGTGAGATACAGCCACATCTCTGTGCAAAAGTCATTGAAAATTTCATGAAAAGAGTAATGGCCTGTCATCGGAGCCGTGGGTGTCATTTGCCGGATATTTTATTCCATACTTAATCGGAACATGTCTTCTTTACAATACAATAAAAATATCACAACTCTGTCATAAAATACTTGTTTTTATTTTAAAATGAAAAAGTGCACTCTTACTGAGACACCCTTTACATTCAGTTAAGTCTTCGACTACCTGCGCGTCCGGATAATAATGCTTGTAACGAATCAGTACTAAAGTTGCAACTTTTGTATTAGGGTAAGCAAAACTAAGATCGTTTTAAAAATGTTGTAGCTAAGTCAACAAATCGTGTCGTCGAACGTTTGCCGACGTAGTTATCACTGTGAGCTCAACCCAATTGAACTCGTTTGGTCTCAAGTGAAGGGCTATGGCAAGAAATAACAAAAGTTATAACATTTATGAAGTCTGAACTCTTTTATTACAAGGAGTAGCTAAAGTGGATACATAAAAATGGTGGTCATGTCTCATTCATGTGATAACCAAGATAGAAACAAAAATTTACGGAGTCGACATTCATGTACAAAATATGTTATACCAATTTATTATTGACTTATCTGCAGAAAATTCATCAGAAGCATAACGGTAAGTTTTAAGATTAGAAGAATTGTAATAGTATTATTTGATTAATATGTTCTTGTGCATAATATATATACAGAAAATTTTGTTACGAATATACCAAGTATACAAATTTAAATCATAAAATAATAACGTGATTTTTTTCTACAGTAGGTTTTAGAAGTTTTCCATATGAACGGGCCTTAACAATTTCAAAACGAGAACAAAGACATTGACCAATGACGGCAATGACCCATCTCACTCTGTCAATATCGGAAATGTGCGAGATACATACTCAGTACTCGTTTGTTAAAAAAAACAGACTATATAGTCGGAGCTATATCTGACTGATTCACGTGAGTTATCCCGTATTATTTACTAAATTGAACATTGTTTATTACAACAACTACCATGAAATTTTATTTACTTTATTTTATTTTTCTTTATTTTAAGCTTAGACGTTTCGATGACGCCCCATAAAATCTCTTTCTAATGGCACCCTAATTTGTGCTTCTAGAAAGAGCTCTTTTGTGCTGTCAGCCATAGGCGACGACAATTACGAAAACTTTATATTTTTCCTAATTATTTTCTCATATTGCTGCTGCGATTAGGGATTGCAATCCGGTCCGGCGGATCCGGTAATCCGCCGGATCCGACGGGTTTTTGAGCCTACCGGATTCGGTGGGTCAGGACCGGATCCGGCACCGGATCCGGTAAAGCATAAAAACCGCGAAATGAAAATCAAAAATCGAATTACGCGCCATACTGCAACGACGCGCGCGATGTTGCCAGATCGCTTGACGTGCCTTCGTCACCCCCAGCCCGCTCTGCGCGTCAGTCGTCACTAGACCTTTGACACAAAAGTGTGTGTGTGTTTGTGATTGATTTGATTTGTGTCGAGATTAAGCGTAAGTTGACAAACACTTTATTTACCTAATTACCTTCTATCAAATCGTGATTATGTGACGGAAAAACATGGAATAATCTAGATAGGTATTTGAATTGTTAAATGGGCTAAGGTAGCTAGTTGTATTGTTTGTCTACCTAATTACCTACTATTAGCCTCTTACTATTAAAATGTCTTTTTTTGTGATTACGTAACGGAAAAACATGGAATAATCTAGATAGGTATTTGAATTGTTAAATGGGCTAGGCTAGCTAGTTGTATTGTTTGTTTACCTTATATTAACCCCTTATTATTAAAATGTTTTGTTAGTGATTATGTGACGGAAAAGCATTAAAAATTTTGATAGGTATTTAAATCGTTAAATGGGTTAGGATAGCTAGTTGTATTGTTTGTTTCCCTAATTACCTATTATTAACCACTTATTATTAAAATGTTTTGTAAGTGAATATGTGACGGAAAAACATTGAATAATCTAGATAGGTATATAAATTGTTCAATCAGAATATTTACCTACGGATTATAGACCTAACAACTGGACGTCTCAGTGTGACGGGCACAGTGCAATTCGTCGCTGACGAAATGCGTCTGTTATAGGCAGAGGCTAGTCCACTTAACATCAGGTGGGCCTCGGGCTTGTTCCGTCACAATAACATTAAAAAAAAAAAGGCCGGATCCGGCCGGATTTGCGTCAATCCGGTAAAATCCGGCCGGATTGAAAATGATACCGGATTGCAATCCCTAGCTGCGATCGCAACAATATGATTTGGACCGTTAAGTATGTCGCATACTGTCTAACTCGTAAAGCGTAATTCGGCCCGCCCACAACCCAATTTGTCTAACAAGCTATCCGTCTTTATCTCAATCTGTCGAAACCGCATTGTGTCCAATACACGCGTCACCCAATACACAAATAAAACTTTGTCACTAAGGGCCCGTTTCAGAATGTTCGAGTAAGTTCCGGTTTTACTACCCAGATCATATTTAATAAATAAAACACTATCTTTTCGTTTCACAGTCATCGGTTTAGCCTATCCATCAGTTGAAGCTTGAAACGCCCTGCATGTTAACTGTAATTATTATGATTCAGTTTTTTTATATCTTGCATAGCAACCCGAAACTTTATTAGGACATTCTGAAACGGGCCCTAAGTCTCCCACAATACTTGTAAAACTACTTAGTGGGGATAACACTACGGCCCTTGTCAAAATTCCTTCGCTAAAAGCGGCAATCTTCACCTTAGTAATGAATACCTACGTGAACATGGAATGTGACAAGGTACGAAAATGTTAACATTTTTGTAGCTCTGTTTTTACAATAGCACGTTTACCAAAAGTAAAGCTCTGCCTTCGGGGTCGATGTGGCAAACACTGCCCAGTACTGGGTACCATGACATCATCGGGTGACGAAACCTGTGATTATTCAGTCAACAATATGCTATAGACATAAACTTTGCCTTACTAACATAAATGGTCAGAATTCTATAATGTAGACGGTTATACTATTCATACAATGTGATTCTTTATACATACATAGGTTATCTATTTTTGAATTCAAAATAAGCATAACGTTCTATCATTAAAACTTAGTATTGTTTGTTAAATGGGATGAATCACTATAGCATGGGTAGGGGCTTTGAGTATTTAACAGACTTAAAAAAAAGGAGGAGGTTCTCAACTCGTCTGTTTATTTTTGTTACCTTAGAACTTTTCACTGGGTGAACCGATTTTGATAATTCTTTGCTGAAAGCTGATGCTTGTCGTTTGGTCCCATTTATATTTTATCAAAATCGGTCAAGCCGTTTTTAATTAAAATCCAATAGCTGAAAAATATTTTCCTATCTGGATGATTTAGTCGTTGATAATGAATGACAATCGATCCCGTAATAGAAAGGGTCGCTAATATGGGTGAAATTTCCGATTTTGATAATTCTTTGCTGAAAGCTGATGCTTGTCGTTTGGTCCCATTTATATTTTATCAAAATCGGTCAAGCCGTTTTTAATTAAAATCCAATAGCTGAAAAATATTTTCCTATCTGGATGATTTAGTCGTTGATAATGAATGACAATCGATCCCGTAATAGAAAGGGTCGCTAATATGGGTGAAATTTTTTTTTTACCTAAAAGGGGAACCGACTTTAAGACTCAAATGTGTGAAATAACTTTTCGCACAATATTGTGATAGATAATAGGTACTTATGAACTATCATGATACCGATTTCAACAAGTTATTTCACAATTTTGAGTGTTGGAGTCTGTTCCATTTTCAGGTAAAGTTTTTTTAATGGTCAGGTTTAAATTTATGGTTGCATTGTCTTCCGTATAATTGTAATATCCCCAGGAACGATGGCCTCCCGGAATATGCAGATAAAAAAGCAATATTTAGCTAAACGATCCCTGCTCTGACCAATCTGTAAGAAAGCCGAAATGGCATTAATTTGATTCGTATCACGATTTTTGTGGAACAAATTGGCCCAATTTGTTTAGAGTCTAAGTAATTCCGTTATCTGAGCTTTTACGTCAATTTGTCTTGTGCTAAGGATTTGGGGATTTGTTTTCATTTTTTTGTTGTTTTATTATGTCTCGAGTCTTGGAGCTTTATGTAAACCTAACTGTAATGTTTATATAATGAGAAACTTTAGGCAATATACGAAGTCTGAAAAAAAAATCCTTTTCACAGTGATTTTTTAAACTTATTCGCTAAGCGAAGGGGTTATTAAGAGGAGTCATTACCCGTGGGGTACTGGGTTAGAATGAAACCTCCCCCCCCATATCTACCTGTGAGTGACGTAAGAGGCGACTGATAGTAAAATACCTGAAGGTGGGCAGCAGCGCCTTTTGAGTAGATGATATCTTAAAGTGCGTTGCCCAAGACGCCTGCCAAGCGTTGGGATTATGGTAAACCTCCCCGTAAATGGGGGAGGCTGTGTTCAGCAGTATAGATAATCCGGATAATAGAGTAAGGGTTTATTGCCAAATTAGCAACGTTAGATATATTGTGCTAAATACACATTATATTGTATTTCATAATTAACCGTTTAATCTGCTTGTTTCAGGTAAATTCAACAATTTTGAGAACCTCGGAGCGGTAGTACCAGTAACCAGTTTCAGTACAGTCAGATTTACTCTATTTTTACTTGGACTTCTTCCTCCATACAGCTTAAATACTCATTTATTGAAGTATCTTTATACATACAGAAATACCTATAATTTCAACATGTTTTTGGAATTTATTTATACCAGGTGTCTTATTTAGTAATGTTAAAATTTTATTGATCGTTCTCATTGACTGCACTTGCTATATAAAATTAGTTAAAATTAAACTATGAAAAAGAAAAATCTCTTCCGATACTGAGATTGACGCGGTTTGATGGTAGCTTTATCTAATATATAAAATTCTCGTGTCACAGTGTTTGAAACAAAACTCCCCCGAAACATCTTGTTCCTATGAAATGTTGTGTGTATATTCAGTAGGTCTGATAATAGACGTAAACAATTTTTCAAATAAGTATATTAAACTTTTTTTATTTGCTTATATGGCAAAACAACATTTCAGCAACAACAGGGTCAGCTAATCTTTGTGTAAATTGTATTACTTAAAGACTGTGAAACTGCTTTGCCTTTGCAAAATAACGGAACCTTCTCAAAGGCAAAACCATAACCACACAAGACTTATATAGCTGAAAAACCATTTGACGCCAAATCGGATTAAAACGTTACCCAATTTGAATCGGTGTATTGTCCAAGAATTACGAAATGGGAGCCATCGTGTGTTAATGTTTCTTTTTAATAACTTGCAGAGTCCCAATTGGGCAAAGATCTTTGGTTTATTTATTTTTATTTATAGCTGTTTGTTGGCTCAATTGAACGTAAGTGATCACGTGGTCTAACATGTTGTCCAGGATAACCTAGAGTTATTGGCTCATAAGAACAGTTGCCGGGACACTGTTAGGTGCTTGGTGACAGATTGTCTACTTGAGGGTGGCAGCTAGCCAAGCTGGCATTCGCAAAATGCTCTTTCACCATGCTATAACGACTGCCAGCCTAAGACAACAACCGGGACCGACGGCTTAACGTACGGTACAGAATGAAACCTTCACTACTTCACTTGTGCGTAAGTAATTACTGACAGACGTGTGGCATTCGAAGCGGCCACAGCGCTGCTTCAGCGCCCGCTCGGGAGTAGAACCGGTTTGAACCAGCTCAGTAAGGAAAAAGTTGACGTAGCTTTCATGCTGTCCCTTTCTTTATCCATGTGCTCAGTAGTATAGCCACTAGCGATCACTCATCCAAGTCATGACCGCAGCGTATTGTTATCGATACAATCGTCCGATTGTCACGTAATATAATCGTAGTGTGACTTAAAGGGTGACTTAAAAAAGAATGATAAAATAAAAGAGGGAAAGTATAGAATAATTATAATATCATTTAAAACATAAAAGGTTGGGCTCTCGTTATATCTCACTTAATTATAGGAATGTATAAAATTAGCCTACAAAGAAAGTTAAAAAAAATAAATAGGAAATAAAAATAAAGAGAAAATCTAGCCGGCGGAATTTATGTGGAACCAGGAGCGCTTCGCCAGGAACGTAGAATAGATAGCAGCAGAGCAGAAGCGGGTGCGCCTCTTTGCAGGAGAATGGAGGCAGGCACACCTCACCAACACTTCGCCAGGAACGTGCGTAGAGAGCAGCAGAGTAGACGCGGGTGCGCCTCTCTGCATGCAGGAGAGTGGAGGCAAGCAGAGGTAGGAGGGCCTCGCCACAGGAAAGAGGAGGCAGGTACACCTCACCAGCACCTGGTCACCTTGATTTGCTGATCCGCGTATGTGCTTGTGGACTGACTCCGGTGAGCTGGTGGGAGAGAAAGGAATTAAGAACGGAGATAAGGGTGGCCGCGCTTGAGGGGCTTCGCCACGTAGCTCCCACCAACTTCAGGAGCACCGGATGTAGGGCCGCGTCGAGAGGGCTGCGCCAGTCTAGTCTTCCAGTGTTGGACCAGCAATCTTCTCAGGTGACTTCAGTTGTTCAGTGAGGGTTTCTTCCTGTACTGTATTTTAATTTTAGACTTTCTTGAAATCCAAGCAAAGAATGATCGAAGAAGCCGAATGTTCCGTTTATATAGGGCCGCCTGGCTTTAAAATCGGAACCAAGAACATTAGGTTTTAATTCTTAGTTGCTAGCAATATTTGACATAAAATCACCAAATTTTGAATGCAACCTCATAAATTTTAGAAGAAATCGTCGTTTGACAACGCAATTTTGACTCAAGACAGTGTCATTTTTGACATGTTTACATTTGTGGAAAACCAATATGAGGATAAATACTATGAATATAGTAAAAACAAACATACCAACGTATAGAGAAAAATGCGACTGATATAATATCAAAAATCACAAAAAATAAGTGATTTAGGCTATAAAACAGGTAACCGTTGTAATTACTATCATAAAAATATTGTTTCTAGATAGAACAATGCATTCCACACATCACCAGCTAAAAATTTCATAAAACCATTCATTTTTCACACAGAAACATCAACTCGGAAATGTATGATGTTGCTACGAAAACCTATCTAGTTTTCTTGATTTGGCTTGCAAAGCCCTAAACAAACAAAGGAAAAGTTATCAGCATGTCTAGAACCAAAAATCAGCACAAATCTGCGTCATATTCTATTCATTTTGTAAATTTTCAGATAAAAGCTTCAGTGTCCAGGATAATAAGGACTTATTAAAGTCGCAAAGAGCATATAACGAGATGAAATAAACCTATATATATGAAAATCAAAAGTAAAAGAATAGTACCACTCAAGTATCAAAGATATATAAACACAAGAACTTATTTACAAGAAACAACTAAAATCTACGTGGAAAAACTACCATAAGAACCATCTAGAGCTCAATAAGAATCCCTATAACTATACGTACAACGAAACGTGCGCATAATATGAGTAATATGTACATATTCGAGTGAGGCAGTGCTGAGTATATAATGTACCAAGTTGTAGACATATACCTACGTTTAGAATGAAATCAAGGATAAAGCATCATCAGATAAATTATGGAAATGATTGTTAGTACAAACTATATTATTATTACACAAAAGAAAAGCTTAGTGAAAAATTAAAACCCTACATATTCCCCAAAACCCCGGAAAAAAAAATTAAAATAACTAATATTTTAATTTTTTTTTATAGAGAGTATCTACAAGAAATGAAAATTACAAGTAAAGATTAATAACTGTACAAGAAAATATTACAAGAAAGATCTCATATTTGAGATTTAAGTTAAAATCTAGAGCTGTATGTTACAGTAGTTTAATACGAATAAGTAAGATAAGAATTACCTCACAAGAAATATAAGTGAAAATCAAGTGCTCTTTAAGAACAGACGAACAGACAGAAATAATATAATAAAATCTCAAGTGAAAAGCAAAGGCTTGTTTAAAAAAACAGGCATATAAGGTACAAGAAATAACTCATATTCGAGATAAAAATCTAGAGTTGTACAAGAACAGTTATAGATTTAAAAGTAAGACAAGAATGAACTTATATTAGAAATATAAGTTAAAGTTTAGAGCTAAATAGAACAAGCATAAAGGATACAAGGATCGAATATTTGAAATATGATTGCAAGACCCTACAAGCAATAGAATTGGCAACGGACTTCGAAAATGACTAGTAAATGTTAAAGACATGAAACTCTTTCATACCAGACCTGTCATTCCAATATATATATATAAATAAATTAGATATATAAATGCAAGTATGGCTTATTTTACGAGTCCTGCAACCGCTCGATATAGATAAATATAAATGCATGAAAGGCATATTTTACGAGTTCTGCGTCCGCTCGACATGGATAGCTTATTTAACGAGTTCTGCGTCCGCTCGGCATAGATGGCTTATTTAACGAGTTCTGCGTCCGCTCGATATAATAAACTTTCACATTGACCTCATTCCTCATCACACATACAATTGGGAACAGAGCTCACACTCAGTGGCTTCCGAAAACCCTTCCATGTCAGAACCACACCGCAAATTACGAAACCGATAACCTATCAAAAAGCTTATGAGGGTGCATTCAGTTACAATTTAAAATTATAAGAACTGTACAAGATATATGATATTTTTTTTATGTACAACCTTATGTATACCTAAATTAAATATCAGAGATAATGTATATAGAGTAGTTTGAGCTTTTTCATAATTGTTGCCAGTAATCCAAAAAATTTAGTATGTATGTCTTCAAAAAAACTTTGTGCCAAAGAAATATTTATTAAATTAATTTTTAGTCATGCTATACCTTCGGTATTAATAAGGAACTTACCACATGACTTGAACTCAACTGGCATTGTGATGTGGCAGCCAACCGCACAGAGACAACAAGACACGTTCAGCAAGCAGTACAGTAGCAACAAAAACGGCAACAGCGAGAAAAAGTTCAAACAGCCGGGTCTACCACTGAGAAAGAAAAATTATTAAAAAAATACGTCAAAGATAAATTATACAATATAGGTATGATACAATATATTATGATCTATAACGAGAGAATAAAAAAAAAAAAAATTGATGCCAAAGAGAGCCGAGAGAAATCTTAAATACGAGCGTATTTATTTTTAGAATTTAGAAGATATAGGAGGGGGGGTGGGTTATTTTAAAGTTGGGCGCCAAACTGTCACGTAATATAATCGTAGTGTGACTTAAAGGGTGACTTAAAAAAGAATGATAAAATAAAAGAGGGAAAGTATAGAATAATTATAATATCATTTAAAACATAAAAGGTTGGGCTCTCGTTATATCTCACTTAATTATAGGAATGTATAAAATTAGCCTACAAAGAAAGTTAAAAAAAATAAATAGGAAATAAAAATAAAGAGAAAATCTAGCCGGCGGAATTTATGTGGAACCAGGAGCGCTTCGCCAGGAACGTAGAATAGATAGCAGCAGAGCAGAAGCGGGTGCGCCTCTTTGCAGGAGAGTGGAGGCAGGCACACCTCACCAACATTTCGCCAGGAACGTGCGTAGAGAGCAGCAGAGTAGACGCGGGTGCGCCTCTCTGCATGCAGGAGAGTGGAGGCAAGCAGAGGTAGGAGGGCCTCGCCACAGGAAAGAGGAGGCAGGTACACCTCACCAGCACCTGGTCACCTTGATTTGCTGATCCGCGTATGTGCTTGTGGACTGACTCCGGTGAGCTGGTGGGAGAGAAAGGAATTAAGAACGGAGATAAGGGTGGCCGCGCTTGAGGGGCTTCGCCACGTAGCTCCCACCAACTTCAGGAGCACCGGATGTAGGGCCGCGTCGAGAGGGCTGCGCCAGTCTAGTCTTCCAGTGTTGGACCAGCAATCTTCTCAGGTGACTTCAGTTGTTCAGTGAGGGTTTCTTCCTGTACTGTATTTTAATTTTAGACTTTCTTGAAATCCAAGCAAAGAATGATCGAAGAAGCCGAATGTTCCGTTTATATAGGGCCGCCTGGCTTTAAAATCGGAACCAAGAACATTAGGTTTTAATTCTTAGTTGCTAGCAATATTTGACATAAAATCACCAAATTTTGAATGCAACCTCATAAATTTTAGAAGAAATCGTCGTTTGACAACGCAATTTTGACTCAAGACAGTGTCATTTTTGACATGTTTACATTTGTGGAAAACCAATATGAGGATAAATACTATGAATATAGTAAAAACAAACATACCAACGTATAGAGAAAAATGCGACTGATATAATATCAAAAATCACAAAAAATAAGTGATTTAGGCTATAAAACAGGTAACCGTTGTAATTACTATCATAAAAATATTGTTTCTAGATAGAACAATGCATTCCACACATCACCAGCTAAAAATTTCATAAAACCATTCATTTTTCACACAGAAACATCAACTCGGAAATGTATGATGTTGCTACGAAAACCTATCTAGTTTTCTTGATTTGGCTTGCAAAGCCCTAAACAAACAAAGGAAAAGTTATCAGCATGTCTAGAACCAAAAATCAGCACAAATCTGCGTCATATTCTATTCATTTTGTAAATTTTCAGATAAAAGCTTCAGTGTCCAGGATAATAAGGACTTATTAAAGTCGCAAAGAGCATATAACGAGATGAAATAAACCTATATATATGAAAATCAAAAGTAAAAGAATAGTACCACTCAAGTATCAAAGATATATAAACACAAGAACTTATTTACAAGAAACAACTAAAATCTACGTGGAAAAACTACCATAAGAACCATCTAGAGCTCAATAAGAATCCCTATAACTATACGTACAACGAAACGTGCGCATAATATGAGTAATATGTACATATTCGAGTGAGGCAGTGCTGAGTATATAATGTACCAAGTTGTAGACATATACCTACGTTTAGAATGAAATCAAGGATAAAGCATCATCAGATAAATTATGGAAATGATTGTTAGTACAAACTATATTATTATTACACAAAAGAAAAGCTTAGTGAAAAATTAAAACCCTACACGATATAGCCATATTCTCGATAGCTTTGCGCCGGTAAGTCGTTATCTCAGTACAATGTAAACACAAGTTTAGCACACATACTTCTAAACATCGTCCGACAACCCGATAGTGCCGGCAACATATAGTGTCTGATCCGATATCGCAACCTTAATGGGTTACCAACTTTTTTTTTTTTTGCTGATAGTTAAGCCTTTGACCACTATCTCACCTGATGGTAAATGATGATATGGTCGAAGGCTCTCAAGGACAGCTGCCGGAACACAACTTTATGTGCTTCGCAACAGATTTTCTATATGAGGGTGGTCGCTAGCTAGGCGGGCATTCGCAAAATGACCTTCCACCATGCGGTGAAGCTCAAGCCCGCGGTGGGATTCGAACCATGAACCGGCTGCGTGGCAGTCCATAGCCAATGCCACTGAGCTATCACTGCTTTAATCTGGTCACAGCAAAGGAGTCACACTAAACTCGTTGGGATTTATTTTTGGCATCGAGCCACACTGTTACTGGTGGACAACGTGAAAGGCAGATACATTTTTTATGCATATGACTCGCCTGGAAATATATGTAAGTACATCGGCGTCCGATATCGTATCGGATAATGTGGAAACCCTCCAAACCTACACAGCCATATTTGGCTGTGTAGGCCTATCTACTAACAGATCTCTAAAAGCAATAAAAAACGCTAATCAACAGAAGAAATAATTTAATTCCAGTATTCCTTATCACCGACCCTGTCTGTTTAAATGCCCAGACCTATGTTGGAGAACCCCCTGCCGTACTCCGAACGACCGCCGCTTCCGTACCCCTGGGACATGCCTCCACTGCTGCTGTAGTCTCCCACCTGACTCCGGTCGTGTTCGCTCAGCTCGTGACCTTCCACTGTCTGAAATAAAAATATGTACGTGTTAGTAGATTACCAGGTGCTGCGTTCCGTAAAGAGGAATAGCTTTGAAGATTAATCTTTCCGTACTTCAAAGCAGTGTGCACTGTTTTCAGGATGGTAAGATCTTCGTCCTAGTTAGTACCGCTGGAATTACCGCCGTCTTTTTATGGACCTTTTACAGGCAACCATGTACGTCCGTGACTGGGACATAAAGCTCAACTTTTTTATGTGATGGAGTGAGAAGACATAAAGAGGCGTCTTCCTGGCAGTAAGCGTCATGCCTGTCAATAACAGTGGTCACCATCCTCCTGCACGACGCTGCACTGCGCTCGTCACTCCAAGACATCAGTTCCTATGTCTTTTTTTTATGCCTTTTTTATAGGTGATATAGCCTTTGACTTTGATTTTATAGCCTTTGACCACTATCTCACCTGATGGTAAGTGATGATGTGGTCGAGGATGTTGTTCAGGCTAACCTAGAGTTGTCTCGTTCGCCCTGAAATTTCACATGTTACAGTGCCTTTCACACCTAAACACACTAATTCTTGGAGGCAGAATATCTAACACTGGTATATCCACCAAGACGTACTTTTGCTAAAGAGACACAAATCACAATGTTAAAAATACTCTTTGAGTCATTTTCAGTTTGTTTAAATACCTTTCGAACAATTAGTACAATCGCCCGATTTTGAAAGTATATATGGAAATAGAAGGATGTTTTCTTTGCGAGACTTCTTCAGGTATTGTTACCAATTTGGCAATTTTAGCATCGCTTAAGAAGACTATTCGTATACCAAGTATTATAATTCCAAGTGTCACGTCTGCTTTAGACTCAGGATAGGGCACTAGTAGTACTGCTTCACCTACAACATTTTGGTAAATATAGTTTTCAAACCTTAACAGCATAATAAAGGGTTATTATTTACTAACTGGAACTCACGGAATGTTCTCCAGAAATTTCGATTTGTTTGCTAAATAATACTATGTTATGCTTTATAATAATAAGCCATGTGGGGTGCCAGACTAGAATATCACCCGCCCGTTGCTACCTGTGGGTGCCGTAAGGCACCATCCTAGGAACTGACTTCTTAAACTGCGATCCCCAAGCGCGGAGATTATGGCAAACCCCCCCTAAATGGGGTAGGCAGTGGACAATCCGGCTACAGAATGTTCTGTTCTATCGACTACTCGGAAAAAATATATTAATTGTGTATTGTATCGATGATAGCGAGATTTTCCACTCACCGCCTTGTAGTCCCTTCTCTGCTGACCGTAATCCCGACTCATAGAGCCCCCTCGGCTGTCGTACCCTGAGCTCTCGAAGCCGTGGCTGCCTCCTTCCCTGCCTCCGTATTCATATCCTCGCCTGTAGTTCTGACCGTGTCCGCGTCCCATACCCCCTCTGCCGTAGTCTATATCGCCGAAGGTTGACATGGCTTTAGTAACCACGATGCAACCTAGGAAAGTGATCACCTGCAACATCAATTTTTATGAAATAGTTAATTCTAAGATGTATCAAAAACTGCGTTTGCAGCTTGATTTTAAATGAGAAACAAAATCTGAATAAGAGTTTGTAAGTAGACGGCGCTCAGGGTGCGCCGTGTAGTGCCGCTTATCGTAACTTGATGATTCGTGCGTGTAGGCGACGGCAATCAACCGTTGATATTTTATATATTTATTAACAAATGGCTTACCGGGCGCGGCTCCGCCCGCGCGTATGTCGGTTATCGCGCACAAACATTAACCTCTTTTTGCGCAGTTAGATATAAACTATCCTATGTTTTTTCCCGGGTCTTAAACTATTTCCATACCAAATTTCATTCAAATCGGTCCAGTAGTTTTGGCGTGAAAGCGTAACAGACAGACAGAGTTACTTTCGCATTTATAATATTAGTACTGATTCAATTGAATTCTATACGTATAAATTGCTATGGTAAAGGTCTGAACAAACATTGCCACGTTGCTGTACAGTTTTCTATGATTCCCAAACAGAAAACTCGTTAATCGTACAAAATCAAAACAAAAGAATAATAATATTATCTTAGTTTTTTTCAACTGCGGTCACTGACCACAAAAGCGTGCGGTCCCCGTGAAGTTGCTTTAGGTACATACTCATAAAAATTGTCTATGTCACACAACCGATTACGTTCAGATCCAAAAAGCAATACGGCGAAGGGCAATCCGCGAAGTAAAATATGCGTAAAGTCTTACCAACAACCGCATAGTTCGTTCCTTTCTGATATTCGTCGCTACAATGAAGACGTAACACATTAACTGATCTTTTATACTTATCTAATAGCGTCGTATAACTGCTTAATGACTTCTTAATATTGTGAGATAACGGGAGCTATATGAGTAGTTATCTTTACCACAAACATAAACGGGAAACCCATAAATACTTATATATTATGTAATGTTAGGAGTGATATATTAAATTGGTTTGATGTATTAAATCATAAATACAGCCAACATTAAATTTCATCATTAATTAATTTTAAATCATAAATACAGCCAACATTAAATTTATCATTAATTAATTTGCAGGCAGTTCCTCTCGGATATTTTTTAAATCACCAGTAATATATCCAAGGATATTCTTTTTCCAGTGACACAACTAAAACGGTTGAACTACGCTTAATTAAAAAAAACTCATTACAGATCCCAATAACTCAAGATTTTGTGTCAAATTAGCTTTTAAAAACTCATGAAAATACTCATTAATATCATTTTATAATGCATAAATAATCTTCATAATATATGTCCTTAATAAAAATATATATTTGAGGTCTGTGCTGTAACATCACAGAAACACATAAAATTACACATTTTTTTAAATTACAGCAAACAACACAACACAAAGGCATGGTAGTATACAGTTCTAGCTACCACCTTCAACTAGAAAATCTGTCGCCAAGCACCTAACAGTTGTACCGGCAGCTGTTCTTGATGCTTGAGCTCAACTGATTATTGTTGATGTGGTCAAAGGTTGTAATTTAAAGTGATATTTAAATTTACTTAGAATGGGAGCTGTTTCTCGAGGACAGCTGCCAGAACACACGGTTACTTGTTTGGCGACAGATTTTGTGCTTGAGATTTGCAAAATAGCCTACCATGCTGTCACGAGGGAAAGTAATTTAGGCTTAAATTCTGGTACAATAATTTAAGCAACAAGGAAGTGTATTTTGTTGAATGCAGTTAGCAATTTCATATATATATATATATAATAAATATAATTTTCTAAACAATTTATTTTATGTATCACGCTCCACCTGCGGTTTTATAATTACGTAACATTTCGTGCAAAAAGGAAGTAAGCCCGGAGCGAGACGCGGCGCGAGCCCGTAACGAACCTCTCAGGTCTCAAAAGGATAACGAAGTTCTAGGTGTTCGTTATACGTACAGGGTGCTCCAACTTTCTACTCTTGTTTCTGTTTAGATATTTTATGAAATAGTATGTAAAGAAAGTAATATACAGAAAATCAATGTATGTGTAACTTAGTTTAGTGCAAGTTTATTGCATATTTGAGCTTACCTTAAATCCTTTTTCAAGTATGAACCATACAATGTATAGGTGTTTCATTATAAAACCAGTTTTTTTTTATACCGCACTGAGTAGTAGATACTTGACCACTATCTCACCTGATATTAAGTGATGATGCGATCGTTAATGGAACGCGCTTACCCCAGTAGATACATATTAACTCGCGTTTTGAAGACCTCCATATTGTACTTAACCGGAAACACAGACACAGGCAGGTTGTTCCATTCCCTGTTCGTATAATATATGATTAACGAAGAAGCAAATCGCTTTGTTCGGATAAATGGAATATCTACCATATAGCGGTGGCGCTTCTGAGTATCCCTGTACTACCCGTTTGTATATGTAAAATAATATGAACCTTTTATAACTACCCAAAACTGAAAAAGTGAGAGTCAGTTCGCACACCGAAAGTTCCTTACTGACCGGCCAGTTCACCTTTAAGTAACATAAGGTGCCTAACATTTTAGACATATAACATATCTTTGACCTCAACAACGCACCTAAAAAAAAGGTGAACTAGTGGACATAGGTTTTCAATATCTTCGACCTCATGGTTTAAAAATTATCATTTCATCTTTCGAAAAACAATAGTTGGTACATACAAAAAACCTTACATTGCGCCACACTTAAAAATACTTTATAATTTTGCTTTCCCCTGTATACCGTTGTAGGTGCCCGTAGAAACACAGATGATATTACCGGGAAAAATGCCAGTTAAGTGTAGAATTATCGCGCCTTGGGAGAGGCAAAAGAAAGAGATCAAATTAAAGAGTCCCCAGTTTGATGAGGAGTAGGATTTGTTACGCTACACGGTCTCCTACTCATAAAAATTCAGTATACGCCTTGTCGACGGACGTAAATTATACGATAGACCATAGATTAGATAATAGTTTTGAAGCGCTCATAGCGAAGTTTGCTGTTCTTAACCGATCAGCAAAGTTAAACAACGCCCGCCGCGGTCATGAATTGGATGGGTGACCGCTGGTGACATTACTACTGAGCGCGCCAAGTGCTTCGGAAGGCACGTTAAACCGTGGGTCCCGGTTGTTGTCTTCGAATGGCAGTGGTTATAGCATGGTGATAGGGTATTTTTTACCCTCAAGTAGAAAATCTGTCGCCAAGCACCTAACGGTGTGTTTCGCCAGCTGTCCATGAGAGCCAGTAATTCTAGGTTAGCCTGAACAACATTTTCGAACACATCATCAATTACCATCAGGTGAGATAGTGGTCAAATTCAAAGTGTTCAAGTCAAAGGTACAGCAATAAAAAAAAAATATGTTACAGAACGTTTAATTTACTTTAGAAGGCGTTTTCTAAGGAACTACTGGGAACTAAGTGATCCTACCAAATCAGATAAATTTCGTTTCTGAATGAATAGGTTTGATTTCAAAGCACTGTTTAGTAAAAAAAATTCTTAATTTATTATTCAATACATGGATTCAGACGTTGCTTTGCTGAAATCTAAAGTATGAAAAATCGTTCTAAGACATTATAATATTATTTTAGTTAAACGTAATAAAATATATCTAGTGATCTATGGTGTTTTGAAGATACGTCGGCATTTCAGGAAATCGTATGTCAATTAATATTTCAGTAAAACATTGAGAAAATATAAAAATAATCATTTACATATTTTTTATGCTTTTCTAATATATTCTAACTTAATGTCTTTATAAAGCATTTTTAAAATATGTGTTATTATTACATATATCTTATTTTATTAATATAGTTTTTTTAATAGTTTCGTGACGGATAAAGCAAGAGGCCCACCTGACGTTAAGCGGTTACCTCTAATCTATAACACATTTGTCACAAGTGACGAACTTCACTGCGCCCATCGCCCTGAAACATACAGTTGTTGAGTCTGCAATATACCGGCTCTTAAGGACTTCTGCCGGGCCACACTGTCAGGCGCTTGGCGACAGATTTTAAATATAGGTGGAGAAATTATCTGGAATTTTATTCCGTCTCTGTCGCACGTTCCGTTCGTCATGTAAATGAGTACCTAACAGGAGCATTTAGTTTCATACACGTATGTGTAAGTCGCTGTTCCTGCACACTAGGCGCACATTGCATCGAGGATCTTTATCACATGAATGCCCTCATTAACCAAAAGGTTACTATATAATAGCAGCAACAAGTGGATTCTCAACGAGAGGGCTGAAACATATTGAAATTTAATAGGAATAAAGTCTTAATATAGTCTTAATAGGAATAAAGACTAAACTTTTTACAATAATATTCATGTGCTGTTAGAGTAGACGTATTCTTCCGACCATATAAAAGTATAAGAGACAGAAGAAGATAATTCCCAGTGGCCAGCGGTAGCAACTGTGAATGTGCTACGAGGTACAGCGGCCAGATGGTGCTCAATTTTGCGTGAGAATTAACAAAAATAATATAAACATAACCCGTTTTTTATTTAAAACCTGATATTGAATGACGTAGATACCTACGTACGAGTACTCTTTATTATAATGGCGGCATTTATGAATAATTATAATGTAGTGGTGATTATTAAAAGTATACCTACTGCTACGTAGGTGCTGTTTGTAATGTCGTCATGCCGAGACTGCGGGTCCAACTGAATGTCCAAAGTTGCACATATGTGATTTTTTTGTCTCCAAGGACCAGCTAAAGTAACATCCGAATTGTCATTGATAAAGTATAATTTATATTCCTTTTTGTAGATTATAATGTTCTGTCTCTTTTTTTAAGGGTAACCTTTGATGGTCTATAAGGGATCACCCTGAGGTGAAATTTCATCAAAATCGTTCAAGTAGTTTTTTTGTTTCACTCAATTAACTGTAAAATGCTTGACATACCTAGATGCCTTGGCAGTTGCAAGTTTTGTCGATGGTGACCAGTATTGTGTAAGTAATCAATCGCTTAACCAGTGAGTATCACAAAAGGGTGAAAAAATATTTTTTTTTACCGAATTCTAACCCTGAAAATAGATAGAAGTCGGACCATAAAAATGTGATCACAACGTGTTTTGAATCAGTATGGGACCAACTTTAACAAGTTATTTCATACTATTCAGTGTTAAAAGTCGGTTCCATTTTTTTATATTTTTTCCTGCACCATACATTTCATTCACATCCTCGACCACATCATCACATACTAACAGGCAAGATAATGATCAAGGACTAGCCTATGATTATATAAAAAAACTTTATTAAAAAACTTTATTAAAAAACAACACAAACTTCAAGATTAATGTTATTCTTTTATTCTGTAAGCCAATTAAGTATCAGGTACAACCTGTCTTATATAAAAACTAAACGCTAAGTTAATTACCCGGAGTTTTTATCTAACTTCTTACCCGGATAATCCGAGTTTCTGTCTCACCCTTTGCCCGGACGGGCCCGCGTACCCGGACAAGACGGATTACTTGAGTTTAATCAAATTTTAATTGTTTTTCTTCATTAACCTGAACAGGTAATTGTTTAAAATTCTGTTGTTTTTGTTTTTTCGCTTCCCTAAACAATCGCAGCTTTTAGAGAATAAATAAGCGTATATAATTATCTCTAAAAGCTCCTATTTTAGTCGTAAGCATAACGTCAGGTTCCAAGGAGGCGTAGGCAAAGACCTTGGATTTCAACTTGGTGTATCAATTGCATATCTTGACTTATATCTCTTAGTGTCTTCACCCTCATTACATTATGTTACTCACTTAGTATTCACTGTTGGTATTTCATGTAATTAAACCTCTTTTTTTGTTTATAAATAAGGTAGCCATTGGCCAGATGGTACACGGTAAAAAAGGATTCCTTGATTAAAGATAATATGCATTTATATATGCACTATGCAGTAAATTGTCTAAGTTAAGAATATATATTTAGTTGAATTTCAAATAAATATTAATATACAACAATATAATCTGCATTCATTCAAAATAACACTCGCCATTGATTGAATATATCAAAATCTTCAATTAAGAAAATTAATGTATTGGTTAGAATGAATGATTTAAGAAAATTACGGCTTAAGACAATCATTTCTTACAATCATTTCTTACAATCAACGTATGAAATACCTTGTTCTAAGTTGTCGCGTATTTAAACTAAAGAACTAAATATTTTAGATCTGAATTAATGCTGTTAAAAATTTTGACTTGAGAGGTTACCGTTTTGGGTCAAATGAATACATTATCACAGTTACTGTTTTTAAGCAATCGCTTCTTACTATCAAGATTACTGATATCTTGTGCCAAGTAGCAGGTGATTAAATTAAGATATTTTTTCTTTCTAGAAAGAAATTGTTATTTTAACTGAATATAATATTTTACTCTAGCAAAATAAATATTTATTGCCGTGACCTTTGATATGATTCCTTTAATAACTTAAATAATTATGCAGAAAGCAATAATGGTATTCATATGAGATTTAACGTTTTTAAAACAAAGAAATCATAATATTGATTGAATAAAAAATGTTATCGTCACAATATACATGCATGTTAACCTAAAGTATTATTATAATCTAACGTATTAATACAAAGCAATATCTAGTTATTAAAAGAGTTCAACCTTTCAGACAAATATAATAGAGATATCGGGTTGAAATGTAGGTATTTAGTTCAATATTGCCTTTAAATTGCTTCAATTTAATATTCATGTATTTTGAAGATGTATTTAATTAGCTCAATAATAATAAGATTTGCAAGGAAACTGACATAAGCTTCACTGAAGTAGCGAATTTATCAGGGCAAAACACCAGGAAGCCCGGGGTTTACCACAACCTGTTAAGGTTGCGCATTGGGGGCACTTCTCTCTTGCTCACGCATTTATAATATTAAAAAGAACGCGAAATCGCGTGAGCAAGAGAGAAGTGCCCCCAATGCGCAACCTTAACAGGTTGTGGTAACCCCCCGGGCTTCCTGGTGTTTTGCCCTGATAAATTCGCTACTTCAGTGAAGTTTATGTCAGTTTCCTTGCAAATCTTATTATTAAATATATCTTCGAAATAAATTATTTGAGGCAACTAAAGCACAATATTAAACTAAATACCTACGTTTTAACCCGATATGTCTATATATTTGGCTGAAAGATTGAACTCTTTTAAGAACTAGATATTGCTTTGTAATAAATAGGTTAGATAATAATAATCAGTGTACTTACATAATATGATTTGTGGTAAAATAGAGGAGTGGAAAAAGAAAGCCATGAATCAATTATAGTACTTTATGAATATATTGTTTACCTTAAATCACACGCATTTTCAATTAATTATCTTGTAATTTTTATACAAAAATAAATAATAATAATAGATTTACACTAATAAAAAACAGACAACAGAGCATTATAAGTAAGTACTCAAAGCAACAACGTTATCCTTTGTTACTATAATTATCTTAATACTTTAAATCCCACGCATTTTCAATTAATCATCTTCTGGTTGAATCCAAAAATTCTTTAATTTGTTTTTCTTAACTTATTTACTTGTCGTATTTGGACATATTTCTTTATGATCTGGAGTAAGAGGTTCTGAAAGATCTTTTGTAAGGCCTTTACCTGAAAATAATGTACATACTTATAAGAAATAATAAACGACTCAATAATAGTACATTGTTCACAAAGGGGAGAAAATAACCTATTCTCACGAGGATGTAAGTACACTGAAGTGGGAATCGGTCAGTTGTTCCTGAGTGAAGAATAGCATTATAAATTGGAAGTATAGTACTTAGTATCTAACAAAAGATTTTTGTGGTGACGTGTCGTGACACTGGCTAAATGCACAAAACTTTGGAGCTAATAACGAAAAAGTAAGTGGGGAGTTTAATTTTGCCATTTTTTTATAAAAATATGATGAAGCGCAATGTGCATTTTTAAGCACACTTTAGCATTGTAATAACTGGCTTTAGGTACGTAGATACTTTTAACTCGCTGTCAAACAAGATAAGAGGTTCTTTCCGAGCAAGTGTTGTAACTTAATTGTCTTCAATGAGTCTTCAATTTGATTGTTACACATGACTTAGGTACCGACGCTATGTCACCATGTTTAACAATCACGCGAAACTCTAGTGCCCCACATAATTATGTACCTACCTATTGAAAAACTGGCTATCTTAGCTCAGGTGAAATATGCTAAATATGCCTACATACAACGACCTTCGTTAGATTTGACGGTCCAAGTCGTCTGCGCCCGGTGTTCTATACATAAATATGTACATATTTTTTTATGCCTGATATGTTAGCCTTTGACCTCTATCTCACCTGATTGTAAGTGATGATGTGGTCGAAAGTGTTGTTCAGGCTAAGCTAGAATTACTGGCTCTCAAGGACAGCTGCCAGAGCACACCGTTAGGTGCTTGGTAACAGATTTTCTACTTGAGTTTGGTAGCTAGCCAGGCGGACATTCACAAAATGCCCTACCACCATGCTATAACGACTGCAATCCTAAGACAACAACCGAGACCGATGGCTTAACGTGCCCTCTGAATCACGGAAGCGCTCAGTAGTAATGTCACTAGCGGTCACCCATCCAAGTAATGACCGCGGCGGAAATTGCTTAACTTTGCTGATCGGTTAATAAACTTCGCTACGAGCGCTTCAAAAATAGTAGCGATATGAAACCTACTGTTAAGAAAGGACCTACTAAGTACCTACTGCAAAATGCTTGAATGATTTCTTTAGGCATCTGCAAAGATATCAAGACTCCTTAAATCATCCGGATCAGCAGCATCCATGGTATATGTATTACACTATTAATTTTGCGACCAACACAATAATCAACTTCAATTCATGTACATATTTTTTCGCCTTCGTGCGGAGGAGTGGGAACTTGATAGACCACCAAATTTGAAGTCCTTACTGACACAAAAGTGAAAAGAGTCAATTCAATAAACAAATTTACTATAAGAAGAGTACTTCACGTTCACTTCAGGCGGACGCGGAGCAAACAACCAGTCAGTGTGGTCATTACATAAATCCAAAAACGCCAATACCATACTTTTTTGAGTGATTTTCGGCACTTATAGCCGTTTTATCATTAATTGTAAAATATAAGCTATTCGAGTTGAACTCATGCATTAAACGTTTTTAATAACCACAAATTGTTTATTAATGTGGATATGCATCGGAAACTTTCTGACGACTCAAGTACAAGTACAAATGCTTCCAATAACTCAATAGAAGTTCAATGACGCTGCTTACGAATACCAACGGTCGTACCAAATGTACTTCACGTTGATCATAAATTTGAAATTAATAAGGGTTTTTTATGAACCCAACAATTTTTTTGTAAATTACTTTGTAAAAAAATGGCAGTCACGTGAGTTTTACCGTCGCCCCGGACTATTTCCAGAGATTGTTGTAAATTCGCTTCGTCACGTAATATACTGTATTTTTCATATATTAACAGTGAAAATAATATGTAACAATAATGTGTGAATTTGCCACGTAAATATTGATGGTAACATAAAGTAGCGTTAGCAAACTTGGATAGATACTAGAACTAAAAATCTAATAGCTACTCAGCACGTACTCCTATTCATTATGTAAGTTTTAGTGTATTATAGGTGCCTAAACCGATCCTCATGTAATTCGGTAGGAAAAATATACAATATATATATATATATCCGCACATACATGCATAATATATACACGAGAATTGCTCATTTTAGAGTATAAGATTATGGAAATATTATTATTGGAATTATGTAGGTAATTACTTATTCTATTTTAATGTAGTACTTGGTTTATGTTAGTGGATAAGTTTTTGAAAGTGTGTCTCGTAATTTCATTCTTCACATTACTCATTCCGATTTCTAACGAACAGTGATATGTGAAGAACCAACGATAAATAGAAAAATAATCAACATAATATAGAAACAGCCAACATTTAGCCAAGTTCAAACCGGAAAAGCTATTCTGGCAACACTTTAAGTAACTACAAACAGAAAGAAGACTAGGGTGTTTTCAAGCCAAGACAACGATTTTCTTGGAAGAACAAAATATATTATGTTAAACTAAGTATACATTAATTTATTTCGAAACAATTATAATTGAATAATTTGATCTGATACCCTTTTAAACTAATATTTATTTATTGAAACAATTAACTTATAAAACGTCTGTTAAATAAATTACCTACTTATGTATGTAATTTATTTTTATTATAAATTAAAATTTATATAATATAAAGATAACATAATAAAATTACTATTTATATTAGTATATGAAATAGTATTATCTGAAAATATATTACTTCGCTTGAATAATATAAACTTCTAAACGAAAATAGAGAGAAACTCAGCTCAATGATCGTTGTGTATTAGAACAAGAACAAAGTTGTGTCAATCTAAGAAAGTATTGTATGAAAATAACATTTAATTTCCTTAATCTAATTGAAGTAGGGACTTTGACTGGACATTAAATGCAAATTTGGTCTGAAGTCATAATTCAGTTTTAACAATGAAAGTAGTGTATTGGAACAAATTAATCATAATATTTTGGAATGAACTACATTCATTGGTTTGAAGCAAAAACACTCTGTAGTTAAAATAAAACGCGTTTTATGATGATGACACCGTACGTTTGAATTAAGACAGAGGATATCTTAATATAAAATAAACAATATTTCAATATATATTTTGCAATTTTTTTTTAACATTCGTGCTTAGTTTCATATAAGATTGTCAGATATTCAATTAGAAGACATATTCGCTTCACGCAAAGACATGCAACGATTGAAACAAATACTAAGTTATCTTTCTTTTAAGCAAATATTTTGTTTTGAAACAACAACATTTTTTTCAAGCTTCACTAAATTATTAATTTATATTAAGAAAATATATAATTTAGTTTAATATGCTATCATTGTATCGGAAACTAAACTATTTCATCTCAAAAAAATATGTTTAAGACAGCAAAATGTCTTGACCGAAGAAATTCTCCTTACTCTTTTTTTTCCGTGTAGGTGATGTAGTTTAAGTTAATTGGGATGTTAAAATAGAAGCCTGTAAGTTTTATATAGGTGGCAGTTTAATGATACTTACGAATTCAAAATGATGCGAGTTCCGGCACAGGTGCCCAAGGCCAGTACCTTCGCTAGAAAATTGTATTTATTCGTATTTTTAGTGTTACCCAAATTGCAAATCTGATCCATCCGCGTCTGTTTCCGTCCGTATGTCTCAAGTCTAAAGAGTCCCAAACCTGAAGTTTAGACAATATATGTAGAATGTTTACCGAATAAACTAATAATTGATTAGAAATTTACACCCTAGGATGTGGGATGTCGTCAACAGCTCGTTTAGTAGAATATAAATATATTTATGTATTTATCTTTAAAATTAAATGCAAGAAGCCTCCATTTCTTTAATTTGAAAGGTGTCAATAATAGACCATTTTTGTTAGTTTTAAGATCCTACAAACTAAACTAGTTAAGAACCTGAAATAAGCTGTTATGTATCTTATCCTTCAGTCATGCACGTTCGTGATGTTGGTCGGGAGTGCCGTCTGAAAACCAGCGCTTGGGGTCATTCTTGAACCTGGCACATGCTGAGACGGGACTCTTTCCTAGCATCACGCAACATTGCAATTCATTGTTGTTTAACTGTCTAATTCAATTTGATTGTGCGCTCTTTTTATTTTATATAAACTTCATTTCATTTCAACAAATGCTAAAAATGCCGGTTTATAATTTGTTGGTTAAGTCAGCTCATACGAATATATTATCTTAATAATTATAAGAAATGGGTGTTGTTATCAATTTTAGCCTATTTTTTGTTACTTGTACTATCTAAAAAACTAGTTAAAATCTGATATTACTCGTTATGTACCAACAAATGCTAAAAATGTCTGTTCAGCATTCAGTCGTTGAGCTGTGACCAAAACACAAAAAACATTTTTTAAGAGGTATGATGCTGTACGTATTTAGAACGAGGCCCGACATGCACTCGACCAGGGTTTTATGTTGTAAGTACGTCATTCGCTGTCGTTCTCCATCTGCATACGACAGCCTTTGTATAAAAAAATGTTCTTTAACGTCATATTTTCCAGTAAATATCCGTTTCTATCGAAAGCATCCTTGACGGTGACGTGTAAAGGATGGGGAATAAGAATTCATATCGGGGAAATATTTAAATCAATCGCAAGTTTCTTTCGTCTCACTCGACGTGGTTTGAATATGAATCGATGTAGTGTGGCATTATAGTTTTATTAACCTACTTCCAAAAACGCAGGAGGTTCTCAATTCGACTGTATGTTATTTCATGTCGTTTATTACATGATCACTCCGCCCATTATGAAATATTTCAATGATTTTTGTTGTATGTTGGATAGAGTTATAGCTTCGAAATGGTCCCATTAAAATTAGTTATGTATCTTGCTAGTAACATACATAACTAAATTGAATTACAAAAATATGTAAAATCCTAAACCGACGTCTAACACTAATAACTTGTGGAAGTGGGATCATGACTTTTAATATTGTTAAGTTTGCAATAACGCCTGCTAGGCGAATTACATTACAAAATTACAAATTTACTAGAGAAAAAATTATAGTCTGGTGCGGGATTCGAACCCGCGTCCATCCACCCCTTTAGCCGTCCATCCCGATACGATGGTTGAAGAACGAGAGCAAGAATTACAGTTATGAGTCATTGTGTCATGTTAGCTCAATTGGTTAGAGCATACCCCGGCTAAAGGGGTTGATGGACGCGGGTTCGAATCCCGCACATGACTATAATTTTTTCTCTCGTAAATTTGTAATTTTGTAATGGGACCATGACATTATGAGGTCAGTGTATTGAATCAGCGTGGTAGGTATCGACACGAGCTATTTCGGTTACGTATTTACGTCGTATTATTATTTGTCTATGGTCTAAGATAAAAATAGATCTTTGAAGGAAGCGGTAGCCTCTTTAGTTTCACCGTGTACGTCCTTCTATCATATGGAGGAAACGTGACAAACGTACCACGGTCATATTATTGAGATCCGCAATTTCATAGATTAATTTTATCCCTGGGGTAGTGATCCTCTTCTGAACTCCTTACTAACTAGGGCTCGACATACTCACTACTACTTTTTTATTTATAACTTATCTGTACGCTTAGTTACCTTGTTAGTATTATTTAATACACCATTCAGTACCAGATGGTAAGTCTCTTCAGCATGAGTCTATCTTGTTGGTACCACCTGCATTGTCAGAAATTTCTGGGTAAACGAGGCATATAAGACTTAGCTCAGACGAGCGCAGTGCAATGCCTTACGCCAAGCAGAACGAAAACGGTGACACTGTAATTATATTATAATAATATAATGTAATTATATTATAATGTATTGGTCAGGGTGGCGTATAATATACGTAAGACGTATCACGCGCAGCCGATATCGTCAATTTATGAATGAAGTTCAATTGTTATCATTATGTATAATGCGCAAGGATTTATGTTTTTTTTATTGGTGATAGGTTACGCTTTGATCACTATCTCACCTGAAGGTAAGTGATGATGTAGTCGAAGATGATGTTCAAGCTAACGTAGAATTACTAACTCCCAAGAACAGCTGCCGAAACACCCCATTAGGTGCTTGGCGATAGATTTTCTGCTTGTGGGTGTTAGCGAGCATTTACAAAAATGACCCGTCACATATCTTCCCAAATTATTCGTAGTTCCCCAAGTATACAGTAGTGCATTTTAGGAAGCAATTAAAACCTCTATCAGAGCGCGCCTCTACCGGTTTTGTAAATGTTAATTACAGGAAAAAGCAGAATACCCGGGGAATTGTACGGAACACCTTCGTAAAGTAAAAGTGCTCTACAAGCGTCGCTCTAATGGACTTTTAAATGTAGAGAGGATGTGTGAGAAGGGAATAAAATGGGCCAGTAGTTATAAACTATTATAAAGTCCTTTATCGTGCTATTTTATATTTAGAATTTTTGACAGTCAAATGTTTGTGTATGTTTTTGTTGTTTCGCTCGTAAGGGAGTTTGCCTTATTTTACTTCGACACATTGCGTAATGGTAGTGCATTTTTTCTAACTCTGCATGGCTAGTTACCTCAAGTAGAAAATTTATCGCCAAGAACCTAACGATGTGGTTAGATGACCGCACCAAAAATCTTAAATATGTAGTTAAAGACACCTTGTTATGTAGCCTGAGTTGAGTTTTTCGTCTTCAGGCCAGAGCTCTCATAATATGTGCGTAAAATGGTGATGTTGAAGTACGTGGCAGGATTTAAAGTATGAGAGCCCCGAGCGGCTATCCATAGGCATTGTCACTGTGCTATCGTTGATTCAAAATATGTAGGTCAAATCAAACTCCTTTCATTTTATTCTTCCCCAAAATATTGTAAAGCTCACATAAAAACCCTTCCACTGCAAGCAAACAAATATTCGACAACAAACGGCAAGCTTCGTAAAACGTTTTAATTTTTTCACCTCGCCCAAAGCGATCGAGTAAACTGATCCCGGGCTTTTGGAAATTCCGTACATAGGACCCCTGTTACCAGAATCTGTTTGAGAAAGTTGAAAAAGGCCCGCTTGAAACTCATTAGGAAGTTGTCGACCATTACAAGCCATTGGATAGTTCGGAAACTCATTAATAATACGTTGGTAACTTTGGACGTCCGGATGTCATGGATTTTCTGGCCTCTCATCCCCCGTTAAGTGTTTTATTTTTGTTGACCGGACTATTGCGGAAAAGTTGCGGGAATTTCATTTTACCAAACACTCTCAGAACTGTATATATATTCCTTATCATCTTTTATCGATTTGGGAACCGTACAATGCTTCCCCTAACACACAAGTCGATGCAAGATATATTGCATATATTTAGATAATATTGACATTATTATAATGAAAAATTCGCTGCTAAACTGACGTGACGTTATAAACGCCACCCCAACCGGAAGAATTTTCGACGCGTTCGCTTCTACGCGTAGCATCTGATAAATTCTGGCCTGTACTATTTAAAAGACAGTGGCTCTACCTACGCCAGTCTCAGTAGTAGTTTACAACTCATACTGTTTGTTTAATACGGATTTTCTGACGAGTAGCCTGTAAATGTTGCTGCTTTCTGGGAAATCGGAATTCCAACGCCCGTAAAGGAAAAAGTTTTGGCTGGAATTGAGATTCATAGTCCAACTTTATTTAAAAAAAAATATCCAGATATTTCATTACACGATCAATAGACTACATCGTCACACATACGTAGATTAATAAATAAATAATGATGGTTCTAAAAAATGGCCACTTAAATTAAGGCTCGTATTAATAGAAGAATCTCAAAGTTAAGATGCAGGCTTGACTTTTAGTATATGCCCTTATCACACAATAAGTGGTGGCACAGATTTTAACATAAAAAAACAACGTTATATGCCTTAACTATTTTAAAGTAAATGTTTGACAAAAGACACTGGAAATACTTGAATACTTTATTGTACCTCTATACTTCCACCAACAAATAAAACATCCTCAACAGATCGATAGAACTCCGTACCAACATCCGAGATATTCCTAACTTCTTCCCATCAAAGGCACCGTTAACGAACTTTCCTCGAAATATAATTATACAAATGGCGTCATTATAATTTCCAAACAATTGGTTGAGAACAGCGCTTAATGACGTTATTCGATCCGAGTTGCAAATTGTCTTGTTGCAGATACATAATATATACTTCGGAGAATGTTCGATCGATTTACATAACCTCATTCCCTCTTCTCCTTTCCTTCATCGGACAACAAGACGCACTGGAACACGGCATCCATATATGGTCGATATCCCGAAAATACGCACAAAGTGTTTTAAATCCAGTTTTATAATCCGTACGGCCGAAGTATGGAACACCCTACCAGCGTCTTTATTTCCGGAAAGATATAATCTGGAAGTCTTCAAGATCAGAGTAAATAGGTATCTGCTAGGCAAATATGTTCCACCGTCGAATGCGTCGTCACTTTCCATCAGATGAGACGGCGGTCAAATGCTTGCTTATATAAAAAAAAACATAGAATATAACATTTGCTTCATATTAAGTTCACAAACCTTGTCTATTGTGCTTGTTATCGGAGAATTCGAAACTTGATAGCAATAATCGTATCCTACCTTCTTCTTTAATGAAGTTTCAAGTAGAATCAAAATTCGTCGAAAAGTCTCCCGGCTTGGCTACATAGACTGGTAAAAATTACTAAGAACTAAATAAATGATTGCAGCAACGACAGATTAGCTGTCATTCATTAAGAGTTCCATTGTATGTCTCCGAAGAACTTCATCAGAACATTAACTAATTAGAAAAAGACTACCTCGAAACGATGCTCTCCCCAACCATCCTTATAGTTTATGTTAATTTTACATCAACAAGTAAAATTGAGAACATCATCAATGTAGTGGAAGCCAATCAAAGATACATTATTAGGGATAACTCAAATACTACTAGTCAGATCTCACTCTAATTTAAAAGGGACCACATGACCAGCTCGACTTTCGAATATTAAAAAGTTATTACCCTCGACCACATCATCACTTACCATCAGGTGAGATTGTGGTCAAAGGCTTACCTATCAGCAATAATAATAAAAAATGAGAACCTCCGCAAAGTAACGCCTGAATCTATTAGTAAGCGAAAGTTGTCTCCCTCTGAAACGGCCAAGCGGATAATGACAAAATGTTGTCTCTAAATTTTGAATTGAAAGAGTCCGCTCCCTTAATTTTTATCCAAATTTTCTCAGTAGCTACAGTAAAGATGCCGTACAGTTCTCGGCTAAAGAATAAAGCATAATTTTAATTTCGGATTTGCGTCTCCTACTTCACTATGACTTGTTGTGAAGTAGGAGATCAAATAATTTACTTATAGCAATTAAACAAACATTCTGTGCCCAGGGGTGTGTCCTATGTGATTTATGCCATAAATAGTATCCTATGTCACCCTACGTGAGTGTATTGTTGTTGTAGTTAACGACCAATATGTAGGTTTTGATTCACGGTAGTTACTTGTGGTAAATAAAGTATTGTGTGTGGTGGGCGTCTAGACTCGGAGAACAGATTATAGACTCCCACAACACGGGGGATTCTAGTGTGGGAGCTAGTTGAACTTTATGTGGGTGGTTACACGTAAAGTCTTGCATCAGTTCAATCCGTGAACTTGATCACGATGAAACTGATGCCAGATTGATGATAAGTGATGGTCGCTGTCATACAGGCTAATCTAGAATAAATATCTTCCAAGGACAAGTGCTGGCATGCACCGTTAGATGCTTAATGACAGATTGTTTACTTGAGGGTGGTAGATAACTAGGCCGGCATTCGTGAAATACCCTACCACCATGCTATAACGACTTTCAATCTAACACAAGAACTAACATGTGGCAGTGGTAATTAGTAATACCACTAGCGGTTACCCATACAAGTCAACGCTACCCGCGCTTTGTCATCTACATTCCGTTTACGAGCTCAAGATCTGTGACATACGGACAGATGGATAGAGTACAGACCAGGGCTCCGTTTTGTCCTATGATTGCAACGAGGCTTCTTCCATGGTACAATAGACTATAATAGCCACGTGCGTCTGTATCCTACGCTGTCTCAATAGTGACTGACGCGAAAATGCTGTAAGCTAACACATGAGTATGGTATCAGTCTAGTGCTCTCACACTCAGCAAATTACGCCATCAATCTGGCGTCAATCTTTTATCAATCATGGACTGAACTGATGGCAGACTTTGCGTGTATCTATGATGAATAAATAATATATGTGCCCTTCAATATTTTATAAGTTGATTTTAATCCAAACTTCAGACACAAACGATATTATTATTATTGCTTACAACAAAATTGAATAAGTAAGTGCTTTTAAAATACAAGTCATATAGGTTTTTATAACATTTAAATAATATTTCTTTGATATGAACTCCGTCCAGATGAAAATTGTATACCATTACTTACCTTTGAGTATAAATTCTTGGTAACAATTTTGAATTCACGATTATGGAAAGCGAATGCGTAGGTAGGCCTGTTGATTTACAACACAAATTGTACTAGCATTCAATTAACACTCAGAACCACGGTAGGTAATTTAGGCACAATTGTTTCCCGCTTTGACTTCCTAATTCGGCATTTCTTAAAACAAAGGATAAGTCAAAAAACATCACCATTATTTTAACGTGACGACGTCTACGGGGCGGTAAATATTATTTGTTTTTAGTTTTGTTGTTAAGTCGTCTATTGTAGGTCGGTACTTGATCACGTATTTGCAGCTATTTACGATAATTAAAATATTAATTTGCAATTCAACGGGGCAATGCTGCCAGCATGCTGGGCACGCTGCCATCTGGTAGTGGGCTGGAGCATTTAGACTGCCTGTGAGTCTGTAATGATTTATAGATTGTCTAAATGCTTTTATTGTAGTAGCTGTAGTGTTGTATATAGTTCGTAGTATTTTGTTAATAAAAAAAGAGGTAAAAATATTTTATAAATACTTATTGAATTGATTACGTAACTGTTACATATGGTATAGTATCAGGCTAGAATCCCACCCCTACCCATCACTTCCCGTGGGTGCCGTAATAGGCGAATTATAGGAAGGTGGGCTATCTTATACTGTGATCGCCAAGACGCCTGCAAAGCGTGGGGATTATGGCAAACTGTGCTCAGTCCGACTGACACAGTAGGTTACTGGTATATGTATTTTTTTTGTATTTTTTAGGTTTTAGGGTTAACTATGCATGCTTTGCTGTGCAAATACTTATATTTGATAATACGATTAATAAAACAATATAATTTTAAACTCGAAATACTATGATCATGTATAAACAAACGTATTATTGTAATAAAATTGGTTAAAATTTAAATTTCCCTCACAGACGCTACTTTAAAAATAAAAACTTCTTTCATCCACCAACTTACACTAAATATAAAACTTAGAAACATATATCGTTTTACCAATATTATATTTTTGACTGCTGCTACGTTAACCTTTCACCACCATCTCTACAAATAGAGGATGTGGGAACCAGGAACCCTTACGTATCACGCGGTACCGCTATCGACCATTTATGGATGAAATTCAATTGTAGGTAATCATTATCCATGATGAACATGTATTTATAGGCAATAATTCAGGACAATATTAGGATGGGCAATAAACGTGATGTTCTCTTATTTCTCCTCGCAGAATATTTAGGTTATGAACGGTCTCTAATTCTGGTCTTTTCTAACAGATCGTTTTGCCAATAATCAATAAAAAAAATGTACTCACACACCCCTCGTTGAACGTATATAAATACTTAAACTGTCTAATGTTACAATTGAGGCGCCTGCAACACCGATGCCGGTACAGGTATATATCGCGAAGGTGTATTGCTGTGACATAAGTGTCAGGCGCACCGGAGCGCGGTGTTGTTGTTGTTAGTGGTTTGGAGATTTGTACGTCCCAATTCCAACTATATTGGATAAATACAATCTACTGGTTATTATTATTATTATTATTTTTTTTAATCCGATGGTTACAACTTTAAAATGACTACAAATTTATTCCTTCTTACGCAATAAATACATTGGAAACCTTTGTTTTTATTAGTAGAGTGGGTACAGTTATCAGAATTAAATTTACATTTATCATTTAAAATAACTCACCATTTAAGTTTATTCAAGTAATCAATACATTCAGGCGTTACTTTGTGGAAATCCGTATTTAATAACAACAAATACCTGTTCTAAAAATATTTAAGTTAAGATTAAACTATTGTTTTAGAAAAACATTTAATAATATAAAACTGAAGCCGACGTGACATCATAAGCGCTACGTAGCCAAACCGAAAGAATGTTAGAAGCTTTCGCTTCTACACGAAGCATCCTCAGGATGTCTTGACTCTTTGAGCGCACGATTGACTAATTTAAAATGTATCGAAGTATTTGAAGTGCATGTAACTGTATAAGAATATAGAAACCCCCAGGTCGAGTATTCCAATAAGGCAAACACAAAGTCACAACTAAATTTTAGGCCAAATTTTATCGGGTCACTACTTTAAAATGCCTACAAATTTATTCTTTCTTAGGGTTCTGTATACGGGAAATTAGAACCATATTTACTACGTTCTCCATTCGATTCGGTAAGATCGATACAGGCATTTTCTGTATAATTTGATATTTACTTCGGTGGTTGGTTCAAATTTTTCATATGAGGTAAGAAACCGCAGCATTCGTCACTAAATAAATAAATAAATAAATATGAAGCATCTATTACCTTCTTTATATTTACTTCATTTGGTGAAAGTTGCCGATAAACTAGAGTAATGGCAATAATTTACTCTCCCCTGATAAGAAGTGAATATGGGCAATAATGGGGCATACGTTATTAATATTAAACTGTGCCTATATTTCAACTACAACTCATATTAAACTCTTTACTAGCTGAAATTGTAATCTGGAAATACGTATAATCTTCGCCGTACTCTTGTCCTACTTATGTAGGGTCGGTAAAACTTATTATGTAGCAACACAATGCGAGTAAGTAGGACATAGACACTTGTACAGACAATTGTAAAAAGTTTTGCCTTCAGATTTATGCCTCAAGAACCCTAGGGAATGCTTTCATTGTTAGTATACCTGATACCTTTCGGGTAAATCACAGGTTAAGAATAAGCTGATAAGGAGCATGTTCTGCGAACAAAGTGCAGCAACAGCCCACTACCGATATAAGTAGTGGCATGCTGCTAATTTGGCACGTTTTTATGTCACTTTTTACGAAATCTAAGAAAGTATAAAGAAAAATCCTAATATTGTTAAGCGGGGCGCTGTACGGCATTATGAACAGAAATAAATCTTTGGAACTGTAATGGTAAGACAATTGCAATTTTCACACAATTTGTATAAATTTTTAGCATGTTATTTTGTTGAATTAATATTATTTAAATATAAACGGAGTCCCAAAAACGTTTAGCTTTATCGTAAAAATAGTCGAGCGTCAAAGTTGGTACCTTATTGTGTAAGTTAACTATAACAAAACACAACTTTATTATGTATAAGCGAGATAACACTTTATTGAGACACCATAGAAAAACTTATAAGATAAACAAAGCAAAATATGATTAGGTGTAATAATAGGCGGTCTTATCGCTTAGAGCGATCCCTTCCAGACGACCTATAACTCGAGGACAAAGATTTACTAAAAATAAGCATACAAGCTAGTACAGAATGCAGGTATATATTATACACACGCCCATAAACATATAGGAAGTCATATAAAGCACAGCTCTCTCTCTCTCTCTCTCTCTCTCATAGCACTCTTACACGCAAACAACTCATTAGACGCGTTTAAATGTTCGTTAGTTAGACCAGTGTACAATAAAAGCTTTTACGCTTTGACAAGTTTATTTATGGCGCTTTATGGTAAAACTTGTTTACTATAGAAACGCCATGCGCATATAGTGCTTTTGGTTGTTGATAATGATCAGAATCACTAACTAAGAAGAAAGAAAGAAAAGTATTTTTATTGCCACAAAAAATTAGACAGTAAATACAATTAACATATAAATTTAAACATAATTGTCAGTAGGGGGTATGCTCAGCACTAGACGATTGAAGATGATTGGAAGCAATGATGTCTGAACGGTTATAGCTGTGGAGTGCCGTGCCGCACGTCCCTGGTTCGATGCCAACCGCCAGCTTGAACATGGTGGAAGGGCATTTTGCGAATGCCCGCCTGGCTAGCCACCAATCTCAAGTAGAAAATCTGATACCAAGCAATAATAACCAATATTTTTAAAAATATTTTAAGAAAACATTAAATAATATATAAATAAAACACTTATAAAAGTATAAGAATATATGTTTAGTGACAATTCCGCCTAATTTTCCTGTTATCTACGCGACGTCACAAACATCACGCAGCCTAACCGGAAGAATATTCAACTAGTTTCGCTTCTAAACGAAGCATCTTCAGGAGGTCTTGACTCACCGAGCGCACGATCGAGACATGATACCAAGCACTTAAAAGTGTGTTCCGGCAGCAGTCCTTGAGTGCCGGAAAAAATACAGGCAAATGAGACTCAACAACTGTATGTCTCAATGTGATGGGCGCAGTACAATTCGTCAGATGAGGAAATGCATCTGTTATAGGCAGAGGTTAATTCGGTTAACTTCAGGTGAGCCTAGTGATTGTTCCGTCATAATCACTTAAAAAAAAGACACTTAAGTAAGTACCTATATATAAGGTTAATTTTCAGCATACTCCTTTCCTCGAATGAAGGTGTTCTTCGCATAGTATTGGAGTAGTGGGCTAATTACTTTTGGTCTTAAATATAGCTGTTGTACACACATATATCATACTCGTAGTTTATAAATATTACAATAAAAGTAACAATATTATTTATAACATATGGCAACAACAAGGTTACTTTAGCGAACTAGCTATCAGAAACTGATGTTATATTATGAAATCTATAAAAAAAAATTAAACTAACAATGCAAGATTTTGAAGGTGAGTATGCGTTTGTGAGGATTTATTTTTGTGTTGTAAAGGTGTGTATGGGAACTTGCCGTTATTTTTTTTTTATGCTTGATAGGTTAGCCTTTGACCACTATCTCACCTGATGGTAAGTGATGATGTGGTCGAAGATGTTGTTCAGGCTAACCTAGAATTACTGGCTCTCAAGGACAGCTGCCGGAACACACCGTTAGGTGCTTGGCGACAGACTTTCCACTTGAGGGTGGTAGCTAGCCAGGCGGGCATTCGCAAAATGCCCTACCACCATGCTATTACGACTGCCATCCTAAGACAACATCCGGGACCGACGGCTTAACGTGCCCTCCGAAGCACGGAAGCGCTCAGTAGTATTGTCACCAGCGGTCACCCATCCAACTCATGACCGCGGCGGACGTTGCTTAACATTGCTGATCGGGTCAGAATGGATAAGCAAACTTCGCTACGAGCGCTTCAAAAAATTATTATTTATTTAAATGTAAAGGTTGATGCAAAGTGCTTATTAACTAAAGGTCAGATCTATCCACGTCACGAAGGCGCGCACCTCCACAATTATATGTTGATGCGCATTTGTACGTGTAGGCCTCGTTTGTACACTACGTGTTAGTGTCAGTGCCATTGCATCAACATGGGTGATAAAAAAGTTCTTGTTAACAATAAATAGAACAAAAAATTTCAAAATCGATAGGGTTGCGTCGTTTCTTTACTAATGTCCTATGACCATCTTTCAGCTCCATCATAAGATCAGACCCTGGTAACCATCTAAAAATAAACTTTTTGCCAAGACACGTAGAACACACTTAACGGTGTGATCCGACAACCATCCTTGAAGAGCCAGTGAAATTACAGGCACATGAGTCTCAAGGTGACGGGATCATTGCAATTCGTGACTTGTGACGAAATGCATCTGTTATAGGCAAAGTTTAGTCCGCTTAACATCAGGTGGGCTTCGAGCTTGTTCCGGCAAAATAAAACTCGCTGGGGCTGCGTCGTTTCATTACAGAGTGCCTATGAACACCTTCCAGATCCATCATCAGACCCTGGTTACCATTGAAAGACAAACTAGCCCAACTCAAATGAGCCCAAGCTCGAGGAGTTTGTGTGGTTTCATTCCGAAGTTCAGTACCATGTCATTATAATATTGCATTGTTTGTTACAATTTACACATATTATATGCAAAATTTCAGCTCAATAGATAACCGGGAAGTGTATCGAATGCCCCGTGTGGTGATGGGTTCGAAATGAATCTCCCCATATCATCATAGTTATCAGGCTAAATATAATATGGGGATTGACTCTCCACGACATCTGCCGGATAGACCCGTTAAGTGCATGGCTACTTAAGGATGGGAGTTGGTCAGGTGAACTTTTACAAAATATCCTATGTACCACAAAGGAAACCAATTTTAATTCTCCTTGTACGTATTTTCATTTATTTCCACAGAGAAAAATAAATAAAATATCTGTTATTTACCCTTCATAAACAAATATCAATAAAAACTCATGAAAATTCCGACATTATTGCTTTCTTTATTAAAAATATGTTACAATATGTACGAAATGAATGTTTCAATATATGAGAGATTAAAGTTGAAACCATTCTACCCTCCGCCTGGAGGCGGATATTAGAAAAATGTCATAATAACCGAGTGGCGGGGGCGGGGTGGGGGCTGGAAGTTCAATACAGATCAAAGAGATGTAAGAAACGGGGTTGGGGATGAGTCTGTGTGGTCCGAGACGGATTATGTGTGTAGAGGCTTTAATAGATTTTCTTTCCGTGTGGGTTGTCGTAAAAGTTGACTAAGGGAAAAATACTAGAAGGTGGGCAGCAGCGCGTTCTTAAGAACTATGCCATCTTCCACAGCGATCCCAGAGCCGTCTGCCAAGCGTGGGAATTATGGCCAATACCACCTACATAGGGTAGGCTGTGTTTAGCAGTGGACGATCCGGCTGACACAGTACAGCATAAATCTGAAACTTAAAAATTTATACAACATTTTCAAATCGATATACTTCGAATTATTTACAGCACAGCGAAGATTGTCTATGTCCTTGACTGGCGTCAGGTGACCGCTAGTGGCATTTACTCTTAATAATTTACTACTAAAGAGTGTATATGCTTCGGAGGGCACGCTAAGCCATCGGTCCCGGCTATGTCTTAAGTTAAGTTTTTTTTTTAAGTTAAATATTATGTTAATTTTAGTCAGAAATATCTGTTGTTACACTTTAGTTATCTTTTGCAAATAAATGTATATTTTGTTTAAATCTATTATAATTTAAATATTTATTGTTGGTTCCCATTGAATTTATTGGACATTATTTGTTTATTTTGACTTATTATATTATTTTGACATTTGATTATATTTTGTTAATTAATGGATAATAATTATTGAAATATTTTGACATTTGATTGTTTTTCTTTATTAATTATTTGATTATCTTGACATTGTTTTCCGATTTCATATTAATTTGATTGATTTAATAGATATGTTAAATAGATATGTTTTATAGATATGTTCTGTGTGATAATTTGTAATTGTATTATTTGTAAGTTTTTTATCACAATAAACAAATTTGAATTTGAATTTGAACAGTCGTTATAACATGGTGGTAGGGCATTTTGTCTATGCACACCTGGCTAGCTACCACCCTCAAGTTGAAAATTCTGTCGCCCAGCACTTCACTGTGATAATTTGTAATTGTTTGTAATTAACGTTTTTTATCACAATGAACAAATTATTATTAAATAAATTATTATTATTATTATTATTATTATTCACGGTGTGTTTAAGTTAATTAATTAATTGTTAGTTAGGTTAGCCTGAACAACTCGTCCACATCTCACCTTATATATGAACAAAAAATATGGACCTTTGCAATTGACCTTCATAGGAGCGTCGTAGACGCCTAAATTTAATAAATAATTTAGAATTTTTGAATTTGAATTAAGAATAAATCATCGAGTTACCACCTGCCACAATATGGGGGGTACCATTGATGGCGATATGTAATAATGTTACTAGTACCACTCATGGTTCTATGGTGGGGGTAATATATAGGTGGACGTTCGTGGGGACGGATAGTAATAAATCATTGCAATGGTGTTCAAATACAGTATGAGTATTAGAAAAAAAATTTGTCCATAAAAAAGAAATTAGCTACAAACTTAGCTAAACCAAATTGAAAATGACGTCCTAACTTATAAAACTTGTAACCATCCTAAAAGCAAAAAATAGTCCTACATAACTCCTAAAGCAAATAAATTTAAGTCAGAGGGAGTTTGGTTGGAAAACACTTGTAATTAATATTAAAACCTTAACTTCAAGTAGCAATAAACAAAATATTAATTGCTTAAGAAGCACTTAAAAAGTAATTGCTACAACTTAAATTTCAGACGCGAAGTTTACAGAAAAAATATGTAAAGTTGGAGTGTTTGCTCGATATCTGAAACGCAGAACTTGAAGCCACAATAAGTTTCAATGTAATTAACATCTTGAATATCTTGGAGGATATTTTGATTATCTTTATTAGTTACCCAACTTTAAAAGGGGGAAGGCTAAATACGCAGCTTGTTTCCAGCGAGTACCATAATGTAACAAACCACTGTTGAAATTAGGTTTAAACTTGCGCACGCTGCAGCGTGGCAGTTACGACATATTCACATAACATTACGGATTCGTGAAAATTTTATAATAAGTATATTATTTTAATACGATAAGAATATTTTGTTTTTATGCATGATAGGTTAGCCTTTGTCCACTATCTCTACTGATGGTAAGTGATGATGTGGTCGAAGATGTTTTTCAGGCTAGCCTAGAATTAGTGGCTCGCAAGGACAGCTGCCGGAATACACCGTTAGGTGCTTGGCGACAGATTTTCTACTTGAGGGTGGTTCGCTAGTCAGGCGGGCATTCACAAAAGGCCCTTCCACCATGCACATATCATAAAACTAAATTCAGCACGGATTTTTTGCCAAAAAGCCCATGCGGTGCTTTTTTTAATCCAAACTATGATCCTGTGACGATGAGTTCACCTTAAAGTGACCAAAACAGTCAAAGAATCACCGCCAAAGTAGTCCAAGTGCAATCGATTTTGATAACAGTTTAAAATCTACATTTTCTGTATTTGTTTGATAAATCTTATCGTATACGAAATGTCAAATTCTTGACTAAATTATTTTTTTGAGAGAGAGCCCCAAAAGTAGGTAAAAAAAATTTCAAAACCCATAATATTTTAAACTAAAACAATATCTTAGTAAATTACTCAATGACCTCTAGACGAAGACTCACACAAGCAAAATGATAGAGAACATTTTGATACCTTCTTGTATAAATTCTCCTGGCAAATAATTTACCTAAGTTTTTAGTCTAATATTCGTTTTTGGGTCAACCGTGTACACGAATCATCTAAATATCAAGTTTCTTACTCATACCATTAACTAGCTCGAGATACGAGACATAGACAAATAGGGGCTCCGTTTTGCCCGTTCGGTACAGAACCCTAAAAACACTGTTGGCAAATTTAAAAGCAAGCAATGCCTTAGTCAGTATTAAATATTACCTACGTAAATTATTGTGGATTATATATCTATGACGTCATTAAGAAATACCTCATCCAACATTTATCATTGGAACGTAAAATTCGACGCTTGTTGTAACGGACACACAGCTCAGTGGTAGCACCGCTCGTCTGTTGTCTCGCAGGTACCGAGTTCGATCCCACGTGCCCGCATGTCTTTTCGCACAGACAGCTGGTTTTAATAACTTGTTGGTCTGCAACAACATGCCAGATCGATTGGGAGCTAATTTACGCAGTGCTTCAACGAAAGTGTTGCGTTGTGTACACTTCCTATATTTTTTTAAATGTTATTTATATTTTTTTATTTTCATTATAATATAATTCTTCTCATAATAAGTAATAGTAATTCGTAATATTTTGTCGATGACATGATACCTTTAGACCATCACATAAATAATTATTCATTGTGTTTTTATGTACTTATATATATAATTTTAATTATACACTTACCATCAACTACATTGTAACATAAAAACAATTGACACTATGTTGTTGCAGCAAATATTAACAATGTTCAAGCGATGATTTTAATTTCGATTGGATTAAAATAATTATGCCCGTTTATTTGAACCCTTAATTTAACCAGTTTGAGGATTGAATTTACAATATTTTTTTCATGGGACCACTGAATCTACTCCGTTGAACCAGAAGTGATCCAAATCAGTTCACGGCCGTAACTAGTGGCGACATCTGGTAACATACAAATAAAATATACATTAAAAATCTTTTCCATTTTAATAGTCGTCTATATTTTTACACGACTGCCCAAAAAAAGGATTGTTATGTTTCAGTCAGGGTTCATGTATACCATAACTTCTAAATGGCTCAACCTATTTTAATGTATAATACGAGTATATCATTATATTTGTCTTTTAGCCCAGGTGGCACTAGGTACATAAAAAAGTAAAAAATAAACAAATTGGCGGATTTTAGACACTATATTGTGAGAGTTTTTTTTTTCTCATAAACTCATAGAGCCGGATTTCAAAATGAAGGGCTTTAAAAACATATATATAACTTTCATTTGCTTTATAACTTTCAGGTTTAATTTCAATGGAACGATAAAACACGCAGTCGGTTTTTGAATTTTTTCATTAATATATACTTGTTAATTACTTAGCATTGGATGGATTCACCGTGCGGGTGCCGGGTCCATAGCGTTGCAGAGGAAGAGGCTAGAGGGTCCTGGGACGTGCAACCCAGGAGTAGGGTTAAGGGCCCTTTTATGATGCATCAATGCTCTCGGTTACCGCACAAGCCTCCTCCCCGCCAAAACCTCCAACCTTTAAAACAAATCAGTAATTACATAATATTGATAACAAGGCAAATCAGTGTTAATGTTTGCAAGCCCTATCTTAACCTCCTTTTTTAAATGTATATTATATACATATATTATTGTTATTATACACTCTATACTAACTGCTTGTGACTTCGCTTTCGTGGAATATTCCTCTGCAACTACCGGAATGAAAAATGTCATTCCTTTGTGTTTGGGACTTATAGAATATTGCATACTTACCTACTCGTACTTATCAAATTTCAAATCTAAATTCGTCGTGAGTGTATAAGTGGTAAGATACAATACACATATTTTTACATTTACAATATTTACTTTAGTTAATTGGATAAAATCCCTCTCCGTATACCTTAACATGAATAAAAAAAAAAAAATATTATATCCGATAATAAGGAATAGGGCAGAGGTGTCCAAACACGAACTTTGCTCCATCCTTCATCCTCGATATTTGTGTTGGCATCATGAAATTGAAGGCGAGCCTATTGCGATCTACTGGGTAAATATTTAATGTCAAAATAACAATAAAAGGAAAAGTTTAAACCATGACCGAGATGCGAACCTGCGACCATGCCCTTTTATTTAAAGGCTCTCAAGGACCGCTGCTGGTCCACCACCATTAATTGCTTGGCGACAGATTTTCTACATGACGTATAACAGTATGGTCCCGGGTTGTAAGTTTTGCAAGCTGAAGTTAATGCAAAAATGGCAATGAACCAAATATCTACTCTAGAAACGCACGTAGGTAGTACATAACTTTCATGATTACCACTATTAAGCCAAGTTTCTGAATTATTTATCTCACTAAAGCATTTCTCATGTCACAAATGTCCACTTACCGAGTTTTCTATGCGAGGGACTCCGAGTTCTAGTTCCTCGGGGCTTAGTGTGGGTTAGTTTACGTACTTGTATGTAATATGTATAGCTACTTACGTATGTGACGTTTGATATAAAAAATCGTTTAAATTTTGATTAGTACCTATACTTAATATTATAAAGAGGAAAGATTTGATTCTTTGTTTGTTTGCATTGAATGGGCTTTGAAACTACTGAACCGATTTGTAAAATTCATTCACTGTTCGGAAGCTACACAATCCCCGGGTGACATAGGCTATATTATATAAAAAAAATATTAAAATCCAATAATGTAACTCAAGGTTTAAATAAAAATATTTAAATATTACGTGCATAAGTATAGAAAAAATATTTAAATATGCGATCTCGCAGACGCAGCTACGCACCCGCCCTGATAATGAGCATCTGATATGCTGGAAACCCGGGTCGACGTATTCGATCCCCAACGTGAGTGATTTTGACGGTTTAATCAGTACTCATCAGTACTAATATTTTAATATTATAAATGCGAAAGTAACTCTGTCTGTCTGTTACGCTTTCACGCCAAAACTACTGGACTGATTTGAATGAAATTTGGTATGGAGATAGTTTGAGACCCGGGAAAAAACATAGGATAGTTTTTATCCGACTGCGCAAAAAGAGGTTAATGTTTTCGCGCGATAACCGACATACGCGCGGGCGGAGCCGCGCCCGGAAAGCTAGTTTATAATATTTAAATATGTGTGAAACTCAAGAGAATTTGAAATAAAAAAAGAAATTTATTTAAAATATATAATTAATTTGCTAATCCCATTTAAACGACTTCAATTTCCGCTAAATATATCTTTAGCCTTAACTATTAACAAGTCCTAAGGACAATCTTCGAATTAGTCGGGATCGACCTACGAAAAGGATGTTTTACTCATTGCCAACAGTATGTTGGCCTATTAAAATCAATTTATTTTGCTGCTACAAAATAAAACAATGTCGAATATCGTTTACAGGGAAGCTCTGACTCAATAAATGGCTTTTGTTATGTATATGTGAACTTTTATAAAAATTTGAAATAGAGAAAATGCTTTTAAAAATAACAAATAAATTATTAAAATAAAAATAAAAGTACCGTAAAAATACCAATATTTAAACTTCCTTTTTTTAATAACACAAATAGAAGGGTGTGTGTATTATAACTTTTAATATTGAAATTTTAGTTAAAAATCGTAGCCGGGGCGGGCTGCTAGTTAGTAAATAATAGAATGTTTTAATTAATTGTAGCTAAGGTCGCATCAAATTTGAGAATGACTTAATATCGGTGGCAACTGTATGGCAACTCTATGGTCTATGAATAATATAACAATCGTAATGAAACCGACACGTTACCGATTCTGAAACCGATGTCATTAGTAAATAATAGAATGCTTTAACTAATTGTAGGTTGAACATCGTATCAGATTTGACATTATTAAGGTGAAGTGATATTTTGAACATGTTTTTTAGAAAAAGTAGGTATAGGTACGCTTTACAGATACGAATAAAATCATCACTATCACCACATAGTATAAAGCAAAGACACTTCCCGCTGTCTGTCCCTATGTATGCTTAGATCTTTAATACGACGCAACGGATTCTGATGTGGTGTTTTAAATAGATAGAGTGATTCAAGAGAAAGGTTTTTATGTATAATACATGTATAATATACCAGAGAAACTATGATTATTTTAGAGGTTTCTAGTGTGATTTCAAGAGTAACCTCTAAAGAAAACATGTTTGTATTGTCTAATGACAAAAAAGCTGTACGAACTTTGTCTATAAAGATATTCTGTAGTATATTTAGTAACAGCATTTCACCCGTGCGAAGCGGGGGTAGGTCTCTAGTATAGAATATTCTATTCATGTCTGTAATGTCTGTAAGGACATCACAAATACTATGCCTGATTTGGAGACACAATTCCATATATTTCTCTCGAAAGGAAAAAAAAATATTTACGGTTCTGAAATTTCGCTTTATCAAGTTTTGTGTCTTTATAGTAAATAGCGTCAATACAAAATGTATATATAATTATAGCAACCAAGTTATAAATTACCTGAAAGATTTTATCCGTTTTTTATTAAGTTTAAAAATTAGCTTACGTTATTTAGATTTTGTGTAGGTACTATACAGTATCGCTCACTCGCAGCTTTTCCGTCGTACGCCCTCAGTCATACTTCAAACATATTTCAAAGACCACTTCCTCTTAAGTCCTCGAAGTCGATATTTATTTTGAGATATCTATGAAGTACGAAACGGAACGTAATCGCCGTCGTTGATAAGCCAAACGACCAAAATTATGTAAAATTGTTCACGCTGTTCCTCCAATATTAATACTTTGAATTATACTAACGTTAAGATCTTCACTTAGCACTTTTTTTACTTAGCCTAAATTTGATCATTATAAATTCTTAAAAGATTTCCTCTCAAATAATATCCTTGAAATTATCTTCCCGCCGTTTTCCCGCCATGTTAGTATATATTTTACGAAACTCTGTGGCCAGTTTTAAATTACGAAACATCCAAGTTCGGTCCCCAATAATGGGCTGAAGGTTTTTTCGAGGGCTTTTAAAGAAAGTCCTTATGAAACCCGACCTCTTTATACGTCTAATGTACTTTTTAATATCAACGTTGATATTTTATTTTGTTAATTTAAAAAGTTTATTTGGTTTTTGAATGTATTAATTCAGAAACATTGAATTAGTATTTCTAATTTGGTTTAATTATGGCCACACATATTCATTACCAGTGATATTTGTATTTTTCTTTCCAGTCTATTTTAAATTGGCACTGTTTCATTAAAAACTTCACAAAATGAATAAAACCTACTTTTTACCGAGGTTTGCGGTGTAAGAGAGAGAGAGAGATAGCTCGGATAGTTCCATTAGCTAAGTAGTTCCCTTTCTACACCAGACCGCAGGGGATCGTAGGCGATGTAAATTATTAATGAATGGAATAAGAACGGAAGCATTAGGTATTAGCTGTAGGCATTAAAATATCTGGTTTTGTTATTGACCGAATAAAGCTTTTGATGTTATGGAATCCAAGGTATTTTAGCTGTAAATTCAAAGAATCATGATATTATAAGTCAAAGTCAAAATCAATTTATTAATTTAGGCGTCTACGACGCTCTTATGAAGGTCAATTACAAGTTTTAATATTGAAATATACTTCATTGTACTGCCATTACCAATAAAATGTATAGAGCCACTGCGAGAAGAACGGGCAAGAAACTCGGGGCCATTCTTTAAACGTCATTTAAAAATGTGTTACATACTTACTATATAAAACGATTATTACAATATTTATTTACATTACGTAGGTGTCAGGCGCTAGCTTGGCAGAGGCGAACGAGTCCAAGCATTTTTGTCGTTTAAGTAATCACAAACTGTGTAGTAAGATTTCCTTATCAAAATGTTTTTCACGTGCAACTTGAATTTTCCTTCTGTGAGTGTTGTAATATGTTTGGGAACATTTTTGTAAAACCGCACACAATTTCCAAAGAAGGACACTGTTTCATTTAAATTTACTGAAATTTGTACGAATATACATAATATTTTGAAATATATAAGTACAGACTTGTTAAAGTTAAAATATAAATATCTTTAAAAAGATCCCTCAGGGATAGTAAGTATTTAACGGGACTTCATCATGATAAAAACGTGTATATTATATATTTACCTAGACGTTCCCTTTAAGTACTTATATATGTGTTCAGTTTACGAAAGTCTTTTAAAGCTACATTCACAATATTAATGTTTCTTTCATTTGTTTGCAGGTAAAGAGAACGAGTCGCAAAATTTATCTCAACAAGTACAGCGTAAACTACAAATTCGGCAAGTTTTAGGACAATATCAAAGCTTCTACTTCCAACACTGAAATGTATGAACAAAATGTGGAAGTCGGTCTCATACTGATTCAAACTCTATGAGCTCACATTTTCATGTTCCGACCTGTTTTTTCATACTTTTCAGTAACGGTGGCATACTTTCTTATCTTTTTAGGGTTCCGTACCCAAAGTGTAAAAACGGGATCCTATTACTGAGACTTCGCTGTCCGTCCGTCCGTTCCCTTCGTGCGCGAGTACGACTCGCACTTGGCCGATTTTTTAAATAACTTGATTGATGCCACAAGATCACGAGTAGTATGATTGAATCACACCCACAATAATGGTCATCATCGGTAATAATACAATAATTGCCATTGCGTTCATCCATGATATAGAATAGGGATATTTCCAAAATCTTATTTTAGTTGAATGTCACTTAAAAGCTAGATACATAATGATAAAGTTTAAGTGTAATCACTTTTCATATTATTATGTTCGCAATAACGCATGCTCTGCGGGCTACATCACAAAATTACAAGTTTACGAGAGGAAAAATTTAAGTCTTGTGCGACATGACATGTCGTACCCCGGCTAAAGGGGTGGATGGACGCGGGTTCGAATCCCGCACATGACTTAACCGTGAGGTGCCGGGCTAGAATGTCACCCCCCATCTCATCCCGTGGGTGTCGTAAAAGGCGAATAAGGGAAAAAATACCGGAAAGTGGCAGCAGCGCCTTCTGAGAAATTTACAACCATAACTGCTATCCCCAAGACCGTGCCAAGCGTGGGAATTATGGAGTTTCTTTGCGCGATAAAATCCGGAACCTGGATATTGAAGTGGCAATGGGTGGGCCACATTGTTCGACGAACTGATAACCGATAAAGAGCGGTTCCCGAGTGGGCTCGTCAGTCCACCAATAGTAAAAGTCGCCAAGGGTTACAAGCGGCCGTTCTTTGTGGCGTTCTATGGGGGAGGCCTTTGTTCAACAGTGGACGTCTTCTGGCTGATGATGATGTTGTAATCAACTTGGAGATATAGGTATAACAACACTAAACAAAAAAATAGTTAAAAATTAGCCGCTGGTAATGCAAATATCTATGAGCATACTTAAAAAAACCCTAACTACAGACGAACAGAACCTCCTAGGGCTAGAATTATTGCTATTAAAAAAACGGCTTCAAAATCCGTTGCGTAGTTTTAAAGGTCTAAGCATACATAGGGACAGACAGACAGCGGAAAGTGACTTTGTTTTATTCTATGTAGTGATATAACACTGTCAATGAAACCGACATGTTCGACAACAGTTTTGCAGTGTTCTCTTTGTAATATGATGATATAATAAACAGAGAAAGTGTACATTAAAATATAATAGATTCAAAGTATACCCCTGCCATTGTGACCGCAATAACTGGCGACGACCTTCATCAACCTAATGAGGCTTACGGCAAAAATGTTAATTACTCCATTCCGCCGAAATAAAGGATAATGTAATATGACAACATTTTTAAACACAGAAACACTTACTTTAATTACCTGCGCATTAAATGGGACGCCCCTTGAGCCAAGCGACACGTATAAATGGTACACAGGAAAATATTATATGCAGCGATGGCAACATAGTTTATTATAGATACAATTTGATTCAGATTTTGCTTTGCGGAAATCCATAATAATTAATTAAAATAAAGTAATTAATTAGCACATTTATATATATATCGCGTGTTAACAAAATCACATTTACACATTACACAAAATAAGGAGCACAAAATGTTTTGACGCAGATTCGCGTCATGCCTCTTTCGAGCAGAACACCTCTAGCGAGTCTCGGCCCCCGAAACTCTTTCGAGCAGAAACTTTATGCTAAAATTGTATTAAAAAAAATTGTGCTCCAATAATTTGTAATAGTACATTACCTATGATACAAGTGTTGTATGTTGATCATTACATATGAGGCGATATAGCGCGCGAGCCGAGTAGGTTGGCAGACGTATTTGGGATCGCATTGTTAGATATCACTTCCTCAGAAAGCGCTGCTGCCCAAGTGCCCACCTTCTGGTGTGTTAGTCGCTTCTTACGCCACCCTCGGGTAGGGATGGGGGGGTGGCATAGTAGCCCAGCACCCCACGGGCTATAATTATTTTTTATTATGTGTGTTTAATCTTATGATAATACTTAACCTAACCTTACTTGGGCCGCTAGCTCATTCACATGAATACTTTTGGAGTATTGGAACTAATTCGCTAAAGCTGTTAGTTAGTAACGAAAGATTCAATAAATTATACTTTATATATTATATTACAAGAATAAACGTCGCGAAATACTTAACGACATTATTGTATTTTCTAACAGTCATTATTAAATCACCGGAATAAAAATATCCTTTTCTTAGATAGTAAACACGTCATAGAAATCCTCGCCACGAATTTCCCATTCCACAATACAAAAGCACCCCGTGTGACAGCGGCCGGGGCGAACCGCCAATATTTCACCAATAACAAACGAGCACTGCGTGAGCATCGCGCTGTCACACTACGTGTTTTTATTTCACCTCCCGCGGTTCATTAAGAATTTATTATCGCCACGCCAAATAGAAATGAAGTCGCATCTTATTCTCGACTTAAACATCAATTACTGCTTAGTGCGAGTTAGTAGTAGCAAGTCATTGGTTGGCGACCGTGTGGATCGACAGTTAAGAGACACAGAAGACCCTTCCATATGTAAAAAGTAGCAGCCGCCCGCGCTAATCCGCCTAAGCGCCCTGCTCTCATCTATTTTTGGTCTACTTCTTCATCGTCTAGTCGCTCCAAAACAATATCTATAACTTCTCTATGATCACTTCACGAAGCTGCAGGTACTCAGTGCAGCTTACTCATCCCCATTCAACGCTTTCCAGCTCAAGGAACCCAACTGTACCACAGACGGTACCACGCGCTAATCGATCAACTTATAAGCTATATAGATTGGGAGACCTATCTATATAGACCACCCACTTATCATTTGACACTAAGCACTACGATAAGTACTAATCAATATCTTAATGCTTCATATAGATGTCGTATAAACAAAAATACCTAGTAATTTGAAATTCCAGCTTCCATTTTAATTCACCTTAGGACTGTTCCATACCCTCCCGTTGGATAATCGTTAAAAGCAACTAAGGGGATATAATATTTCACCATAAGAACAACATGCTACTACACATCTTCCCTTCTACATATTCTTTTCAGTGATACTGTTTAAAGGATCGATTTCGTAACTATCCCACAAAATACTGGTCATCATTGGCAATAGTTAGGATTGCCGTAACTTCTAGGCACCAAATACGGAACGTTTTCTCTTCCGATGTGCAAAGCTCAAAACATTCCACAAATACACTATAAATACGAGTAGCACGAATGTGTAATTTTGAAGCGCTCGTAGCGAAGTTTGCTTAGCCTTTCTAAACCTAAGTTAAATCATGACTTGGATGGGTGACTGCTAGTGTCATTACTAAGCCGTCGATTCCGGTTATTGTCTTAGGATGGCAGTCGTTTCAGCATGGTGGTTGGGCGTTTTCTGGACCGCTTGGCTAGCTACCACCCTCTAGTAGAAAATCTAGCGCTAAGCACCTAAGGATGTGTTGCAGCAACTGTTCTTGAGGGCCAGTAATTCTAGGTTAACCTGAACATCATCTTCAACCACATCATCAATTCATCACTTACCACCAGTTGTACGGCCCCCTCGCCTCTTATGCGCGTAGCCCTCACCTCTATTTCCATATTCTGTCGAAATACGAGACATGTAGTAATACGGTGACAGTCACGTATATACGGGACGTATAGCAACCCTAGCAATTATTATATCATCCAGGTGTAGGCATATTGGCAAATACAAGTACCTACCTCTTCTAGTTAATTGACTGTTACTTCAAAGATACTCGAAGTTTACAAAAATTTAATGGGACCGACTTGAAGCTGTGCTCTATACCCAGTAAGAATCATCAATGTTGTACGATCCAATGAAAGGTAAAAACATACATTTTAAATATTATGTTCTTCTGTCGTCGTTTGTGTGGTTACAGTAAACGGTTTAGGGAAGGTGATGGCACTGATGACATCGCAATTCGAAATATAATGAATTATTCTGTATGAACAACCTTTATCCATACTAATATTATTAATGCGAAAGTAACTCTGTCTGTCTGTCTGTTACGCTTTCACGCCAAAACTACTGGACTGATTTGAATGAAATTTGGTATGAAAATAGTTTGAGACCCGGGAAAAAACATAGGATAGTTTTTATCTAACTTCGCAATAAGAAGTTAATGTTTTTGCGCGATAACCGAAACACGCGCGGGCATAGCCGCGCCCGGAAAGCTAGTCCGACTTATAGTTGAACAAAGGCGACCAAGTAAAGAGCTATTTCACTTTCATGAAGAAATTGCAGCCACAGGCATACAAAACCTATGTACACTTGGTGGTAACCAATTGCAACATTCGTTGTTAGGGCAACTAAACGCCATAGAATATATAATAAATACACACGAACAAAATATAGCCGGTGAAAACTAGTTTCAACGTAAACAGTTGAAAGTAGAACTAGGTGTAGTTAAACGCAATACGAACTGTGAAACCGGCACTAATTCTGCGAATCGACATGTTCAATTCTGTTTTGCCATAAAGACCGATAAATTGTGTCATAGTTAAATGTGGATTATTGCCGATGTATAATGTTTCAATTTGATTTATACAAACGCATTCATGTGTTAATCAATAGATGATAATTTATGGTCGAATGAACTGAGCTGAGAATGGAGTTGAGTCGTGATTTGTGCTTTAGAAGCTTTATTGTCATAGGCAGGATCGTAATTTACTTAATTGAAGGCATAGTTAGGGGCATACTAACTAATATATTCTCTGCGGTTCTGTAACTAGCTCTCAAGGACAGGTTTCGACGTTTACTTTTAGTTAATAGCTGCTGGTAAATTGTCCACACGAAGGCCAGTAAGCATAGGTACAAAAAGCTTCTACCTCAAAGAAATCCGCTAAGGATGAAAAGCTTTCCCGTAATCTAGTTGTAAGTTGAAATGGCCGTAACTATTGAATTCAGCGGAAAGCAGATAGGTCTACTATACACTGTACATCAATAGGAAGGTCATTATCCAACACAATATACTGGAGGCCATTGTTAGTCCCGCCACCCCCAGGGTATGAGAATGGGAGGTTAGTTCAATCCGGGTCACTGGATAATACGGACCGTGATCATGATGTTCAAACGGACAGGTAGGTGGGGACTGTTATGAGTTGACATATAAGGGAAAATCTTTGTAGTGTTTTGTTGTATATGTGAAACGCAAGGATAAACGATAAATAGATTAAAGTAACAAATAGTATAATGTGCGGAGCGATCTCTTTCAGTTAAATTAACAAAAGATAAAATGAAGGTAACCATTCTAAGGCATTATTCTACTATGACAGGAGGCGCTGTTTCTTTTACATTTTCGATATTACCTTAATACAGTTTAAACATATCAGTATCTTCACATCACATATCAGTTCTTTCTTTCTTCTTCTTCTATCACACAAGGCATACTATGTAACAGAAAGAGAGACGCTTTGCAGGCTAATATAAATATTAGGTACTCCGTGCTTTGCGCGCCGAAGTGCACTTTATTGCTTCGCAGCTCGAGTCGCTTATTTATTGCTATGGCTTTCCGGAGTGATCCTTCTGTGGTATAGATTACGGGCCTTACGGCTGCATTACGGGTCATGGCCTCTTGCTCCCATCGTTTCCATCCGTCAGAAGAGTTGAAGTTACCTTGACAAACTACAACATTGTAAGATTCACTTTTACGGTACTGACTCAGGGTACCGAGATCAAATCACTTTCCGCTCATTGTAGGCTGAAGTGATCAGATTGCAAATCCGCTGTCCTGAGCGGTCCCACACTAACGCTAGAAATAGCTTACGTATATACCCGCGGGGTCGCCTAAAATTACAGCCGTGGGGCTGGTAAAGTAATACAACAAACCATATTCTACATACATTCCAAAACAGCAATCATTGGGTTCAACATTATAGGCAATTTTTTTGTTTTCATTGGACGATTCGTTCAATTCGTCAATCTAACGATTCCGGAGGATGCAAACCGAACAGCTTTAGTAGGAATAGATATACCTACCTACTTACATCATTATTATTACCCACGGGTATTAGCACGATACCATTTCTTCACAAATATTACGTTTTTCTCCATTCCATCTCTAAACGACGTACGGTAATGTGCCATCGTTGCGTGGTAAAAAATCCATTGATATACCTATAGGTAACACGATGTTTTGATTCTTCTTGGGCTATTCAAAGAACTGTCGCTTCTTATCAACTCGTATACAGACCTTACAATGACATCATCCAGATAAGCAAATAATGATTTATTTAATGTATAAACTCAGGCGATACTTTGCGGAATCTTATGTTAGGTAAATAAAAACAAATATTTGGAAAAAAACACATAGAAATAAATGTGACTCACTCCACATGAAGCATTTTCGGGAAGATTTGCATTTTGGCGAGATTGGCAATAGTTTTTCTTTCTATTTAGAATTCTAAAACGCTTTCATTAAAGTTGAAGGAAGGGATCAACTTAAGGTACATAAAGGTAATATCGTATTCAAATAAAAATGAGTTATCAACATCGGAATCAGAACACACGGTTAGGTGCTTACTGCTTAATGTCCAGCAAAACTCATGCGTTGCCATACGTAGAAAAATCGAATATTTTATCATAGTAAAAAAATGTACTGCTCTATGTAGGTAAGATGGACGGACAGCGGAAACAAACCTCATGTCATTATACTGGCAACATCAACTTAACAAGTAATAATATTCAGATCACGTGCGTTCCGATACACGTGGATTTAACAACGTATGCTGACCACGCCGCGCTGCCGTCCACCGGGACCGGGATGTCTTGGGAACGGGGGAGTTTTCACCCTTTATTTACCAGAACATACAAAATAAATTATATTGTTGACAACGAACTTTTTTTCACGCGGGCCTAACTTTGTACTGGGTACATAGCTTTTTCCCGCGTTTTTTAAGGTTTTGGAACTACTCGGCAAATCGGGATAAAAAAGTATCAAATAACCTAATACGGAATATAAGATTTAGATCTATGTGTCAAGTTTTACGAAAATACTTTCAGTCAATTCGGAAGTGTGTGGAAACCTACACACAACTTTTACAAATTAATGTATTAATAATGGCTTTACTTAGCTAACCTCTTACAATCAGAGGATACTTTTATACTCATTGTACCTACTCAAAGGCTTTTTTACATTATTATTGATTTATTCAACTTAAGCATAAAAATGTTAAGACTTCTCTACATCCTAAAAAAGACATCAGAACAAACTTCTTTCTTCCTCACTAATTCGCTCAAAAACAGCACTTAGCAGTGTGAATGAAACGCTAATCACCGTCTTTTGTCCCGCTTCAATGGGTTCCATTCTGCGCATCGCATTGTGTGTTCGAAACAAAGGGTTTATTGATTCGATCGGGTGGTACTGTTTTTACACGGACATGTATGAATGGTATGACAATGGTGCTGTTGGAAATTCATTAATCAATAATACGTTTTTTGTAAATTATGGTGCAGGTCTCTGCCTACGAATCCACACGCGTAACATTTGTTAACCGTGCTAAGCGAGATCTCTGTATATGGCTTGTCCAGCATTTGTTTGTTTATTTATGGGTGTTTGTATGTGTGTTCGTACATGTGTATGTTCAACGATAACTTTCGAATACCTTATATGATCTAGTTTTTTTTTGCAGAAAGTGTCTTATCACAATATAGAGTTTTGTTTGTAACATGGGCTTAATTGGTGGGAGAGTTATGAGAGAGAGAGTAGATGAGTAGCCTCTTAGATGATGTTGTAACTTTAAAATTAATATAATAATTTTGATTAATTAAAGTAGGTATTTAGTATGCTGGTGTGTTTTCCATTAAGAGAGACTTTCTTTTACATTACAATATATGTAATATAATTCCTTTTTTATATCAAGTTCTTATTTAAGTCAAAATAAGTATTACAAAATAACAGTAACCATACGAGAAATCTCGTAACTAGTATATATAAATAGCAAGATTAAGTTCCAGTACTTTGAATCCCGCGTCGCTGGGTTTACAAGTAGTTAAGTTAGTTATTAAAACGCTTGGTTTTCTCAGAACGAAAAAATGGGTTTGTGTAACACACCGACAACGATAACTTAAACTTTCAACTAATTTGAAATTCCGCTCCCAAAACAAATAACTGAAACTAACAAGAATTATGTTCCCAAGTTATTCAAAGCACTGGGAACTGGGGACGTTCTTGCCGAAGGAATTTACAACACGGCAGCCATTCTGCAATTCTGAATGACTGGCTGTTATGAAATGACAATGGAATGCTGAATTTGCTGACCCTCTAAAGAAATATATAACGAACGAATATCTCCCAGTCCGCTCGTCACTGCACTCCATGATAGGAAATATAAGTTGTGATGATGACGACCATTCATAATTTTACTATTCATAATAAAATCACACATTTATTTACATAGTTGCTAATAATGTCTACAACGTCTAAAATTAAAGAAATATATTTTAATATGTACAAATAAAGTTAATATTTCATACGATACCCTTTTTAATGTATTTGATCGATTTAAAAATTCAACCATATTTTATGAAAATATTCATCAAGAACCTTTCAAAGTCCCCACCAATTGAGCTCTTACACGAATTTGCTAATTCTAAGTATACAAGGTGCCTTTCTACCAAATCATGACATACTTTGCGTTTCGTCGCCCTTTTCTTCAGCTGCTTTGCTTGCGGCGGTGCTTCAACCACTACGGAACGGCTGTTGTGAGAATATTCGCTTTCGGAGGTAGACCTGCAAATAAGACACAAAGATTAATAATTTATAAAACACCAAATTTGTCTGCGACCTAATCCTGGTATCACGAGAAAAGATAACCTATATGTTTCATTAAAATCTGTACAAATATATTTTTAAACATCCAAACATTGCACTTATAATGTTAATAAAGATTGATACAATCACTAAGTATTGTTAATAACTTTGTTAATGATTAGGATTGTTATTCATTAAACCACAAACATGATTATTTAGATAGATAGCACTTTCTTACATTTTCAACAGTTTTAAAGCGCGTAGCAGCAAGTATATCCAGCCGGTGGCAGCGGGCAGAAACCAGGATCCGTAGTTGTCACGTTAAGACAAAGGAGTAAAGTAATTTTTCAAACCAAATTGATCGAGTTTTTATATAGAGAAATCGTCCATTCAGCAAAACTATGTTACTTTGAAAATATACTTAAAGTTCTTTGTTTTAAATAATCGTGAGTAATTATTGTCGGTTACGACCATTTAAATTAAATCTTTAATATCGGACGTTAATGACGATCATGCGTTAATATCGGACATACTCGTACATGCACATAAAAGGAAACATTTAGGCTCTCTAGCCTCACAGAAATTGCTGCCCTTGGCGAAAAATAGGCTTACAATACAATATCAGAACACAACTATAGGAAAATAAACTCAATCTTCCAGGGAGTTTTGTGGAATTCTTTATGACTTACCGAGAAAAAAAAACTAAACTTTGATACTTGCTTTTTGGTACAGCGGCCTTTTCGTGTACAACGGTTAACTAACGTGGACACATACATGTGTTGTGAATCAGCTTTTCGAGAAACTCTAGTTACTGTTTCTCGGAATTTTATATCAGAATAGCCCCCTTTAGTACGTCATTAGTATAGTGAAATACGACGAGTAGAGAATGCAATATGTCGTGTGGGGTATTTTGCATCTCCTTAAATCGTTGGGTTTTAAATATTTGTATGATATGAAGCGACGACGGATGGACGTGCCCATCCTCCTTCGTAGAGACCAAAGGCAAAATCTCAATGTTTAACCAGTAGGGTAACTATTAGGATCACATACATAGCTATCTATCTTAATAATGATCCTATGACAAAGTAGGAATAATGAAAACATTACCATTCTAGCTATGTACGCATAATAGGGTCTTTTACGGAGTGCATAAGAATGCGGTTAACGTCGTTAATTCCGAGGTCGCAGGGAGCAGTCTCGAGCGGGGTATTTATGGTTGTTAAATCATTTGCAAACTGTAAAATTTATTTGTAATAATAGTATCTGATCGCCCGCTTTTTCGCTATTAACGTTGTAAAATCTCATATGGTAAAGATTACACAGACATGTTCCCGTATACCGAAGGTTAAGATCCACTACCTTGATCCAACATCTAATCAATCTCACCAGAAGGCAATACGCTAATGGGTGCTAATGGGGGTGCCGGCCGGGTGACATAAATAATTCACCGGACGTCCGTGTAATCGACGGACGTCCGACTTCTGGCAGATTGATTTGTAGCGCCTTGGGTTTTGGATTGGTTAAGCTGAGAGGACGATTGCTATTGTAATAAATGTAGGCATTCGTAATTAAAAGTCACGTGTCGCGTGGAGTGTATGAAATTCTGACGACACTGGTTCGATATTGATTCCCATTCGATGCACTCTGAATGGAGAAATATAAGTCCTGAAGAAGCATACTATGACATGATTTATGGAGTGAAAAAAAACTGAAATAATATTTTAGTTGTAATTTTTTTAATATGACTCTATTATTTAACTATTTATTTTTCAATTTAATTATTATTTCTATTTAATGTCATAATTTAGTAAATTTTGTAATACAATTTTCATATGCCGATAAGGCGAAAAATAGCTGTATATCCTTCTCCGAATTGTTATCATTATTAACCTATGTTCCATGAACTAAATGATTATGAATTATGTTTAAAACAGTTATCTTTTGTATGCCATATGCCATGTGCTGAAGATTCTAATAATTTTATCTCTCTTGTGTGGGAGATTCGCTTCTATGCACAGGGTCTGACAGCAGTTCTAATCACTTAATTTCAATCAGTAAAATCACTGAAAAACAATAATTTCCGTATACATTAATACTATTAATTCACTTCGCTCCACAGCCGTATGGCACGTACAGCGTTCTGTCATCTGTGCACGTACATACAGGCTTCTCTCCTTAAACATCTTACACATTTTTGGTTAAAAAAAAAAAACAGTTATGTAAATGTAAATATTTTGACTATATTGACGTCTCTAGTAACATAATTAAGTAACATCTGAGTATACTGTGTAAATGATATGGATTTTATCTGAAATAAATGATTATTATTATTTTCATTTCAAGTTTTACTTTTCTCGGCTTTAAGCCGGTTTTGACTGTAATTACGGGCCTTGGCCAAGTAAATTACAGCGTGTAATTCGTAGAAGTTAATGTGGGTGTGAAGTCACTTCATTTTCTTCCAACTGCATGAACTTTCTTACTAACCGGCAAGTGTTAAGGATTGCAGCTTTTTGTAATTTTATTATTATACTATCTTTAAGATCTATGATTATTATTATTATTATTAAAAAGCTTGTTTATATTGCCCTCTATTTCAACCGGACTTAAAAGTCAGTTTCCATTTTACTCGTAGGTATACTTTGCATTTGTTTTTAAGAACCTGCTTAGCATTAATAAAATTTGTATTTTATAAGTTATCTGCAGCTAAATTATATCTTCGTTGTATATCTAAACATGAAACGATCGATACAATAACAAATTGATTTATTTTGGCAAAAAAACTCTTTAATTCGTGTAAATATTAATATTCAACTGATCTACAGGAGAACGAATTTAATTCGGCCAAGTGCAAATTGGGTCTTACTCTATTAGAACTCCAAATCGTTACTACCAACAAAACAAAAACAGTATCGCGTGTTTATCACAGCTAACTCGGCGTTTTCAGAGTTTGTTATTTTAATCAAACAATCATTTATTTACAAGAAAACAAAGTTATAGAAAGGTCTTAAACACTATGGCGATTTGTTCTTGTATTCTGTCTACATGCAGGCGTGCAAATATTAAAAAATATTTTTTCACTCAGATCTAAAACCTCCTTTAAACTATAAAAACATTTACATAAAAGCCAGTCAAATACTCGATTTTTAATTAGATTATCTTTCATTACTTTATAGAGTATATATATATACCTCATAATAATGGTACATAATATACTTATAAACTCAAAGTTCCCAACTAGTCTAGTTTTGAGACAAATTCCATAAAAAAAATTATACAACTGACTATTTCGACAGCCCCCATTTCTTTATGTGCTAAAATCAGATTATTTTCTCATCCACCTTTTCATGTAGGTTTTTCACTGACTAAATATATGGCTCTACAGAGGGCTGTAAAGCCATATAATTGAATTCATATCAATAGATGGTATCAGGTTAAATGCTGATTTTACATAAAATATATAAATGTCAGGTTTACTACTGACTCCGTTCACTAGCTATGCTATCACACCTGTGACATACTGATGGACAGACCAACAATAAAGAGGCATTACTAGGACTTCGAGTTTTATCCCTTTTGTTACCGTGCCCTAAAAAAATTTTTTACCGAAAAATGGGACCGACTTCAACACTCAAAAGTGTGAGAATTCGGTACCATGATAGTTAAAAAGTACCTATTAACAAAATCTTCCATTTTTCGTTAAAAAAAATTCACCCATTTTAGTGTCCCTTGCTACTTACGGGATCGACTGTCATTCATTGGCCATGACTATGTCATCAAGATAGGAAAATATTTTTCAGTTATTGGAGTGTAACACAAAAACGGCTTGACCGGTATTGATGAAATCTAAATGGGACAACACGACAAGCATCAAATAAAAAAAAATATCAAAATCGGTTTACCCATATTAAATTATTAGGAAACGGCTAGGACCTGCGTTATATTTACCAGAAAGATTCCGACCAGTTTCGGACTGTTTTGAAGTCCTTCGTCTGGGAGTCACGATTGCTCGCAGCGACGAGCACGGGCCTCAGCGCGTAACTGAGTTCACCCGGCTCACCCAGTCAAAAGTTCTGATGTAACAAACATAAAAAGTACAGACGAATTGAGAACCTCCTCCTGTTTTTGAAGTCGGTTAAAAATGTAAAAACACCGTAAAAAGAACAAATTCAATATTACATAAATTAGAATAAAACGCAAAAAGCACAGCCTTTTTGCACATATACTTACATTAAAAAGTTTGAAAACAAAGAAAAGACGCTAACATCCGAATTACATTCTTCAACTTTAACCCATAACCGAAAAGTTTTGTTGGTCGAATTTCCGTGCCGAATATTCGGCTTGTGTTTAAGGCGGCCGAAACATGCGGTAAATGCTTGAGTGAGTTCCCGTGTCAGACTGTTGGACTCATTAGGACGATCTTTGGGTTCATACGGGAATTAGAATTGAAGAGGGTTCGATCACAAGTTTTAGGTTCTTATTTTATTCTTATTCTAGGTTTTCGGCATGTTTTTTGTTATAAGTAATACGCATATGTTGAATGTATGTATGTATGAATTGTCTGAAAGTAAAAATATTTTAACTGACTTTTTTTTATTGGAAAGACTACAAAACTGGAAATACATCGTAGCTTACATAATTTAAACTAATAAAAAATAAACATTTAAATAGAGTTTAATTATTAATATCACAAAACCTTATTCGCCGGTATTCGGATTGTATGTATACCTGTTTGAAAATCTGTCGCCAAGAAGTCACACAGTGTGTTTCGGCAGCAGTCCTTGAGAGCCAGAAAAATTACAGGCACATGAGACTCATCAACTGTATTTCTTAGTGTGGCGGGCGCAGTGCAATTCGTCACATGACGAAATGCATCTGTTATAGGCAGAGGTTAATCCGCTTAAACATAATTTTATATAAGTATATAATACTAATGATACACTGAGAAAAATGACTGTCATGATTCATGATAATTGTAAAGGAATTTCGAAATAAATATCCGTATTCCCAATAAAAACGGACCAAGAGTATTTAATGATAATTTGCATGTAAATCACAAGAATTTACCATGAATTGATGTAAAGATAAAAAATCAGGCAACAGCACAAGATTTCTTAGTGCTGAAATATCATATTTTGTCAGTACGCATCATGACAAAATATCGTGACGAACTCTGAATTTTCCCTAACAGTAATGACAAAAAGTCGTGAAGGGAATCATAAAAATTTAATAATTAATGGTTTAGTTTCAATAATGAAATGATAAATTATTGTGAAATTCACGAAAATAAGATTATATTTTCTAACAACTTTACGGGAAAGTTTTGGTATATTTTGGATATTATCATAGCAGTCTTAAAGGAGCTTTCTCGTTTATTGTCGTGGACCTGTAATAATTTTTAATGCGTATTTCCTGGTGATTCTGCTGCACTAGACTGCCGAGTGTTGCCGATTGCTGCCGATGTCAATATATTTAGTATAATGCTAGCTGGATATCTTTCGGCACCGTCGGATTATTTCGTTTGCGCGATGCAGGATTTCATACATTCGGACGCATTTTGTATAGGAAAGAGCGTGAATAGCGATAGCGCCATCTAGGTAGTTCAAAAGGAACTACAAGTACGAACTCTTTTATATTATTATGGCTGAACAGATATATTATCTTAATAAAATTAGTTCATTTAATATACAATTACTCTATAGCATAAAAAGATGAATCTCTGATGATGACTCATTGGTTGAAAATTTTTGACCAACAGGTCAAAGCTAGAATGGGCAAAATTGATATTTGCTTCAACGTGACCTAACATAAAAGGACATTAGGTTAGCTTAGAGACACATTTTCTACTTGAAGGTAGTAGTCAGCCAGACAAGCATTCGCGTAATGCACTGCAACATCTAGGGACGTCGTGCGGTCACGAAAGTTTAACATGACATTTCTATAATTTATTTTTTCCCAACAAATAATTATTTCAAAAATTATTTAGAACGTTACAGCATAGTAAATTATCGGTAAAAACCCATTACTACTTATGATTGAATAATGTTTATTTGCGATGAAAGTTATGTTTTTTTGTCATGCTCGGTCTTGATATTTTTTCTCGGTGACGCATTATTTCTTGGTTAATTGTCGTGCTACATTTTACTCACTACAAACTTGAAAATCAATTAGGAAAATCCTGTTAAAAAGCAGGTATATTGTGATAATTTTGTATATAGTAACTTTATTTTTAAATGAAAGGCTGTCATGACTTCTGGTTGTTACCTGAACTGATACTTGTAGTGATGAAAGCGGAATTATATCGGCCTTCGTGCTATTTCATCATATTCTTGATATTATAACAGGCATCAGTATTATTCATTATTCTGCACGTCAATAACTAATGAAGGACGGAAGTCATTTTTCTCAGTGTAGGCGTACGTGTTTGTATGTATGTTTGTGTATTATGTCCTGCTGGGCTCCAGGAAACTACTTAATAAATTGGGGTAAAATTATCATATTATGTGTTATACCAGGATCCAAAAATTCGTTGTGCTAAATTTGCTATAACTGTTGTGCCGTTGTCGAGCATTCCCGACTTCCCGAGCTAGGTCATACTGGTAACAAACTTTCAAATTTATATGAACTTAACTAAATATTGACTTAGCATACTGTTGGTACATTGTGTAGTCTGTGTACATTGTGAGTGTACAAAACCCGTTGTTTTATCGCAAGCTGGGCCCGCGGGACGTTCCGTCGCTGTTGATTAATACGCCGCCCGGGGATCTCTAATTACTGAGCCGGTGCGGCGGACCGGAAACCTGTGGGTGACAGGGAAACCGCGACTGTACTCGTATATGAGTTTTTTGTCACTGAAGTCTTCAATAAGAGAGACTTTAGTCAGAGTCAATCTTCTAGGCATACATTTTCCATCGTCGACAGCGTCCTCACTTTTCATCAGGTGAGACTGTAGGTTTGTAAAGACTGCATGCATGTATCATAGCATAACAATTTTTGGTAAACATGAAATGATTTCACAATTTTTATAAAATAACTCAAACTAATAGTTTTTAACTTTAGTTGTAAATTGCTACTGTAGTGGCTCCACACTATCCATATTCTAACTGTTAGGTACCTACTCTGAAAGTTCAGTGATACATTGCGGCGGGTTGCGGCGGGAGGGGGGCACGTTTGTCATCGCGCGGTTTAAACTTGCCCCTTGGGGGGACATAGGTACTCGTACGTTGGGTATCTAGTGCTCCAAGGAAGCTACGAATGGTAAACTTTATTTGGTAGTTAGTGGTTTTGTGGCAAACAAAAGCTACTTTATTTGGCTTTTCAAGGACTAAGCATCCTGAAAATATAACAATACCTTTTTTGGGCAGTCGTGTAATAAAAATAGCACCGTCTACTTGCTGTCTTTTCATGTGCAAAGATGTTTATTCCTTTTCATTTCAAAATAGGGATGGCAAGGAATATAAAATGGATTTCAGTCCCATGGTACCTGGTTAGCAGAGTATGGCTAGCTGGTAGGGTTGGTAATATATACACACATCAAAAGTGCCTAGGGAACATGTATATTTTGAACTATAACTGACTTGTATGGCAGAAAAACGAAAATCAATAGGGTTTTTGCTGTTTATTGTAAAATTATATTAATGAATAATCTGTGTTTCTACCATTTACACTAATCACAGTTACAAGGACAGCAATTTGGCATGCTTAAAATCAGTTCATCAAAATCACTTTGAGGAATGGCCGCCAAAGTTCTTTGTAACAAGTCAAAAAGCTGTTGTGGGGTATGCACGGCAGCCATACTTGGCAGAGCTAGGTTTCCCTAAGTAATTTGTGGCAGACCTCTTCGTTGTAGCATATCCTATGCATGTTCAATGGGGTTGAGGTCTGCCGATTGAGAGGCTACCGGCAGAACGTTGATGCGAGCATTGGCAAGAGTGCGAGTTAAGACTCTAGACGTGTGTGGACGTGCATTCTCGTGCATTAGATGAAACGAATTACCCAAACGGCTTCGAAAATAGATGATCACTTCTTAAACAATACTCTCCGCATAAAGCTGAGCATTGAGGTTGCCCCTGATCCAAATCCAATACTTGATTTACTCGAAAACGTACTTGATCACTAGGCACTTTTGATGTCTGAATGTGAAATATTTGGCAACAGATTCAGGGTAGTGGCAAGCTAGTTGAGCATGAAAATTCTCTATCAGCATTCTGTGAAGATTCAAGACAGCGGAAGAATCCGAACCTACGATCGCCTTTTCATCTTTCGACACCCATTACCGCTGAGCTTTGCCCGTTTTAACCAAAAACTATTAATTTTCTATAAATTTTCGATTTAGTAGTTATTACGGTCCGGCGATTCGTTACTGCTCCGAAGCTCTAAGCCGGATTCATATGATTATTAAATTTACGGATAATACGGATTTATTCGAAAGATTAATATAAATTTCTAGCAGGTTCGATAGTTAGCCGTATAATATCTGGTATTGTAGGCGTTTGGTGCTTATATTTCTTAACAGCTTAACCCACATATTGTATTACAAATTAAATGTAATTGGTTTCATTACTTACATTTAATAGTTGGATCGGCTAACAACAGTGATTGTTCTTCAAGTTCCCTTCGTACTACTAATTTCAGTGCATTATATGACTATATATAATATAGTCGTATAAACCATGTTCCTCAATACGAACTATCCATACCCAAGTAGAAAATCTGTCGCCAAGCATCTAACGGCGTGTTCCGGCAGCTGACCTTGAGAATTAATTCTAGGCTAAGCCTGTTAACACCTTCGACCACATCATCACTTACCATCAGGTGAGATTGTGGTCAAAGGCTTACCTATCAGCAAAAAATAAAAAAACACCATTAATGGCCTTCTTGGGATGTTTTCTTGTTGGTTACTATACCCACTACTTTTCGGTTTAGGTATGTGATCATTAAGGCTCGTATTAATAAATGCATCTCAGAGTTGAGATCGATCTAAATGCAGTTTTGACGTTTAATGTACGGAGCATCTGTCAAAACTGCATCTTAAGATCGCACTCTACTTTGAGATGCATTTATGAATACGAGCCCAGTTGAGTGCCAAATGCGCAGGAACACGCTACTCACATCGACGAGAGTAGTGTTGCACGTTCTACGCATGATGTCCCTTATGTTCTCTGTAAATAATCAAACATAAATGTCAAATTATTTAATCGTCTGCGGCTTTGTTCGAGACGTTTGTCAAACTATATACTTTGTGTTTGGTCATGTTTTGACGGAAATATATATGTTTGCAAACAACTTGAAGGTGTGTGGGAGTTTGTTAAACTGTATCGCTATAGGATAAAGCCGAAACTACGAGCATGTTCGAAGCGCTCGTAGCGAAGTTTGCTAAGCTATTCTTAACCGATCAGCAAAGTTAAGCAACGTCCGCTGCGGTCATGACTTGGATGGGTGACCGCTGGTGACATTACTACTGAGCGCTTCCGTGTTTCGAAGGGCACGTTAATCCCGGTTGTTGTCTTAGGATAACAGTCGTTATAGCATGCTGGTAGGGCATTTTACGAATGCCCGCCTGGCTAGCTACCACCCTCTAGTAGAAAATCTGTCGCCATACACCTAACGGTGTGTTGCGGCAACTATCCTTTAGAAGTTTAGAGCCAGTATTTATATGTTAGCCTGAACAACATATTCGACCAAATCATCACTTACCATCAGGTGAGATAGTGGTCAAAGACTAACATATCAAACATTAAAAAAAAATGTGGGACACATTTGTGTGGTGACAAGGTCTTGATTGATCGTTTACGCTTTTTTTATGACAACGTGAAGTTTTTCAAACATTTTTTAACATTTACAGGACACACCGGCCTTTTACGACATCCAATAGGAACACGGGGTACAGTTATTATATTTGTAAGTTGGGACATGTAGCTATGTAATTATACGAAAATGCATAGTAGACATAATTCTAGTGAATGAAAGAAACACTCTGTGATATTTCAAACGTGGTGGAAAAAACAGGTTTTTAATCCGCCCGAATGTTTAATTCTTCAGGCTGATAATTACGCCTAATCTCTTTAAAAACATATTATTAAAAAACTTTTTATGAACAACCGTTATTTATTTTACTTTTTCTGCTTATTTAAGTATATTTTCAATCTAATTTCGGTATCAGAAAAGTATTATGTAGGTACCGAAATATTTAAGAGTTTTCGTCTCGTTTAGCGGCTTTTATTGCGAGAATCTCACTTTCATCAATATTTTTTAATAGACTCCGCCAAAAATATTAGTTCGGTGGTTTCGTCAAAAATTGGATTTTAGAATCCAGGTTGGTTGAAGTTAATTGAATGTTCAACCACCTGCCACAACATTTCCAAATCTATTTATGTAGTAGAATTGTTAGAAGGATGTACATTACGGATTATCATGTCCTTTGTATGGTGCCCTTGCTTAAATATTATGAGATAGTATACAATTCACTTAATATATGAATATCAATTGGTGGTCGTATATTATACATTTTGTAACAAAAATAATAAATATCATCAGTATAAATCTGCCAAAATTTCCAGCTCTGTTACACCGACGCGCGACAAATTAGGTCAGAAAAGCCACGTGACCCAGACGGAACATTTTTCTTGTAGATTTCAATACCATAAAACGGGAGGAATAATTATAGTCATGTGCGGGATTCGACCCCGCGTCCATCCACCCCTATAGCCGGGGTATGCTCTGACCGACTAAACAAACTCGAATCCCGCACGTGACTATAATTTTGCCTATCGTAAATTTGTAATTTTGTAATGCAATTATACATATACTAGAACAACATTTATACATATACTAGAAGCGAAACTCGTTGAAAATTTACCTTTTTGGGTTACGTGACGTTTCTGACGTTACTTTGTTGTACTTAGGAGGTTTTGGCAATATTTTATTGAAATTATTAGTTATGCGTACCCGTACAGTACAACAACCGTACCTACTGTGCAATCATTCGATAGTTCTACTTGGAAAGTTTTCCGGGATATTTGAAAATTTATGTTTTAGATTTTGAGTTATAGACTGTTCTTTCCAGATTTCTACTTTGACGCTATCGCCGCCATATTGTAAATATATATATATTCTTACGTTATCATTTTACGATGAAAATTGTTGTCATAAATTAAACTAGAGAAAACTTCCTACAATCTATGTGATAACCTTTTATTTGCACATCAAACGAAGGTACGACTGGGACAAATGAACATACCTTTTAACTTACACGTGTTCTGATTTTTTTTCAAGTAACCCAATTGAACACCAAATTACAATACTAATAGTAAATCCAGTTTTGTAAGCTGCACATATATAAATATTGCCCACTCTCAGATAGTTCAAGTTTCAAGGCGGCCAAAAGCTAATTAGTATAAAAGCTAATGTCAATTTGAACCTTCTGTGTGCATTTATTTATTACAATACTCAAGTTGCTCTTAAGGAAAAATCAATACACTAGCAAAAAGGCTACAGTTTCAAAACTAAATTAAGAAAGTAAACACTAAGTAAAAATAGAATATTGAGTAAATATATTTTAATAGTGTTTCTGTCTTAATAACTAAACAAACTATAGTAAAACTTCCGGAGTTTAGTCGGAAAACCTCTCACTTGCCCTAAGCTGCTTCCCGTTAACTATCTGTTCCAGCCTGATAAATTAGCAATAAATCATATCCACTATAAGCTTCACGTCCACCTATACCTACGTTTCACGTTAACAATCACGCTCGTAAAGAATTAAATGACATTATTAAACCTGACGACTGATGCTGCTCCAAGTCGTTACATCTTAATGGGAGATTCTGATTGTTTTATAAGAGCGCATTCGTCTTACTTTACGATCGGAGTAATGAAATCTTCGGGAATGAGGTTTAAAATTCCCTCATTATTTTTGGATACACCAGGGGCTTCAATTTCAGGGACTAATGGTGGGTTTCGTGGGTAAAACGTTTTTGTGAATTTATCGAAGCTCAGTGTAAGATAAATTGATGGATTATCAGTAAAACTTAAAGCTTGTAGATTGGTTACTTTACTATTGATTGGAAATTCATTTGTTTAATCAAAGCTCGAGGTGAATTTTTTGCGCTGTAAAACATGTTTGTTTTTGGCTAAGCTGATACAATCATACTTAGGGGTTTTTTGTTTGACGGTTGTTGTGATGTGAATTCTCGTTTTCTCACTAAAGGTGTCAAATGCCTTGGGCTTGATATTTAAATCTTTATTTTCTTTGTCTGCTTTTGACGTGTGATCGCCAATACATTCTTATACAGAACGATTTCACGTTAAGATTTCCTTTGTATGTTTCCCTTTGATAGATGAATTTTGAATGGAATAACATATCGTCAAATTATGGCTGTAAATTAATACTGCTGTCATACTACATAGTAAAAATAACTTTCTTTACTTAGTAGTTGCTTTATCCTTATGTTTGCAGCTGCAAAACCGTAGTTGTACTAAGACAAGGAAAACATTGTCCCGAGAACTGAAAACAGTCAAAAATATTTTATAGTCAAAAATTACTTCGTGTTGTATGTTTTACAGATATTTTTTTTAATCCGAAGATGTTTGCCACGTCATAAAATCACGAAATAACAAATATTTCTTACCTTAGTATAAATGTATATATCTACTTTAACGATTAATAGTCGTATGGTTGAAAGTTAAAACCGTTAAAAATCATGTTTCTTTAGTTTCAGGTAATTCAATCACGCACCCTCACGTGAAAGACCAAAACAGTTTAATCCTGCAACTAGTGACTATGTAAATGAGCTCCGAGCCAATATCCGCCAATCAGGTACCGTGATTAAGATAAGCCAGTGGACGCCATTGTTTTATAATGAGTGACGGGGTAATAGCTTTTAGTTCGTTGTTGTCTGTTATCACAGTTAATTAAACGAAATACTGGTTACTATGTAGTGAATTTCAAGAACTAGCCTAACCATAACATTCCAAAGTTAAGTTTCTAATATATAAACAACTTAATTATTTGACATGCTTTGATATTTGACGTATAAAATGTATCAAGAACTAGTTTACTGAAACAAATCTTCATTAGTAAAACCAATTGTGACAAATCATGACCAAGACGAACTATGACAAATTGACTGCTTCCTAGTCAGTTTCCTATCAATACTTGTTTAAACAGGTTGAAGCGTTACGTAAGTGCATTAAAAAAATATGGTCGTGATGTTTTATAATATATAGCCATAGTATACAGTACACTGTATACAACCATTATTTCGAACAATATACAACTTAGCGTTAATAATTATCTGTTCACATTTAAATAAATCACGCCGCTTTACCACCAGCAATGCAATTGAGTTAGAACAGATAAAATATACTCCACTGTACTGTGACACTGATTCAGTGCTATTAGTATAGTGCTCGAACATAACAACGCTTCACAGTCTCCTATAATAGCAAGCATACATCACAAAAGCACTAGAACCTCACACTAAATATTTCTCTACCCTCAAAACGATAAATCAAACTACACTATTCTGCCACAGACTACGGAATTAGATAACGTACAGAAGCACCAAACGCACAGTAATGTTCTGCATTCCGATATTCCTTGCATATACTGTGTCGTCTGAATCGCATTTGGCTTGAAAAATGGAGTTATTCGGAATTTGAAAAGTTCCGCTGTAATTTGACGTCGACGGCTCTCTGTGGCTGTCTTTTATATTTTATAGTCTGTATTTTTCTTGTTTTGTTATTTTTGGGTGGTTGAGTTATATAACTCCAGCAAGGTCGTTGTGAAACAAAAGGACATAAAACGCTTTAACTACCTACAGAATATTCCAAGTTGTAATCAACTGTTACCAAGAGAAATATTCTATTTATAGAAGCTTTAAAAGTTCATTACAACAACAAAAAGAACCTGGATTCAGTTTTGCTCTTGTGATTTTGGCGCCCAACATGGGGTTGAATTAGAGTTTATTTAATTTAGCAGTCATTAAAATAAACGATTGTCATCATCATTATCTTCCTACTCACGTAGTGCAATTTGATTTTCGCTAGAAATATTTAAAAAAAACCAATTTGCCTCCCCACAGAGTGAGACCATATCTAAGACCGGATCTAACATATCCTTCATGTGCGATTAGCGTTGTATCTAAGCTTGTAGTTTTTCTAAGCCGTTTTAACACATACACTTAGCTGTTTATTTTCTTACACATTTTATCTATATTATCATATATTGTTATACGATTTCACCGATTTAAGAAGAATATTAATGCTCTTTAAGTCATTAACTTATTTGTTAAAATATACATAAACTTCCCGTATTTTTAACTTAATCTACGCGGATGTTTTTGGATCACAGAAATACTCGAATAATGAAACTTTTCGCTTAAATAATTACTTTGGAGTCCGGGAGAATGCGTACAGTAACAAAGGTCGTACTTATTTGGATTTATTTTTTGTTCAGTCTGTGGTAAGCCTTTCATTGTTATTATTGAAACAGTAATCAGGCGTCAGTTGGAATGGATTTCTTGATAGCTATCACCACTATTATAGATTATATATTGGAGTCTTATTGTCTAACTAGAAATGTTATGTAGATGAACTTCTTTTAGGCAGCTTCCTTTCAAAACAAAGACCATTATGAAGTCCAAAAGTAAAATTATGTAAATTTTCATTAGGTACCATTCAAAATAAAGCCCCAGAACAGGAGTACTTTTCTGCATAGCACTGCATGACGACGTTTACTGTCCTAGGTAGGGAGTTATATTTCACCTGACATTGCACTACATTCCTGGTACTACAAACTATTTATGTAGACATTCTACATCTGATACAAATTAGGGGCATCCAGTGCCACGAAAACAAAACTAGCAGAACTTCAAATACTAGCAGAACTAAAATAATGAATATAAGACAGCTCTACGTGTTTCATGTCTGTATCTTTATCCGGAAATGTCTATACAAAACTGTTCGCTCAAATTTGAAGTTCAAAAAGCAAGCATAAGCAACCAATGTGCTAGTTACTAATTAAGTTATTAATTAAGATCGACGAAATGACGAAGGTATAGTTATAATTTATGTTTAAGCACTGTTCTCACGTAAATGACTGTATTGTCTTATTGGGAATAAATATCTTTAAACCTAAACCTATAGACACATTACTGTAATAAACTCCACGGCAAATTTCCGGCGTCTCTTCTCTTGTGAGTCGCCTCGCTCAGTTGTTTGCAAAATCTATCGCCGTTTCGCTCGCACGATGTAATCAATCATTCTGAAAGTTACACGTTGTAATTAGGTAGGATGATTATGTACTATGTTTATGTTGTGTAGTGTTTTGTGTCTACTTAAGTATTATTTGAGGAGGTTCTTGATGGAAAGTGAAATTTTAAGAACTCTTATCTAACAATACAGGTCTACTTTATTTTATTTCTTATTTGTATTTTATTTATTCGGAAAATATACAGTGTTAACATAGCATTTTTACTTTTAAGATAAAATATCTATACACCATTTAAAACGTTTTAGTATATATATAAGCTATTTAAAACTTGCTTGCGTTACATTACGGCCGTTAAGTAATTATAAAAGTAAAAAGTTAAATACAAATTGGTAGAATTTGTTGTGAAATAAATTACAAGACAGTCAGGGATTCACGCCAAACCAATTATTAGAAGTTTAAATTCTCACCACGTTAGGAGGCGAGTTAAATATATCGAATTCGGGATAGTTGTCCAGTCTGTTGACATTGTTTGCAGATCTTATGAAAAACGTGTGTTGTACTAGTGGGTTACAGCTGAATGGGCCAGCACGACCGGGGCAGTACCACTCTCCCACATGATATCGACGTGAAGTAGTGGCTTTGCCATTGCTAGAGGGGGGATTCTGCGCCTGAAAGACGAAGAATTGCAAAATGGGTTACATGTGATGTCTTCTACATCTCGATTCGTAATCTAAGTCTAAAGTTTGCACTTGAATTGAAGGTATCTCATAAACCTACGTTGAATCGATTCAAGCCTATTGATGTAAACATCGTATTGAGGGTTCCATACATGTGAACAATACTCAAGTATACTGCGGACATATGAATAAAACAGAGTCTTAGTTATTTTTATACTCTTAAATTGAGAGCTTGATCTGAGAACAAATCCCATCGACTTGTTGGCCTTATTGGCTTTATTATTAATATGCGCCTCAAAAGTCAATTTGGAGTCGAGTATCGCGCCTAAATCGCATATCTCATTGACAAATTCAAGCCGATGTGATTTAAGTGTGTACTTTAATTTTTTGGGTTCATTTTTACGAGTATAAGTGATTGTGTGACATTTTGATACATTGATATCTAATTTGTTCAATTTACAATACGTATATCAGTTATATCATTAATTTGTTTAAATATCTTCATGTCATCTGCATATAGAAGAAATTCAGAATGTAGGAAACAAGACGTAATATCATTTACAAATATATTGAATAACAACGGGCCTAATAACGAGCCTTGGGGCACCCCAGACGGCACAAAACTCCAATTAGATGAACATCCATTTAGTACAACAGCCTGAGATCTGTTCTTAATGTATGACGTAAACCATCTGTACAGATTTCCATGAATTCCATGCATTCAAAAGTTCCTGTAAGAGTATGGTATGGTCAATGCGATCAAAGCATTTACTATAATCTGTGTAAATAGAATCTTTGGTATATTACCGGTCCATTTTAATAATATTTTTACGTGTCTCAAAACGACATTATTTATATATTCCTCTGTGTCTTATTTGAAATTTCGAATTATAATTTCCTTGTAGATTTAATGATCTTTAAAAAAAAAACATGTATTATTGTTTAATTCTAAAACTTGTAAAGAAATACAAAGGAAATTGGTATCCCTTTCGTTTAGTGTTACTAGGTCGAGGGATCTAGTATTAATAATTCTGTGGTGTAGGCTAAGTTTCCAGTACGTCCGTCGTGACAAATAGCCGGATGACACCCGGACGGCGCGGCGCGGCGGGACGGACGGTGACGGATTATAACAACGGAATCCATTATCACCGGGCGCTTCAACCATAAACATTGTCTGAGTTCATTCTCGTGAAAACAAGTTGTGAAGAAAGTACGTTTCCAAAACACGTTACCATATTGTTGGTATTTTATTAATCTAATGTAAAATAGATGACGACGTTTTTAAAAGCAATATACATGATTTTAATGCATATGTTAAGCAGTAACCTCAGTTAACTATAACAGATGCATTTTTTTGTTGCTAATAGGTTAGCATTTGACCACTATCTTACCTGATGGTAAGTGATGATGAGGTCCAAGACGTTGTTAAGGCTAACCTAGAATTTAAATTTGTCACAAGTGGGAAACCGCTTAGACTATATGTCTAAGGATGACGGGGGCTGTGGGGAGAGCCCCCGTCATCCTTAGACATATTAGTCTCGTTTGCCTGTAATTTTACTGGCTCTCAAAGACTTCCGGAACACACTGTTAGGTGCTTGGTAACTCATGTTCGATTTGAGGTTGGTAGCTTCAGGTAGTAGGCGAGCATTCTCCAAAACCCTCTTCTAACATGCAAAATTATACGTAAATAATTGTATTCATTGTGCCTGTAATACCGACACAAACAAATGTTTCGGTATGTGAGTGGAACAGGTGTAACAAGATGTACCTTTAGCTCCATGTCCTATCGGGTGTCATTTTGCCACACCAAGTAATGTTTTGTAAAAGCTTGTGTGTGTTTTTAACGTTGCAAACATCACTGAAATAAGAATAACGACCCAAATTTGACTCTGTGGTCAAGCAATATTAAAGTTTTTAAGATAAATCAATCTCGTTCTATGGAATATTAACTGTGCTATGTAAATGACTATAGCTTGCCCTGTATTTCATCAGATCTAAAAACAACTTTCTAATTATGGAGAATATTCAGCCTACCCCATTAAGGATATTCAGGCGCGATGATGATGAAGCATATCAAAAGAAATACACGGAACCTCGCTCATAATAATGTAACGGTATCCATCAAACTCTCAAAAAACCATCCGCCATCTACCCATCAACCCGAAACACTGAAAACGACAGCGTTAAAACGAATCGCCTCGATCTATCAAATAGTTGCGGGCCGGAAGCCGGCGGCGGCCATGATGGCGGCCATTAGCGCGGGTACTTCCGCTCCGGAATACGTCCGGAATAATTCCGGACGCTTTGGACGAGGAGCACGTGTATTAATGAGATACTATTAAGCAGGGTAGGGAATGAGGAAAGGTTGTGATTGAATCTCTTTGGTAAATCACAGATGGCAACGATGACCCCGTGGCGATGACTGTGGATTGTCGCCCACAGGTCCATGGTTCGTATCCGTGGTTATGCTAACATTTTTGGTCCAGACGCTACCTACGTTTATTATTGTAAGAGCATTAGAACAGGTTACGCCACATTTCCTTCTTCTTCGACGTTTATCCATTAAGATATGAATCAACGTCATGCGGCGATTGTGAATAATTTGGTGTCTTCCATACGACGATACATTGACAAATAAATTTAAAAACAATATGCTTGCTCCTATATTAGTCCTTGTTTTGTCCTGAGACAAAAATGTATTCAAAATATCAATCTTATATTATATTTCTCAGCCCAGCTTTGCCTATAAAATTCAAGCGTCAATTTGTAATGGACCAGGCCCCTTTTTATCAATAACATAAACTTCTGCACTGGCAAAATAACAATCGAACATAATACCATAGTTCTGTGTTCAAAATATTGTAAGTAAAGTTTTAAAATCAATACATATAAATTCTTAAATCATACCTTTACGCTCTACTTGCAATCAACACTGGTCACGTAATCTCACACTATCACAATTCACAATATTTCTACATAAAGCAGAGGAAGAAATGGTTTGACGAAAGTAACAATAATAATGCAAATGTTTTAAATATAAGGTTAGCTGTCAAAACAAATTAAAAATGTAATTTACTGGTTGTATAATTTTATTTCATTTAAATAGTTCTTAATTAAGGTCTTTAATTAAATATATTGGTGAGAAAGGGACTGAATCCCATAAGTTTATACATACATATTGAAATGTTTAGTTAACTCCTATCTACATAATATGCTTGGTAGACGTCTTGAGGATCGCAGTGTTCTAAAGGAGCTGCCCACTGCTAATGCCTTTTTTTCTTTCGGTCGCCTCTTACCATTCCCACAGGAAGGGATCGGGGTTCAGGCCCGGCATCCTACGGGTAGGTCTATATTGTACATAATAGAAGTAAAGTCCGTTTTTTTTTGTCAGAATAAATGTCTAAGCCTAATCCATGATATAAAATACTTCATTAGTATTATTAATTTATTGTACTACTTTGCCTAAATCTATGTCTTTTTTTTCTAAAAATGCATGTCCTTATTGTAAGTACTACATTTATTAACAAAGAAACACAATCCCAAACAATTCACAAACTTCAACAGCAAGTAATATTTTATTCGTCACGCCGTAGGAGAAAACAGAAGTTTTCTCAAACTCTCAGCGTTTTCAGTGTTTTGTTCATTAATATTTCATGAAGCGATGTTCTTGTCTCTTATAGACCTGTTTATTTATTTATATTCGTGTGCGTGAATGAATCAAGTATGTAACATGTTTCTGAAGTGGTAGTATTTCTTTGTCGTTGAGTTTTATAGAGGAAGGTATCTTGAGGTTTTTAGTACAAAATAAACTGCGGTCGAGAATGTCGCTATTAAAATAGTAACTAGGCAGGTTCGAATCAACTAGGATTTATATGAAATTTTATTGAAACCTTTTAAGCCTGTGTAATAAAAAAGCCCTGCGATTTTACAGGGCTTTTATATTTCTTTGTATAATCGTGTTTATATATTGCTCAAATTCGGTAATGTTCTCGTACTTGGATAGGTTATAGCGCCATCTACCGCCTTCTCAGGTAAATTTACAAGATGATTTTGATATTTTCTCAAAAACTTACTATTCATTAAAAATAAAATTATAATGTGTTAACTTGTGTTTTTTTGTAAGAAAGACGTCCTTTAACTTAATAAGAAACACATTATTTTTGTACAAAATTTTACCCAAATCGATACAGCTGTTTCCGAGAGATACGAAATGTAGACATATTAAAATAACAAGAATAACAGATATAAGACTGAAGTTTACAGAAGAGATCCGTTAGATTATTAATAATAATATATTGAGTGACCACTAATTAAACATAGATAAAAACTAGTAATTAAATAAAGTAGGACGTCTTAACTCCAAATTAAAAAATATATACATATTACGAAATTACGTAAAGACATATCTATCTACTTCAGTAACATCACAAGAACACAATATCTGGAAGTAATATTTCAACGACGAAACTAAACCAACACTCATATTACTTAACACATTTCTAAACGCGAACGAAACGTGTCCAATGTCGGCATAAAAAACTACACCATTTATGTCACTGTGACAGCTGTCATATGGCTTGACAGATAATTTGGGACGTATTTCACGCCGGACTCGATAAAGGAGGCGGACGACAGACCGAAAGGTTGCTATAATATGCTCCTTATTTTTGTGTTATATATAGAAACGTAAATGGCGAAAAAATATACTATTAAATGTTTCTTGCTTGAGGGTAGAATTTACGTAAGGTGGTGGTACCAATTCACTCGTTAATCTCACCAGTAATCCTAACACTTAGTGCGATAGAAAAAATGCCTATCAAAGTCAAGATTGTATAAAGTACCTATATATGTTTCATGCCTCAAGTCTGTCCGTTGCATACCTGTTTCATGTAAAGGGTTTTACATGAAACATGTATGCAACATTAATTTATTTCTAAACAATTCATGGTACGAAAGGGCTGGGTAACCATCGATCTGCGGCCTGCCTTAGACCTTGGGCGAGCTTCGGCAGCCTTGGATTTCAGTATTATGTAACAACTGGCCTTTCCATAAGGAGTTTACCAACGTATTGTTGATTGCTGTATGTATATTTTAGTTTGAGGGTGAGTCGTACAAAAGTTTTGTTGGTAAAGTGTTAAGATTTTTAAAGAAGATCTGTGTAAAATTTTGAAACAATGTAGTTTAATATTTTTATATGTTTGCAATAATGCATGCTCCTGCGGATTAAATTTGTAATTTTGTCAATGTACTGAATTAATTGTACAGCATTAGAGCAATTACAAATTAAATTAGATTAAATATTGAAATAGAGTTTATGTATATATAAAGTAAACAAGGTAAAAATGCATAATTAAATCTTAAACAAGTTCTTAAACTCAGATAGGACAGAAAACCTATACCAATTGAAGTTATAGGAAGTAGAATTTCAACACTTATCACTCGACCACATCCTTACCCGTTCTTAAAAGATGAAGATGCATGCTATGCTATTAAGAATCTGTCCAGGACCCCAAAAGGCACATGAACAACAGATTAGCAGCGGCTAGCGGGTTAGTAATACAAATGCCATAGGTTACCTGGACATGATCTCTTACAAGAAAGATCTCTAGGTAATTATTAGCAGCAATGGATAGAAACGTATGTGCAGGTATATAGCGTATGCAACGGAGTATTGTCATGATATCGTCAAAGGGATGTCTGTGTCGGCTCAGTGGAGCGCGGCTCAGCACAAATTGGTGAACAGAGAAAACAGAACCGTGATACTAAATATAGTAGATACATATAATTTTAGATCGCTCCCACAGACACGTGCCAGTTAAATACATTTCTACTTTAGTAGTAGTATTTAGCATCTTGTTCCATTATCAGTTGGAGGACATTCAATTGTTTTGAATTTTGATTTGAACGTTGATGTTCCATTATAATAAGGGCAAAATGAACGTATACACATTTGCATCCATCGGCTTCCTCAAAAATTAAAACGATTGTTTCTAGCCCAGCTCATGTGCTCAACTCTCACTTCGTAAAAACTATTATGGAAACAAAAAGTCATTATTTCAAGCCTGAAATCCACCATGTACTTCATAAAACAATAATGTTTATATAGCGTTCTCTCTATCGCACAAATGACATATTTCAATGCATGCAGACTGCTCTCACGTTTAATTTCTAAAGAAAGTATGAAATCACTGATGTTAGTTGGCGCCCATCATTGTATTCAAAGCATAAACGTATGAAATGCTTTATTATCAGCCTTTAATCAAGGATTTCAACCATTGAATCTTGGATTAAAGGAATTTATGATATTGTAATTTACAGAGGTATACTTATTTCAAGCTAAGTAGCAGTATTGTTAGTTGAAAGTCTTGTTCAACTGTATAGATTATGAACATAAGAGCTAGCTATAATAACGGTAGACTTAAACACAATTGTGACTAAAATGTATTCCGTCTGTAATACGTTCCCTAAAGACAAATTAGTTCACGAATTCGAGCGAACAATTCTACCTCCTCAATTATTCTAAACACGACATATATATAGGTATACACACGTGTGTTTGCTCAACTGAGCGATATAGCAAATTGGCGAGTCAGCCCAAACACAAATAGGTAGCTTGTTTGTGGTCAGTTATCGATATTGGGTCGTTATATCGAGTAATACAATCTCGATTGTAGTCGAGAATTGGAGAAAAGGGTGGCAGCGTGTAAATATAATACAATATAGTGCCCCAAATTCGGAACATGGTGCCGTTGCAGCATTGTCTTTATATTTGCTTAGTCAGGGATCGGAAACAGAAATATCGATTTTATGTTCCTCCATCTACATGTATGGCAATATGCTCGCCTCCTATTATATCAGAACTAGAAATATTAGAAGATGGTTAAATTTGAACGGGTGTTAAATTTGTATAATTTCGGAATATACAGAAGTGGTATTATGTTACTTTGGAAAAGTATTAATGTAATAATTAGCTCTCAAACACAGAATCTCATCAGTTCATAAGATACTTGATACTTTCCAATCTATTCACAATTTTTCAAAATTTGAGAAGTATGGCTTCATAGTTACAAACATCTTGAAGATACAACTTTGTAGTTCGAAAGTTTTAAATCCTTTTAATCCCCAATGAATTTTCCAACAAGTCTCATCCAAGGAACTGCTATTAATCTGTACGTTCAAACAAATGGTTTATTCCGATAAAGTTTAATATTTATTGGTACTTAGTTTACATTAGAATTGGGGTTGAAAGATAAGCCTAGTCTTCTAAATCGTGGTATAGAGGAACCTAGAGCAATAAGGTATGATTTGCCTTAATGAAGACGACCGAAGCAACTTAGTGCTTAGAATCTACTATAGATTACATATACTATAACACTATGACTGAGGTATATAAGTTAATTCGAATAATTACTGTAGCGTATAGTATAATATAGGCAAATGTAACTTTGGCGCCCAACGTGGGACAATCACCGCAACCTTGAAACTCCGTTGAACATAACCTTGATATATCGTTCAACTGTTGTAGTAACGTACACATAATATGTTAATTACTTAATAATTATATAACTTTTGATATTATAATTACGAACGCTCGTGTTTATATTTTGGAATTGAAGAACGTAAGTTCTGCACAAGCCGAAACATTGTCGAACGTAATATCCACTCGTAGTAGGTTGTTTTCGATCTAACATCCGTGTTTTTTAAGCTTAAAATATAACTCTTGAAATGAAATTCTCTTGAGTTTCACTCATATTTAAATATTTTAAATTAACCGGCAACACACGCACGTCAGGGGTACTATTCAATTCGTAACGTGAGTGTCTTGTTGGTTAAGAATATTTAAATGACATCACTTTAAACGAAATACTTTTGTATGGTGGTGGAGCATTTTGAGAATGCCCTGGCTACTAGCCTCAAGTAGAAAATCTGTCACCAAACACCTAACGGTGTGATCCGGCAGCTGTCCTTAAGAGCTATTAATTCTAGGTTATCCTGAACTATATAATCTTCACTCACGATAAGTTGAGATAGATGCCAAAGACTAACCTATCAGGTATAAATAAAAAAAATACTTAGAACGTTTATAGATGACATCGACCTATCTGAATATAACAAAACTCAGCCAAAATAATATTCGCAGAAAATCAATACACACAGTACCTGACACTTCCATTGTTCGACAAAATTAAACCTGCAAACTTCAATCAAACAGAGCTGGAACTTTCCCAACCCGTGTTTCGTTACGAAATCGATTATCAGAAACGACACGTGTTCTCGCCAATTATATCGACTACCGTTAGATATAGTCGTTTTGTATCTACCGGCTTTTAATCTGCTACATTTTTTTACTTTCGTTTGTGTCATGCAGCTAGTCCGTTTATTGAGATTTTGTTCTTGCCTATAACAAGTATAGGCTGATTATAATAAGCTAGTAGCCCGCGTGCAGTTATTTATATTATTTGTATCAAACAGACAGGCACACGTTTTTGTTGCATTCTTGTCGTTTTATTCATCTAGCGTTTGACCTCACTCTCATCGGATAGTAAGTGATGTTGTCGAAGATCCCATATATCTCAAGGACAGCTGCGGAACACACCGTGAAGTGGTTGATGACAGATTTTCTACTTCAGGGTTGTAGCTAGCCAGCCGGGCATTTGTAATATGCCCTACTACCATACAAAATGTAGTGTTTCCACCCAGTGCTAAAGCGATGACACATTCACATTTTAATATAACTTTTCTCTGTGTTGAATTTGAAGATAATCCACAATAAAGATAACATAACTACGTTTTGTCACAGAAGATTGGGTTTTATAAAGGATGTGCAGAGCATATTTTCAACTGAGAACAGTTTCCGCCATTGAAAATGTATTTGTCGTAGATGCAACTACCTATATACAAGGTGGGCCAAAAGAAATCACCCTATTGGAAGATGCTCGCATTTTTGCAAATGGCCGCCAATGTCAAATCGGTTTTGACATTTGTGGACTAGACAGATGCAGAATACAAGTGAACAAGCGCCATGGAGCGAGATACTCGCCAAGAATGCGGAATAATCATGTTTATTGTTTGCGTAACAATTCGTCTGTGGTGTTGGCGCAGCGCGAATTCCGTCGCCGATATCATTAAATAAAAATTATCTCAAGTAAACGCGGTTTGTGTGTGTGTGTTTTTAGAATATTAATCTCCTTGTCCGTGATATTTTGTTCCAGTGCGTCTTGTTGTCATATAATAAAGTTTGTGCATGACGATCGCACATTCTCAAAAATTAAGTTTTCAAAACATACAAATTGATTATTAAATGAAAAAAAAAACATTCATTATAGCCAGTGCTATTTGGGATGATGAAGGATTGTAACAATAACACATACATCAGGTATTTAAAAGGGTGTGGTTGGAATAACCTTCTCGAGGCTTCGAGCATATTTAGCCGTGAAACATCCAAACTTACGTTGCTACAGGATCCCTGGATGAAGTGTTGAACCTAATTAGGCTATATTTTTGGATTGTACTACCTAAGGTGACAGTTCAACGACACGTCGAAGTAGTGACAGATATAAATAAAGGATATGTTGAGTTCTAAAAGTTTTGTTCCTACAACGGACATAAGGGACCTTCGAAAAGATATTTATCCTTTGGGGACCAGACGCAGATTGGATGAGATTTCCGAACTGTCCAATTGGCGTGTAAAAGCCTTTCAGTTAAATAATTTACGTAAATTCGCAATTGAATTCGGCAATTGATCTGGGGCTTAGAGACCGTCTTTTGAGGTGTACGACAGCTGAGGTTTTAATGAAAACAGTGTGATGTTCTGCGCTGTTGTTTTAAAGGCAGGGAGTTGTTTTAATTTAAATTATTTGCTTTTGTTTAGAAAGCATCCTGTTAAGTTTAAGGGTATTTTAGTACCTATAACCAGTGTTTTCTAACTAAGTTCTTTAGGAAAATTTGGAAGAAGGTGTAAAGAGTATCGATACATACACGTAAGAAAATTACATGAATTATAAAAATGGTAAGGTCCAAAAATAAAACTTAGCAGTTTAATACAACACAATATCCTCACTTGCTGCTTCCCGCGGTTTCACCTACGTAGACAATGATGAAAAGTGTTGTTGATGATGATTATAAAAAGTATTATGTTAATCTAGGATGTAAACTATCTTCATACCAAGTTTCATCTAAATTGGCTCAGCTGGTTTAGAGTGAAGGAGTTACAAATATAAACACTCACATCCTCACTCACACAGTAAAAAGTATTTTGTTAATCTAAGATGTAAACTATCTTCATACCAAGTTTCATCTAAATTGGCTCAGCCGTTTTAGAGTGAAAGAGTTACAAACATACACACTCACATCCTCACTCACACACTCTTGCATATAGAATATTCGTGTGATTCGTAATGTTCTTTATCTTATATGCTATTATTTAAATGTAAAAGTTTGTGTGTATGTGCTAGTTCGTTACCACACAATTTCGATATGAATCGACGATTTCAGATGAATGTTGTACTTAGATTACTTAAGTTCAAATTAAAATGTTAATGTGACAGAGTACATCATTAAATTACATTTCAAGTTCGTATGTCTCTGTATTCAGCCTGAAACCAGGTGTACAATTTATATTATTTTTATGTTAATTTTGATTCCTTGATCACTTAATAAATAAGATAATGTTTATACAGATTTACCGTATAATTCATCACTTAAGTCTTCACAAGTACGAAGCTACAAAGTTAGTCACACTGATATAATATGTGAAAGTTTATGAGTATGTGAGTGTGTATGTTTGTGAATACCTCACGCTGAACCGATTTGGATGAAACTTGTAATATAGGGAGTTTAGGTTCTGGATTACCATATAGTGTACTTTTCACAATCATCATCATCATCACCATCACTACGCGGGTAAGACCTTGGGTTCAGCTAGTTATCAACGTGACGAAAATAATAACTAAAGTATTTTGTCTCGTAACAGTTTGACGTGAAACGGCTCCACGTTGGGCGCCAATATTTTCCTTAACTTTCGAATGAACACCGATAGATACAAAAACGTTATTGCCCGCCTAATAAAACATCATAACAGCGTGTCTCGGCGTTTCTTTGTAATTTTCCCCGTTATTGACTTCACAGAACATGAGATGAACTCGACAAACGAGATTACTCGATCGCAAACGCCTGCAAGTATAGCAGTGATAGAACTTTTGTTTTGGTATTATAACAACTATACCGAGTAGTAGGTTTCTTGAGTAAGAGTTTTTGAAGTGCTTGTAGCGTTTTTGAGCGAGTTTTTAAAGTGCTTGTTTGCTTGGCCGTTTTTTATCGATCAGCTAAGATAAGCAACGTCCGCTGAGGTCATTACCTGGTTGGGTGACCGCTAGTGACATTACTACTGAGCGTGCACGTGCTCCGGATGGCAAATTAAGCCGTCGGTCCTGGTTCTTGTCTTAAAATGACATACGTTATAGCATGGTGATAGGGCATTCTGCGAATGGCTGCCTGGCTAGCTACCACCCTCAAGTAGAAAATCTGTCTCCAAGCACCTAACGTTAATGTTTCGGCAGCTGTCGTTGAGAGCCAGTAATTCTAGGTAAGCGTAAACAATATCTTCGACCACATAATCACTTTCCATACATAAGGTGAGATTGTGGTCAAAGACTAACTTAACAAGTTTTTTTTCATAGCTGATTGTCTAGCCATTACATAAATAAACATTTTAAAATTCACATTGTATGTTTTAACGTTGTATTTTGTTATGTTGTAATGGAAAGTTGAGAACCTTTATATCTGTAACGTAGTCGCAGAATTCAGCGATCACAAGGCTCGCCTCACTGAACGGCATTGGAAAGTACGACGTTCGAGAATTTTCGAGTTAATCGGGCCCTTAAGCGGATATTGTTTTAGGTGCTCGAGAATTCTTTTGATCGCTGTTTTGGGATCGATGCTCTTGATGAATCAGACTGGGCCAATGAGACCCAGGAAAGAGAAATTGTTTTTTAAATCTTTGTGGTATCGTGTTTGTAAGTTGTTTTATTTAAATAAGGGTTATTTTGTATTACGATTATGCTTCTCTACCATAAGAAAAACTTATAATTTTCTTTTTTGTTTTTGATTCATATGCTTGCGAAATTTTTTAGGAATGATGTAGTAACGTAAAATAAAATATCTAAATTGTATACTTCCAGGACCTGAAATCTTAGTATCGCGTTAAATCGGGAACTAGTTAACTAATGAATAGATTCAGGCGTTACTTTGCGGAAATCCATATCGATTATTAGAATTTCTAGGAGACTTCAAATGCATTCTTTCGGAATACATAAAGATGCAAATAATTACATTTATCTGCTAAGATCTAAAAATCATTCAATTTCAATTTTCCATACATGTGCTCGTACTGTAATGTGGTTTTACAAGCGGCTGCCTGCCTGCTTCGGAATTTCTTTGTTAATCCCACTATCAGCCATTTTATAAGGGCGCAAGAGATGACATTGATTCCATTTGTGTAACTAATGTACCTAACACAATGCTATAAGCACATTCAAATAGTGGTAAACTGCTGGTCTTCTTGTCAACTTCATTAAATTATAATGAGCATATACATTACATCTTTCCTTCACAACAGTCAGCAATAAGAAGGGAAAGGAAGTGGAATTGACATTTTACATAACAAAAATTTGTGAGGGCAAAAATCCATAACCTTCAATAGTGTTGTGAAAAATAGTCCTACCACAGACTCGCTATATCCTACAGATAATCTAAATGAGATAAAGTATACAATATTAAATCTGAACATTCCTGATAACTTTGATAGACTAACAGCGACTGCTACAAAGCCTCTAACGATAGAAATAAACTAGGAAACTGTTCAAAATTCAACACATTTTTCACACAAGTGATTTTACATTCGTTGCCTGCACTTCTAAATTAAAGTCACAAATTTAAAACCTTTTGAAACACTAACGCTTGTGAATTTATCTCTGTTCAGAGTACACGCTGATAACTGTAAACAGAAACTCTGCCCTGAATGGGAGCATTTGTGTATTGCAATTCACTTAAATAAATTGCCCTAGTTTGTGCCACATTTCGCTTCAATTTGAATACTACTCATAAATATACTCACTCGTATAGAATAACGCGTGCCGGGGTCATGGGGTGTCGTAAGAGGCGACTAGGGGTAAACAACTGGAAGATAGGCAGCAGCGTCTTCTGAGGAACTTACACTGCGATCCCCAAGATGTCTGCCAAGCGTGGGGATTATGGCAAACCCAAAGATCGATGCTGTGTGAAGCAGTGGGCACTCGAGCTATATAGCTAGAACAGTATATAGAATAAAATAGTGTATCTGTTATTATCCGAAATCAAATGCGTTAATATTTGTGATTCATTTTTAATTAAATGCAATAAACTGGCAAAGTTTTACTCAAATTCGTTAAGCCGTTTCTACGTGAACATGAATACACACTCACAAACTTTTGAAGTGAGAATATTAGAAAGAATCACTCTTCAGTGTGATTAGAAGTGTATTTTTAATGCTGACAGGCTAGCCTTTGACCACTATCTCATAAATTGTTTAATTGTTATGAGACAACTGAATAGGTCTACACAACAGAGCACTTTTGAAAATCCTTATAGATATAAAAATTACGTGTCAGGTTGTTCGTCCGCAATGGACTCCTAAACTACTGAACCGATTTTAAATTTGATTTGCACACCGTGTGCAATTTGATCCAAATTGAAAGATAGGATAGCTTACATCTCAATTTATAGTCGCCATTACCCGTGCGAAGCCGGGCGGGCCGCTAGTATAAATATAAAATATTATGGTAGGTACTTTAATATCTTACTTTGAAGATGAACCATACCGTTTTAACTTGTTTTCTTCAACTGGCGCGGCAAAGTAAAAGAAGCCAAAGGAAATTTACTTTTGAACTAGTTATAAAAGTAATTGCTGCAGTTTAAAATATGGCGAGAGTTTTAATGCTATATTACTATCACTTTATAGAGCCACTACGATTTGATCAAGCTCTCTGTCTGTGGTAAGTCGGGGGCCCGTGTAATTGTATGTCTTTTCGAAGATTTTTTTTTCTTTATGCTAATAGGAAAGCCATTGACCACAATCTCACTTGATGGTGAGTGATGATGTGGTCGAAGGTGTCAACAGGCTTAAACCTAGAATTACTGGCTCTCAAGGACAGCTGCTGGAATACACTGTTAGGTGCTTGGCGACAGATATTCTATTTGAGGGCGCTAGCCACGCGGACATTCGCAAAATGCCCTACTAATGGGGGTGAAGCCCCAGGCGGGATTCGAATCAACTTTCGAATGTTTTATATTTATCAAATAGTAATTTTATAAGCTTGTGCTAGTTGAGGTACATAGGTATTGCAAAGATTGTTAAAGTGTTTACAGTAAATAATAGAACAAGTTGTGTTTCAATAACTAATACACAAATGAAAGTCACTGAGCCGTTATTGGTATAAGATACTACTATCATTAGTTATACCTCCTGTTACTTATAGATAAACTAAGTACGTATATGTATATAGGCAAACCGGCCGGCTGCGACCCGCAAGCTTCAGTCGATTACACAACCATACGTGAAACGCACGTCTGTTATTTCTGCACTAACCCCTGTGTATGAGGATTGAAGAGTAAAGTGTTTATAGAAATTTATTTTTTTCATAGCGCAGCGTCGTCTAAAAATGTATATGTTTTTAGACCAATTTGCGACCAACAATTATAGTTTCATTTAACAATAGTGTAGCTTTGATACTATGTTGACCAAGCGGTAATAGCTATGGACTGCGGTACTACAGGTCCATGGTTCAATATCCACCGTTGTGTTCCGACAGCAGACTCTGAGAGCTAGTAAGATTACGGGCACATATTATCAGGCTTATTAAATGTATATCACAGGGCGACAGGCGCAGTGCAGTTCGTCACTTGCGATGAAATGCATCTGTTATAGAAAGATGATACCGTTGGTTGACCTCGTACTGGTACCGCCACAAAACCATAAAAAATACTGTCACTATGTACAGATATTTGAGTTGATGTCTCAAGAACACAGAGAAATAACAAGGATTTTAAACTTCTTTAAATATATCCGATAAAATATCAACAAACCACTATAAAGGTAACACCTCTAAGGCACTACGAGCGAACCTACTCGTAAAGCTATGCCGTTCTGCAAACTCCGACCTATTCTTTAGTCGTGTTTCATTCAGGTATCATAACTTAATTTGAAAGACACAGTGGTGCTAATCCTTTCTACTGAGTCACGAGCATGTCGCTATGTCGAATTGCATATAATTGTTATTCTGACAGAAAACAGATCGCAACTAAAAATAAACCTATGTATATTTAGAGCATGTGCATTTCATGAGTTGCCAAAATAATTCCAGAAAATTCTCTACTTTTCATAACACAGTCCAATCATTTACAAAATTAGAAATTTACAAGAGGAAATATAGTAGTCATGAGCAGGATACGAACCTGCGTCATCCACCCCTTAAGCCAGGGTAATACTCTGACTGACTGAGCTAACATGACAATGACTCATAACTATAATATTTAAATGACTCATAACTCTAAATTTTTCTCTCGTTCTTGAACCATCGTATGGGGATGGAGCGACACTCATAGTTCAACTTACGTTGTACTATAATTTTTTCTTCTTGTAATTTTGTAATGTTATCCGCAGAGTATGCGTTATTGAGAAAAAATACATATTTAAAGTCCAATTATACTTAGAAATTGACATAAATTGACCGTGACATCCTGTCCAACGAATTACTCGCCCACTGTGTGCAGACTCTTCAGACCCGACATATTCCTAAGTCGTGTTACTAAGTCGGACATGTGGACCTGTCACATCCGAAAGCGGTGCTATCTGGGGCTTTTGTCGGCGCCTGCATTAATCCTCTTTTTCATGCACTTCTGGCGACTGTCACGGATGTGACTGAAGAGATTTAGATAGCTTAAAGTATTCAAATGAAGTTTATTTCAGTGCTTGCCCGCAGAGAGCTTTTGAAATAACTTTACTGTTCTAGGAAATTATTTCATATACCATGCCATTAAGGTTGTTTCTCGTGTAGCTTCCACAATTTAGATAACAGTTTCTATAAATGGTCCATTTATAATGTATACAGATACTAGCTGCGCCCTGCGTTTACACTCACGTGGTGATGGATAATGATTATAAAAAGTATCCTATTTGTTAATCCAGATCCATCGAAAATTTCATCAAAAATGGTCCAGCCGTTTAAACCTGAAAAAGTATCAATCATAAAAACACAATAATTACAAACGTTTGCCTTTGTAATATTAGTTTGATAAGGATCAATTAGTTACTACCAAATATGCATTAGAAATAAATTATCAATTTTAATAGTATCTATGGTGCACCATTTTGGCGATAATGACACACATGAAAGATAGATATGCTGTTGTGGGCTTTTTTTATAGAACAATTAGAGAGAAACATTTCTGTTATATATTATGTACGTGTAATTCTAAAGGTTTTTGCAGCGCACGCCAGAATAGGTCGCACATAGCAGAATTTTTTCTTACTTACTTGACACTTATCATTATATTTTAGACAATTCACACAATTTCGTCTTAAATTATAGCTTTTGTGCTATTCTGATATGTAAGCTATATTGTAAAGTTTAATTATAATCCATTGAATAGTATGCGTGAAAGAGTAACAAATATCCATACCTGAAATATCAAACTTTCGCGTTTATAATATAAGTTACGCTAGATTAAATGTCATATTGAAAAAGTATTTGAACTCTCTTCGTTATATTCAATAATATGAATATCAATCCCGACATCTTAATAGCATGCACTTTATTTGCCACTTTAAAGCATATTCAATATTCCCTCGCCGACATCCACCTTTACTCGAAATACAATATATCCCTTATTGAAACCCGTCGCGAGTTTTAGAGATAACTTTTATTTACCCTCTTGAAGGTATCAAGATCAATTTTACTGGAAATGGGTCCCATGTTTGGGCGTCAACGTAAGTAAATACGGTATGTAAATTTGAGTAGGTATATTTTCGATACAGCAGCAATGGTTTGGGAGAAAAGGAAACGTATGGCCGCTGTCTAACTTCCATAATAAGATAATGATACGTTAATTCGTTGGGTTTTATACTTTTATTTTAAAAACAGAGAATTAGATTATTCTAGCTTTTTAGGACATGCGCACGCAACGAGCCCTGAGACAAAGGTGCCTTATTTCTCAGAAATAGTTTACAGACGCGTTGGAGAGGGCATATTTTTTAAACTGTAACGACTACGGCATCAACTTTTCATTGCGAAGACCCTTACCTTCGTTTTGCCGATGATTCGAGTCATTATGGCAGAATCGTTTGAGGAGCTCATTATAATGCTCAGCGGCCTCAGTAGAGTTTCCAGCAGGTGGGTCTTAAAATGAACATGAACAAGACGAAAATTATGTCTAAATGTCCATGTTGCACCCGTTTTAGCAGTTAGGTATGTTCCACTTCGACAAAGAGGTGGCTCGAAGAATCCAACTCGAATGGGCAGCGTTCGGGAAATTATACCACACCTTTTCGTCTAACATCCCTTAGAGCCAAAAACCAAAGTCTTCAACTAGTGATGTCTTATGACACTGACCCGTGGTCCTTAATTGTAACCCTTAGTCAGTCACTCAACACGATATGGAGAGAGCTATGCTAAGAGTTTTTATTGCGCTATAATATCAGGAACGAAAAAATTCGCCGAAGAACTGAAGTCACCGACCTTCAGAATTTGCAGGTGGAAGTGGTGGCAATAGGCAGGCTATTTAGCATGACGAACGGATAACCGATGAAGAAGAAAGGTCCTTGAGTGGTTACCACATTACATGTAAAGAAGTAGGGTTGCTAGGCCGCTCATTTGATGGAATGACAACATTGTAAGTTTCGGGAAGTCTATGGATACACGTGGATAATAGCAGTTCATTGTGGCGTTCTATGGACTATTATGTGGCCTTTGTTCAGTAGTGGGCTTCTTCGGTTTGATGATGATAATACCATATGGACCATAGCAAAATAATTACGTCGAATCTCATATATTCTTAGAATAGACAGAAAAGCCTGTCCCACGTTGGGCGCCAAATATACTTGATTGAGTTTATGAGCGTTCGGTATAATCATTTCATAGCTATTATTCAGGAGTGCTTTAAAATACACATTAAACAATGTATGTCCTGACAAATAAACTTTTATGTCGTCATAATTTCGCAGTTTCGTCTGTTTCGGATACACGTGTATTTTCCGCAATGAAAATGTTATAAAGTTTTGTCAACTGGGGAAAGTTTTGTCAGACCTACTTTGTATAAATTGAGATTTGTGGTTGTAATAAAGTTGTTAAGCAAATAAGTTTGTGCTTACGTAAAAGGTTTTGAAATCACGACACTCTCATTTAATATTCCAAAGTACTGTTTTTAACGTTTGTTTCCATTTTCATACTTTAAACTAGTAGCACTATTTTAAGTAAAAACAAATAGGAAATAGTTTGTTGCCGGATTAGAATGGGTCAACCTCTTTCTACCTTTAAGTTGCCAGATACCTCATCGTCGGCCCATGGATCTGCCGGGCGACCACTACCGTACATTCACTGCTCGCAGTAGAAGTTATACCTAAAATAACAGTCCATGTCTAAAATAGAGAAATTGAAGGTCGAGGCCGATTTTAATTGGATGGAGGAGTTGAAACAGTATTTCCGTAGCGATTTTAATACTAAGACCTTGTTAAGGTTATTATAGGTCGTTAATTTTTATATTGGTTGGAATTGGTTTCTACTTTTGCCTGATTTGCAATAAATTAAACTACCTCCTCAATATGGTAGCAACTTTTAATCCGTGCCAACTGAACTGCACACGTTTCTTGAACTTAGCAGCTTTAGCAGGCACGCGTGAGATAAAATTGGCCGGTTAAAACGTGCCTGTCAGGGCCTGTCCACTCGAGGAAATTTTCATATATTTAAATATTCATAGAAATTGTAAAATAATAATAAATAAAATAGTAAATTTGATTTTCATAAATTCAGAAGAATATATCGGGTTACCACGTTTTAGGGCTATTCAATAGTGTTGTTCCGATTTCAGCGTTGAGAATTGATGACGAGATGAGACATTTTACCAGTACATTATTAAATGCTCAGACTCTTGAGGAAAGGAAAAAAATCCCACTAATATTTCCAAAACCAAACCTTAACTAACAAAATATTTCCACAACAAAAGCAAGACCTGACAAAAGATAAATATTATTCTCACCTGAGCTTTATCCTTTTGTCCCACATTTTCCAACGGATCCCTGATCCTTAAACAAACACTATCAGCAAAGTCCAACCCTTATATTATTAGGAACAACACAAACTGTAGAAAATTTTCCGTTTTCCTCTTTTGTTTTTAAAGATTCACATGCGAGAGAAGAATTAGCTACATACATCCGGTTCTGAAACGCAAATTAGCGACAAAATTACGAAAATTATTTAAATGCTTGTTAATCCATTGTCAAACGCAGATTGCGTCGCTGAAAACTCGAAGTGACTGTCAGTCAACACTAATGTCTAATCTCCAATTAACCGCCTATTTAATTTAATGTTACTTTTCTTTAAAAGTCTTGAGAATTTCATGCAGTACCAAACACAAGGATAAATTTCTTATCGTGTGTTCTCTAATGTCTCCATTGGGCTTATTTCAGACAGGACAATTTAGGTGATATCAGCCATTTAAGTGCTTACTAAAATTTCCTTAAGGCGAACATGAGGTTTGTGTACTTCAGGTTCGCTACCTGATACAACATTACTTTTTATGCAAAATCTATTACAATTCATCTGAATATCATCTGAATAGAATTGGATGCATACAACACGGAGTACAAGGTCCAATTCAATTCATGACATGAACCTAGAAAATACAAACCGAAGGCATTAAAACCGATTAATTCGATTTTCTTGCATAAATCGTATACACTAATAATATCATACAGTACTTCTGACATTTTTAGTACTCAAACCTCAGTCGGTCCAGTAGAGACTTTTCATCCTTTTAAGAAACAGGATCGATTGGCATCAGAGAAAGTTTTTGTGTAAAATGACAATTTCTTGCTAATTGTAATTTTTTTACAAAATCTGTAGATGCAGTTCAGAATATATTAAAAAATAATGGATAGTCTCATGGAAACGTTTTCCTGTAACTATCTATATCTGTAAGGTACCTCTCCTTACTGTCCCGTCTCAAAAAATCATCCTGTATATTAATATAATATTGTGTTTGTTAGGTACCATTCAAGTCTGCAAGTTTGGTTGGGTGTATTTATGTATTATTTAGGTTATTGAATTAAAAATCTTTTTATCCGGATTAGAATCTCGAATGACAGATTTTCAACATAAACCCCGCGGCTGAAGACACGGCTTCCTAGTGAATAAAAAACCTTGTTAATTAACCAACAATTTTGTTATTGTTTCAGGTAAAAATACATTATTATGAAGATATAAGTTTGGTAAATTTACCAGTCTAAACGACAGATTTAACTTAACATTTGTATTCATCGACTATTGGCGTTGAAGATGTACTTAGACCTAGAGGAGGGTCAACCTATTATTGAGTTGAAGTGGCTTGCCCTTAACTACTCCAACACGCAACTTTTGAGACAGGTATGTCGGTGTCTTTAATTCTTCGGCAAATTTAGCGGGCGGTGATGAAGAGATTTATGCTTAAGAAAGAGTGCCTCTATCAACAACAAGCAAACTGACTTGCATACGTAAAAAGCAGAGCCCTGGATACAAAAATTACTTCCAGGGTATAAATAATACTTAGACAAATGTCGTGGCACTAACTATAAATATTATCTTTTTAGATTTAGGATCTAGGATCTTTTTAAAGAAATCGATATTTTAACTTAACCAAGTCTGTATATATTTGAAAATATTATGTATGTTCGTAAAATAATTAATAAATTTTAATTAAACAGTGAAAAATCAAGATTAGAACACTAGTAATAAAGATGAAATAGCGGTGCCAAATAAAAGGAACTTCTGAGGTAATTGTGTGCGGTTTTAAAATAACGTTCCCAAACATATTACAACGCTCACTGAAGGGAAATTCAAGTTGCACGTGAATAACATATTGATCGAGAAATCCTACTATGCAGTTTGTGATTACTTAAACGACAAAAATGTTTGGACTATTCCGCCTCTGCCAAGCTGTCGCTTGTCACCTATATAAATTAAACAAATATTGTATTTTAATAGTAAGTATATAATACTTTGTTAAAATACGTTTAAAAGAATGACCCCGCGTTTCTTGCCTGTTCTTCTCGCAGTGGCTCTATAATTTATTTTTGCTGAACGTGGCAGTACAACGTAGAAAATTTCAATAATAAATTTGTAATTTGCCTTCAAAATTATTTTGACTTTTACTTTAGAGGATTTTATATTCTTCACTGTTTAACCTACGATATGTACAATCAAATGCTAAAGCACCGTTTGGTACACCGAACCCAAGTTTAATTTAAACTTTGTAGTTTCATTAGTCGCCTCAGCCGTCTATAGTAGTTCAGTCGTTACACGGGTGTTTGATGGTCCACTGTCAGCGGCACTGTGTATATTGCAGTTCTACTGTTGTATTACTGTTTTAACTGTGGTTTGACTGCTTTTACTCGATGGAGTATTGCGAGGTAGGTCCCGACTCCTGGGATAATATAGAGTATCTTAGACTGTTTTATTAAACTTTAGATTAACTAGGATTCTTTGCGAAGATTTTAGATGGCACTGTATTCGATCCGATATCTATATTTATGTGTTTTTTTTTGTAAAGGAGTATAATGTCTACAAAACGTTGAGGTAACATATAGCAATGAATATTAAGTACCGATTTCACCGCTGGTATTACACTGCCCCCGTGGGGTGCCTGGTTAGAATTGCACCTCCCTATATCATCCCGTGGGTGTCGTAAGAGGCGACTAAGGGGAAAAATACTGGAAGGTGGGCAGCAGCACCTTCTAAAGAACTGCCAACTTACATTGCGATCCCCAAGCCGCCTGCCAAGCGTGGGGATTATTGCAAATACCCCCTTAATAGGGGAGGCTGTGTTCAGCAGTGGACGATCCGGCTGGTACAGTATTACACTAAACTAAGTTACGCGTTTAACTAGACTTAGTTCTGCAACGAGATCAAATATCCGCTATGAACTCAGTTTACGTGTTAACGGTTTCATGTGTTGATCGCGTTTAGTTTACATGGCAACGAATATTGTTTTTGGTGGGATGTAAAAGATCTCTGCGATTTTTTGCTATTTATTAGACAGCGAAAGTCCTTGAACGTATGTAATTGCATATTGTGAAGGTTGTTAAAAATGTATGTAATCGTTAAAAATGTATCGCTTTTACGTTAATCTCGGCTTAGCTTAAACTGGTCAAACTCAGTCCTTTAGTTGAACTAAGTTCAGCTTAAACGATATCAAACATGTCAGTTTTTGGAACTCTGTTTACGTGAAAACGATTTTACAGGTAATATTTTTTTTATATATATATAATATTTTTTATGGGACAATTATTGTTATTGATGGAATGTCCAATGTGGTTAGCTGCAATTTGCTGATGACAATGAAATCTCCCTAGCGTGTTTAGTTATCTCTCTTAGTTAATATCGGTTAAATTTGAACTCTAGTTACTAGTTAGTCGCTAAGAACGACTTACCTTTTTTCAAGACTCAAACTCGTAATTGACTATTAAGTATGTGAAGCAACGATGATCCAGCGGCAATAACTTTGAAGTGACGAGGAAGAAGATCCTTGGCTTGAATCCCAGTGCGATCTTGAGCTATATAGCATAGGCGTAGGGCACATGCTCGCCTTGCTATCGACCACACTCAAGTAGATAATATGTCGCTAAGTTTTGAAAAGTGAGCTTGGGAAACAATTAAGAAAATATAAATATTCTAAGTTAGTATATAGCCTTTACCATATTTGACCAAATCATCTATTACCAATAGGCGAGATAGTGGTCAAAGAATAGTCAAAGGCTTATTAACTATAAAAAAGAGGAGTCTTATGAAACTGTTATTGCAAGTTGCACCAGTTAACCGTTTTGCATTTCAAATATAACAATAATACTGGCATTATCATAAGTCACGAAGAATCGCTATTGATAAATATTACTTATTCCCTGGTAGTCAAGAACATCTTAAAATTCAAATCGGCCACTACCCTCAGTTGTTATTGAGGATTGCCATGTAAATTCCCTTGTTCTCCCAGATTAAAGCGTCACATCACATTGCAGTATGTTTATGAAAATAGCACAGTAAAACAGTTTTGTCGGCTGTGGAAGGGAGCATATTGGTTTGAAAGGTCGTTTCCATGTCAAGACGATGTTATAGGCGTTATTGCTTTGTTGATTGAACAGTGGTAGCACGGTACCTTGAACTTTTGACATTTGACGTAAGTTTGGGAGGCGTTCCCTACGTCTGAAATAGTTAATACATTTTCGTACTTATGTTACCTACTTTATAATGTACCTGCATTGTCTTTTGTGAAATGTATTATAAAGTATACAAATAGTATAAAAAACAACCTATGTCCAGGGAGAGATTAAACAACCGCAATCACAAATATAAATCAGCTGAACCGATCAGCCATCCAAGTCATGATCGTAGCGGAGATTCCTTTTCTTAGCTGATCGGTAAAGAACGACTAAGCAAGCTACTAGAATGGTTGGTAGATGCTCTGGTTAGTAAGTTCTAGATATTTCTAGTTAGGTTGATGACTAATATAGACGTCAATACTAAAAAACCTAATAAATACTCAACCTTAATCAAATCAGCATAATAAACTAAATCTTAGAAAATTTTGATATAAATTTGCGCGTCAGAATACTTAATTATCTTTGAGACTACAAATAAATTAGGGAAATATTACGGTATAAATCAATATTGACCACTACTGTTTATAAACTAAAATAAGTGCAAGCAAACCACGTTAGTCTTACAATAAAATAAATTAAAGAATTGAAAAATTTAGAGGACCCATTCTAAACGCGACATACGTATTTAGACGTATAGTATGTTGCTTTTATTATTGTAAGCTTTTTATTATTTTATTGTTATAAGCTCGAAGTCATTGGTTTATATAAAAATGCGTTACCTAGCAACAGTGGCCAAAACAATTGCAGTTATTTTCTCATTTTAATAATCACGCGCTATCTCAAACTTTGATATTCAGTTCAACTTTAACATTCTAGAACTTTCCTTGACATTTTGAACTTACGTTATTGATGCGTAATGATACGCTTCTAATAGAAACCAATAATAATAAGTTTGAAGTCACGTCGAATGTGTTTGACATTTAAAATATATCAAAGGTACGAATAAGTTAAAGCTTAGTAGGTACTTTATTGAGTTATTCCATTTGGGTTTGATCTATATGAAAGTTATTAGCATTCGTTTATCAAAGAATTCAAGTGAAATACGTTAGGATCATTAAAGTTTAATATGTTGTGTGTGTAATATAATGCCCTTGGTGCACAGAGTTAGAATGTCTCCCTCCCCCTCCCCCTCCTATTGCCACCAGTGGGTGTGGTAAAAGGTGACTTAGTAAAATACCGAAAGGTGGGCTTTCTGAGGAACTGATATCTCAAAACTGCTGGGCTAAAGGCTGATAAACAGATACAGTAAAATAATAAATGTGCGAGGAGTTACAGAATCCCAACGAAAGAAAAATCTAGAAACATCTTCCTTAGCTGCCGTGCTAAGGAGTCGAAGTTTAAATTTGTACTTTGTTTCTTATAATTAAAACTGTTTTTAATTTGTTTCTTATAGTTTACATTCAAAGTGACCTATAAAGTAGACTAATGACGACTATGAATAAATTATAATTTCATATTTTGAAAATGTACAAACTATACGAATCCGATTTAAAAAAAATTTCTTATTCAGAATCTACACAGGCAAATGCTTGCTAGTCTATGCTATGAACGAAGTTAAACAAAAATGAACAAATACGTGTTTTGCGGATACCTTTCTTTCTGAGCCGAAGTTCGAAACTTCGACGAATTAGAGTAGTCTTCTCTTCTGACGCGGCACTCACCGTACAATAATCCCGTCCGGACGGATACGTGTACCTGTAGCTTTGTACCTAAAGTGCGGAGAGCGCCAGGCCTGCTAATGGATATATTTTCCGACAATAATCCCATTGTGTCACAGCTTTTAACTTGTTTACGTCGACGCAAACAATTCAGACATTGTAATGTTTTTATTAACGGCATTAAGCGAACAAACTTAAATAATCGTGAAGTGGTGTCGTAAGCTTATAATATTACAATATGAGAATGTAAAAGTGTGTTCGTTAGTTTGTCCCTATTTCATTCCTCGGCTACTGTTGCTACGCCGATGTGGCAGGCACGCTACTTGCCCGTCTCATCAATATATAACAAAATAAAATCGGCCAACTGCGAACCAGACTCAGGCCCTGAGGGTCCTGTACCATTATCTATACAACATTATAAACTATATGACAACCTTTTTAACCGACTTAAAAAAATTTGGTTCTCAATGGTTTGTATTTTTTTAATGTTTGTTACCTCAAAAAATTTAACTGGGTGAACCGATTTTGATAATTCTTTTTATTTGAAAGAAGATGCTTGGTCCCATTTAAATTTAATCAAGCCGTTTTTGAGGTACACTCCAATAACTGAAAAATATTTTCCTATCTTGATTATATACGAGTACATGTAGTAGTTGACAGTAAATGACAATCGACCCCGTGAGTAGCAAGGGTCACTAAAAAGAGTGAAACAATTTTTTTTTACCTTAAAATGGAATCAACTCCATCCCGCAAAATTGTGAAACAACTTTTTGAAAAATCAAATGCGAGGCGGACTCGCGCACGTGATTAGTTTTCACGCACTAGGCTGATTGCTAGTATTTGTTGTTATAGCGGCAACAGAAAAACATTTGTGAAAATTTCAACTGTCTAGCTATCACCGTTCTTGAGATACAGCCTGGTGACAGACAGACGGACAGTGGAGTCTTATTTATAGAGTCCCGTTTTTACCCTTTGGGTACGGTAAAACTTAACGATTTTAGGAACATGTTAATACTAATAATATACTGAATAGATCCTAGCGTTACTTTGCGGAAATCCATATTTAATAATAACAAATATATTTTTAAAAGTACCTTAAGAAAATATAAAATAATATTTTAATGAAACACTCAATAAAATATAAAAATATATATCTAGTGACAATTCCGCCCAATTTCCCTGCTATGCCCACGTCACGTCATAACCGGAAGAATGTTCGACTAGTTTCGCTTCTAAACGAAGCATCTTCAGGAGGTCTTGACGCACCGAGCGCACGATCGAGGGAATTGTCACTAGATATATATTTGTATATTTTTTAAAATGATTAATTAAAATGTTATTTAATGTTTTCTTAAGATACTTTAAAAGATATATTTGTTATGATTAATAATAATAATATTTATTTTGCATAAAGAGTAACACAATCATGAGTTATACTCAGAGATTGAATAGGTCCTATAAAAATATCCTGTCCTGCCATTATTTATCATCATCTTTCAACTTTTATATGTGTCGTAATAAAAACAACACATCGGCGAAGTGCGAGTCGGACTCGCGCACGAAGGGTTCCGTACCATTAGCTATATATTAATATTTTAACCTCTTTTTGTTTTAAAGTGCGCGAGTCCGACTCGCACTTGGCCAACTTTTTGTATTTGTTGTTATAGCGGCAACAGAAATACATAGTCTGAAAATTTCAACTGTCTAGCTATCACCGTTCTTGAGATACAGCCTGGTGACAGACGGACGGACAGCGAAGTCTCAGTAATAGGGTCCCGTTTTTAGCCTTTGGGTACGGAACCCTAAAACTAAGCCATATTTTTCTACAGTAATGTGTCCTTGTGTTGTTAGAGTACACTAATACAACATAATTTACCAACCTCACACACGTGGAATCAGGATAAGAATACGATTTATTCAGATTATATTTCATAAAGTTCATTTAGAAACATTATTTTGACTTTGCTCAGTAATATACGCAAGGCTTAAATCTGAAATTAAATCATAAATTATTAAATCAAAGCCGTTAAGAGCCAGCTCTGAAGCTAAATGGAACCTTTTTCTCTTCAGAGCTGTTTATTGCTCTAGAATAAATTAACAGAAATTAATGGGCCGTTTATATTAATCAAGTTAAATGGTAACATTTTTCGAAGAATATTTGGTAATTTTAACCCCTTTGGACACAGTTGGACCTTGAGACACTTTATTAAATGTGTAACTATGCATTAAAAATTTTGACTACATTTCAGAAGGGCTGTGGTACAATCAAGTACTAACCATTATGCTTAATATGATGGGGTTTTGCTGCTGTGGAACGGAAACGGAAGGCTGATGAAAGTGTGTGGGTGTGTGTATGCGTGAAGAAAGATATGCATATAAAAGATTGAGTACATATATGGTAAATAATTTAACACAGTGTAAGTAGAATGCATGCGTGTTGCGTCGAACCTCTTAGCATGGGAGAAGATATTATCATATATACCGAAAAATATGATGATAGTTATATATACTACTACGCTGTCATATATAGGTGTGTTGATTTTGGTGGACCGGGTTAGCTGTGAACAGCCCACTTCTTACATATTAGACGGGTTACTAACTTTCAACAAGCTGAAGGATTTCTTTCCCACACAAATCTTTTGTGGCACACTGAAACACAATGGAATTTTGACTTCAAGTGGGTTTCCAATGAGTAACCGATTTGTGTAGCAGCATGATATACCTATTCATATGTAATTCGGTGATGATGATGTAGTGGGTTACTAAGTGCTATTAAAAATATTCCAGGACGCTTTGCGTTATGTTGCGTTTTTTAAAAGCCACGACCATAACCAGTACAGGCTGCACGTTGTGTTCGACACTTGAATTACCTATTTGATGTTGACCCTCGTGTGCATGTACCGTCTTTTAATCCTGAACACAGCAATAGTTTGTATCCTCCCTGATGTCTTGCTATGAAAGGAGCCTATCACCTGCTACAATCGTTAACGGCGAATTGAAATCGAGGATTTACGACACGATATTTTAAGATCGGATAGTATATAAGTGCTGTAATGACATACAATCAAACATAAAATTTTACGTAAGAAAATCTTGTGGTGGCGTACGTTAACCTTTCTAGTTGATTAACAATCTCGTTTAGTATAGATTATCAGAAGTTGTCAATTTAATATATTTAGAATTAATGTAATAGAATTGTTTATAAGACGTCAGTCTGAACAGTCGAAAATTATTTCAGGAATTAGTGTGATACAAGAAGAAAAGTCTATCATTATTTCTACGACATCCATCTCTCCTCAGTCTTAAACAAGCAATTGTTGCTTAATACCATAGAACATATAATAATACTACAGTAATTAGTTTGAACATTAAACTCACTGGATGCTGAGCAGATCATAATTATCATGTTCTACAAACACGTGTAAGGAAGAGATAATAACTTTGTGTTGTTTCTCGAGTTTAAATATTATTGGCGCCCAACGTGGTTCAGCATTGCTCTAAGCGCTTCTACCTTTGATGTGGAAATTATGCTAAATTTACTTAAACAAAATTTTGTAATTAGTATTTTGAAGTTTGAACTTCAAGCGTAGGCATGTAGACAAAATTCGTGTACTAAAAAAATACATTTATGCGCTAATAATTCTTAAAATATTTTTTTTTAATATTTTAAGAAAACATCAAAATAATATTTTAATAAAACACTTGAAAAATATAAAAATTATATATAGGTAGTGAAAGTGAAATCGAATCTCATAGAATAATGTTCAGTAGTCGTTAGTTCTTTTTATTTGCAACAGTTGTAATCATGACCAACAGTCCCCAACTGTATTTAATAGCACTTTAAGAATGTTCGTGCCGATCTTAATAGTGTCATTAAGAGTTTAGACAGGACGCACCAACGCATGGTATTATACTAAATTGAGTGAAGCTCGCAAACAAAATGGCGGCGGAGCCGTGATACCGCTTAATGGACCGTGTAATAGTGCTGTATATTATTTTACCCAGGATTTGGACAAATAGTCGTTTTAAGAGGTTATTTAGGGAAGAGATGGCTGTAATTTTGAGGAAGTCATTTTGTACATTTATGGGACGTTGTGTAAAGTTTGTTGGATGTTTTATTAGTCTATTTTACGATGGATGATTAGAACGTAGTTGTTTTTGTTTTAAGTAAGGAATTACGACCGAGGCTCTAGTAGAAGCCTGAAATCGAAGACAGGGCTTTCTGATTGTAATTACCATACCTCCCGTGAAACATACAATATGTTTCGTCACATTTGCGAGTAAATAATTATGAATATAATTATTAATATAAATAATAATAGCTTTAATACACAAGTCAGCACAACTATTATTACGAAATACGTGAACTTTATTATAAGCGGATGGCGGGCTTTTTGCCCACACCACAGATTGTACAAATGTTTCGTTCAGAAACTTTAAGGGCAAATACTTACGTATCTATACAGCCATGACGAATAATGATGAAAAATTCGTATTTTGACACGTAAAACTATTAAAATTAATAGGAACTTTAGTTGAGTATTTTAGTAACATGTAGATTGCAACGAAATTCCTGTTTAGATACAATTTTAATACAATTTTTTTAATTGCGTGTAAATTCTTTGCTTGAAAATCAACGACGCGTATGCTGTGCTATAAATTAAAAAATAAATAACTTACCGATTTTGGCTTTCATGTCAAAAATAAAGCTCGAGGGTTTTATGTGAGGCATTACGGCCAAGTTAATCTGTATGTTTAGATACTATTAGTATAAGTACTAGTATGTTTATATACTTTGGGTGTTGTAACACTCAAAAGTGTGAAATAGCTTGTTGAAGTCGGTACCACGATAGTTCAGAAGTATGTATTATCACAAAATTGTGCGTATGGTACCGACTTTGACAAGTTATTTCATACTTTTGAGTGTTGAAGTCGGTTATGTTGTTGCCATGTTTAGGTAAAAAAAAGTTTCGTCTTTTTTATGTCCCTTGCTACTTATGGGTATATTTTAGACGAACGCCCCCATACAAAACGCAGCTCCAATCTCATTTTAATAATAGCGAATAAAACTCAATGATTTTTTACCTACGTAATCACTACGTAATCTAGGTTTGTGGTGCATCAGATTTTCATTAAATTATACAGTTTTGAAATTACACTAGCTCAAAAACTCGTAATTTTACATAAAAGAAAGACCCAAGTTTAAGCATCTCTTCCAAGAACAATAAGCATGTTTTTAATATTTCTATTGCACCACAAACATGGGGAATATAATGAACTTTCTATAATGGGAAGTTATTTATACATGTGTACTATACTTTTAAAATAAATCTGGAGCTACGTATAACTGGCTGAAACTCCTAAAAACGAGTGCTATACATATACTAAACGCTATATAATAAAAAAAAATATTAGTTTAAAAGAAAAAGGATTTAAGCCAGAAACGATAGGTCTAATAATACACTATATTTACATGCGAGTTTTTTTTAATAACATGTTGAGTTTATATAAAAGTTCACGCTTTGGCTGGCGGGTATTTGTCCTTAAGGGCTACGACTCTATCAATAAGAAAGGAAAAAATATTTTCAGTTATTGAAGTGTAACTCAAAAACGGCTTGACCGATTTTGATGAAATTTAAATGAGACCACACAACAAGCATCATCTTTCCAATAATAAAGAAATATCCAAATCAGTTTACCCCGTAAAAAATTCTAGGTAACAAACATAGCGACAAATTTAGAACCTCTTCCTTTTTTTGAAGTCGGTTTAAAAGCGGAAAGGCGCGAGTCAAAAAACTTGGTATTCGTATAAAAAGACCTTACTTAAAATAACTGGCCGCCCTCGGCGTTACCAACGTTTTAATCTTTGTAAATTAGTTTAATAATCGCTGGGTTGCCGTAATAACCATAAAAAACTTTGTAAAGGGTAGCAGCACTCACCCCGACCCCGCCCCCGTCCCCGCGCCGCGGGTACACTTTGTGTACATACTTGTGGGGATAAGTAGGTACTGTTGTGGGGACAGCTACTTCATTTTTATCCGATTTTTATGAGGAACTGAGTTAAGTGTTTCTTTATGTACGGATATGAGAATTGTGGAAAAATTATGGGATAGGTCAAGAAACTAAAACTGCGAAGTTAAAGTTTCATTGACCTACCAATTTCGATGTTTACTCGCAATTTTCTTAAATAATCTAGATCAGTGGTGGAAAATGTATAGCTCGCGGCCTGACTCCGGCTTCTTAAACCGTTTTTCATAATGCCCTTCAAGATCTTGTCGTAGATAGACATTAGTGCTTCTAGATTGGCGAGAAAATCTTCGTCTAGGCAACCGCCTAATACTGCTGGAATGAGCCAAATACTCTATTTAAAAAAACTTTGAATACTACTCATGAAAGAAAAAAAAATAATCAAGGGTTTTTTGTTAGTTTATTTCGTTTCTAAGTACCTATCCTAATTTTTCCTATATTTATTGTAATTAATAGATTCAGGCGTTACTTTTCGGAAATCCATATTTAATAATGACAAATATTTTAAAAGTATCTTAAGAAAACATAAAATAATATTTTAATAAAACACTTAAAAAAGTATAAAATAGTTATATAATAAGTATAATATAGTTACAATTCCGCCTAATTTTCCTGTTAAGTCTACGTGACGTCACAAACGCCACGCAGCCTAACCAGAAGAATATTCGACTCGCGCACGATCGAGACATATCACTCGATTGTGCGCTCGGTGAGTCAAGACCTCCTGAAGATGCTTCTTATAGAAGCGAAAGTAGTCGAATATTCTTCCGGTTACAAGACGCGTTATGGATTGACTGTGTGAACAAAGATATGTGTACAAAAAGTGTGAATAGTGCCATGCTGCGCCGATGCAAGTAGCTTGGAACAAGGATAAGAAGTTATTTTTTTTTGTTAGGCTTTCCTTTGACCTCTATTTCGACTGATAGGAAGTGATTTTGTTCAGATAACCTAGAATTATTAGCCTTCAAGAACAGCTGCCGGCAGGCGACAGATTTTCAAGGTGGCTAGCCAGTTGGACATTAGTAAATTGCCTTATTACTATGCTATAACGGCTGCCATTCTAAGACAACTACCGGTACTTAGCATGGCTTCCGAAGCACATACAAGCTCACTATAAAATGCGACTAGCGGTCACACATCCAAGTATTGACCGCAGTGGACGTTGCTTTACCTAGTTCATCGATACTAAAAGACTAAACTCTTCAAAAAATATTCGTGACAAAGTAACTTTTTAATCTGATAATAAAGACTCTAAATGGTCTGTCTCTTACAAAGTCTGTAAAATATTTCATGATAAATGCGATTTGTCGTCCTGAACTATGTCCTGAACCCATAGACTATGCAAAATAAATGGCCGCGCAGCTACCTGTGCAATCTCTAAAGTTCAATCGTTGATTTATGAACCAAATCTCCATTCCATTATTTATTGTTAAGACCAGAAGAATAACAGGGTATTCTTTCTTAATATTTTTGTGAGTATAGTATGATCGAGTATTGCTGCCCATAAGGCATGTTACAGAGCTTAAGTACCATTTCAGCGCCCTTATTAGAAAAAAGTAGCAGTTTCAGTTTACTCCTTTGTTTTGCAAACCTTAGTAGCAGTAGACCGCTTTGTGAACGAGTTCGTCCAAGGAAGTATTGCAACCGATCTAATATATCATTATAAGTATTATATACATAACGCAAAGCAGTAATGTTTACATTGCTGTGTTCCGGAGGGAGAAATTACAGGCACATGAGACTTAACAACTTTATTTCTGGGGGTGATGGACGCAACGCAGTTGTTACTTTTGACGAAATGCATCTGCTATGTTATGCTTAACACCAAGCGGACCTTATACTTGTACTGTCACAATTCCATAAAAAAAAGTTATCGGGAAGATGTTTTTTTTAATAAGTATGTGTTAGTAAATAGTTAGATATAAGAATTTGTCAGCCGTCAAAGTCGATCACGGTCAGATTAAGACTTTTTTGATTTTGTAATAATTTGATTTTGATTGTTGTACCTATGAATGAAAAATATATTAAAAAAACTAAAATATTTATGAATCCTTAATTTATGTATATGAGTGTATGAACCATATGATATCAATCAATTATCAACAACTAATAGTAAAAATGCCGATACAAAATGTAGTTGTTGAGCTGTGAACAAAACAATCCATACATTTTTTATTCTGTTGTAGGGACGGGGAACCCTACCCCGATAGGCCTAGCTGAAACTTAGCTAAACATTTTTGAATATCATTAATCTACACAATTATAATACTACAATGGTATTATATATTATGTGTATTGGATAGATCAATTATTGTATTGTTGATATAATGACAGATTCAAACGGACTCGAATTAAAATCAGAGAAACAAGCTTTTTTTATGTATGTTATCTGATTAAGATTTTGAATATTAGAAAGAAAATGGCGTTAAAACCGCTAAACTTAATTCCACTACGAGCCTATCGTAATACCTTAGATCTTATATTCTGGAGTCGTTTATGTCTTGCATTTATTCGAGAGGTGTTCACTCCAAAGGAAATTTATTGATGTGTATGTACGCCTTGTTTTAAACACAGCGTCTTGTTGTGGATGTAATCTCTAATTGTTTATTTAGATTTTTTAACTGTATACACAACATGTATTGGTAGATCAATGACTAACTAGCAAAAAGCTGAGCTTCTTGAGGGTTATAGCGTTTATTTTACAACCTAGTGGTGTCATACTAACCTTAATAAAATTCATTTAGAAATTGGCTTACCGCGGATTGATATATTTATCTATAAACTATCAGAAAAGTTTTATTTATATACAAACTCTAAAAGTAAAAATAAACTTATAAAAAATATTTGTAAAACTCGTTCGAAGAACTTAACGTTTATCGATAAGTACAAAACGTACAAATCACCTTTTCCTCGATCGCGATGAATAAGTACAGTCGCCCGCGCGGAGCATGAGCTACGCTAGCTGCTACGGAGCGCGCCGTACCCGCCCGTATTATCTGGTGATATGAGGACTGGAATGGCGGGCGCGTCGCACTGGTCGATTTCATGCCTTGCGCGGGCGACTACAACATGTTATGCTAGTTCTTGTTGCTATCTGTCAACGGCCATGAGTTTAAAGCTTGCTTTCTTGTTGCTTATTTTCAACTACCTTCTACCTAGGACGTTGTTAATGCGGTTTATATATTATGAAATACAATGTAAAAATGTAATTCTGTCTCTAAAGATTGCAATATGACAAAACAAGATTTATAAAATGTTTAAACTAGATTTATGTAAAAAGTAAATTATAATGTTACAATTTTACAAGTTTTATGAAAGCTATTTAGCTTATAAAACAATATATTTATATTAATGTTGGCTTTCTAGGATAAAATATACACTAGAAATGTACAAATTTGGTGTTTATGATAAATAAAGATATTTTGAAATTGAATTGAGTGGTGTCATCTATTGTTAAGTAGATTAACTTCGATGAATTTGAGTATTGAGTTAATTAGTTCTGTTGCAGCGAAGTAAACTGTTTAGTTTTCTAACAGATGGCGATAGTATTACAATAACATTATATCCAATGAATACAAAATCGTTAGTGTTCATTTTTTTAAATAAGGCTTTTTTTTAAATTATTTATTAATAAATTTTGAGTAACAAGGTTTGTTTCTTTTAGAGATCTAATAAGGTTTTGTCTATCAGAATCAATTGGCGTTACAGGCGCTAAACTGAATCTCTGTATGATATAATATATTATGTAAGGTAGATATATTGTAAGATCCTTCATGTCTAGAATATATCTGAGTATTGTGTCGGGTAGATACAGAAATAGACGCTATTTTAGAACCTATCGTCGGTTATAGTTGAGCGAGCCAGTTTCGTTTAATATTTAAACAGTCTGAGGCGCGGCTGGTTTACTTTGTATTTATTATATCAAATGAGATTTAAAAACATTCTCCAGTGCAAGAATAGTTGGAATGGTAAAATAGTACAAATAGATAAATTACATATACCTACGTAGTTTTATTTGAATCGTCTTAGTAAGTATTAACGTACATAATATTTCTGGCATAAATATATGTAATTTTGGATATAAACATCCACATTTCGGTAGACATGTTTTTGTTATGCTATAAGAGGCGAGCCTATTGACGTCTATCAGGCATAGTCCCACATTCCGGACATTCACTGGATTAAATATTAAAATTAATTAATTAATATTAAATTAATTATTAAATGTTTATGTCATAAAAACCCGATAACTTGTTCGACCTTAAATCGAAATCACGAAGTCTATATGCTAACCCGGCGCACTAACAGTCACATACAGCGAGACAATCACTCTATCAATTGATTATATTAAATCAATTAATGCATCACTATATATGACATAGACGTATATTTAGTGATTAATGAGACCATGTCATACTCTTATATATATATGAATATATATATAGCTATATATACAATCGTGACCGACGGGGCAATGCGCCCTCCGAAGCACGTGCACGCTCAGTAGTAATGGCACTAGCGGTCACCCATCCAAGTAATTTCCTCAGCGGACAATGAAGTAAACTAGGCAAGCTTTTCCATATAGCTAACAAACAGTAAATTTAATATTTTTGAATATATATCTCGAATAAAATCTCCATATTAAACTTTTAGTTTTCATTGTTTCACAAACGAAATTCCTTCCGGGCGATATTAATTAATTACTAAATTTGTGCTCAGTTCCTGAAATTTTAATGTCAACTTAATTCAAAACTCCCAGGTAATTCCATTTGCTTGTAGTGAAAGCAAAATTTCCAAATGAAAATGAATTCGGTAGCTCCAGCTGCTCTATTTGTTAAATAAACAGTGGTGACGTCACAAAGACCCCGCTTATCTTTTCATTGTTCGTCAGCTTGCTTTGATCTCAGGCTGTATACAAAAGTATTGCAAGAGGTTTCCTGCCACTTTATTTGCTTTGGAGTCATAAAAAAAAAGAGAGTGACAGGAAGGAGGCAATTTTTTTTGATAAGGATTTTAGTTAAGTTCGTGCAGAGATTTTGTGGAAGATATACTTAAGTGTGCAGGAGCAAAGTCTTCTGATGTTAGTCTTCTGGCAGGAGACTGCTGCTATCAAGATGGATCAATATGGAGTCAGACGAGCCAGCACGTGAGGATTAGTAGACATTGTGCTAAATGAAGTGAAATAACTACTGTATATAGTTATTTTAGTTTTGACTACACTATTGTATTGGCGTTAATCCTGTAAGAATAGTTGTAATGAATGAATGAATAAATAAATAAAATAAATAAGACAATTGAAACAGAATGACTTATCTCATTTTAAAGTATTTCAAGCAATGTCACGTGGTGAGCGATTAATATATTTTTTTACACAATTTTCACCTCGAGTGGTAATAATGATTCAAATAAGTACAACGCAACTTGACGTTGTATACAAAAAAAAACTAATTTATGTAATTCATCGCCTCGTCCTCTCGTAATTTTATTTATCTTTTATCCGCAGAGCATGCGTTACTGCAGTAACAAAAATATTATAACTATAGGGTTGCGTCATCGTTAACTGCAAAATTAGTCTTGTTTGTAGCACAACGTAAGTTGAACTAACTTGCGTTTTGTCTTTTGGGTGCGCTAAAATTTAACACTTTTTGTTCTTTTTCAGACATTTTTCAATTAAGGTACTAAAGTAAAAATACACAATGTGCTGCGCAGTACATCAGAATTATCTGAACGGTCTCTACCTGTGGAAAGAAGCAGCATTTTAACATTGCCAGCTACTGGTCATTTCCCTATAATATTAAAAATATATATCATAATTCCCCTCCAAAGCGCAGGGAAAACAATCCCAAATACCCTATAATATTAAAAATATATATCATAATTCCCCTCCAAAGCGCAGGGAAAACAATCCCAAATAGCTTACACATAATACATTGTATTCCATTTCCACCAATTAAGGGGTTGTTTTAATAAACCCTTTTTAATTAAGCCTATTTTTTTAAACACTCGCGTTTCCGGAATAATCCTTTAGGGTCGCCTACGATGGCGTACTAATTCTGCACAGTCGACGGCTATGAATTACGAAGGTTTTTACATACTTCAGTTAGATGTCGTAAAAGGCGACTAAGGGAAATAAGGCGGCTGATGAGCAGCACACCCCTAATACCGGCGTCGGTAAGAAGCTGCTAAATCGAGAAAAAAACGAATCACTTTTTTCTTTTAGTGATTGATTCATTCATCTCTAAAAAAAAAGTACGGGGAAGTGAATATAATACTGGTGCACCATCGATATATCGTCGAGGTAGAGGCATATTGGCAAATACTTTTTTCAGTTATTTGAATCTAACTCAAAAACTACTTAACCGATGTTGATAAAATTTATTTTTCATAAATTGGCAGGGCGTTAGTGCGTAACTATAGTCGACTGAGCCAGGTTGAGAGGCAACTCGTGAGGAGCCAGGGCAACACACCATCTAGTTGCACACCGTCTTATTCGAATTCATTATCAAAGAATAAATGAAATGAAGTATTTAAAATTAAGTTATATCGCTCGGCGAGTGAGTATTTTCGCTTCCATTGTTTACTTATTACCGTAGCCTGTCTAAAGCAACTCACCAAAATTCACCAAGTTTAGCAAAGTTGGGAGATGCCCAGTGGAAGTTGGCAACTGCGCTTTGGCTTATAAAAACTAACTCTTTCCAGAAGTTTCGCAAATAGGTGTGGGAAGTTTGTGAATGCATCTACTTCAAAAGTCATGTGAGTTATTGCAGGTAGTTTTGAATTTATTTTATTGGATGAATTTTAGTTTTGGAGTTGAGTCACATTTGTAAATTAAACTCGCGGTATGAACTTTCCGACTTGCTGTTTCCCATTCAGTTTTTAATGGAAATTGCAAGTTTTCTCCGACTTTTAAGATATGAAATCACATATAAAGTTTTTTCCATTGAGTCACGATACTCGTTGGGGGAAAACTGGACCCATTCACCTTTTGAATAATAGAGACGATGAAAAAAATGCTAGTTACACGACTGCCGAAAAGGAGTTTAATGTTTTTACCGTTCATGTACGCATGTTCATTCTGAAACTCTTTATGGCCTGAACACAATGATGTTAGAAAAAAGAGGTACATAGGTTATCTTTAATGGTTTGAAGCTAAGATATACTATATAAGTAGATAAGTACCTACATTTAAGTTTTGTGATTTTTAATTAATTGGTATAGCTCATACATATATGATTTGATTATAATAAATAATGTTCAGAATATTATGTAGTGTTATTTTAGTTCTTTTTTTATGCTTAATAGGTTAGCTTTTGACCACTATCTCACCTGATGGTAAGTGATGATGTGGTCGAAGATGTTGTACTGGCTAACCTAGAATTACTTGCTCTCAAGGACAGCTGCTGGAACACACCGTTAAGTGCTTGGCGACACTTTCTACTTGAGGGTGGTAGGTAGCCAGGTGGGCATTCGCAAAATGCCCTACCACCATGCTATAACGACTGCCATCCTAAGACAACAACTGGAACCGACGGCTTAACGTGCCCTCCGAAGCACGGAAGCGCTCAATAGTAATGTCACCAGCAGTCACCCATTCAAGTTATGACCGAGGCGGACGTTGCTTAACTTTGCTGATCGGTTCAGAATGGCTAAGCAAACTTCGCTTGACTTCGCTTGAGTTCTGTGAGATCTTAAATTGTCTAACGAGTAGACTGACAGTTATACATATAATTGCTACTTACGAAGTATGTACTTAGTATTGTTAGTACGCAAAAACGAAATATAACAACAATTATCGTTTTGTTAAATAATCGAATACACAAGAAAAGTAATTGAAATCCAACTAAACAACACACTTAATAAAACGCAAAATCGATATTCGAAATACATTTCAATAAATGTCAATTTGTCCCATTTGAATAACCAATAATGGCAACACTGATTCTCCCAAATATTCAGTAATCACTTCATGTGAATGATTGATCGCAACAAAACTGACATTTAGTCGAAGAATAATTGTTCCAGCACCCAAATCAATTTGTGCTTGACAAATAATTTAGGTTTGTTAGTTTCAGGCTTAGGTTGTTAATTTATACGAGCTTATGTTTGACAAATTATTTGGGTTTTAGATCTACAGAATACAGGGTTATTTGTCTAGAAGCTGTCACTTTGTAAGATATTACATTTGGGGGACAAATATGACTAGGTATTAGTTAAACACTCTTTTATATTCGAGTAGAGTTATTTGTTTTGCAGAAAATAAGACTGAAGCCGAGCTACGAGGTTTTATATAATACGTTACCGTTTTATATATTACTGTTACTGTATTACTGTTAAAATTATCTTATATGCGCATGAGTTAAGCTTCATATCTATGCTTCTGGTTTGCCAGTTTTTAGTTATTTATTTATAATATCTCTAAATGTAAAAATAAGTATTAATTTCCACACATTAATATAAAAAATAAATAATATTAATTTCGATATCACATAATAATATGTCTTGTCATAGTAGCGTGGGTAACTATCACATGACATATGTCATATCGACAGAATCCAACAAATTTAAAATCTTCTGCTAGGTTTGACGTTGTATGACAGTAAAGGCCTATCTAATTTAATTGTTTATAGTTAGTGTAAAGTGATCACCGTATTAATTAATTCGTAGAATGGTTAAATTGCACCTACCAACAATATCGACATCGTAGTAATCGACGCAGTGGGAATGATTTTATGAACGACTGGTTTGACATCAATTTGTAATAATGAGCACAAACCATTGATCGCAATTCTAAGCTCTAAGTAAATAGTACACGATACTTAAAATGAAGGATTTTATGTACTTTATAGCTTGATAGGTTAGCCTTTAACCACTCCCTCATCTGATGGTGATGATGTGGTCAAAGTTGTTGTTCAGGCTAACCTAGAATTACTAGCTCTCAAGGACCGGAACGCCGGATCACACTGTTAGGTGCTTGGCGACAAATTGTCTACTTGAGGGAATTTGCAAAATGCCCTATTACCATGCTTTATCGACTGCTATCGTAACCGGGACCGATGGCTTAACGTAACCTCCGAAGCACAGAAGCGCTTAGTAGTAATGTCACTAGCGGTCACCCATCCAAGTCATGACCGTAGTGGACGTAGCTTAACTTACCTGATTTGTTAAGAACGACTAAGCTAACTTCACTACGAGCGCTTCAACAATTATACTGTATAAACTTGAACCTGTAGATCCGTTAAACCTATAGACGCTGTATTCAGCTGCATTTTAGATATTTCGGTTTACTCATCACCACAACTCGAAGGAGCACACTCCATTCCCATGTGAAAAAAAATGATTACTCATCTTCAGAGTAAGCTAAAGAAACGTGTAAGTGACGTTTTGACATAATATGACAAATGATACCAACCTGACGTAGATAAATGACAGCCGATATCGTGACAGCTCGGAGAGAATTGCCGTGATTCTATGGTTTCTTTAACTCGCTTTTGTACCTTGTAGGTTACACAAGATATTTGAAGCATACCGCGAGTTTGAATCTTACAGCATAGTTAATTAGTATTTTTGTTTGACTGTGTTTTATCCTCAAAGTTATCGTCAAATCTTAAGAATCATCTAACTACGTGCTTGCAACGTATACTTTACATAGTCAATTTTGAAGCAATGATGACGAAGCTGTATTATCTATGGACTTCCGTGCCACGGGTCCATGGTTCGAATCCCGACGCCGGCTTGAACTTCACCGCATGGTGGAAGGGAATTTTGCGAATGCTTGCCTGGCTAGCCCTCAAGAAGAAAATCTATCGCCTAGAACCAAACAGTGTGTTCCGGCAGCAATCCTTAAGAGCGAGTATAATTATAGGCACAAGAGACTTAACGTCTTTATATCTCAGGGTGACAAGCGCAGAGCAATTCGTCACTAGAACTATGAGGAAATGCATCGGTTATAGGCCGAGGTTAGTCTGCTTAACATAAGGTGAGCCTCGTGCCTGTTCCGTCGCAAAGACACAAATAACAATGAAATAAATAAAAAAAAAACACAAACTAGATTCGTCCCTGGGGCTGGGTTATAATTTTCCGATTTGACCTACCGTGGTGTCATATTTCGAACTTATCCTCTTAGTGTTATTCATGAACCTTGGTCGTAATGGGCGGAACGACTTCTCTAGGCCAATCTGAGAGAACTACAAACAAGACTATTTTTCAATTAACTTTAAAACTTGTTCAGAAATGACTAAAAATAATGTCTTCACTATTAGATGGAGTGATCCAGGTGTGTAACGAACGAGATATGTATGCAACAAAATTGTATTTATCCCCACTAGCAAGGATAACTAGTCGGACTAAGTGTAATTGGTCCAACTTTCCTTGGCATATAGCGCCTAGCCGGCGGGCGTACCGTCTTCCACCATCTCAAATCACATACCAAGAGGTAAGTATTTCGGATCGTATTATGGCTAAGCCAAGCGCGGTTTAAGAATTGTTATGGAAGCTTAAAATAGGGTTCAGTTGTTCTTTTCGATACATTTTGTAAAAAAAAAAACACTTTTTAAACTTTGTTAAGTAAACGCTGATCGTGTACAACAGATATAAATTTTATAAGTTAACAATAAATTAAACAAACGTAAAAACAAATAAAAAATGCAACAGTTGAATTTTAAAATTTTCCGAATCAGTTGTGCATTTCCATCTTAAATTTTCCATTGTTATTATATTCCAGTGTTGCCATATGCATATATGAGGAAGACCCGAATCTCTAGGGAGTCGTCGACCGCGACAGCCGAGAAAGACAGTTTTCATTTTCTAAATGGTTCCCATTGTCAAGACTTGTATGGGGATGCCATCTTTTTCCTTTTACCCCGGACATTCTAGTTCTAAATAAAATGAAAAATTTTAGTTTTAGAGACGGATTTAATAACTTATTTGATTGTGCGTTGCGATCATCATTATTTTAGACATGGAAAGCGTTCGAGATGAGAAATACGCGCCTATTGCATACTTTTTAGTTAATTCAACTCCAATGTTCATGTTTATTTCATGTAAAATACATAAATAGCAAAATATTTTCATAAAAACTAACGTAAGTTGACTGACAAATAATTATTAACTACATATACCGACTAGAACTCGCGGTGTTTAGTCGTTATCGGTGTTCGAGCAGTAAAGATTCTCAAGGAGATAACGACTAAACGCCGTGAGTGCTAGCCGGTATTTGTAGTTAATAATAGCAGAATAGTCTAGGTAAAACAAATTTTATAACTAAGTACCAAAAATATCACGAAAATAACAAAGATATATATCTAAATGAACACTGTATTTTTCGTCCCAAAATTGCCTGCGGTCTGACTCAGGGACTTTGGAAAAGTAAATGGCAACTGGCAACCCAACTCAAGCTCATTTCAACATGTCCCCCGAAGTGGTTTAATATTAGAGGACATGTCTCGTGCCCGAAGGGTATGAATTTTAAATGTTATTCGAATATCAGGAAGTGAATTTTGGATGTAATTTTGGTAATTACATGCCTACATTTGTGACAGACTTGAAGACATTTCGTGATTGTACGGTCTGTGAGTGCCGTAGACAATATAATAATATCGTCTGGTCTATTCGCGCCATAAAATTGAAACATCTTCAAAATACTTATGTTATTTCCAGTGACTACGATGCTTCGTGGTTAATATATTATACGTCGATTAAGTTGTAGTATATCGTGGTCACGAAGAGACATGACGAGAGGCAGAGGGTGCCTGTCCGTACATTAAACATTAAAACTATCCATAAGTGTATTAATAGTATTAATTGTGTGGTATGTAAGACATAAAATATGAAGTAGTTTTATTAGCATTTTTGTAATTTTTGTACAGGCAAGTCCAAGGCACATTTAATACATATTTTATACAACATATTATAGGGCTGCAAGGATAGCTAAATTTATCTCGATGCCATCGTAGCGTTGCTAGCAGAGCAGTCATTGCGGACTAAGGCTTGTGATAATGCTTTACACAAATAATACGAGTATTGTGACCTCTTAGCATCCGCATTGGACGATGTCGTCAATTTCCAATGTTATAATTATCTACGATGCGCATGGGTTAAATAAAATCGGCTTGGTATACTAAGAATTTATTTTTGGACTACTTTTGAAACAAAATTCGACAGTAATGGATTTTTAAAAGGAAATTGCTGGTGGCTAAAACCGAATGAAATTCAATAAATTCTATAAAACTTTGCTGGCATCTAGTCGAGTAACGCGTAAAGGTTTCTGCAAAGAAAGTTCTCAAAATAATGATCACATTACAAGCAATTTTGAGTAAAAACAAAACATAGGACAATATATCGTCAGGCATTGACCTAGGTTGTCTACACTTATACGTTTCTTAAGACACGTCTTTGGTCCTATGTCACAGGGAGCGAGCCTATTTCCATTCCTTAAGGCGCAGTTTCTGTCTCTAGACTGCTAATCAACATTTCTTAATCAATTGTAACTTATATCAGCTGGGGATCGAATCCATGATCCCGAGAGTCTTTGCTGTCGATGTAACCTATCGACCATTGCAGGTCTAGTGGGAATCGTCATATACTCCACCCACGCACGAACAGTAAGATAGTCTCCAGCCCGTTTGCTTACCTCCTGTTTAAAAAACATATTTTTAAGTTGATTCCTTGATAAAAATAAGTAAATTATAGAAATAGGTATGTACCTATTTGTATTTTATATTAATATATTTTTTTACAGCTTCTATCTACGTGTATTTTATAGTTATTATGGCAAGAGAAGCATATTGTGTCTAACATGGCGTCAATGGACGTAGTTTTTAAATACATAAACAACATTATTATATTATACTAGATACAGGCGTTACTTTTCGGAAACCCATATATAAATACAACCAATATTTTAAAACTACCTATTATAAGAAAACAAAATAATGAATTTTGTCTATCTAATTGGTATTTTGGAAAAACACTTAAAAACCAATAAAAATATATCTAGTGACAATTCTGGCTAATTTTCCTATAGAGATAGCTGTTTTTCTAGCTTAGTTTGTTGTGTTCCGTTAGTTTAACTATATTTTAGTGAAATTCATTAGAAATGTTCTCTCAATCAGCGCTTTCAGAATGGCGTCAATTTTAATTATGTAAACGGATATTGCTTTGTGACGCGAAAAACAAATATGCTTTCCGCGATAAACAAGTGAATTGTTCGTTTCCCTTGAAATAAACGAAACACAGAAAACAGCAAATTAGGTTGGAATAATACGTTCTAGTTAAAAGTGGCGCTTATTATTTACAAGCTGCAAGTTTAGTTGGGTTCTTTATGCTTTCAATTTGCTTTCTCTTTTTCAAATTGTTCTGGAAACTTCTAATTTATGAATTGTATAAGGTATCTCTTTAGAGAACTAGTATTTTCTTCTCCGCTAGTTGTCGCGAACAGGTTTTCGTACCTAAACTAGTTAGGTAATTACTTAAAAATAAGAAAAAATTATGACTAAACACCGTGAGTGCTAGCCGGTACATGCACTCACGGTGTTCAGTTAGTAAAAAGTATATACTTCAACGTATCTATTCGACCTTTTTAGATACGAAAATAAGTTATTAGTTGTAGTAGCAACTGTAGCATCATAAAAGAGGAACAAAGTATACATAACCTGAACTTACAATTTGTCAGTATATCTCGAAGGGTTAGGTATAGCTATCCAAACATGTGTCGTCAGATAGTTTAGGTTCCATATAATAAGTGGCGATCCTATTGCCACCCACCGGCCACAGTTCCAGACTCCCGACTGTTACTGAGAATTCTTTCGTCAGAAAAACAACTAGTAGTTATCTTTTAGTAGGTGCAAATAGCTTTTACTCTTATATTTTTCATCACTGTTCGAAGAAATAGACCCTGAAAACATTCGTACGAACTTAAAAAATAACTGATCCAAATTTGGTGTGAAACAAATCTGACACACCTAAAAATATTTACCGAAATCTCGGTTCTTCAAAATTTTCAAATAATAGTTTATTAATTATAATTAATCATTTATTAATTATAATATTAGATTATATTACAAATTTAGAATTAGCACCCGGAACTAATTCTATTCTACTATAACTAACAAAATGGATTTGAAACCTGGATAGCAAATTTCAAGATACGTGTTACATGATTTTTTTTCAAAGCTTAATACCGTATACCGATCCTCAACTATAGACTAATAATGTGAGGACATTCAGTAGATATCAATGCTACCATGCATGTATATTAGAGATATCTGTCTGTTTGTGAAGGACCATCCAGAATATTTTCAAATGCGAAACGAGTTCTTTTCACGACAAAAGAGAATAAAATTCACCTACCTATAGCACCAACCTCCTTGTCATAAAGTTATATACCTACAAAAAAATGTTAACAATAATTGTATTTACATATATAACATGGTTCCTAATATAAAAAAATTAAATGGTAATATATTCTAAATTCGATTATGTGACTGGCTTTTATCTAAATGTTTCTATACTATCTTAAGAGAATTAATTAATATTAATAATAATCAAGTGACATTCATATATTTAATCAAATTTGCATTTCTGCTTATAGGCAGAATACACAGAACTTAAATCTACATTTAAGACCTTTTATGACTGTATTTTTGCAAGAAACTATTAAGTCCAGGCAGTCAAAAATAATTCCCACGCTAGCTCCGCCCATGCGGCGCAACGATCCCCGCTGCACCGAACGACGCGATGTGCAGCGGCGCACGCGTCTCGCTTATAAAAATATTTGTGTACTTGAAATTAGATTCGCGAACACAGATACCATTGAGACGATTTCAACTTTTTTTATAATCTTATTCACGTGACGCATTTCGATACATAAAGTAACTTTGTATATACTGAAATTGATGTCACGTTTGTATTTTTATCAACATTACTAATATTTCTTAGTAAGAAATTGATTATTTGATTTACTTTCCAAAATTATTCTTACGGTCGACAGTAGCTTATAAAACTAAAGCCAAAAGTTTTACTTTTTACAATATGATCATGTCTGCTCGACTTTATTGGTATATATTATTATGTATGAATGTATTGGTATATATATATATTATTCATATTTAACTGACTTCCCAAAAGAAAGAGGGTTCTTAAATTTACTTGTCTATTTTTCATTTTATGTTTGACCACACATAACTTTTTTACTGAACCTTACAATCTTGAAGATTATTTATTTGCTAGTACAGTTTAACTTTTAATTGGTTTCATTTTAATTTCATCAACATCGGTCGAACGGTTTGCCAGTTACAGTCAAACTTACTAAAAAGTAATTTGCCAAAATGCCTTGACGATCGCAGTGCTTCTAGCAACGAATGTAAGTGGCAACTATGAATATAGATGAAAGTTATTGTTAAATAGTGATAAAATCTATAAATAATATGTGAATAATAATCTCTCTAGTAAAGTCTGTAGTCATCAGTATATCAAATAACCTGTCTAAGTCAGTTACATGAGCACAAAATTGAGATCATATTGCACCGATATCAACCAGTTAGTTACCAGACTTTTGAATTAAAAAAATTGTTTTCAAGTCTTTTTTTTTCTTTGCTATGTTGTTGTGTCGCAGTCTCTGTGTTTATAGAGAAAACATATTGCACCAAACCAAAATAAAGTGAGACAAGGGTCGGAATATGATGATGGTACATATCAGCCCAAACGGCACGATATATATTGATAAATGGGGGGTGTTTTTAAATTCTCCGTAGTAACGAAAGTGATTTCTACTGATTAAACTTACTACAAAAATTTCATTACCCCTTGGCGTGGACGATAATTTATGAATGAATCAACATTGTTCTCAGTATCTTGGAATGCGATTAATCAGATTACACATCATTAGAATAAAGTAAAATACCATCAAATTGAATGAGCATAACATTATATTATATTCGGTGAATATGGGTACAATTGACCTGAAATAAATGGATTTGATTTGATTAAATGTTAGTCGTGGCCAATATATTTTACCATGACTCGTCATACAAATATGAATTATAGTTTTTCATAACTGTGCTACGGTACACGTTCCCATAATAATATAAAGTAGGTTGTTTTTTTTATTGCTATCATATAATTTTTAACTATTAATTACTAATGTTGAAAATATGTTCGTATACATCCTATTACGTTTTATTTTTCAGTTACACTGGTGAACAGAAAGGTGTTATTTTACTACCACTCTGCTTTTAGATACCAACTATGGTAAAAATTAGATAGACCAACCAGATATAGATCTAGCCACTTCTAAACAGCAGGATAAGATTTTTTACCAAACTTGCAGAAGAGTCTATATACGCAATTGTAATGGCCTTAAACTTAAGGTTTTTTAAAAATAACACAACTGCAGAAACATTGCAGACAACATGTTATACAAGCTTCTTTTAATGCAACATGGCAGATAAGTGAGAGAGTGAGTGGCACTGGAACAGGTGACTAAATTAGACATTTAAATAAAAACAGTGGATTCTTAGATTGTTAGTAAGTGGTTATAGACAAATTAAGTTAAGATGTATATAAATTAACAAAAAATCATTTATGAAATAAAAAATATATTATTTTCAATTTATACAGTATTAATGATTATACAGAATTAATGATATGCAAAAGTGTACGTGAGAAATAACGAGTATCGGAACGGAAAGTCAAGTTTTTTTTCAAGTTTGCAGTCCCCCCGATCGTCACCCTGTGACCACGATCACTGCAAAGTGTTTGAAACGTCAGGACAAAAATAATGATAAATATACGCGATTTAAACCGTTAAATGTTGTTTAATTACTATGTGTAACAATCGCGAAAACCTAAGACAACATTAAGTCAAGTCTTCTTTTTATGGCGGGAGGAAGTACTGAAGCATTTGCACTTTGATGTTGCAAGTCACCCTCGACAGCCTCCTCTTGATTTTATCTTTTTCTAGAAGTATCCGCATATTCTTGATCCCGGATCAGTCTTTTCTTAGGGTGGTGGGGATTGACCAGCTCGGGCAGAAGGGAGTTCATATAGAATGTGACTAGTTTTGTCTCCATTTTTTTCGTCCAAAATTCTTCATCTTTTTGTAGAATTTCTATTTTTAATTTGTTGTCTCCATACTACACGGCAAATTAGCATTTAGTTATATTACAAATGTTTTTTTTTTATGCCTGATAGGTTACCCTTTGACCACTATCTCACCTGTTGGTAAGTGATGATGTGGTCGAAGATGTTGTTCAGGCTAACCTAGAATTACTGGCTCTCAAGGACAGCTGCCGGAACACACCGTTAGGTGCTTGGCGACAGATTTTCTACTTGAGGGTGGTAGCTAGCCAGGCGGGCATTCGCAAAGTGCCCTACCACCATGCAAAATGTACATTTAGCCTTCAGTTTGATAATATCAATCAGATTTTTGATTGATATATATACCTGCAAAATACATTTTACAGACAATCAGTTACCTGAAGCCTTCAGAAAAGCAACTGTACATTTCTGTTTGTCCGACAATCAATTTCGCACAATTTGTAATATAATTTGTAAGGATAAATGTCGGGAGAGCAGTCGAATGACACCTGTCAAAAATCCAAAATGGCGATTTCAACACGGCCACCATACAAATTGCTCCGCCCCTGCTGAAGCTCGGCCTTCAGAAAGGGGGTGTTGGGAATATGAATAAATGAATTTAAATACATAAATTCAGATAATTTGCACGTCAGATTTTTTGCACGTCAAGAGTACAACATCGCTCTTTACCATCTATCTAATACCCTAATAACCGAAAAGAGGGTGAAGGCAAGTATAATACGTATCAACGATGGCATTCGCAAAGGAGTATTGCTTCAGCTAGGAGGCCGGCCATAAAATTTAAGTCTTACTCCGCACAATTATGTCAATGCGTTGTCTTTTGTGTTGGTACTCAGAAAAAATATATTGTTTATACCGATCCTACAGAGGTGTGACAAGTGCAGGGCGATAATAATGTAGTTTTTTTTTCAGTGTAAAAAAGAAAATTTCATTGTATTTATACATTTATACGTTATTTTATTTAATTTTACCTGCTGCTCTGCTATGGATAGGTCAAAATAATTTTTAGCCTAATATAGGTAGTATATAAAATATTTCCTTTACGAAATTTCCTGTGAATAAAATTTGCAAATTTAGCAATACTAAAGTATTATGTTCAAAGAATTACTCACTTATTTTCGTGTAGTGGAAGAACAGTCTAAACTTATAATATGAGATGGCGACTCCGACAGTTCTCCCTGTTCCGAGTGATCTCGGACTTCGACTGATTTATTATTTTTTTTCCTGAGAAAGAAGGTGCATTTTTGAGCACAGTCTTTTTTATTATACGAGTATATACACAATCTATTTATTCCACTCTATTATTTTTGTATAAATCGATACTTATATGTACATGTCTAAGTGATAAAATGTATATTTAAAAGTACCTATGCAGGTGACTTTGTAGATAATCTCTTGGATATATACCTACTTGCCTGATTCTGAATATTCTTTCATTGATATAAATCTACATCTAGTCTTGAGGGACATAAAGAATGTTCGATGTTTTATTGCGATATACCTACCCACCAAACCAAATGCTTTGATTTGCTACGCTTGTGTTATTATTATTTAGCAACACTCAACTCCATTTACGGTTGAATGGCAGCTGTACTTTAGAGCCAGATAATTTTAGTTTACACCTGTTTGGCACCTTCAACCACATCACTTACCATCAGGTGAGACCATAATTATACATATACCAGATATTATTATAGTACCCTACTAATCATACTTAGATTAGTACGACATATAGTTATTTTACAGCTCCATTACAGTACTATAGGAAACCTAGTTGGTATAGAATCTCTTAGTTCGGTCGAGATAGTATGTTTCATGAATAGAATAAACACAAACGAATATTAAATTTGCATAGGTGCAATAGGTAAAAAAAAACTGAAATATTATACGCTTTTGCCTCTCTCATAATTCTTGCAAAGTCTTTGTATCGACTCTTCTGCTTCCTTTTTTTATTTTATAGTTATCTTTATTTCCCATATTGATTGATATACCTACCAAGATACGTATTTATACTGCTCAGGTGATAGCGCGCGAGCGACAGGTCCACGTCCAACGGCGCACAGCGCGGCACTGAAGGACAGCTCTTACGCATTGATTTTATTTCGTAAGCGTAAGCTAATAAGGTTGAATATCGAATCTTCCGATTGACCGTAATCCTGCACAGAACTAAAGGTCGTAAGTCTAAAACACAATTTAATTTATTATGAGAATACTAATAACTCTAGGTAAAATTTACTTTTACAGTGGATAATAAACTACATTTCCTTTCTATGTGTATTTATTATTGATATGTAACTGACGTAGTTTCCAAGAAAAATCCAATAATTTAAAGAAAAGGCTTCATTTAAAAAAATTAAAACTATCGAGTAAATTTCTTTCAAATGTGTTTCTGTCTTAACAACGGATAGAAAAAGGTTTGAAAATCAAATATTTAAGTTAACGTGTCGATTGCATATTTAAGTTGGTTAAAAAAACTAGTCGAATGAGAGTATTTTTTCCGCAGCCTCGTCTTAATTTGATTTGATTATATTTTCGCCAGGAAACGTGCCTAAAAACTCCTTGTTTTTGCGTTTTCTCCTTACCGTTCGCTCTATAGGCAGGCGTTAGCGCCGCGCGCGTACCGCGTCAAGCCGGAGCGTCCGTCGTGTTCCGACGCCCCATCACGTACTCAACACGTGTAAACTGACGCGGCATGAATTATCCATTTCGGTTCATTTGGTACCCTCGGGATGGCCCTGTCCCTACTCGCATGGATGTTGATGCTCTCTATTATCTATACTATATGGTTTATGGGACTACGAAGTGAGCCTTTTAAGGCTAGTGCTCGGTTGCGGCACGGTAATGTTATCTATACAGTATTTCAACTTCATAGAAACGGACGAAACGCGAGTTATACCTACGCGCCTCGATCTCGGCCTGCGCTCGGTACGAAGACAGTCGCGTCTGTGCCGCAGTGACGAATGGACGGTGTGTCATTGTTTTTAACAATAAACGCGCGATATTTTCACTAAAAATAAGTATATATTACATATTTAATATGACGAGTAGGATATATTGTGCTGTTTTTGGTAGCATGAATTCATCAATAACGCATCCAGAGATATTTTTTTTAGATAGCCTGGAAACTGATCGGTAACGGTACATAATATTTTCCGGTCGCTAGTTATACAAATGTACTTAGTTTATACTCCGTGGGGTGCCGGGTTAGAATGTCACTATCTCTACCCGTGGGTGTCGTAAGAGCCGACTAAGGGTAACACACCAGAAGGTGAGCAGCAGCGCTTTATGAGGAACTGATATCTCACACTGCGATGTTAAAGACGCATGCCAAGCGTGGGGATTATTGCAAATCCCCGCATAATGGGAGAGGCTGTGTTCAGCAGGACAATCCGACTGATACAGTACAGTGGTACTTAGTTTATAATATTTGAACAAAGCATTTTCTTCGATTAAATTTATATATTTAAATTATGATTGAACAATGCTCGAATGCAAGCCGAACAAAAAAGCTAAGTAAGTAATCATTTATTGAGTCTGTAGCAATAGAGGGCGAACAGAGGAGAGAGAAAAAAGTTTAATTAATTCCCAAGAGATATTACTTCATATTTGATGGATTCGTCTTTAATAAGTATAAAAAAAACTCAACATCATTATCTTCAGAATTTTGTCCCTGGGGTGTGAGGAGTGGATTGTCCTTGCCCAGCTACGGCGCAACAAAATATAGCATGAAGTTTTTGATTTCGGTGACGCCTGCCTGATGTCCACCTATCGTTTGATAAGGTCGTTCAGAATTGCCTTTTACGCTGATCCGTTTATCTACAGTTATACGTACTCACTGTTAGTAGCATGCACATACTGAACTTCACATGATGCGGAATAAAAGCCAAAAGATGAAACAAGGTCTGAAGCGCTTGTAGCGTAGTTTTCGCTAAGCAACGTCCGCCGCAGTCATGAGTTGGATGGGTAATACGCATTACTACTGAGCGTTCACTTTCTTCGGAGGTTATGTTAAGCCGTTGGTCCCGGTTGGCGCCTTAGGATGGTGGTAGGGCATTTTGTGAAAGCCCGCCTGGCTAGCTACCACTTAATAATCTGTTGCCAAGCACCTAGTGTTCCGGCAGCCGTCCTATAGAGCCAGTAATTCTAGGTTAGCCTGAAAAACATCTTCGACAACATCATAACTTACCATCAGGTGAGATAGTGGTCAAAGGCTAGCTTATCAGCAATAAATAAAGAAAAAAATACTGTAATAATCAATTAGTATTTGAACGCAAATCTAACTCACTATACGAATACAAAAGAAATCTATATTTTAATAACAATCTTCAACCTAACGCTTTCAATGTCTCCGCGTATTTTACGTCTCTTGGGTCTAAAGCGGTCTAGTAGACCCGTACTTGAGCCGTTTTAAATAATTTAGCATCGGATTTAAGGAGGACCCTTGAAGATATCTGCATTTATAGCCCTCAGTCGGTAAAGGGCTCTCAAATACGACGTGTCGTAAACGATGTTCAGATACCTACCTATTGGATTTTATTTGATATTTTAGGAATAAAACCGGGTGGAGGCGAGTCTATTACAAAAGACTCGCCTCCTCGCTCTTGCTACATAACTAAAGAAATGACGCCTTGGAACTCCCCTTAGGGGATGTATAGTGCGCGATACAGAATAGGGTGACAGATGGTACTTAATACTCGTAATTCTATGTATATGTTATTATGTGCTTAAAAACCTTATGTCTCTTATGGACGAACTACTACGACTTCGTCACTTGTGACGAACTGCATCGGTTATAGGCAGGGCTTAATACTTGGTGGATCTCGTGCTTGCTCTGTACCGTGCCCTTATGACATAAAAAGATACTGTTAACTCCCTCGGCTGCATTTATTCGACGATGATGACTTCTTGAGTCTATTTTGGAAGTTGCATTGCAATTTCAAATTTTCTGCCTCAATGTACCGATGTGCAAATGCAAACACTGCCGCGCTCAAGAGGGTATTGCAGCAAGTGCAATTACCCTAACAAGACATACTTAATGTCATTTGTGACAATACAATAAACAATTCTCTTCTATCGTATGTTTTCTCTCCATATGTATATATTTTAAGTAAGTTTATAAAAACCAATAATATTTGTATTTAAAATTTATTAATAGTATATATAATTACCCTTCCTTTCCCTTATCTATTTATTAAATCCAATCCAAAACTTTAATCCCTTTGATGTTTAACCTGCCTGTGAACTACTAACCTATTATGTCTATTTTATCTTCAGGTCTCTAAACCATGATTACGTACTTGTTTATACCAGCCTTATTTTGAATACCTAAACATACACTGGTCATACTTTGACATTGGCAGAATATCATCAAACAACGATTAAAGCCAAAAGAAAGAAAGAAAGAAAAGAGTTTTGATTCGACGAACGCATGCAGTGCAGTAACATGCAGAACAGTGACATTGCTATAGCAATGGGATGGCATGAAGGTTTACCATCAGACGAGCCCTTATCCTTCTCGTCCCTGTATACCTACCTATAATAAATAAATAAAAACTACCGAAAAATGGAACGACTTCAACACTCAAAATTGTGAAATAATTTGTTGAAGTCAGTACCATGATAGTTCAAAGGTACCTATTATCACAAAATTGTGCGCATGGTACCGACTTCGACAAGTAAAAAATGTAACAAATAGATCGTAATAAAGTAATGAATCGGTCATAAATAAAACGGCTGGTAGAAACCGAAAGCACTTGTAGCGGAAATTTAATATATTTCGGTGGATATAAAATTGCATGCATGTTAGGTCGAAAACGGAGTATAACTCGTGGGTTATTATAATTGTGTGCTGAAAGTGGAAGTACCCAAATTGCCGCCATAATCACAAAGCTCACAAATGGTATTTCGTACTAAGATTAATGATTATGTTCATTCAATCTCGCCATTTTTCCCAAAAGGGTTTTTTATGAAGCCTTCATAAAGTGTTATTTATATAAATGATCGCGTATTTGTCAGTGAGATTGATTTATATTTTCCTTGATATAAGTCATTTGTCGGCGTTTTATTTGATTAAGCTTGTAATGGATGATTTTTATTTTGATTTGCTTAATTTATTTGAAAGCATGGTAGAAGGGCATTTTGTGAATGCCTTCCTGGCTAGCGACCACTTTCAAGTAGAAAATCTGCCGCCTAAGCACCTAACGATGAGTTCCAGCGGCAATCCTTGAGAGCCAGTGAAATTACAGGCACATGAGACTTAACAACTATGTCTTAAGGTGACGAGCGCGGTGCAATTCGTAACTTGTAACGAAATGCATCTGTTATAGGCAGAGTTTAGCCTGCTTAACATCAGCTGGGCCTCGAGCTTGATCTGTTATAATAACACGAAAAATAATAAAAAGAAAGCATTTATGATTATCTCCTTAGTCGAGTCCGTTTAGTGACGCTTTGAAATTTTAGGATTAATGACTTCGTAGACCTTTACATGTGTAGTTACGTCGTATTTAAAAACAAAAAAAAATAACCAAAAAAATTTTACCGACTTCAACACCTAAAAGTGTGAAATAACTTGTCGAAGTCGGTATCATGATAGTTCAAAAGTACCTATTATCACAATATTGCTACCGCGCATGGTACCTACCGACTTCGACAAGTTATTTCTCACTTTTGGGTGTTGAAGTCGGTTCGATTATTTGGTAATTTTTTTCTCTCTTTTTGGTGACACCTGCTACTTACGGGATCGATTGTCGTTCATTGTCAACGACTATAATCATCAAGATAGGTAAATTGTAGTTTTGGAGTTTAACTCAAAAACAGCTTGTTCGATTTTGATGAAATTTAAATGGGACCAAACGACAAGCATCAGCTTGTAAATAAAAAATAATTTTCAAAATCGGTTCACCCAGTCAAAACTTCTGAGGTAACAAACATAATAAAAAAACAAAGCCAGCATTCAAATAAATGACATATGAAAATTCTATCGTTTAAATCAAAGAGCCCATAAATACCTCAGGATTGGCTCCCACAATATACGTACAGAATTTGATTGATGAATAACTTCAGAAGAAGTACTACGCAACATTGTATACGCCACGTCGTAAATAACAATGGAGCAATAAGGCATTGAGCCCATAAAAGTAGATTCCAAATCATAAACATAATACAACCTTTTATTATGTTAAACTTCATTTTTCCCAACTTACATACCTACACATGATTTCAGCAAAATACCTTCAGTACCTTTTTCATATTTGCTGAGAGAGTCCGCATTATTGCCTTAGAAAAAGTGGCACCCTACGCGGGATGAAAAAATCTTTCTTTTTCGGCTGAGGTATACGTTTTCCCAATAACATTTACAAAGAAAGACTAGGAATATGTTAAAATAAAAGACGCGTACACCGCGTTTTTAAAATGGCAGTAAGCTTTGGTTCCAGTGCAAAGCAGAAGAATTAGTCGCCTTTGCAACTTCAAAATGTTTCTGTGGAGATAAAAAGGATACTTAATATATTTGAGGGTTGTAGAGTCTTTCTTTACAAAGTTATGAATCCTAATTTTCATATCTAATTTATTGATAAAACTTTGTCTTTCGTGTAACAAGTAACAACGTAAAATATTTTTTTGTCAATTTCTAAAAATCTAACAAGTAATATACGTATCAATTAATAAGTCGGTTGTGTTAAAGCGCCGCTTTGAAATCTGGAAGTCCTGGGTTCGACCCCCAGGTCGGACAAGTTTTTTCAGCTGGAGTCTGGAGTCTAGAGCTGTGACCGGTAGATGGTATTATAGACTCGCCCTCTATATTTTAGATCAAAACGTGTCTGCTAAAACATGTGTGTTTAATTACCTCCGCCTTGAGGGAATATAGTCGTGAGGACGATGTGATGTTTTAATTAACTATGATCCGTTCAAAAACGAGGGCAAGTTTCGTCTCAATTCTTTTAGTTTTACGGTAAACAACGGTGGCATAAATTGTCGCTACCAGAAGATTGAACAGCATGGTGCGACCTCATCCTTAGTTAACATATCACTTCGACAGCATTTACAAAGGAAGCCCGCAGGTTATACACGCTTCTTTGAGCTCTTTGTACGTCTCCCGGACTCGGTGAGCAAAAATACTTTACTTGTTTTATTTCTGAGCTTAGAAGTGTAGTCCTGCGAGATGGAAATGAAATAGCAGACAGCTGTGAATAATGTATTTACCTTCACGTCGCAAATGTAAGTTATCTCTTATGATAAACTTACGTCCCAGATAGGTAAACTACTCGTTAATGATCTCCAGCTACCAGGACATTGTGTTCTATCAATTATCATCGATAGAGGCTTGCTTACTGAGGAAACCAAACAATAATCTCTAGATATATAGTAAACTAGCTTTCGTTATCACGCAAAAACATTGACCTCTTTTTGCGTAGTTGTATAAAAACTATCCTATGTCCTTACCTGCATCTCCAACTATTTCCATTCCAAATTTCATCCAAATTGGTCCAGTAGTTTTGGCGTGAAAGCGAGACAGACAGACAGAGTTACTTTCGCATTTATAATATTAGTTTAGTATGGATGTTTCTTCTGCATTATACGAATGTCACAAACATATACTTAACTATTGTATATCTGAATGTATTTTACAGTAATAAAAAGTTTTTCATTTTCGTTTCTCCTTAAGTTTTAGTCTATATACTAGACCAAAACGATAAAAAACTTTAAAAAAAAACAAAGGCTAGCTCATCAGATACAACTTATTGAATAATTAATATAATTTTAGCCTGCTTATTATATTTTTGCGGCTGACTCATCCGACTGAATCATTTCTAACTGGTCTCAGAGCTTTGCAACTGACCTACCTTAACTAACAACGACAAATATGAAAGCTTCTAGCCGTACATAATCTCGTAAAACTTCGCTGTACCGTTCACTTCGACGTACCGTACCGTTTGTATCCAACCACGCGGTATAACCGATCCCATGCCACGACACCTCGTGTAATAAAGAATATTATATAGATGAGAGGCCACGAAAATATATTTAAAGAGAATTAGTGAATCACTTAGATTTTGATTTACTGTGGTGCTGTGTTAGATGAAGTATTTTTAGGAAGAAACCCTTAGCGTGAACTTACTTGACTTCATAATACTATTTAATCTCGAGTGATAGATAGTACTTATAATTTTCCTCGCTTGCGAACAATGCAAGGGCAACTAAAATAAATAACTTAGTTTTCGTGAAACCAAACTTACGTTGATTGTGAAAGTTTATATGTGTGTGAGATAATTTAAAATCTGTACTGAGGTTATTTGTGCCTAAGATAGGCAGACTACGACAGATATTTTCATCCGATTTACCAAGTAGTTCCCTAAAGAATATAATAGAATTCCATGCAAAGGAAGGCGCGGGCAGAAGCCATTTGTTTGCAAATTGGTAGGGTATTTGGCGAATACTGTAATACACTGGTATTCCGGCAGCTGTGTTTTAGTTAAGAATATTAAATAAAACTCTTCCTCCTTGTTAATACATTTGTATATATATTATAATGAAAACACTTATTTCTTGATACATATGTTATAAAATCGAGTTCACTACCCCACGATTCAACAAGAAGTGCCGCTAGCCAGCTAATCTCCTTATCACACATTTTCCTCCCTTGAGCAGTTGCCGGGAATACCGTGAGACAACGTTTTTCCGGTGGCCATTTTTATTTAAAAAGAGTAGGGCAAAATAGTGGATGTCTTTGTGCGAATGAACCCCGTGTTATACGTAAAGCACAGTGATGTACACTTATACAATACACGTAATAAGGATAAGCTCGTAAGTGTGTCACATTCCCTTACCAAATCATCTAAACTAACCCACGTCATGGGGCCGACTGTGTATAACAAGCTTCCTGCTGATATTGTCTCTGCTCCGAGTGTCGCTGCCTTTAAGATCAGACTGAAACGCTGGCTTATCAACCAAACCTTCTACACTTTTGACGGTTTTTCTTAAAATTTGACATAATGTATAATATTATTAATTTATTATTACATACATCTCGATTATATTAATAATTTTTTATTATTATATTATTATTTTTTGACATTTGGAATTGACTATTGTATTTATTGTGTTGACTTTACTTGTTAAAAGTAATACTTTTTTATAATTTATATTTAATTTTACTCAGCATAACATCGCATGTTAGGTATACCATGTAGGTACTTAAAAGGGTAACAATTATGTAATTTATAAATTAAACTTTAAAATATTTTTTTGACGTGTAAGGAAGGCTAAATGACTACTTTTGAAATCTTGGCACAGATTAGTAAATATCGGAAATCATGACAAATAAATTTCCATTCTAGCTGTAATGATTGTAGGTTAAGCGTACCATAACATTTTCAAGGCTTATCTTGCTAGCTGACAAAAATAATGATTATATAGAATCGGGGAGCGTTTTTTCCGTAACCACACAGTAAGCCTTCCACGTGTGATTTGTTCAGCGAAAACGATTTTCAAACAAAACGACGCAGAGGGTTTCGTAGTTATTGTGTTTGCGCGACACAGGCCGGTTTTGAATAGTTGCCGCGGGCCTCGGGGACTGTGGGCTAACGAGCGATTTGACGCCATCTTGCATTCACTTTTCTGGTAGAGACGAAGTATCTGTAAAGATATTGTAGGTATAAAAAGTTTCACTGCGTTTTGTTACTATATATATGTTTTCTTTATTTCGAACTTTGAAAAGGCAAAGTTTTGTGCGTTTTGTTTTATTACATTGTCATAGTGATTTCTGGACACTTATATACCTACGTTTGACAAATGTAGATTAGATATACCTACCTTTTTTATGCTTGATAGTTTAGCCTTTGACCACTATCTTACCTGACAGTAAGTGATGATGTGGTCGCAGATATAGTTCAGGGTAACCTAGAATTACTGGGTCTCAAGGACAGCTGCCGGAACACATCGCCAGGAGCTTGGCGACAGATTTTATATTTTCAGGTGGTAGATAGCCAGAAGGGTATTCGCAAAATGCTGTACCACCATGTTATAACGACTGCCATCCTAAGACAACAAACGGGACAGACGGCTTAACGTGCCCGCACGCTGAGTAGTAATGTCATTAGCGGTACCCATCCAACTCATGACTGCGGCGGACGTTGCTTAACTTTGCTGATAGGTTAAGAACAGCTGAGCAAACTTCGCTACGAGCGTTTCAAAATACTTATAATATTATAATGGATATCCATTGCATATATTTTATTTTACCTATTGTGTCATAAAAGTATAAAAATCAACTCTTTATTCTCACATAATAACAACGAAGACTTTAAGTACTTTATCATAGTACATACCTACTACTTATTTTAAACATAATTTTCTCTTGTTTTCAGAAACACCGTACCTGGAACTTGCAGAGCCTGAAGAAGGCTACCATGGGCTGATCCGCGAGAACGAGACCCTGGTGGAAGTGACCCCTCCCATCAGGGCAAGGGGACCCCTGTGCTCTTTTCTCATACTGAACAATAAGCATCATGGAGAGGCGCCTTTCGAAGTAAGTGGCATTAATATTGTCGGTCCATAATTGTAACTATCACTGAATCATATTAATATTATAAATACAAAAAAAATAACAAAAAGATGGATCCGACTTCAACACCCAAAAGTGTGAAATAACTTATTGAAGTCGGTACGACATGATAGTTCAAAATTACCTATTATCACAATATTCTGCGCATGGTACCGACTCGACGAGCTATTTCACACTTTTGGATGTTGAAGTCGGTTCCATTTTTTGGTTAAAAATTGTTTGTCACTCTTTTAAGACCCTTGCTACTTACGGAATCGATTGTCATTTATTGCCAACGACTATATCATTAAGATAGGAAAATATTTTTCAGTTCTTAGAGTGTAACTAAAAACGGCTTCACGGATTTTGATGAAATTTAAATATGATCAAACGACAAGCATCAGCTTTCAAACAAAAAAAGAATGATCAAAATCGGTTCATCCAGTCAAAAGTTAAAAAGGGTATTGAGGTAAAAAACAAAAAAAAATACATACAGACGACTTGAGAACCTCCTTCTTTTTGGTCGGATAAAAATTACGAGTGTTGTCAAACTCACTAGGAAACAACTAAATATATTCTAATTAAATTAGGCGGGTACATATTGTAATCTTTAAAATCTTGCAATTCATAGGCTACTTTCGTACCGACGCGACGGCGCAGTGATCCTCAACTCATAGATATCACCTCTACTTGAGTCTATTATGTATTATTCGTATTTCACACTAGAACACTGTATTGGCATCGCCTGGACTCGAGACAACCTCGTGTGAATAAAGCATTTATGTATTTATAATTTATAATAACTGTCGAATGATTAACTCGTTCGACAGTTATTAAAGATCTGGGAGTCATATTCGATCGCAAGTTAACGTTCCACGACCACATTGTCACATTGGCTAAAGAGTCATTTAGACGTTTGGGTTTCATCTTGAGAAATTCTAATGACTTTGACAACCACCATGTTATACGGTTAATTTTTGAGGCATTGGTCCGTAGCAAGTTAGAAAGTGCTATGTGCGTCTGGAACCCACACGAGAGCAAATATTCTCTTATGCTCGAGAAGGTACAGAAAGCTTTTCTCAGGTATTTGTATAAGCGTATGAATGGATACTACCCATATATGTATCCCACGAAATTCCTCCTCGGTTGTCTCGGGTATAACTTTCTGGAAGTCAGGCGGGAAAAACAACAGCTTGCAGTGATGTGCAAGATTCTGAGAGGACAGATTGACGCGCCAGATCTCCATGATGTGCTGTGTAAATTTTTTGTGCCTGATAACTACCGACGTGGCAGGAGACATCAGTTTTTCGCCGTTCCAGATTGTCGAACCGTGGCGCGACATAATTCGCCCGTACCGCGTACACTCTTTGCGCTCAACACTCTCCTGGCAGCCAAGCCCAAGTGTGATTTATTTGCTGATGGATGGCAAAGTATTTTGACTGCATGCCTGGATTTTTGTGAGAGGGATGAATATCATTGATTATAATTTGACTATAGATATTTTAATTATTCAATTGGTATTGTTAAGAATTATGTATTATTTGTATTTTAATTATTGACTTAAGATATTTTGATAATTTAATTTGTATTGTTTAGAATTATGTATTATTTGTATTATAATTATTATTAGTCTTAGTGACTTAGTCAAATTAAATCATTTTTAAATAAAGTAAGTATACTTTATTTAAATATGATTTAATTTGTACTGTATAATTCTGAGTGTAATCTGACATTATATATTCCAATGTGTGTTTAATTAATGTAATTGGTGTAAACCGTTTTAATTATAAATAAATAAATAAATAAATAAATAACTGTATTTACAACTCGATTAACCATAAAAATAGACGTCTCATTTCGGCTTATGCAATGTGATCAGTAATTATTTTATACCTATAACAAATGGTTTGTACCGACAGCTGTCCATGACAGTTACTTACCATTCTATGTAAGCCTGTTCCCCGTCCACACCATGACCACATCATCACTGATCATCAGTTAGTTTCTGTGGTAAAAGGTAAACTTATCAGCCGTAAAAAAATATTTACCGCAAAAATAAAGAATAAACCACAAACCACAAACTTTGAATACAAAAAATTAATACCACCTGTTCCGGTTCCTCCCATTTCCATTTGCGTCGCGATATGCGGCTATAAATCAACGGGAGCAGTACATTGCTCGTAAACAAGGACAATTTGCATCCCCTAGCCGGGCTTCCCCGACTATGTAACTGACACAATGAGATATTATACGGTAGAGGTGTAACCATTCTGGTTTGGCCGGATTTTCAATAGTATGATATGCCGTTTATCGCGCCTGTCATCTTCCATGCATATGTCGCTACATATATTTCCTTAAATAAAACTTTTAATAATAATTCAAGAATTAAAATAAAGGAATATTGATAGCCCCGTGGCTGCTGCGCAAAGATCGCGATATAACCTTCTTTCATGCCGGCAAAGTCGCGATAGAAATCAAGTCACTAAATAAACTTATGCATCTCCCAGCAAGTTCCTCGTGAGCAGTACATATTAATAGATTCAGGCGTTACTTTGCGGAAATCCATTTTTAATAATAACAAGTTTTCGTAAAATATTTTAAATGTTGTAGAAAAACATTTTAATAATATATTTAGTGTCAATTCCGCCTAATTTGCCTGTTAAGCCGACGTGACGTTATTAACGCCATGTAGCTAAACCGGTAGAACTTTCAATGATGACATTTCATTGCTGATATGAACTGTTTATTTTGCTTATTTCAGAAAAAGCAATATAAGTTTTTCATCTCACTGTGTCTATCACCTAATCTTACCTATTAAAAATACAAAATTATTTTATGCCGGATAGGGTGGACAGTGGCCGGACAGTGGCCGGACCTTTAGCGCAATATAAACATTACCTAGTGATAAACGTACTGTAACGCAAGTTTCACTGCACTCTCGTAAAAATATATTAGCTGGAGAGTCGCGAGACAAATTGCTCAGTTATGCAAATTTTTACTGCAGGATGTTAAAATATGAAAGTATACTCTCGTTAGTCGAGTGGCTACGCTCTAAAGAACCTGGATTCGATCCGTGTGGTTCGATAAATTAGGTTTATTAATAGATACGAAACATATCTGACGAAAAGTGAGTGAATACGAAACGTGCCCCATCTGTCTTCGGAATAGACGTCATAATTATATCTTCCGTTACAACATAAGAGACATAAGTGTTAGCTACAGGAGTCAGGGCATAGGACTTACGGCCAGCCGCCTGACTGACGCCTGGAAATATAAATGCTCCGTTAGTAGTATAATTATCTATACACGCCACTATTAGACCTTTGTATTCCTTAGCCGGAAATTGCACGGCTATATTTTAACGATATATTGAGCTAGTACTACGCTACACTCCAAAGACATCTCGTAAAAGACGCTAAGCGACGAAAGCGAAGAGTAAAAAATAGAGACTAAAACTTAGCCCCCAGAACCAGCACCCAATATTGCATCGATAACTACGACGTAGCACAAGTTTGAGAGCCAATAGCTCGCTCCAACTTTGGAATTTTGCAGCTTCTTTTACAGCCTTTTTTCCAACTTTAACGTCGCTATTCTTGTACCTAATATATTTTTGTAAAAAAGCTTATTGTATAATCTATTTCATCCACTTGTATATTTATATAGTTTGTAACGCTCGTACCTGAGCTTGCCTCCTCGTTCTTGACTGATCAACTAGGTAAAGCAATCTGCTGCGGTCATTGGGATGGGTGACCGCTAATTACATTACTACCGTACTTGGGAGCGTACTTGGGAAGGCATGTTAAGCCGTCGGTCCCGGTTGTCTTAGTATGGCAGTCGTTATATCATGCTGATAATTTTTTTGCCATTGTCTACTACCCTCAAGTAGAAAATCTGTCACCACGCACCAAAATAACGTGTCCTAAATATGCGGCATGCAAATAATTACGTTGACGTTGTAGTGTAGAGACATAATTGTTTTAGAAGCAAGTATAGTGCTGTGACAATGAGTAATGACTGCCGCGCAGTAGGTTCTTGGTTTGAATCTCGTCGCAACTTGAGTTTCAGGTTGTTTCAACTTGGGTTGCAGGCCATTTAGAGAATTAGAAAATCTGCAAGTACCTAACATTGTGTTAAGGCAAGGGTTTTTGAGAGCCATTTTTCATCCATTCTAGTTTGAGCCTGTTCTTCGCCTTTGATCATTTCATCACTAACCATCAGGTGAAATTATGGCAAAACTAAAAATCATTATCACCACCGCCATTATTAGCAAACAAAAGTGGAAAAGATAGGTCAGCCACCGGTCATGGCACTGAAGTAAAAAAAATTAAAACACTATGTGTGATATATGTAGTTTTGTCAAAAGCAATTTCTTTTTTAAAAAGAAATACTGACTTGTAAATACTGAGAAATACGACAGCTTGTTTTTCCAATACACACCTATAGCCTATATTATATAGTACCAATTCGAAGCCGACAGTCGCCAACTTCTTAGTGCAGTTTTCTTTGAATTGCTTTTATCGCCCTGAGCATTGCAAGTTTCAAACTGCACTTTGCATTCCAATTGATTCTTGAGTACAGAAGCAGCTCTATTCCTTTTTATTAGTTTATATTATGTGCTTACTTATAATTATATTAGAATTACTTCAAAATATACACCGAAACACTTCAAGCTACCGCTTCGGGGGAGCTAGAGACGTGACGTTGTGTTTTTTGTACTTTTTACCGTATACAAACTGGCGAGCCAAGTCGATGTTTCGCGCTACTCGAATAGGCGCCAGCAAAGTTGTATTGAATTTCATTGTTGAGTGAGTTTTAGCATGTATTTCCTTCCGAAATACGTTTTTGTCGAGTTTTATTCATAAAAATAAGTCTTGAAGTAAAAAATCATTCCTGTAAGCGGCTAGCTCAGACACCATTTTTTTCATTTTTTTAAGATTTCAAAGTAACCTGACAGGGACACATGTTGATGGGTGTAGTTTTACTCCAATGATTGAATCTCCCTGAATGTCAAAGGTAATTGTAGCGCAGTTATTTTGGACACCTTTTAAATAAATTGTTTATCAACAAATCAATACTTAGTTTAGCAAACAAATCAGCATTATTATAAACATTCTCAAATATTAATCTCAATCATTACATTGTGGACGTTTATATGACTTTGCACCCATTTTGAAGTACCACAGTCCCATTAGCATCAGGTCAAGTAGCAGATACAATCCTAAGTTGATATGCCGATCATCGCATTTGTAAAAGTTGTGGGTTCAAAACCCGTCGCTATTAACTGATATTTCCCAATATAAAACAGCAGAATTCAATAAAACCAACGCAATTTGCTATTAAATTATAAATGTTATACCATAAGCCATAACAAAAATGAAACATTATATAATAGCCCTCTTCGAACCATTCAATAATTTCAATAATAGTTTCATAAATGCCATTTTACGTATAGAAAACGATTCTAACGGCGTTTAACGTAAATACGCAATATTTCACCGTTCGGAAATGTTAAGGGGAGTGGAAGAATTATATTTACATTTTATTCGATTGAACAGATTTTGTATTGTAGCCGCTATTGCTGGTGGTTGTAGAAACAGTAAGAGTTGTACTGCTTTATATGTACGTAACAAGTAAAATTAAGCATTTTATTTCAATGGAAATCAAAAATGTGTAAATGTTTACTAAGCTTGCATAAATTATATTAATATACATATTATTATAGAATAAAAAGTGACTAAATCAGCCATTACTTATACTACATAAACTGTATATACTTCAATGCCTTATAGAGTTAAATACGTTTATAGTTTGTACAGTTACAAGCTTTTCAACAGTATTCCCTATAGTTTTTTAGTGAAGGATCGAACGATAACGTAATGAAAAATGAATAATCGACTTAGTTCGATATTACAAGTTTAATCTACAATTTGAAAGTATTTTAGTATTTGCTTTGTTACTTGCCTTTTCCCAAAGGTAATTTTTTTTCGGTCAAAGCTCGAGTTCGTACCACGGAAGTGTCCTGGAGCCAAACAGTCCTTTAGAACGCCCTTCATCGCGGCGGAAGTGCGTTTTCAGCGTTTTCAACAGGCTGTCTTTGCTGTCTGCTGCGCTACGCGATGCTGAACGCTAGATGTCCCGTAGTTTTTATACGTACTTCCCATACTGCTTATAATGTTTATTGGTACGGGTTTGGGTTACGGAATATCGCCGTTAGGACGGCAATGGGAAATTGATATTAGTCACGGGCACTTGTTCCCCTGTAACGGGGTTAGTTTAGCCGAATCGCGGCTGAAACGGTATTGGGACTGTTTACAGCTGTTATGGTCTTTTATACGATTATTTCAAATAATCAGTTGATTTCTACTGTAGTGTTTACGTAGCTTCGACTTACTCTATATATCGAGTGCTCAAATTCGGTGAAATTGTGTATGAATGTTCTTGAGCCTATCTATGCTTAAAGTTTGCCAAATTTCAGGAAAATCGATTCGTATGGGAATCTATTTTCTCGTTTAGAGATAAATTAAATATAAAATGAAAAACTGTCTTAGTAAATACAAAGCATAGACATTACGTTCACGGATATGCGTTCAACATAGCACCCAGTTCAAACACTTCGGATTTAAAATGGGACGGTAACTGATAAAGGACAAAGGGCAAATTTTCAGGCTGCCCGTAGGCCTCTGTCGTAGTCTGCCATCCTAAGATAAATATCGAGACGACGGTTTAACGTGCGCTTTTGGAGCACGTGAACGTAAAGTAAATGCCACTAGCGGTCACCCATCCCAATAATATCTGCAGGGGACGTTGTTGATAGGTTAAGAATGAACAGGCAAGTCTCCGCTACGAACGCTTCAAATATGCCAATACGCTGCTCTAATGTTTTTGTGTTGAGCTATAGGGAACAATAACGGAACCCTTGAATGAGTAACTAATCGAGGGCTTAGTAGATTTGTATCAACGACTCCTACCACCGTCATCTGAACCACCCATCACCATTCCCTCGTCATTACATGTAATGACGAGAATGTTAGCGAGCTTTTAGGCCTTTTTACACGACTGCCCAAAAAATTTATTTTTTCAGGGTTCATGTTATGTATGTTTGTGATTTTGTATATTCCACCATTACTTCTAAACGGTTCAACCGATTTAAATGTATGAGATACCATTAGATTCGTCTCAGTAAGGCAAGTGACACTAGGAACAGAAAATAATTAAAATCAAATGGACGAACGACTTTAGACAAAAAATATTCTTCGAAACCCATCGAGTGTGGTATCTAAATGAAGGGATTTAAAAACCGATTCAATAAATAAATATAACTTGCAATTTTAATTTCAATGGAACGATTAATGAAAATAAATAATTTGCAGTCGGCTTTTTTACTTTTCTAATTAATTTTAAAAACCCTTTTGTTGTTTCAGATAATGGTGATAGACGAGAACGAGGCGCGGCTGCGCGTGCGCTACCCGCTCAACTGCGAGAAGCGAAGGAACTACAAGTTCGACATCGCTGCAGTTGGCTGCGACGGCTCCTCTTCTAACACGTGGGCTACATTCTACTTATTTATTTTATAATACTTATGACTCTTATGTCTAAAAGTTGCTAACAGGTCTATTCACACACAAATACTATCCAGATTCTGCTATGTTGAATCTGTTAAACCACCCTCGATCTTATCATACTCACCATCAGTTCAGACGGTGGTCGAAGGCTAACCTTCCAGCTGGAAAAAATGTAATAACATTTAGACTAACCTCGATGTTTCGATTAAGTAAAATTGATGGCGGGCGAGGTGACAGTAAAAAATACAATATCAAAAATCAAACGTGGGTAGATTGAAACCGTCACCTATCAATTCGGTGACACCCGCTTCTTTAGAGACAATTAGACTGAACAAGCGGGGCAAGGAGAGTGTGTACACTCTAACTGTCTGTCTGTTAACTGTCGATAAAGAATATAGTTTTCTGAAACTCGTGATCACGATCATTGTTTGGAGGCTTATGTAATCTTTGGATCATTGTAACTCGATCGAAATGTCGACGTTAGTCTCTAGTTATTTTTATGTTGATTTGTGCGTGAACAGGTCCTTGACTCTGTAACGTATAAACACGAGTTTCATTCGCCTAAATTCAAAGAACGGTTGTGATGTTACTTAGCTAAAGTTAGATAAACAAACATTCTTTCCCCCTGGTCTCAAATTAGACGGCTGTGGGCAGCGAGTATTTGTTCTTTAACTCTCCTTTGTCAACTGCTATCGCATCATTCACGTTCTTTTCAGTTACCTATCGAGTCTTTTCCGACCTTACATTCCATCCAAGATAAACACTGTTTTGATCCAATTTTCTATATCAAATTTAATTTCAATCGTTTTAGTAGTCGTTGCACTTAACTTAAAAATAAAGATAGATGTCTATCTTTAGTTTTAAGTTTTGCTGGAAATACATCGAGTCATTCATCCAAATAATTAGAAATGTCTTATCGTACAGGGTACCAGTCCACATCACAGTGACGGACGTGAATGAATTCCCGCCCACGTTCACTCAGGCTTCCTACGTACAGACTGTCGATGAAGGGCGGATTTACGACGAGATCCTCAGGGTCGAAGCTATTGACAAGGACTGCACGCCCAGATACGGAGATGTTTGCAAGTACGAGATACTCACTGACAGGAGCCAACCCTTCGCCATTGATAATGAAGGTAAGATTGAGCGAAGCGAGCGAGAAAATTTGGAACCATGCTTACCCATCTTGAAAAGGAGTTAGAATTGAGACGTTAAGATTGCATACTAATAGACATGAGGCAAATATTCGGGTACTGACGGTATGACTGAGCGAAGCGAGCATGGACGTTTAAAGCTATGAAACTCAAAAATCTTAAGTTTCAAAAGGACAGACAGTATAATTCGCTTCAAGTTTGATATCGTACATAGTAAATAAGGCGAGCGAAGCGAGCCTCATCACTATCCCACTACTTGAACATATTGTGGCACACTTTACTGAAAAAATATCACGTCTATAGACTTGTGCTTGAACATAGAAATTTAACTTTATATCTAGATGTGTTATCTGTCAAAAAATATTAATTAAATAACCATTTTAAAAAAATAACACTAACAACTTTTTATTCATTGGATAGAATGTTATTGTACTACTAACGCCATCTGTTAGAAAACCAAAGAGCTAACATCGCTGCAACAGAACTAAACTCAATACTCAAATCAATCGTAGGTGCAGGTAGTAAGTAACTACTCAATACTAGATGTCATCACTATAATTATTATTACCTTACAAAGTTCAGCTTTTGCTATTATATTGTTAATATTATTTGATCTGCTACTGATAAAAAGGGCTGTTGCTACGTGCTTGAATATTATGTATAAAGCGTAAAAACGCCCGGTTAGATGAGGGTGTTTTTACTTTTTTATATAGATACAGCAAACACGCATCTGGGTCACTTTATACTTACATTTCGACGCGGTTAATATCAATGTATCCTATTCCAGGTGTGATTCGCAACACTGAACCGCTGGACTACGAGAAATCACACAACCACATCCTTTCAGTGGTGGCATACGACTGCGGGATGATGCAGTCTTCTCCTGTGATGGTCACCATCAAGGTGAACAAGCCTTGTCGCGCGGGTTGGAAAGGTAAGCCTTACATCCGTTCCTATATTACAGAGGGCTGAAACGAGGAATGACGTGCCTTTGTTTTAAACCATTCCAATGAAGTGGAGAGGAGCGCAACAGACCTGAATCAACCAACCGGATAGTACAACATCATGGAGCATTGACTAGAGTTTTGTGTTTTTTTTTTAATCTCGATCGTTCCACTCCTCTTTGCATTAATAGCGTAGCCGGCATACTCTAAAGCGAATTGTCCATACCAGAACAGTCAGTTCGTAACACATAGATACATTCACACGTTGATAATATTCTCCACGGCGCTGCATAAATAGCGATCGCCACTTGATTTATTTGTTAATATCACCATTGATGTTACAATGGTGATGATGGTCACCATAGATGTTACAGACCCAGGTCGGTAACATCAATGGTGACCCTTTTCTTAGCTAGGATTACCTAAATAAAGTGTCAACTGCTACATTGCTGCTTTATATTTGGAAAAGCCGGAAAACATCCAAAAAATTCAAGTATTCCTCTGATGCTAGTGTAGATGTAATTGAACTATTCTGTGAACTAAATCTGGCCATAAGCCAGTTTAACAGCCGTGACATAGAGTTGATTATGGGAGACTTCAACGCAAAAATGGGCGAGGAAAAATTATCCTATGTAATTTGAAAGATTGGGTTGGGACGAAAGAATCATAGCGGTGATTAGTTCATTTGTGTAAAGAAAACAACTTTGTGATTTCTAATACCTTTTTCAAATAAGGGGTGGAATCTATCTAGACATATATTTAACCAGGATACTTACCAATTATATATAACAGTTTAACTTCTCAATTTTAAAGAGGCCGAGTTAAGATGGCACCCATAGTTATGGCCGAGCTTTACAAATGTATTATTTTATAGCCTTTTAACTTTAAGCAGTACTTTCGAACATGTGATTCTGGGGACTGTTTATTAGTTTGCACATGGTAGTGGCAGGACTAATGTTTCTGGAATTAAAGACACTTTAACTTGAATGATGAAGGGTTACTCTGTTAATAGTTGTTTGAACTATATCATGTTTTTAATTGTATAAAATTCGATTGGCTCACATTACAGTATAAATGTTTTACAACAGGTAGAGTTTGTTCTGTTGTTTGTCCAGTGGGGTGCCGGGGTAGAATGTCAACCCTCCATATGTTGCTGTGGGTCAATGTGGTAAGAGGCGACTAAGGGCAAAATACCACAAGGTGGGCAGAAGCGCCGCGCCATCTTAGGAACTGCTTACACTGCGATCCTCAAGACGCTTGGATTATTGCTAACCACCCTTAATGGAGGAAGTTGTGTTTACCAGTGGGTGATCCGGTTGATACTAGCAATTTTGAAGCAATGATGGCCGATCGGTAATAGCTATGGACTGCCGAGCCGCAGGTCCCTGGTTCGATTCCCACCGCCGACTTGAGCTTCACCGCTTGGTGGAAGGGCATTTTGCGATTGGCCGCCTGGCTAGCTACCACCCTCAAATTTACTAGAGAAAAAAATGTAGTCATGTGCGGGATTCGAACCCGCGTTCATCCACCCCTTTAGCCGGAGTATGCTCTAACCAATTGAGCTAACATGACACTTATAACTTAATTGGTTAGAGCATACCCCGGCTAAAGGGGTGGATGAATACCCCGGCTCAAGTCGGCGGTGAGAATCGTTCAGCTATCAGGTAGGCCTCGAGCTTATTGCGTCACAATAACATCACAAAAGAAAAAAAACAGTGACCAGCTTACTTTGGTAAAGTGGTATAACGGTTATATTCAGTGTATTTACATACGAGAATATACACACACTCTTTCAAACTTTGGCATATCATAGTAGTAGGTAGTAGGATTGTAGCTTGTATTACTTATTAATATTTTTCATAAATGTGACATAATTTAAATCGTATTAAAACAGCGGATGTTGTTATTGAAATCGAATTTTATTTATTATAATGCAGTCATATTAACAGCCTGTTAATAGGATTAAATACACAGTTAATATTTATACGCCCGAGTTAATCCTACGTCAGCTGAGGCTTATGGACATGGATAATATGCCAGATCGGACAAATATGATTATTTGCTATTAAAAATTAGATCTACCAAATACTGATATCGCTGAAATAACATGTAATTCCAAAGCTGTGATCAAAACCAATAAGTGGTATGATGATGATAAATAACAGAGCGAAGCCCAACTCGCACTTGGCAAGTTTTTACATTCCTGGCTCTTGGTCACTGACGCGTTGGGTCATAATTAGATTCTGGAAGGACAAATTGTGAAATTATTGGTTATTCTTACAAGTGATTTTCAGCATCAGCTTTGAGTATAGGATATTTGAATGCAGTAACCGCAGCTTGCCCCATATTACGTACGTGATACCGGTACACGTATACCGTCTTTTCTAGGTATATTCGACCGTAAAGATGTATAGCATATTTAACAAATGACTAATTTTCAGGAGTGGCAGAACGAGTAGACTACGCCCCCGGAACTGGCCCGCTGGCTCTGTTCCCGGCGGCTCGGCTCGAGACCTGCTCCTCCGACGAGAGGTGCCCAGGAGTCACCAGGATCCAGGCGGCGGTGACGCTGCAAGCTTCCAGGGCGGGCAGCGGCTGCGACAGGGATACCTATTCTGTACATTCGCAGAGGACTATTTGTGGTATTTTTTTTTTTTATATGTAGAGGCAAATCCAGCAGTTTTAGAAGCAGTGATGGCTCAGTGGCATTGGCTATGGACTGCCGCGCAGCAGGTCCGTGGTTCGAATCTCGCCGCAGGCTTGGGCTTCACCGCATGGTGGAAGGACATTGTGTGATTGCCCGCCTGGCTAGCGACCACCCTCAACTAGAAAATCTGTCGCCAAGCTAACGGTGTGTAGGCAGCAGTCCTTGAGAGCTAAAGAAATTACAGGCACATGAGACTTAATAACTATGTCTCAAGGAGACGAGTGCAGTGCAATTCGTGATTTGTGACAAAATGCATGGCAGAGGTTAGTCCGCTTAACATCAGGTGGGCCTCGAGATTGTACCGTCACAACAACATAAGAAAAAAAAGCAAGAGGCCTGCTTACTATTCAGAACTACATTGCGTTCGTCTTCCGAGATACGTATACCATACGTCTTAAGTTTCGACACATAAAAACATTGCTGCTTAGTTAATCGACAAGGCGCTGGTACAGATCGCGACAAAAAACAAATAAAACTAACAAATTTGCTGTCGTCTACAATACATCCGGCCGTTTTATTTTTGTTTCTCTTGCAAGCTTTTTAAATATATTTATTCTATTTGTATATTATTTTCATACTTACATACTTATACTAATTGAACTGAATACGTTAAAGCTTCGATTACAAACTAATAACCTTGAACAAACCTAGATTAAAAGAACTTGCCGCGTATATGACGGTCACTGCTACATCTGAGGCTGCCAATGCCTGTTGTTAGGTGATGATGTGGTTGAAGTTAAATATTAGACATAATACTCCCCAGTAAAATCCAAAATGTTTGAAATCTCAACCGCTGCTGCAGGATGACGTACTATTATATTTATACACTGCATAATGAATATTTCACGAACTAAATTTAATCACACTATAAAGCTACTTTGAATTAACGTTAATTAAACAATAACACTATAATTTAGCCTTATTTACTATTTAAAACTATTATTAAAATACGGAGCAATCATTATGACATGTTCAAAATAGTGTTGCCACAGGGCAAATAAAAAAAAATGTTGCAGGGTAATTCTTATATGAGAACTGGCTTTTAAACACAGCTTCCCGATCACCTCCTTATATGTTTGGCGACAGATTTTGCGCTTATACGTTGGTAGCTAACGAGCAAGTATAATGCACTTAACATATACGGTGAAGCTCAATCTTGCGGCATGTAGAACCTTCTTGTGATAAAGCTTTCAAGGAACCTGCTCCATGCTCATAATCCAAAGTATATTATTCAAACCAATTTAATTTGTAGGATATTATTCTTTTTCATTAATGAATACGACGAATAATGAACAGATTCAGGCGTTACTTTGCGGAAATCAATATTTAATAATAACAAAGAGCGCACGATCGAGAAATTTAAATTTATTCTCCATCGTGCGCTCGGACAGTCAAGTTCTCCTGAGCATGCTTCGTGTAGAATCGAAACGCGTCGATAACTCTTCCGTTTTGCTGCTTGGTGTTTGTGACGTCACGTTGGCTTAAAAGAAAAATTAGGCGAATTGTCACTAGATATTTTGTTAAGTGCTTTATTAAAATATTAATATAATGTTTTTTTTAAATATTTGTTATTATTGAATACGAGAAAGTTGGTATTATACTGTTTTTATTTATAAAAATGTTGTGAATGGATTAAACCTTCGTGGCGTTAATGTTAGTTAGGCCAGCAGGGGCGCTATTAGACAATGGCGTATTAGAATATCGTAGTTATATAATTAATTGTATGAACTCATTGTTAAGTTGTAGCCGTCGTTAAACAACTTAATGTTTTAGGTTTGGAGTCTAAAACGATCGACCTTCTGCCGAGCCCAGGCGCTGGCAACGAATGGGCCAAGTCTTTGAAACCTGATTCAGGTAAGTTATTTAAATACTGAGTAGAATTATTTTAGTTAATAACACTATGGTATTGATTCTACACATATAATCTAAATTTAAAATTACCTAGCTATGGTACCTAGTTCTCATTCTATTTGTTTAGATTCTAGATTTGCCTAGCTAGGTATGATAAAGAGCAGAGTGAAAACTCCGCGCTTAAAAAAAACCTTCCGCGATGACACGGAGCTAAAGAAAAGGAAATGACATGTAACTTACATAAAAATGACTGCCATCTTCCAATACGTGCACCCTCATGCTTATGAATACGTAGACTTAAGCTAACTGGCCAGGAGCTAAACCTAGTAAACTCACGTGCAGGGTGACGGTGTAATGATGCTCTTCAAAAGTCACTGTATACGACAATGTTCACGGCAAACGAGTATTCGGTTGCAATTGAGTTCAATAACATTCACAAATTTTATATACATGTATAATCATAGATTTTTCATCAAACTATTCTATTAACCTATGAAAACAAGATAACAAAGGGTTCATTCAAAAACAAGAAAGCGAGAGAAACCATTTTCAAATCAAAGTGCCACAGAAAAAAGTTTACGCTCCACTTCGAGTTGAGCGTCAAAGGTCACCCACAGACCATAAAACAACTAGATGGCGCCACCGCGAAGTTGTGGTTCGGAACACTATTCACGCTAATTCACTTTCATTTAACACATAAAATGGTAATGCTAAAAATTTTGCATCTGGTTAGAGGGCACTAAGAGAGAGAGATTTTCTACTATATTATTAGCTAGCCTAGCCGCGCAAGCATTCGTACAAATCGCCCTAACATTATTTTATTTTTTTCTATAGCTGATAGGTTAGCCTTTGACCACTATCTCACAATCTAACCACATCCGGATCCGACGGCTTAACGTGCCTTCCGAAGCACATGCGCGCTCAGTAGTAATGTCACTAGCGGTCACATAACCAAGTAGTGACCGCTTGTATCGTTGCAAGGTGAGGGTTGACGTGTTTCGAGTTTTTTTTTGTTTTCTTGCGAGATAGGTACGCAGTTTTTACAATGTCTAATATTGTATTTAATACATACTTATTGAATTGATTGCGGGGAAAACGCATGTTTTTATATTTTAGGCGGTTTTAGGAGTAATATATGTAATCATGTGCATAGGTCAAATAATTGTTCAAGATAATACGAACAATATTATTTAAAACTGGTGAATGGATCTTGCTGAATGGTTACAAAATTTAGCTCTGTGAATTATTTATTTTAGTTTTGATTTTCTTGCCACAGATATGAGTTTCTACCCTTTTATTTTTTTATTGGAGTGGAGCGCAAACTAGCTGGCGGTTTAGCTGGGAAGTGATGACCGTCGCCTATGAACATCCCTAATACTAGAGATCTCAAGGATTCGTTGCCGAGTTTAGAGTAAGGAATATGTTCTCTTCTTGAAGGCTCCTCAAGGAAGTCGTATCGGTCCGGAAATACTTTACATGGCAATTTTCCATAGTTCATCGATTAAGAGCGGTTAGGCAAGCGTAGCTACAAGTGCTTCAAAATCCTTCATGACACTCGTTCCAGGTCGCGATGGTGAACAGATATTCGAGTTCGACGGTGAGACGACGTCCGCCATCGTGCCGGAGTCGGTCCTGCCGCATCACCTCACGAACACCTTCGGCATCTCCACGTGGATGCGTCACGCGCCCAGGGCTGACGGAGACCAGCATCGGAAGGAACATGTCCTGTGCCTGGCTGATGACCACAGTTAGTACTTATTATTTAACTTATTTTATATAGGCGCACTGCGATCCCCATGCTGCCTGCCTGCGTGGGGATTTTGGCAAACATAGGGGGAGATGGGGAGATTATTGGGGGAGGCTGTGGTCAGCAGTGGACGATCCGGCTGATACAGTACAGTACTAATTATTATAGGATTTTTTAAATGTTGTCTTTTTGGCAACATTGGTAAGTAATGATGTGGTCAAGTATGTATTACTTGACCAGGTGATAGGTCTCTTCAGCAAAAGTCCGTATTGGTGGGTACCACCCCAGTGTCGGATATTATGCCTCGAAGGAGTAGTCGGCAAACACTGGCAAATGAAATTACTGGGTGAACGAGGCCTAAAAACAAACGTCTCGGAGTTACAGGCGCAGTGCAGTATCGCAGAGAAAGGTAACACTGCATTTCTAATGGACAGACGTGACGCTTACCATCATGTGGTCGACTTGTTCGTATCATCACTTTATAACATAATCAAAGCGATAAAAATTTAACGAAACATAACTACGCAATATTTAAATAGAGTCAGTCTTTTTTTAATAAGTTTATATTAAAGTAATATTTTGAAATATCAACTCACCTAAAGTTCTAGTCTTCAATTATCTCACGACGATGCTTTCTTTAATAGTTTGTATTAATCAAACCATACGTAAATTTTAAGCTTCATGATATTTCCCTATTGGGTGCTGGGCTAGAATTTCACCTCCCTATCTCTACCCGTGGGTATCGTAAGCGACTAAGGGTAACACATCAGAAGGTGGCCAGCAGCGCTTTATGAGGAACTGATATCTCACACTGCGATCCTAAAGACGCCTGCCAAGGGTGGGGATTATTGTAAATTCTCCAAACTCCAAAATTGGGGAGGATATGTTCATCATCATCATCAGCCGGAAGACGTCCACATTGAACAAAGGCCTCCCCCATAGACCGCCACAGAGTACGGCTATTAGCCGCTCGTAACCATTGGCTACCCGCGACTTTTATGATGTGATTTTGGATGTGTTCAGCTGTGGACAATTCGGCTGATACAGTACAGTACAGATATTTGCAGTACAGTATTTCAGCCGTAGCTGTGTGTTCACCAGCTGATTGCCATTTCTCCCTTTGTCAGAAATGAACCGTCACCACTACGCTCTGTTCGTGAGGAACTGCCGCCTGATCCTGCTGCTGCGCCGTGACTTCGGCGAGGGTGACCTTAACATCTTCAGGCCTGCTGAGTGGAGGTGGAAGATTCCAGAGGTAAGAAATATCCCTTTACATTAACATTATTGTAACTGTAGATATACCCTGTGTTGAAATAAATAGTCGTTTGTTTTGTCAAATATACACAAAGGTGATTAAAAAAACATTCGTTACGTGTTTTTTTTTGTATGATCATTAAAGTTTTGAACAGAAATTAAATTTAAATTAAATCTTAGTGTGTGTCCAAGTGTGACAAGTGAATCGGTATATATGTCGATATAAAAAGTCTCTATGATATAAAAAAGTATGTTTTATTACTTCCGAGCAAAGAGCGCCCGCCGCGGCTTTGCTCGGAAGTAATAAAATAGAATTTGAATATTTACATCGAACAAAGTATGTAATAAATATGAAATAATAAATTACAGCCACAAGAAACTTTTGACATGAGGTGGTCTTCGTGCTTTTTCTGTCAAATAAAAAAAAACGGCCATGTGCGAGTCGGACCCGCGCACGAAGGGTTCTGTACCTAGCTATACGACATTAGACTTCATATTGTAACCTTTTTTAGTTATAAGGTGCGCGAGTCCGACTCGCTCTTGGCCAACTTTTTGTATTTGTTGTTATAGCGTCAACAAAAATAAGTACAGCATTTGTGGAAATTTCAACTATCTAGCTATCACCGTTCTTGAGATACAGCCTGGTGACAGACGGACGGACGGACCGTCCGTCCCATTACTGAATAGGGTCCCGTTTTGACCCTGTGGGTACGGGACCCAATAAAAAAGCCACAACAAAATAAATAAAAAAAAAACAAACAAAAATAATTTCTTCTAAAAATTTTTTTTGGGACTAGCAGTAGTCAACCCTCAAACGGTTGTTAGCGTTTTACCAATAACCCTGTATTTGTAGCTACATTTCTCTACCTGGATTATCGACTGTAGCAAATCATAGAAGCAGTGATGGCTCAGTGGCATATTAGCTATGGACTGCCGCGCAGCAGGTCCATGGTTCGAATCCCGCCGCGGGCTTGAGCTTCACCGCATGGTGGAAGGGCTTTTTGCGAATGCCCGCCTGGCTAGCGACCACCCTCAAGTAGGAAATCTGTCGCCAAGCACCTAACGGTGTGTTCTGGCAGCAGTCCTTGAGAGCCAGTGAAATTACAGGCACATGAGACTTAACAATTATGTTTCAAGGTGACGGACGCAGTGCAATTCGTGACTTGTGATGAAATGCATCTGTTTATAGGCAGAGGATACCGCTTAACATCAGGTGGGCCTCGAGCTTTTCCGTCACAATAATATAAAAAAAAAATCGTTTTCATAATAAGGCCCAGATACTCTCGCTTTCTACATAAGATAGAGACTAGAGTCTGCACCGTTATCTATTAATAATATTCGTATTGATGACGGTAAGTATGTATTTTCTTATTTACCTCACGTCCTTTACTTCCAGGTGTGCGACAACGAATGGCACCACTACGCTATCAACGTCCGATTCCCGAATGTAGAGCTGCTGATCGACGGAGAGCCCTACCGCAGTACTGACGGCAAGGGGCCGGAGGTCATCGATGACTGGCCACTACACCCTGCGCACGGGGTCAACACGACCATGGTTGTTGGTGCTTGCTGGCAAGGTAAAGTATATTCTAGCATTTTAGATTTAAGGTTTAAGTTTTATATTATCTACCATTTTGTGCACATTCAAATGATTGACATACTTTTACATAAGGCTTGAGCATGAATAATATATTTTTTCTAATATTATCCTATCATCTAAAATTCGCTTTCATCTGCATAGGAACCTAGTGTACTACTATGTATATATGTACTTATAACAAAATAAAGTAAAAAGAAACGTATCGCGTATATAACGTATGGTATTATGTGCATTTATTCAAATTTACCAATAAATTCTGTCAGGAAGAACAAACCGAAAAAGCTAAAATATTCTTATTGTGTTCAATAAATAATGAAAAGAAATGTAATTCAAGCTCAAAAACAACAGAATGCAAACTGTACCGCGGCGGGCGTAGTTTAAAAAGTGTACTCTCAGTTCGCCACGTGGGCTCGAGTCACGCGGTGGTACCGCGGGAAGGTTTAACTGAATTTATCAATGTTCTTCTGGGTTATTTATTTCTGCAAAAATATTATAGTGTATTGAACAATTCTGGAGAAGCCACACGGTTAGGAAAATTTCTGTAATAGCTTTCATAAATGAGTAAATAACAATATTTTACATTAAATCAAAAAGTAGTTCGGAACATTGTTAGTCTTAGAATTGTCTGTATGAAGTGCGGTTTGGCCTTAAGGAACGATGGCGGTGACATCATGACGACGCGACCAACCAGATGCGATCATTTCTAAGCGCCAAACCAATTAACATAACCGATTGTATTTGGAAGCTTGTACGTGTTTTGTTACTTGTGGAGTCGACGAGTCCGATATCAAAGCGGTCACCGTATGAAAGTTACACTTCTTTACATATTTATTCATTTATTCGTAGTTGTCACGATATGTAATCATCTGTAGCATGACATGTTTATAATTTTTATTAAGATGACTTTCACACGATGAGTCCTCTTCCAAGCATTGAATGTGTGAGTTGGTGATAAAGACTAGATTAGGATTATCTATCACTTCATTGCCCCAACCGAGCATGTAAATGATGTGAAAACGTTTATTTATCTCAGTAACAAAGATAACGAAATAAAATATCATTAATAATTTTTGCAACAGTGTTTTAGTAAGTAATACGGAGATAAAAATTCTCAGAATACCTATATGTAGATCCGGCTATAGTTTCGAGCACATCCGGTAGTTTTGTCAAGAAGAGACGTGTCGCTTTATTTGCCACTAAATGTGGTCGAAACTGTAGCAGAGCTATTTGACTCATTCACGTGAGTTTTCCCGTATTACTTAATTAAATGAGTAAAAAACTTAAAAATTAAAATGTAAAGAAACGTAATGTAACTAATAAAATAATAATAAATAAATAATAAACGTTTTTTAATAATAAAGGTAATGGTATATCGTTGCATTCCCCAGGCACGGAAGGCAACATGAAGCACCACCTGCACGGCTGGCTGGCGGGGCTGGGGCTGGTGCGGGACGCGGTGCAGCCCAAGCAAGCGCTCACCTGCCTCGCGAGGTGCCGCGAGGGGCTCAGCCTCGCGCCTGATCTATGTGAGTCATCACCCATCAAACGGAAAGATGATGACATCATCATCTTTCTACTCTTCATCTATGTATGCTGAAGAAGGCGCTATGAAGTCTCTGAAGTGCTTTGGCAGGTGCTCAGTTTCGTGCCTGATATATGTGAGTCATCCGGTGATGACTCTTTCTACTCAGAATACTCTTCTGTGGGTTTCGTACATATCCAATTGACAATAGTAGCTAGACTATAACTAGAGTAGCCAAGCAAGCATACGAAAACATCTACTACTTCAGTGGTGAAATTGAAGTGAACATTCCTTCACTTAAAATTAAACTAATATTTTTTTTCTTCACCAATCTTTGATTAAAATTTCACTTGACGAAAAACTTTATTAAATGGCAAGTATATGATAGAATATAATATATAGGGTTAACTTACATTGGGAAATATCTCTTAAGAGCAGTTGCTTAAACGCCCGAGGTATTTACCGACAAAATTTTTACTTGAAGTTAAAGAAGCAGGTGGGCGATAGGGGTCGATGTACGAAATTCTGCACGCCGATATACATTCAACGGTATACGGTGAAATTGTAAAGTTGAAGCTTAGCACCAATGTCATCCGTGATGTGATAAAATATGAATGATTGTTGCAGACTTGAAGTCAGTGAGCGTGGAAGGCGACGGCGTGGCGGACGTAGAGACGCTGCTGCGTCGCGTGTCCTACGGAGACGCGCGGGCCTTCCCCACGCCCGGCCGGAGGAATGTACACGTGGCTACCACCATCACGTATGTATTATATGATGCCATATGTTTACTGACTTGATAAGACATAAATATTACCTTAGCTACTACTTATATGAATAGGATAGTTATGTTTGTTATTTCTCACTTCGGTTAATGTGTAACGTTTTCAGCAACAAGTTTCACTTGACCAAGATACATGCAGACGAAGCCGCTGACAAAAACTAGTTTAAATGTTACTGATTTATTATGGTGATGATATTATGCTACTAATTATAAGAAGTATTGTTTTGGCAGCATTAATAAGTTACTTAATACATGTTTAAATCTATTAGAATACTGACTTCTGAAAATCAAGCCTAATATTTGTTTTTAATATGTCTTGTAATATCGCAAATAACACGGTAATATTTCAATAGCATACTTTTTTACTGCTGAATTGCTGGCCTATGACCACTGTCGTATTTGACGATAAGTGTTGAAAAGCTGGAAAGTGGTAAAGAAGAATAACCTAGAAATATACCTCTCAAGGGCAGCTGCTGGAGCACACCGTTACGTGACAGATTTTCTACTCGAATGGTAGCTAGCCAGACATTCACATAGTGCCCTACCACCATGTTTTATCGACTGCCTATTAAAGATAACAACCAAGACTAAGAATGATTAAATAAATGAGTAAGCCCCCCCTCCCCCACAGATGCGACAATGGACGCATCATCAAGGCCCGCCCCGCCGAGTCGTACATAATGGTGCTAGCGCCGCAGACGCCCAGCATCCTCCTCAACGGAACAGAGGACTTGGCGCGAGACTACGCACACTTCCGCGCAGGACTCACAGTCTTCCCGGACTTGGCTGTGAGGGTTGTTGCCAACGGAGCTAACGCGTTGCCTGGTCAGTGGTAGCAATGTACTTTTTTCATTTTGTTAGACCAACAAAATGTATGTAAAGAAAAAGATAAAAGATGTTGTAGGTGAAGTGATTTTAGGACAAATTTTGAAAATATTTTAGAAAGAGTGTACGCATTTACATATATGAAATAACGTTATAATATTCTAGAGGATATAACGAAAACTATGCCTGACCAGAAAAAATGATTCCTTAAATATCTTTCAATAGAAAAAAAATCATGAAAGCGGCTCTAAAATTTTAGCTTAGACAAGTTTAGTGTCGATATAGTAAATAGAATCAAACTATGTTAAAAAAAACGTTATTTGTATTTATTATGTAGGAACCATGTGACACAGTACTTGTAAGAATTCTCTGTTTTTAATAAGTTCACGTTTGTATCAATTGAGAAAAGTTCGCTCACTCAATTTAAATATAGCGTAGTTTTTCTTCGCTTACTCGCATGCAAAACGAGGTCTCTCTATCCTTGTCCAGTCTGACATTTTTCAAGACTTAAATGAGAGTCCTAGGCTTCGTATTCATAAATGCATCTCAAAGTTGAGATTGATCTAAAGATGCAGTTTTGACATAATATTTTGTCAAAACTGCATTTGAAATGAAATAATTTTTATTTTAAACAGCACAAAATAAACAAAGACAAAGTATTTTATAAGTAGAAAATTAATGAGGTATTACCTCAAAGACCCATTTACGCTACACGTCGTTAGTTAGCACACAGCTAAATGCACTTGGTATTAAATAAATGACATAATAGACACAAAAAACTTACAATATACATTAATATACATACATACATAAAATCACGCCTCTTTCCCATAGGGGTAGGCAGAGACCACAGATTTCCACTTGCTACGATCCTTACATATCTCTTTCGCTTCATCTACACTCATCAATCCTTTCATACATAGGCGTCGGTTTAGGGTACTCCTGACCTGGCCTTTTTTCAGAACATCTTCAATCTGATTTCGGAACGTTCGCCTAGGTCTTCCCCTTCCAACACTTCTGTTCACTTGTCCCACGTATACCTGTTTAGTCAATCTCATTTCATTCATTCTCTCTACATGTCCAAGCCATCTTAACATACCTTTCTCGATTTTAGTCACTACATCCTCATTCACACCACATCGTTCCCTTATTACACTATTCCTTATCCTGTCACTCCGTTTGACTCCAATCATGCTTCTCAATGCTCTCATCTCCACTGCATTTATTCTACTTTCATGATTTTTCTGCCATACCCAACTTTCACTACCATACATTAGTGTCGGAACCAACACTCTCCCATGAACAGCCAGACGAGCCTTCTTAGACACCTTCTGACTGTTGATAAACGCGTGCAATGCTCCGTTAACCATGTTTCCAGCATTCACTCTCCTTTCTATATCACTTTCACACTCTCCATCTTTTGTAAACATGGATCCCAAGTATACAAACTCTTTCACTTGTTCCACTTTTTCACCTCCAATCACAATATTGCAATCGGTCACTCTATCATCTCGTTCAAACACTATAACTTTCGTCTTATTTACGTTTACTTTCATTCCCTTTCTTTCTAAAGCCTCATGCATAACACTTACCATCTCCTGCAACTCTTTTACTGACGACGCAAGTATCACTTGGTCATCAGCGTAGAGAAGACATTTGATGATTAACTCTTTCATTCTTAATCCACATTCACTGTCTTTCAGGTTTGTCAAGCAATTATCCATGAATAAGTTGAACAGCCACGGTGACGCCACACATCCTTGTCTAACACCTTTTTCGATGTTAAACCAATCAGTGTATGTCCCGTTTATCCTAACACAAGCACTGGAATCCTCATATAGGGATTTCAGCGCTTGGATCAGGTTACCATTCAGCCCATGCATAGACAACGCTGACCACAGTTCATGCCTACTCACCCTATCATAAGCCTTTTCTAAATCTACGAAAGCGCAATAGACCTTTTGGCTTTTCGCCAAACATTTTTCGGCTATGCATCGTAAAGAAAAGACCTGATCCGTACATCCCATTCCCTTTCTAAACCCTGCTTGTGCATCCCATACTTTCTCATCTGTCTCTTTTAGATAGATAGATAGATAGATAACTCTTTATTGTACACCAAAATAACAAAATCATTATAAACAATAACATAAACTTAAGTAATGTTGTACAATTGGCGGTCTTATCGCTAAAAAGCGATCTCTTCCAGACAACCTTTGGATGGAGAGAAATTTAGCCATGATAAATGACGGTGGTGTATAATACAAGATTAAAAATAATTAACTTAAATAGGTACTTTATGTAACCTACACTTTATGGTAATAACATTACATAAACATTAATCACACATACAATATACTTAATAATATCTACATAATACAATAATATATACATAAATATTCATATATAAATAATAACAATATATATATATATATATAAACTAATAATGAATGAGACAAACAAAATAAGTATCAACTAATCAACTTTAGAGACGGATTATTAAGCGAGAAGTACCATTCTCTTACTTGATTTTTAAAAATAGTGAGAGACTGTGCTTGCCTTATGGAAACTGGCAATGCATTCCATAAGCGAACTGCTTGGACTGTAAACGATTTATCATAAAAAGAGCTGCTATGCTGAGGCATCTGCAGGCAGAGATTTTCTGATGACCTGAGTGTAAGCGTCCCAGAATGTTCAAAGAATTTAAACCGTTCTTTAAGATAGTGTGGACTGTTGGGGTTAAATAAAACGGTGTACAAAAGGGAAAGAATGTGAGTATTTCGGCGAAGTCGTATAGGAAGCCACTTGAGTTTATTACGAAATTCAGAGACATGATCATATTTGCGAAGACCAAATATGAATCGTATACAAAAGTTTTGAAGTCGCTCAAGTTTATCTAGCTGGTCCTCCGCGAGGTCGAGATAGCAGGCATCGGCGTAATCTAAAACAGGAAGCAAAAGAGATTGCGCAAGCGCAACTTTAGTAGCAGTAGGCAGAAAATTACGCAGTCTTTTAAGAGAACCACCAGACGAAAATAACTTGCAGCTGACGGCTTCAATCTGAGGACCCCACTGAAGACATTCATCCATAGTGATGCCCAAGTTCTTGACACTTTTACTGTAGGGGATAGTGACTCCATTAAATTCTACCCCAGGTAACATTGCCGAATCGACTTTGGCTAACGTTCGTGAGCTCCCGACAATCATGACCTGAGTTTTACTCGGATTCACTTGTAATCCAAAGGCTTTACTCCACTTAGTAATTTGGCGTAAATTATAATTAGTGACGTCTATAGCAGTATTAAGATCGCTAAGTGAAGCTTGAGTGTAAAATTGGAGATCATCGGCATACAAGTGATAGGGAGAAGTAATATGGTTTGATATAGAATTAATGAAGATTGCAAACAAGAGAGGTGATAACACACCACCTTGAGGAACTCCGGCTGAAGTGTTACACCAAGAAGAAAAGGATTCTTCGAGGCGCACTCTCTGTCGGCGACCATATAAATAACTACGAAACAAATCAACCACTGTTGGAGATATGTTAATGGAGCTTAGTATTGCGAGAAGAATGTCAAAGTTGACATTGTTAAACGCGTTGCTGAAATCCAGCAATGTCAAGACAGTAAGTTTGCCGTTTTCCATGCCAAAACGTATATCGTCGGTGATTTTAAGTAGCGCAGTAACCGTACTGTGACCTGGGCGGAAACCGGACTGAAAAGGATTGAGCAGATTATGTCTAGAAAGGAAATTGCTTATTTGTTTGTGGATAAGCCGCTCAAAGACTTTAGAAAGAAAAGGAAGTATAGAAATAGGGCGATACTCTGAAATGGATGTAGGATTAGCTTTTTTAGGTAATGGGATAATTTGAGCTTCTTTCCATAAGGAAGGAAACAAACTATTTGATACACAAGTATTTAAAATATGACAAAGGATAGGTAGAATTATATCAAGTATAGGGATCAACATGTTTCGACTAATACCGTCTTCTCCGACAGCATTTGATGTAATCGACAAAACGCTCTTCCTAACATCACAAGCAGTGAATTGACTAAAAACAAATGGATCAAGGTCAGGAGTTGAAACTTTAGACAGATGTTGAAGTGTAGAAATTTTGTTTGAATCATCTATACAAAACGATGATGAGAAATGTTTGTTTAGGGCATTTATGTCTAAATTATTTGAAAAAGATTCCTGACGTGATTTGCCAACTCCTAGAGACTTCAGAAACTTCCAAATTTTACATGGATCTCCGTTTTCAACGGATTTATGTATATGGCGCCGTTGAGCATCCCTAAGCACTGTATTGCAACGATTCCTAGCTTGTACGTATTTAGTTTTATTGAAATCATTAGGGTTCAATTTATATTTACTTTTTGCCATGACTTTTTTATGCATCATTGTTTTATGGCCTTCAGTGAGCCAGGGTGCAGGAAGATGTTTAATTTTGACGGCTCGTAAAGGGGCATGAACGTCATATAACGTGGTTATTAAGGAGTTGAAAATTGCAACTTGATCGTCCACCAATTTAGCATCAAAGACAGGCGTCCAATCTATATTCTGTGCATCTTTCTGAAATAGATCTTGATTCATGCCACTAAAGTTACGCTGAAGAATTATTTTAGGTTTTACTTTTGGAGGACGAATTTTGTAAGATAAAAAGAGTAAGTCATGATAAGAAAAGGCATCAGCAGAAAACTGGCCGTGCTTAGCAACATGCTGTGATGAAGAAACAATGATAAGGTCAAGAAGAGAAGGATTCGAATGAGGAGCATGATGTGTTGCGTTAAGTGGTAATATATGCATGTTGCTAGAAGTAATGATTGTTTTCAAGGATATAGAGCGCGAATCTTCTTTTAGAAGGCAAGTGTTAAAATCACCCATAATAATGGAATGACTGTAAGAGGGAGTAAGATCTTCTAAGATCTTTTCGAAGGAAGAGAAATAATTAAGACGCGCAGAAGGGCTATAATAGGCTCCGAGTAGAACTTTGGCATGGCATAGGATCACTTCTACAAATAAATGTTCACCTGTATTTACGGATGGTGGCTGTGCTGACATAGTAATCACAGAGAAAGGAATATGAGCACGTAAATAAATGGCCACACCACCACCACGACTGCCAATTCTATCATTACGAATGAGGCGAAAACCTGGAAGTGGATAGTAAATGGACGGGAGACTAGGAGTTAACCATGTTTCGGAGACTATTATAGCATGAATGTTTTTGTTGTCGAAAGTTGCCAGCATATCGGAAAAATGAGCCGGAATACTCTGAGCATTTATATAGATAACATTGAGATTCTTCGGTACATCAGAAAATTCATTTTCAAGAGAATCAGAAAGTGAAGGTACACTTTCAAAGCTGTCAGTGGTACTACTTTCAGAAGATGAAATGGAATAATAATCGTCACTATCGTTGTTACTAGTTTGAAATATGTTTAACATTTAGTATTATCTAAATAATATGTATAATAAATATATAAATAGTATATATAAATATGACAAGTATATACTCCAAATATTAATTATCAAGTACAAACAGTAAAATATTATTATTATCTTACTCTCCTACCCGCCGGTTGTGCACTAAATATTATATAGATAACTTAAAAAAGTTAACACAACATCGAACTAACACACCACTTCGATGTATTTTACACATCGCTTACAGCTTTACTTATAATTGAAAATGTTTGACTACAGTGTGAATTCGAACGCAGCCTTACATATACAAAATCATTAACAAACCTTACGTGACATTGACTTATCAATCACGCGTATGACAATTTGTTGGCAGTTGATTGGTGTTGACAGCAAAGACGTCACGTTAAACCCAATTAGAAGAAGAAGAACTTGAAGCTACCCACACAAATTTTAAATGATTAGTCAATGTAAGATGTAGGTAGTGGCAATATCATATATCGATGCGAAATTATTTGTGAAACAAAAACTAAAAGAACCTAAACATACGTATACCTAGTGAAGTGATTTTATATTTACTATTTCCTGTTCGATGCATTAGTGCGCCTGCTCTTGGTCGCTGCTATTGTGACTTCTTTGACCACAGGTGCTTGCCTCCTTGCAGCTGGTTCATCGATTTTGTCTAACTCTGAGAGGCAGGTCACTCGATGGCGCACTCCATCAGAACCCAACACATATACGGAGCCATCCCTAGTCCACGTCTTCTTAACACCAAACCGCTGTCGCGCTGCCATAAAAACGTCGTGACGAGATTTAGTGAGGAACTCGCTCAATGTGATGCCGGTTGCCTTGAAGCTAGCCTTAGTACCCCAGATTTTGTTGCGTAACGACAAGTCACGGAACTTCACTAATATTGGCCGAGGTTTATCCGGGCTAGTTATACGCCCCATTCTATGACAACGACTTATGCCAGAGGAAGAGAAGTCGGCCACTTTCAGCTTTCCAACGATAGTTTTAGCAACTATAGCGGCGGGATCTTCTGATTTGACCTCTTGCAAACCATGGAACAGCAATATCTTTCTTCGACTTTGCATCTCCATCATATCTTGAGTACGTGCGATCACGTCCACTTGCTTTTGAAGACCCTGAAGTGCAGCAAGGATAAAAGTCCTAAAAGATGCGAAGTCTGCAGCCAAGGCAGAGGTGGTGACAGGAGTGGATGCCTTCAGTAATTCAGCCTGGAAGTCTTCCATTTGCTGGACAAAAAGCTGCTGCATCTGTGCCACTGATTCCTTGACCTCCTCCATAATGCAGTGATAGTGTCAACTTTAATAAGTGAAGTGTTATTTAGGAGAATAAACACTGACCGGCAGGTAGGGTGCTCTGAAGATTTACTATATCATAAAATGTATAAGCAAAACTAAGTAATTATAATTAAAACCAAAAATAAAATGTGCAAAATTTATAAAAGCGTGTGTATTATTTCACACCTACCGCCGAAAAAAAGTTCTTTTATCACCCGTTCAATCAATACTTTCGCATATAGTTTACCGACGACGCTGAGGAGGCTGATTCCGCGGTAATTCTTGCAGTCTTGTTGCGACCCTTTTCTTTTATATAGCGGCACAATCACAGCCTTGCACCAGTCACCTGGTACTCGGCCGCTCCTCCAGCACAAATTAAAAAGGCGGTGCAACAGACTAGCTACTGTGCCTCGCCCAGCTCTCAGCATCTCGACTGACACTCTATCATATCCCGCAGCCTTACCTAATTTCATACTCTTTAAGGCTTTCACAATCTCATCCATGCTTATTTCATTTCCATCATCACTTGTATTCATGTAGGTTCCTAGAACCTGGTCCAGTGTTCCCTCTCTTTCAAATAAACTTTCAAAATACTCTTTCCATCTTTTCAACACACATTTTTCTCCCTTTATAATGCTTCCATCATTACCTCTGATTTGATACAGCTCTGAGGTCGTGGTTTTGCCTCGAGCTGTTCTTATGGATTTCCAGAAAAACTTTATATTTGACTGGAAATCTTCAGAGAGCCTTCTGTCAAACATATCCTTTCGTTCATCTTTCTTTCTGCTTACAACTTCCTTAACTATATTTTTCAATCTCTTATAATCCTTTCTTGCTTCATGTATATCAGCATGCGTCGCCATTTGTACTTTTTGGTTAGCTTTTGTGGCTAACCAATCCAACCATGCTTTTTTCTTTTCATCCACAGCCTTTTGTACTTCTTGATCCATCCACACATTCTTTTGCATTTTTCCTTTTCGCCTTTTAGAAATTCCACACACATTGATGGCAACGCTTACCACCCCTTCCTTAAATTTCATCCACAACTCTTCAATTTCACTTATCTCTTCCAAACCATCAAGCCTTTCTTGCAGCTTAGTAACATATTCATTTTTAACATCCTTGTCTTGCAAATTTTCAACTTTCACTCGATTCATACTTGTAGGTGCCCGCACTCGGTGTCGCCATCGATTAAAAAGGCCACTTACACGTGTTACCACCAGGTAGTGGTCTGTATCGATGCCGACTCCACGGTACGCCCGAGTGTCTAATACTTTCGTCCTCAGCCTTTCATCCACAATCACAAAATCAATCATGCTTCTTGAATCACCTTCCTCCCTTGTATACAAATGGATCTTTTTGTGGTCAAACATTGTGTTTGTCACGCAGAGACTCCATTCCAGGCACAAATCTAGCAAACTTTGTCGATTCTCGTTCACTCTTTCATCCCCAAAAGCTCCAAGAACCCTTTCATATCCATCTCGCTTTATTCCTACCCATCCATTAAAATCTCCTAACAACACAATCCTCTCATTATCTCTACACATTTTTAAAATATCTTGCATACTGTACCAAAACTCCTCTCTTTCTTTTTGGGCTTTTGGGGACTTTCTCGAACCCATGTCAGTCGGTGCATATGCACCCACCACAAACAGTCGAGTAAGCCCAACTTTCAGCCTCATCCAGAGAAGTCTTGGGCTCACGCATTCATATTCAATCATACATTCATTAATTCGTGCAGAAAGGTTCACACCAACGCCCTGACAGGCTCTGTTGGTCACCGGTACCCCCGACCACAGTGCCGTATAGGAACTATGTTTGGTGGTGCTACATCCTTTCCGTTTCGTCTCATTCACACACAAAACATCTATACGTCTTTTATGCATTATCTGGCAAACTTCATCTACTTTACTATCCATTCCACCTCTCAAATTCAAATTCAAATTCAAAATCATTTATTCAATTTAGGCGTCTACGACGCTCTTATGAAAGTCAATTACAAACTTTAATATTGAAATATTCTACATTGTACTGCCACGTTCAGCAAAAAAAATTATAGAGCCACTGCGAGAAGAACGGGCAAGAAACTCGGGGCCATTCTTTTAAACGTCTGTTTACAATTTGTTATAAACAATATAATACAATAATTACAATATTTGTTTAAATTACGTAGGAGACAGGTGATGGCTTGGCAGAGGTGGAATTTTCCAAGCATTTTTGTCGTTTAAGTAATCACAAACTGTGTAGTAGGATTTCTTAATCAAAATGTTTTTCAAGTGTAATTTGAATTTTCCTTCTGTGAGCATTGTAATATGTTCGGGAATTTTATTATAAAACCGCACACAATTACCTAAAAAGGACCTTTTATTTGTCTTTGCTAATCTAAAACACGGTACCGTTAATTTATATTTGTTCCTAGTGTTGTAATCGTGGTTGTCACTGTTTAATTTAAATTTACTCAATTTTTTCCGAACATACATAATATTTTCAAATATATACAGACTCGGTAAAGTTAATATATCAATTTCTTTAAAAAGATCCCTTAGAGATTCCATAGGATCCATTTCATATATGGCTCGAATTGCACGCTTTTGTAAGATAAAGATTGTTTCCATCTCAGCAGCAGCTCCCCACAGCAATACACCATACGACATAATACTGTGGAAGTACGCGAAATAAACTAGCCGTGCAGTAGCTACGTCTGTTAACTGTCTTATCTTACAAACTGCATATGCAGCAGAACTAAGTCTTCCGGCTAGATCATGTATATGTGGATCCCACTGTAAAGTTGAGTCCACTTTGATTCCCAGAAAGACTGTCGCTTTGTCAATAGAGAGTTTATCTAAGCCAAGCTTAATGTTTGGTTCAACATAAGGAACATTTGGTAAAGAAAACTTTAAACATTTGGTCTTTTTTGAATTTAAGAGAAGATTATTAGCGGTGAACCATTCAGAGATCATAGATAACACATTATTTACATGAATGAGTTCACTATCTTTCCTATCTACTTTAAAAATCAGAGAGGTATCATCGGTGAATAAAACAATATTGCAGAAATCTTTGACCATGCAAGGCAGATCATTAATATACGCTAGGAACAGAAAAGGTCCCAAAATTGATCCCTGCGGTACACCTATTTTTACCAAAGACCCGGAAGAAGTATTGCCATTTATTCCAACCATCTGTAGCCTGTTTGACAGATAAGACTCCATTAGATTCAAAGCTTTTCCACGAATACCATAGTGTGAAAGCTTACGAATCAGAGTGCAGTGTTCTACACAGTCGAATGCCTTGGACATTCATCGTAGCAAAGCGGCTCTCTGTGGGCCGCTTTCCGCCCCCGCGTGGAACGAGACGTGATGGGTGGCGAACCTCATCGCCGCCATTTGGGATTTTGTTATTTAAATAGAAATCCATGCGGTTCCCAGGAGTAGCAAGGGAAAAAATAGGTCCACCCTGACAGAGCCCCGCATGTCAGGATAAGGCTAGCCATTTTCTGGGTTCGCCAGTTCCCAGGGCATTTTGGCACGCTTGAGACTAGGCACGCCCCTAGCCACGCATCCATAGGCACGGCAGACCCCAGATTGGCGGAAAGGGAGGGAAAAGGAAATAGAAAGGATTGCTGACGCGGAAAGGATATCTATGAGTTTGGGTAGGAAATAGGTATTTAGGGATACTACTGCCTTGGAAGGGTACGGTAGAGGCAGTAGCAGCTAGGACGTCGGGGTCGCATACCCGCATACCACCACAATCACCGGACAGGCAATTGTGGATGTGTATGTCCCTGACAGCAAAGAACAAAACATAAAAATATAAAGTACAAATAAACTGATAAGTTAAGTTCAAAATACAGTATAAATATTATTTTTGAGATTCTGAGATTTATCAATCACAGGCGTGCCACGTATTGTTTCGATACTACAGGAGGTATATTTTTTTTGTACTTTACAATATATATATATTTATATATAGTAACAGAAAGCGAATTATAGGTTTTCACGTAGGTATAGTGACAACCTAATTACAAAGTGTGAGCAATAACAATATCGCTTATGAAACACATTTATATGGAAAAAGTAAAATATCTTAAATACTTTGAGGAAAATCCTGAAAACAAAATATTATAATAAACTAATAATATAAAAAGTCACTTACAATAGAGTTTAACTATCGCCTCTGAAGAAATTAGTACTCAACCGTTGTCTGGCTGAGTTTACGCTCGAACAAAAATAGATCTAGATGATTATATCGGTAGGATTTATTGAATTGGTTATTAGCACGCTCGCTTTATATGCACTTATCATAGCGAACCTTGAAGTTTTGCCCTCTGTTTGCTTAGAGAGTTCAGCCACGGTAATATTATCTATAGATAATATAACCGTGGTTCAGTAAAGTTGGTTAGAGACGTGCCATTGCTATGTGACTGTAGAAGAGAGCGCGAAGCTGGACTCGTGCGTGGTGTCTGTGTACCCGGCGCTGAACCCCGACCACGAGGCGCTGGCGCTGCGCGGCGCGGGGGAGCTCCCGCGGCGCTACGACATGCGCGCCGCAGTCACCAGGGACGGGGTCATACTCACCGGCGCAGACTCGCACACCAACTACCAGACGGTACTTACTGTATACACATCATATATAGCCGACCCGACCTATCCCTCACAAACCTACTCACGCGTTATATACAGGGTTATTGGTAATATGCTGACAACCTCTTAGCGTTGACTTCTGCCTAGAATTACTGGCTCTCAAAGACAGGTGCCGGAACACACCGTTAGGTGCTTGGCGACAGATTTTCTACTTGAGGGTGGTACCTAGCCAGGCGAGCATTCGCAAAATGCCATCTTAAGACAACAACCGAGACCGACGGCTTAACGTGCTCTCCGAAACACGGAAGCTCTGATCTCTTCTGACGCAGTACGCACCGTACAATAATCCCGTCCGGAAGGATACGCCGATGCGCCTGTAGGTTTGTACCTATAGTGCGGAGTGAGCCAGGCCTGGTAATATGGAAACAAAATGTCTTCTTCCTTTTGGTGTGTTTTTAATCTTTCCCATCCGTGTGAAACGGTATCCTTCCTTCCGATATATGAGGATTTCCAATTTAATAATATTTCAGGTTCTCCGAGAGATAGAGTACAGCAACAAGAAGCCGGCGTACTATTTGAACCGCGTGTTCAAACTGACCTGCTCAGAGCTCAACGGGCGGTTCACCAGCAACGAATATGTACAAACGGTCAGTACCTACCTCTATACACACTTATTTGTCATCTCTTTCAATTGTATTAGTGATCTCACCTAATGCATAGTAACTGTGTTAGCATTTGTAAACAAACTTATTGTACGATTTGTCAAAGAAAGTACAAAAGTTCTCAAATCGACGGTTTTTGAATAATTATATGAATTCGTTCATAAATTTATAAAAAAAATATTTTTTTTTCTATAACTGCAAGAAGTTGTTTCCGGTGCGCCTATATCTTTACCTCTATGATGTTATAATGACAATACAACCGATGACGACCATTTTTGTGGCCGAGATAGAGCCGAAAAGAGTACAATTAAAACATATTTAGAAACAAAAGTCCGCACAAAAACCTCCGAAAGTGTGCACTTAGAGTGTTTGTTTCACAAGTCAGTATATTTTTGAGAGCTAAAAGTCGGTTATGGCGTTTTTAAATGTTTAAGACTGATGACTCAAAAATGATGAAATAAATAACCTAGCAGAGGGTTTTATTCCTTTTATTTTTATTTAGTGTTTATAATGAAACTGGAAGCAAAACAAAGCTTGAAATATTTGTTCACTTTGACAGGACGCCTGATCTGATTTTGACTGATTAAAAATATATAAAAAAACAGAATGGACTTCAAACACTGACGTCAAATTATGGTATATGATTGTCGTACATTTCATAATTAAAAATCGATTCCATTTATTTAAATTTTCACTCTTATTTTAAGTGATGCATGCTGCACGTTCACAATCGTAACACAACATAAAAACTGCTCTACCGATGTTGATGAAATTTAATTAGGATCAACATAGAGGTATCCTCTACCCGGCAAAAGAATAATTTACATAGTCAATTCATAATAGGTGGAGTAATCAACATACGGTCTAATCAAGAACCTACTCCTTTCTTTGGAACAAGAAAACCATTTTAAGTGTAATAATATTTTATTTTATTATTTTCTCAGCTGACAGTGGTGCACCCCCACATGTCGGAAGCGGGCATCTCTCGTGAACTGCACCCGAGTGGAATGGCCGATAAGGTAGACGCGATCGCTAGAGACAAGCAAGTAAGTACAGCTCTAATCTCTCTAAACATAAGATAACCATTTATTTGCATAAAACATGAGTATTATACATAACAAACGCCGTGAGATTTGTTAATAGAAGAGAGCATTTATTTATGCAATAATATAGGCTCAATAACTTATAAGATGTTTGGCAGGAGGCGATTCATTGTAATAAATACTATTAGTTGAGTAATTAACTACCTACCTTGCTAGATTTTCTACGAATTAAGGAATCATAAGGAAACTCAAAAGACACAAAATTTACAGTTATTTTTCATAAAAATAATTCATTAGGTTCACATGGATTAATTCCGTATAAGTTTATAGTTACCATTCACGATTATATAATCAAGTGGGCGAACTATTTTGGAAGAACAAAGCCAACAAACCTAGATCCATACACAGCACGTGAACAGCAATTATGTTATGACTAAATAAATCAATAATAGAACACTTAATATCGGCAATAGGTCACGATGCGTCAGTCACTTGCGTAGAATAAATAGGCTGAGTAAGGTGAGTAGGGGAGAATTGGGGGTTCTGCATCTGCATCGCTCTCGCTTCGCTCGAGCTCGCGATGCATGACCCCCAATTCTCTCCGTTATATAGATCACAACTGGCATTCTTCTTGATATCAATGGGCTAAGTTCGGATCGAGCTGTTTGCACAATCGTCCATCCTTATTGTAACTTTACAAGATTTAAGGATTCTAAGAGTGCTTATGCATTAGGCACCCCTAGTTATTTTTAATCCGAACGGTTATTTTTTAAAATTAAATAGGATAGGATTTTATTAAAAAGATAGGTAATTTTAAAAACATTTATTTTCTACATTCCATTTCTGAAGACAAATTACATTTCTTAGAGCACAGTATGAAGTATGATATACACAACAATAAACATCGGAACATGAAATATACTTTCTATACAAACTTAGTAAACTAGGGCAACCATAATCCTCTAGATCGAAAATACACTTACTAATTCCGTCATACATTATATTATCTTGTTCTAATATTTTCCTTAGCCATCTAACTTTTTCTGAACCTTTGACATATATTTTACAGTTCCTTAAAATTTCTGCAATATAAATCTTATGATAATTATACGGTATAAGTCCTTCTTTCCAATAAATGTGTCTATTTCTTTCAATCCAGCATACTTGTCTTTTTTCTGTTTTTGTTAAGTCATAAAACGGGAAGGGTGGCTTAAATACAAGATTTATTATTTGTTTATCAAATTGTAGTGCTATTTCTTTTACAATGAATTCATTAGAATCAGTTTTGAAACCTTGTACGTCTACAATTGCATTCATGTTAGTTTACGTACAATATTACTTAGTGGTTTGTATTCAACAAGCCGGTCGTTCACAATAAGGCAATAGGCTGCTGTATTATTTGGAATTTCTTGGGCACTTTCAATTTCTAAACGTACATCCACTGGTCCTGATTTTAAATTTTCATTTTGTCGTGAACAGTCTATTATAAACAAAGGAGCTTTCTCTTTAAATTCGTTAATGTTTAACAACGGATCAGCTGGGAGGTTGTAATAAGACTGACGGAATTTGGCATATAATTCGTATAATATATTATACTTATTTTCATCGAACTTTATGTTTAGTGAATCATAAGGATAATATTGGGAATTTAAAAATAATGTAACGTTAGTCAAATTACAGTGATCAAATGTAGAACTATCTTTAGTTTTGTTATTTTTTCTATTAGTTTGTAAACCAAATATAACATATCGAGGCTTTTCTAATTGAGAAGCCGTTTTTACAGACCATGAATGCTTTGTGGTTCTTGGCAACAAAGGATATTCATATAAGTCCCAATTTCTAAAAGCCATTTGTATAGGTTTATCTTTTTCTAGAAATTTAAGTAATGAAAGCCTTTCTCGGTCAGAAACTTTCACATGTGGTACGCGCCATTGAACTCTCAGTATATCTATTTCAATACTGTCATCTTTATCAATAATAACACTGTTATAGTTAGTGCTGCTTCTATTAAGTACCAGTTCATGTTTGCAGTTTAAAATTATTCTATTATAATCTTCAGCAAACCCTAACATTTTATTAAGTGGTATAACAACACTAAAGAAATCATCTTTGGAATTTTGACCATTTATATTCCAACCCCATACAGCAGCAACTTTGCTCTCACCGTAATTCATAGAAATATATGATTTTATAGTAGAAGAAATTCCAGAGTTCCTGATACGATCTATTTCTACGCCATTTATTTCATATCGAATGTCTTGAAACAGATATGATATTGGATTATTAGTAAAATTGACAGGTTTTTTAGTAGGATGGCCTGCAGCATCTTTTCCAGTTACCGTAGCACGTCCTTCGATGTAAATAGAGCTGGCAGATGGTAGTACATATATGTCTTGTTGTTGGATAGATATGCGTATTTCATCATTGGCTTTAAAACTGTTATTGTATGGATTATATGTATGTATTTCGTAACTCTCAATAGAGTTGTCGAAATGTGGTGAATTATCAATATCGAGAATATTCATATTTTGAAACCCAGAGCTCGTAAAAAATCTTTATTCTTTTTTGTTATTTTTTTTACTTTGGGATTTCTGATACGTCTATGCCTTTTGAAAGCATAGCTGATAATACCGTTTTTTAATTTTGGTTTTGGTGATATAATATTATATTTTTTTGTGTTTTGACCAAATACAATCATTTCTGCTTGCGTAGATGAAGGCTCATCTGAATTTCTTCTGCACCGAAATCAATGAGATTGCCTTCTTGATCAACAACTTTTACTGTAATTGATGATATGTTGTTGTCTTTTACGGGAAAATATATAATATTTTTAGGTTTTTCAATAAACCGAAAGCTTGGAGGAACGTTTGGTACAAATTCATAAATAATGTGGGAAGATAAACCATTAATGTACGAGCCGTGTATTAAATCACATTCGATCCTTATGACTGTTGTTGGAAGAATGTTCACTGGATTCTCTGATACATGCCATTTATTAGCTTCTAGTATTTCTTTTCGAAAACCTAACATGTTTCCCATACTATTTATTACTTGGAAATTAACAGGTTTTGTGCAAAAAAGAGAACATTTTGCAGTATTTGAATTGGATTCAATATTGAGTTCACAGTCATCCAATTTGCTATTTAAATAGTCGGCAATGTCTTGTAAATCATAATTTCCATTTGGAATTTTTAATCTTTTATTTTTTTCACCGTAACTAAATATATTGTTAACATCTGATATATTTGGTATAACATTGAAAACAGAGAAATATAATAATCCGCACTCATAGCTATGATTTAAAGATAGAGGTGGATGAAAAGTGGTTTCTAATATAGATTTCTTTCCAGAAAAACTTAATGAGATAGACATAGTCGTAGACTGTTCTACAATTTATACTAAACTGGAGAAAACATAAAACACATCCACTATTTATTTGTTTGTATTACACCAAAACTGTTCTAAAAATTTAAGGCATAAATGACCGCAGTTATACGTATTATTTTTTTGATGATTATTATAGTTATATAGAATGTTTCCCTTCATCATATATTTTATAAATTCCTTAGGCGGCCTCAAGTTCCCATAGCTATCAAAATATTCAATGTAATCGTCAATTTTCACATAGGCTACCCAATGAGTTCCAGGATTTATTGAGCTATCTAAATTGACGACACCACACTCAATAGGATATGGTCTTTTAGGTAAATTATCTCTCATAAAAACACCTCTAAAGTAAGGAATATTATTACAATATTTCAATAAATCTATATTTGTAAGAGCCCGACTAGGCAACCGTTGATTTAGTTTTTTTTTTTTTAGATAAGTATAATCCAAAACCTTTTTTATATGGTTTAATGCATAGCCCTTTGCCTATAGTTAAACCTTCCAATTTATCATGATGTCTCTTTAACTCCGAAAGACGTTTTTTTGCAGCTTTGTATTCGTTGTACGTTTTAAGGATTCCGGATACTCCACCAGCCAGACTTCCAGCAGCTGATAATCCCGCAAAAATAGGTATTAAAGGAAGAACACCTCCTGATTTTGGTAAAGGAATAATTCGTGGTAGTTTAATAGGTAAATCTTTCGTTAAATCTTTTGCTGCAGCAAATGCCAGTTCTATTGCCATTTTTTTACATTTTGGTTTCATTTTACGAATCTGCTTTTTAGTGTGAGATACAATGCTTTTAAAATTCTTTTTCATTCCAGAACCAGAAGCAACTTTGGCCAACATTGCTTTATTAACCAATGAAGCTGCTATTTTTTCTCCGGGACTAGCATTAGCAGAAGTAGTCCGTGTCTTCGCCATTTTTAGTAAAATTATATCTGCCTTACGCCGTTTATGTAAATTAGATGAATTATTGTAGGCTATATCGTGTTGTTTGCAATATTCGTCCAGCTGATTGATGCCTTTATCCCCACGAGCCAGTCTTTCTTTTAAGCGAGTTCCTGGTCCACAGAAATTATATCCTGGTAGATGAAGTTCAAATGGCAATTTGTTGATTAATCTATTCAGAAGACTATCTTCCGTCATAACCAGATGGAGACTGAATTACAATTATGTATAATCAATCTTTATAAAACATTCGTTTTGTTAATCCAACTGTTTTCACTGGAAGGGAACCCGAGCCATTTAACGTAACACCTTTTAGCTTTTTTTTCAAAACTTTTTCGACAAGATAAACATCAGGGTGCTGAGTTTTTTGTAGTTCTTGTATATAAAATGCACCTAGTATTGGACGATGCCTCATGTCCGCTAATAAATAAGTTATTGGGTCAGTGTTTTGCACTTTGATGATTTTGAAAATTTCTGTTGACCAATTCGGCGTATACCCTTTTTCAAATGTGCCTTTATATTTACTTATGCGCACATAATCATTGGCATTCAATTTCTTTCTATATTTTTCTTTAGGGATAGAGGTAAGATTCTTTTTGAACCTCTCCAGTAATATATCTTTATTTTTTTGTTTTACTTGTGCTGGAGACATACCAATTGTTCTATGAATGGTATTGTTGTATATGTCAATCACTTTATTAAGAACTTCGTCATACCATATATAGTTTCCTCTGAAACTGAATTCTTTGTAGAGCTTATTTTTCAATGTTCGGATTAATCTTTCTACAATAGATGCTTTTTTAGTAGAGTAAGTGGAGTAGTGATTTATTTTATAACTATCCACAATTTTTTTGAATTTGTCATTATAGAACTCATTGCCTCTGTCCGTTTGTAGGTGTTTAGGCACTCGTCCTTTATGTAATAAAGATTGAAAAGCTCGAGTGACAACTTCTTTTTTTTTACTTTTCAGTGGATATGCCCATGCGTACTTTGAAAAAGTATCGATAACGGCTAAAATAAAATTATGACCACCGTTAAATTTAGAAACAGCTTGCATATCTATTAAATCAGCTTGCCAAAGGTCATCAATATCTTTCATCACAACATGTCTTCGAGGAAAATTTACCCTTGCATATTTATGAATCTCATTTACCACACTTTTTTTGCTCATGTTTATTATAATGTTTAAATATTACTTCTAATTTATTAACTCGATTATTTAATTCAATAAGCAAGTTTGTGTTAGATGAAATTTTATTCAAAATATTAATGAGAGATTTATCAACATATTCTTTGGTTGCGCTGTCATTCAGATCAATTGGATGTTCCAAATTTTTAAGGATCTTATTTTGGGCGTTTAAATTTCCATCACTAGATTGTTTTATAGAACATTCGCTTTGGATTATATAATCTTTTTTCTGTTTTTTATATAGGTGATGGCCGAATTTGTTGACATTCATGTTTGAATGATTCTTAAAGACTAAACAAATATTCGCAACGCTTAGTCATTTTATTCTTTAATTATACCAGCTTCTTTTAACTCTTCTATGATTGAAATAATTTCATTGTCATGATTACTGTTACCAGCATCTCTAGATGCCACCAAAAGCATAAGTCTTTCAATTAATTCATTAGGATCGTCCCAATAAATAAAATCTGTATTTGATTTATAGGTTTTTTTAAAACTTGGGGATTTAACTCCAGTTCCACGCTTGATAGCTTTGTTTTCCACTTCATCTCGATCAAAAAATAAGGGTTTTATAATTTGGCAGTACTTCATGCTTTTGTCTCCTCTTATTTGGCCTAAACGATTAAAATCTCTTTTGTGAGCATTAGTATTGTGTAACATATCTTTATAAACTATTTTATCTCTCTCTGTTACCAAATTTAAATCCGGCTTTTTTTTAAATAAAAGTTCCTTAATACCAGGTGTCATTTCGTAGTTTATATTTCCAAGGGTCATTAAAGAAATTTCATTGTCGCTAGAAGTTTTACCAAAAACCTTAAAAGAGATTGGTATGTTTCCCATGAATAATTGCTTGTTTTCATCCCGTACTCCAAATGGTACATTTAATGTATTATTTTCATCAAGCAAATTTTGTTTTTCTAATATTGATAGAAGGGGAGTGTCTAAATTGGTTACTTTTTTTTCATTTTTAAATGGCGTTGAATGTATTTGTTTTTCTGATTCACTATCGGTTAATGTATTTTCACTTTTAGCAGAGTTATAGCTTTGAAATTTGTCGTCGGGTGAACCGTTGGAATAATTACACAGTGATGAATCATTTGTATCAAAAGTGCATTTAATATCACTTTTATATGAATTAGATTCAGCCATTTTATTAAGAGGATCAGTGAGAGGTTTAAATATTTTATTTAAATTTAAGTTTGTGTTGTCTTCTTCATCCTTTATTTGTTTTATTTTGTTTTTAATTGTTTTAACTGAGGCGAGTATTTGGTGTTTCCATTTTTTTTCCATGTTTTATAACGATGTTACCACATCCATTAAATTATAAGAAATGATGACTTTAGTAGTTATGACTTGTATTTAAATGAAATCAATCGAACTTAATAAATGTATCAAATCCACTTCTGTATCTACCATTATTTAATTCACTATATTTATCTATAATTAAGAATGAGTGCGGATAAGTCCATGTTTTTAAACATATGTTTTTAAATTTGGACCAATCAATGTCTGAATTAACATGTTCATTATAAATATGTTTTAAATTTATATCATCCTGTTTAAAAATTATTAAAAAGTTTGCATTATCTCGTATTAATTGTTTTGGTATTTTCGAATAAGTTTGGGACAAGTAAAAGCAATCTATATTTTTATGCCGTCCCATTGAAAAATAGTTACGTATATTTGTCTGATTCTCGCATGCCACATCGTCAAAAATAAAAACAGAATTTGGTAAAGCAATATCCGGGTCAATAACGTCTTTGTTATCATTAAATATGTTAAATTTTATATCTGGAATTTGATTCAAGATTTCATTTAAAAAGCAGTATTTTGGTTGAAATGTGGTTTTTGAATACAGATAAACATTCTTAAATTTTAAGCCGTTTTTATGTAATAATAAGCCTATCATTACATTGGTCTTTCCACAATTAGATGGACCGCAAATTAGACAGCGAATCGTATTGGGAAGTAATACGCTATGTCTGTTAATTCCGGAATGTGATTTTACTTCTATGTTGTTAATTTCTAAAGTTGTGGGTTGCTTTATCAACCTCATAATGATATCTGACAATACTGTATAGGGTATTTATATTAAATAGATAAATCATTACAATGTCCATTTCTATTGATCGAATGTTAGCGGTTCTAATGTTTGCTTTCCAAGAAATTTAGCTTTTAAAAACAACCTTTGTCCACGTGATCTATTACCAAAAAAGGTAAGTACCTAGTTATATTTTAGTTATTATTTTTGTAATACTTATTAATTCATTGTTGCACCAGCTCCACTGTATAGCAGACAAATTTGCATTGCACTGTTGGTTTACATATATCCTGATTTTGGTAAGTGTTTATTTTAACTTTTTACTAATAATATCAGTTAAAACTAATTGGTAGTTCATATGAAGGTTAATTTAATAAGTATTATTTTATTTTGTTACAGAAACAATGACAAGCATAGTTTTTGCTGACGCTGATCCTTTCTATCTACAAGAGGCTCAAGACATGAATTTAATCTGGAACAGTCATGAACACGATAGAGATATTGTTCGAGAAAATAAAGAAACCAATACAAAAAATAAATCATTCAAAACAATTCATAAGAAAGGAAAGTTAAGTTTTAAGAAAAAAATATCACCAGATTCATCATTCGTTGTCAGAAAAATACCAGGAAAAGGACATCACTTAATAAAAATTGAAATCAGTGAAATTAACACCCTAGCAAGTGATGATTGTTGTGTAAGTGTGCAGTATGTAGTTGAGGATAAATATGATAACATTTTAGACGCAACGCAAGATTTAATAAGTAAGATGACAAAAAAGTTATGTGTCCCAGAACCTTTATAAATCTATCTAATTGTATTTATTGATATTTTATTTTATTGTAATATTATTGAATATATAACCTAATAAACATAGTTACGAGTCACGTACTTGTTTTATTTATCTTGCTTACGCAGGGTTTACCTACACATTATTTCGGTGACCGATGTAAATCTGGATTCGGTCGAACACTAACAATAATCTTATAAAATCAGACAGGAATTAGGATAGGTTAAGAAAAATGCAAGGAATGATATTTTATGCGATTTCAATTTATTTCATATATATTTCACATATATTATATATAGCAAATTATAACTTTTACCAGTAAATCAAGACTTACAGACTATATAACTTTACAAATGTATTACTTATAAATATATATATAGTTATTATGTTAGGAATTATAGTAAACATTTACCAAAATAAAACGGTTTTCAGTTGACAAGATATATAATTTTGTCATTATTTACAGTTCAATGTTGCTTTTAAATGTCACTTTTATTATTATGATATATTTCTAATATAATACAATATTATTATAATATATTGCTGTAATGTCCCCAAGGTACAGTTTTTACTATATCTTTCGTGATCTGTCTCTTATCATCTGATTTATTTAAAATCAATTTATTCAACCTCTGAGTAAATATTTTATGATTAATTGATTTAATAATGTACATACTATCTCTAAAATCAATATTCCTAAACAAACATCGTTTATATTTTGCCATGTCAAGTTTCCTCGTTACACATTTTTTTGTGCCTTTGGCTTTCTTAAGTGAAGATGTTTCAGTATTTATGCAATAAAGTTTTGCGCGAAGTCCTGTGAATTCTGTAATTAACTCACCAGCCATTTCATCTTTAAAATATCCAGGTTGTTTAATATTAACATGAGGTATACCATATACATTATCTTCTTTAAAATTACTAGTGTCAAAGTATTGTAGGTTAAGTTTCATATCCTTGTAGAAATCATCAGTCCTTATCAAATATAAAAGACTATCAGTATCTGTGTAGCAAAGGCATATATTTTCTCCATACATTTTTTTCATAATCGCGTAATGGAATCTATATAAATGTCTCTTCGCGAGTTCTAGAACAGTAAAGCCAATATATATTGGTCGGTCTAGATTGATTTGTGTTGGCTGCATTTGAATAGCTACCAAATTTTCTGTAAAAATCGAGAGATTCATAAAATTTGGCGCACTTATATATTTTTCAGCGCCGCAAATTTTATTAGTTCTGTTAGAACAATCTTTCCATACATTAACTAGTTTTACATCAACTTGATTTCTTTTGTTTTCTATCGTTTTACCAAATATAGAGTTATTCTGTTTTTTAAAAAAATCCCTTTCAAATTCGGAAGTTGCATTTTGTCGCAACAATGTGTTTAATTCAATGTAAGGTTTTAGAAATTGTTTCTGATCGAAAGCCAATACTCTGTGTATTTTTAATAGTACAAGTCCGTTTCTCAAACATTCTTTTAAATGAGTATAATGTATGACATATTTATATTTATTATGTAGGTTTGCTATTAGCTTTTGAGATTTTCCATTAGGCGGAATACATTTTTCTGGCGCGAATGGTAAATCAGAATGATGATCATGTATTTGTGGAGGATATTCAAGGTCCACTTCAAGTATGTATCCGCGATTGTTACTATCTGGTATCGATTCAATGTTGTTAAGGGTTTTAATTTCGTCTTCATTTAGAAAGGAAAAATTATTGGTAGGAAGACATTTCATCATCGTATATCCATAAAGATTTACACAATCGAGGTACATTAGATAAGAATTGGGCTCGTATTTATTGTAATTAGACAAATATTTATTATTTGCTTTAGCATTTCTGAGAGAACATTGTGCTAAACCTCCTCTAATGCCTTTTTCAAGCATTTGATACATTTCAACATCGGAAATTAAATCAAGCTCAACTTTTGTAAACAATAACATGGCATCCCAACTTAATGAAGGTGATGATACATAATGACAAGGATCTAAGTTGTAGTAAGTCAAGCTCATTGTTCTGAATTTTTCAAAAACGTCACATAATAATAATACATCGCATTTTAAATATAAATCGGTGTACTCCCCTAAATCTTTTATGTTAAATTCATTCCAAATAGTTTGCGCATGTTCGTAATCTTTATCTGATATATCTTCAGAAGAAAGCCTATTAAAAAAACTACTCTTGTCAGGAAGATTTGGTTCATTATAGCGTTCCATCGAATTCAAATAATCATAGCAATATACTCCTTTTTGACACAATAAATCAAACGATTTACTATCAGGATAATATTTTTTTAAATTTTTAAAGTCACTTTTCTGCAGTGTTTTTACTAACTTATCCAAGCCGCAACTAAGAAAATTGAACGAATCAATAAATTTCAACTGAGCGGCATTGTTGGAATCAATTGGTATAAACTTTGTGATTGATATGTATTTTTCCTTTGTTTTTGAAATAAGATTAATACGTCCTATGATCGCAGATAGCTCGGTAATAAATAAATGACAGTCATATCCGGAAAGATTGTGGAATATGATTGGAATAAATTTACATGTCCTAGCATTCAAATTACATCCCACGTGACTCGGACCTAAATAAGCTGAATCAAAATGATCGTGGTCTGCGCATTTTACGTCATCAGCTACAAATTCCTTTTTACACAAGTGACAGATGGTAGCATGTTTAAACGATGCCAGCTCATTTTCAGTTAGCGGCATCATTTCATGTTTAATTGATATAATTTGATATAATTCCATTACATCATTAGTTAGAGCTTCAATAAATTTTTTTACACAATTTGGGCCCCGATAAGACACAAATTTGTTTAGACTCGGTTTAGACTCACAGCATATGTAATAAGCAAAGCAAGTCGCTTGATGTATTTGCACGTTCTCAACATGTTGTGATTTGCTTTTATCCGAATATTCTTTAAGCAAACTTTCAAAATCACCATATATTACGAAAGGAATTCTACGAGTTCGTTCAACATGCGAAAATAATAACTTACTACCTGGTTGAGGCAGAATTGTTTTTACTCTAGCGCAATCGTGATTTACCAGTTTTTCTTGCGATGGAAAATAAATAAAACATTCGTCACACAAAAAAATTCTGCATTTATGTTGTGTAAGTTGTCTATGTACAAGCTTTCCGAAATCTTTTATCAAACAGAAATGGTTTTTCCCGTTTATCTCAATGAGGAGCAGGCTAATATGCGTCAACTTACGATGTTTTGTTTTGTAGAGGGGACCAGATACTATATTGTTTTTATCCAAACCGTACACATTTACCGAAATTAAAGGATTTATCTTTTCGAATATTTTAATATCATTTAAACTCAAAGGAAAAGTCATTCCTGAAGTGTTCAGAATATGTTTATAATGTGGATATGACGACACTCTATTTGGATTATTTTTTGCTGGATACATATGCGCAATTATGCTCCATAAGAAACATCGATCATCTTTGTTTTGAATGTTTAAACATGATTTGGTGTTTTGAATTTCTCGCGGCAATTTCACGTATGAGCCCGCCCGTAATGGATTGTATTGATTAATATTTAATTCTAAATGACTGATAGAATTTAGTGTCCAACCACTCCCCGACATTTCGAATTCTGAACATTTCGTTATCAGCTTTTGGACACATGTTTTATAAAACGATATCAAATCAGAGTTGTAAAAAATCTTTACAAATGGCACATTAAATGACTTAAGGGCTTTTTCATCATTTTTAGGTAAATAATATGACACAAAAAATTCCATGTTGACTTTTAATGCATTGTGTTGGATCAATGATTTTTTTATTAATTGTAAAACTGAAGTAGAGGCTTTATTCAAAAATTCCTCAGGCAGCATATTATTCGAAATAGGGTTTATTTTATAACTTACAATTCTAGATTTAAATGCACTAGCTATAATCTGCACATCTGGGAACTCAGAGTTGATCAAACAGTTTGATTTATGAATACTACTTTTATAATGCGACGAGATACGAGACACCTCAATATTACACTCTCTACAATATACCATTTTGCCTCACTTGTTCCTTAGTAGGTATACTTGATAACAAACTTGAACTGATAAAAAATATTAAAAAATATAGGTAAATATTTGAGGTATTTACTTAATATAATAGTTGCATGAATTGATATGAAGCGATTAACCTGCCTAGATGTCGGTAATAATATAAATGCATAGTTTCGTAATCTGAGATTTAATTTTACTGTTTGCAATTAGTTTTCAGTAGTATATTTCAGTATTTCAGTTTCTATATTTAAATTTTTCAATATTCCAATATTTCAATATTCCAATATTTCTCATTTATAGTTTTGCTGTAAATAAAACAATCATTAGACATAACATAATAATAACCAGTTAAAATTTTATTCATGAAAATAAAACTTACATTTGTTGATTAAAAAGTATTGTAAATGCTTTCCTATTATAAGGTATAAATAAAATAAAGATAACAGTTAAGTAAAGATAGTTAGATAAAAGTGAAATAATTGAATATTATTGCGTCAGTATGTTAGAACATATTGTTCATTGCGGTATCATGGGATACTTAAATGTATAGTTTGGTAATCCTAGTTTGCAATTTACTGTGTAGATATTATTATAATGTTTGCAATTAGTATTTCAGTTTCTATATTTCAATTTTTCAATATTTCAATTTTCAATATTTCAATATTTCAATATTTCTCATTTTTAGTTTTGCTGTAAATAAAACAATTATTAGACACAAAATAAGAATAACCATTTCAAATTTTATTCATAAAATCTAAAACTAACATTAACTAATTCAAAAGTAGTATATATGCAAGTAATTACCTATTATAAGGTAGAAATAAAAATATCAAGGTAATATAATAAAGTAAAGACAAAATGAAACAATTGCGATTGTACCAATCTGTTAAAACATACTGTTCAATGTAATTTCATGGGATACATTATTGGCTGTATAGCCTTGAATTCATTTTTCCCGGCTTCTACAAGTGTTGACAATGCGCGCCATACAGGTGTTTGGGTGTCAGTACACAATTTTAAAGTAACCAGGGCTCTTTTCCAACGTTCTTCGCTAGGCTGACATTCAGCTTCTCGGGAATTATAGACCCTTAACTCGACGTAATACTCCCCGCCACGTGTGAGATCTCGTTGTGTTGTATACCCGCTCGTTCCGCGCTGTGAAAAGAAGCTCCGCAATGTAGCCGCACGCGCTGGTTTCACCTTGCTGCTTTCTCCGATCTCCTGAAAAAAAATCAAACAAATAATAAGTGACCTTCATACGTAACAGTTTATTGATATAACTGCTGTAACAAAAGTAAGTTACATAAATGTTTACAAAAATAATCTAGCCTGCATTAAACAACGCTTATCCACCATCGTAACTAAAAAAATACCCTGCCTAAGAGGGCCATGGTGCCGTAAACAATCATCACACACACACACACACTGAGTATCACACCCATAAAAATAAGTAAACGAGCGAATAATATTTTTTCATTACCTGTGTAATCGAGGGCTGCGCCAGAGGTAATTCTACGTCATCCGTGTCCGAGCCAAAGAAATGGGATGTCGTCAACAGTTCTGTTGACACCGCCGCTGGCAGTTTTTTCTTTCTCGATGAAGACCCAGCGCCGCTGCTAGCCGTCCGTTTCTTTGATGCGCCTCCGTCTTTCTTCTTTTCTTGAGCCACCTTTTTTGCAGGAGGTTGTGGTGTAGGTGGAGGTGCTACAGGCTCGGACCCCGCCGGTGTTTCGTCGTCCGATACATCAATCTCATCGGCCCAGAAAGGATTTTGCGACCAGCCCGGCCTGAAAGCAATAATTTAAAATAATTATAATAGAAGATAACTTCGCAACGAGTTAACACAACATTGTTTCTGAACATTGTTTTAGCCTAGCATAGCAAAATGCTTTATAAATAAAAAATCCATGAGTTAACACAAGTTAGTTTGCCGATCAACACAGGTACCTAAGTCACATTACACTTTATACGTTTACATCCTCACACTCACAGTCCACACTTAGTTCAATGACTTGTATAGCGGGTGCCAGAAACATTCACTTCACTCATAATCTCACCTTGAACCAGAAATACAAATTTCCCTTGGGGAAGTAAATTGAGCTTCTGTCAGGAATCGAACCCGAAACTCCCGGTGTAGAAGGCAATTACTTAACAACTACGCCAGCATGGCATCTAATTTTTTTCACCGAAGTTATAAGGCAATTTGCACTCACTAATAATTCATTCATACTAACAATAAATACTTTAAGGTCACTTACTTACATAGTTAGGTTCCTTGAAGTTCCGAATATGTAAATAACTGCACTTTTTTTGGATGCTGGAGCGTCGTCGCCCACCACTGAATATCCGCTTTTAAATGTAGATGCACCAAATCAGTCCTATTTATAATCTCATTTTATAAAGATGCATTCACAAGTCGAATCTTGACTAAAACGTACAAAAATAAAAAAACAGAAAGGTTAAAGTTTTAACGATTGTATACCTTAACGATCTTGTAAACAAAGTTCATTTCATCTTGTCAACCGATAAACAAATCTGAATGAGACTTTATGCTGTCGTCAAGGGATGTAAAGCGATGACTGCTGCACATTCTCGAGCAACTGGAGACAAAAATCCTATAAGGAAGTGGCAGGTACTTATACCAATTACGAGTCTTTTAAATTACAGATCTCACTTAACTGGTAAACAACATATTTCAATTGATCACCAGTAATGAGAGAACCTCTCGAATAAAACAATGCTTTTTATGAAAATCCTTATAACTAAATCTTTTAGATATTAGTAGCGAAACAAACATCAATAAGTCGATTTGTATTTTTTGACGATACTAAAAATGTATTGCTACTTAAGTAAATATTTAAAAATCACATAATGTTCTGATCACTACTGTTACCTATTTAGTATTTTTATTAGACATTAATATGTAGGTACCTACGTTAAATTTTAACCAAAACGTATATTATAATTTTAATTATGTAAAATCATGAAACGAAGGTTGTATCTTTGAACCATAGGCCGTCATTTATTTATTTATTCATTATAATCAATCTCTTTTTTAACTTTTTTTATTTTCTATACAAGATGATTACTACAAAACATCAAAAGAACCAAAAGCCCGTAAAGTAACCTATGGATAGTGACAATGGAGTCTTATCGCTAAGAGAAATTCTTTTCAGAAATATTTGTATCGATATAATCACAGTAATATTGTTGTTTGCTAAGAAGCTATTTAATAGTATAGATAGTGAAAAGTATAGATATCTTAGAAAATACTAAAAACAAAAACTTTTAAACTCATAGCCCACACTAAATTCATAGACTTGTATCTTAGGTGCTAGAAACATTCACTTCTTCACACACACACACACAATGACACCCAGAACCAGAAGTGCATATTTTCCTTGATGAGGAGATTTATGCTACTGTCGGGAATCAAACCTAGTACCCGCAACATAGAAGACAAGAACTTACCAACTACGTCAACATGACAGTCTGACTAATCGTATCTTTGATAAAAAAATATGACGAAAAAAATATCGTTGAATCACGTACGCTAGAAAATCCAAATATAGGCTGACTTGATAGCCTAGGTACATAGGACTGCACATATCATTGACATGAGTACAAAATAATAAAATGTAATAATCATAAAAAGTCCCCACTTTATACGTACTCGTACGTACTCTAGGTAACATACCACGGCTGTATAACCCACACTTAAATCGGGATACTATATACCTATGCCTTATAAATGTGTCGGTCGCATCTGTTTCACTAGACAGACAAAGTATTATGTTCTGAACTGATCTGTCTTGAACGGTCTAAAATAAAATGAACTGCTCAGATAAACAAATGCAGACTGACCAGATAAAACGATAGCGGTTTATAAGCTAGAGGGAACCTCGCTTTTTTTAATTCAGTGCGACGAATATAGTGAGCGAACATAATACATGTTGTAAAATGCGCTAACGAGACGATTATAGAGAATAAAAACATCTGACACATGATCCGTGCGCAAACAAGTTGTCGGTTCCCTTGTAATTACAATACTACTTATTAATCGTATGTTTGATGTGGATTGGATAGCAGATAATCGAGAGAATTGGGGGTCATGCATCGCGAGCTCGAGCGTAGCGAGAGCGATGCAGATGCAGAACCCCCAATTCTCCCCTACTAAGGTGAGACATTGGTTTTTATAGCATTTGTTTGGCGGCAAATCTCCTTGAAACTTCCCGCCATGTTCGTCACACCCAAACAGGGACATAAGCGTTCCCGCCACTACGTATCAGCCAATCCGAAATTAGACAGGATGTCATTGGCTAGTCCAGAATTAATACAGATAAAACAGGATTTCAGAGTGGCAATTATTAAAAATTTCATAAATATCAATAAGTTTTAGAATAGTCTACTATAACATGATCTATTCTAAGTTTAACAAAGATTATAATAAAACAAATATTACTATAAACATCTCTATTGTATATAATTCTAACACATGCATATTGGTGTCAAAATGAAATATAGTGATCATCATGTTTCGTCCATATCGGCGTAAATTTTTTTGAGAGGCGGCAATTATTTAAGCAAATTAACAAAGGAGAAAAAATGATTTTAGTTAAGTACATACTTGAACAATATACACAAGTTTCAATATAATGGCAATACAATGTCAATACAACATCAATACAATGTCAATACAACATCAATACAATGTTGATTAAAAAATTCAATGTCAATAATATAAAATTAATACAGACTATTGTCAGTCAAGAATTCACTTACGGTATAATAACATTTCTCCAATAATATGTTACTAAGATGAATTTAAAATTAATAATTATTTAGGTCCTTTTAAGGAGCTTGGTATCTGATTGTATATTTTTTATCACATACATCGGACGTTTTTGAAATTGACAGACATGTTGGAGTGTAAACGACTTACTAATAGTTGAAATCACGATCGACAATGTTTCGGCTTCTATCGGAAGCATTCATCAGGGTCTTGAGTGTGGTCCGCCATCAGCCATAATCTTCACCCTGGGCAGATATCAGTGTAAGATGTCAGTTTTGCAGAAGGTGCTAGTATTTTTCCCTTAGCCACCTCTTACGTCTTCCGCAGGGAGATTTGAGAGGTTCAATTAAGGCGTGGCATCCCCCGGGGATCCCCCGTTTATTAACGGTAACCCGTCGTTGTTGCAGCCGGAGCACGAGCACGTGGAGAGGGCGCACGAGCACGAGCACGAGCACGAGCACGAGCACGCGCACCACGCGCTCTCCCCGCGCGTGTACGCGGCGCACGCGCAGCGCGACGCGCACAGTGCCGACGTGCCGCAGGCGCGCCTCATCGACCTGCGTCTCGACAGGCCTAACAGTGCGTACCTACACACTACACACTACACACTACACACTACACACTACACACTACACGTCTACACTACACTAGGTGCGTTTGTTTTGGCTCGATTGCGTTTGTAGCAGTTTCAAAAGTGGCATTTGTATATTAGCGTTCGGAAAGAAGCTTCTGCTATTTTTGACCACCAATCAACCGCTGACAACTAAAATAACATTTTCTGGAACTGCAGCTAAAGATATAGGTGCAACAACTGAAGCCAAAGTCTGTAATTGAATCTGTCGAAGGCATCGCCAGTTCTATTCTTTATGATAGGAACCACAATATTCCTCATAAAATGTTAAGGTAGATATGAATGTCCAACACAAAGGCTAAACAACAAGGCAAGTTCTCGGGGAAGGTGACTTCCAGCATGCAGCAGATGCTCTATACAACTTAATATGTTTTGTGGTTAATAATAACTGAAAATATTCCTTGTTTCGTCCTGAACCAAGGAATCCATCTCCAAAATTCACATAAACAAGTGTATTGACTCTTCTATCGCGCCAAATACAACTGTCAAACCAGCAGTTGTCAAAAAACGATCACAACGATCCCACGGTGACGTGGGTCAAAAATAGCACTTTCCTCTGTCATTTGTAGCGTTTTCAAAGCTATCCGAACGGTGAGCGAAAACGATATAAATGCTCACGAAGTCCCAAATCGAACGCCCTGTGTGACCATTTTTAGCGTTTGTGAGTGTTATTTTTGGAACTGATAGGCTATCCGAACGCCCTAACTATATAATATTACACTTACGTAGAACTCTAATAAGTAGGCGCCGCACAGCGTTCTACACAAGTTGTGCGGTCTACGTGCAATGCGAGGTATGCGATCGCATCGATTAATGCACAGACAACATCTGTCGTCGGCGTCTGCAGCACGGAGTTTTTCTTTCCTTAGCTCCAATACATTTTGCTAAAACGTGATAGAAGTCTCGTGGTGGTCACACACAGACGCACAGGTTCAGGTACATCAACTTACCACGTATGGTATTTACAGACCACGTGGCGCTCCTGATCGGTGTGGTGTCGGTGGGAGTGATAATGTTGGCGGGGGGTGTGGCCATAGCTCGTGCGCGGGGCGCGGGAGGACGCCGCCCCTCCCCCCGCGGGACCCCTCGCCCTCCCACAGCCGCTGTTGACTCCGAGATGGCGTGGGACGACTCCGCGCTCACCATCACTGTCAACCCTATGGACGAGGTAAGAAAACGTTATGCATGAAAACGATCCTCAATTTGCCGGATCTGAGGACTTTTACACTCGTACACAATTAATTTAAAAACAATAGGAATATAGTTCACGAAATTGTATGGTACTTATATATATATATATATATATATATTTTAGCGAGCAAAATATATATATATATATATATATATATTTTGCTCCGTTTATATTTGAATGCCAGCAACGGTGAAGCACACTGAGCTACTTTTTAAATTTTAAATTGAATAATATGTAATTTACGTGTTTCTTACAAATTATTATATTTCTTTTCATTGTATGGTTGTATGTATGTATTTAAACTGTTTGTGGTCCATCAGTCTTTGCAAATACCTTCAGCTTTCGACGCACGCACCTTGTATTCCCTTTACGTCATTTTTAAATAAAATAAAAATAGCCTTTATTGCTGAGGATAAAATATTTAGATGTTATTTTAACTACGATCGGTTTCATTGTATTCTCCCCCAGCTTGTCCTTCGACAAAGGCCTCCTCTAAAGATTTCCATGTATCTCTATCTCTCGCAATCCTCATCCATCCTGGACCGGCGATTCGTTTTATTTCATCTTCCCAGCGTTTTTGTTGACGTCCTTTACTCCTTTTCCCATTTCTGGGGTACCATTCTGATATCGCTTTTGTCCATTTTACGTTCTTCTCCCTTAACATATGTCCCGTCCATTTTAATTTTAATCTTTTATACACCTTTTTATGCATCTTAAAATTTAGTTATATTTTTTATGTTATTTCTATCTAGATAAAAAAATAATATTTTTAAATATCAGTTTTTTAATTTCTATCACTACTTATTGTTTTATTACCTATAATGCATGTGAGTTGTTTTGGTATTAGAAAAATACATTATTGATACCGACCTCACATAATATGAGCGTATAAATAACATAAACACGATTCCCAACCGTTCTGTTTTAAATATTCGCAAATTAGATTAATATTTTACTTCCACAACGAATCTATCCACGCACTATTTAAAAACAAAATGTGATTAAATGTTTCGATTGAGTTGAGAAACATATTACTATCGCACTCGCACGGCGGCTCTTGACCTGTGTGCGAGTGCACCACCAATATGTTTGTAGGAATATGACAGAGATGAACGACAAAGGTGAATGACCGAAATTCTTTCAGTTTAGCGTACTTAGAAAAATAATGCCAATATTTTTTAAAAGTAACTGATTACTCTTGTTATATATCAGAGCGTGGCCCCGACGTGCGGCACCCACGCCGGCGCAGAGAGCTCTGACGGCGAGTCCTGCTCCGACTCCGACTCCGACCACAACGACTCCTCCGACGAGGACGAAGGTATATCTCTCTCTCTCTCTTTCTCTCTCTTGTACTCACCACTTTATGACTTGAAGTGGTTTGATTTACTTTGTGATGTTAGAGTTAAAACCTAAGACTGGGAGTTGTTTCCGACAAGCGTGTCGTCTTTAAAAGCAGGTCACGACCACGATGCGGTTGTTAACGATATTCAAGTCTTAAAACTATTGAAGTTGGCAAGTTACCGGAGAGGAGGACATCTGGATGGGTAGCAGCCTTGACAATAAATTAAAAAATAAAACAGTATTCAAATTGTAGCGTTATTGTTCATGTTGAAGTACTAATCTAGTGAATTAATAACTTTTACCAACAGCTGGGTATTCCTGACAATCATGTCCTCACCTTGGACAGTCATAGAACATTTATTTGTCAGAAAACTTAATATCTTGTCCGACTGGAGAGATCGAATCCGGGACCTCGAGGTTACAATCAACTAATATATTTAATATGAACAAAACAGTCATACTATCTAATGCAGTGCCGTGAACGTGATCGGCCTGTACTTGCAATGGCAGGCAGGGACCTTACATCAGACAGCAACTTCGCAGTAGTGCATTTTGAGAATGTCCGTCTGGCCAGCTACCTCCCTCATGTAATAACGAGAACCTAAAGGTGTGCTGCAACCACCGGTCCTTACTTTATCAGCCGGATCGTCCACTGCTGAACACAACCTCCCCTATTAAGGTATTTGGCACAATCCCCACGTTTGGCAGGCGTCTTGGGGATCGCAGTGTAAGTTGGCAGTTCTTTAGAAGGCACTGCTGCCCACCTACCAGGATATTTCCCTTAGTTTCCTCTTACGACACCCACGGGAAGATATAGGTTCAATTCTAACCCGGCACCCCACGGGGCACCTGTCCTTGAAAGCCAGTAATTCCAGGTAATCCTCAACAACATCTTCGACCGCATCATGACTTGCCAATATGTTAGACAGTAGTCACAGGTTCGACACTAAAAAAAATCTTTTAACACTTATATATTGTTTGTTCCAGTGATCCCCGGCAAGCAGCACAAGTACAGAAACATCAGCCAGTTGGAATGGGACAACAGCACGATGTAATTCAACACGTGCCGCGGCTCGTGTACTTACCTCCCCCCTCACTCCCTTTACTCCCCCCACTCCTCTGTCTCCCCCGCACCGCGCCGCCCCCGTCCCTCACCCCCTCGCTGAAGCGGCGCGGGACGTCCCTTCACGTTGGGAGGTTTTCATGTGCGATATTGATGTAAGGTATCAAAAGTTATAATTGGAACTGATAGATTGAGCACTTGAGCATAAAAGGGTACCCGCATTTAAGTTTAACATTCCTGGTTTTAATAATTCATACTGAGATGTCGGTACATACTGTTCTGTGAAATTATTTATGGTTGTATATTAACCTCCATGGAGAAGGGAATGAAGAATTTTACCAACAAATATCGTATCGGATGACTGTGCTTGTCTCTTACTAATAAAAGGATGAAGGCAGTAGTTGGAAAGAGACGCAGAACATAATACAATCCTTCAAATTTTGACCAATTTTATAATTAGAAGCGCGCGATTCCTCTAATATAGTGATGTTACAACCTCCTTGGTCCTTCAACGAGGAGTGTTCATGTTTAAAAATGAAGTCTTTTGATCCTTGAGTTATAAAACTTATTTTTTTTTAAGTAGATCATTGTATGAAAATATTCACGTATATGCGAATGTCTCCGCTTGTGTTTCTAAATTAGTCCAAAATTGATATTCAGTAAATAAGCTAGGTCGTGTCCACATGAAAACCTAACAATGTAACAAACGAAGCGAGTAATGCAGTTCTTTGACGGAATTGATTTTACAATATTATATATATGTTGATACCTATGTAGTAAGCTTTAGCACAAACACGCGCGGCACAAGACTCGCGTTATTGGCAAGGAATTTGCACGGTTTTGGACACAAATTATTATAGGACATTGTTTGGACGAGACATTGACGATTTGACGTGTGCTGTCTGTTTAGTAGGTTTTTACGTTATATTCATGTTCTGTATTTGATACTTCGCTTGTTCGTTGTCCCAATTAAAAACCGACTATATGACATTATTGAAACATATGCGTGTAACATAAATGGGTAGTTACGTGAGTGACGGACGTTGTATTTGTTTATTAACACAATAACATGGTAATTATCACGAAATCTTTATGGACACAAAAAAAGTAGAATGAATCCGTGTAAATTCCACGCCAAAACCGCATTTTATTGGTAGTCTATTTATTACTAAGGTCTCAAAAAATGATCATATCAATTTATACGTAACCAATATATTTGATTTTACTCGCTTGCTTTCTTAGAAGGATGAAGAAAATCGTTGTTCTAGAAAAATAAAACGCTCTTTAACTCTTTTTCTATAATTTTTACACATAAGTAAAACACGTGTATGTAATAAAAAAGTAGTTGTTGTAATTTCGTATGGAGTCGGTACTAAGTATAGATTTAAGCGATCAGACACTATAATTGTATATTAATGAATACATAAGAGTAATTGCTTATAATCTGGATGTCCAATAAATAATATTAAATACTTTGCTGTTTGGATAATGGCGTCGCTTGATTTGTATAATGTCACTTTCCGCCGTTTACTTTATCTCTAACTCTGGCGCCATTTTGTATTAACTGTCAGATTGATGTTAGTTTGAATACGAGTACAAAAATTGGAAAATAATGCATTTATATTGTGTTTTCGTACAAACAAAGAAGCTTAATAATTCCCTGTAGTTATTGTCATTTGACAAAGTCCAAATACTTTGACCTTTTACGAGCTTCTCAACAAATCGGCTTAACTGTATATTAGGCACAGAGTTATTTGAATAAAAAACATAGATGTACGATAAATTATACACATATACAGATAATCTGTTTAGGATCAGCTATTATATGTAACTATATATATATATTTTGAATGCGTTAAGGGATTTTTACTAACAACTTAGATACTAAGTGGCTATAATGTTAGTGACGCAATACGAGGGAAATGGATACAAGACGCGTCGCCCCGCGGGGGCGGTTCACACGCCGCGTTTAAATCGATATAGCTTAAACACACTACAGTGTAATACTCAAAATATAATTGATGTGAGATATCTGATGTCTGTTTAAAAACGCGACGTGTAAATCACCCATTAGTCGTAAGTGTCAGGTTATCTCTTCGTTTCTATTAATCGTCGAACGCTTGGGTGTTGCTGTCCCGCTCGCTCGCACGCACGCGGACGCATCGCTCCGTCTCTGTCATATCAAGATCGTTTGCCATATTAGCATAGAGTAATGAGAATATTAAGAACACTCGACTGTAAACTTTTTAAGCAATCTTTGTGAACATAATCATTGATGTAACTAGTAGCTGATGTTTTCCCTGTTGTATTGTGTTAGTTAATGCCAGTGTTAGCGTTTTTGACTACTGTTCTTTATTTTGATGCCAGTGATGAACACTTTTTAAATTGTTTGGACAAACTTTTGGAAAGAGGTTGATTATAATTGTTTAATCAAACTCTTTAGTAAAGAGGTTAATTTAAAAAAATAAACATACTCTTTTGCACAGAGGTTGATTAAAAAAAATTTAAGAAACTAATGTCGATTTCATATCCGCTGACGACAGGCTGGAACCTGACACAACAAGAAATAGACATTTAAATACGAAAATAAATAATTGTTTGTCTGTTGTCACTGTGCTCAGAACATGTTAATACAAGCGAGTTATGTGTTTGAGAATTAACTAAATTAATTTGTTTGGTATGTAGTGTTTTTAGTGCCATTATAAAATTTTGTTTCGTGCAACGAATTTATTTTTAATTGTATGTTTTTTTCAAGTCTCAAACACATGATGAGTTCGTTAAGTTAATTTTTATAAACCCTGTTGTGTTTGCCCTACACTTGACTACCGTCCATTGACCATTTCCCCTTTCATTTTACCTTTAGATCTGATTTTTATGAAATCATATCAGAAAAAAACAGCACAAATGCAGGATTATAAAAAAAATCAAGTATTATCAGAGGTAGCTACTTATATCTCTATTTTAATATTATTACTACTTATAATTCGTTTAATGTTTACCTTTTTTATTATTGCGGTATTATTACGTACCTACTGTATTACTAGGAGAACTTCTTTGATGTATGGATTATTATATTTTAGCTAAAAATAAAGTTGGTTTAAAATAATTATCCTTGTTTTATTTGGCATGGAAATCCAAATGGTTATTATATCCCACAACTTGAACATTTTGTGGCACACATTTCTGAAAAACTATCACGCCTATAGATTTGCACTTTAAAATAGTAATTTAACCTCATATTTAGATGTGTTATCTGTCAAAAAAATATAATTTTATATCCATAAAAAATAAACATTGGCTAGAAACAATTTTTGTATTCATTGGATGGAACGTTATTGTACTACTAATGCCATCTGTTAGAAAACATACAATAGATGTGTTATAGTTAATTTAATTAAACTTTGATGACACCACCAGAATCAGGTTGTAAAATAATCGCGAGCCCTCACATAGCTCACATTTTTGCTAGTATATAATTATGTAGGTACTCGTGCAACGCATAAAGCAAAATTTTTAAACAGACGTACTACACAAATATCAAAAGTGCCGGGATCAAGTACGTTTTTAAGTATTGTCGCAAGACGACTGGCGGTGCGTGTGCTTTTCGGACGAGTCTCGTTTCGGTGTGCCTGATACAAGGCGTACTCGAGGTTGGAGGAGCTCTGGACGTCAAGAAAGTTTAAAATTCTGCCAAAAAGTTCACCCATATGGAGGGAGAACAATGGTTTGGGTCGGTATTTGAATCGGTGGAAGAACAGATCTCATTTGGATCAGGGTCAACCTCAATGCTCAGATTTATGAAAAGAGTATTGTTTCAGAAGTGATCATCCCTTTGCAAAGCCGTTTGGGTAATTCGTATCGTCTAATGCACGTCCACACACGGTTAGAGTCGTAACTCGCACTCTTGCCGTTGCTCGCATCAACGTTCTGCCGTGGCCTGCTCAAACCTCAAGCCCATTGAACATGCATGGGATATGCTACAAAAAAGAGCTTTGCCAAGTATGGACGCCGTGCATACCCCACAACAGCTTTTGACTTGTTACAAAGAACTTGGGCCATTCCTCACAGTGATTTTGAAAATCGCTGTGCTTCTGTGATTAGTGTAAATGGCAGAAACACAGATTATTGTTTAATAAAATTTTACAATAAACAAAAAATCATATTTTTTTCGTTTTTCTGCCATTTGATTGACGACATTTACTTAGGTTACATTTCTTCAAATTGCAAAAAAAAAACTTTATTTATACATGATATAGGGATTCGTTGAAGACATAAACATAGGAATTAAATTAAAAAACCAGTCTAGTAAATTAGATTTGGTATATATTAATTGAATATATTTTTATAGTTCAATATATAAATAAATGATCCCTAGACACTTTTGATGTGTGTATTTATGCTACATACAGATTGTAATATAATCATATAATTTTAATAAAAAGTCAAGTATGATGTCGGTAGTGTCATCATTGTCGTTGAACAAAGGCTGATGGATGAATGAGGCTCCTTCCGAAAAGGATGTTTTGCCATGATCGCAGCGTAAATAATTCTACTCTAAATGGCTGTAAATTCTTCTCCATTATTGATGTCAAGTGGGGCTACCACCAAATTGAACTCGAGGAAGACTCCAGGAAGATCACAGTGTTTAGTTGCAGCCTTGGATTGTTTAGGTACAAGCGCTTATTCTTTGGAATTCGTTGTGCATCAGAAATTTTTCAGCGAATCATCTCACACTTGCTTCAGGGCATAAAGGGAGTGGCAAATAGCCAAGACGATATAAGAATAGGAGGACATTCTAGACAGGAACATGACCATATACGGCAGCAAGTGTTACAAAGACTGCAAGATGCAGGCATCACGCTAAATGAAAAGAAATGTCATTTTGGAGTGACTGAAATTAACTTTCTGGGTCATCACATATCGGCCAATGGAATCCGCCCAACAAGAACGAGCCAGCAAGTAGTAAATGAATTCAGGGCACCAACAAACAAAGCTGAAGTAAGAAGTTTTCTTGGGCTTGTTAACTTTTCAGCAAGGTTTATACCAAACTTCAGCACCCTCACTGAACCACTACGACACTTAACCAAAAAGGAAGTAAACTTTGATTGGGGCAGAAAACAGAACCTGGCATTCCTACAACTGAAAGAAAGCATTACCAAGGCTCCGGCATTAGGGTTTTATGATAAGGATGCGGACACAACATTGATCACAGATGCTAGTCTTGTTGGGATAGCTGCTGTTCTTTTAAAACAGCAAGAGATTAAAGGGAACACCCAACCAATCATCATCAAATATATAAGCAAGGCATTATCTTCAACAGAACAGAGGTATTCACAGACCGAAAAAGAAGCACTTGCAATAGTATGGGCTTGTGAAAGTCTTTACATGTACCTAATAGGAAAACACTTTACAATAATATCAGACCATAAGCCCCTGGAAATTATTTATTCCAAAAACTCCAAACCAAGTGCTAGAATACAAAGGTGGGTTCTAAGACTCCAACCTTACATTTTCAAAGTAATATACAAGGTAAAGTGAATATTGCAGATCCTGTGTCTAGACTACTAGATGTGAGTGATGGAGATAATCAGGGTACAGAAGACAAAGAGGACAGTTTACTCCTGACTATTGTGGAGGCTTCATTGGATGCCATTAGTTTAGACCAAATAAGAGAAGCTACAGCTGAGGATGAAGAGTTGAAAATCTTAAAGGAAGCCATAATGAAGGACTGTTGGTCAAAAGAAATGAGAAAATATCAATTCATAAAAGATGAACTCTGTGTTATAGATGGGATAATCTTAAGGGGAACTAGGATAGTGATGCCAAAGAGTTTAGTACCAAACCTCTTAGGCGTAGGACATGAAGGACATATTTCTACAACTGGTATGAAAGCTAAATTACGAGCTAAAGTGTGGTGGAAAGGCATGGATAAAGACATAGAGTATTGGAACGATACTTGTGAGGGATGTCGATTAGTAAAGGAAAATATAAACCCTGAACCCATTGTCTCTACACAGCTACCATCCAAAATATGGGAGGTAGTTTCGCTTGATTATTTGGGACCATTGCCTTCAGGCCAACACCTGCTCATTATAGTTGACTATTATAGCAGATACTATGAAGTGGAGATATTAAAACACCCCACTGCAGAAAATACAATCAACACTTTAAAGAAAATCACAGCTCGAGAAGGACTTATGGATACGCTTGTGTGTGATAACGTAAACCTGCATTTATAGACGAACGCTTCAAGAAATATCTTAGCTTAAATGGAATACACCCAAGGCACACTACACCATTATGGCCTCAAGCCAATGGAGAAGTAGAAAGGCAAAATCGAAGTGTCCTGAGAAGGTTGAGAATTGCTCAAAGTTTAAAACAAAATTGGAAAGAAGAACTTCTAACGTACTTCTCAGCATATCGCACCACGCCTCACTCAACAAGAGGTATACCACCAGGTGAGTTGTTCCGGGGAAGAGCTATTAGAACAAAAATACCACAAATAAAAAATACACCTAACTGAAACGTTGAAGAAATAAGAGACAAGGATAGATATAAAAAATTTATTAAAAAACAATATGCAGACGATAGGAGACATGCCCAACCATCAAGCTTGATCCCAGGTGATAAAGTATTAGTCCGACAAAAAAAAAAAGAAAATAAGTTATCTACACCTTTCTCTCCCGTGGAACACACTGTCATCTGGAAGTCTGGAAATTCAGTGGCAGCACAATCACCAGATCGTAAAGTTATTTATTTATTTATTTTTATTTATTTACCTTTATTACAAAATCCACAGATCTTAAAAAACATATATTTGCTTATTAACTATATCTAACACCTAATGACGGATTTACTTTATCTATATTATATAAGGTGGATACCAACTCATCAACAACACTGCTTATCCGAACTTTCTTATCCGAAGAAATTCATCATTTTTCCAGCCCATTAAACATAGAGACATGGATAGATTCAATAGAAAAGAGGTAGAGTCAGAAAGAGATAAAAATGAGACTGAAACAAATCAACTTGATATAACTAAAGAGACTTACAGCCCGCTAAAAACCAGACCTCAAAGAGAATGTCAACGACCACCTAAATACAAAGACTTTGTTCTTAACCTGATATTGGACTGTATTGATTCTTAAATTAAAAATAGACAACTATTATGATACTTTAACTTAGATAAGCTTTCCTGGTATTGACAATTGTTCCAGATGTCTCTTCATAATATATATGTTAACATTGTAGACTGATTTAATGTAAAACCTATTAAAAAAGGTGATATATAAGTATTGATGATTTTGTTAGTGTTTAATGATTGTCTACATATTAAGTATGGGTATTATTGTAAGACATTGTGACACAACCCTCCTAATGAGGTATATCTGAACATTATGTAGCTTCAGATTGCTGAGAGTATTGTCAACTATAGTAAAAGAAAAGGACAGTTACTATTTTGTGAGTTATTTACAATCTTAATAATGGTGCCTTGGCATAACTACGTACTTTTAAGAAGGATCTAGGTATTTAATTTTATAAAGAAAATAAGAGATTGTACAATCCTATTTGCTAATACTGGCAACTTTTGTATTATCTTTGGTTAGATTTGGTTAGATCCGTAAGCAGTGTTTTTAATGTTGAGTAATTGAGTATAATTGAATATTTGAAGTAATAAATAACCAGTACTTGTTTTATTGAAGACTAACATTATGTCACATACAGAAGACACTGTTGCCCACCATCTGGTATTATTACCTTTGGCTCACAGGAAGATATGGGGGAGGGATGAGGGCAATAGCAATTCTAGCCACGCACCTCATGGGAATCAGTGTTGTGAGTAGAAAATAGGTATTTTACCTTTGAAGTAATTATCCTATGAGGCTGCTATGACTTATAGGTTGTCTAAATGCTTTTATTGTAGTAGCTGTAGTGTTGTATATACACTCGAGAGCAATGAATCCGGGTCACTTAAAGAATCCTAAAAATCTCGGAAACTAAAAATGCTAGGTTAATGCAATAAATTGTATTTAATAGACAATGTAATACTCCTTAAATGAAGGTATTAAAACTTCTTAGTTATTGTAAAGTTATATCATAAAAAAATCAAATTTGAAAAAGGGCCACTTTCGAAGATGGAACTACGAAATTACAGCATTTGGTTTTGCTTTTGTTTGTAATCTGTCATTTATGTGGGTACATAAACCATGTTGATAGTGCTCTATATTCATTATTCAAGCTGAAATTATGTCGTTTACGCCTGAAGAATGCACCAGAATACTTACAATGCTGGAAACCGGCCGGAGTCAGCGCGATACAGCCAGGACTGTCGGTGTGTCGCTGTCAACAGTACAAAGAGTTCTCCGACGTTACGAAGAAACTGGTTCTAACCTACGCAGACCAGGAACGGGCAGAACCAGGTGTACCACAGCACGAGAAGACCGATACTTGGTGAACACCATGCTTCGAAATCGCTTTCTCACAGGAACTGAACTCACCAATCAGTTTCGACGACTCGGAGGAAGTAACCCAAGTGCATGGACAGTAAGACGTCGGCTTGCTGAATCTAACTTAAAACCCCTTAGACCTGCAAACGGCCCTAAACTGGAGCGTGGGCATCGTATTTCGAGACTAAGATATGCCCAGAGCCACGTAAATTGGAGTATTGAAGATTGGTCAAAAGTTATGTTCTCCGACGAATCAAAATTTATGCTCTACAAGCACGATGGAAGACACAGAGTGTATCGAAGACCAGGGGAAAGATTCAAGCAAGCATGCATGCACAAGCATCATTTTTAGTTTCCGAGATTTTCAACATTCTTTAAGTGACCCGGATTCATTGCTCTCGAGTGTAGTTTGTAGTGTTTTGTTTAACAAAGGCATACCGCTGACAAAAAAAATGTTTCAAAAACTTAAAACTTATTAATGATCGAATAACTCGCACTCATTCCCAGTGCAAAGGTATCTATGTAACCTATCCCAAAGAATCATATTATAAAAACTTACGCTCATATTTATATCTAATATATGAAAAACACGGGTGTTTGAGCGTGAACTTACTATGAGTCGATATCGCTATCGTCACGGCCAACACGGTTAGTCACGCTTCACACGTGTGAAGCGTGACGCGACCGCGGCGGACGTACCACACTCAAAATCCTGAGGAAGGCTTCCGGTAGAAGCCGAAACATTGTCGATAGCGATATCGACTCATAGTAAGTTCACGCTCAAACACCCGTGTTTTTCATATATTAGCTATCCCAAGGAAATAGAATTGGGTGCGGTTGTGTTATGGACACGGCCGTTTGTTGTACGTGAATACGTTTCAAAATGGCGGGCTCCCCCCTTCGCCGCGCGCGATGAGCTACAGTCCTTACTTAGCGTAATAAATTCTTTGATATTCCAGCTATCCAGTGGTGTAATTGAAATTTGGATGGGACAATGTAATTGGGCTGTATTTTTAATTTCGTTTTCAAAAGATAAAATAAAAAAAGTAACTGTTTTGTACCTATAAAATACCGATCGATGATGAAATACGCGATGGTATGGATAAGGGCAAGTTCAATATCGTTGATTTCGATATTCTCTTGAGTCTTCTGCGCTCTATTAACATATCTCCTTCCGTAATTGACTTTTTTCACAGTTACCTACCTGTTAGGACGCCGACAGCGGGTTCGCCTTGAAGATTCATTTTCTTCATTTATTTATTTATTTGAAACGAATACGGTTATATCACCAATTACATTAGTTATCAATCAAGCCTAATTATACAATCAATTATTATTAATATTATTTACAGATCATAACAAGGTACCTAATAAAATTATATAAATATATATTTTTAAAGTAATTATACAATGAACTAGTGCTCACCATCATCATGTCATGATTTCACGAAATTACAAAATATCAACAAATTAATCAGTAAATAAATGTCAAAATTACATTATTAATAATAAATATTCAGTACATCATTGTTGCAATTATGTCAATAAAAAAAATAAAAATTTTTTTTTGATCAATGGATTATAAATACACTCGAGAGCAATGAATCCGGGTCACTTAAAGAATCCTAAAAATCTCGGAAACTAAAAATGCTAGGTTAATGCAATAAATTGTATTTAATAGACAATGTAATACTCCTTAAATGAAGGTATTAAAACTTCTTAGTTATTGTAAAGTTATATCATAAAAAAAACAAATTTGAAAAAGGGCCACTTTCGAAGATGGAACTACGAAATTACAGCATTTGGTTTTGCTTTTGTTTGTAATCTGTCATTTATGTGGGTACATAAACCATGTTGATAGTGCTCTATATTCATTATTCAAGCTGAAATTATGTCGCTTACGCCTGAAGAATGCACCAGAATACTTACAATGCTGGAAACCGGCCGGAGTCAGCGCGATACAGCCAGGACTGTCGGTGTGTCGCTGTCAACAGTACAAAGAGTTCTCCGACGTTACGAAGAAACTGGTTCTAACCTACGCAGACCAGGAACGGGCAGAACCAGGTGTACCACAGCACGAGAAGACCGATACTTGGTGAACACCATGCTTCGAAATCGCTTTCTCACAGGAACTGAACTCACCAATCAGTTTCGACGCCTCGGAGGAAGTAACCCAAGTGCATGGACAGTAAGACGTCGGCTTGCTGAATCTAACTTAAAACCCCTTAGACCTGCAAACGGCCCTAAACTGGAGCGTGGGCATCGTATTTCGAGACTAAGATATGCCCAGAGCCACGTAAATTGGAGTATTGAAGATTGGTCAAAAGTTATGTTCTCCGACGAATCAAAATTTATGCTCTACAAGCACGATGGAAGACACAGAGTGTATCGAAGACCAGGGGAAAGATTCAAGCAAGCATGCATCGAAGAAAAAGTAGCCTACGGTGGTGGGTCTGTACTTGTGTGGGCCGGAATTTCTTCTGAAAGTCGCACAGAGCTGGTGATCATAGAAAACGGCTCTTTAACTAGCGTAAGATATGTGGAAGAAATCCTCAATGATCACGTTGGTCCATTTATGGTCAATTTAGGTGAGGATGCTATATTTATGCATGACAATGCCCGACCTCATACAGGTAGGATTGTGAATGACTACCTTCAAGAGATGAACATTACTCGTATGGAGTGGCCAGCGCGCAGCCCGGATATCAACCCGATCGAGCATGCTTGGGACGAGCTAGGCAGATGCGTAAAACAACGAAACCCTCCCCCAATCACGCTTCGTGAGCTCAAAATTGCTCTCACAGAGGAATGGGAGAATATTCCCCAAAATCGTATAAGGAACTTGGTGTACAGCATGCCAAACCGCGTAAACGCAGTAATGGAAGCACGAGGAGGCAATACGAAGTATTAAAATTCAAGAAAATCGTAATAAAGTTCAAAAATTTCATGTTTCCTATTTTTGTTTTAAGGAGAGATCAGCAGTTTTTTTCTTTATGTAATTTTGTGTTAATAAAATGTATGGTGACTCATATTTTTTTTACTTTCATTTAAGGAGTATTACATTGTCTATTAAATACAATTTATTGCATTAACCTATCATTTTTAGTTTCCGAGATTTTTAACATTCTTTAAGTGACCCGGATTCATTGCTCTCGAGTGTATTAGAATTATACAGTAAATAGTCACATTCACAATCTTCATACACATTGCTCGCTCATCAAATTCACATTGATTAATCAAATTCACATTCTTCATTTACATTGCACGCTTTCTTCTCACAGAATTGCAAACATAATGTTACAATGCTCTTCCATACATCCGCAAACAAATCACAATCAGGTGCCATGGCCAGGAGGTTGTTGGGTGCTCTGAGAGTACGTGGAATGGGAGAAACTCTGTGAGCGACTGTTCGGGCTGGCGGGAGAGAGAACAGCTTGTGACACACGCCACGACGCGGTTGCAGGCCATTAGGGTCGGGTGCATTCAACCGTAACAAAGAATTATGTAGGTCGGGTGCATCAATTTTTCCGTGAAAGACCTTGCACATGAAAAGCATTTGACCATGCTCCCGCCGAACCTCCAGTGAGTTATAGTCCAAGCAGCCCAGGAGAAAGTTGGGTACAAAAATGGATAATAACCATACACCCGTTTGTAGAGATAACGAAGGAATGCTTTTTGCAATTTTTCTAGCACAAGGGTGTACGATTGTTCATGTGGGTGCCACACACATGAGCTAGCCTCAAGCTTACTACGAACAAGTGCTTCAAAGATTGTCCTGATGACATGGGCTCCTTTAAAATCACCAGAGTTCCTCAACACGAATCCAAGTCTTCTGTACAATTCTTTGGCCACGGCGAAAATGTGATCATTAAAAGTAAATTTTTGGTCAAAAGTAACCCCTAAGTCTTTAACAGTATCGGTTCTGGTGATTTTAAAAGAGCCCAATTGGTATTCAAATTTAACTGGGTGCAATCTTCCAGTGAACGTCATAGTCTGGCACTTCAATGGATTAAACTCCATTCCATGAGCCTCCACTGATAGACCGCATCAACATCGCACTGGAGGTCATGGCAGTCTTTCAAGGACTTTATTTCTATGGCCAATTTCAGATCGTCCATGGTGTAACACAACAGCTATGGCGTCCCTCAGGCAGGCGTTCTCTCTCCTCTTCTTTTTGCTGCTTTTATAAATCCAATTTCTCATAATTTAGCGTCACCTCTATGCTGATGATCTGCATATTCACAAGCTAATCAAGAAAATATGTCTTTTTGTGTGGAAACCATCAACAGTGACTTATAACACATCGTTGAATGGAGCCGCGGAGAGTGTCAATCCAACAAAAACCCAAGCTGTTATAATAGGTAGCATGCTGGTTAAGCTAGACTGGAATATAATATCTCAATATTTTTTGATGGTTTCACGATCATACATAAAGCAAGTAAAAAATCTTGGGCTTATTAGGTATAGACCAATCACTGTCTTGGGCTCCTCAGCTAAAAGAAACTAGTCGTAAGGTGTTTGCGTCTCGGAAATTTCTTCCGACTGCCACCAGAGTTGCGCTTGCCCAATCTCTATTACTTCCCATTTTGGACTATGCTGATGTTTGCAACCTAGATCTAACGGAGGACAAGCTAAATAGACTTGAGCGTCTCCAAAACATCTCTATTAGGTTCATATTTGGTTTGCGCAAATATGACCATGTTTCCAAATTAAGACATAAGCTCAAGTGGCTTCCTATACCCCTTCGCCGGAATACTCATATTCTCTCTCTACTTTACAATATTTTGTTTAATCTGTATTCCTCACGCTATCTCAAAGAACGATTTGAGTTTCTTGTATTTATTTATTTGTTTATAGACGAGCAGCACAATTGCTGATATGTCTATATCACACAGTATCGAAAGTCATTAGTTCACTTCGAATGTTCACTTATTAATGTTAGTTTGTTGGTTCGTAGCCAGTTATCGAGCCGGTTTTTAAAACTGTTAACAGTATTAGCAAACACAATTTAATTTGGCAATCGGTTCCAATTGAGCACCACTCTGTTGCTAAGGAAGTTGTGTGCAATTACCGCACTTGAGAGTGTTCGAGCTATTTTAGTTTGGTTTCCTCTGGTTGACTTTATTACTTCTTTGACTACATACATTTCATGAATACATTGTAAGTTGTGTTAGTGCGTGATTATCTTGTATGTTGCAATATGGTCGACGAAGACGTCTTTCTTCTAGGTAGTGTAGTGAGGCGCAATGCGTGAAGTCTGTCCGAGTAAGGTCATAAGAAAATTTACTGCTTAAATTGCCCCCGCACAGAATTCGTTTTATGATAAATATTTTTCTGTACATGCTGCACAACTGTGGAACAGTCTGCCAGTGTTAATTCGTAAGTCACAGTCGACTTATCTCGTAATAGCTAGCTTTTATCATTCGTTTTCCTGTACTTGTATTAGTAGGTATTTATAGTATTTAAGTAGGTATATGTATGTTCATTTATTATGTAGTATGTATACCTATAGGTATTCATATATGTGTATTATTACACGTACGTTTATATATGGTAAATTTAATATATGTTAAATTCGTTGTATGCAGTAGGTAGGTACCTCTCATGATAATTTAAGTTGTATAATTTGCGGAAAATTGCCTCCCATATCAATTATAGGTAAATACTTTATTCCTGGTTGTCTGGAAGTAATATCTATAAGGCCGCCATTTAACACTAGTGTATTTCTGTATAAGTTTTTATTGTAATGTTATTTTATAAGTTCTTGTGCAAATAAAATGTTTTCTGTCTATCTTTCTAAAATATGAAATAACTTGCTGAAGTCGGTACCATGCTCATTTAAAAAAACTAACCTCGCATTATCGATTACTCATGATCCGACTTCCGCAAGTTATTTCAAACTCTTGAGTATAAGAAGTCGGTTAGGATTGAAAAAAAAAATCATATAATTTTGTGACGCATACCTACTGCCCACAAGATCATTTATTCGCCTAAAATACTGATGAACCACAAAATTTACAAACACTATGTATAAAATCAGCCCGGTCCGCTTTTGATCTAATTGAAATGGGAACAACTTGCAGGTAAGATCAAGAACAGTTTATAATTGGCGGAGTAATTGCGTAATAAACGTACAGAAATAAAACATACAGTAAATTGAGAACCTCGTCCATATTTGTAAGGCGAGGCAGTTGAAAAATTTCCCGTGGGACTAATTTAAAATTACTAGCAGATCCATTTAACTAAATAACAGTTGTTTCGTTGGTACCCACTGCTATTTTTTATTGCCTAGAATCATGAACTATCCATCTAATTGATAATGATTTCAAATTAACTCAACATACACTTATGCTTAAATTTCACTTATTGTTGAGCAAATTTATTCAACGCCATCTCTTGGATTTCATGGTTACTACGTTCAGCGTTAGTAAGCAGCAACGAGGAACAAGAAATAGTACTACGTAAAGAGAACCCTGATCGCTTATGGCGGGTTTATTTTTTATTGCTAGGTTAGTAAACGATTGTTCTTGCTCACGAAATACGCGAAATTCGGAGATTTTTAACGATACGTGATTACCATAATCATGTAGAATACAAAATCTTGAAAAATAAAACATTTGATCTTAACATTTCCCGCAACAAACGTGTAGGTACCTATTATAGCGACACTATAAACTAATTGCAACACTACAGCTATTACAACGAAAATATTTAGGCAACCTAAGGCCACTGGAGGCCTTCAGGCAGTCCAAATGCTCCAGCCCACTACCAGTTGGCACCGTGCTGTGATACGAGGTACTTGGTGTGCCTTATGAAACAAAAACCATTGAAGTATAATCGCAAAAACTTATTGCAATGGATTTTTGTACCACCTCTAAACTGTTAGGTAATCGATAAAAAGTCCTGCTGACTATATACCGTGCTATTAGGGCGTTCGGATAGCCTATCAGTTCCAAAAATAATACTCACAAACGCTAAAAATGATCACGTAGGGCGTACGTATTGGGACTTCGTGAGCATTTATATCGTTTTCGCTCACCGTTCGGATAGCTTTGAAAACGCTACAAATGACAGAGAAAAGTGATATTTTTGACCCACGTCACCGTGGGATCGTTGTGATAATTTTTTGACAATTTGGAAATTCATATCTACCTTAACATTTTATGAGAAATATTGTGGTTCCTATCATAAAGAATAGAACTGGCGATGCCTCCGACACAGACCTATATCTTTGGCTTCAGTTGTTGCACCTATATTTTTAGCTGCAGTTCCAGAAAACGTTATTTTGGTTTTCAGTGGTTGTCAAAATAAGTATAAGACGTTCGGATACCATACAGTCATTGGTGGTCAAAAATAGAAGAAGCTTCTTTCCAAACGCTATAAGATACAAATGCCACTTTTGAAACTGCTACAAACGCAACCGAGCCAAAACGAACGCACCTTATATGGTTCCCACGTTACCAGGCTAGGTTGTAAGGTCTACATGATAGGGGATAGGTCTACATACCTACCTATAACATAATATAATTTGTTATATTATAATAGAAGGGTGTAAAATATTAAGACAACATAAAAAAATAAATCATCTTCAATGGATTCTAGGGAATCTCTGAGGGAGCTTTTTAAGGAAATTGATATTTTAACTTTACCTAGTCTGTAGTATGTATTTGAAAATATTATGTACTTACGTTCGAAAAATTTGAGTAAATTTAAATTAAACAGTGACAATCACGATTATACAACATTAGGAATAAAGATAAAATAGCGGTGCCAGGTTTAAGATTAGCAAAGACAAATAAAAGGTCCTTCTTAGGCAATTGTGTGCGGTTTTATAATAAATTGCCCAAACATATAACAACGCTCACAGAAAGAAAATTCAAGTTGCATGAGAAGAATATTTTGATAAAGAAATCTTACTACACAGTTTGTGATTACTTAATCGACAAAAATACTTGGAAAATTCCGCCTCTGCCAAGCTATTACCTGTCACCTACGTAATTTAAACAAATATTGTAATAATCGTATTATGTTGTATGTAACACATTGTTAAAAGACGTTTAAAAGAATGGCCCCGAGTTTCTTGCCCGTTCCTCTCGTAGTGGCTCTATACATTTTTTTTTGGTGAACGTGGCAGTACCTACAATGTAGAATATTTAAATATTAAAATTTGTAAGACCTTCAAGACCTTCATAAGAGCGTCGTAGACGCCTAAATTGAATGAATAATTTTGAATTTGAGATTATTATATAAGTACTATGAAATTAATCTTCGCGAAACTCTGACTTCTTTTAGAAATTGATGTTTTGACTTTACCGGATCTGCATATCTTATATTATTATTTACCTAGGTATAGGTACTCGTAAAAACTACATAGAAACCGACATAATGTACACAAAACAATTAGGAGACCAAGATTTTGGTCATTTTCATAAATAGGTTTGAAATAAATTCCATGTTATTTTTTTCTGTCCGGTTGGAAATTTCTACACTAGCGCGTAGCCGTCCTTAGTGTATGTTGAAGATCTCTTGCAGTCGTGCTGTGGGTATGTATCTAAAGCACAGTTGACGATGTAGCGATCTTGCAAACGTGTAGTTTTTCTCTATCAACCTTGACGACGCGACGCCTAAACGTTCTCATTGTTCATAGTTATTGAATGGTAAATAATTTACATGTCATAATATATATGGGTACAATTACAAAATACATTTTAACAGAAATAGGGACAGGTACCTTGTAGGGTTTTAATTTTTCACTAAGCATTTCTTTTGTGTAATAATAATATAGTTTGTACTAACAATCATTTCCATAATTTATCTGATGATGCTTTATCCTTGATTTCATTCTAAACGTAGGTATATGTCTGCAACTTGGTACAATATATACTCAGCACTGCCTCACTCGAATATGTACATATTACTCATATTATGCGCACGTTTCGTTGTACGTATAGTTATAGGGATTCTTATTGAGCTCTAGATGGTTCTTATGGTAGTTTTTGCACTTAGATTTTAGTTGTTTCTCGTAAATAAGTTCTTGTGTTTATATATCTTTGCTACTTGAGTGGTACTATTCTTTTACTTTTGATTTTCATATATATAGGTTTATTTCATCTCGTTATATGCTCTTTGCGACTTTAATAAGTCCTTATTATCGTGGACACTGAAGCTTTTATCTGAAAATTTACAAAATGAATAGAATATGACGCAGATTTGTGCTGATTTTTGGTTCTAGACATGCTGATAACTTTTCCTTTGTTTGCTTAGGGCTTTGCAAGCCAAATCAAGAAAAACTAGATAGGTTTTCGTAGCAGCATCATACATTTCCGAGTTGATGTTTCTGTGTGAAAAATGATTGATTTTATGAAATTTTTAGCTGGTGATGTGTGGAATGCATTGTTCTATCTATAGAAACAGTATTTATATGATAGTAATTACAACGGTTACCTGTTTTATAGCCTAAATCACTTATTTTTGTGAATTTTGATATTATATCAGTCGCATTTTTCTCTATACGTTGGTCTCAGACCAAATAAAAAGTCAAGACAGAATGTTGTGAACAGAGAAGTGAGGCCGGTTTTCCAAACATGTGTGCGTGTGTCGGTGTTGCCATGATAATCAAATTACCTTATGAAAATAACGTAACCAATTTAAAAACGTAATTATTATTAATACAACAATAGGGTTCCGATGTAACGTGTTGGCAAAAGTAGTGTCGTTAAGTAGGGGAAGGGAATGGAAAAAGTGTTTCAGAAAAAACATTACTGGGTATTTAGTTTACATGCATTTATTTCTTGTAACTAATTAGTGACGGGTTTTTTATGCAATCGGGGAAAAAAGCACAAAGCCCACCTGGTGTTAAGCTGTAACCTCTGCCGATACAGTTCGTCACAAGTGGCAAACTGCACTGCACCCATCACCTTGAGACATAAAGATGTTAAGTCTCATGTGCCTGTAATTTTACCGCAACATAGGAATGTGAACATTACTGCTTGGCGGTAGAAATAGGTATAAATAAATATAAGTCGCCGATTTTAAAATATTCCCATGATAGTTCCTTCTTACTTTCCCGAATGATTTCGATCCAATTTTGTTTAATTTTTGGACTCAATTCGGAAAATGAAAAAATAATTAAACAGTAACACTGATAAGTGACCAGTAAAGCGTGAACAGTTAAGAGGGAACTTAAATTTGCCTTTGTAATATCAATAATAATATGGTTATAATTCAACTCTATACACAACAACGTTAAAAACAAAAAAAAGCAATGGAAATATGTATTTTTTAAAACGAAAAAAACATCATCTACTTCAATATCTTCGAAACCGAAAATCCAATACCAATGTAATCAGTATGAGGTATCAGCAATTATAATTAAAGGTATCAGCTTTCCAACAAAAAATAAAATGACGGAGTTATGAAGTAACAAAGATTTAATCAAATAAATTAAATTTAAAAAAATACAACTGAATTGAAAACCTGGTCCTTTTTGAAGTTGGTTGAAAATGGACTGAATGAATTAAATTCATCTTTTAAATTTGCAATTAACTACCGATTTTGATAATGATATTGCGGCGAAGGCATCTACGACGCAATATCTGTATTAAAAAAAATACAGTCCAATTGAGAACCATCTCTTTTTTTAAGCCGGTTAAAACACTTAAATCAACTATTAAAAAAAACTAATAGCAATATATTGTTGTTTATTATCACCCAATAATAGGGTAAACCTTATAGGCTTAATAACGGCCACACCAATGCCACCACGCCGCAATAGTTCGACTGACGAGTCAAGGCGTAGTTTCGTTGTACATATGTGTGAGTAATCATGTTTGTACACGGCGAGGCGTAGTTTTACCGGCCTCACTGCTCTTTACACAACATTCTGTCTTGACTTTTTATTCGGTCTGAGACGTTGGTATGTTTGTTTTTACTATATTCATAGTATTTATTCTGATATTTTAGTTTTTTCACAAATGTAAACATGTCAAAAATGACACTGTCTTGAGTCAAAATTGCGTTGTCAAACGACGATTTCTTCTAAAATTTATGAGGTTGCATTCTAAATTTCGTGATTTTATGTCAAATAATGCTAGCAACTAAGAATTAAAAGTTAACGTTCTTTGGTTCCGATTTTAAAGTCAGGCGGCCCTATATTAACGGAACATTCGCCTACTTCGATCATTCTTTGCTTGGATTTCAAGAAAATCTAAAATTAAAATACAGTACAGGAAGAAACCCTCACTGAACAACTGAAGTCACCTGAGAAGATTACTGGTCCAACACTGGAAGACTACACTGGCGCAGCCCTCTCGACGCGGCCCTACATCCGGTGCTTCTGAAGCTGCTCACCGGAGTCAGTCCACAACCACATACGCGGACCAGCAAATCAAGGTGGCCAGGTGCTGGTGAGGTGTACCTGCCTCCTCTTTCCTGTGGCGAAGCCCTCCTACCTCTGCTTGCCTCCACTCTCCTGCCTGCAGAGAGGCGCACCCGCGTCTACTCTGCTGCTCTCTATACGCACGTTCCTGGCGAAGTGTTGGTGAGGTGTGCCTGCCTCCACTCTCCTGCAAAGAGGCGCACCCGCTTCTGCTCTGCTGCTATCTATTCTACGTTCCTGGCGAAGCGCTCCTGGTTCCACATAAATTCCGCCGGCTAGATTTTCTCTTTATTTTTATTTCCTATTTATTTTTTAACTTTCTTTGTAGGCTAATTTTATACATTCCTATAATTAAGTGAGATATAACGAGAGCCCAACCTTTTATGTTTTAAATGATATTATAATTATTCTATACTTTCCCTCTTTTATTTTTATCATTCTTTTTTAAGTCACCCTTTAAGTCACACTACGATTCTATTACGTGACAACCTGTACAATAGTATAACTACAAATGTCATAAATTAATAGTATATTACGAAGGACAAACAACACACGAAAATTATGGAAAATATGTATAACTCATCTCACGGTCTGTAGATAACAGAAGGGGCTACTCCTACATCATTTCCTACATAACGCATAAGTAGTTCGACCCTCTTCAAGCAAACCGATAGTTCGGTCAGAAATCAAAACTCACTCGTTTCCATGGATAACAATACTCAAGACTCCCTTCGATCACCATTTATACCTATACCTACTCAAAATACTTAAAAACCACTTCAATTCTGTTTTCTGTGATTAGATAGAAAAGAAAATTTAGTGGCGTTACTTCTATTTGTACGAGTATGTTTGTTACCCTATGAGTCCGCCAATTATGACTTAACTTCACAGTTGATACTAAGTATTTAATTTTTCATCAACATCGGTTTAGTAGTTAGGTAAGTCCCTCTCCAATAATTATACTTAAATCAATATTTGCCAATATTATGACTATGACATGGTAATTCAACATCATCGATTACATGGTAATTTAATGTATTGTCGACGGTATTGTAGGTGAGTGAAAATCGTGTTTTAAGCAGTATGTATCACTACAATAAAATGGTTCAAAAATAATTTTATATCCATTAATCTATAATCTCTACATTTCTGTCTACTCTACACGGACTGCGCAAACGTCATAAAATCTTAGCCAAACATACTGCATAATGCAGCAACAAGACCCGCCTAATGAGTGCAAGCGAGACACACATACACAAACGAGTCAAGTAAGAATGAGATGTAAACAAATGCGCAACCCAAACGAGCGAGATAGCATGAAGTGCGCAACGAAACTGAAAGGGACGGAGATAGTTTAGCTTCCGAGTAGGATAAAGATGGGCGAGGTTACTGGCAAAAGGAGAGTGGTAGGTTTGCTCCTGTTGGTGGAAATGTTGAATTATTGAATGGTGCGACCGCCCTTTGGGCAGCGAATGACGGGAAACGCGCGGGGAGCGGGGGGAGCGTATTTGTCGCCACTTGCCGCGCGCCTTTCCAACGTCGCACCAATTCCAAATTCGAATTCGCAACGGCCATCTTTGACCTGATTTTGTTTTTTTTTTCGGAACTGTGGTCAGTGACAAGTGATGTTCATTTAGTGATTGATGACTTTGGTTGTCGTGATGGGTGACGAGGAGTGACTGATTCGGAGGGAAGCAGGTTGGTGAACTTGAATATGTTTAGTTGAATAGTAGTGACTGTTTTCTTTCAGGGCCTGTTTCACAATTATCAAAACAAATTTAATACAGTTTCATATTTCTAAAGTGCTAAATTTTTGGGTCACTCTGAGAGCTTACTAACCGGTTCGGGATACTTTGCGGGGCACGTGATAACAAATTAATTATCTTTTCTTATATTAGATATGTGTAGAATAATACAAGTGGACCCACTTGTATTTATTTAAATATTAAGATTAATTTTTAGGATTCCTAAAGTAATAGTAGATATTAATGAAACTCCACTGTGTGTCTGTCTGTCCGTCCGTCCGTATGTCATATCAACTAACTCGTTGACGGAAAGAGTTACATATCTACAGACCTAAAAATTTGATATTTTGGTGTAGAATGTTGACCTAAAGACGAGTATTCCACTAGAAATTCTATAAAATTAGTTTTAGGGGGCTTTAATTGGAAAATACTGACAGATAAAATTATTTATTTGCCTCCTCCTCCTTTCCAAGTACCTACGATGTCGTCGTCAGAGTAGACTAAAAATATATTTTTAATATTTTTATGTAGCTACAAAAATTATCAAAACTAATCCCAACTGATTTTAAGTTACGTAGAAGTGAACTCCTCTTCAGATGATCATCATTTGGATTCAGGAAAAAAAAATATTATGTACGGACGTTTTGGTACCTCAAAGTCGCCCAACGAGCTATATATCTCTAATTTTAGCGCATTTCGACCAACAAAAGGTAGTATGAACTTAAATTAATGCATATATTATTATTTTTTCGTTACAATACAATAGATTAAAAGTTGATATAGCTACAAGCTGAATAATCTCCCACAAAAGGTTCTATATAACAGCTTTTAGCTGCATTGACATATTCACATGCACCTATTGTAATCAAATGCCAGCAATATAAATGTGGACCTTTAAATAGCCCGTACCCTATTTTTACCCCTTGAAAATGCTCTTGTTCAGGTTTTAAAATGACAGCAAGGTTAGCATGTTAACGCCATCACTTACCATCGGGTGAGATTTTGGTTAAAGGCTTACCTAACAGCAATAAAAAAAAATTTACTAAATGATTAATAAATTATGTTATCCTAATAATATTACACCCACAATCACTTAATAGGGTGTTACCTATGTACTTCTATGCATACTTTATACGGGTATAGGTGAATTTGTTCACTTTTATACAGACAATGAACCATGTGTGGCCAATGTTAATGTTTAGAGATCACCAATGAGCTGAATGTGAACTACTAAAGAGAACAAAATGCGACTTGGGAAGCTCCTCATTGATCTCATTGACCGCTCCCTCAAGGCACAATCTAAACTAATAGGTATAATAAAGAGGAAAGATTTGATTGTTTGTTTCTTTGTTTGCATTGAATAGGCTCTGAAACTACTGGTCCGATTTGAAAAATTCTTTCACCATGAGAATCCACCATGAACATAGGATATGGGAATTTTTCAAAAAGTTATGTGTCCGTATGAAAACTTCGATAATGTAACACAGAGTGCGAAAAAAATACCCAAAAAAACGATATATCGCTTAATGCTGCGAAAATTGTTGAATTTTGAGCTAAGTAATGTAGGTATAGGTTAATACAATTTTATAGAAGACATCAATATCTACAAAAATGTCCCAAATACTATAAGTTTCAATAACTACTTTCTTATAATATGTTTAAATTTATATTTTTTGTGAAATACCTGTGCGAAGCTGGGGTGAACCACTAGTTTATTATAAGTAGGTACCTATTATTGCACTGCTTTACTCCATGAACTCAAGATATCTAAGAAACACCATAGCTTCCGATACGTAATACAAACAAGTATATCAATCGTGTGTTTCCGAATAACTTCCATCCAACAATAACTTCGTTCCCAAACGGAGATTAACCTAGATCTTAGTTAATCCTTCCGGACAAACACGTGGATTTAGAGTTATTGACGACTGTTGCACACTTTCACACTTATACAAAAATCAGTGAGGTGCGTGTAGGGCCATAGTGTGCACGAGTTCAGTAGATTAACTTAAACCAATTGTCATAACATACATATTTTATGCAATACATACACATAGGTATAATAGGAAGACAATTTTCGTAAACAATAATACCTAAAAGTTGAAGTCGCGATTACGTCGGGATTAATTAAACGACTCCGCTGATTTACGTAAGTAAATTAAATGGGTTAAAATCTTATTTCAATTATTACCTCCTTAAATAGTGTTTACAAATTAGGTACTCACCTACACCCAAAAAAATATTGCAGTCGGGAATTACTGTAAGTATTTTTGCTACAACTAAAAGCTCTGTGATAAGATAAGTTCGGTTCTTACGGAACCCTGCAACAATTTTTACATCTATTCCGAAACTTGTTAGCAAGCTATGAAAATGAAAAGATTATGTTAATCCTTCCGTATTGGATCATGAATGATATTAGCACCTCGGCCATAGTTACAGGATGTACCAAAACTTAAGGATAATTATGTGAAGTAGGTAAGTATGCCTGAACGCTTGAGTTCTTAGTGTCAATGTTCAATTAAATTAAATTAGAATTTAATTGTTACACCTTCCTATTCATCGCAGTTTGTGGTAGAGCCCCTTAATACAGAGAGAAATGGCGGAAACAAAAAATAATAATATATTTTTGAAACAGTGATGGCCCAGTGGCATTAGCTATGGACTGCCGCGCAGCAGGTCCATGGTTCGAATCCATGTATAGTTTCTCCTCCTGTTTAGGTTTGAGCCAAATTTAATTTTAGCACAATGTATGGACCACCCTGTATATACGTGAGTAGAGCACGTATTTATTAGCCCATAGTCCAGCAGCGCCGTGATTGGTGACCGCCTGAGGTCGTCAGAGCCGACAGGATGTTTGTAAACAGGACGCACCACACTTGCAATTCATTGTCAATTGATTTACTGTTTATTACCGCTTAACTACTAGGAAGGTACTTTACCGACACTGAAGTAAGTTTTTTTTTTCACCGGCCGTTGCAATAAATAATGAGATTTTTCAGTCTCTAGACTGAGATTACAGACGACGTTCAAGTATATAAATATATAGTTGGCTATAGTTAATAATACCTAATTAAACAGTAATTAAAGAACTTAAAAAATATAAACATATATCTAGTAACAATTCCTCCTAATTTTTCTGTTAAGTCGACGTGACGTCATAAACGCCACATAGCCAAACCGGAAGAATTTTCGTCGCGTTTCGTTTATATACAAAGCGTCCTCAGAAAGTCTTGCCTCTTCGAGCGAATATTAATTTTCATGTTTCCTTATAATATATTAAAAATCTACGATTGGCTATGGACTGCTGCGCAGCAGGTCCATGGTTCGAATCCCACCGCGGGCTTGAGCATCACCGCATGGTGGAAGAGCATTTTGCGAATGCCCGCCTGGCTAGTGTAGTATATGTGGGTAGGCTACCTAATTGTGTAGGTAGGATAGTAATAAGAAACTTGTCAGTTGAGGTTGCTTTGTGATTACACCTCTGCTCCATAGCGGTCATCGTTTTATTTATTCTACGCATCCTTAGTACATTATAGTTGGCGACGAGGATTTATATTCGTTTTTCTCAGTTTCAAGTGTAACGCGTGTGTTGAGAAATCATGTCAATTGGAAAGATTGGCGAGTTTGACGTGAAAACCGGTGCGTGGTCATCGTACGTAGATCGGTTAGAAATGTATTTTAAGGTGAACAATGTAAAAGAGGACCTGAAATTGCCCACGCTGATATCGCTCATGGGGGATGAAGCTTATGAGCTGCTGCTTAACCTCTCGAGTCCTCGGAAACCGTCGGAGTTAACATTCTCGGAGGCGAGTGAATTTTTGCGTAATCACCTACAACCTGCCCCTTCAATTCTGGCCGAACGGTATCGATTCCGGCAGAGAAGGCAAGGAACAGGGGAAAGTATATGTGAGTACGTGGCGGAGCTGAAGAAATTGGCGCGGAACTGTAAATTCATCGCTCAGGGTTTGTGTAGACTATAAGGCAACTTTGAATCCAGTTTTATTGGTCGACCGTTACCCTTTGCCTACGATTGATGATGTACTTGTGGCTTTAAATGGGGCAAAATTTTTTAGTAAAATTGTTCTTTCTCAGTCCTATAATCAGGTAGTCTTGGACGATTCAAAGAAATATACCGTTATAAATACGCATCGTGGTTTGTTCCGTTATAATAGATTAGTGTATGGGTTATCTTCTAGTCCTGGAATTTTCCAGCGCATTATGACCAATTTATTGCAAGATATACCAAATGTAGCGGTTTTCATTGATGACGTCATAATTGGGGGAAAATCTAGGCAGGAACACCTTAAAGCGCTTGCAGCGGTTTTCCATCGAATGATTGTGAACGGGTTGCGCTTAAAAGAAAACAAATGTGTATTTTTAGTTGAAGAGGTGTCGTACCTTGGGTATATATTGTCCAAAAATGGCATTAAAGTAGATCCGGCAAAGATTAAAGCAGTTACGGAAATTCCGAAGCCACAAAATGTCTCAGAGCTACGGTCATTTTTAGGCCTAGCAAATTTTTTCCCAAAATTTGTCAGGAATTTCAGTTTGAAATTAGTTCCACTTTATAATTTACTGAAAAAGGGCGTGGACTGGTATTGGACAAAGGAATGCGAAGATTGTTTCAACGGTATAAAGGATGCCTTGACAAGTTCTCAAGTATTAGCGCATTATGACCCGAACAAAACTCTTATAGTAACTTGCGATGCAAGCGCTCAAGGTATAGGGGGTATCTTGTCACAGCCGTGCGGTTTTAATGACCGCGGAGAGGAGCGGCCGATATCGTTCGTCTCGCGGACGCTTACTAATGCAGAGAAAAATTACTCACAAATTCACAAGGAAGCTTTAGCCATCATATTTTGCATGAAAAAGTTTCATCAGTATTTGTATGGTAGGCGGTTTACTTTGCGCACAGATCATAAGCCACTAGTGTCCATTTTCGGCCCACATAATGGCATTCCAACCATGACTGCAAGTCGAATGCAAAGATGGGCAATAATATTATCTGCCTACACATACACAATTGAATACGTAAAAACAGCAGACAATTCCGCTGATAGTTTATCTAGGCTGCCATTACAGACGGAACGGGTATCGCCCGGTATACCGGAACAAACTTACTTACATTTTGCTCAGGATGCGCTACTGTTAGACTACAACGAGATAAAAAAGGGTACACTGCGAGATCCCACTTTAGGTAAAGTGCTAGGTTTTATCCGTGATGGATGGCCTGCAGAGTGTGAAATTGAAAATTTCACACCTAGCACCGTGGAGAGTAGGCTAGGCCCTTCTAATTTTAGAGTTGTAAGTAATGAAGCGGGAACCCAAGTACATCGTCATGTCGACCAATTGAAACGTAGGACTAGGAGTTCCTTGGTCTGCCCTGAACCTGACCGCTCCTTCCAGCACAAAGCCAACGATCTGTCCCAAACTTCAATAACAGAGAAATGTATTGACGAACTCCGTCCTACGATCTTTGGGGCTCCACCGGGCACATCTGGTCAAGGCCAGTCTGAGCAGGCACCGTTAGTTTTGTCCAAGCTGCCAGCCGAAACGCCTCAACGCCTTGTGCCTCCTCAGAACTCCCCTCATAAGGAATTGTCACCTAATCCTCGGCCCATAAGGCAAGCTAGGCTTACAAGACAAAATTATAAATTGTAATAAAAACATAGATTCTATTTAAGTATAATCCTACAGGCATATATACCTATATATCAATGAACCATTCACGATAAGGATATCAAATAGATCCTAGTTTTAGAAAGTAATAAGTTTTGTTAAATACTTTGTGTAATGATGTGATATGAATTTAGTGTGGAGGAATGTAGTATATGTGGGTAGGCTACCTAATTGTGTAGGTAGGATAGTAATAAGAAACTTGTCAGTTGAGGTTGCTTTGTGATTACACCTCTGCTCCATAGCGGTCATCGTTTTATTTATTCTACGCATCCTTAGTACATTATAGCTAGAAACCACCCTCAAGTAGAAAATCTGTCGTCAAGCACCTAACAGTGTGTTCCGGCAGCAGTCCTTGAGAGCCAGTGAAATTACAGGCACATGAGACTTAACAATTATGTCTCAAGGTGACGGGCGCAGTGCAATTCGTGACTTTTGATGAAATGCATTTGTTATAGGCTGAGGTAAGTCCGCTTAACATCAGGTTGGCCTCAAGATTGTTCCGTCACAATACCATAACAAAATAGTACCCGAGTACTTACGTCAGTGTCTAGTAGTAGCTAATAGTAAGTACTTAGTAATACTAAGGGCTTCAGCAATTCAGAAACCTCAAATGAACAAAATGATGGCTTTGATGTTAATTGAACAAATAGGAGGTTTAAATATCTATTTTGGAATAAAAAATGTAGCTGAAAGTCCACATCTCGTCACAAATAACGTCGTCACGGCCGACGTAATCACTATAGTCAACAACTATCCTCAGGGACTGGATCCAGTCGGTGTCCAATTACAAAGTGTTAATATTTGCACTTCTTGGGGCAGTAGACCTTGTAATTGCGTTGTTAAAGTAGGCATTTTGTAAATAAGTACTTTCATATAATTTGACTCTCAAGTTAACCCTCTTTTTACGACTTAGATCTAAACGATGATTACCATTATCTTCTTGCTGTTATCTCACATATTTGAGATCCGGCCTATGTATTCATACAACAACAAAACAACGCAAATTTATTGTAAATATTAATATAACTTTTACAAATTACTGGAGTACAATAAAAATCTTACAAAAAATTCCAGTTCAAAGACATGACATTTGTTTCGTTCAGAAAACACTTGACGCGGTGGCTTGCTGAGAAATGTTTCTAAAGTTTAAATGAATATTTTGATTATAAATTATGAAAATTAATAAGTAGCTTTAAAATGACATTTATATATATAAAACTTTAAATTTTCTTGACATTTTAACTTAAAATAAATTAAATTTGAAATTGCATTCATACGTCTGTAAAGACAAGTTTTAGCGATTAATAGTAAAATTGTACCTAAAACTTATGAATGAATAAATGAATATGAATATTTTTTTTTGTTCCGGGCGGGAATCTAACTACAAAATATTGGGCATATTTTGTACTTCCATAATTAGTAAATGCGATTTTCCCACAGGAAGCGATAATGCTTGCAATCATATTTAGACAAATATTAATATGGGTTTAGTTTTATGACTCACTGAAACGCCACTGCCCTTGTAATTTCTTGATGCTTGTTACAAATAAGCGGTAATAAAATATCAATAATTAAAGCTATGTTGTGCTTGTGCACCCCATGCGCCGCAAGAACCCACAAACCTTGACGATTAAAAGGCATACGTGGTAAATGCTTGAAACTGGTCGAGACGCCTTCTAGACGTAAACAACTGTAAGTGCAATCGGCTTAAAATACTCATTAAAAAAAAACAGACCTCGCTAATTGAAAGTACTTAGACTAAAATGCTTATAATACGAAGAGACGAAACTGTAGAGTATTTGTAGAGAATTCCTTTTTAACTGTATAAAAGGAGTTGACATTCGCAATTGACCCTAAAAACTAACTAAGCACACTGCACTTCTGCTGGCCAATTATGTTGCTAACAAAAACTGTTGGAATGATAGAACGATGGCGGGTTTGCAATTACGTATCTAGATTTGGAACTATAACTAAAGCTGTTCTAAAACTTCTAAAATCGGAAAGCCGCCTTTGTTTTATAATTTCAATCAGGTATTGTTGGCAACAAGATACACAGTGAAATTGAAATTCAAAATCATTTATTCAATTTAGGCATCTATGACATAGACGCTTCATAATTACAAAGGTCAATTACAATTAAGTTAATAAGGTCAATTACAAATTTTTAGATTGAAATATTCTATATTGTACTGCCACGTTCAGCAAAAATATATATTTTTGCTATATATAGAGCTACTGCGAGAAGAACGGAGTAGAAACTCGGGGCCATTCTTTTAAACGTCTTTTTAAGAATGTGTTACATACAAAATAATATAATTATAACAATATTTGTTTAAATTACGTAGGTGACAGCGATAGCTTGGCAGATGCGGAATTGTCCAAGCATTTTTAAGGTTTTAGTAATCACAAACTGTGTCCATAACTCAAATTTTTCCTATCCTTCTTTTTAACCATCGTATTGGGATGGAGCGACATCTATAGTTCAACTTACGTTGTACTGTACTGTAGATGACTCCTTTTATACAGTTTCAATGTTTTCAATTACATTTCGTCAGAGACTAATTGCATAATTAGCCAGCAGATAAGTAAGTTATTAGGCTAGCCAACTACCTCTATCTCACGTAGTCGAAGATGTAGTTCAGGCTATCCTAGAATAGTTAGGAGGTCGATGGTTGCGATACGAGTCAACTCGAATCGCAAAAATTGCTGTAAGTAGAGGAAGTTCCAAAGTGTGGTGTCACTTCTAGTCCGTATATTGTAACCGATATTAAAAAAATACATTAATGTATTATGTTTGATTAGTTCTGCGGCTCTATATTTTTTTTCACATAATATTTAGAGTATTATACAAAAACAAAAAATATTTTTTTTAAAACTATAAGCTTAGAAAACAAAAAATCTGTATAAATAACATGGTATGGCTATCACATTAATATAAGAGTTAGTGTCAGCTATATTTGAGGCAGTGATAGCTCAGCGACTTTGGCTACGTACTGCCGTGCAGCAGGTCCATGTTTCGAATCCCGCCGCGGGCTTGAGCTTCACTGCATGGTGGAAGGGCATTTTTGCGGTAGCCCCCGGTAGCCGAGGGTGGTCGGTAGCCGCGTGTAGTAGCGACCACCCTCAAGTAAAAAATCTGTCGCTAAGCACCTAACGCTGTGTTTCGGCAGCGTGCTAGACTGGCTCTTGCCAGTAATTCTAGGTTAAGCCTGTTATCACCTTCGACCACATCATCACCTACCATCACGTGAGATTGTGGTCACCTCCTTACCTGTTAGGAAAAAAAAAGTAAAGTGAGTGTGATGAATGTAGGTACTTACGTGTGATGAGAAGTGTAGAGATTTTTAGGTGTGTATACTGTATTATGTATGGAGTAGGAGTTATGCTATGCATATTCACACACATTAGGTAACCGTGTGATTGGAAGCTTACAATTTAAAATATTTTCAGTTTCTGCATGTGTAGTCTAAGGGCCTGTTTCAGAATGTTCGAGTAAGTTCCGGTTATACTACCCAGATCATATTTATTAAACAAAACACTATCTTTGCGTTTCACAGTCATCGGTTTAACCTATCCATCGGTTAAAGCTTGAAACGCGCTGCATGTCAACTCTCATTTTTATGATTCACTTATTTTATGTGCTGCATAGCAACCCGAAACTTTATTAGGACATTCTGAAACGGGCCCTAAATTTAGTAACCAGTTGGTTATAACTTTTTTGACATTAAATTTTACTAGAGGATAGATATATAGTATTCTATTTATATTTTTATAAAGTTGAGAAGAGATTAGTAAAAATTAAATTAAGAATAAAAATTAGTACGATGTCTTTCAGTTGTACAAAGTATATCAAATCTCGTTTTTATAGATTTGAGATGTGGATCAAATGCAAGTGTTGAGTGCTTGCGAAGAGCTATTTAAAGCACGAAAAGTTGTCGAACGGACAGCACCTTACAGTCGGAGTACAGTTCTATTGTTCGATACCGAATGGTTTCTTAGTGATGACTTTCAACACTGCTCTTTGTGCTCTTTCTAATTGTAGCATTTTTGTTGTGTGGAATTTAACCAAAAAAAAAGAATTCCTAAGTAGGGTTAGACCAGATACCAATGGTAATTTTTTTCAGTATGTTCTTGTCGTTCTATGTATTGTCACCCTTAGGTTCAGATAGAAAGATGTAGTCTATTATGGCACTGATATAACAACCAAATATCATTCAAATTCCACGCAAAACAGGCCACGTAGAGGCAGCGAAATTTCGGTAACTCTTATCCGAAATATCGCTACGCCTACATGGCATATCAATATAGGTAACTGCCCTGACTGCACTCTGTTCGTGACCCGAACTTTTCCAAGTAGGTGTTAACACATAAGCAATTTTTTTCCAGGCCAATCCTCCACCCCCACATGGTGAAGGGTGTGATAATCCCTCTGAACCCTTTCAGGGTCCTTCCACGTGTCTTCCTCCGTGATTAGTTGACAATGAGGACGACGCGACGTTCGCACCTGATGACACGTGACACCCCTGATATCTCCTACGTGGCAAGGGTGCGCTGTTTGTTAGCTAAAGTGATTATTGAGAAATTGTTGAATTCAGACAGGCTTTTCAACTTATGGTTCATATATTTTTTTTCTACCCTTATCCCAAATGCGGAAACGGTAACAACACTAGGACAAAAAAATATTGTAGTAATTATCGAAACCGGTTTCCGATACTGTAAAGTGTTAAATAACTTGTTGAAGTCAGTACTATGCTGATTTAATAACAGTGACTTCACATTATCGTGTTCTGACTTCCATATCAAGTTATTTCTTACTCCCAGTGTTGGAACTCGGTTCCGGTTTCGGTTAAAATTTTTGACTCATTTTAGTGCTGCATATTGCTTAAAAGGTCATTCAATCGTTCAAAATAATGTTTGTTCATCATTGACAACTGTTATAATTACTATTAAACCATCCAGGTATACAAATACGTTTTTCAGTTGATGGACTAAAACTTAAAATCTGCTCGACCCATTTTGATAAAACTTAAAGGGACTATCTTGGAGATATGTTCTACCCAATAAAAAAAATATCAAAATCATTAATGAACTGACTTTTTTATACCATGGTACGCTGAGTATTAGAAGAACAAACAAAAAAAAACATACAACCAATAATGAATAGATTCAGGCGTTACTTTGCGAAAATCCATACTTAATAATAATAAATATTTTAACAATATTTAAAGGAAACATTAAATTAATATTTTAATAAAACACTTAAACTATATGTATATCTATAGTGACAAATCCGCCTAATTTTCCTGTTAAGCCGACGCCGTGACGTCACAAACGCCGCGCAGCCAAACCTAAAAAAATCTACGCGTTTCGATTCTACACAAACCATCCTCAGGAGGTCTTAACTTTTCGAGCACATGGTCGAGACTGGCGATAGAGTAGTCAACAAATAATAAAATCTGGCCAAGTGCGGATTGCGGATCTCGAACTGTTTCTAAAATACAACGATTTTATGCTATATCGGAACCCTCAGTGTGTGAGTCCATGTAGCAATTGGCTGTTTTAAAAAAAATTGGAAAGGACTGTTAGAATACTGTATCTCAAGAAGCTCTGAACTAGCACAAACAACAGCAGACGTACATATAAACTCAATTTAGTATCCATTCTAACAAAATAATAAAACAAAAGTTGATAAACAAATTCAAATGCAACAAATAAAAACATGGAAAATAGGTAAGCACCTACTTAACATCTATTATGATAAAATAAACTGTTCATAACTTAATAAGCACTGCTTAAGAGGGCAGAGGGCGAAGGGTGTAAGGACTCAGAGGGCGAGGGTATTAAATTAGCTTAGCCCTGTGTGCTTCCAGTCGAGCAGGCCTGTGTCGATAATAGTGTCATTGTGTGCCGTGACGATGATTTGTGTGATGTGGGGGGTAACGTAACACGGTGATCTTCCAAAATTGGTTAATATTTTAACAGACTTCCAAAAGGAACGACGTTCTATGTTTAATTGTACGTGTTTTTTGGTATGTTTACCTATTTCTCCCCTGTTTGTGGAGCGATTCTTAAAGTTCTTCAATAAGTTATAGTCAATTAATTGTAAAATTTATTCGCATATCTGGATGATTTAATAGTATTTGCTGTTGTCGACGACGAAGACTATTTTAGGCGAGTGAATAATCTTGTAAGAAATCTTTACCACAAAAATATTAAAAAAAAATAGAACCTGCTACTTCCAACAACTGAAAAGTACGCAATAACTTGTGGAAGTCGGTACCATGCTGATATAAAAGACCAATCAAATTAGCATGGACTGACTTCCTTAACTTATTTCATACGTTTTAGTGTTGGACATATTTTAATAAACACGTGGTAATAGTGCACCACGTGAAAATTTAAATATGTGAGATCTAACGGTCCTTCTGACTTCGCGCGTCGTCGCATCTATATATAAATGACTTTGCCCTAGTCTAGTAATTAATACTTTCATTAATCAAAAATAACTATAATAACAAATATAACAATATATTTTAAGGAAACATTATATAAATATTTTAGAAAAACACTAAGAAAATATAAAAATATATCTAGTAACAATTCTTTTTTAATTGAGAAATTATGGAGTTCCGTAAAGTGACGCCTGAATATATAAAAAATATTAATTTTAGCAAAATTATAGCGAAAGTATATGTACCTACCTAGTATTGTTTCGGATCATTAATATATCAATGAAAATTATATATCTTGATAAGTATGGCTCATCATAATATATCTCTAGTATATTCAATTGTAATATGTTGACATCTTTATACCAACTTCATAATTTATTCTTATGATGATGAGGATTTAATTTTACCTATTTTTTATGAATTTGATTTGATTTTGACATTGTGATTTACATTTGTATTTTTAATCTTATTTTGACATGTTATATGTTTATTTAGTTTTCGCATTTGTCTGTGAGCAAATAGTTAAAGTATTAATGATTTTTATACTTAATTCATATATTTACCTTTAATATTTTTATGTAACTCGAATTTGTGTAACTTGAACTTGTAATCAAATAATTACCAATAAATGATTATGAATATTACAACCCCTTCCCCCCATATCTTCCCATGGGAGACGTAAGTAAGAGGCTATAAAGGTAAACCTATACCTCTGATAACTCTGAAAACAATTTAAATATTGAAAGTACCGCCTAAAACATGCATTTCAAATTTCAACCCATGTAAGTATGCATTTATAACGTTATCTTTAATTATTGTCTTATAGCAATAGTGGCACCATTAGCTGACTAATTCTAAATTAAATAACAATCCAATGAGTTGAATTGAGTTATAAATTTTGACCAAATATCATAAAAAGGGAGTTTTCTGTACACGGTCCGTAAATCGGAGATTACACGGGATTAGTGGTGGTTTGCCGGATTTCGGCGTCAAAATCGTGTGCCGTTGAATTTTGATGTTTGCCGTCAACGGAACGGAAGCGGTTTGCTTCTTTTATACATTATTTGTAAATAAGTCTTTTGTGAAGAACTTTGCTGTAAACTTTTATTGATTACTTTTTAGTATGAACTAAAAACTACATTTTTCATTAAAGTATTAATTAAATACCTATCCGTAGTATATGGATCCAAATGTTGGGCAATAAAAGAAGAGTGCATGTGTTTTTAAGATAAACGTGTTACTAGAATGGACAAGATAAGGAATTTAAATATATACATATATACACTAGCGGCTCGCCCCGGCTTTTCACGGGTAATTGCGACTATAAATTGAGATGTAAGCTATCCTATCTTTCAATCTGGATCAAATTGCACACGGTGTGCAAATCAAATTTAAAATTGGTTCAGTAGTTTAGGAGTCCATCGCGGACAAACAACGTGACACGTAATTTTTATATATATACGGATGAGAGATTGGAAGTAACACTTGTGACAAAATAAAGTAATTTATGCATTGATTTCTTAAAGAAATGAACTCTATATTATGAAACAATATTTACATAAATACACAATGTAACTCGTGGAAGTCGGTCCAATGTTGATTCAAAACATTCTGAGCCCACAATCTCAAGGACCGACTTCCATGAGCATTGTTTGTTATCATGTCTAAATCTAAATTTGTTAGTATGTTGCCCACAGCCCAAGTCATTGCCAAAAATTTTTTCGTCCAAGCCGAAGTAAATGTAAGCCATAAAAATTAATAGTTCCGGAGAAATCAATTTATGAATAAACATACATACACACACAAACGAGAACAAATATTTGAAAATATTGCAGTTTCAATTTATACATTATCCCAGCCAAAATTGTAGAACCTGAAATAGCGGGCTTTAGTAATCAATCATACATAAATAATTGAGTAATAAACGTTTAGTATTGCTTTCTTTTATAAATAAACACGTGTTGAAATGATTGCTCATTTTTGGAGTCGGTTCAAAAAGTTCAAATACTCGGTCGGGACACGAAGATTATTAGCTAAATGTTGGACATGGCAGAAGCTTATTGATCCGCATATCTTTAAATCTTATTTCGGAAAAAAATATCATACCTACTTAACCCAGGTAGTTTATTTTATGCAATCCTTTGTACACTGATACAGGGAACGTATAATATAATTTCTGTAATATATTCAAAAGCAGAGTCCCAAACATTCAACAATATGATACGAGTACATTCAACGACAAAATTAATTTGAAATAATCCCGTCAATGTTTTTTCTCTCTGTCATAATTCGCGGGGGCAGCCCACTTGATGTCAACACCGGTTTCGTCAAAGGGACTTTTTTGCTCCGTTCAATCTTGTGAATAGACCTTAAAATCGATCGAGTTGAAATCTGTCATCCATATTTTATTTGTAGTCATTTGTAAAATCCATAAAGCAATAAGTAGGTTAATTGACGGGTAGCAATTACGCGACTTTCAATTGAAGCGAGGCGCGTTCGGAATTTTGTAAGTATTTGAAATAAGACGTAACAACATTATTGTATTGAGAGCTCCATCAATACACATTACCTTAAAATGCCGTTTACCTATCTTCTAAAACTAGAAAGAGTTTACATTATTTGGGCGTACCTACAATTTTTTAAAATGAATTTAATAAATTTGCCTGTTTATTCGACTGTTTGAAAATTTGGTGCAAACTATGCCTGAATTTCTATGCTCAGTCCTAGATGACAATTCAATATTTAAGACAAATGCATAAGTAAGTGTAACAATTGCTATATACCTAATACATATTTCTTAGATCTTATTAATACAAAATAAACACTAAAATACAAAAAATATTCTATGTACCTAATGGCCATAGAATATGTTTAATCCCGATATACTGAGTACAGCTGTAGTACCACAGAAAGAGTGAAATAACCTTTGACCGCGTGGGTATACCCGCATGTAGAATCTAGTAAATTAACTAAAATATATCATCTTAACTTTCACTCGCACCAAACAATTATTATAAAAAAAAAATAGTACAAAACAGTTAAAGTACCTAACACGAACTTGAAGGCATAATTGTGGCATATTTTACACGTACATATAAATTATGTTGAATGTTGAGTTTCCTCAACTATGTACAGTTCCTCTATAAAACCTTATTGAATTAAGTTGTTGCACTTCACGTTTTCATATACTTAAAGTGATTTTATGTTTTATTGCCGCCTTTTTAATGATAAAGATTATTTTTTTATGTGCGTATAACATAGTATAAAGTTGTTATCATAAAAATTAAAGTGCTCATGTTTTGCTAGTATTGGCGTAGCATGCAAATAAGTATTATTTAAACTAGGTATATTATTATTTCAGGAAGTCTCTTACATTTTTTTTTATCCTGCTATATATAAGTTTTCTTTTTAAATTGTGTTACATTAAGATCTTTAAATTCATTTGGTAATTTGTTGAATATTTTAAGACACATAGCTAAGCAGTTTTTAGAATATTTAGCTGATTTAGGTATTACATTATAAACTAGTCTGTACGGGTTGCGTTGTACTCTATTATTTACATCAAATGCATTTAAAAATAAATACCTATGCTGCATTACAAATATACAAGTTTCATTTATATAAAAGGCAGGTAGCGGTAACAAGCCAAGAATCCCAAACAGTCAAATTCAAAATTCAAATTCAAAATCATTTATTCAATTTAGGCGTCTACGACGCTCTTATGAAGGTCAATTACAAACTTTAACATTGAAATATTCTACATTGTACTGCCACGTTCAGCAAAAAAATTTATAGAGCCACTGCGAGAAGAACGGGCAAGAAACTCGGGGCCATTCTTTTAAACGTCTGTTCACAATTTGTTATAAACAATATAATACAATTATTACAATATTTGTTTAAATTACGTAGGAGACAGGTGATGGCTTGGCAGAGGTGAAATTTTCCAAAATTTTTGTCGTTTAAGCAATCACAAACTGTGTAGTAGGATTTCTTAAAAAATGTTTTTCACGTGTAATTTGAATTTTCCTTCTGTGAGCATTGTAATATGTTCGGGAATTTTATTATAAAACCGCACACAATTACCTAAAAAGGACCTTTTATTTGTCTTTGCTAATCTAAAACACGGTACCGTTAATTTATATTTGTTCCTAGTGTTGTAATCGTGGTTGTCACTGTTTAATTTAAATTTACTCAATTTTTTCCGAACATACATAATATTTTCAAATATATACAGACTCGGTAAAGTTAATATATCAATTTCTTTAAAAAGATCCCTTAGAGTGTTTTACAAGATTCGTCTGGTGGGATTCCACATATTGCTCTAACGCTCTTTTTCTGTGCAATGAATGCTCTATTAGTGTCGGTACTATTTCCCCACATTACGACTCCATATCGCAGTATCGATTCTACATAGGCACGGTAAGATGTTATGGCTGTCTTTCTATTTGTTACGTTTATTATTCGACTGAGCGCATATACAAATCTATTGACCTTGTTACTCAGATTTTCTAGGTGCCCTTTCCAATTTAAGTCTTGACCAATTGTTACGCTGAGAAATTTTGTATGCGTTACTTCATTTATATTTTTTATATTCAACTTAAAATTGAATTGTGTATGTTTGGATTTATGAAATAGGATATAATTTGATTTATTTAAATACATTTTTAGGTTATTAGACTCTAGCCATGAAATCATTTTGTCAACTGTGTTATTAATGTCATTTTTATGATTATTAATTGCATCATTAGATTTTTTAGAAGTCACAATAATTGATATATCATCTGCAAATAAAATACTTTTGTGTGAAGTAATGTCAGCAATTTCATTAACATATAATATAAGAAATAAAATTGGGCCATCGGCCAGTCAAGTAAGATTCCATTCATTTTTTCGCTACTCCTCTGATTCCGTTTGTTTCTAGTTTATCTAACAATATTTTATGTGACACATAATCAAATACCGTCGATAAGTCAAAAAACAGGCCAGTCATTAAATTTTTGTTGTTTTTTGTCATTATAGTGTTTATTAAGTTATATATGGCTAAGGAGATATACTTTTTCTTTTGGAAGCCGAACTGGGTATTTATAATTATATTGAACTTATTGCAGAAGTCCAATAGTTTCTTATACATGCACTTTTAAAAAAAATTTGATAGTACATTTATATAATCGCGTAATTATGTTTAATTATTTTCAGTTACCTTTATCGATCAATTTTTGTAGCTCTACGCTGTAGCAAAGATCCGTAGCGTGTAACTACGTCGTAGGCTAGTGCCTACGATGGTCGATGTTGTGTCTTGATAACGCGTAGAAATATCTAGTAATCTAGACAGGAACAAGAGACTAAGAAGAATTATTGATTGGTCTTGAATTCTGTAAGTCTTTTTTGATTTTTTATTAGCATTCCGTAGATTCACCGAACGAACAAGTGCCGGCGGGTCCGGAAAGAAGCTAGAGGTTGCCTGGAACGAGTAACCAGGGCAGGCAACTCCTCCACCATGTTATCCTTCTAATGTCGCTTGCATATGCGTATATCCAAGCGACCAAGGTAGTTTTGACACGTTATTAGAGATTATTTTACTGGTGGACTACCTTTAGTTAGTTTTACTTCTACAGCATTCCTGTAACATTTTCGTTTTACTTCTACAGATATAAAATTTTAACAACAAAAAACTGACTTCAATCATAATTCTTATACGCATTTATCACTCACAAAAAAATACAGTCAACTGAAAACTTAGAAAAATAGCATAGTATAATAGATCTCTTATTTCATCATGTCTATCACCCATGCCAGTGTTTTGGTGCAATGTTATAGGTGGCAAGTATATTACTATTTACCAGGAATAATGTCACATTCTGAAGTGCTACTAGTTATTTCTAAAATTCCAATAAAGTTCCATCCTGGGTATTGAATCGAGATTTTTTAGCGACGTTTTCGCCACTACTAACGAGTTTGTCCAGTAAAATGTACCCAACAGCTAGAAATAGAGGAAATTCTCCCCTCCTTCTACTCACCATAAGCCTCTCAAACGCTACAAACAATTTCGCATTCCAATAATAAATTTCCAATTACAACACCATAACATACCATAAACCATTCAAACAGGCATTCACCCCCTTGCATTACTATCAAAATTACCCAACTCACATTGACCTCTCACTTCCTTTCCAAACTTCACAATCAACTTCACTATCACAGCTCTTCTTATACTGGAAAATACTAATGACGTCGAAATGAGAACGAGACGACTATACACGTTTACACGTGTAAGAATGAGATAGAAATAGCGATTATTAAGGATGGATTATGGTTGACGAAGTGTCGGGAACATTAATGATTTGATTCCGATTCTATTTCCCGCCAAATGGGACGGTAATGGCGTCTTGAGTTGACAGATGTCATCGCAACGGACGTCGAGTGACTTCGATTAACTACTCGATTATTTAAATCGGATTATTCGAATGGAAGAAAAATATGCAAAAGTAGCTCTTGAATGGTCAGCTATTTGATTTGGTATTATGACATTAAAATAATTATAACAATAAAAATGTGGTTGCTTTTCTAAAACTTATAAAATATGTATTTGTAAAATGTTTTTTTTTCTTTTTATTTTTATAGTTAGTTATATATGTGGGATCAAACAATATAATACTTAATACGGATACAAAGTATCTTTGAGGGGGCAATTCTGATATAGGTCAATTTAATTTTATTTGTAAAGGCTAATGTGAGTGAAAATGGGTACGAAAATGTATAACATTTTACCCATTCTTATCACGACCTTAATTTTATAAATGTGTTCAAGTACAAACTTAAAATGCAATTTGCTAGATAATGATATTGCCATTAATGAATTTAAGAATGCAAAAAAAAAAAAACTACTAATCTTATATAATAATAATAATTTATTTTGCACACCCTAATTGGGTTCAGTGTAGTTAAGCAATTGAGGTTTATTTACATCTTAAACATTTTATGTACCTATGTACATGCATTAAATGATTGAATTTGAATTTAAAGGTGAATTTCTATACAGTTCTTGATGTAGTTGTTCTTTTACGGTGTGCCAATTCGTCCAGTAAATGTAAGGAATAAAAGAGTTTTATTTTGGATTTGACAAAAGATAAATTTCATGGGAAATTGAACATTAGATACAGCTCTGTAACACTAACAGTTTATGCTAAGGAAAGAGGCGCTGGACAACCGAATTATAGGTATATGTGTTCGATATCATGATCAATGAATTATGATTTTGCAACAAGCGGCAATGTTGTATAAAATAAAATTAATTTATATGACACAATTCAAATTTGCATTAAAGTAGTCATAGTAATATTATGATATATGTAGAAGTAGTGTCCACAAGTCACGGTCGAAAGTGGTGAATATACTCAAAACTACACTTGATTGTGTGACGATACGAAAGGTATACCTAATTGTTGTTGATGTACTATTTGCCTACACTCGTGGACGGCCACTAACATTCATTGGTTAGAAACTATTTCAGATGAAAAACACAACATCCAGCGGGATTTAAAGAACACAAAATTACCGTCCTGTTGTTTTTCCAATTATGTTATGGAAGTGGGGGGTGAACTGCCGAATTTTTCTCATAAAGCACGTCTTTTTGACGTTGGCAACATCTATCTACTTTTTTTTCCGGCGGTATGCCTTTATTAAACAAAATAATATAAACTATATACAACACTACAGCTACTACAATAAAAGCATTTAGACAACCTACTTATCTATCTACTTATAGTATAGTAAAAGACTTTTTACTTGAGCTGGTAGGGTACGATCAACACTTCTTTTTTTATGTTATTGTGATGAGACAAGCTCGAGGCCCACCTAATGTTAAGCGGACTAACCTCTGCCTATAACAGATATATACATTTCGTCACAAGTCACGAATTGCTCAGCGCCCGTCACATTGAGACATAACTGTTAAGGCCCATGTGCCTGTAATTTCACTGGTTATATTAAGGACAGATGCCGGAACACAACGTTAAGTGCTTGGCGACAGATTTTCTACTTGAGGGTGGTCGCTAGCTAGGCGAGCATTCGCAAAATGGCCTTCCATCATGCTAAACACCATTTAATGGTTAATAATCAACCAATACTTGTAATAACATATCAACACTCGAGAATACACAAATTTTGGGAATTCAACACAATGTCACATAGCTAAGAGAATTATTTTATTAGCATTTCCGATTAATTATGAACACTACAGGTCTACATAGAGCACGTCACACGAGCGCGCAGCGATCCTAGTCGCTCATATAAGTTTATATTTTGAAAACTATATTTCTTTAAACATACTCAACTCATAGACTATAATATTTTTTGGAGGGAAGGCGCATCTCAATTGCTTTTAATCTTCAGTTGAAGTTTGTCATCCGAAGCAAAAATGGAATTAACGAAAAAAGATTTCTAATTATTATTTAGTAACCGGCTAGGACTCGCGTAATATTTACCGGATATTGCTCCGACCAGTTTCGAACTTATTTGAAGTTCTTCGTCTGGGTGTCACGATTGTGCACAGCGTCGAGCGCGGGCCTCACGTATGTCCGTGCTGAGTTCAACACAACTCCCAGTTACGCTCGCGACAGTTTTTTAGCTCAAAATTTCTAATTATTAATGTTTAATGTCCCTTCCTTGGGAACCACTTTATTTGTGGACCGTAAGGCCTCGGTATACAGATATGAATCGTGCCGTGTTTATCACCATAATAAATTCAAGAAAATTACAAATTTACGACAGAAAAAATTAAGTCATGCGCGGAATTCGAACCCACGTCCATCCACCCCTTTAGCCGTGGTATGCTCTAATCCAATTGAGCTAACATGACAAGGAGTCATAACTAAAATAATCCTATCGTTCTTGAACCATCTTATTGGAATGGATCGTAAATTTGTAATTTTGTAATGTAATCCGCAGAGCATGCGTTATTGCAAACATAAAAATATTATAAAATTCAAGAAGGTCAGCTCCCAACTTCGATCTGTCAGGCAACTAAGTACAAGAAGAAAAGCGGCGAATCACCTACGAAGAGATCCGAGGATATGTGGGCATTGGTTTCAATGAACCATACTAGCTATTAAAAAAAAATTTTGTTGTGAAGAACATAATTCTAAGTTTTATAGTTTTTGCATTAACGCCTGCTTAGTAAATAAACTTACGAGAAATTTTGAAAGACCATAATCTTTCTGCACATGAAAAAAGTATTCAAAATTCAATTTGAATTTTGATTCAATAATGTTATCTATCTATTCACAGTTCACACCGATACTAAAATAAGTAAGTACCTACCTACTTGCATTATGTTAGTAGTGCTAAAGTTAACCCTAAAAGTCCTTCAACAAGATAAGCATAGTAATAACCTAAAAGCTCATATCTCTTCCCTGATTATAAAATCCGCCCATCCACACACCCTTAACTATCCCGGAAGATTCTATTATCCACCTCTTAAAAACATTTAACAAGCAAAAACATATTCTATCCATTCAAGATAACGATGAAAATTCAAAAGCTACAATGGAATTATTTTTTTTAAATTCTGCCGTTTGAATTTGCATTCTAAAGACAGGTTCGCAAGGATAAAACTTCTTTGTCAATAAAATTAAAAGGTTAGATAATTATCATCTTGAAAAATTTTTCTGTTCAATTTTGGACGTTATTATTAAGAACATATGTTTAATTTTTCAGCGAAAACTCTTTTTAAATCAAAAGATTGGTGGCTTCAATAAATTTTGCAGCTTCTGTCTTTTGCTTAAGTTTTATTTTAGCGTGTTAATAAAGTGATTAAGTGCTTTGTGCCTAATCTGCTCATCATCTAGAGAGACCGGGATTGAGATCTCCGATGACGTCGTGAGATTAGTTGGTCAGATTGAGCGATACAGTGAGAGGTCATTATGATATTGACTCAGATATTGAGCGAACTTGAAAGTGTCATTGATATCTGCTGATGAATACAGGGATAGATACGAAAGGTACGCCGGGCACTTACGTTAAAAGTGATATTATCACGAAAGGTACGTCGGGCTCTAACAGCGGTATTATCTTCTTGATGTAGTAAGTATTCATTAATGAATAGATATTGGATGCGTAATGTTACAAAATAGCCGTTAGCCTAGGGTTCCGTCTAAGGAGCATTTTGTTGAGGTCCTGCCTGAGTACCCCGAATGGTTATGTGCTTGAACTGAAAGAGGTAAAAGTCAAAGATAAAATCAAAATCATTTTTTCAATGTTGGCGTCTACGACGCTGTAATGAACGTCAATTACACATTTTTTAAATTTTACTTAAGTCTATTTTTTTAACAAACGTGTAAGTACTGAAAATTTTGCTGCGTTGCTATGGGCTATAAATAGCAACGCAGCAAAATTTTCAATCACATCCACACACCCTTAATTAACATAAAGTTCGTTCCACACGAACCCTGTAGGTACATTCAGTTGAGTCTTCGACTACCTGCGCGTCGAAAAATATTGATGGTAACGAATTAAAACTAAAGTTGCAACTTTTGAATTAGGGTAAGCAAAACAAATATCGTTTTGAAAAAAATTTTGTACCTAAGTCAACAAATCGTCTCATCATACGTTTGCCGACGTAGCACTGTGAGCTACCTACCCAATTGAACTCCTTTAGTCTCAAGTGAAGGCTATGGCAAGAAATAGCACAAGTTATAAAAGTCTGAACTGTTTTGTTACAAGGAGTAGCTATAGCGGATAGATAAAAATGGTGGTCATGTCTCAATCATGTGATAACCTAGGTAGAAACAAAAATGTACAGAGTTGACAATCATGTACAAAATATGTAAGAGCAATTTATTATTGACGTATCTGCAGAAAGTTTATCAGAAGGATGACGATAATTTTTAAGATTACAAGAATTGTAGTAGACTTATTTAATTTATATATTCTAGTGCATAATATATATATATACTATTATAATGTTGTTATATATGATAAACGCGAACAGAAAATTTTGTTACAAATATACTAAGTATGCAAATTTAATTTATCTGTTAGGACTTTATAATGAAAATCACTATATATAAGAAAGTATTTATTAGAACTGAAGCACGGTACAATAAAATAGACAACGGAACAAAAGCATTCATCATGAACACCAAGATGGCTGTCTCGGTGTTGCCTACCATAAAATATGTTATTGATACGTTCACACCACCCCTCAATGATATATTTTACAAACTATTACTGTTATTACCTTTAATATATAAAAATTCTTTCCCTTAAGCGCTTAAATGCTCCTCCCAATGCCTTAGTCATAATATCAGCCAGCTGGTCACTGGTGTTTATATAATGCAACCTTAAAATATTCATATCAATCCTTTCTTTTACAAAAGCTTGTTTAATTGACAAATGTTTGATTCTAGTGTCACCAGTGGCCATCTGTGCTAACTTAATGGTAGACTGATTGTTTTCATACATGTCAACAACTAACTCAAACCCAAAAGTTAACAAAACATCTTTAAGCCAAGAAGCCTCACTAGAAGCTGTACATAATGCAATAAACTCAGCTTCTGTTGAAGACAATGATACAGTTGGCTGTTTTTTACAAAACCAAATAACTGAACAACCAAATACTTTAAAAATGCAGCCTGTTGTAGACTTACGGTCAATACAGCCTCCTAGGTCACTATCAACATAACCTTCTACCATATCTGTACTATTTTTAAAATAGACCAGTTTCATGTCCATTGTTCCCTTAATATATCTATTGACACATTCAATAATAGTTTATATAATAACTGAGAAGCACATGTTTGGTACCTACTTAAAAAATTAACAACAGCACAAATGTCAGGTCTTGTACCCATTGATGCATAAATTAAGCATCCAATTAATTTTCTACAATTATGTTCAATTTCAGGACTTTCAGAAGATTCTCTCTTTAAAATATGAAAGTTAAAATTCTTATCAATGGGTAAAAGTAAATTTTTAGCATTACTCATATTATACATCTGTAATAATTTCTCTAAATAGTCCCTTTGTGAAATACTAGTACATCCATTTTTCAAATTTTGTTCTACTTCAATTCCCAAAAATTTTTTAATCTTCCCCAAATCCTTCATTTTAAAAGTTTTACACAATGTATCCTTTAAGTTTAATATTTCAATATCAGAATTCCCAAAATATAAAATGTCATCAACATACAGCAATAAATAAACCCGTTTACCATTTACACATTTAAAGAAAAGACAATTATCTTTATCACACTGCTTATACCCCATAGATAACATAACATTCCTAAAAGTATCATTCCAATATTTGGGTGACCTTTTTAGACCGTAAATTGATTTGTTTAGTTTGACATATTTAATATTTGTCCCCTTGGGTAATTCTAAGTACAAATCTTCATTTAATTTGGCATTTAAAAATGCACCACATACATCCATTTGCCTTACTTCTAAGCTGAGTTTAGTTGCAACAGACATCATAATTCTGAATGTATTTAGCTTTGCGACAGGAGCATACAAGTCAAATTTATCATTACATTGTTGTTCAAACCCTCTTGCAACTAACCTCGCTTTAAATAAACCGTCACTTTTTTGTTTAAGCACCCATTTTGAGGTGACTACCTCTTTTCCTTCTGGAATGTTTTTAACTTCCGTCCAGGTTTCATTTTCTTTGAGCTGCTCTAGCTCAGTGTTAATTGCCTCTCTCCATTTATCTGCATGGGAAGACCTCATAGCTTCTTCATAGCCCGGTTCCTCTTTGAGTGCCAGAAAATTCAAATCATAGTCTTCCAAGTAATTTGGTATTTTAACTATCCTCTGTTCTCTCCTTAAGCTTTGTTGTTCCATGTCAACAGGTTCATTGCTTGGAATAATGGATCCACCGGCACTGTCATCTTCCACAGACCCATTTATATCTGCATCTTCCCACTCTTCCGCAGATTTACTTTGTTCTTCATCTTGATCAAGTGATAAGTCACTGTTTGCTTCTTCCTGATTTTCTGGTAGATCTAAGTAAATCACTTTTTTTCTTTCACGTCTGTACCACTCATCTGTGTTTCCTTTATAAATATAATATCTCTCCTTGTATGTACTTCCTTTTTCTCCGGAAAGTAGATTCGATATCCCTTAGATCCATCAAAGCCGACAAATATTCCTGTATCTCCTTTAGCATCTAGCTTAAACCTTTTCTGCTTAGGTATGTGTACCATAACTTGTGCACCAAAGATTTTGTCTAATTTTAACAGATCATAGTCTTTTCCTTGGAATAAATTATATGGAGTCTTCTTATCAACTTTAGTATTGCATGTTCTATTTAATACATACACAGAATTATTTATGGCTTCAGCCCACAATTCTTTCAGTAGTTTTTTCTTATTTAACATTGCTCTTGCAGCTTCCACTAGAGTTCTCATATCTCTCTCCGCTTTTCCATTTTGCTGGGGGGTATAGGGCACAGTTGTTTGGTGCTCTATCCCCGTGTCTTTACAAAATTCCTTCATTTCATCGTTCACAAACTCTTTACCATTGTCAGACCTTATAATTTTTACTTTCTTATCTGTAAGTCTCTCTGCCCATTTTATAAATCCCTTTATCTGTTTCACCGCTTCATTTTTTTTCTTTAAAAAATTTACCACTCTGTATCTAGTGTAGTCATCTTTAATTAACATGAAATATCTTGAACCTCCAACACTCTCAACTTCCATTGGCCCACACAAATCAATATGCACTAACTGTAGGGGTTCAGTAGTGCATGTGTTACTCTTGCCAAAAGGAATTTTATGTATTTTATTTTCAACACATGAAGTACACTGCTCTGTATCTGATATAAACTCAATGTCTTGTTTCTTTAACAAATTTCGCACAAAGTCAAGGTTTTGGTGGCATAACCTTTCATGCCACTCACTCAAAGTAACTGTAGCTAATGAATTTTTTGTAAGATCCACATTCAACACATAAGAGTTCCCCTCTAAAGTCCCAGTAGCACATAGAATATTATTCTTGTAGATCAAACATTGACCATCACACATTATCACTTTATAACCGTTTTTGGTGGCACTAGTTACCGAAAATAGGTTGATTTTGAGTTCAGGTATGTACAACACATTACTCAATAACGATTTTATGTAATCTTCACCATCAAATATATGAATTTCGACTTGACCAATTCCGAAAACAGGTAAACAACGTCCATCTCCCACAATGACAGATCTATTTGACACTGACGTATAGTTTATAAAAATGTTTCGTTCGCCACTCATGTGCTCACTCGCACCACTGTCAATTAACCACTGCGACTGTCTACGGTTCAGATTTGAGTTTGTTCCTAATGACACCAATGTTTCGGTTGCTGTAAATGCATTACTTTTTTTGTTTGATGAATGTTCACCAGTATTTTTAGAAGAATGTCCACCACGGTTTTTAGCACTTCCTTTCCGACTTGGGCACATAGATTTGAGATGTCCTGTAATACCACATATAAAGCACTTTCGATTATCCACATTATTATTAATGCACTGTTTTGCATAGTGTCCACCTTTGCCACACTTATAACATTTGGAATCCCCTTGCTTAAAATTGTTGAATCTTTTTCTCACATAGAATGCTGAATTTTCTTCTTCTCTATTTGCTTTTATTCTTTCTTCCTCTACCATCAACCGAGCCACCAGGTCATTATAATTTTGCTTTGAAGAATCTACATATTCCCAGGCTGATATAAAATGCTTGAATGAATCAGGCAGTGACATCAAAATCTTAGTTAGTAAAAACTTCTCCGATATCTCTTCACCAGCTTGTTTGAGCTGACAAACCATCTCCTGCATCTTTGATAGGAATACAGAAAGCTCTCCACCTTCAAATTTGAGAGATAAGAAACGCTGTTGTAACATGATGGTGCTAGTAGCTGATTTAGCTTCATATATACTATGGAGCTTTGTCCACATCTCATGAGCTGTATCACATGTTAGTATATGTACCATAGCTGCTTCACTCAGTCTTGACACAATGATAGTCTGAGCTTTGGCATCTTTCTTGGACCACTCTCTAGCTTCTATTTCTGTTTTTTTTAACTCCCCTGTTGTCACAGTATACACATCAGCTCCTCTAAGTGTAACTGCCACTTGGAATCGCCACACACTCCAATTCTTTTGCCCCTCTAACTTGATAGGTGAAGTCATCACTTGTGCCTCCATTTTTATGTGCCAACTTCAATGACAATCTCCGCAAGATCCCGGTGTTGTACTTTTCCCCGTACAACCTCCTCCAGAAAATGCTTTTACAAAGCGCACTACGTACTCCGCGCGCTACCACGTTTGTTGACACTCAAAGCACGACGATTGCAACCAGATTACAACCTACGCCACGCCGCTCCACGCCGCCAAGCCACGCATGTGAAAACGACTTTTGCGACGAAATAAGTTTTCCTTCCTGCACTCTTCACCTAAACAAAGTCATTAGGCACTGGGCCCATAACCTGTTAGGACTTTATAATGAAAATCACTATATATAAGAAAGTATTTATTAGAACTGAAGCACGGTACAATAAAATAGACAACGGAACAAAAGCATTCATCATGAACACCAAGATGGCTGTCTCGGTGTTGCCTACCATAAAATATGTTATTGATACGTTCACATTATCAAATAAGTAATAACGTATTTTTTTCTACAGTAAATTTTGAGACGTAGGTATTCACTATGAACGGGTCTTAACAATTTCAAAACAAGAACAAAAGCGTGAAATGTGCTGGAGACATACTCAGTACTCGTTTGTTAAAAAAACAGACTATATTCTAAATATTTTAAATTTTTTACTGTCACTTTCAGCAAAAACGGTATGGAGCCAATTCGAGGAGAACGGGGAAGAAACTATATAAAAATATATAATATGATGTAATCTAGTCTAGTGCATCGTAAGGGGTGCGGCGTTAAATGTCTCTTTGATGTTTGGAACCCTGGGATCGATCTCGGCTTGGTGCTTATTACAAACGATATAATATACTAAAGAAGAATATATCAGGAACTACAAATCTTGGTACTTGCAAAAATATCTAGTGAAACGAGAGTTAGACACTCCTGTTTTTACACTTTCGGGGCATATAAAAGAGTTGATGGAGATATTTTCATTTGAAAAGAGTACGAGAGAAGATCACAGAACCATAGAAACAACTTTACTGCGCTAACGTACCTATACTTTAACAAAACTTATTAGTAACAAAACTGATTAAATTTCGAACTAAAATAAATTGCACTCATTCAAAGGCGCAATCTGAGACCGGAAGTCAAATCCCGAACAAATTAACTTCAAAATAACGGTCGCCACTTGAACTGCAATCGAGGAATAAAAGCGCATGATTTGTTTGAAAACAATTGGTTTTCTATTGTGTTAGCTCACAGGACCGTGTATTGTTGCTTAAACATATTGTTCACATTTATATTTGCACCTGGAGTTGGCGAGATGAAGTTTTATACATAATCGTTCAAGGGCTGATTTTTATTTTATTTATCAATGAATTAACATGAACAATTTCCATCTTTTGTATTACAGTATAGTTTTCGCCTTTAGAACCATATCCTTGATACGAGACTAAGGGAAAGCATAGAAGATAGAATAATAGAAGAAAGATACAAGTGCCGTTTTTGAATTACACTCCGATAACTGAAAAATATCTACCTATCTTGATGATATCTTCGCTGATAATTAATGACAATCGATCCCGTAAGTTAGTAAGAGTCACTAAAAACAGTGAAAAAAAAAAATGTTTAACCTGAAAATGGAACCGACTTCGACACCCAAAAGTGTGAAATAACTTGTCGAAGTCCATGCGCACAATATTGTGATAATAGGTACTTTTGCACTATCATGGTACCGACTTCAACAAGTTATTTCACACTTTTGGGTGTTGAATTCGGTTTAATTTTTTGGTTATTTAAAAAAAAAATAAGTATTAATTTTAATATCGCCTAATGAGCAACATGCTATCACGCGCGCCGATGTGAGTAGGTATTACCTATTGCGCATTGGGCGCACAACACTAGGCTTGTTAATATCTTATTGCTTTGATTACCCGAATGGTTGTGGGTGTACTATTAACGAGAATATTCAAAGGGTTGGCGTCAGGCGGATGGCTTTAATACCGACGTGAAAAAAATTGTTCAATATGTGCTTATATCGTTAGTATTGTTGTTAAGAGAAAAAATATTGTACTAAAATATTGTGCTTTCAATATGGGTACGGAAAGCATGATGTTCCTAGGAGAATGTTGGGTGCGGTAGAGCTAATGGTGTGCCATTGGTCAAATATCGTACTTTGACTAATCAGAGCACCGGTCTATGCGATCAAATAAAAAGGGTAATGCTGCTAGATTACGACATTATGCTAAATGGTGTAATTTTCTGCAACTTGCACCAAAAAAAAATCTCTCAAAGAAGCGGCTTATCTTGATCAGAGGTACTGTAGAATAGAATCCCCAGAAATTCTGTTGCAATGGCAAAAATTATCTGCTTTCGTTGAGATGGCAGAAGGATATAGTGCCTACTTTGATTTGTTAGAAAATAAAAAGTACGAGTTACAGAATTTTCTGATTCAAAATCCAATACATTCAAAATTATTTTATGTAAGCCAACATTATATCCAATTTTTTTATGCCGGATAGGTTAGACTTTGACCACTATCTCACCTGATGGTAAGTGATGATGTGGTCGATGATGTTGTTCAGACTAACCTAGAATTACTGGCTCTCAAGGACAGCTGCCGGAACACGCCGTCAGGTGCTTGGCCGACAGATTTACTACTTGAGGGTGGTAGGTAGCCAGGCGGGCATTCGCAAAATGCCCTACCACCATGCTGAACGACTGCCATCGTAAGACAACAGCCGGGACCGACGGCCTCCGAAGCACGGAAGCGCTTAGTAGTAATGTCACTAGCGGTCACCCATCCAAGTAATGACCGCGGCGGACGTTGCTTAACTTTGCTGATTAATTCAGAATGGCTAAGCAAACTTCGCAACGAGCGCTTCGACTATTAAAAAACACATTAGAAATAAAATAATAAGCAAAATCAATTTGTACAAAAAATTAGAATACACTGTATATTGCACATTTAATTATTAAACACAAATATATATTATAAGATGGTGATTTTCTTACGTCAGCTAGTAATCCGAAAATAGAAATAAAATAGGCAATTCTAATGCACCTAACTTCTTCACATTACTCCAATCGCCTAAGTCGTAAGCATATTCAATTCTTCCATTACAGTAAAACACAACAAACCAAACAAATATTTTAGAAAATCAACCCCCAAGCAATCACATTAAGGACAAAGAATACGCAACCCGAAGGGGTGGTGGGGTGCCAGATCGCCGGCCCAATTAATGCCAACAGTGCATTCGCGACCGCACGAGCATATTTCGCGGGTTAACCCGCCGCCGCCGCCGGTGCTGTGTAATTGCCGTTCCCCACTGCGACATTGTTTTATGGTCCTTCAGACCCCTGTATTGTTTCCGTGATGACATATTTCTGTGCGTTGGTCTGATTGACATGACTTGTGTTTTACATATATATCCTGAAGGTTAGGTAAGTGTTATGATCTTATCCTGTGGCTTGTTTTGCAGGTATGGAATCAGTCTATCGGTAGATGAATTCAAATATATCTTATGAGAAAGAATACAAAAAATCAATTTAAAAAAGTTTGATTGCAGACAATACATAATGTTTCAAAACATCATTTTATCAAAATGTACACTAGTTAAATGCTTATTAATATATCTGCTTAAAAGTGTAGAAGAGACAATGAAACCTACTTTGAAATATCACTTAAAATTATTAAAAGATACATTTTTTAACCATCACAAAAACATGCAGGTAACTAAATTTTTATGTAGGTAACAATTTAGTCTAAATATAAAAAAATTGCTATGTGCGAGTTGGACTCCTAAAGGTTCCGATACCAACACAGAATGATAAAATTACCTATGTTTTCTAAATAGAGTACGAGCTCCTTATCGAGAGTTCGATTTGTACTTGTCCAGGTTTGGTTATTTATTGTTGTATCTATAGATATTGGACTATAATCATATACAGTTTACGTATTACCATTGTTACGATAGAGCAAAAACAAACCTTTCTCCTTGTATGACGTTTTTTTTAACTAGGTAATCCGCTATGCTACCACACATTTTGTGAAAACCGGCTACCTATTACTGTTCTAAAAAATCAGGTCGGACGGACGGACACCGGAGGCTTTAGTAATAGGGTGCCGTTCTCTAGTGCGGAACCCTTAAAACACCCATATTAATTAATAATCAGGAAAAGTTGTAGTAAGTACCAAAATATGAACTTATAAACCGCGATACAATCAACACCTCTCAAAAGCATTCGCACGCGAGGCGTGGAACACCTTTTCAATCCATTCACAAAAACACAAAACAAGAAATGTTTGCAAACGATTTCACTACAATGCTCCGTTTCTACGATTCGAGAGCAGAAAGGGTACCGTCAAACGCAGCGGGTCTGGAAGACCCGACGCTTTCCAATTTGCTTAAAACAAGTACAATGGCAGACTCGTCTCTCGTGGTACAAAGCTTAGCACTTATACACGATTCCCTCTTCTATTATTTGAATTCGTGCACTATTATTTGATCTGGTTTTGTGTGGTAGTTCGGTCGTGGGCGGGAGCTTCGAGGTTTAATTTTCTGGAGTCGTATTGTGGGCTACGGATATTGTTTTAAAATTACTGCCATAGTAAATAATCGCGGTGGCAAACTGCTATACAGAAGTTCTTTATCAGAGCCACGCCTTCACATCTTAGATATAAATTAAAGTATAGACAAGTTTTTTATTTTTCTATGTGGATACTTTAATTGGGGAGACCCGTCAATTACCCGTGCAGTATGATAATAAAAAGTATATACTCGTATAATACACGTTCAATCTAGAGAATAAACTATCAGGATATGATATCACTTATAAGGTATCTTTTGCATTGATATTTGATGCCTAAAAGTCCTTAAATATACACCGGTGTGGATCTTTACAACACAGGAGTCTAACGCCCAACTTTTTTAGCAGTTTATTATAAACGAACTCTCTTTGTCCACAGATACATCATCATGCAACCGTTTCAATCGACCACCCGGCCCGATGGCCCACGGGAGTCATCCCCCGAACGGGCCAAGTCTCCAGACACCCCCACTGCACCGGTCCTCAACTTCTCTATCGCCCGACTCATGGAACCTGACAGAAAAAAGTCCGTATCGCCCGATCCACCTCCACCGCCAGGCTTCTTGTCCTACGGAGCTCAGTTGCTTGATTCTGCCTTTAAACAATACATTCCTGCAGCTAGAAGACAACTGGTCTCACATTATCCTCTACTATATTATGGGCCGGATCTGGTATCGTTAACATACGCACACCAATTACACCTGCCACGGCCTCCACCAGCACCATCACCGGTACAGCGTCCGCCCAGTCCACGACCGCCAGCAGACCAGGCTGTATCTTCGACAACAGGTCCCAGTTCATCTCCAGCTAAGAACAAGAGCTTTGCGTGCGGAGACTGTGGGAAGGTATTCAACGCTCATTACAACTTGACGAGGCATATGCCCGTCCATACTGGAGCTAGGCCTTTCGTTTGCAAAATCTGTGGTAAAGGCTTCAGGCAAGCGTCCACTTTGTGTAGGCATAAGATCATCCACACATCCGAAAAGCCCCACAAATGCTTGACTTGCGGCAAAGCTTTCAACCGATCATCAACTTTGAACACCCACGCGAGGATCCACGCCGGATACAAGCCTTTTGTTTGCGAGTTTTGCGGCAAAGGTTTCCACCAGAAAGGTAACTACAAGAACCATCGTTTGACCCACAGCGGAGAAAAGGCTTACAAGTGCAGCATTTGCAATAAGGCGTTCCATCAGATCTACAATCTAACGTTCCACATGCACACACACAACGAGAGAAAGCCATTCACGTGCAACATCTGTGCAAAAGGCTTCTGCCGGAATTTTGACCTTAAGAAGCACACAAGAAAGTTGCATTTAGGAGTGGGAAGTACTAATAATGATTCATCCTTGGATACTCAGGATGAGTCAACGCAAGAGGCGTCCAGTAGTCCAACAGAGGAATCCAGCAGAGCTGCCTTCAGACCTTTTCTAGGAACCCCGTATTCGAGAATTCTAGACCCTGCACGAATGACTACTCCAAACAACTTCTTCTCAAAGCTCTTGTGACCTCCGGCTGGTTACTTTAATTACGGTGATAAAGAGTGAATTGAATTATTGTAATGTAAATCGGATTTGAAACAATTCATGGAATTATGTAGATTTTGTAAATAGGGAGTAGGTATGAAAGTAGATGATTGTGATAAAAGAAATGTTCATCATTTTCAATAATTTAGTCAATGTTCTCAACCGATTTCGTCAGTGTTATATGTGTATACTATGTAGGCTTAGTTCAGTGGAGAACACTCTCTGTGTGGCAGTATTCAATAGCATAATTTAAAATAATATATTGACAGGAATTCATTGGATCGGGACTGAAAGCAGATAGTTTCTGTCAGTCCTCATACTCGTAAGAATTGTGTTTTGTATATGTACTTCAAATTTTTTGGGAATTCCATTAAGATATAGATATTCAATATACCGACGAGAAATGTTTAAGGAAGTTTCTATGAAAATATAACGAAAAAAACAATATATATGTATACTTCTTATACTCATAGGTGAGTTAGATTTGTCTGTATTAAGTGTACCTTCTTCATAGGGAATTTCACAGGAATCAAGTTCAATGTAATAAATTAGCTTTCTATTTCATATATACTGAAGTATGATACCCACACTAACTTATATGAATACCATCTGTTCAATATATACTCACGGGAATAAATTATTTTGTTGTAAATACTATAATGTAGCGTTTGTGTAAATAGTAAAACTAGGATAATTAAATGCAATATCTATCTACATGACTAAAATATATTAAAATAAATGATATTATTAAACATGGATTTAGTTTCTATTATTCTGAATTTTCTTTAAGGTCAGAACCTTAGAATTTAATATATCATGCATGAATAACAGTTTCTCTGCTGGTTTGTTAGTGATAGGAACAAAACATTATATTAATTTCTGTGACACTAGAATCATTCAGTATGGAATATTGTAGAAAATTCTGCCTGCGACATTTTGTAATTCACATTTTAATTCAAATACTTAAATCAAATACTCTAGAATATTCTAGAAAGTACTGCCCTGTGTCGGCCGCTTTGACACTCGATTCCCAGCTGCTTTATAATTACGGTTGGTGCAATACTCTATATTGAAAACGACGTCCATACTTTTTAATATCGTCCATAATTGTGAATCCTCGGCACGAAGACGAACAAACATGTTACTAAGTGATGAGGTGGATACGTCGGATTTCATTACGGTTGCACGCCTCTCCATTACAGTTGCAGTGCTACCATCCTCGTTCTGCTTGACACTGCACTCGTCACTCAGAGACGTTAGTTTTTCCGTCTCGTTCGCCCAGTTATTTCACTTTATACTGTGCGTATTTGCACACTCCTCTTTGAGGCAGAATGTTTGATCTGCATCCACGCAACTAAGTACTTATTTTTCTTAAACTCAAACCATATATTGATTGATGATGAAAGTAATTTTATAAGATTTACAAACGTAGATATATCGTTAGTTATACCAAGTGGTTGGTATCTGCAACAATCTGTAGACCGATATCTTCGACCACATCATCACTTCCCATCAGGAGAGATAGTGGTCAAAGGTTAACCGCATAAACCGATCAGGAGAGATATCAGTTATAAATATAAAAAAATATGTGGCCGGCTTGGGTAAACCATGATTGCATTAAAATTATTATATCTCACTAATTAAGTACACCCCAATTAGGCCTAATTGGGTAAATTACTTCTGCCAATGAGTACCGGTACTCATGGGCAGAGGTAATTTAAAATAAATATACTTATTCACGTCGAAGTTTTAGTGTGGAAGGTAAGTGCTAATCCAAAAGACAGGAATTTTATTTAAATGTTTATTAAACAACAATGGAGACCGCATGTCAACATTTCCCGCCTAAAATTTTGCGCCGCCAACGCAGCTGTCACTCAACAATTAAAGGTTAGGACTAAAGCTCGCCATTCCCGGCACGCCTGCGAGACCAATTAGTCGATCCGTTAATGGGAAGTATTATATAGAGCGAGCACACTCACGCTGCGCTTTGTACGAATTGAACAGTCCAAATTATAGCCTTGACCCAAATCACACGACCTGAGAAATGACAGAGGTACATAACCTTTGGCTGATAAATTGAATCTCTATTTTTTATGTAAAAATGATCTATTATACAACATAATATACTAAGCAGAATGTAAAGGAAATTATTTAAATTAGACTAACCACAGCGTGAGGGAGTGAGCCTGATCCTAGGAGCCCACAGTTATTATATTGAATTAGAAAAGATAATCTTATATAGCGTGTGTATAAAATCTATATTTTTTTCGCCTGCCCCCACTGCCACGCCTGAGTGGGCTTTTGACTCATCTTCTAGTCTATAAAAAGTTTCTTTGATAGCTAGCGTAGGTGAATCCACGTTTGTTTGCATACATTTTCATTTACTTGTTCAAGTTTCAACTCCTTTAACCACTCTGGTAATATCCTTAATAGCATCGTGGAAAACCGAAACGCAGAGAAAAAATGTTCGGCAGAATGTTTACCGTATCAGCCGGATGGTGCACTTTTGGACACAGCCTCCCCCAGTAAGAGAGGGGGAGCGGGGTTGCCGTAATCCCTCCGCTTGGCAGGCGCCTTCGGTGGTTAGTTGCAATTCGAGTTATATATGAAATGGACCCTAGGGAATCTCTGAGTATGGGTACTCATTTTCTTTAAATGAAAATGATATTACAATTTTTCCGAGTATGTATAAATAATATTAGAAAATATTATGTACGTTCGTAAAATATATAGTAAATTTAAATTATTGCATGAACAACAAAAATCTAACCAAAATGTTGTTAACTCCTGTTTTGATCGCGATATTCACGATAAGTCAACGTCTCGTAACCCGATCCGCTCAACAGTCATAATCACAGTCATTTAGCACAAAATAAAAATAAAATAATAGATTGCACGTCGCACTGCGCTTTTGTGCGTCGCGCGCGCTTTGTCGGAACCGGAAGTGGCGTGAAGCAACGGTTTTTCTGTCAAACGACGCCATATTGTTTAGGAATAATGGTTTGATTTTTGGCGTCAGTTTAATTAAAACTGTGGATACTCCATAATTGCGACACTTGATATAGATTTGTTTTCATTTGTTCGAAGATTTTAGCGTCTCGTATTGAATTATATGCCATAATATGATCCAAAATGTTGGCAGGATAAGTCTAGAATAGGATCTGGCTTTGAAAGACCGCTCCTGATGCGCAGATTTAAATACTTACACGTGCTAGATAGCCATGCAAGCGAGAATTTCACTATATATAGTACTTTACTTTTTATATTAGTATTACTGTACTTTTTATATAAGCCTGATCGTGCACTGTTGGCTGGACATTTCCAATGATAGGGGTTTGCCGTTATCCCCACGCCTAGCAGGCGTTTTGGGCACTGCAGTGCCTCAAAAGGCTCTGCTATCTCTTCTGTACCTTCCGGTATTTTACCCCTCGTCGCCTCTTACGTCAGCCTAGGGAAGAGATGGGGGATGACATTCTTGCACAGCATCCCATTGCAACAGTGATATTAATATGCGTAATTTTATTTAAAAAAATGTTTTAACATATTGAAGTCCTACTATGTCCAATTATCTGTAAGCTCGGCCATTGAGACTGACTAGACTGATGCGATTTTTGTGCTCTTATTTTATAATTTTAATCATCATAGGGGACTGTGCGTTCATCAACCAGATTACTGGAATCCGTCTGACAGAAAGAAACTTATGCTTTTTCAAATACTCGTATTCATGTCGCAACTCTTCTTTATTTCAATATGATTCATCATCATCAAGTATAATGATCATGGTATAAATATTTATTCCGGTATTAATTATGTGGAGTGGTATCTAAAGCAAGTCCTCCTATCGCACAGGAGGTTCAGTAAACTTATGTCATATATTTCGAGTGAAATGGTAGATACGTTGCACTGGTTTTGAGGGGGTGAAGCAGATGCAGATCACCGCGAGAGGTCTCCACTTTAGCCACCCGCACATGCGCTGGTAACTTGCTAGTATTCTTTGTTGTTGTTATGCTGATTTTTAGGGTTCCGTACCCAAAGGGTAAAAACGGGGCCCTATTACTGAGACTTCGCTGTCTGTCCGTCTGTCCGTCTGTCACTAGGCTGTATTTCAAGAACGGTGATAGCTAGACAGTTGAAATTTTCACAGATGATGAAGTCCGACTCGCATTTGGCCGATTTTTTATTACAAAGACGATTGCTTTGGTTTATACTTACCTAATTACGCAAAATTCTAGCTATATAATGTAAATATTATGATAAAATTTACGGATGACAATATCATACCAACCACGTTGCATTATAAAATCGAATAGAAATAGGTATATAGGTACGAGTAAATGGCTGATCTCATTACAACCTCCGTCTCAATAAAGAAATATTGATTTACTAGGAAGGTATCAGTCAATTTCACAGAGACACGTTCATTACGACTTGTACATTGCCATTACGACGCGTGACGTGGAGCCGTGAGCGTGATAATGACGTGTCGACTCGCTATCACGCCAACTCGCCATCCCGCAATCCCGCCTGCCAGCGCTGCGTGACGTCTGCTTTGAGAACTGAAGATGACATCGGCATTTCATCTTTAATATGACGCTTCATAACCAATCAGTTGGGTTGTTCAAATTACTTGTTTTGTACCATATTGGTGGTAGGAGGTTTAAGAGGGATGAAGCGCTCCATGGTTCGAATCCCACCGCTAGCTTGAGTTTCACCGCATGGTGAAGGTCAGCTGTCCGTCCGTCAGATAGACAGTATATTCGATTTTTACAGACTGTGTCAGTATGGCGTATCACCAAACAATTAACAAAACGTTAAAAATCAAAAGACGTGTATTTTTATTTTATTTCTTATTGCTCTATAATGCAATCTCTCAAACCATATCGCATCTAAACATTACTGCTCAGCCAAAGACATATCAGTGTACTTTGCCAAAAAAAAACTACAAATCACTTAGATACGTGTGATCAGATATTACTTAATTGGCATAAGGGCTGTTCCATCCTTATCTGTTGAATGTAGTACCTATGCATAACTAAGCAGAATGAACATTGACACACGGGACTCCTTACCAAACTAACACCCTGTCCCTGATTACCTCAAAGATATAGAGTGTACTACTAATGACGTGAGAGTCAGGCAGGCGGCTGGCTATAAAAATGAAGCCAATACTTTCACATCTAAGCTATTATGTATTGTAGTGTTGTGTTTTGTTATATAAACTTATCTTTATAGATGTTCTTGTGTTGTTAGAGAAGCCGTACGAGTAATTTATCGACCCCGTATTATTTGGTTAGGGAAGGAATATTGTGAATACTTTATTATTTCGTCTACTAGCACAGATTGGTTGAGTGCTACGAATAATGACATTATTTCCAGGTTGACAGCTTCGACCAGTTCGAACTCATGACTGATAATGATATCGTAAATATATGACAGGTTTCAGTAGCTTTTGTAGTGTTTTTTTAATAAAGGCATACCGCTGGTATAAAAAAAAAGTGATGATGAAAACGAAAATGGTAAACATGCTAATCTAGAATAAAAACTGTAAATAGCTTCACGAACTGGTGACAGAATTGGTGGTTTTTGCCAGTTTTGTAAAGCTAGCCGGCTATCTTATCTTATTCCGTAGCTCAATTCATGCCATATGTCAACTCGTCATTGCTCAGCTCAGCTTCAGTCCATAAACAGCACGCTGTCCTACGGCTCTATAGCCATAGGACAGCGGCGTGCTGTTTATGGACAGGGTTATTGGCGCTTAAATTTATGGCTGATCTTTAGAACAAATTGGTGCACCTTCTTAAAACACTTATACATACACAATGCAGTAGCCCACGTACCTTAAGCAATTCTCGTTACGCCTACAAATCTTTCAAGTTGGGATTTACAGCAGACATCGTTCTTGGCGTTCTTATATGGCGACCGGCTGGCGACACACAAATCCAAAATTATCGGAAGAAAATCTTGCGCAAAATAAATGAGATACACTCACTGCACTGTATTCTTATAAACGTCAGGTCCATACAATATTGAGTATAATTTTATAGCAAATGTTATTTCTTGCTTTTTCAATTGTTCAATTAAAATTGATAAAATGAGCAAGGAACAATGATGTTCGTTTTTTTTTTAATTTTGTAACTTGAGTTAAAAAGTATTTTTAATTTTAAATAGAGGGTAATGTGTGGACATTACCCTCTATTTCAAATTATTTGCGAGCATCTTGTATGGCCTCTGTAGGTAGATTATTACACCAAATATCTACCGAATCGAACTGCTAACGCCATCTCTGGGATCTGTTGAGCTAAAACTCGGAAAGCAGCTGATACGATGGGCACTGCAGCAGCATATTGGCGCTATCCTGAGTGTTCATCAATTTAGAACTAAGGTATATTAAATATAAGATAATTATTACATTAATGGGGCATTCACGCTTCACCAACTATGTTTTTTTTGGAGTTGAGACTTTTATGTCCTTAGTTTAAAGTAGTAGGTATCATACAATCACACGCAACTCATTAATCGTACGCTTTGGTACGGGCGTTCTCGATACTGATGATATTGTCAGGCAGACCAGTAAAAGGAGATATTCTGTATATCTACCCTCGTTCAAGCATTGGTATCAAAATTAATGACCTGACTCTCCTACCCTCGAATCGAAGGTGTTGATAGTGATACTTGCTGTTTGTCTAACAGGTTTAAATAATGAAATTTACTTTTGCATTTGCAATATTAATGTGAAGTGTGATTGAATGTCGACCTTTCATTGAGATGTGTTTGGTTAAATGGCACGCCCAGTGAGCAGCATGCCACTATTTGTTACTGCACATTACCAACGCTAACATCGACTATCTCTTTAATCGTCCCCTCAAGACTGAGGATCGTGGTCACCATTAGATGGTCTGCACTTAGATCGGATGATCTGTCTCCATCGGCTTCTGTTCATCGCATGTTGCACGATGTTGTGGAACTAGACGGCTCATCCGTCTATCTGATTGGGGATCGACCTCGTGAGCGTTTTCCGTCCACAATGAGCTTCTCAAGGTTCCCATCGCCCTTTCCTAAAAGTGACAAACAACCAAAAATTCACAAAGAGCATAAAAACAAGTTAACATGCTTACCAAAATACATAATTCATATATTAAAAGATCCTAGTACGCTCAAAATTCTTCCGATAAGAACCCAAACAACCCAATCACCAATACAAACCCTAACAGATTATTAAAATGTACAGATATACAAGAAACAATACGCGAGCAATCAAGCGATGCCTAACGCGAGAGGACGCGCACGGGGGGACTTTATGAGGAGCATATTGCGCGGGTTTTTTATTGTTTTGCCTAAGGGCGAGGGGTGAGAGACGAAGGGTGGGGGGAACAATAAAATCCGATCTCTTGACGCACTGGTAAAGAGGGTTGTGTGAAGAATGCTATTCGGGTAGAAGTGATTTTCTGCTCATATTTTGTTTAAGTAATTGCTTAATTAGAGGACACTAACAAATCGTAAAATTTATTTTTATTTAGCTACTTTGTTATTTTATCAATTCTTAATTTAATTTAAGTTTTTATATATATATAAAGATTATAAAACAGCCTTATGCAATTTACAGACATTATTTTCTAAGATTCCTAGTACGAAGTACTGAAAAGTAAATGATCACACCGTCTTGAGTGTTAGTTTGATGATAACTCTTAAGACGGTGTGTGCCGTGCTATTTGAATAAAAAGTTAATTCAAGAAATAGTCTGACAACGATGACATTTCTTTATATGTATGAATTAACTTCAGTGTATGTAGTTTGCATTGTATTTCATTAATTAAGAGACATTCCTAAGGTGCGGTTCGAATTGCGCAATTGCTACCAATAGCACGCTCAGAGCTAGTCCGAATTGTAACTAAACGCATTGATATTTTGTTTTTTTCCACTTACACCGCTCTCTTAGCCTGTTAATCAATATCGACCATATCATCACATACCATGAGGTAAGATTATGGTCAAAATACTAAATTTCATAAAAATCGGATCAGGTTTAAATTATCGCCCAACAAACAAATATACACAAAGTACAAACACACAAATGCAAATTGCCCACAGAGACTTCATTTAATTGGGTCTATAAATAATTATTATATTAATTAAGTTGCTCTAATAGTTGCATATGAAGTGATAATAACAGAGGTATAAACCAGAAACCGTAGTATTTTATAAAATGAAAACAAATCTGGCATTTTTATTATGTATCTCAAAAAGAAAAAACGGAACCCTTATAAGATCACTTTCTGGTCAGTTTGTCTGTCCCTTTTTCTCAGGAACGTGTGGAGGTATAAAGCAGAAATCATATAAAATACCCTAGGTCTACTGTACCTTGGAGCTGTGAAAAAATCAAACATCTAAGCCAACGCAATCAAAGATACAGCCGTTTATGCCGCAAATTTTTGACACTCGCAAAGGAATCAAAACCTACAGGGTACTTCCCGTGAACTCAGAATCTTGAAATTTGGTACGATGCAACGTCTTATAGCACAGATAAAGGAAACGTTGCGAAGAGCATAAATTATTAGTTACATCATATAATGGAAATATTTGTAATAATTTTAAAATGTTAGGGTTTTCATTTCGCAATAAAAATACCATAACTTTTACTTATATACCTAGTATGACTCGCACTAGACCGGTATTTATATTTAACTATTGTCACGCCGCTGCTTCACAGAGGATCCAAACTTTAGGCAGAATAGGGACCAGCTTCCAGTAATGGGTCTCCATTCTACCGCAGAACATGATCTTTGCCATTATTATGATTTTCCATCACTGTTGGCGTCGAGTGGTTCATATTTATAAAGAGTGAGTTTAAACATAATGTTTATTAAAATATTAACTGTTTGTAATGAACTGGGGGTCTCTCTATTTAATTGATTTGTTAAAATATACAGTAACATTGTTTAAAAGCTTATTGTTAGCTTTCAAGGGACTTTTAAGCTAGAATGCAGTTCAGCAGTTCATTGCGTAGTTGACAAAGCGAAGCAAAGGTCTCCGCGTTTGTTTGTTGGTTCGATGATAACTTTTGAACTGATTCACTGATTAAGGAACCTTTCCCTTTTTTTGTGTGAATATGAACATAATGTGCTTAGTTTAATCAGGAAATCATTATATGTTTTTTTATATTTTAAAATATTTGTTTGTATTTAAATGTCTACTCCGCAAAAGCGCCCGCCGCGGCAACACTGGACCGCGCCGTGCTTCCTTTTAATAGAGTTTTGAATATTTACGTCGAGCAAAGGAGAAAAAATAAATGAAATAATACATTACAGGCACAAGAAATTTTTAACATCAGGTAGTCCTCGTACTAATTCTGTCAAAAAAACAAAAAAAACAAAATTTCTAAACAAAAAAAGTTCATCTCAAAATGTTTGTTAGGACTAGCAGAAGTCAACCCTAAGAGGTTGTTGGCATTTTACCAATAACCCTGTATAATATATGTGCTAAGGTCACAATTTAGGGTGAACTATACTAGTGTAACACGTAAAGTGTGATACTTTATAGTTGACCTAGAGTAGCCCATTAGGTGGACCGATGACATCGTGAGAATCGTGGGGAGCCGATGGATGCTCTATTCATTGGGGACGGCGTATATTCAACAGTGCTCGTCCTCCAGCTAAAAATAATACTATGCTAGCTGACCTATCCTGGCCGCCGTCTACAAAATCATGTCGTCAACAAGGAGGAAGAATAAGCAAGTCTCAAAGAAAGGTATCAAAATTATAATAGGCTTGTCTGTGTACGGGCAGGTAAGTCTCGCCCAATACGCGGGGTTCTAGGTACAATTCCGGACAAGTGTTATTGTTTTGTCCTACAGGAAATTATCTCTTATAATAACACTTCGGAATCTTGCTGTGTGCTGTGCCTGATGGCTCTCTATTATCATGGGACCTGAAAATATATAGCAAAATATGGGCTAAGTGCTCTTATGCTATGCCCATTCTTTGGGATAAATAGACGTGATTATGTTAAACATATTCATTCATACATTTAATGTTTTCAGCAGCGTGTTGAATTCTTTTGTATGAAAAACCTAATCGGATCAGGCAAGACGAAGGAAAAGATCTTTTAATGATTTTTATTGATATATAATTTATATAAGGCAATATTGATTTCTATATACATAAAGTACCTAATTTCAGGAAAAACCTTTATTTTTTTCTATAGGAGATATTTTTGAAACCTTTTTTTATCAAGCTTTTGTTTTAGTTTCACCTTTCCCGATGTTTGCCACAAATCTTGCAAATTAAATTTGATCCACTTCCCGGTGATCGATTGAGCTGAAATCTTGCAAATACCTATGTGTAAATTGCGTAACAATGCAATTTTATGATGACATGGTACTGATCTGATGATGGAGATAGAAGGTGGTGAAAGGAACTTCACAATGAAACGACACCACCTCATCGAGTTGCTCATTGGAATCGTCTTACGAGAATATTTTTTTTTCATTTTGATATCTTTATACTAACAAGAACATATTAAAAATTTGTTTTACTCAGTTTATTTTACAGAGAACAGTTTGGTACATGCTGATAATATGTCAATGCGTACGTATTACCTACTTAAATTTATTATATTTTACATAATAAAATAAATCCCTAGAGAAAATATTTCAAGCAAAGTTTCCATGTCAAATTCAAATTCAAAATCATTTATTCAATTTAGGCGTCTACGACGCTCTTATGAAGGTCAATTACAAACTTTAATATTGAAATATTCTACATTGTACTGCCACGTTCAGCAAAAAAATTTATAGAGCCACTGCGAGAAGAACGGGCAAGAAACTCGGGGCCATTCTTTTAAACGCTTGTTTACAATTTGTTATAAACAATATAATACAATTATTACAATATTTGTTTAAATTACGTAGGAGACAGGTGATGGCTTGGCAGAGGTGGAATTTTCCAAGCATTTTTGTCGTTTAAGTAATCACAAACTGTGTAGTAGGATTTCTTAATCAAAATGTTTTTCAAGTGTAATTTGAATTTTCCTTCTGTGAGCATTGTAATATGTTCGGGAATTTTATTATAAAACCGCACACAATTACCTAAAAAGGACCTTTTATTTGTCTTTGCTAATCTAAAACACGGTACCGTTAATTTATATTTGTTCCTAGTCTAATATATGAAAAACACGGGTGTTTGAGCGTGAACTTACTATGAGTCGATATCGCTATCGACAATGTTTCGGCTTCTACCGGAAGCCTTGCGCATGTACGTTCAGTACTAGAGTCCAATGGGTATAGCTGGAAGCAAAGCAATAGGATTGCAAACACGTCTGCACGAAACCGGACAACAACAGCAGAGAGGGCAGTAGCATACCTACCATTTATCAAGGGGGTGACGGATAAAATCGGAAACTTGCTACGGCGTAAATTTTCTATAAAGACGATATTCCGCCCCCCCTCACAAATTAGGCAATTACTGCGATCTCCGAAAGATAAGGACTCACTGGGAACCCCCGGAGTCTACATGATTCCATGCGATTGTGGTGAATGCTATATAGGTGAAACAAAAAGGAACGTGTCCACAAGGCTCGGAGAACACATTCGCTCCATGAGAAACGCGGACAGCCATCAGTCTGCTGTGGCAGAGCACGCCCTGACATCTGGGACGACGCACTACATCCGTTTCGACAAAGCCCGGGTTTTAGCTAAGGAGAAGTTTTACGTACCGCGCAAAATCCGCGAGGCTATAGAAATTAGTCGTCGTCCTAATTTTAACAGAGATAGAGGGTGGGCGCTGTCACAAAGCTGGAGAACTTGTCTTCATGGAGGTTTGAAAAATGTGAAGCAGGAGATGGTGGACACAGTTAGTTTTGCTTGTCGGACTGCGATGGTGTCATCTGAAGAAAGCAGTAGCGATGAAGATGGTGCATCGCATCCTTTACCGAAAACGCAGCGTTCGCCACAACACTCCCCGCAACGACCCCCGCCGCCGCCAGCGCCGTCGGCTCGAGCACAGCGAGCTGCCGCCCGCAGTGTGAAGCGTGACGCGACCGCGGCGGACGTACCACACTCAAAATCCTGAGGAAGGCTTCCGGTAGAAGCCGAAACATTGTCGATAGCGATATCGACTCATAGTAAGTTCACGCTCAAACACCCGTGTTTTTCATATATTAGATATAAATATGAGCGTAAGTTTTTATAATATGATTTGTTCCTAGTGTTGTAATCGTGGTTGTCACTGTTAGATTTAAATTTACTCAAATTTTTCCGAACATACATAATATTTTCAAATATATACAGACTCGGTAAAGTTAATATATCAATGTCTTTAAAAAGATCCCTTAGAGATTCCATAGGATCCATTTCATATATGGCTCGAATTGCACGCTTTTGTAAGATAAAGATTGTTTCCATCTCAGCAGCAGCTCCCCACAGCAATACACCATACGACATAATACTGTGGAAGTATGCGAAATAAACTAGCCGTGCAGTAGCTACGTCTGTTAACTGTCTTATCTTACAAACTGCATATGCAGCAGAACTAAGTCTTCCGGCTAGATCATGTATATGTGGATCCCACTGTAAAGTTGAGTCCACTTTGATTCCCAGAAAGACTGTCGCTTTGTCAGTAGAGAGTTTATCTAAGCCAAGCTTAATGTTTGGTTCAACATAAGGAACATTTGGTAAAGAAAACTTTAAACATTTGGCCTTTTTTTAATTTAAGAGAAGATTATTAGCGGCGAACCATTCAGAGATCATAGATAACACATTATTTACACGAATGAGTTCACTATCTTTCCTATCTACTTTAAAAAAATCAGAGAGGTATCATCGGCGAATAAAACAATATTGCAGAAATCTTTGACCGATGTAACATAAATATCGTGTGAATTAGCACGTGCGTGATGTGGACACAGTCGGTAGGTGTGTCGGTAGATGTTGGAAGACAATTCCTATTCAGTCGTATCTAATAATACAGGCTTATTCTGAAACACAGTTTTGCAGAATGAATAAAAGTATTTTTGACAGGTGATGCAGTGCAATTACTCGTACGTTGCGATTCTGATATTGGTTTCCTCCGGCGACGCGACGTCTCAACTCTCAACTGATCCGTGCTGTTACGTGTTATAGTTCCATTGTTTCTAAAAATCCGTTCAAAAATAACTGCTGTCCGCCTGTCTATCCTTATTTGCCTTAGTTACAAATGCCCGTGGGGTGCCGGGCTACAATGTCACCCCCCCCCCCCCCCCCCGTGGGTGTCGTAAAAGGCGACTAAGGGTAATAGACTAGAAGGTGGGCAGCAGCGCTTTCTGAGGAACTGATATCTCCCATTGCATTCACCAGGACGCCTGCCAAGCGTAGGACTATTTCAAACACCTCATGATTGGGAACGATGTGTTCAGCAGTGGACAATCCGGCTGACACAGTTCAGTACAAATTATCTTAGTTGAACAAAGAAAGCTGCCCTATGTTAAATGCCTATGTTAAACTCGCTACTGTTATCTTGATGAAACAAACACAAGGCCCACCTGATGTCAAGCATGTTCATAGAAAAAGAGAAGACCTTTTTATGAATAAGAGAGCTATATGGTTTTTAGAATGCATAAAACTCTTGGAGACAGCTATTCGGTAGGTCTATCGCAATGTTCAGGTGCCATTCTCAACATAGCCTGCTGTTTATCTCATCCAAACATCAGTTCACACTTCGGAGCAACGCTACTAACCAATGACGTTTAGCGGAAAATTCTATTTTTAAAATCTTAACAAAAAAAAAATAACTTCAAACAGAAAATATTCTACAACAAAAAATACACTAAAGTAAATAAACTAAATCATCGTAAACAGTTTTTTTGTTAATTTTACATAATGATAACATCAATGCGACGAAGCCAATTAAATACGCATTATTAGGGATAACTCAACTACTCGTCAGATTTCACTGAAATTTAAATCAGACCACATGACAAGAACCAGCTTTCGAATAAAAAAATCTCGTTGCGTCAGAATATTTTTTTTTCCTTTTTTTTAACCTCTACCTTTATATGAAGCCGGTAGAAAACCATGTTTATACTACACCTACTCGGAAAGTACCTTGATACTTTATCAAATTTACGGTAGAAAGTACGTCATTGCATATCGAACAAATATGCTGCGAGAAAACGCATCTGAGCGGGAGAGAAAAGTGTATGAAAATCCATTTCTTACGTGGTTATTCTTTTTTAATTTTGGGTAAGACTATGCGCTGGTAACCTAAATATCAAAAGCCAAAAAGTTTTTATCTCTAAGTTCGCAAAATGACACTGGCCACTAGCTGTGTGTTGGATGGTGTCAAACAATTTGAAAAAAGAACATGTGATAATTGCAGACGCCATTGGCGCCATTTTCAATTTGTGTGTTGTTTGAGGATTCAGTTTTCGTAGAAAAGTAAAATAAAAGGTAGGTGTAGTATAAAGCACTATGTATCACTCGAGAGAAAGTGCGATTCCCGATGTCGGGTGTTTTAAAGCCCTCGCCTACGGCTCGGGCTTCAAACGACACCCTCGACGGTAATCGGTCACTTTCTCCTCTCGGTGAACAATGTACTATTCTAATTATTTTAATGTGTATTATATATAGTATATAATGAAGTTTTTTAATAAATATGCAATTGATATTTATAAAAAAAAACTTCATTGTATATTTAAATTTTTGTATGTTTTCTCATGACCTGACTTTAGGCCTTAAAGGTACGTCAATATATTTACGACTCATTACAGAATAAATATCTAAAATAATTATAGATATAATTTCTCAGCCCACAGAATAGTCCCGTCGCATCTGTCCCTGATTTGCGCAAAATTCTCTATTTTTGTGAATTCTGGGAGCATCGTACAATAGGCATTACTCCCACAATGCCAATCGGTGGATGTAAGCCGTTTAGTGGGAAACTGTGCTTTAATAGGATTGGGGCGGACATTATTTTATTTAAGTTTTTCACTTAAAGTAAGTACACATAAGCGCCAAGTATACTGAATGAAATAAGGAAAATACATTTAAGAAAGTATATTGGCATCCGCTTGTGCTAAAAAACTAACTTATCAAAAATTTTATGCAGTCGTGACGGAAATATTTATGGGCCCACCTGTTTTTAAGCAGTAACCTCTGCCTATAACAGATACAGTTCGTCACAAGTGGCGAAATACACTGCGCTCATCAGCCTGGAGACATAGTTGTTAAGCCTCATGTGCCTGTAATTTCACCGGCATCCATAACCTTCAAACCAGAACACAGTAATGTGAACATTACTGATATACATATATAAAGATAAAAATATATGGTGGCGGTACTTCCCCGGATGAACTCGCACAAAGAGGTCTATTGCTACTAGAATTATGACTGCAGGACTCATCATAAATCATGATGAACACACAAGTCAATAAAACGAAATAATAATGACGGTAACAACGTCTGAGAAAAACCTGGTGATGCTCATGTGGCCATCATACATACCAAGGAATCAAAGTTCAAAGTTATTTATTGCTTTCATGAGTACCTACATTTGATGGATACAATATTTAACAGAACATACATGAGACCCATTTGGACATAGCATCATTATACAATCAAATACATGAAATATTACAGATGAAGTACATATTACCAACGTGAAACAGACCTACCTATATTTGAAGTTGAAACATTGTCAATTTATTATAAACAATTTTAATCATGTTTTTTTTTATTATTAATAAAATTATGTCGAATATCATGAAAAATATAAAAATTATGGGAATGTATCCTTATAATATTCTTTTAGATTGTAAATTATCTCGTTTGGTAGATGGTTGTAAACTTTTATCGCGTTAACATAAGGGCTATTTTTATACATATTGATGCGGCTTTTAGGTTGGGATAATTGATTTTTTTGTTTCATTCGGAGGCCGTATACTCGATTTGGTTTCGCATCTTCAAATAATCATCCTCATACTTGTGGCTAGATATAACACCAAACCATGATAAACCTGTGCATAAACCGAATTTTTTAAACAGTTGCTTTTGTGTTGTTATAGAATATATATTAAAATGAAATACGAGTAATGAAGAACTATATTTAATCAAGCAGCTGATTACATAATAATATAACCTATTAACAAAGTCCATAAATATTTTATTAATGGAATTGAAGACATGTTTTATGTTAAGATGAACCGTGCCCTGGTGCATCCTTTCATAGTCGCATCGCATCTCCTTTGAAACAGACAATATTGCATCAAAGAGACACGCTTGCCGCCTCCACACAAAGACCAGTAGTCAGAAAGCAGGAAATACTTCCTTTACATCACAAAAACTAGTCGGAACCGCTTTATACCGGATTAAACTGCAGATTATCAGTAACACAAAAAGTTTTAGCGTAACTCTGGTCACTGTGATACTTATAAATTCCAACACATTCAGAAATACTTGTAGTATTTATCTATCTGTTCATTACTCTGTGGATTATTTTTTTTGGCAAAGTGCGGTTCGTCTGTTATCGGAAGTATTTGGAATTAATTGCTATTGACAAGAGTGTGGTTATTATGTGATCGGTGTAAAGATACTTTTATAAAGTTCCTAAGGTTTTGTGTGTATATTTGTGGGTGTCGGGACAAATTAAATTGTTGTGTAAAGATTAGTAAGGATTGGAATACTTATTGTGTGGAATCCAACGTATTTAGAATATATGATGAAGCTTTTTATTTTTTTGGTTCCATGCAAGCTCTTGGACCGCTTTTAAAAATCATGCAATTTTAAGTTTTTATAATAACCAATTTGACTGAGTTCAAAAACAGGATTTTTTTCTCAATTATACGCGTTTTTTTTTATATGTGACCAAGCATTTTTTTTACCGAATCATACAATCTCTATCCTTACTTTTTAACCGACTTTAAAAAAAGAGGAGGTTCTCAGCCGTCTGTTTTTCTTCTCTTAGAACTTTTGACTGAACCGATTTTGATAATTACTTTTTATTTGAAAGCTGATGCTTGTCGTTTGGTCCCATTTAAATTTCATCAAAATCGGTTGAGCAGTTTTTGAGTTACACTCCAATAACTGGAAAATATTTCTTATCTTTATGATATGGTCGTTGACAGTGAATGACAATCGATCCCGTAAGTAGCAAGGGTCACTAAAAAGAGTGAAAAAAATTTTTTTGCCCAAAAATCGAACCGACTTGAACACTCAAAAGTGTGAAATAACTTATCAAAGTCGGTATCATGCGCACAATATTGTGATAGTAAGTTCTTTTGAATTAGGTATTATGGTACCGACTTCAACAAGGTATTTCTTACTTTTGAGTGTTGAAGTCAGTTCCATTTATTGATTAATTTTTATATAAAATAAATGATCACGCATTACTTTTTACAGAATAATCTAATCTTTATGATTACATTTTGTTACGTATCAATTAAATATTTCTGTCAATTATCGAACTCATAATGACACAAAATAAAAAGAGGCCAAATGCAGCACAGCTAAGGTTCTTGAACTGACATGTTATAAATAACGACTCTATGGTACATACTGTATACGGGCGGATCCCGCGGTATATGAGTTCATTCGGTGGGGTTTTATTAGACAATAGCTCCAACCATATTTTGCCATAACACAAGCAGTAACTAATAACCTCAAGTGTGTAGGTACTTCATTTTTTAATAATTTTAAATAGCTTTGGATACTTATCCTTAGGTATGCCATATCTTGTTGTTTTCATTTCATGGATCAGATTCTAACAGCACATAAATATTGCCTGATTGCTCCCGACGCCATTGTGCAAGACACTTCCTGAAAAAAAACAACCAAAGCTCTATTGTTCTGGACTTATACGATATTTTCCATTGCTATTGTTCATCATAACTTTGTATGAATTTGAACTGTATTCATTCAGATATTGGGGTTAGTTTAGCAGGACGAGAATTGGGTTCTATGAAGTGTTAATGTCGGTGTAGGAGAGGTTATGTCAAGCGTAAATGGATTTATCTCGGTTTTATTGCGGAAATATTGGAGGATATAGAGAAATAATAATGTTTGGTGTGATTTAGGGTGGGGTGCGATAGGTAGAGAGTTGAGATCTAACCGGGACACTACGAGTTGATCTTCCGTTATAATACAAAATAATACTTGTCGTAAGTATATAGTTCGTTCGTAGTGATAGTTACAACAAGTTGCACGACTTACGCCCGGTTTTCAATCATCTACTTGTTACTTCATAAGAACAAATATATTCAAAACCAATATAAAAAACCGCCAAAATCGAGCCGGACTCGCGCACGAAGCGTTCCATGTTCCATACCATTAGCTATACAAAATTAAACTTCATATTTTAACCTTTTTTCGTTTTAACGTGCGCGAGCCCGACTCGCTCTTGGTCAACTTTTTGTATTTGCTGTTATAGCGGCTACATAAATACATCATCAGTGAAAATTTCAACTGTCTAGCTATCACCGTTCTTGAGATACAGCCTGGTGACAGACGGACGGACGGACAGCGAAGTCTCAGTAGTAGGGTCCCGTTTTTACCCTTTGGGTACGGAACCCTAAAAAGATCGTATGTTGGTTATTTACAAGAAAAGTTTGTTGGTTTTAAATTGGGCCGGTTAACATTTGATATGTCAATTGGTGTAATATCCTAATATTACATAATATTATAACAAATATGGAAAAAATGTTATAAAGATATCTCTTAGCACAGTTTCCAGGTTTTACAGGCGTGATTTGTTTTTTTTTTATTTTAAACTTTGATTAATAACTTGTTTAGATAGATAATTAGAGCGTCCAAACGCCAAAAAAAAATCAGCTCGTTGTAGGATCATAAACTCGTTTCTACCTTTCAGTGGCGACAACGTCGTTGTACGGTAATCACTAGAGATTGCAAATCAATTGACCGCGTCCGGTGACTTGGCTTACTTTACTTTTATCAAATAAGCATTTGTTTTCTTTGTACCAAAGCTACCAAAGTTTGTTTATCTAATCTAAGTTGTTGTATACCTACAGTATTGCTCATTGAATTGTACATTTCCCATGTGAGCATTAGCTAATTAGACATGATCAAAAATGTATGTAAGTATATTTCGAGGTTTTTTTACCGCCGTTAGAACGTAGGGTTGCCGCTTTGTCCCCTTATAAGCGTTGGATAAAGTGGAACCTTATATCTACTATGTCTGCTTATACTTATATAATATAACTAGCTTTTGCCCGCGGCTTCGCTCGCCTTAAGAAGTACTATTATTAATAAGCTAGTCGTCAAATATAATCCGCTAGAAATCAATTATCTATGCACTATGCACAAAAATGGGTTCTCTCCAAAATAACTCAATGTAGATGGCGCTAGCATACAGAAATTCGTAGATTTTAAACTGAAAAGTTACTAATCTTATATAGCCTGCACCTCAAAATTCTTTCTTAGGGAATGCCTACGTCATAGTAGCTTTATGCATGCAAAGTCTCCGCCCGATCGGTTTAAAATTGACAAAGTTTCATACAAACTTTCATCCCCTCTATTTTCCCCTTTTTTTATTGCTGATATGTAAGCCTTTGACCACAATCTCCCATGTTGGTAAATGATGATGTGGTCGAAGGTGTTAACAGGCTTAACCTAGAATTACTCTGGCTCTCAGCCCTTGAGGGTAGAATCAATCAAAATCCATTCTTAGCGGATGCTTATTTCATAACATCTACCTGCATGCCAAATTTTAGCCCGATTCGTCCAGTGGTTTGGGCTGTGCGTTGATAGATCACTATGTCAGTCAGTCACCTTTGAGTTATATATATTTAGATACGGGTGTCAATTTTGTAGTTTCTTGTGTGCTGGATACGAAATAGGAATATTATATCAATTTAAAAATCCAAGATAGAGGATATTGTTAATTTAATAATCTGATACCTCGTTGTCATAATGACGGGGGTTCTTGGTTTTTGATGATATTAGTAGGTATGTGAATTCTACGTATTTATTAAACATTATAACATGTTATGCTAATCTAAACTTCCGTAATGAAGTTGAGATCATTTTCTACATATTAAGCCGTCATCAAGGGACGGGCTAAAGCTGATATGAATTAAATTACTAAGCAGATTAATTATTTGACACAGAAGAGTGAAACATCAAGAACCCCAGCACCGAGAACGGATGGTCATAGGTTCTTATCCCGCTCGTGGTTAAAAAAAGCCTTTCCTTGTAATTTTCTAAGCTTAGCAAACGTTTGCTAAAATTCCAACGTTACAAATACATACTAAGTTTATCTACATTTAACCTCATCAGTAGCTGGTGACTCTCCAAACGCTGAGACGAAAGAAAGAAAATAGACCGCTTCATATATGACCGCGCCTTTATCCACCACCGGTACCTAATACTTCCTTACAATATATTGCACAAAGGATGAGAAATAGAAACTTCACAATAGGATGAGACTTCCTCATTCGAGGAAATAAAGTAGCTTTATCTCGAGGTGGAAGGACAATAACTTCGAGAGCATCCGAATGCACATGACCTTATATTAAAGATTTTATATACGTGCATGCTACAATATATTTATAGATAAAATGTATATAATTACCAGCACAGATGGCCTGAAATTACACTTTGTTGTTTTGCTTTGATCCCATACAGAGATCGAGCATATTGCCAACTACCCATTTATGTCATAAAATTCACGAAATGCACAGGTCGCCCGTTTGATGGTAAGCAGCAAGCTTGTCCATTACAGTTGTGGAGTCATTGCTCTCATTCTGCTTGACAATGTATATAATATTAGGATTACTTATAGACCGAAATAATATCGTCTTGTCTAAGGATTTAAAAACGTATATTATCCTTTTAATGTCACTAGGTACTCAAGTAGAAAATCTGTCGCGAAGCACCTAACGGTGTGTTCCGGCAGCTGTTCTTGAGAGCCAGTAATTCTAGGTTAAGCCTGTTAACATCTTCGACCACGTGATCACTTACCAACAGATGAGATTATAGTCAAAGGCTTACCTATCATTAATAAAAAACAATGTTAAAAGTATAATACCAATACTAAAGACCCCAAAATACTGCCTTGTGAAACCCCAACAATTCGTAATAAATTCAGGAAGGGTTACATTATGAGGGCTCGTGTTTTCCGATCATAAACTAAGCAATTAATGTATCAATCCGCCGTTTACATTTAATGGGGTAGAAAATTTCACCCCTAGTGGTTTGGGGGCGGAGTAGGTACAGGCGAGCGAAAAACCTTTAGGGATAAAACTACGTTAATCCAATACCTACAATGTTTATGTTTATTTTTATAATGTTCTAACTATTGAAGTGATTAAATTTAGCAAATTTGTATAGAAACGACACCATTGAAACATGGTAATAGTCACCTATGGTGTAGATTTTTTAAAGAATCTGTAAATTCTTTAAAATTCTCTAAATAGATATTAAAATAATAACATGGTTGAACCGAGAAAAGAACCCGCTAAACGAGAAAAGAAATCACCTGTAGTTTTATCATACTGATCGAAAGATTTCATCATATGGTTTCTTTTTAATTTAGAAGCTTTTTTGTAAACCTTTTATATTGGTAGATAGGTGCCTAATAAATGACTCAGATGACGAAGAAGACGCCATGGGAGGGTTCGTTAGGAAGGCGATGGTTGCGACACCAATATCCATCCATAATTACAACCCCAAAATGGCGGTCAAAGATCGAAACAGCGTGGTGATGGAGACCCTGTAATAATGTGACGCGGTGGAATGACACATACAAAAAAGTAAATTTCTATAGTGTAGTCCCAAATTGTAATGGTTGTGGCACAAGTATCCGGAGCGGTCATGCTCACAGAAAGGTGTTGTCTAGCGGCGGTGTTGTGTGTCGGGTCGCCATCTTCTCTCAAAAATGGTTGAGGAAGACGATGGCCGGCACAGGCGTCTACTCGTGAACGGGTGCTGCTAGAGGACACCGGTCTGCTCTGGATGCTAGTGCCAATGACTGAACCAGAAAAAAAAAACTTTTGTTTTAACACAGTTTACTTCTATGTAAGTCATGATCAATAGTATATTTCTTTAGTTATCCACCCACATACAGTTTTGCACACACATGTACCTACGTACTGAGCACTCGCTACAAATGTCAAGTAGCTAGGTGGGTACATTCCTCCATCGAGTGGTGCAAATATTGCAAATATTTGTCCGAATTACGCGAACAAACATCACGGCCCCGGGGAGCGGCGGCACATATGCTCACATTTTTGATCAGGTTGTGATAAAACTGCTGTTACTTTTATATATTACTAATTTGTATATAAATTCTAACATAAAACACAAACAATATGTTCTACCTGTAAAATAATTTTCGTAGACTAATACATGCAAAATAATAAGTGAAATATATACCAATTTAATCATGAGGAGGAAAGGGGTAATCGCCAGTGCTAAGGGTGTGAACTTCCTTATTTGTATCAACATTATATTATATTGTTTTTTTAATATCTAATTCTAAAATGCATTACGGTATATGCTGGATATGATTTTTTTTAACACGTATAAACACCTATGTTACGCCAGATATGGTGAATCTATTGCTTATTCCTACTTCTCGACTTTAATATTGCAGTAGGTACCTACCCAATCATCACACAAAAAAACCAATACCAACCTTGCAACTTATAGGTAGTCACCATCAGGTAGGCTCCTTGTTTTATTCTATTCCCTACAGTAAAATGCCGCAGTTTAATCTAAAACTGTAAATTGGACACGTGTCGAAAATTGCCTGTTTTTAACCGTGAGAGAATCGTTATCATCAGTTTTCTGCTCTTTGCGCCTTTGTTTATTTTATACCTTCAATCTTAGTAAATTATGCTCGCGACGTAACCCACTTACTCTATTTAATTAGATTGGGATGAAGCTTTATGTCATGTAGAGATATAATATACTACATTTCAGCAAAATTAGCTGAGCGATTTCGGAGGTGTGTGTTAATAAACTGACAGCAACTTTTACAGTTATTTTATTATTAGCATAGCTGTGCAAATAACTGATGAAACGAAGCGAAACGAAATTATATAAAATGTATTAGCTTGTGGTCCTAGGTTACAGGTTGTTGAAATGTAATACGAATGTATTACTAGGATCCGCTTGAAAGCATACAATTATGAGGGTACAGAATTATCATAGTTAAAAGAAACATATTTATTATGCATTACCGGTTATTAAATTCGTCTGCTATAACGTACGCCTTGGTCATTAGAGTATTCTTTGAGTGTAGATCATTCATATCACAGATTGCGTAACGTATTTTGTTTCGGTATAGATAGGGATGCCATCCGTCCGGGATTTCCCGGATTTGTCCTAGTTTAGAAGGACTTAGAAGGAAGAAAACTAAATAAAAAAAAAAACTGTCCGGGTTTCACCCTAGTGCTGCATATCTACAAGTTAACTCCGAAGTTGCAAAATTTAGAACAACAGCAATGGAGAAAGGAAAAGAAAACCACTAAAACATAGACACGGTTACTTCTCTGATCAAAATCAAGTATAATTTTAAGGATCTGAGTTGCTTTGACTTTTACAAATTCCTGTTGAAAAAGAAAGGTCATTTTGGCAAAAATTGGAACATCTGAAAAATAGCGAAATAAGTAAAAAGATTATGAGCTCGTCAAAATTTAAACTTGTGAGGATATTTATTTTAAATTTACGTTTAAAAAAATTGTTTTACCGTTTTGGGTACTTAAACCTTGGCATCCGAGAACAATAGAATTCCATTCTTAAATAGTTATCATCCCCGCAGATATCTACGTACTTAACGAAACAAGATGACTTAATTATTTTTTTGATATAATGTAGCTTGTAGTTTCTAATTACTAGTTCTTTGATTATTTATAAAAAAAAAAAAAAAAAAATTTGAGACCAAGTAACAGTGCACCTTATTATTTTTATCACCAGATTGTGTGACAGTATGGGTGACCGCTAGTTACATTACTACTGAGCGCTTCCGTGCTTCGGAGGGCACGTAAAGCCCTCGGTCCCGATTGTTGTCTTGGATGGCAGTCGTTATAGCAGGGCATTTTGCGAATGCCCGCCTGGCTAACTACCACCCTCTAGTTAAAAATCTGTCGCCAAGCACCTAACGGTGTGTTCCGGCAGCTATCCTTGAGAGCCAGTAATTCTAGGTTAGCCTGAACAACATCTTCGACCACATCATCACTTACCATCAGGTGAGATAGTGGTCAAAGGCTAACCTATCAAGCATAAAAAAAAAATATTCTCCTGAGATGAGATGAGACCTCAGAAAGAAAAGAGTTAGTAATTTTGTTGGTGACACTGTAATTTTTTTCGCAAAGAAACTGTATAAGTAAATGAAAATAAAAAATTGACAGTGTTTTCATGGGTGTCCGGAAAAAAACTCAATTTCACTCAAATGTCCGCGTTATTTTAAAGATTTTGTCCGGCGTCGGTGGTTTAGGTGATGGCAACCCTAGGTAGGTATAGACAATTGGTGCTACAGATATCCGAATTGTTGGCATATGAAGTATAGGTAGGTACTCTTGTTTTATTAAATAACACTGATTTTATTCTTAGTCCTATACATATACAAATGACAATGAATGACAATCGATCCCGTAAGTAGCAAGGATCACTAATATGAGTGAAAAAAAATGTTTAACCAAAAAATGGAACCGACTTCAACAACTAAAAGTGTGAAAATAACTTGTCGAAGTCGGTACCATGCGCGCAATATTGTTATAATAGGTACTTTTGAACTATCATGGTACCGACTACAACAAGTCATTGCACACTTTTGGGTGTAGATGTCGGTTCCAGTATTTGGTTAGTTGTGATGACAGACTGTTTACAAGATCGTTACCTAACTCTTTTAAAATCACCCTGGACAATACCTACCATGTAAACAAAATACAATTCTCAGTAAATTGACTTAACATAAAAACTTTAATTATTAACCGATATTGTTGAAATTTATATGAAACTACCTCGGCTTATACTCCATCGAACAAAGAATCATTAAAATTAGTTCATAATTGGCGGAGTAATCGAGTAAAAAACATACTTACACAGTAAAACATGTTTCTTTTGGAAGTCGGTTAAAAATAGCAAGCTTTTCAGTAGAATTTCCCCAAAATATTATACCGTATCTTAATAACATAACTGTGATATGCGGAGAGTACGGCGCGGCGGCTTTGTTTTATTTTATTTTTTTTATTTTATTTTATTTATTCAGGTAATTCAACAGCGTATACAATAAACATATGTAAATTAAATCTAAAACTAAAAATATGGCCAAAATAAAATTACTCAGATAAAAGAAAAAACATAAACAGAAATAAATAAATTGTAAATTTACGACGAAGCACAGATTATACAATTGTGACTGAGTATGAATATGTACTATTGTACATATTCATACTCAGTCACACACAGTCACAGTGTTAATAACATAACTGTGATATGCGGAGAGTACGGCGCGGCGGCTTTGTTACAAAATTTGCCAAGTTTGTACAGCACGTAGGTATTAATATTTATTCATGAATATTGACTATTTCAATTGTTTATTACATCTTTATTTTCCATGAACTTTTGTTATCTTTATGCAAGCCATTGAACTTATAAAAAACGGGAGACACGGCACCTGTACCTCGAACATGGCAATATCAAATTAGGCGAAGTCTCCTGTATGGGCCTCAGTAATGTGCTTAGTACGTCAATTGCATGCTTGGCTTCCTGTGTATGTCATTCGTGAAAACGTATCATATACAATGAAAGTGTAGCTGTTTGCATTTATTTATGCTAGTGTTCAATTTTCTCCACGTTATATTGCGTACCCATCTTTTTTATAGACGTAAATCGTTAATGTATATGAGCTTAAAAATGTCGTTGATTTAACATAGTCAATTAGTAACAATATTAAGCAGCTCATTAGTAACTAATTCAGTAATTAATTCAACAATGCTGCTGGCTTCACTTTAGCATGGAATAAGGATAGGAAAAAGACTATTACCTGCGTCAGTTATAGTGAGTTCCAATAAGTGATTGAATCAGGAAGCTCCAGCCACTTGTACACTACTCCTATTAACGCATAGCCCGCATTCGGACACGAGTGGAACCGGACAGACGACTTGCTGATGTTTCATTGGACTATGGGCCGCTATTACAAATCGACGAAGTTTCGTTTTTCGTGTTTCGGGCGACACTTTAGTGCCACAATATTGTGATAATAGGTACTTTTGAACTATCATAGTAACGACTTTAATATGTTATTTCACACTATTGAGTGTTGAAGTCAGTAAAATTTTTTGGTTATCAATTTTTTTTGAGTTCCACCATTGCAATATTTGCAATAGCCCTTAAACGAAATAAATTTTTCTTTGTTCTGATCACAGCTTCTAAACTACATTTTAAATCATTTGCAGTATTCATAATTGGTCTAATAAAGGATGCGGTATTTAATATAAGTCTACTAACTAGTGTATTTTTAACCGACTTCCAAAAAGGAGGAGGTTCTCAATTAGAGTATATTTTTTTTGTTTGTTACCTCTGATCTCATGACTGGGTGAACCGATTTTGAAAATTCTTTTTTTGTTTGAAAGCTGATACTTGTCGTTTGGTCCCATTTTAAACTTCATAAAAATCAGTCAAGCCGTTTTTGAGTTACACTAAAAAGATTGAAAAAAAAATTTTTAACAAAAAATGGAACCGACTTCAACACCCAAAAGTGTGAAATAACTTGTCGAAGTCGGTACCATGCGCACAATATTGTGATAATAGGTACTTTTGAATCATCATGGTACCGACTTCAACAAGTTATTTCACACTTTTGGGTGTTGAAGTCGGTTCCATTTTTTGTTAAAAATTTTTTGATGATAAAATTTACAACTAATGGCCCCTCATTTATATCACTGTAACAGCCGGATCGTCCACTGCTGAACACAGCCTCCCCTATTAAGGGGGTATTTGCTATAATTCCCACGCCGGGCAGGCGTCTAAGGAATCGCAGTGTAAGTTGGCAGTTCTTTAGAAGGCGCTGCTGCCGAGTGCTGCCCACCTTATAGTATTTTTCCCTTAGTCGCCTCTTACGACACCCATACGGGATGATATGGGGAGGTGCAATTCTAACCCGCCATCCCTCGGGGTTATATATTTCTCATTTATATATTTCTACAAATATATTTATATATATTTACAAATGTAATGTATGTATATGTAATCGCGAAAACCTGTTTTTCTATTATTTCCATCAGTGTTTATTTACTAGGTACTTATTTTTATTCTTTTTATATTATTGTGACGGAACAAGCTCGAGGCCAACCTGATATTAAGCGGTCTAACCTCTGCCTATAACAGATGCATTTCGTCACAAGTCACGAATTGCTCTGCGCCCGTCACCTGGAGACATAGTTGTTAAGTCTCATGTGCCTGTAATTTCACTGGCTCTCAAGGACTGCTGCCGGTGCTTGGCGACAGATTTTCTACTAGAAAGTGGTCGCTAGCCAGGCGGGCATTTGCAAAATGCCCTTCCACCATGCGGTGAAGCTCTAGCCCGCGGCGGGATTCGAACCATGGACCTGCTGCATGGCAGTCCATAGACAATACCACTGAGCCATCACTGCTTCAAAAACTTCAGCAAGTCTCTTCAGCAAGAGTCTTGTTAGGTACCTACAACATTTTTTTTATAGCTAGCCTTGGGCCACCATGTCACGGTAATGTTATCTATATATAGATATATATAACATTACCGTGACTATGTTATTATGTTAGTACTTAACGAATGCGCTGCACAATGCTGAGCATACTCCTCTTGCCTTATGTTTTTTGTTTGTCAATCTCTCCTATATTGTATTTTTTTTCTGTGTATTATGGCAATAAATGGCAATTTTGTTGTCTTAGGTTTTCGCGATTGTTACACATAGTAATTAAACAACTTTAAACGGTTTAAATCGCGTATATTTGTCATTATTTTTGTCCCGACGTTTCAAACACTTTGCAGTGATCGTGGTCACGGGGTGACTAATTGATTTTATTTGTCACATGAGTTATTAAGAAATTATTTGGTCTACCGTCAGAAATTTTTATATTAATCATAACGTTCCCTATTCACGCAGTATTCGCTCACGGTGTCCAGAGGTCTTGCAGATTTGTGTCGGCCATGAGATTTAATTAATTTAATAACAGGATCCCAAGCAGGTGGTACTTGCCAACCATCATCTCTATTGAAATTTGGGTACTTTTTGATTTCAATTGCCTCGCGTAACATTCTTGGCATAAACCGGGTCTCTCTGGCAAGGATTTGTGGGTTGTCGAACCGAATGTAGTGGTTGGGTTTGTCCTGGGCATGTTCACAAACCGCAGACTTGGTCGAGCGTCTGTTCTTCATGTCAGCAATGTGTTCTTTTACCCGGATACCAACGCTCCTCTTTGTTTGCCCAATGTATGACAGCCCACATTCACAATCAAGTTTGTAAACACCTGCATCTTGTAGGGGAATATTGCACTTAACAGGTCTTAAAAATTGGTTGATCTTCTTGTGCGGCTTGAAGTAAGTTTTTATTGAAGCTCGTCTTAAGATATTACCAATTTTGTCTGTGACACCCTTGATGTAAGGTAAGATGGCAGGTTGTCGCTCAACTGTGGCAGGCTTGGGCCGGCTTCTGTGACGCATACGTGGGAGCTTGTGATTATTGCTTCGCAGTACTTGTTTTACATACTGAAGCTCCTCCTTGAGATGGTCAGTGTCGCAGATGCCATGTGCTCTCTGTAACAAAGATTTGCCTACGGTAGCCAACTGACATGGATGGTGATGGGAGTTACCATTGAGATATTTATCTGTATGGGTGGGTTTCCTATACACTGTATGACTTAGGGAGTTGTCAGGATTCCTGATGACTAAAACATCAAGAAAAGCTAAGCATTTATTGACCTCAGGCTCCATTGTAAATTGAATTTTGTTATGTAAAGAGTTTAGATGGTTAAGAAATGCAGAAACTTTATTACTGGGGAGGATGGTAAAAGTATCATCTACGTACCGTTTATAGATCTTCGGCATAGCCACAGCTGTGGAAAGAGCTCTCTCCTCGAAGTCCTCCATGAAAATATCGGCAACAACGGGGGAGACTGGAGAGCCCATAGCTACACCATCAATCTGTATGTAGAACTTATTTTCCCAGAATAGATAGCCAGATGTTAGGCAATGTTCCAGTAATTCTGCATATTCCATGGGAAGGTCATTCTCACTAAGTCTTTTCTTGACAATTTCAATGCAATCATGTACAGGTAGGCTGGTGAATAACGACTGTACATCAAAGCTGACCATAACTTCATCATCAGTCAGTTGTAGATTTTTCATTTGACTGACAAGGTGGTAAGAATCCTTGACAAGCGCACTAGTTTGACCGCGAAGTGGAGACAGTATCTTAGCAAGGTGTTGAGCTAGTTTGTATGTTGGTGAGTCAATTTGGCTTACGATTGGGCGCAAAGGAACGTCTGTCTTGTGTATTTTTGGTAATCCATACAGTTTTGGTGGTTTCACACACGAAGGTACCAGTGCCGTGACGTCTAACCCAAGAGTATCGGAGTATTTACAAATTATTTCCTTAGTTTTTGTTACCATTTTAGCTGTTGGATCGCTTTTTACTGGTTTATATGTGCTTTCGTCCGACAAAAGTTCTTTTATTTTTAGGTTATAATCCGACGTATCCATGATTACAGTGGAATTACCTTTATCTGCTCGAATAATGGTTATGTCTTGGTTCTTGCGTAGGTTGGTAAGTTCAAGATATTGTTCACGAGGTAGATTCGGTGTGGGCGCTTTACTTCGACGCAAAACAGCAGAGATATCTTGGCGTAACGCTTCCAAATCTTCCTTTTTTATACTGTTTTTGGCAAGACAATGTTCCACAGAGCAGATTATCTCTTCAAAAGGCACTGATCTTGGGGAAACCGCGTAGTTCAATCCATTTTCGAGGGCCTGAAGGGCGACCGGATTTATAGTTTGTTGCGATAGATTTATGACACTATCAGCTGTTTTTGACGGTCGCGAGGTTACGCTTTGACGGTCGCGAAAACCTAAGACAACATTATGTTACGGTATACGGGCCGAAAACAGCAACTGAAATAAGACAGTGGGAGTACTTCAAGATCAAGCGCGTGAGACTCCTAACATCGCTTAACTTCCTCAAGCGATGTAGGGATAATAATATCATACCAGTGTGCGTGAGAATATCCCCAAAAAAGGACATTACTGGAAGCGCCGACATACTCCGTCAAACAAGTAAGAAATTATTATGTCGAAGCATACGCCAACATCGTTTTGATATTTACAAAATCAACCAAACCATTGAGATTCAATCCATTCAGTTAGAAAAAGCACTATCAGCATCGGATTTCCAAAAATGCATGCAAACAACTAATAATCGCGCTGCCGCTAAATATGACGAGTTCAAAAAGCGTAAAATCATAAAATATGAAAAACTTGCAACAAAGCAATTGCCAAATTTGGAACGAAGCGTAACCTCGCGACCGTCAAAAACAGCTGATAGTGTCATAAATCTATCGCAACAAACTATAAATCCGGTCGCCCTTCAGGCCCTCGAAAATGGATTGAACTACGCGGTTTCCCCAAGATCAGTGCCTTTTGAAGAGATAATCTGCTCTGTGGAACATTGTCTTGCCAAAAACAGTATAAAAAAGGAAGATTTGGAAGCGTTACGCCAAGATATCTCTGCTGTTTTGCGTCGAAGTAAAGCGCCCACACCGAATCTACCTCGTGAACAATATCTTGAACTTACCAACCTACGCAAGAACCAAGACATAACCATTATTCGAGCAGATAAAGGTAATTCCACTGTAATCATGGATACGTCGGATTATAACCTAAAAATAAAAGAACTTTTGTCGGACGAAAGCACATATAAACCAGTAAAAAGCGATCCAACAGCTAAAATGGTAACAAAAACTAAGGAAATAATTTGTAAATACTCCGATACTCTTGGGTTAGACGTCACGGCACTGGTACCTTCGTGTGTGAAACCACCAAAAAAAAAACTGTATGGATTACCAAAAATACACAAGACAGACGTTCCTTTGCGCCCAATCGTAAGCCAAATTGACTCACCAACATACAAACTAGCTCAACACCTTGCTAAGATACTGTCTCCACTTCGCGGTCAAACTAGTGCGCTTGTCAAGGATTCTTACCACTTTGTCAGTCAAATGAAAAATCTACAACTGACTGATGATGAAGTTATGGTCAGCTTTGATGTACAGTCGTTATTCACCAGCCTACCTGTACATGATTGCATTGAAATTGTCAAGAAAAGACTTAGTGAGAATGACCTTCCCATGGAATATGCAGAATTACTGGAACATTGCCTAACATCTGGCTATCTATTCTGGGAAAATAAGTTCTACATACAGATTGATGGTGTAGCTATGGGCTCTCCAGTCTCCCCCGTTGTTGCCGATATTTTCATGGAGGACTTCGAGGAGAGAGCTCTTTCCACAGCTGTGGCTATGCCGAAGATCTATAAACGGTACGTAGATGATACTTTTACCATCCTCCCCAGTAATAAAGTTTCTGCATTTCTTAACCATCTAAACTCTTTACATAACAAAATTCAATTTACAATGGAGCCTGAGGTCAATAAATGCTTAGCTTTTCTTGATGTTTTAGTCATCAGGAATCCTGACAACTCCCTAAGTCATACAGTGTATAGGAAACCCACCCATACAGATAAATATCTCAATGGTAACTCCCATCACCATCCATGTCAGTTGGCTACCGTAGGCAAATCTTTGTTACAGAGAGCACATGGCATCTGCGACACTGACCATCTCAAGGAGGAGCTTCAGTATGTAAAACAAGTACTGCGAAGCAATAATCACAAGCTCCCACGTATGCGTCACAGAAGCCGGCCCAAGCCTGCCACAGTTGAGCGACAACCTGCCATCTTACCTTACATCAAGGGTGTCACAGACAAAATTGGTAATATCTTAAGACGAGCTTCAATAAAAACTTACTTCAAGCCGCACAAGAAGATCAACCAATTTTTAAGACCTGTTAAGTGCAATATTCCCCTACAAGATGCAGGTGTTTACAAACTTGATTGTGAATGTGGGCTGTCATACATTGGGCAAACAAAGAGGAGCGTTGGTATCCGGGTAAAAGAACACATTGCTGACATGAAGAACAGACGCTCGACCAAGTCTGCGGTTTGTGAACATGCCCAGGACAAACCCAACCACTACATTCGGTTCGACAACCCACAAATCCTTGCCAGAGAGACCCGGTTTATGCCAAGAATGTTACGCGAGGCAATTGAAATCAAAAAGTACCCAAATTTCAATAGAGATGATGGTTGGCAAGTACCACCTGCTTGGGATCCTGTTATTAAATTAATTAAATCTCATGGCCGACACAAATCTGCAAGACCTCTGGACACTGTGAGCGAATACTGCGTGAATAGGGAACGTTATGATTAATATAAAAATTTCTGACGGTAGACCAAATAATTTCTTAATAACTCATGTGACAAATAAAATCAATTAGTCACCCCGTGACCACGATCACTGCAAAGTGTTTGAAACGTCGGGACAAAAATAATGACAAATATACGCGATTTAAACCGTTTAAAGTTGTTTAATTACTAAATGGCAATTTTATTTTATGTCGCCTGATGGTAAGTGGTGATGTGGTCAAAGATGTTGTTCAGGTTAACCTAGAACTACTGGCTCTCAAGAACAGCTGAACACGCCGTTAGGTGCCTGGCGACAGATTTTCTACTTGAGGGTGGTAACTAGCCAGGCGGGCATTCGTAAAATGTCTTACCATCATGCTATAACGACAGTTACAATTACCGGGACCGGTTTAACGTGCCCTCCGAAGCACGTGCACGCTCAGTAGTAATGACACCAGCGGTCACCCATCCAACTCATGACCGCGGCGGACGTTGCTTAACTTTGCTGATCGGTTAGGACCAGCCAAGTAAACTACGCTACGAGCGCTTCAAACTCAGTGTTAGATATTCTGCCTTGAAGCAGTAAGTACTGTGCACTGTACTTAGCAAGTGAAATCACTGGCTTAGCGAGACATAACAAGTAACGTCTCAGAGTGACGAGTGCAGCGCAGCGTCATGCACAATGAGAATGGTGACAGTGCAACTGTACATAATGGACAGCATGACACTTACCATCAAGCCGATGAATTATTCGACAAGTCACTTCGTAACATAAAATAATATAAGTTCTAAATAGCTTTACTTGAACAGATTTGTAGAAAAAATTATTTAGTTTGAAGCAGTAAGAAAATTATGTGTTAATCTAATTTTTTTTCGGCGGTATGCCTTTATTAAGGGCCAAGTCTTTCAGTGCAAAATACAAAATCGCGCTCTGTGCGATGCCACAGAATAGGTATTAGTGCTCATTGTCTAAGCGTCCCCGTCATGGAGATTCATTCTCCGCAATCATCTAACAAGAGATGAGCGGAATAAGAAGTTGCTCTACTTTTAAATTTATTTATCATACTGATATTTATTATTGTATAATGACGGCAACAAATTGCCAAGAAAGAAAATAATTTTGCTAAAATATAAATAGGCGTGGATGCTTTTATTTTCTATTTATATATAACAAATGTTAGTGTTCTAGACAAAAAAAATCATACTCTTTGTGATGAAGTTATCCTCTTTTACCACATTAATACCTTATTTCATAATTAACACATACATATATTCTTAATTCTAACTCAAAACAATCGCAACAACTCGCACTTACCTAGTTTGATACATTCCTACCTGAGCTCTCATTGCGAGAAGTGCTCATTACTTACCTGTTTTTAATATAATATATTAACCTACTTCTCTACTTAAATTATAAAATAAAGTTAAGCTTATATGTAAAAATGTTTATTTGTCTGTAAAAACAATAGAGGTATTAAGGTTAACTTCACTGTAACATCGTGTCCTGATTTTCACTGTTGCTGGTAAACTTTGTTCCGGATTTGTACTATGCCTGCATCACGTAATACTATCCCGTACCATCTGTGACAACGAGCAGCCCTCGGGGAACCCCAGGCATTTAGCCCTTCCTAAATCCGTGGGCAACTGACACCGTTGCAACTTTTCTAGATATTTTTTTTTATGAAATAGGAGGGCAAACGATCAGGTGGTTCACCTGGTGGTAAATGATCAACGTCACCCACGAACGTCTAAAATACCAGAAGTTGCGAAGATGCGTTCCCAAGGAATTCTCAAATTTTAGATGCGAATAAATTATATCTATACATTGACCATTTGTTTTAGTTTATGAAATAACAAAGGCCAGTCGTTAAATAAACTTATACATATACATTTATTTGGTACGAGTATGTGTAAATAAAAATTGTCGTAAAAAAAAATTTTGTGGTTGGAATAGTTTAATATATGTTTGCAGAAAAATTACTTCTTAGAGTACTCATGTTGACTCTGACCCGTATTTCATACAATGTCCTCTAGATCCATTGGCTGGATAGTAATAAGAAAAAAAACTGAGAGTAAAACAAACTGCTGCAGCCATGAAAAGGTACCTGCTCGACTGAGTTAGGCGTAGAACCGGTACTGAACTCTGGATCAAGCAATGGTCCGACGATTGGAGAGGAGTGTTTATAAGCATTGAGTAGATGTACGGGTACCGGGCTGCCCGTGGTGTGCCTGGCTAGAATGTCACCAGCCCCCATCTTTCCGTCCCACATGATCGATTTTTCAGAAACCAAGCCATTCCGTATGATGAGTGTTGAAATCGCCAAATACTCTTTATTAGGGATCTGCTCAAGCGTGAAATCTGTAGCCATCTGTATGTGCTACATAAATTGATATAATATTATGTCATTATCGTTATTATGGGACCTACAAAGAAACGCGTAGATCTGCGGATGGTCATCGCAGTCTACGCGCAGTCAGATGTTAGACGCCGAGCACCGATATCCTCTGATGTGAACATAACACCCCAGGCAAGGAGAGGAGGGGGAGGGGGCATTCAAGTGTAACTCATAAGGATATAGTGTGGCACTACTGCTAGCATTTTTTTCCTTGTGTTAGTGTCACGCTGTTTTTATTCTTGCACCGGTCGTTTGCGATGGATGATGTTGACGAGGGCATTATTTTTTGTTTTTTAAGTTTCTTTTTAATTGCTTGCATTATGTATGGGGGGTCTTTGATTGGAATTGAGCGCTCAAGGCGGGAATCAATTAATTCAGGAAGCATACAATTTATATAAAATTTGGTTAATTGGCCAACCAGTAATACTACTACTATTATTACTACCACCCTCAAATAGAAAATCTGTCGCCAAGTATCTAACGGTGTGTTCCGGCAGCTGTCCTTGAGAGCCAGTTATTCTATGATAGACTGAACAACATCTTCGACCACATCATCACTTACCATCAGGTGAGATAGTGGTCAAAGGCTAACCTATGAGACATAAAAAAAGATTAGCCAGCAACATTAACAATGCGCGCACTGAATGTTAAAATTTATCAAGAAAACATTTTTCTTGTGTATCACTTACCTATGATTTCCATTTTATCACTGCTATGTTTGACTTCAATTTATATTTTCTTGTACACGCATATTATTTTTTGCGTTTACGGTCCATATTCTAATCAAATATCTATTAACAAAATAAATATACAGAAAATTACAATACCCTAATTTTTTTTTGTTAAGTAGAGCAGCTTTTGATGTGTATCAGTGCACGAACAAGGTTAGAGCGAGAGCAATGTAAGAGCGAGAGGTACGCGCAAAATTTTTCGTGACCCAGACGTCCGAACTCTGAGACGGCTCGGCCGTCACTGAGGTTTTTACAACGGGATTCTAGTACATAAACTCATTTTTCTTAGTATTCTATATGAAATTATTTTGAAATGCTTATTTATATATTAATCCATTAATTAAACAACAGCCATTGTAAAAAAGTAATTACTACTTAAATACGCTCCGATATTAATAAGAAGAAACCAGTTTAATAAGCACTAAAATAAAATAAATTTGACGAAATTCCGAACTAATGTTTAAGATAACGATAGATATTTAGAAAAAAATAACCACCGCATTTTAGAGACAAAGATGAGGTCCTATTTCTGTGCTGAGCAGTTTTCCTGTTTTCTTGTATGTTGCTACGAAAAATGTACCCAAATCTAACCCAAAATGTGTTTGGGCACGACAGAGACGTGTTTATCGTTTGATTTGTAAACCACAATCCTTCTTTTTGAACCTTAAAAATATATGTAGTGATAGCTTATATGAAGCATATTTATGTGATACAAGTATTTTATTATGTTCCTTAAATAAAACTGGGTTTAAAAATACAACAAAATTGCGCAAATTCGATACCCCGTGTCGACTTTGCAAGACTACAGCCTTAAATAATTGTGTTAATCTTGATCACATTATCTAAAACCAAGAAAGGTCCGTAATACGTTTCCTTAAAAAAATATCTATAGAATAAAATTGCAAAGTTGACTCTAAATTACTCTTGTAACGTAAATATCTTAATTATTTACGTATCAATATGTATGAATAAATAGTACATTACTGCAGCGGCCAGCAAAGGAGGCATTGATGGACGAAAGTGTAAATGTGGGCCGAGGCGAAGCCGAGGCACACATACGTAAGTCCATCAATGCCTAATTGTGGCCAAGGCTTGTATAGTGCTTTTCTCAAATAATGCGCGGGAATTAAAACAAAGTAGTACCTACCTAGGCAGATTTTTTTTACGATTTTCAATAAGCAGCGTTCTATTTGCAAGCCAGATCGAAATTTAAATAAAACCTTTGATAACTTACATCCTTGGTTGCCGTACTTCGAAGTAAAAGTTCGTTCCGTTTTTAAATTACACGACAGATATGAGTTTACTATGCAATTTATTTATTTTTTTCTAGACACGACAGATATAGATTTTCATACATTTTTTGCCGGCCGCTGCGCGCATGTATTTGGCCAGTACAGCAATTTCGATTTATCTCGAAGAAGGTTGTCAAAATAATGCTCACATTTCCATGCATGTTTGAGGAAAATATATTAATTAAATATCAAAGTCTTATCAAGAGCGACAAGAAAGTTACATTTTGATTTACGTTACTAGTTTTAGCTTAATTTCTGATAGCGATTTCACCACCACCGCGACCGCTGCCTGTCGTTCACTCCGACGCAGTTCGATAGTGACATAATTTCAACATTTGACAGCGTTTTAATAGGTTTTTAGAGCTCGGAAATGCTTATTTCTCACGATGAGAGATCTTATTTCTACGAGGTTTCCATCGATTTAGATCCTTCATCTTTAATTTAAAAACACTTCGTGTCAAAAACCAATAAAATGGAAATGAGTTCAACGCGAATCGTCATAACCTCCTGTCAAAATAGAGCACCCTCGAAGCGTCCGACACGTGACCGACCCGCGTCCGAGCCCGGGACCGGGACGTGCGGACACCGGGACGTAATTAACTCGTGGAACGTTATTGCTTGTTGATAATTCTCCGTTTAATATTGGTATCCGGTGTTTTGATGGGTCAATTATGGATGAATTGGTTGATTTAGGTGAAGTGCAGATGTAGCAGATAGATAAAGATTCTATTCATAACTCATGTAGGTAAGTATGAGTGTCATCAGTACAATACTTTAGAAGGACTTATGTTATCTCTAATAACACTGCGAAGAATTAATATTATTTAATAGTAAAGTAAGCAAATATTTTTCTACACAAATGACATTATAAACCATAGTTGGAAAAGATTAATTGCCTGCCTTTTTGACCGACTTAAAAGAGTAGGTTGAAAATCTACTGTTTTTTGTGAATGTTACCTCATAACTCTTTACATAGTAAGTACCGATTTTGATGGTATTTTTAACATTCAAAAGCTGGTGTTTATCATGTGGTTCCATTTTTAATTGAGTGAACAAATTACTTAGCTCTAATAATGCGTTTTTCAAGGTAAGTCTGAACAACATCTTCGACCACATCATCACTTACCATCAGATGAGAGATTGGTCAAAGGCTAACCTATCAGCTATAAAAAAATGTTTAAAGTCGATTTATTACCCGAATGCCAAAAAAAGGAGAGCTATGTTTTTAGGGTTCATGTACGTATGTATCTTTGTGTGTTTCTTTATTCCACCACTAACTGCGCCCCGCGGTGTTACCCGCTGTTTATCATAAGTTATACCAAAGTTGACTGGAATAAGTACATTTGATCACTCACAAAACTTTCGCATTTATAATATTGGTAGGAAGAAGGATTAGTAAGTAGGAAGGATAGGAAATAGGATGATAGATGATGCCGCGTTAAACCCCTGAAAACACCATACTTTTTTCGTCAAAAAATGTAACCTAAGTGTCAACCCGTAGGTTTCGCGCACAACCCACGGAAATACCATATTTTTACGCTTAAAAAAGTGACCTGAGTGTTAATCCAGAGTGTAAGCTACCTCCGTATCAAATTTCACTATAATAAGTTAAGCCTTGCCTTTGTAAGCTAGCAAATAAATATATTACAAATCCTTCCTCATCCTAAGGGAACACTATATTTTTTTGGTAGAAGAAGTAGCCTGTGTGAAATTCCATTATCTACCTTCATACCAAATTTCATTCAAATAGATTCAGCCGTTTGAGCGTGAAGAAGTAACAAACATATAAACAGACTCACAAACTTTCGCATTTATAATATTAGTAGGATAGTATAGGATAGGATATATAACTTCTAAACAGCGAAATTGATTTTAATGTGTGAGATATCGTTAGATTTGTCTTGATAACGCGAGTGACATTAGGTACAAAAATAATAATAAAATAAACATTTTATCGTTTCTTTTTATACATACTTACCTATAAGTTTTTTTTTATACAAACCCACTGAGTGCGATATCAAAATGAAGGGCTTTAAAAACCGATTCCATATATATATATAACATGCAGTTGTAATTTGAATGGAATGATAAAATATTTAACGAAAAAAATAATTTGCTGTCGGGTTGTGTACTTTTGAAATGAAATTATACTTGTTTTTGTTAAAATTTTAATTATTATTAATATAGCAAAAAGAAAATTAAGTAAGGATTCCTATAAATCGACCGAAATTCAAAATCGCAACAAAACCAAATGGCGGTCATTTAAACCCAGTATGGCGACGAACGTGTTGAGAATGGCATAAGTAACAATACGTCAATAATCAAGGAGTTTCCTTTGAACTTGCAACCAACAGGTTCCACTACACTTTACTCTTCCCCAGTAGGTATGTAATTCCACAAACAGATTGCATCGTTCGTGGGTTCGATTCCCATACTCCCAAAGCGATTACACACTTCAAATATTTGCGGGGGAATCCCCTCCCCCTACTCCCACCGCACACCCCCTGCAATCATATTTATTGACTTGGGTGTCGCGTATTAACTATGGCTTAAACTGTGGCGTCGGGTTACGGATGAAGTAACTACACTCGAGAGCAATGAATCCGGGTCACTTAAAGAATGTTAAAAATCTCGGAAACTAAAAATGATAGGTTAATGCAATAAATTGTATTTAATAGACAATGTAATACTCCTTAAATGAAAGTAAAAAAAATATGAGTCACCATACATTTTATTAACACAAAATTACATAAAGAAAAAAACTGCTGATCTCTCCTTAAAACAAAAATAGGAAACATGAAATTTTTGAACTTTATTACGATTTTCTTGAATTTTAATACTTCGTATTGCCTCCTCGTGCTTCCATTACTGCGTTTACGCGGTTTGGCATGCTGTACACCAAGTTCCTTATACGATTTTGGGGAATATTCTCCCATTCCTCTGTGAGAGCAATTTTGAGCTCACGAAGCGTGATTGGGGGAGGGTTTCGTTGTTTTACGCATCTGCCTAGCTCGTCCCAAGCATGCTCGATCGGGTTGATATCCGGGCTGCGCGCTGGCCACTCCATACGAGTAATGTTCATCTCTTGAAGGTAGTCATTCACAATCCTACCTGTATGAGGTCGGGCATTGTCATGCATAAATATAGCATCCTCACCTAAATTGACCATAAATGGACCAACGTGATCATTGAGGATTTCTTCCACATATCTTACGCTAGTTAAAGAGCCGTTTTCTATGATCACCAGCTCTGTGCGACTTTCAGAAGAAATTCCGGCCCACACAAGTACAGACCCACCACCGTAGGCTACTTTTTCTTCGATGCATGCTTGCTTGAATCTTTCCCCTGGTCTTCGATACACTCTGTGTCTTCCATCGTGCTTGTAGAGCATAAATTTTGATTCGTCGGAGAACATAACTTTTGACCAATCTTCAATACTCCAATTTACGTGGCTCTGGGCATATCTTAGTCTCGAAATACGATGCCCACGCTCCAGTTTAGGGCCGTTTACAGGTCTAAGGGGTTTTAAGTTAGATTCAGCAAGCCGACGTCTTACTGTCCATGCACTTGGGTTACTTCCTCCGAGGCGTCGAAACTGATTGGTGAGTTCAGTTCCTGTGAGAAAGCGATTTCGAAGCATGGTGTTCACCAAGTATCGGTCTTCTCGTGCTGTGGTACACCTGGTTCTGCCCGTTCCTGGTCTGCGTAGGTTAGAACCAGTTTCTTCGTAACGTCGGAGAACTCTTTGTACTGTTGACAGCGACACACCGACAGTCCTGGCTGTATCGCGCTGACTCCGGCCGGTTTCCAGCATTGTAAGTATTCTGGTGCATTCTTCAGGCGTAAGCGATATAATTTCAGCTTGAATAATGAATATAGAGCACTATCAACATGGTTTATGTACCCACATAAATGACAGATTACAAACAAAAGCAAAACCAAATGCTGTAATTTCGTAGTTCCATCTTCGAAAGTGGCCCTTTTTCAAATTTGATTTTTTTATGATATAACTTTACAATAACTAAGAAGTTTTAATACCTTCATTTAAGGAGTATTACATTGTCTATTAAATACAATTTATTGCATTAACCTAGCATTTTTAGTTTCCGAGATTTTTAGGGTTCTTTAAGTGACCCGGATTCATTGCTCTCGAGTGTATTAACGTAAGCTGCGATTAGGAGTGGATCACTATTAGTTATTAGACAAGAATGTTATGGTGTTGTCTATTTGTAGTGAATATGCTTTAATAACTAATTGATTTAGATATTATGGTCGACGCACACAAACCCACCCGGCATCGTATTGATATTGTCTCAATATTTTTAGATGGAGGTCGATATTATACATAAATCACTTAATCAAGATAATCGAATCGGCATCGGCTCTGCTTGGGACAAACACGCGAGTTGTCGTGAGAATGAGGAGAAGAGACGATGATGTTTTTTTATTGGCCCTTAGTCTTCTTTTATACAAAATAGACTTTAGTTTGACTACAATCCCACCCGATGTTAAATGACGATAGGGTCGTCGATGGCGCACGCTTTCCAAAGACAACCTATTCATTTTTACCTCCAAAAAATCATTATACTTTTATATTCGCTAGAACACAAGTTATTCCTTGCAAATAACGCGTGATGTCGTAACGTGCAATACTTATACTAACGCGTTTGATAACGCGCTAAATAGACAAAGAATCTCTAAACGGTATTTTGTATATCGCAAGGTACGAGTAAGTTGTCTATGGTGTATGAAAGTTTTCACGAGATACGTTTCAAAAAATCTCCCTCTGTCTATCTCTCTGAAGTGTATTTACCACGGACGGTGGTATCCACCTTTTTATACTGCGAAAATAAATACTTAAATGTTTGGCTCGAATAAACGTGTTATATTTACCTTCACCCCACCACATTGAATAGAACTTTATATCTAACGTCAAAGTTGATACACAGAATAATATTTTACGATCTTTCCAACTAATCTTTTGAATAGTCATAGAGAATAAGGTGCTGAGGGGACACGTCTGCGTTGTCCATAATGAAAGGTCGTAGATTCGTTCATCAACCTCGCATTGTCCTACTAGAACTTCTTAGTACCTAGATAGTTAGGTAACTGTCACAAATACGCTAGGTACTTTGGTCGGTTGATGGCTCGTCCTGAATTACATTGGACCCAAAAACATCTTCTGAAAGGAAGATGTGCGCAGCCAATTTACTTAATCATCAATTTAATTTAATATACTTAAGCTTGAATGATCCTGAATGATAAACAGCTTTTTTATGTTATTGTGACGGAACAAGCTCGAGGCCCACGATGATGTTAAGCGGCCTAACCTCTGCCTATAACAAATGCATTTCGTCACAAGTCACGAATTGCACTGCGCCCGTCACCTTCAGACAGTTGTTAAGTCTCATGTGCCTGTAAATTCACTGGCTCTCAAGGACTGCTGCCGTAACACACCGTTAGGTGCTTGGCGACAGGTTTTCTAGTTGAGGGTGGTCGCTAGCCAGGCGGGCATTCGCAAAATGCCTCTCTATCATGCGGTGAAGCTCCAGCCCGCGGCGGGATTCGAACCATGGACCTGCTGCGCGGCAGTCCATAGCGAATGCCACTGAGCCATCACTGCTTCATAGACAAATGACTTGGATCGATAACTACATGTTATAAGCCTAGGTAGGTAGTTTTTGTGGCGCATCGCTTCGGAAATTTCGACAGTTAGATTAATAATACATTATTTTACCAAATTGTACCATCTCATGTGGGCGGCGATTGCCGATCGTTTCCCTCCTTAAATATAAGTTAATTAATTTTAATTAGAGTATTATGTTAATGTTATATTAGCAAATTACTGGATTTTTCACATACTAATAGTCACCTTAGCTAAGGCACTCCCCATACAAATTTTGAAATGAAATGAAATAAACTCAAAATCACATTGCACCGTTGCTTGTGTTATAATTCAAAGTTTGTGACAAAGCCACCGTATTTCATCGCATTATCACCTCATTTCATAGTTCAGTACTGCCCACATACATTTTACATACTCCCATTTTCATTCAAATTAAATACAATCTCCACAACTCGCGCTTGCCTGATTTTATTTATTCCAACCTGAGCTCTGATTGTAAGCAGAACTAATTATCTAGGTATAACCTATTTTAAATATACCCTACCAATAAATATTGTAGATTATACCTATATGTCCCTACATCTGCTTAAAATCCAAAAGTGAGTGATAACTACTAATTGTTTATTAGACAGTAATAATTATTTATTAAAGTAATATTAATTTTATCATCGTGTTCCTGATTTTCACTGTTCCTGGTGTATCTTATTCCTGCTTTGTACCTTTCCTGCATCATCCGCAACACCGTGCCGTACGGTCTCCGCGATAACAGGCCGGTATCCCTCGGAACCCACACCCTTGCAAGTTGAGTCTCCGGATGCGCACTACTACTCTGAAACAAAACTACACGCCAGTTATAGTATAGGTATATTTGTATAACTACACCCGACAGAAAGAATGTGCTTTTTACTTAAAAATTACAGTATTGCTTCGTATTTTTAGCCGACTTCCTAAAATGAGGAGTTTCTCAATTCGTCTGTATTTTTTTGCTACCTCAGTACTTTTGACTGACTGAAACGATTTTTGTCGTTTCGTCCCATTAAAATTTTGACAAAATCGGTCAAGCCGTATTTGAGTTACACTCAAATAACTGAAAAGTATTTACCTATCTTGATGATAAAGTCGTTGACAATGAATGACAATCAATCCCGTTATAGTCACTAAAAAGAGTGAAAAAAGATTTTTTTACCAAAAACTGGAACCTACTTCAACACTCAAAAGTGTGAAATAACTTGTTTAAGTCGGTACCATGCGCACAAAATTGTGATAGTAGGTAAGTACTTTTGAACTATCATGGTACCAACTTCAACAAGTTATTTCACACTTTTGAGAGTTGAAGCCGTTACAGTAGTGCTTGATATTTTCAGGTAATAAACTGCCTGAAATAGCGCTATGTGATCGTGGACATTGTTGGCGGCTGTATAATGTAAGACATACATGTACCTATAATAAATATATATACTTAGTCCAAGTGAAGTGGCTGAAGATATAGATTCTACAGAAATCCAAATGACCTTCCTAAATAACGAAAGAAAATAAAAAGAAAGAAAATAACTGCCATAGGTATACCTATGGCAGTTATTTTCTTTCTATTTATCTTCCTAGGTAGAGAACATATTACACAGGTATACCTTATACCTATATACCTTCTACTGATAGATACATAAAAGTAAATTTAGCAAATCGATGATAAAACCATACAAACTGCTACATTGTCTGTGGCGAAGGCTTTCACGGAACGCTAAAGGGCGGTCGCTGCTAAATTATTAACATCCACACTGAGTAACTATACCTTTCTCTTTTTATCCTCAACATTTTTAATATCGCTGTCTTGTTTGTGTATTCTATGGGAGGTGATGCGCTTTCGACCGCCACCTACGGTTGTCTCTTTCGTGTTTGTGGTGTGGGTGTGTACGCGTCTCGCTCGCTCTCATTAGGTTAGTCTCAGTGGGGCATGTTTGTTCGACGCTTGCCAGTCGAGTTTTGTATGTGGGATTGTAGAGTAGGGAAATGTACAGATAATTTTGTATATTGTTTATTTTTTCCATCGGTATGCCTTTATTAACAAAATACTACGAACTAGCTATTAAGCTACTATACAATAAAAGCATTTTGATCACGCGTCGCATCGTTCAAGCGCTTAGGAAAATACGATGAGCCGGTCCCCACAGAAACGACTTTTTTTTTAACAAAAACAATCGTACACATAGTTAAAATACGCATTATTATGGAAAACTCAAATACTACTCGTCAGATCTCACTGAAATTTAAATGGGACAACATGACAAGGACCAGCTGCCGAATATAAATAAAAACATTAAAATGTTTTTTTTTTTTTTTTTTTTTTTTTTTTTAAATTTTAAATCTACACTCCACAGACTCCAGGGTCCGTGACTTTTTTTTAACTATGACACAATTTATTAGTAAACAAGAAATATGAAATAGGAAACATGCAACATTCCAAGGGGGAACAGTGTTAAAAGTTTTTTTTCTTTTTTTCTTTTTTTTTCCGTTAATGTCATTAGCACTAGCATCCAGAGCAGACCAGTATCCTCTAGCAGCACCCGTTCACGAGTTGACGCATGTGCCAGCCATCGCCTTCCTCAACCATTTTTGAGGGAAGATGGCGACCCGACACACAACACCGCCGCTAGACAACACCTTTCTGTGAGCATGACCACTCCGGATACCCGTGCCAACGATTACAATTACAAAAATAATTTGGGACTACAATAAAATAATATACCTACAGAAATTTACCTATTTTGTTATTCTCCCACGTCACATTTTAACAGGGCCTCCATTACCGCGCTATTTCGATCTTTGATCGCCATTTTGAGGTTGTAATCATGGATGGCTTTTGGTGTCGCAACCATCGCCTTCCTAACGAACCGTCCTATGGCGTCGTTTTCGTCATCTGCGTAGTATATGAAGGTTCCAGTGTGCCGTGAAATTGCAACGACGGCATGCGGGACGCTCTCGTGCAACTTCATGCTGTTCTTGGTCTTGATGGCGATGACCGACTCGTATGTCAGTCCCTGCGCTTCGTGGATGGTAAGGGTGCGTGATCCACTTCCCTCTCCGTAGCCCTGACTTATTAGGGTCTCCTTTTCTTCCTGGGTGTGAACCAGGAATAAAGTGTTGGGGAGGGATTTGGGGATTTTTGCACCTGTATACCTTTCAAGCTTAAGGGACTTAATACGGGGAGCTGAGGAATATATACCAGAGTATATTTCCCTCAGTGCGTACGCGACATCCATTGGGTTCCGATGCGTGCATAACAACTCCTGGGTGATGTTTGTTACCAGGTTAGGGCGGTTGTACCTTAATACGAAGAGATTTTCTCTATCGATATAAGGCAGCTGATTGACATCTCCGATGAGGACAAGTTCATCAACTCCAGATAGCCTGGAAGCCATGACTATGGCTCCGAAATGGTTCATTAGAGCTTCATCCACCGTTAGGCGGCTGTAGCTCTCAGTTCTTTTAAAACCATTTACGAGGACTGAAGCCATTGTGCGCACCTTGGTTTTAACTAAGTCTCCAATTCGGTGCGCAAGCTTCTCCCTCAGGTCTTTCGCTGCTTCTGTAGTTGTTGTGATAATGATGTCCTTGTCCACATCGAATTGCCTTACCACCCAAGTTGTTTTGCCACATCCTGGAACTCCATTTACCCATTGTATTTTCGGTACTTCCCAGTCTTTCCAGAATGCTTCGATCTCCGATCCCCCCAAAATAGATTTCGCCATTTCGAGGATACGGTCATCTAACATTATTTTGGTGCACTGGGCCGTTACTACAATCGGGTCATTTTGTGGTGTCGCGTATTTAGGCCTACCTAGTCACTCCGTTTCTCCCTCGTCCAGGGACACAAATCCGCCTGTTGCATTGTATGCTGCCATATACTGACCTAACATTTTCCCCTTGATGACCTGGGATGTGTCGTTGTTGTATATAGCGGCTTCTGCCTCTTCGAGTCTCACCTTCAAAATGTTTTCATTTTTAAGCCTGAAGGACTGCAAGATGTTTTCGCAGTTTCTGTGGTTGACCTCTCTGGTCGCCCTTATAATGGCTAAAAACTCTATTAAGGCATTAGCTGCATGGCTTGTTGTTTCCTGTGCCGGGATATATCGGGGCGGACTGACCTGTCCCATGTCGGCTCTCGTCCGGGTAGCTTTTGGTGGTGCTTTGCCACGGGGTGGTTGTTTTGTGGGCATTGGGTTTCGGGGTTGGGATGGGTGTCGGAATAAGCTTCCCACTGCTGTACCGAAAGCTGTCAGGAATGCGGCGACACGGCCACTACTCTTTTTTGGGCTACACTCCTGGCTTTTTTCTGCCTCTGTTCTTTCTTGGAGCCTTTCTGAACCACTTTTGGTAACTGAACTCGGGATCGGATGTCCCCAACAATCAGTTGCATTGTTGTGTATGGATTTTTTGAGGTAACTAAGATTTTCTCCTCTGTCTTCATACACAACTACCTCATGGTGTTCTGAGGCTTTAATGCAACCAAGATGGTCCGCGACTTCTCCCTTTCGGTGTTCTATTACCATTGCGTCTACGCTTATCACTCGGGCTCTGTCGGCATTTTCTGAAATACTTGAGAGCAACGAACATGCTTGAGCAAAAGGTGTCCTGTCCGTCCACTCGATTAGTACGACCGTCCTGTTTTTCAGTCGTACCAAACGACATGGGGTTCCCATGACAACCTTCACTGGCATGGCGTTGTACGTTTTCCGCTTCAAGGTTGTTTTAAAGCTGCTCCCATTCAGCAGGCAAGCTAGTCCAGGTGATAATCGGACGCGGCTCTTGGCTCCAGCAATGTTTTTATTTACAGGGTGTCCTGTAAAGAGTTATAAAGTACTTCTCCTTTTAAACCGACTTCAAAAAAACCTATAACCTATCAGGCATAAAAAAATACTGCTGTCACCTCTGGGATGGATCCGCGAAATACGAGTACCAACTGCAGGCTCTTAACTCCATTAACCGACGAGCCAAAAGACTTATAGGCGATGATAAGCTAGTTGAGTCCAAATTGCAGAGTCTCGGTCATCGTCGCAGGGTCGCTAGTCTATCGGTATTCTATCGTTTACATTTCGGAGAGTGTGCGCAGGAATTACACGCGTTGATTCCACCATGCCCCTTTTACCATCGGACAACAAGGTGCTTTGATGGTCGTCATCCTTTCATGGTTGACATTCCTCAGTCCGCTCGAAGCGTTTCGCTTCAACATTTATCATCCGTTCAGCGAATTATGAAGGTCAATTACAAATTTTAATATTGAAATATTCTACATTGTACTGCCACGTTCAGCAAAAAAAATTATAGAGCCACTGCGAGACGAACGGGCAAGAAACTCGAGGCCATTTTTTTTATGTGTTATAGGCAAGCATTTGGCCGCTATCGATTTCGAACTAGTTACAATTTCGAAAGGTTGTTCAATTTGAAAGGACTCTTCCTTTCAAATTGAACTTATACCTACTAGTTATAATTTCGAAAGGTTGTTCAATTTGAAAGGACTCTTCCTTTCAAATTGAACGACCTTTCGAAATTGATTTTCAAACGAATAATTCGCATCAGCATTTAATCAGGTACGTTTGATGAAAACTCATGCCGTTACTTAAGCTTGGCTGCTTTTCACGGTATGCTACTAGCACATTTGTTTTTTACTCGTGTTCAAAGTGAGACATGCTTAGATCATGTACTGTTAAGAACTAATTATTCTGCTTTGACCCCATACAAAACACACAAAGGATACACCACGTGCAAAGCGCACACCCTCTCACACTGTCACACTTTTTTTTGGTTTGTAAACTGGTTGTTACAGCAATCAATTTTAAACATGATCCTACATGAAAAGAACATGATTGGCTGAACAGCCTTCTTAGTACAAACATGTCATGTTCACAAATTTTGCACTCAGCATGAAAATACAAAGAATGATTAGGTACTTAAGATGTTATAAACATAAAAAAATTACGAGTACAATAAATTAATGTTGTATCTATATCATTATAACTATGGCTAAGAAAAATTTCTTGATTTTGTTGACCAATGTATCAAAAATATCGAACTCCTGACAGACACTATGTAATGTGCAGCACAAGAGGTTTATAGGTGAGTTTTGAGCATAATTAGTACGACAAAAAGGCAGCGTAAGGGTCCTGTAGTCTCGCCGTGAGATAATCGTTCGAAGAACACCAGAGTTAATTACTTCGAGTAAGCCGGGATTGCCAATTTTACCATATAGATGCTTGGCGACAGCTTTTCGTCTTGAGGGTGGTAGCTACCCAGGCGAACATTCGCAAAATTCCATATAAGCTCAAGCCGGCGCGGTGGTGGGGATCAAACAGCGACACCGCAGTACCATAGCTATAACCGTTCGGCCATTAATGTTTCATGAGAGCCATGAATGTGTTAGCTTAGAATGGGAGTTTGTATTCAAGAACAGCTGGAGCACATTATACTGTGGGAGATTTTGAGGATGGAATGGTGGATTCGCAAAACGCCCTATAACTATGACAAATAATGTATAAACTATTATAAGTAAAGTAGCTATAAAAAGTGAAGCACGCAACAAAAAGTTATAAAGTTCTGGAAAAATTAAACTCAACATCATTCAAATATACTTAACCATCCCTATTTCTATGCAAAATATCATCAAAACACAACGTGTCTGCAAAGGAAACGTTATTATCGGGCAGCACTCGACTTGATTCGAAATCGGGGCTCTTTGATCGCAATTCGAGTGACGTCATGCATCGGTGAGCGTCGAGTGAGAATCAAAGGTTACGACAAAAAATGTTTGCAGAACTCTCGCTTTATGCTCTTTGTAGTGGCAGATGGGCTTTAATTATAATTATAGAGAAAATGTTGATGCACCAGATATAATTGCAATTCTTGTAGGTTACATTTTATGTGTGTTGAATGTTTGCGACACTATACTACAGAGTTACTAATTTATGAGAGAAAAACTATAGTCATGTCCGGGATTCGAACCCGCGTCATCCATCCATTAGCCGGGGTATGCTCTGACCAACTGAGCTAACATGACAACGAGTTATAACTCAATTTTTTCCTCTTTAACGATCGTATGGGGATGGAGCGACACATATACACTCGAGAGCAATGAATCCGGGTCACTTAAAGAATGTTAAAAATCTCGGAAACTAAAAATGATAGGTTAATGCAATAAATTGTATTTAATAGACAATAAGGTCTTCGATACACTCTGTGTCTTCCATCGTGCTTGTAGAGCATAAATTTTGATTCGTCGGAGAACATAACTTTTGACCAATCTTCAATACTCCAATTTACGTGGCTCTGGGCATATCTTAGTCTCGAAATACGATGCCCACGCTCCAGTTTAGGGCCGTTTGCAGGTCTAAGGGGTTTTAAGTTAGATTCAGCAAGCCGACGTCTTACTGTCCATGCACTTGGGTTACTTCCTCCGAGGCGTCGAAACTGATTGGTGAGTTCAGTTCCTGTGAGAAAGCGATTTCGAAGCATGGTGTTCACCAAGTATCGGTCTTCTCGTGCTGTGGTACACCTGGTTCTGCCCGTTCCTGGTCTGCGTAGGTTAGAACCAGTTTCTTCGTAACGTCGGAGAACTCTTTGTACTGTTGACAGCGACACGCCGACAGTCCTGGCTGTATCGCGCTGACTCCGGCCGGTTTCCAGCATTGTAAGTATTCTGGTGCATTCTTTAGGCGTAAGCGACATAATTTCAGCTTGAATAATGAATATAGAGCACTATCAACATGGTTTATGTACCCACATAAATGACAGATTACAAACAAAAGCAAAACCAAATGCTGTAATTTCGTAGTTCCATCTTCGAAAGTGGCCCTTTTTCAAATTTGATTTTTTTATGATATAACTTTACAATAACTAAGAAGTTTTAATACCTTCATTTAAGGAGTATTACATTGTCTATTAAATACAATTTATTGCATTAACCTAGCATTTTTAGTTTCCGAGATTTTTAGGATTCTTTAAGTGACCCGGATTCATTGCTCTCGAGTGTAGTTCAACTTACGTTGTACTACAAACAAGACTAATTTTGCAATTAGCTTTAAACTTGTAAATGATGACGTAACCCTATATATTTTTTATTTTTATTCTTAAAATCATGCATGCTCTGCGAATGACATTACAAAATTACAATTTTATGAGAGGAATGGTTTCAAATCCCGCATATCACTATAGTTTTCCTCTTGTACATTTGTAAGTTTGTAATGTAATTCGCAGAGCATGCGTTATTGCAAACATGAAAATATTGAAACTTTACAACAGATAAGAAATAATTTAATACATCCTACATTTAAATATTGAGATTATATATAAAGGTTGAGGCAGATAGATTCAATAGAAATACCTGGATAAACAGTTTATTGATAGAGCACAACACACACACAAAATTACATAAAAAGAATATGTTTAAGATTGTGTGTCATATAAGGCGGTCTTATGGCTCAGAGCCATCTCTTCCAGACAAACATGTACGGAGATAAATAAATTATAAGGACGGTAAGGAATATTACATTTCTACTAATTGTATTGTCTGTAAGAACTAAATAAGATAGGTGAACCTGAAATTGAGATAAAGTATTTTATGTAGATTTAAGAGTAAGTATTGATCTAAAACTAAATATCGGCTTGGAAATCTAGTAGGAACTTTTCCCTTTAGTATAAGAAAAGATATACCTACATGTTAATATTGATTTTATACTAATTATTGTAGCATCCTCTATAACTTATTGCTGCATCCTCTATAACTTATAAATTAATACAAATATATATTTTTTTATTTGCAAAATATCTGCATCCCATAAAATGGATCAAATGGTCCATTTTAGATAATTTTTACACCAAAAACTTCAACTTGTGAAGTGTCTGAAATTTCGGTATATGATATCCTTTATTTTTAGCTTAAACAATGTGTTATATTAAAAAATTACAAATTTACGAGAGAAAAAATTATATGCATGTGCGGGATTCGAACCCGCTTCCATCCACCCCTTTAGCCGGGGTATGCTCTTACCAATTGAGCTAACATGACACAATGACTCATAACTTTAATTCTTGCTCTCGTTCTTCAACCATCGTGTCGGGATGGAGCGACACCTATAGTTAATACTAACGTAAGACCGCCTTATATGGTGATTTCAATATCGATTTACTAACAAAAGACAAAAACACAAAACAGTATAAAGGAATAAATAAAGAAGCTGGATGTGTAATACTCAATAAAATCAACAAAAAATACTACACAAGAGATGTTTCTACACAAAAATCTATTCTAGATCATGTTAGCACTGACTTAAAAAATGATGCCTTCTACATGGCAATAATTAACTCATCTATATCCGATCATAAGCAAATATACCTAGAACTCAAGAAAGTTAAACCACCTGCAAAGATACGGACTCAATAGGAAACACAAAATTATGAAAAGTTACTCGCTTCCTTTGAGAGTATCACACTTGAAGAATTAAATCACAATTACTTACGGCTATAAAATAAGATAAAAACCATCATAGAAGATAACAAACTAATTAAAACTAAAATTCAGAACTTGCCGCACAACGATTGGATAAATAAAGATATTATGAATGAAATAAACGACAGGAACGCTATATGGACAGAACTCATGGTAAAACCTAGTGACGATGCATTGAAAGCTAAATTTATAGCAAAAAGAAATTATGTTTTTAAATTAGTTTAGGGCACAAAAGATACATATTACAACAAGGAATTTACCAATTGCATTAATAAGCCAAAGAGAATGTAGAAATTGGTAAATACATAAGCAAATAATAAAATTAAACAAAGTTCTACTCCTTCAAAACTCATAGTAGGTTCAAATTATATTATACTAACTCCAGAGACATCTGCTGTACATTCAATGCGTATTTTGCAACAATATGGCCTTGTTTAGCGAAAAAAATACCGCAAGTTTTCCATGACGATTTCACACCAGCATTACCAAATAAGCTTCCCTCAGGCACTCCACAGCTAAATACTTTTACTCCATGCACTCTCGACGAAATTATAAAATATATCAACAGTCTAGATTCTAATTGCACCACAGGCTTGGATGGAATCAGTACTAAAGTTATCAAATGCATAGGACATATCATTGCTAATCAATAAAAGTGATGCTTTACCTTTGAAATGTGGAGTTCCACAAGGCTCCATCTTAGGACCATTATTATTTCTAACTTATATTAATAATATATCAGAAATTGAATTACATGGTCATCTCACTATGTATGCGGATGATACCTGTTTATTTTATTTCGAGCCTTCAATACACGACATCATTCCACAAGCACAAACCGATTTAAATAAATTATTCTCATGGTTTCATCATAATCTGTTAACTATCAACATAAGCAAAACATGCTATGTTATATTCAAATCCAAAAATAAATTAATCCCAACACAAATATCACTTACAATAGATAATGTACCCTTAGAATAAAGAGACAACGAAAAATATCTAGGTTTACGAAAGGACAGCTATTTGACTTGGAATGTTCACTTAGACCACATAAAAAGCAAGCTTTCATCACTTTTAGGATCACTCCGTAGCATAGTTCGATGTATACCACCGAATCAGCGGTACATAGTCTACAATGCCTTATTTAAACCACACTTGTTATACCTAATTGAAATCTGGGGTAATGCTTCTAAAACAAAACTTGCAAATATTCAAGTTACACAAAATAAAATTGTTAAAATGCTGTTCAATTATCATTACCTTACATCAACAAATAAAATTTACAAGGATACAAAATTAATGAATATAAAGCTAAAGTTATTATTTATATACATACAGAACACTTGTATTTTTATTCGTAAAACTATTGACAAAAATGTACATTCAGATCTAAACTTTACCAAAATAAAAAATATTAGCAAACGTAGCACTCGTCGAGCTAGTTTCTTAGTTGTGCCAAGATGTCGTACAAACTATGGTAAAAAAAACTATTTTATATGAAGGAGCAAAACTTTATAATACACTTCCCTCAAATATTAAAAATGAACACTCATTTAAAACATTCAAAACCAAGTTAAATGAACATATTTTGGTAAATCACTTATTGTAATGTGTTAGATGAGTAGCTACCTAAATTTTTATAATCGAACGACTTACTTATTTTATAATGTAACTAATAATTATTGTTCTCATGTAAGTGACTTAGGTCTTTTTTGAGAATAAATGTCTTTAAACCCAAACCCATATGACACACAATCTTAAACATACCCCGGCTAAAGGGGGGGAGGACGTGGGTTCGAATCCCGCACATGACTATATTTTTTTCTCTCGTAAATTAGTAATTTTGTAAAGATCAATGTGAACATTAATTGTTTGATGATGCTCATGTTATAATGTGTCCTTACTGTCCCTACATATTCGTTATGTTCAGAGAACGTTTCAAACACGGTGAGTCGCTTAACATCAGCCGGGATACCTGCTGGTTTCGCTCCTCTATGTATTACAATTATGCAATTAAATAACATTGAAACTGCAGCAGTTTAGCCTAAAGTAATTTGTTTTAATTTATAATATGATTTCTCTAGAAAATTATCTATATATAAACTATAGTTACTACTGAGCGCTCCCGTGCTTCGGAGGGCACGTTAAGCCGTTATAGCATGGTGGTAGGGCATTTTGTGAATGCCCGCCTGGCTAGCTACCACTCACAAGTAGAAAATCTGTCGCCAAGCACCTAAAGGTGTGTTCCGGCAGCTGTCCTTGAGAGCCAGTAATTCTAGGTTAGCCTGAAGAACATCTTAGATCACATCGTCACTTACCATCAGATGAGATAGTGGTCAAAGGCTAACATATCGAGCAAAAAAAAATAGTAGGTAGTTTTAATCTATTTACACTAGAATCTACATTCGTATAACATTACTCAATGACAACTCTAAAAATATGATGAAGCAGTGATGGCTAAGTGGCATTGGCTATGGACTGCCGCGCAGCAGGTCCATGGTTCGAATCCCGCCGCGGACTTGAACTTCACCGCATGGTGGAAGGGCATATTGCGAATGCCCGCCTAGCTAGCCACCACCCTCAAGTAGAAAATCTGTCGCCAAGCACCTAACGGTGTGTTCCGGCAGAAGTACTTGAGAGCCAGAGAATTAAAGGCACATGCGACTTAACAACTATGTCTCAAGGTGACGGGCGCAGTGCAATCTGTCATAGGCAGAGGTTGATCAGGGAGCCTCGAGCTCGATCAACAACATAAAAAAAACGAATGTGGGTAACTTTACATTTATTAATAAAGCACCGAGTAACTTGATCTCTAAATCTGCGTAAGACATATCCATAATGGAACATAAGATTGACATTAATGTCAAATTTAGGGACGGTTTTGGCAAGCGTGGTACTAATTCGGATTTTACTGTGAATAGAATAAAAACTAACATAAATTAGATAATTATAATTGTATAGAATGCTTATGTTATCATATGGCGACTCCAGTAGGTATAACAATATTCTGTACTTAGTACTTACTCTAAGTATAGAGAAATACAGAAACAGAACTAACGGTAAATTATCAAAGGCATGGTAATGCAGTCACCTGCCTCCGTCCTCGCATTCAGCAGATTTGCATCAGAAAGGGAGGGCCCTTCAACTTAACGGGCGACGGTTTAGTTTGTTTTAATTAAGCTTTCTTTACTACAACGATTTGTATCAAGCGTTGTTTCTGTGAAGTATTGCTGTGGGGAGCAGCTGCTGAGATAGAGACAATCTTTATCTTACAAAAGCGTGCAATTCGAGCCATATATGTAATGGATCCTATGGAATCTCTAAGGGATCTTTATATAGAAATTGATATATTAACTTTACCGAGTCTGTATATATTTGAAAATATTATGTATGTTCGTAAAAAATTGAGTAAATTTAAATTAAATAGTGACAACCACGATTACAACACTAGGAATATATATAAAATAGCAGTACCAGGTTTTAGACTAGCAAAGACAAATCAAAGGTCCTTTTTAGGTAATTGTGTGCGGTTTTATAATAAAATTCCCAAATCAAATCAAATCATTTATTTGTTTGTAAACATGTGTAATGTACTAAATTAGCATGCAAGGTCTTATTATAAGGTAGTTAGCACATACATGTTTCGCCCTGAGGCATACAAATCTAGAATTTAAAATAGCATAAATTAATTTAAAGATAATTAAAATAATCAAATTCAAGGTAAAATAATGATGTCAATTTACTTAAAGAGAAGACGTTCGGTAAATTATAGAAGATAAAAAATGTCAAATTAGAATTAAAATAATTAGATTTAATATAGTTAGAATTTGTCAGTCAGGAACTCACCAATATTATAATAACATTTGTCTACTAATATATATTTCATCTATTTTTAAACATCTAATAGAATTCGGTATATGGTTGTAAACACGGATTTAGGAAGGGAGCTTGCTTCCCGCTCGGCGGTCGCCACAGACAGGGTAGGAGCGTCTTTTAAAAATATGGACTCGAAATATTTAGCGAATGCATTAGCAGCATCCTCACCAGTGACCATGCGACCTTCATATTCAAATTCATCACAGATTTCTCGGCTGACCCGCTGATCTTTCACAAATTTCCAGAAAGTTAGTTTTTGGGTCTTTGGAAATATCCTCGTCAGTTTTCCGAATGTACGATTCATAAACTTCTTTACTTAATAAGTTGTTTCGAATGTTGTCGATAATATTTGAACATTTCAAGGTTAAATTCTTTACCAAGCTCCCTATACTTTTTCAATTATTCAAATATTTATATTTTAAATTACGAATTATTTCTGTCGTAAACCAAGTTGGGTACTGAAAAGAGTTAAATATTTGACTCTTTTTTAAAGGAACGTGGTTGTCCAAACACAATCTAATTTTTTCATAAAATAAATCTATCGCGTCATCGACATTTTTGATTTTTATAATTTCGTCCCATTCAATATTTCCAAATGTTATTATATTATGTTCCAAAAAATACAGAGATTGAAAATCAGCTTTACGATAATTGTACTCCGATACGACATCCTCATGAGGTGGGGTTGGGGGCGCGCACGGTGGCGAACGTCGCGGCCTCGGGATGCGCAGCAGCACCTCTAGCGCGGGATGGTACGCATCCTCCGGCTCCACGATCTTTATGCCTCCTTGCACACTCACGCACTCCTCACCAAGACTACTCATTACTAAATCCAGTATCGAGTATACTTATTGCATACAGTATTGTATTGTTTCAGTTTACAATATGCTAATAAAGAGTTGAATTGCATGCTTATATTTACACTACAAGAATTAAGATTAAAGTCACCAAATATTAAGACATCAAGTTTTGAATATTTTACAACAGCATTTTCTAATACCAAAAATGTTTTTAAATATGTTAAATCATCTGAGTTAGGGGGAATGTACACAACACAACAAAGGATTTCTTTGTATTTCAAAGTCACAATAGCCATCACTACTTCGATATCTGAAGTGTAGCCGTCGATATCTATCACCTGTCTGATCCTGTACTGGTCTTTGATCGCCAGCAAAACGCCTCCCCATCCAGCGTCGGCTTCCCGGTCTCGGCGCACCACCTTGTATCCCGCAGGAATAGACTCGGCATCGCTAATGCTGCTAATTTAGAACGTTTCGGTAAACGCGAACATATCGGGTGACTCATTTATTAATGCAATTTTACATTTGTCTGTTTTTGTGCGTAGCCCCCGAACATTCTGATACACCAAATGAAATGATTTGAATTTGGTCTTATTCTTTCTGTTGCTGCAGTGAGTTACGAAAAATTTATACGTTAAATAGATTAACCGAGACACATACACCGATAAACGTAGTTCTTACAGAAACTAGAATATCATATGAACATATGCACACATAAACTAAGTGACTTGTGTGGGTGACATATTTAAGAAAGCCAAATCAGTCTGTCGTTTACAACGACCGAGTGTGGACGCGTCAAATTGTGTAAAAAAATAGCAGAGTGCCGCAACTTTCACGGTATGTTTTAAGTTGTCGTATTGTAAATTTAATGACGTTTGTTGATTTACCATGTCATTTATGGTACATAAAATTAAAATACTTATACTTTTCTATAATTTTTTATTGTTTTACTAATTTAATTAAGTGGACGAGAATTGGTCCGTCTTTTTTCAAATACGCACAGTTATCGACCAGGTGGTCGAGATCTGTGTAAGACATGTCCAGTTTGGTTTACTCAAGTATCTAACGATCTTTAAAAATAAATAAATGTCATTTATCAATTTGAACCCTATACCCGTGAATATTTTGATAGCCAATTCCGTCCATATAATATATATTGTAAAAAATACAATCGTTAAAAATCACTTGAGGACGAAAACTGGAAATAGACTAGATGATATTCTAGTTTTCGACCAGTGTTTTGTTAATTAAAAAAAATACCTCAAAAATGTATTTTAAATTTTTTAAATTTTTTAATTTTCAAAAATATTTATTATTTAAAGGTAAAGTTATATTTTCTTAAATTGTATTAAACGATGCACAATATTTACAATAAAAAAATAGTGGTCGAATATTGTCGAGTTGGAACGGTTTTCGACCAATTCTTTATGATAATGTTTTATGCAGAAAGTGTTTCTTAGTTTGTGTTATTTTAATACAGCTTTAAAAAATATAAGTGATTGAACTAGTAATAATAAATATAAAGTTTTACCGCCCTGAAACTGAATTTATTGTTGGTCGAAAACTACTCCGCATGTGGACGAAAACTAGATTTTTTGGTCGAAAACTAGGGAAAATGGTAATTTAATTTTCTCAATTTTATAAAAAAAAAATCTTGGTTGGAATTTTCAATTCTTGCCAATTACTGAAAATAGAGTATATACAAAGTAAACTCTAAATTTTTCAAAAAATAAATAACACTAAATCCCTTACTTTTTGCTTGCCGAATTCGGCAACTCCACTAATTGGTCGAAAACTGGCGAACTGACCCTATTACGAGTAGGTAATTATTGACATGAATTTTAATTTGTAATAATTGACATGATTCTTTATTTATTTTATTTTTATGATTGACATGGATTTTAACTTTTAATTTTGATTTTGACGTTGTTTGTAATTTAAATGATTGCTATTCGTTTGTTATTTGGTGAAGGTATATTTAGAATTTAAATTATTGTAATCTTTTTTTCTCTTTAATCATAATTATTTGGCATACACAATTGAATTAGGATAATCCTGTAATGATTATGTATATGAATTTGCAATAAATAAATAAATTATTATGACGTATGGTGTATTGCTGTGGGGAGTTGCGGCTGAGATAGAGACAATCTTTATCTTACAAAAGCGTGCAATTCGAGCCATATATGAAATGGATCCTAGGGAATCTGTGAGGGATCTGCCAAGCTATCACCTCTCACCTACATAATTTAAACAAATATTGTAATAATTTTATTTATTGTTAAAAGACGTTTAAAAGAATGTGTCCGAGTTTGTAGCCCTTCATAAGAGCGTTGTAGACGCCTAAATTGATTAAATAGGTTAGGTTAGTAGGTTTTTATACATCTAAGTTGAGGATATATCGATTTTCGGTGGATAGAACTTGTCTCGGATGGTACTCGAGAGAAACTTGGCGATCCAGCCGATTCTTGAATTGCAACAATGCGGCCGTTTCCACTTAGGTGATTACTGATTACGGATTAATGAAGCCATCAACGTCCGCCCTGCGCGATCCACCCCATCGTGTGCGCTATCTGTGATTACTTCACTGATAACCGATGGTTAACGCCGATACGTGTAGATACCTACCTAGTTTTGAATAGAGATGGTTATCCTCGTCGTGCTTCCTCGTGCTTCTACCATGTATGCTTACGTTAATGTGAACGTTCTTTAGAGTCTACTATTTCAAATAACCTTGTATAAATTATATAATTAGTATTGACAAATGTTGTATTATGTTTATTTAATATTGTAATTTATAATCTATTGCCTGAATAACTTAATTTAATTTTGTGACCATATAAGTTTGATTATGATTAATTATGTAAATTATATGTCCGTTGTAATTAATAAATAAATAAATAAAACCAGTAAGAGAAATATTTTTTATTTTTATATTATTTAGTTATCCATACGGGCGTTACAAATAATATTACTCACTTTATTATTTACTACTATATAGTCACAATAGAATACAAATAACTATCTTAAATTAATTAAAAGTACATAACAGATAAGTTTATTGTCAATAAAACAATATATATAGAAATGTAACTTTTGGTTACGGGCTTAGTTTCAAATTTATAAATTTATTTATACTATGAGTGGTAGGAAGGTCGGTGTTTGTGTGCGTGTGTGGGAAAATGTAATTTTGTTGTTACAGGTGTGTGTATGTGGCTATTGGAGTTAATACTTATGTTTTGAAGCAGTGATAGCTCAGTGGCTTTGGGTATGGACTGCCGCGCAGCAGGTCCATGGTTCGAATCCCGCCGCGGGCTTGAGCTTCACCGCATGGTGGAAGGGCATTTTTGCGAATGCCCGCCTGGCTAGCGACCACCCTCAAGTTGAAAATCTGTCGCCAAGCACCTAACGGTGTGTTCCGGTAGCTATCCTTGAGAGCCAGTCATTCTAGGTTAAGCCTGTTAACACCTTCGACCACATCATCACTTACCATCACGTGAGATTGTGGTCAAAGGCTTACCTATAAGCAATAAAAAAAAAATATATGGTGTAGGTATATTGTGATTAATTAAGGAAAGTCAACTAATGTTTATGTATAATCATAATTTAACGTTTAAGGCATTGCTGAGAACAGTGGAATAAGTCCAGATCTGAATAATATTCACTAATTACAAATTTACGAGAGAAAAAAAATTATAGTCAAGTAGGGGATTCGAACCCGCGTCCATCCACCCCTTTGGCCGAGGTTTTAACTCTTACCAATTGAGCTAACATGACACAATGACTCATAACTTTAATTCTTGCTCTTGTTCTTCAACCATCGTATCGGGATGGAGCGACACATGGTTAGAGCATACCCCGGCTAAAGGGGTGGATGGACGCGGGTTCGAACCCCGCACATGACTATAATTTTTTCTCTCGTAATTCTGTAATTTTGTAATGTAATTCGCCTAGCAAGAGTTATTGCAAACTTAATAAAATTAAAAATATACATTAATGTTTTGAAATTTCCGAGTTGGTAGTCATCTCGATGACGAAAAACTGAACCATGTGGTCGAGTATCCAACATTAATTTTATATGATTTTATATAGTAGTTGACTACCAGCGAATAATAGTACTTACAGGTAGGAATAAAAATTAGTTTTCATTATGTTTAGGAATAAACACTTAGTTATTTTGTTAACGGGATATAAGTTCAAAATATATAGTTAAAAATCTGTCGCCAAGTACGTAACAGCGAGTTCCGGTAGAGGTGCTTGAAAGCCGGTAAAGTGAAATTACAGGCTCTTGCTTGAGCTATAACAACTGTTGGTCTCAGGGTGATGGACACAGTGCTGTTGGGACGAAATGCATCTGTTACAGGCAGAGGTTACTGCTTAACATCAGGTGGGCCTCGACCATGTTCCGTCGCAATACCATAAACAAGTATACATTAATTAAAAAAGTAAAAAACCCGACTGTAAATTATTTATTTTCGTTAAGCGTGTTATCGTTTAAAGAAACTCAAAAATATACATACATGAGCCCTGAAAGCATAACACTCCTTTTGCTTTTGTGGGCAGCCGTGTAAAAACCCCCGGAATCATAAGAGGTAGGCTCAAGGATATGCATCCAAAACTTAAGCGCGTTTCAACACTTGGTATTAATATGACGACACTACGCTTGTAAGGAATAGATTATGAATACCCTCACCTTAAATCTGCATTAAAAAGAGTCATCAGCTACGTTTGATTTGTCCCGCCGACAGCGCCCTTAATTGACTCCCGCTTACACAAGTGCATGCGCCATTATTTTGATTGTAGGGTAGAATGAAAAGGACCTCGACACCGTCTCTAAAGGTTTGTTTTAGTGGTTCTGTGATCAAAGGGCTGAGCAGTGGCACTAGGGGCCTCCTGTTGTTATGTCATCTTGTTAGTTGATTTCTAGTTTGATTTTGACGTGGCTGCTGAAGTGATAACGATGACTTGTTGAAACGTGATCTATTTTCTTTCCCCATTACGTCCATGTCTGCTTCTTTTGCCATTTTTGTCGCCAAGCACCTAACGGTGTGTTTCGGCAGCAGTCCTTGAGAGCCAGTGAAATTACAGGCACATCAGACTTAACAACTATGTCTCAAGGTTACGGGCGCAGTGCAATTCGTCACTTGTGACGAAATTCATTCGTAGGCAGAGGTAACCGCTTAACTTTAGGTGGGCCTCGAGCTTGTTCCGTCACAATAAAAAAAAGACTCCTGACGGTGTGTTCCGGCAGCAGTCTTTTAGAGCCAGTGAAATTACAGGCACATGAGACTCAACAACTAGGTACCTATATCTCAAGGTGACGGGCGCACAAGCAAAGTCAGCCGTTATTGACGGACGAAAATGTATATTCTTCCATAATATTTTATACCTAAATTTAAAAACAAATTTTGTGAGAATTGGCGAGAATATTTTGATGTGCCGTCGAAAAGTAAAGGAATCTGGTAGAGAATAATGCAAAATCAGCCTCACCGCTCCCCGTGGTTCATTGGTAATGTTGGTAGGAAATTAATTGTTACTGCACACAGGCTACGCTCCGGACACATCCCACTTAGGAAATTCGCTTATATGATGGATAAAGTATCGTCACCTAATTGTGAGGTGTGTGATAAACCGGACGGAGGATGCTTACCACATATTGATGGAGTGTGTCCGGAACCAGACTGAAAGGCATAGAATATTTATATAGATATTCATGTGAGTGAGGCAAATATCGGTGCAGTGTTTGACGTAAGTATAACCTCACTAAGTATATCCTCACTATTTTTGTACATATTTGTATTATATTTTGTATCGTATTGTAGTTTGTTGTTATAAGGCTATGATGGGCATGAACTAAATGTTTAAAAGTCTGTAAATAAAGTTAGAATTTAAAAAAAAAGTCTTTGCTCTGTGGCAATGGCTTCATACCATTGTGTATGCAAGTGCAGCAGCGCACAAAGTCCTTGCCACCACACCGGGTTGAGACGTCACTGACTCACTGCACGTTGGAAGGGCGTTTTACGAATGCTCGGGTTTCACCATCAAATATGTCAATGTCAAAGTTGTCAAGGTTGGTCTAATGAGGAACATTATACATTGCATGAGTGCTGGTAGTAAGTATATATAATTAAATATACATAATTAAATTTCCACGTCTACAAATTAGGTACTAATACCAAATTATAATTACAAGGCCGAGTGATTTAGGTAACCGGCGCTAAATTGTAGGACGTGGGTTTAATTCCCGTCAGGAACAAAACATTTTGTCCTCCAACAATATGTAAATGCTCAGCACCCGATAGTGCTTGTAATCACATATATCACCTACCTATATCAAATCATTCATTTGTAAACATGTGCAAGCAATGGACACTAAAAAGGGTGAAAAAATGTTTTAACGGAAAATCGAACCGACTTCAACTCTCAAGTGTGAAATAACTTGTCGAAGTATGTACCATGCGCACATTGTTATAATAAGTACTTTTGAACTATCATGTTCTGACTTCAACAAGTTATTTCACACTTGAGTGTTGAAGTCGGTTCCATTTTTCGGTATATTTTTTTTTATAGCTAGCGTATAAAAGGTTTTTAAACTTCGCTGTTTTATAAAAAATCACACAAAAATCGATTTAATTTTCAATATTATAACTGCAGTCATTTGAGTTTACATTTCAATACAATTTTTTACTATTATAAGTAGTTATTTTGCTACATAATACTGTCTTGGTTAGGTACTGCTAAAGCCCACAAGGCGGTGACTATTAGCTTGAGTTTTGTAAGAAATAACGTCTCATTTTGTAAGCGATTCTGGAAACGCGGCTTTTGTTTCCGCGTTCCATTCGGGTGCTTGTAGCAAATCTCATTTGCTGGGTTATGCATACTTTAATAGCATGATATTTCCTGCCAACTGGTGGCAATATTTTCATGAATAATACGTCACATATATCCCCAAGCACCTCTGAAACGTCAGAATCGTGTTCTTTTTCGGTGTTGTGTACCTACTCGGGCGCGTAGAGGTAATACATTATGTGACCGCGCTGGTAAAGGTGATGAAGTCATATTTGCGTATGCAATGGCCGCTGTGAGTGTGAGCAAAGAAACTGTGTCAAGACATAACCCCTGACCTTTGACAGTATCTGCCGGCTATGGCAGTAACGCATCAACATAGTACCTATCCAAAAAAGATGCTCACAAGGTTTTTTTTGTTTGCAGTTGTTCGTAACAAAAGTGACAGAATTCGTGACAGTATCTGCTCAGGTATTCAAATTCAAATTGTTTATTGACATAAAAACGAATTACACATTTACATTTATGCCACAAAAAATAATTTTGTAATTAATTAAATCTAATTTCTAATCAGTACTCAGTACTAATATTATAAATGCGAAAGTAACTCTGTCTGTCTGTCTGTCTGTCTGTCTGTCTGTTACGCTTTCACGCCAAAACTACTGGACCGATTTGAATGAAATTTGGTATGGAGATAGTTTGAGACCCGGGAAAAAACATAGGATAGTTTTTATCCGACTGCGCTAAAAGAGGTTCATGTTTTCGCGCGATAACCGACATACGCGCGGGCGGAGCCGCGCCCGGAAAGCTAGTTACACATAAAATTACAAATACAATAATCAATAAATTCATACTATTTCAAAAATGTCTATCAATAAATAAAAGTAATAAGTTACAAATCAATTAAAATATCATCAAAGTCAATTGAGTTATCATGTTCCTTGCACCTGTCCCATTGATCATTTAAACTTTCACAATATGTCAAAAATTGTTCTACAGTTATTTTCCAGTTGACAAATAAAATATCAAAATCAGTGTTAGCGGAAAGGAGCGCATTGAAGTGATTGCGAGTACGAACCAAAGGTGACATAGATCGTGCGGTAGTACGACCCGTTTCCTCGTAAAAAAGGTTATAAGGCTGACCACGCCTATATTCGCTGGAGCCCAAGGATTATCTGGTACGAACAGCATAATAAGTTGTGCAGGTGTAGAGAGTCGACTGATCCTCTAAGCACCTTGCAGCAAATAGTCAGTTGGTCCAGCAGTCTTCTCACCTCCAAAGAATTGTATCCGAGCTGCCCTAGCAAAAACTTTGTGGGGTACATATATGGATAAAAGCCATAGAGCTTTTTATACAGCGACCTTAAAAAGGCTTTTTGTACCTTCTCAAGCATCCGCGCGTAGGTGACGTGATACGGGTTCCACACACAAGCACTCGACTCGAGCTTGCTTCAAACTAGAGCAGTATACAACGTTTTGATTACTTGAGGATTTTCAAAATACCCTTGGCATTACGTAAGACGAAGCCAAGACGACGATAAGCCTCTTTAGCGAGATCTGACACGTGATCATGGAATGTCAAGCTGCGATCGAACGTTACCCCCATGGTCTAAGAAAACAAGGTCTTCTACTCCCGAAGAATCACAAGCTTGCGTCACTACCAAATTGGCTCTTTATTAAAACATGATTGCAGCAGCATACAAGTTCATAGTTCTTTTTCATGTGAATGTTTTAGTCTAAAATATCAATACAATATTTCAAACGTCGAATAGAAAATCACACATGAATCAATGTTCATCACACTAAACGGTATGGAAAAATGGTCTCCCTATGGTTTCACCATTTTGATAAATATCGCCGTCTCTGTATCACGTATATGATTTACATCTGTTTCGCTCTCGCTCATGCACATATGCGCAGTGATTCGCATACTTTGTAGTCGGTCCATTTCTGGAAGCTACGAGTATAATAAAACAACGTATATTTTTTTCTATTGTGACGGAACAAGCTCGAGGTCCACCTGATGTTAAGCAGACTAACCTCTGCCTATAACAGATGCATTTCGTCACAAGTCACGAATTGTACTGCGCCTGCCACCAGGAGACATAGATGTTAAGTCTCTGTACCTGTAATTTCACTGGCTCTCAAGGACTGCTGCCGGAACACATCGTTAGGTGCTTGGCGACAGATTTTCTACTTGAGGGGGATCAGTAGCCAGGCGGGCATTCGCAAAATGCCCTTCCACCATGCAAAAAGTAACTGTAAGAGTAAAAGTAGAAAAAGCAGTGATTTTAAGTTTTTTTCGTTTCCAGCCAAATTGTCTGTAGCCTAAGAATAACTTCGGTGTGAACCTTTGAGGTCCACAATACCGAAGTCATTCTTACTACGACTACTAAATATGGTATGTAATGTGAAATTTCTTTGGTTATATAACGTAATTACTAATTACCTAATTGGTTTTTACCTCCGGGATTTGAGTTTGAGGGGTGATAATTTGTAAAATGGTATGTAAATATTTTGTAAATAGTTCAATGATTGTAAATAAGAATGATTCCACTCTTTAAATACGCCTACATAAAAAAATAATCTTCTTTTTATTTTTTGCCGGTTTTATTTATAATATTTAAATAATCTACAATTAATTTCTTCGAACTTAGGTTTAAGTTTTTTTCATATACAAATTTTAATTCTCTGTAATTCACCACTTAATCACAATTATCTTAATACGGAAGAGCGAGACCCTCTAACACAGGTATGTTAATACTTAAAAGAGAGTCTCAAACATATAAACTGTAAATTAGATTAAGTTTACTGAAATAAAATATTTTTGTATTTTTTGTAAGTTTGAAGCGTTCGTAGCGTAGGTACTAACTTAGCCGTTCTTAACCGATCAACTATGTTAAGCAACGTCCGCTGCGGTCATGAGTTGGATGGGTGACCCCTAGTGGCATTTTTATAGATTAAAAAAAACGTGGGAAGTTTTTATGTACCCTAAAAGTACGCAATCGTGCCTGAATGCTACTTACGCGACAGGTAGACAATTATACATCACATGTGCGACCGCGCGCCTCCTTTGATGCTATTTGTTGCTGAATTACTTGTACCTAATAGATTGTTTGTATTTTTATCAACTTTTATTTTTTAATCAAGCCAGTCAAGTATGAAGGGATTGTGGACTCAGTGTACATGTAATAAGAAACATCCGGTGGACGGTAAATGTAAGTATGGTGTAGGTAGGTAGGCAGAAAGATATCCATACCGCATATGGAGATACCGCGTAGATCGCGCTGTGTTACAGAATAACTAATAGTATCTACGGTGCGTCTTGGTTGACTACGCTTACGTGTGTGGGTGTAGCTACATTCGTAGCTCTCTGAGTAACGTAGTCAGAGCCACACATGCTCCGTTGTTACTTCAACATTTGCGACGAAATAGATTTAAAATTTATTAGAGAGTGCAAGAAAATCTTGATGATTTTTTAAATTGAGTTTTCAGAAGAAAAAAATATCAGAACTTGTTCCTTGTGATGTACTGATATTGCTCTTAAGAGGTTTTGCGTAAGTTACCAGTAACCCTGTATAACTTCATTAGAGTTTAAAATTACAGTATATTCGTAACCAGTTATCACTGATAGATGTAGAGTGGATTATATTAGAATGCAATCCCTACGGTTCCTGTCAAGCAAAAATGCGCTATTTGCACTGTATGCACGCAAACGGTCGGTTCATAACTTGCTAAACAAACACCACTATGGCATAATGACGTCATCTTTGACGTCACCTCCGGCCGCAAACAACGCTCACAGAAAAGTGGTAGTGCAATGTATGCACAAACGTCAAACTCAAATCTTGACAGATAGATGAGGAGGTTTTTATTGTTGTGGTTAGAATGTTGAATGTACAAACATCTGTTCACAAAAGAATGCCTTGAAATGTAATACTTCTATTATCAAAAATTGAAGGTTATTTTGGGTCAATTGCGAAAAAGCAAATTGACAGTTAGCTGATGTTATTAGCGCGGCTACATATCGGTTCACATCGTTTGCGCGCAAACAGTTCATATTCTCGTATTTCAGTTATGAACCAAGCTTTTGCAATGTATGCAGTGACAGCAGTGTTTGCGTGATTTAAACCGTAGTGAATATCTTGGTCAAACAAAGAGGACGTAATAAAGATCAAGTAAATAGGTCAACATTCTGAGAAAAAATACCAACATATTTTGTAAATATTGGCATCATATGGTTGTCAAACAACACAACACCTTCTCCTAGTCTATACATTTACTGTTTCTTTGTAACTTCTTCCACATATCCTTAACGTGAAACCACAAAGTAAGTTCTAACGCTATAGAAATAAGGTTCAAAATAGATTGCAGTTACAACAAACGGGACGGCAACGCCGCGTTCAGCAACGTTTTTAACGAAATATTTGAATATTTAGGCGGGAAGAAATGTTTTTGCATATTACGCAAAAACTATGAGGCCCATCGTTTTGAAAATTTTGGTGCCGATGGCACAAATTCTACCCAACATTTTAAGCTATTAAACAGTAGTCTAGCCTTTCCCGTTTGAGCTGTGCAGCATGTGCTAGCTGGGGACATGTCTCCAGCTTACGTCTATTTGAGCTTGTAGCTCCAAAACCTTAATAGACACAGACTTGAAAATTTTAGTGCCGATGGCACATATTTGGCTCTAAATTTTGACATATTAAACAAAGTCGTAGGCCCATTCGTTCAGAAGATACAGATGAGCAGCTGTAGACACGTGGTCTCCTGCTTACAAGTTGTAATCGGGTCATTACTACTACAGCTTTCAAGTTGGGCGTTTAAATTTTTTTGTGCCACTTGCACAAATTATGCTCTAAATCCCTGGCTATAGTATATAATCACATCTTCAGCCGTTTCGTATATACAGCATGTGTCAGCTGGAGACCATAACGCCAACTAACACACTAATAATCCCATGTAGCATCGAAGTTAGTTTGGCATCTAAATTTTGAGTTGGTATTCATAATTGCACTAAATCTGCTCTAAATATTGGCATATTCAGAATTAAGAAATTTCAATTGAGTAAGCTGGAGACATACACATTTCTAGGTTAGCCTGAACAACATCGTCGACCACATCATCACTTACCATCAGATGAGATATTGGTCAAGGCATAAATAAATTAAAAAATAAATGTTTACCTTCAGATAAACTTGATTACCACAAGATTTCCAACAGCTAATCTACGTACGCAGCAAATTATTATTAGTGGCAAAATATAGGCAGCAATTATTGGTAGTACACACCTTAAAACTTGTAAAATGCTTTATGCTGATCAGGAAAGCGACCAGCCATCCCATAAAATTAACTCGAGTGGAAACGTTTTGTACTACCACTCATTCCCTTTTCCATAATTAAGGAAATTTCCGCTTGAATCTCATAGATCTCTGTTGTCGAAGAATCGTGGATAAAAAATTAAAAACAGCACAGGAGTTTTTTGTAATTTCTTTACTTTTTTTCACCATTTATCGTAAAACTTTCCTACGGCACACCGCGCGTACCAATATTCCGCCTTGTGTATGTCAAGTCCAGTGACGCCATGGTGACGTCATCGCACACACACATCCTCACAATCGCTCAGTCGCGAGGCTCATCTTACACTACACGAAACACGTCCGAAACGTATTAGTTCCGGTAACAACTAACAGGTGGCGTTGAAAACGATTCCGAACGTGTTTGAGTTCACAAAAGATTTGTTACATTGAAAAATTAAATGTTATACACAAAGTTTTACAAAGATTAATTAAAAAATAGAAAATAATATAATGATATCCATCGTAAGTACACACAAGCACCATCTTCTAGTCGCAGTTTGACTGCCAACCTTACCCATACGATATAAACCTTCCGCGTCCGAGTTACAGTCAAAAATTGCTTAGCAGACTTTTGTTTAATCTCTCGAACGCGAATTCCTAAACATTCCAAATGAAAATACATATAAACCCTTTCACAGACGCTGACGTTTCTTCAGAGTAACAACACTTTCGAGTATTTATCATTCTGTTGTGTTCAAATGACTGCCATTATTACATTTACAATTAATACAAAAATTCGATGGAGATCTAAAATGTCCGGTACACTTTCTACGCCATCTAGTGTCAAAAAAATTGTTAAAATAAAAAATATATAAATACTAGTACAATAAACCTATAGGAAGTTTTATACATCACACTACAATCTTTGGATACAAAATCTCACAGGCGATCTCGGCGCACAATTTACAATTGCTATAAGTTCCTCCAAGAATTGTTAAAGTTACCAATATTGTACACAAAACCGATCTTTGGAAACACTTCCGCCTCCTAATTTTCACATAAACAACTTAACCTACTAATTACAATTGTCAATAATGCAACAAGGTCGCCTTGGAAGCCAGTTACCCGACAGTCGAATTCAATTACAGAGAAAATCTCATCATTCTCGAAATCGTCGGAAAATCAACCTCCGTCTCACACCAAAACCAGTCTCAAGGAGCGAGCCGTGTCATACACGAATTGAAAAATTTAGAATTAAAAAGAAAATACAATTTCCGAAAAACAATTTATCCTCATCACATGAGCCCATGTCAGTCCAACAGTTATACGATATCAAAACTTTACCAGCTACCATTGCGTTCGGGGCGCCTCGATTTGGAACCGTCCGAGTTTACTCTATAATAAGGTTTGTAGACGCCCGCCGCAAGTCCAACTCAACTCTCGCTCAGCATACACACGACCCAATATGCCGTCACCACTAAGCTTAACAACCAACATTTATATTGCAATCTAGTTTTTACAACTTATCTCCAGACACGAACATCCGTTCGTGGTTAATTAAATATCCGCCGCCATTTTGTCTTCCCTTTACAAAATGGCGTCACCGCGCACTTGGGGACACAAGATGGCGGCGGCATCGAGTGCAAACCTATCTAGATTTCGCCCTGTCGCATCAGTACACTACAGAACACAGTTTGAATGTATCCATCGCTTCACATAAGGAAAACATTTACATGGTGGCCGATCATGTCCAAAAACTCGTTAAATCTGACATAAAAAATCTTAGCACGTCTATTGTCCGAGCAGTGATGAATAGAAGGCATAACAAAGTGAACGTCCGCTCGTTCCCGATACGGAATATTTGAACAACACCAAGCCACCGCGTACTGATACTATACATAAAATATTTATAGGACACAATATTTCGAAATTGTTAATCTACAAATCATTATCCATTAAATATAAAGTACAATCGATTGGCAGTATTTGTTCACTCCTCAACATACCTTCAGTGATATAACTCGAGTCATCATCTAATCTTAACGACACTTATGCCTGTCGAACGCTAGCCTACCCTACTCCCCTCCCCGCCCCCCGCCCCCGCCCGCAGCCTGCATGCGGTACTAGCTCGACTTGGCAGGCGGGACTATCTTATCGCATACATTAAAACAAAATCCTAATAGGTTAAAATGACACGAAACCAATTCTCCCCTTCCAACTCATGGACGTACTTAAAGTGTACCCTATCTTACTATTTCACACTTTATCTGACTGGCAATACCTGAATAACTTTTTTACAAGCGACTGCAACGCCGCAGCCAACATCAGAAAAGAATGAAAACACACTGTCCGTTACCGTTCAGTGTCCACGCTACAGTTGGCAGCATTGGTCTTGAGGCAGTACTGCCAACTGCAGCGTCGCAAACGTGTATGGCACGTCCTTTACAATTCGTTCAAGATCTGACACGAGCGAATCCCGACGCGACCCGGGATCCCCAAGGACCGCTTCGTTGCGTCCCCTGACATTAGATTGTTCGTCGAATACGCGCCAATAGACGCCTCTATAAAAGGCTTCAGTCTCATTTCCATCACTCCTCGTTTAGCACTCACAATTAGATATCGCGCGGTCGGGACCCGCTCGCGGCAGTCACATCGAGATATTATTCCTATGCTTATGCCTATCACTTCGACTGTGATCCCTTCAACCGTTTTACACTACTAGGGACTCGCGAGCCGATCGCCAACACAGAGCCAAATTACTCCGCGTTAAGGTTCCACTGCGATCTGATCCGCAAAGTCCCGTGTACCTGTCAACCGTCGACGAATCTGACCGATAATTGGATACATTACCAAATTTACACTTTTCATTTTACATTTGATAACGTATAGATCATCGGTCAGTATTTTAGAGCGGAGTTACGAAATTCCATCCGAAACCGAACGTTACATCCGAACCCCTGAAGCCTAGTACGCTCAACCGTTCAAAACGAACAAAAATATATGAAATGAAAACTAACTCAAAAACGACCCTTTTCATTGCAAACTCCATCCTGACTGTTATCTATAAACTGCTTATCGAAAACCGCCATGTTTTATGTGCAACCACTATTTTCACGTTTTATTACAATATTTTTCTATATTATCTTTTTTATATAATTTTCAGGTACCGTGGTATTGCTTATATGTAAAAAAATATTAATTTTGAGGTTATTCGTTTTGTATTTTGTAAATAGTGGCGGTTGATTGGTGTGTCAGAATCCCACTAGAAAAATAAAATATATATATGCTTCAAGTCAGTTCCATTTCTAGGTTCTTTATAGACCATACTTGCTGAATATTCACAATATACATATTCTGTCGAACAAAGTCGTAATATTTAGTGAACATTTTATTTTTCTAGTAAGACGTGTACATTGCTTAGCAGTGTATCTGGAACAGTTCAAAAACAAATGGTGTGACAGTTAAAATTATTGCAATATTACGTATTGTGTAAGTGTCAGTGTCTGTATGTGTCTGTGTATTGTGTGTATGTGTGGTGCGACGGATGCTACGCGCTAACACCCACGCTGTCAAAACGTAACGCACAGATAAATTATCTTTTAGCAAAACATCAATTAATATCAGAAATATAATTAAACCTAACGTACTATTTATTATAACTCTGAATTATTATTTTTTATATTTTTTTTAATATTTTATATTTCTTTTTTTCATAGTTGATTCGATTGATCCGTAACAGCTATAGTGACCTATTTAACAATTAGCGGGACGAAGGGCGGCGCGGGGGGCGTTGCTCACGTCACACTCCAAATTAATATACGTCATCTCGTCATTTAATAAGAAATCTGATAATAATAGATTCTAGTGAGATCAAGAGGAAGCAGCAATCGTTTCATAACATGAACGCGTTTGCAAAAAAAAACTGTAGGAATAACTCAAACATGAACAGTAATAAACGATATTAAGTAGCTGTCATATCAGCATAAAGGAACCGTAATTGAAAAGTTGCCATGGACAAATAAGAGCCGAGTTATAAAAGTAAAGGGAGTGTGACCAGAGCGTTGCATAACGTGAATCACAATTAATATTATGTAGTAATTGACTATCACACCAAACTGCACAACAAATCACACGACCGACAAACAAGAACTCTTAGTAAAGTCAGAAGAGGATAGCAAAGAGCGTAAGATTTTAGAAATATTGCAAAGGATAATCATTTAAACTACAGAAATGTACTCTATATATAATATAAATAAAGGTATAATACTGTTTTGTCATATAAAACATATTTAGGGTAGATCGACAACATTTGGTCAATGTGAGTCACAAAAGCAAGAAGTAATGATCAAAAAAGGTTCACTCCAGTAGTGATTTAAACTAAATGGTAAAAATTGCTGGTTTATAATGGGACAAACAGGAATGAGCTTACTCAGTATTAAATGTCAAATAGTATCTTTAGAGCCATTCACAGGATTCTTCATTAGTGGAGGTATTCAACATCGATTGGTAAGTTTCACGACGATATAAATAATTATTGTGATATGGAGTCACTGATTTTACTATCTGCTATAGAATTTTATTAAATCGCCAGAAGTATATCTTTGACGATATATAGATGCTTTGCCATGTCGAATGTAGTGACTGTAGGCGGTTCTATCTTTACTTAAAGAATTGTCTTACTGCTATCAGATTTTGAAAACGTTCTATCTATAGAGGAGAATATCAGACAAGGCAATATGTATGCCATGGTGGGTAAGAGGAAGTGCGGGGCGAGGGGCGACAGGGGAGGTATCACAGTAGCAACACATGCACTCAGTGACGTCGGCACGCCGCGGGGTGGGGTAGGGTCGGCCCAACAAACGAGAGTATTAGAAGAACAGTATATTAGATAATTTTGTCTGATTCGAGAGAACTCGGACAAAATTCAAGTGACCCATAGGATAGTGAACAGGCACAACACGGTAGAACAACTATAATTTGCCCTAGGCAAATCAGTTTTTAGGAGCTAACTGCCAACTTTCGGTAATAAAGCGGCATTCGAAGAAGATTTGCTCTTCCAGGCACTTATATTTTCAAAATAGGAGACTCACAAAACAAGATAAACTAAGAACTAAATAGGAGGTGAAAGACTGAGTCTTTGAATTCAAATAATGTATTTCAACTAACTACTGAAAGGAACTTTCAAATCGCATAGTTACCTAATGGTTAAATGAACGGACGGAGAGAAAGAAGCGATCGCCGAACCGAGCTGACGCGAGATTCAGACCAACAACGAAAATTTCAGAAACTTTCCTCGATACTACTATCTATTGCCGACGAATTGAACCCACACAGAACATGCTTCACAACATATACTAGTCAACATTAAATGTTTTAATATTCTTTATACTATACCATTAAATTGAAAGATTGCTTAGCCAGCACAACCGGCGGGAGGTTTTAAAAACACTTTTAAAATCTTTTAAATATATCTCTGTAGATCTTAAACATCTATGGAACTAAAATTACATTTTGTACCATTGAATTGTTTATTAAAATTAAGCCACTTCTTGCGAGGAAGCGCACGCATTGACAATAACTACTGTACATAGAATTAAAGGTCCTAATTAGGCCACAACCGAGATTACTTAATGAAAAACTAACCAATACACCAAACAAGATATTTCCATATATAGTACTATTATTTTGTAAACACCCTTAACACGCAGTAAATAAGCATTACAACTGTATTGGAAAACATGCGTAACGCTCCCCCGCAAAACTTCTGTATGACATATATCAAGCGATACGAAACACGGAAGTATTTTCGCGCGATCTCCCTCGCACCCTTCACCTATACTCGAAGGAACGAAGCTACCACCGCCGGGAGCGAGCGGGACACAATCACACCTATATGTATACCTACATACGTATTACTAATACCTATAGTTAGCATTAATCATCCCGCCAACTCCCTATAAAAAGAAAGTTATCCTAAACTTACAATTAGAATGAAATCGCGCCGCCCTCGCCTATATAACTTCTATATTTTTCATAGAGAAATGACTTTATTAAAGGTATTTTTTTATTTGTATTCTTTTTCGGACGTCACAACTTATGTCACACTATTTTTTACGACTTATGGTCAGAGGAAAATGTATTGTAATGTTAACCTACATACGGATCGTGTTAGAATGCATCTTTTTTTTGTTTAATGTTGCAGATTTTATGGATGCAGTCTAATACATCCGACTATTTCTATTTCTCTTAAAGGTGAAAGATAAAACTATTTAATTTAAATGTAAGGACACACGTCTTTCATATCTCGAAACAACTTATGAATTAAAACGTTGGATGTGATGCGAGAATCTGGCAATAGCTTACATTGGGACTGCTTAAAGACTTAGTAACGGAATTGTATGGCATATCTTATACCGGCTTCCTGCATTATTTATTGCATTCTGAATTTCTTAAACAAACGTTCTAAACTTCATTAAAGTTTTATATTAGTTATTAATAATATAACAGTGTAAAACATTGAATTATTTTAGGTCTAAGATATTAATTATATAAGCAGAAAAGAGGGTAGTACTAAAACTTCGTTGCCAGATTCACAAGTCATCCAGGTATGCTAAAGCAGGAAGCCTTTACGTTTGTCAATAATTCTGACAAATTTTCGAGAACGATTGTTTAAGGTTTTAAAACAAACAGTACAAAGCAAAAAAGTAACAAAATAAACATATAAAACTTGCTCTAAACTTACAAAAAATGTTAAAATGAAATATCTCAATCTGGTGATAACATTAAAGTGTCAAATCTAGATTGCTTAAAACGAGTTTACAACTATTTTGACTCAGTAAATAGGAATAAACGAGAACCATAACTTGAGTATCGCTATGCGATGCTACTATGGCCGTAACACGAACTATTTGGGAACACGTAATCGTGTTGTTTATACAAACTGTTGGAAACTTTGCCACGTTTTTTAAGTGTATTTGTGAGACAGGGTTGTTGTCATAAACACTAACGTGAGTTGTCATGATTACCGGTGTTCGAACAGTAAAGATTTCTCATTCTCAAGGAATGCAGCCGCCCGCAGTGCGCGTCAAGCAGCCGTCGAGGCTGCACCCATTCCTTCAGATTGAGCATCTTTACTGCTCGAACACTGGTCGGAGATTTCGACTAAACACCGTGAGTGCTAGCCGGTATATTTAGTTAATAGACAGGGTTGTCTCAGGTAAATTACCGAATATTACTGAGTTTAAATTGTTTGGGTAAAATACCAATACATTTGCCCAAATAGTCATGCTACGGGTTTCAACTAGTCTACGGATTTCAACAAACAATTGCTTAACAAAGTTTTAGTAAATGGTCAACGACTCTTAATTAGTTGATAGTAAATTTTCCATGACAATGAACCTCCGAATCTTTATTAAAACCGACTTGTTATGATGAACAATGATATAGCAACGATTTAAAGAAATTGAAATCCGTCTTGAATCAAATTGTAACATTATTACAATATACAATGTACGTATTTAATTCAATACCAATCCATGCAATTATGAAGCGATAAATTCCAAATGTGATTTGAAATTGATACTGAATAACCAAAAGACAACAACTGTTTTTACACGTTTTAGTTTCAGCGACATCTATTTGTCTAATGTGGAGGCTGAATTGTGAAGAATGTTTAGATCAAACCTTTTTCCGTGATTTATCTAAAAACGTGTAAATCCTAGAGAAAATAAAACAAAGCTACATCGTCTGCGGCATGCGCCGGCGCCGCAAAAGCTACCAATAAAAGGTGAAACACTTCCCGAGTGATGCCGTTATAGTCATAAAAAAAATTATAACAAAAAATGCATAAATACATTAGTAAAGTAAGTTAGAAGGCACGTCTGACGCCTGATGTAGTTCTGAACTTATGACTACTGCGTCCCGCGCACTCATACACTTACATACATACATATATACACGCACACACTCACGTACGCATACGCATCTCATTTTGAGGAGAATTATAAGGATGTTCATTATGTACTGCATCGATGACACACAAACTGTCTAAAGAAGTGTTAAAGTAAAAAGAGCAGATTCTCAAATCATTTGTTAACTATGATAAGATATTATAAACTTCGCTTAATTTACTTAAACACTTTATAACGGGTTGGATATATTCACTATAGTATTGTATTCATTTATTGGATAATGACATCATAATTAGTCTAATACTCCAGATGCTAAATGTTGCCGTATTAAATCGTTCAACTTCTATGGTTCCGACCATTTTTAGGAAATTATAATATGCATATGAAATCATCTCAATAATTCTCATCAAGAGACCAAACACAGGGTGCTTACATAACCAAACTTAAACTATCCGCATGGACACGGCCGCGTAGTGCGTCTCACTCGCACATATAGGCGGACACGAATTTAGACAAGGCAAACTATAGTTTACAACTTTCTCTAATGGCAGTGATTTTACTCTTAAGCTTTAGCAGCGAAAGATTTAAGTCTTTACTTTAGTCGAAAGAGTTTAGTCAAGTTAGAGAAAAATATTAGCCTGGAAAGTTTATTTAGTAGTTAAACTCCGTTTTATAATCTAGATTACATAAGTATATATTTTATAAATTTATAGAATTTTCTAAATTTTTAGGTCATTCAAAACTGAGAGTAAATCTGAAAGTAGATGTTAGTATATCTATCAAACACAAGATGATAGATAAGGACGGCAGATGATTAAATAAATGCCTGTGATCAATATATCAGAAACCATAGACGAGTTACTTGTTTAAATAACACCAACATATCTTGAGCCAACTCCATCGCCTTATTCATTGCCAAAACTTTCCCTACACAATTTAGACATAACCCTACCAAATATCAAAGTAAGTCGCGGCCGCGTCCATCTCTTTACCTAATAAGACATTTAAAATCTTTCGGATTGTACGCCTACGAGTATCACAGCAGTGCGTCCCTTATCTAAATGATTCGAGTATGACCACTTTGACTTGACCCCCCGCGTTTAAAGAATGCTTTGTGAGCAGGGATTCAGTATTCCTAGTTTTATCGTAGTAAAATTATATTAATTTGACATAGGTTTTTTTTGGTTTCCACGAACAATTTCTTGTTAATTACCTATTGAAAAAACTTACCGAGTTGTCATTGCGTACACAGATCAAAACGAGAGAGGTCAAATAAAAGTGGATATGAAACGACCCCCTGTAAACACCCGGTGCCTTATAGTACAGGGCCAATTCTGTCTAACAACTGTTGCAAATTAAAACTATGCATTAAAAACGTGTGGATTAATATCGATACTAATATGTATAAATTGGTTATACGTAACTTAAATATTGTAAAGCAATTTCTAGTGGATAAAGTAATGGTGCAATTAAACAAAAAGCAGAATCGGCCCCCGCACACACCCGTGCCTTACATCAAGTGTAAACAGACAAAAAAACTATAATTAAATAATCAATATTAAAAAACACATACACCTACGAACTAGATACGTTGGCTCTTCTTTTTATTATGTTTAATTAAAATGATACCGCCAGATGTACTTTTCAATTTGATTTACAAAAGCCGAAAATTTGTGGCAATTCATTAAACTGGCCACGAACAAATATCAGTATAACTTAACAAGAAACAATAATGACTTAAAAGCTGAATCAATCATCTTAAGTTTCACCATCGTTCGTTCTCGTCTCGACTAAAATCAAGCGCTGAAAGAAACCCCTATTTACAAGAAATTAGCCAAAAAAATACATGATAATAAAAAAAATAAAGCTTGTAGCTTACAGTTAGTCCAAATGCCTCTCACAGAGGTACCGTATTTAATTTTAAAGGCCACAAATAATTGTGTGTAAAAATTTTGAAATTTGATTTCATTCGCGTTTATGGGTCGGAACAGACGACGCGACCCACGAACGCGTTAAGGTGCGTTCAAAAGTCGCGCAATTCATTTCGACGTTTAAAAAAAGGGTTTTTATTGCTGCACTGGCAACACAGTCCAAGTACACAAACGCCGACATCCCCCACCGCTGCGATCCTATCACAATTAATCAATTAACAAATAATAAATCTGTCAAGGTGCAAACATCATTAGTACCATGTAGAGAAACGGTTTGACGACTACGCATCCTCCCACGACGCTACTTATTAATACTCGATTATTACAAGAAAAAAAATAAAGCTCAAACATTTTTATCACAATACCTTAACAACTATACGTCGAAATGCAGAGAAAACAGACCTTTAATCATACGGTCGCGTCTTCAGTGAGTTTCGACCCTAAGATTCGGTGTAGCGTGCGCTACTAAAGTAAATTAATTTTGAAAAAGAAAACGCCTCGAAAGGAATGTCCCGACTGACCGTAGCGCCGAATATATACCTACTATAATTATGTAAAATACTATATACACATATTTAATAAAGCTGTTAAACTCAACTGCGCCCAAGTTTTAAGTCGATGTACGAGAGAGACAACTCACCGAGCGGCCTCGGGAAACCTTGAGCGTGCGAGCGAGACAGTACTATCTCGCCTTTTTCGGCGTAGAACGCGTCGCGACAAATTTTCTCACGGCTTTTTGACTCCTGCCAATTACGATAACGTCGACACATCGATACCGTAGTGACTACTCACAGACATTTCCAAACTATTAAACGAAATGAAAAAAAGTCGCACGAGATTTTGTCGCATCGCGTTGTCAGCCAATACGGGTTTAACACGTCCCCGCGAATTGTAATGATAAAATTAGTTAGTGGTATAGTCTTTATCTCTAGTGATGCCTGTGCCGATGGGTATGGGCATGGGCACCGGCGGCCGGCGTCGGCAGATATCGTGTGTTTGTGTGAGGGGTCGGCGAGTTCAGCGGAGGGGAGGGGCGGGCCGGGAATCAAATCCGATTCGGCGCGCTGCCTGTGAATGTGTCCTGGAAAACATCAAATTAAAATTTACAAATAATACTACCATTTTTCTATTTCAGCAAAACTAACTTTTGATCAAATGTGATGGTAAGTGTTTCAAGTTCTCGAAGACGGATAACAAACTTGAGGTTCAACTGGCCGGTCAGTTCTCCATACAAACGTCGTACGGTGATAACTCCTACTAATTTAAGGTCCAGAATTAAGCATAATACCGTCATTATCTAGTCTTGTATGATGGTGAAATTTTAAAAAGATAATTTTGTTGAAAGTTCTGAGCCTCAAAAACTTTATATGAAAATGTGTCGAGTCTCATAACTCTCAAGTTAAATATCTTATAAAACGTTACAAGCTTAGATAAAAAAGAAATCGATATCATGCATTGCTTTGGACCTAAATCCTCAAATAAGGGAGTGATCACCCTACGAGCGACGTTTTTTTGGAGAACTGACCCGCCAGTACACCCTTGACCTAGAATGATAACAATCTCTCAACGACAGCTGCCGGAACACACTGTTTGCTTCCAGGCGAACATTCGCCAAATGACCTACCACAATACGGTAGTTTCGCTATCCAGCCCGCGCGCCGCGGCGGGATTCCAACCATCCCCCAAAAAACAAAAAATCTTCACATGTATTGCCCTGGGGCATCAATGCTTCATTAGGGCCCCCACTTAAAGATAGTTGTCGGAACAAGCCCTTAAATGTCGCTATTTCCCATATGTATTTATTCAAAATACAATTACAGCTATAATTACAGGATTTTACTATATATGCAATATTGTAAGTAACATTCGTAATCGTAATTTAAACCTATACTAAACTCAATCAAATAAAAAAAAAATATAATAAATAAATGTCAATTACAATTCAATACAAAATTAAATCAAAGCTAGATTAAAATTATGAAAATTTATTTAAATTTATTGCAAATGTAAACAAACTTACAATATCCCGGGAGGGGGGCGCGGGGACGGCGCGGCCCCCCACCCCCGCGCCCCCCGCACCGCCCGCGGAGCTAGCGCCACCACCGCCCTGCGCACACGGAAACACACTTTATAATATGTGAAATACAACCTCTACTCGATTGAACTGAGGGCTTCAGGACTTTATTAAATTATTGTTTAACTTGATAATTATTGTACACGTTGTGTGAAGAGATAGCACATTAGCGAAGAGTGTAGTCAGAAAACACTCGAGACGTGAACACTCAACTGTTCATTCAGCTCGAGTCAACGAATAATTTAACTTAAAGGTAAATAATACAAGTATATAGTATGTTTCATAAGTTAAAAATAAAACACATCTTTAGGCCTGTATTCCCCGAAGAGAAAGGCAGAGGCATATGCCCATGTAATAGAAACTATTGTCATATACCGGACCTTATTCGGTACACGTCAAAAAAATTACAAGTGGTAGTGGTAGATGGGTAGTGGGGAAGTATTTACCTGGTGTTCGTCTGTGGTGTGGTGCTGATGTTGGCGACACATCTTGTCGCAGTAGTCGGCGAGGATGTCGCGGAACCGCGTCCAACACTTCTCGGGGACCGTGATCGCCGTACGGAAGTTGCTCTTCACCTGACAAACATAGCGCCAGAATTTTCGGCGTGTCAATCAACCACGGACTTAATGGTTCCACATTTACATTCAGATCTATCTTTTTAGCCATATTTTAATGCGAATGTAAGGTGTAAATATTCTATACATTCGTAATAATAACTAATTGTAAGCCCACAAGTTGCTATACTATATAATGCGCGTTTTTAAGTTATAAATACTTGAGCTATTTTGGAAAGAGAAATGTCGTTAAATAAAGCGAATTCTCAATAGCGTTGGTAGATTACCGGAAACCGAACAAATCAAATGCAGTTGACAAAATTATTATGAGTTTCCTCATGAAACTTTAGCCTCCATTTTGTTCCTTTCTGTCGTGAGTAGTAACAAACATACACGTACAAACTTTCGCATGTATAATATTTCAGCATTATCATTTTTGATACGCGAAACAAATGACACGATCCTTAAATTTCATCTCTAGATAGAAACAAAATAACATCCACCTCTTAATGTTTAAAACATTACTTTATAAAGCACTTTATAAGAAATATAATTTTACGATTAAGACTAGAATTGAAACCACGTGTTCAATGTCGATAAAACAACAAATATATAATAAATATTAACACTATCTCTCTATTATGCATCACCCCTACTTTATAATTAATATATTTTATTTGAACTATACAATAACTCAGTAATGGTATTCAAACATATCAGAAAATATTGATACTATAGACAATAAGGTTAGAAAAGTTTCTTCAGGGTTGTCACAATTTGAAAGTGGGGGAGTGTGTTGTGCACATTTCATACTATATTTGTACATTGAATAGGTGGCTTCAAAATGTCGAAACATCAAAAAAAGATTATAAAGTTTCTATAAGAGTTATAGGAAAACACATACCGCCGAATCCACGGATGAGACAGACTTGAAAGGGAATTTTTAAACAATTCAGAAACGTTTACCAATTTCATGCAATTAAACAATAAATTTTATATAAAACGTTCGGTAACAGTACTTGTTTTCAGACAATTTCAAAAGTATGTTGGATAATATGTATTTTTGGACAATGAATACCATGCAATATAATATATTTAACTGGGAAATTTAATATTAATTTGATGAATTACTCAGTAATCATCTATTTGATTAGGACAGTATTGAACACGTGGTTTCAATAATAGCTCACATGCTCCAAATAGTTGCGTTTAAAGACGCTATCAACTTTATAATTTGTACTAGATGTCAAATAAACCTCATTTAGGCCCGTCAGTATAAATATCGCCTGGCTGAGTTAAATAATGGTTCTGTTTTGAGACTGATAGTAATATTCAGCCAGTGTGGCAGCTTAGGTTCGATTTCCAGAAAGTCATCCTTCACCAAGGTTAATACTGATTGGATTAGATAAAAAAAATCGTTTGAAACGAAGTCAAACCCGAGGTAAATATCAATTCGGATATAAAGTATAAAGAGTTTCTCAACAAGAACTTTGTTTTCTAAAACAAAGACTTAGATGGAGATGTTTCAAATTTGTATTGTATTACGAAGAGAAAAGTTCGGCAATTATGAATGAAAAATGATATCTGGTAAATGTCCACCACGAGCTCGCTGACAGATGTCGATTCTTTTATCAAAGTTTTTAATCACTTTTGCATATCAACGTGTGATATCACTGTCATGTCGTTTCAACAGGACGGTGCCACATGTCACACAGCCAATAAGACGATCAATTTATTGCAAACGAAATATATACATAATTTTCATATGCATAATTTCATGAAATTCTGCGGTTAAGTGGCCAGCTAGATCGTGTGATTGAACACCACTGAAGTAGTTTAGTGGGGCTATGTTAAGGACAAAGTCTATACGGAGCCAATCGAATCGATTGCAGCCTTCAAACTCAAAACCCGCCATGTGATTAACGAAATAGACCTGCCATTTTGCCAAAAAGTGATTAAAAACTTTGATGAAAGAATCGACATCTGTCAGCGTGCTTGTGATGGACATTTACCAGATATCATTTTTCATTCATAATTGCCAAACTTTTCTCTTTGTGATACAATAAAAATTTAAGACGAGGATGATATCCTCGTCTTAATTCTTTGTTTTATTTAGTTTTAGAATACAAAGTTCCTGTTGAAAAACCCACGCACTTTATAAAGACTACGTGTAACAAACTGTTTACGGTGCCTACAAGATATTTGTTTTGCTAGGTGCATAACACGTCCGTAAACGCAACTTAGAAGTTACGCAAAAGTATATATTAATTTCGCAATGCATAAATAATTTTTATTAAAACAATTTATCGACCGTAACAATGGGGACAATATAGCGCCGCGGCCACTGCGAGCGGTCTAGCTGTTCCACGTGCACTGTACTGCAGTCAGCAAGCGGTCGACTTCTATAGTTATGCAATCTTAGTAACTTATCACGATTTTTATGGTTATTATTCTTAAAATCAAAGGTCTTTCTTTCTTATGCCTTTCTTGCACCATTTATCGGACATTGCAACCAATGATAGCGACTAAGCGGTGGATTCAAATAGAACGCCGACAGAACGTGCACTCTGTTAGACCGCCACGATCTGAAAGGTGTTGTTTGTGCACTCATCGAAGGCATTACATACTTCATAGTGTATGCTGACTCAGAACTCTAGACTGCTCACTGTGGGCCCGTCGCCTGAGAGAAGATGAAGAGAAGAGAGTAAAGTTTATTAGTCCGTTTGACAGGATGGGGATATGTATTATGTAGAAAGAAACTTCTTTAAAACTTAAACATGAACACAAAATTTCAAATTCGGGTCGGAGTAATATTGATTGCAAAACATATATTAAAGGAGGAATGATAAGTGGATAACAATCCAAGTGTGTAGAAATAATTCCAATATTTTTTAAGGATATGACAGACAAAATAATTTGTGATTTATTTTTGTATAAATATAAAACGAGGTCATTTCTCAATTACCCAATTGTCCTCTGTGAAAGAACAAAATCTACAATTTTAACCGAAACGAAAACATAGGACTATTGCTTTTTTAGACTATGGTCAGTTTACACACGCCAAGTCAAAGGTTTTCGCCTTTTGGTTCAGTACGGATATTTTAACTTAGCTGGTCTAAAAATGGACTTCACGAACTTTACGCGAATATACAGAAGGGGAACTTTGCACTGCATCGTTTATTTGGTTCCTTCAAGAGATGTATTGCACAGGATAAAAGATCCAACTAAGATAAAATGTCTATATTATGCACATACTTAAAGCCCGAGCAGAAAGAATTTCGGTCATTGACCCCATCATCCATCTTTTGCAAGCATACTTTTAGCACTGTCAGTCGCATAAGGAAGGTCTTTCTCCTCTGTGCGAAAACAATATGATTATATTAAATAAGATTAATTAATTATGATTAAATAAGAGCGATGAACGGTAAAGGTTAATGTCAGATATTCTCCCTGCTCCTTGTAGGTGCTGCAGATACAGAAAATGATAGATATGGAATGTTAGCTACCTCGCTGACTTTCATGTAGATCCCGCGGTTGTTCTGTCCGATGTCGAAGTAGAAGTTCTTGTTGTCGACGCGCAAGTGCCGCCCCTCGGGCAACTCACCCTTGAACCTGCATACATAGATCTATTAATTCTATTAATTCCAGTAATTCTAAGTAAGCCTGAACAACATCTTCGACCACATCATCACTTACCATCACGTGAGATAGTGGTCAAAGGCTAACCTATCAAGCATAAAAAAAACTATGTCAAACCTCACCAATACTTTTAAATTTTAAGACCACGAATGTTTTCTGCTGCGGCGGGAATACCACCAGCATCTCCCAGTTTTACTTCCGGTTGAACACAGAGTCGTTGGGATAACACGGGCATTTAGTGCTCTAATTATTTATTACACACATTTACTGGACTTATTTCAACCGTAAGAAGTGATTAAAAGAAATCAATTATTGTGTTCTCAAAGTTTGTAACTGTGATATTAGCTTAGCTTGCGAAAGTGCTTGAAACTTTATTTAGAAATTCACAATACTTCCTACTACACTTACTATACTTGTAAGCTATTTCTATATGACAAAGAAAGGAATGCATTCCCTTAAGTCAAGCTAAGGACCACAGATGCATTACTGCAACAGTTCATTAATATAAAGCAAGGCTACATTGTATCATCTCGATATCAATACCTTAGCATTCGTGCCAAGTAGTATTGTGCACAGCGGCCATAAAGCCTAACGCAAAGCAGCGGACAGTGCGGCAAAAGAATTTATATTAATGCATGTATGGATGACACTTATCTGATTGATATCATATAATTTTCATGCTTAGCGAACTAGCGGGAGCAACGCGAGTCATAGAGGTGTACTACGAGGATTGAAATTTGTGCTTTAAGTCGATGACATCGAAATTAAAACATATTGATAAACGCCGTGCCGGCTGGACCTCAGTCGATGGATTACCTATAGGGTAGGTAAGAGAGGGAGAGGCAGCACTCACCCGCCATCATCGGCCCCGAAGTCGTCGAGCAGATCAGTGAGCGCGTCGCGGAACTCTATCATCCCCTGCGCCGGCAGCGCCACCTGCGAGCGCGGCCCGCCCCGCGAGACGGTCTGCGAGACGCGAAGGAAGCGCCCGCGGGAGTTCTCCTTCAGGTCCAGGTAGTAGCGCCGGTTGTCCTGCAACCCCGTCCCCGGCTACCGATCACATATACATAGTGTACCGACTCTCGCACTTCTCTACTACAAACCCCCTAAAGATACGCACCGCTTCTTTCGAAAGCGGCACCCCTGATTAGCGTTGGACTACGAGGGCAAGTTGCTGAATATGCAAACGAGATGGCGTGGTTTAGAAATCTCATCAATCAACGCCAATGTACTAACACAGCGTTGTAACTTGTCATCGAGGATGACGAAATTTTAGTAGATTATAGTTCCGTAGGATTATCTGTCTGTTAATCTTGCAAGTTACTGACACTATTACTTTTAGCAAATAAACGGCGAAAACCTCTTTTATTGTATGGGAGCCCCCGTAACTATTTATTTCATTTTACGCTTGGTATTTGTTGTTATAGCGGCAATAGAAATACATCGTCCGTGAAAATTTCAACTGTCTAGCTATCTCCGTTCTTGAGCGAAGTCTCAGTAATAGGGTCCCGTTTTTACCCTTTGGCTCCGGAACTCTAAAAAATAGATCACTTTGAATAATGAAAAGATTCAGGCGTTACTTTGCGGAAATCCATATTTGTTAATAACAAATATTTAAAACATATTTTAAGAAAACATTAAATTTACATTTTAATAAAACATTTAAAAAATATAGTAATATATCTAGGGACAATTCCGCCTAATTTTCCTGTTAGGCCGACGTGACGTCACAAACGCCACACAGCCTAACCGGAAGCCAAAGGTTAAGGTTGGTATTGCAATCTCCATTGGGGTATAAAGTTATAAACTAATTCGCTGGGAAATTACTATCTCTTAATAATAAACATGCAAGAAGGATATTTTTATACCATAAACTACTGGGTAGCATGTTAAGTACATGTGAAACAATAAACTTTATTAAATATGGCAAAAGAGTTTAAATATAAAAAAGTCTATGTTATTTCTTTCTAAGACGAGCTCTGGCACGAACTTAATTTATTTATTTATGTATTTATTACTTAAGTTCGCATTGTTGTGATATTGCAATTTCTTGGGCGTTTTTCGTTTTTGCGGGTATTTTAGTATTTCCCTCACAGTGACCCTGGCCCAGCTAAACACAAAAACTTTGTTTCAGTAACGCACTCTACATTTAATTGGTACACGTAGTATAACTCAGTGATAATGCCAGTGCCTTGCCCCCGAGCACGTGGTGGTAAATGTATAAATGCTTACCGCAAGCAACAGAAAGCATATATATTATGTTTTCAACACGGGTGTTTGAGCGTGAAACAACTACTATGAGTCCATATCACTATCTCAACTGACAAGTCTACATCTCCACTAAAATGTCCTTCCTTCTCTGCAGCAAAATATATATCACCAAGAAGGTATATAAACATGGATTTTGATTCGTTCATAGACAAAATTTCTTTTTTTATATTCTATGTTTCGAAATATATTGGCGGAGACCCGCCTACATTATAAACTCGTTCAATTGATAAAAAACAGTTGAATATTTTAATATTTTTATGTTAACAATAACGCATGCTCTGCGGATTACATTACAAATTACGAGAAGAAAAAATTAAGTCATGTGCAGGATTCGAACCGGCGTCCATCGACCCTTTTAGACGGTATGCTCTGTACAGGTGAACATCTGTAAACGGTAATGGATGATTATTACCTTGAGCATCATCTCCGACTTGAGCTTCCCGTCCTCGGGCACGTTGTCCGGGTTGGGCGGGCCGAGGGAGGAGTAGAAGTCGCTGAAGCTGGAGAGGTGGTCGCGGAACTCCGCCGCAGTCGACATCGCCAGGAATATCTGCGACCGCCGCCCGTCGGCGCCGATCTGACGATACAAACTACATATTATATATCACAAAGCTCCTTTAGTAATCATTAGTCTCTCAATTTTTTTCAATAGAAGTTAAATAAATCATTTTACATATCTCTTGCTCTGTAAGTACACCCTTACACCCCTGAATGCCGGGGTGTATGACTATCATTACAGCATAGGTTTTGGAATTTGAAAAAAGAACTGTCATACTCATACTGCACGAAGAATATTTTTAAAAAGTTAATTTTTCTCGGTATCGATTAATTACTCGAATCGGAATCTAGACAATTTATTTTATAAAGATTTTATTTTAAATATGGATCTATTTGTTTCCACATCGTATGTTAGATGGAATCGATTTAAAAATCAAACTGGCCAGAAAGATTTGACGCGCTTGCGTGCGTGAAAAAAAAAAAAGACAGTCTACTAGTAGGCGCGAAAGCATCGCGAAAATAATTAATTTTCTTGTTTGAGTTCTTTTTCAAAAGTTTTAAACATGTCTAGTGACGAAGACATAGATCTAACGCCCGATTTTATTAAAGAAAGGGCAAAAACAGTTGTCGAAAATATATTACCGCCGAACTCGAAAGAAAGATATGTAAAGGCATACGACGAATTTATGAAATGGCGGTCAGAAAAAAAAGTTAAATCTCTTTCTGAAAGTGTTTTTATATCATATTTTGATGAATTATCTAAGAGGCTACAACCTTCCAGTTTATGGTGCTTTTATTCCATGCTAAAATCTACAATGATGACAAAACATGACGTGAATTAGAAAGATTTTTCTAAACTTACTGCTTTCTTGAAAAAGCAGTCTGACGGCTTTAAAAGCAAGAAATCGAAGGTATTTACTGCAGAAGAAGTACAGAAATTCTTAAATGAAGCTCCGGATGAAATTTATTTAGCAATAAAGGTACCTACGTATTTACTTGCCCTTTTTAATAAGTTACCAAAATATTTCACACAAAAATACTATGCGAATTTGGTGCCTTTAATACAACTTATGTCTTTTTTACAGGTTGTTCTAATTTTTGGGATATCGGGAGCCTGCAGAACCGTGGAATTGACAAACTTGACAATAGAAAATGTAGAAAAACATAACAAATTACCAATCATAAAACTGCCTAACACGAAAACTAAAATTGACCGGTCATTTATTGTGCATGAAGAATTTGCAAATTATGTTGAAAAATATCAAGCTCTTTGGCCTGAAAACGTGGATACAAATCGTATTTTCTTAATTACAGTAAAGGAAAATGCCACAGACAAGTAATAGGAAAAAACAAATTTACAGGCATGCCAAAACAAATAGCCACATATTTAAAACTGAGTAACGTAGAGTTATACACCGGGCATTGCTTTCGCAGAACATCAGCGACTCTATTGGCTGATTCGGGAGCCAACCTCACTCTGTTAAAAAGGCACGGCGGCTGGAAGTCCAGCAAAGTGGCCGAAGGTTATATCGAAGATTCGATGGCAAACAAAAGCAAAATTACTTCTAAAATAACAGAAAATATAAACTTGAAATCACCACGTTAAAGCACATCATCTGAGCCATTTTTTAATGAAGAAAATAGTACCAGTCAACTGCCGCCATTTACGATGCAAGAACCTCAAGTCACTCAAACTCAAGTCTTATCATCACAAACTCATATTCAAACTATAAATATTCCTAAAAAAAACGTAACCATATCTCTTACAAATTGTAATAATTTTACTATTAATTTTAATTAAATACACATTTTTTTCTTCTTTATAAATGTTCATTGAAACCTGCTGTCTTGTTGTTTACTTACCTCACAATCGATATGTAAAGCAGAGTATTTATCTCGGGCGTAAGCATCAATTGCATACTCGGGTTAATTAGCGCCTTCGCTTCGCTCAGGCGCCAAAAACCTCGTATGCAATTGATGTCATACAGCCCTTGGTTAATAATCTACTATTAATGAGTTTAAAGTAAAAAAAAATTATAAAACTGGTGAAGTTCAGGTGGAATCACACATCGAGGGTTCCGTACCAACACAACACATAATGTCGTTATATTTTACATACAGTACGAGATCCGCAGCGGAGGTTCGCACCGCACTTGGATCGATTCTTTATTTGTTGTTAAACGTAATACATGTGGGATTGGAACTTAGCGGAAGTGAAAGGAAGTTATACCAGTGAAAGGGAATGAGAGAGAGAGAGAGACAAGCCGAAGGACGGTTTTGGAAAACGCAGTTTTATTATTTATAGCTTTTATGAATACCTAAAAGTATTTTGTGTACTTTTTTAAGAAATAAGCATAACTGAGCGACACGGTAGTCCATAGTTATTACTATGGACTACCGTGCAGCAGGTCCGTGGTTCGATTCCCACCGCCGGCTTGAGGCTTTTGCACCGCTTGGTGGAAAAGCATTTTGCAAATGTTCGCCAAGCTAGCTCCCACCCTCAATAAGTAAACCTGTCGCCAAACATCAAACAGTGTGAACAGCCGCGTCTTAGCAATAGGTAAAGTAAAGGTAATTTTGTAGTACGTAAGTAAAGATAAATTGATAATAATAATAATTTAATAGTTATAAATATATTTTATTTGGATTGTTATTGCAATTAAAAGGCCATCGCTTCTTATGGGATTAATGGTAATTCACTGCCAATAACTATATCATCGAAAATATTTTTCAGTTATTGGAGTGCACAAAAAGAGCTTGACCAACTTAGATGGAATTTTAATGGGACCACACAACAAGCATCAGCTCTAAAATAAAAAAAGAAACATCAAAATCGGTTCACCCAGTAAGAAGTTCTGAGAAAACTAAAAAAATAATTATGTATAAAGAAGAACGAGAACCTCCTCCTTTTATTGAAGTCAGTTAAAATTGGCACACTACAACACACGCGGCAGGAAACAGTTACATTCACAAATACCGTAAAAACCTTATAAAAACATAATATATAAGAATTGTACAATTGTTTGTACATGTCAATGCTAAATTGCTAATACAAAGTTATGACATAAGTAACTTTCCCTATTTCTACCTTCCCTATACTTTGTACTAATTTTGGCTGATATTTCAAATTAGATACACCTTTCTGAATTTGCCGCGATGTTTCAGTATGTAGTATTGTATATATGTATGTATTCTATGTAGATGCGTGAAGCGCTCGTAGCGAAGTTTGCTTAGCTGTTCTTAACCGATCAGCAAAGCTAAGCAACGTCCGCCGCGGTCATGACGTGGATGGGTGACCGCTGGTGACGTTACTACTGAGCGTGCGCGTGTTTCGGAGAGCAGTTAAGCCGTCGGTCCCGATTGTTGTCTTAGGATGGCAGTCGTTACAGCATGGTTGTAGGGCATTTTGCGAATGCCCGCCTGGCTAGCTACCACCGTCAATTTTAAAATTTATCGCCAAGCACCTAACGGTGTGTTCCTCAGCTGTCCTTGAGAGCCAGTAATTCTAGGTTAGCCTGAACAAAATCTCCGACCACATCACAGTGAGATTGTGGTCAAAGGCTTACCTATCAGGCATGATAATTGTGTTGGTTGTAGTACGAACCTCTGCTACTTTGATGAACCGGCCGCGCCTGTTTTGCTTCACATCGAGGTAGAACCTCTTGGACTGGATCTGCAGCATCTTCGTCGCCAACTCCTGCTCCTGTGTCTGCTGACCTGCAACGCCAACAACCATATACTCCTTAACACATTACATCATTATTAATTCATCACACAAATAATATCTTAATAAGGAGGAGCCGTTTACGCCGTTTTTTTGAGTTAAACTCCGATAACTGTTTTTTTTTCTATCTTGATGATATAGTCATTGCCAGTGAATGACAAACGATCCCGTGAGTAGCAAGGGACACTAAATAGAGTAAACATTTTTTCACCTTAAAATAGAACCGCTTCAACACTCAAGCGCTTGAAATAACTTGTCAAAGTCGGTACCATGGACACAATATTGTTATATTAAGTACTTTTGAACTATCATGGTACCAACTTCGACAAGTTATTTCACACTTTTGAGTGTTGATGTCCTGAGGCAAGAAACCTAAAACAATACAGACGAATTGATAACCTCCTCCTTTTTTTGAAGTAGGACAAAAAAGAACATACACTAAGCATTTGTTTTGGGAATATCGACGGTTTTGTCTGTTATTTGTACTTGGAACTAACGTGCTGTCTGTATGTCTGTCCGTTTGTCTAGGGGCCCTAGCTTGTAACTTGTCTGAGACGAAATTTTGTACTCTTAATGTTATTGTACTGCTGACGGTTCAAGTTATACAATTAGAGTACAAAATTTCGGCTCAGCCGAGCGATCCTCGATGGCTCAGTGGTTAAGGAAGCCGGTGCGTAAATAGGGGGACGTGGATTCGAATCCGTCGTGGTGTGAAAATCATGTACTTTAAAATTTGTAAATGTGGCAAATAAATTTATTTCATAATTATTGTGTTACATTTGTGCAATTCCAGCCCCGAGGGATACCTATTTTATACTGACCCTAAACTGAATATATAACATCTTATACTGTATAGAACCAATAAAGAATCTAGAGTTTATTTAATTTTTGACGGCGGGTTCCATTCCAGGGGAAAATTACCCCAACGACTTTGTTTCGCTATCTTGGGTTTGGGATGTCATTAGCTCTAAATAATGACAACAAAATAAAAAAAAACAAAGAATGGAACCAACTTCAACACTCGAAAGTGTTAAATAACTTGCTGAAGTCGGTTCCATGATAGTTCAAAAGTACCTATTATCACAATTTTGTGCGCATGGTACCGACTTATACAAGTTATTTCACACTTTTGAGTGTTAAAATAGGTTTCATTTTTTGGATAAATTTTTTGTTCACTCTTTTTAGTGACCCTTGCTAATTATGGGATCGATTATCATACCAACAGACGAATTGAGAACATGCTCTTTTTTTTAATTCGGCAAAAAATGGTTTGCTAACAATATTGCTATTTTAACCCAAATTTAGTAACAGGTTTCGTCGATCTCCAAAACTATTTTGTAAGTTATCTACATTTACTGTATTATATATATAACATTGTATAAGTGATGTATTACTCTCAAAATCCATACACTCAATCACAATGAGAGGCAGTAAATATTTTTTTTATGCCTGATTGATAATATTTTGACCACTATCTCACCTGATGGTAAGTGATGATGTGGTCGAAGATGTTTTTCAGGCTAACCTAGAATTACTGGCTATCAAGGACCGCTGCTGGAACACACCGTTAAGTGCTTGGCGACAGATTTTCTACTTGAGGGTGGTAGCTAGCCAGGCGGGCATTCGCAAAATGCCCTACCACCATGCTATAACGACTGCCATCCTAAGACAACAACCGGGACCGACGGCTTAACTGCTCTCCGAAGCACGTGCACGCTCAGTAGTAATGTCACCAGCGGTCACCCATCCAACTCATGACCGAAGCGGACGTTGCTTAACTTCGCTGATCGGTTAAGAACAACTAAACAAACTTCGCCACGAGCGCTTCGAAATGTTCTAAATGTTCTTCGTCGTTAATCTCGTTAAAAGTTATTTAATATGTTGCTAGTAAATTTAAAACGAGACAATCATAAATTTCAAGTCCTAGTAATAGTCCGCACTATCCTAACATAATCAAATATTTAATAGTCATAATTCCTATTAGCCAAGTTCATAAATAGTTATGAATGTGTAGAAATTGCCACGAATATTATAACGAGCAGCTCGGGCGGCGCGACGAAGCGGCGCGGTTGCGATACTCGTATAATACGCACATAACGCCTGCACGCATCATTGCTTCTAACGTACCTATACCTGTGTCTATATATTATATACTATCACTATATATATATATATATATATATATAGCATGAAACAAAGTCGCTTCCCGCTGTCTGTCTATCACTATGTATGCTTAGATCTTTACAACTACGCAACGGATTATGATGCGTTTTTTTTAATTGATACAGTGATTCAAGGGGTAGATTTGTATGTACAACACATGCATAATATAGTAGAGAAACACTGATAATTTTCGTGCTAATGTGATGACGTAAATAAACACATATTTTTGCGCTTAGATTGCAAACGCTGGCTGAACCCTACGAGATAGATCAAAATAATGTACTACAGTGTTTTACACCTTGAAAAGGTCTTCAAAAAAAAATCCGCAATGCTATATGTCTATTTCTTAGGGATAACTCACAATTACCATTTTTTATCTATTTTATAAATGGCTTATTTAGGAAGCGATTTTAAGCAATACATCATTAATCCTTATCTAATTAAGTACTGCATTTAATATAGATCTATATGGCCCTTACAGTATGTAATTTATATGAATATTTTCGGATATATAACAGATTTAAAATGCAGGGACATATTGGTTGCGGCGCGGGCGGTACCGGCCGGGGCCGGGGGGCCTGCTGCGCGTGCTTATAATTAGCGATTTACCGTTTCAATTTGAGGGTTGAGTGTTTTTCACATGACCAATCATATGACACTCTTTCACGAGTAACCTCTAAAGAAAACATGTTTGTATTGACTAATGACAAAAAAAAAACCATTCTGTGGTATATTAAATATCAGCATTGCACGAGTGAAGCAGGGGCGGGTCGCTAGTATTGTATATGGCACACATTTCTAAAAATTCCTTTTTGATATTTCTATATATTTTTTTCTGGTACTTTAGAACATCTATCTAAGCAACTACAAAAATGCAGCTTACTACGAACGTACAAAAAGGGACAGCACTTGACATTTGTGTGAAAAAGTCCGGAATGGGTAGGCGCGTGCCGTCCCGTAAGCCAAGCTTTTTCAAGAGTAACGTGGCTTGTGTTTTACTAGACGATGTCCTTGCAAAAGACTAGTCTACATTTCTGTATATTTATGTTACGAAAAGTATTTATAGAGCTACATATAAAAACTATTCCAAAATAGAGTATGACTGTCCGCCGCCATGTAATGATTTAGTTTTAAAAATTTTACACTTCTTTATTAGAAAATTGTGCCATGTATAAGTTTTTATTGTTGTCAAGTCTGCTTTTTATGTGATTCGCAATAAGATAGTTCAAAGAATCTGATTATTCCTACCGATCAAGTTTACTCTTCGTGTTGGAATGTACGTTTTATTACACTTTGTTTTGATATGGCAATTAATTCTCCGTATTGCTCGTTATTCTGGCTACAGAATAGAGAAAAGCATTGTCCAACCATGAGATTGTTGTCAAAAAATATAGTTATTTTACTAAAGTTTCTAAGTCTGTTATGAAATAGAAAGAATTATACACAGACGAAGAATTGTAGGGGAATCGGGAAAGTTTTTACACAAATCTTATCTCGTTGTGCACTTCCAAGGTTTCTTCCCTTTCATCGATTGAGATTAACCAATACCCTGCGTCTCGAACACACCCCTAACCGCAATATCAAAAGGCAACAAAGGACGTAGATTTATAGGTAGGTACGAGAAGATTGCTTGCGGGTGACACGAGGAAGGCCTTTGAGGCGGTGTACTGTTTATAAATCAAATACCAGTCATATTTTTATGGCTTACAATAACATATTTAATATTATTTGTATAACGGACACATATAAACATCTATCAGATTTCTAGTATCACGTTTACAAATACGAGGAAAGTCCGAAACATAATGGTTTAACAGGGCGTGATATTAGGGTCAGTTTTATTCAATATATACAACGCAAAGAACACCATGAGCCGGTTCGCAGCACAGTTGGAATAATAGGTTCATTTGTATATAGGTACCTCAAGCAGCTGTGCAAGTTACAGTGTGACCTTCGAGCGGACATACCTTCTCGTCTGGCACGGGTCTGCGATGGCCTTGATCGTTTTATTTGTAATAAGCTAGTGTTTGACCGGTGTCTTCGTCTGATAGCGAGGTCTGCGATAGCTAGTGAAGTAAATAATTGTCACTTGTTTTGTACAGAATTGTGTTCATGATCCATGTGAATAGGGGCGAGGCTATTCCATCCACCGGAATCAGTGTCAGTCTCTGACCTGGTACTGACAATTTAATTGCCAGAAAATTTCAATTATTTTCCGACCCGGGGACTTAACCTGCGACATTAAAATTCTAAAGCGAAGTCTTTATGTTACTGTACTAACTACTAACGAAGCAGTCGCAAATTATAAAAATATTATTTTTTATCAATGTTTTTAACAGTGTTGTATTTGTTTTAAGTAAAAAAAAAAGTTGAAATAACGCACGCTGATTACATAACAAAATTACAAATTACTTCGTAAAAACTGGACGAAGTAGCTACGTTAAATAGTATCTCAAATAAATCGTGCTACTAACCGCTATTAGAAAAAACTTTACATCAATATATAAATGGTAACAGATATTTTGATCCAAGAATAAAACTTTAATGGTAATCAACTAATAATTAAACAGGTTCACATTTTGATTCTACGAACAGAAATTATTAAAAACAGATAAATAGTATTGTATTAAGTATGTACTACATTATGATATATGTATATTCAAATTAAACAATATAACTTTGACAGAGAAAATTTTCAATAAATACACAATGTTTTCAATATTCATATGGTTAGTTACTTATCATAAGGATGTACGTGTAAGTAATACACAATGAAGTATAAGTATAAATATATAAGTAGTAAAAGTATTTTAGACTATATATTTTTGCATTTACAAAGTTACTATAATATTTTGAACAGTACATATCTTAACTATTATTTATTAGTTCAACTTACGTTGTATTTTGTAGTACAACGTTAGTTGAACTATAGATGTCGCTCGAATAAACAATACGATGTTTAAAGAACGACAGGAAAAAAATTAGTTATGACTCATTGTCAAGTTAGCTCAATTGGTCAATGCACCGGCTAAAGGGGTGGATGGACGCGGGTTCGAATCCCGCCAATGACTTAAATTTTTCCTCTCGTAAATTTGTAATTATATAATAATCTTAACTTAGTAACATTGAACATTTACAGGAGCTTAAATGTAATTGTATACTAGGTTTGTAGTTTACAGTTTTTCGTTATGTAACTGATCCGCCGTGCAATTTGTCTTTCATCTTCTTCCTTTATATGGGCTGATAATTAGTTATGGGGTTCTCACTTGGGTATTTTTTCAAGGTACTATCAACTATATTATAAAGGGGTAACCCTACCAAATCCCTGGGTGGGGGTTACCGTTGAAAAGCTTTTCGATGATGTTTGTAAGAGACGTTATGTAAGTAGTTATTGTGTAAAAATCATGATATCCTTGAGTAGAAATTTCTTATAAAGTGCATGTTTTTTTGTAGAAATATGTAATGCACGTGACACTATATTCGCATAACCATTCTGTAGAACAAAATGACTATCAAAAATCGTGGATATTTTTCTTTATTATTATTTATTTATTTTAATGCACTATGTGATATGTTCACTTGTAACATCAATTACATAACGTAAATAATTAAATTTAATCAGTGCCGCTACGATTTTGAATACACATAAAAAAATCCGTTATTAATGATCTGTTTAGTGATATTAACTTTATTAATTATTCCGAAAACCCTGTATCAAAGACTTACCGAAAACCCTCCATCAAAGGGTTCCCGAAACCCCTGTCTGTCGTGGGGTTATCCATAACCCTTCACAGAGGGATTTTACTAAAGGTTACACAAGAAAAGGGTAAGGCTCTGTTCAAACGAACGCGGTTTGAGCGCGGTTTTAGAGCGCTCAAACCGCGTTCAAACCGCGTACGTCTGAACAGAGCCTTACAGTATCAATATTGATATCATTTGTATGTTTGTCATGATTACTTAAACGACAAAAATGATTAATTACTTAAAAACAATTCTACATCTATGTAATTTAAACAAATATTGTAATAAAATTAAACACTTTAAACGGTTTAAATCGCATATCTTTATCATTATTTTTGTCCCGAAACGTTTCAAATACTTTGCAGTGAGCGTGGTCACAGTGTGACTAATTGGTTTTATTTGTCACATGAGTTATTAAAAAAATATTTGGTCTACCGTCAGAAATTTTATATTAATCATAACGTTCCCTATTCACGCAGTATTCGCTCACAGTGTCCAGAATTCTTGCAGATTAAATTTGTTTAATTGACATGTGTATTAATCGCGAAAACCTAACAGAACTATATTAATAGAATAATTTTATTACATAGTATGTAACATCTTGTTAAAAGAGACGTTTAATAGGCCCCTAATTTCTTGACCGTTCTTCTCGCAGTGGCTATAGAATATTTAAAAATTATAAATTGTAATTGACCTACACAAGAGCGTCGTAGACGCTTAAATGTAATAAAAGATTTTGTCTTTGACTTGTAATTATGTAGTTTTGTTTTTTCTTTTCTATTGTTTTCTATTGAACAAGTCAGAACGAAACCTCTTCAATCTAAATCCCTAAAGGATTTGAAAGGGTTGCTTTTGTATAAGGTTTGTCCTCAAGTAGAAAATCTGTCACCAATCACCCAGTTATGTATGTTCTGGCAGCCTTGATAATCAGGTCAGTCACTTACTCGTAGATACCAGCCTTGATAATCAGATCAGTCACTAGATACCATCAGGTGAGGTTGTAATCAAAGGATAACTTATCAGCAATAAAAGTTTTTTTTATTTTACATATAATACGATATCTTTTTTAAATCTTTTTTTTAAGTTATTGAACGGAACAAGCTCGAGGCCCACCTAACGTTTAGTGGAATAACCTCTGCCTATAACTGATGCATTTCGTCACAAGTCAAGCATTGACAAACAACCACCGAAAGTGATAGACATCGCAGCCAGACACGACCAAGTTTAATCAGTTGGGTGCGACCAACGAACAAACGCTCAATTACAAATATTTGCTTAGCGAATAATTGGCGCCCAACGCGGTACCCATTGTTACCTCGTGGAAAAGATTAAGATGCCTACTAATTGGATTATAACGTCGTTTTTATGTTAAAAAGGCCAATTAGGCCCCTGAAAGGAACAGTAAGTTCTCAGTTTAAATGTTTTTATGTAGAAGTAAGCGGTCCAAGAGTCTACATTCTGGAACTTTTTCTTTAAAATACGATATTACAGATCGAATCTTTTGATAAGACGACTTGACCGAGTAATTATGTCATTAAAACAGTTTTTTGGGTAGTCTTAAAAGCCTTATTAACCGACTTCCAAAGAAGAAAGAGGTTCTCAATTCGTCTGTTTTTTTAATGTTTGTTACCTCAGAACTTTTGCCTGGGTGAACCGATTTTGACAGTTCTTTTTTGTATGAAAGCTGATGCTTGTCGTTTGGTCCCATTTAAATTTCATCAAAATTGGGCAAGCCGTTTTGGAGTTACATTACAATAACTGAAAAATATTTATAGTCGTTAACAATGAATGACAATCGATCCCGTAAGTAGCAAGGGTTACTAAAATAAGTGACTGAAAAATTTATTTAGCCAAAAAAGGAATCGACTTCAACACTCAAAAGTGTGAAATAACTTGTCGAAGTCGTACCATGCGCACAATATTGTGATAATAGGTACTTTTGAACTATCATGGTACCGACTTCAACAAGTTATTTCACACTATTGAGTGTTGTTACTACCTATACAGATCTACAGATATGTATCTTTAGTCCATGTAATAGTAAGACAGAGAGCGGCGTAGAGTTCCGTTTTCTCGCGCTGAACTCTAAAAATTAACCATATGTTTGGCTACACATCTTAATATCAAGGACGAAATATTGACCAGAACCTTCGATAAATATACCCGGTTATATTTTATCGATGACCAGATCACTAGAAATGATATTGATGCAGTGATGGCTCAGATTGGCTATGGACTGCCGCAGAGCAGGTCCATGGTTCGAATCCCGCCGCGGGCTTGAGCTTCACCGCATAATGGAAGGGCAATTCGAATGCCCGCCTGGCTAACGACCACCCTCAAGTAGAAAATCTATCGCCAAGCACCTAACGGTGTGTTCCGGCAGCAGTTATAGGCAGATGTTAGTACGCTTACCATGAGGTGGCTCTCGAGCTTGTTCCGTCACAATAAAATAAAAAACACTTATTTTCTATTTTTTAACCTTTCCATACATCATTATATCCTTTCCATAACGATAAGAACAATGAATTTGAGCATATTATTGTCATGGGTCAGTCATTCCCGATGCGATGGCCAAATGGTTCAACATGAAGGTGCCGGTTCGATTACCGATCGAGATTAAGAATATGTACTAAATATTTTTTTTATATATGTTGTCAGTGCAGGCAGTTCGACTATGGAACAATATGTCAGTCTCGATTCGAAAATCTCAGTCACTATACATTTTCAAAAATAGAGTCAACGTATTTTACTTGTCCACTCTGAGCTAATCTATTTCCTTAGTTATTGCTAATTATATTTACTTTGTAAGTAGTATTTGGATACACGTATGTATATATTTATATAAGTGTATGTATGTATATAAGTATTTATTTATATTATAATGTATATAAGTTTTTTTTTTATTTATTATACTCGTATGTTTAATATAGGTTTTTTTGTAACTTAAATAGTACCGTAAATAATTGTTATGTTTACCTAGTAAACTGCCAACCTGGCAAATTTTGTAAATCCTTTCTGTTCGGTTGTGTGGAAGAAATTGCTTTCAGCAATAAGACCGCCCTTTGTATACATAATATGTGTGTTAATTTTCTGTAATATTTTTTTCATGGTATGCAAATAAAATATCATGGTATGCTTGTTTCTATCTATCTATCTAATTGCTAAGCTTGGGATATAACGCTTGAAATGTTCTTTATAAGTTTTATAACCTAATATGAATTAATTAAATAGGGAGAACATATTTAATGTTGAATAAATTGCATAATAGATATTCTTTACTTAGGTAAATACTCATAAATTTACAAATTATTGGAGTACAAAATGTTTTGCCCGGGGATGTTTTCCCGCCCGGGGCAAAAGTGCTTAGTACGTGGTAGTGCTTGTAATCATAATATTTAAAAATTAGGTAAATACTTATTTTTTATATTATTATGACGGAACAAGCACGAGGCTGATGTTAATCGGACTAACAGATGCATTTCGTCTGAATTGAAAAATTGCACTGCGCCCGTCACACTTATACGGTTCAAGTCTCATTTGCCTGTAAATTTATTGGCTCTCAAGGACTGCTGCTGGAACACACTGTTGGGTGCTTAGCGACAGACATTCTACTTGAGCGTGGTAGCTAGCCAGGCGAGCATTCGCAAAATTCCCTTACTCCATGCGGTGAAGCTCAAGCCGGCGCCGGCGGTAAGGTATTGGACCTGAAGCACGGCAGCCCATAGCTGTTACCGGTCGGCCATCGTTGCTTCTAAACTATGCGGAATAAATTGTTAGAACATTTATGAAATAACTTACCGGAGTCAAAATTATTCCCCCCTGCGTCCATGTTTTGACCATGATATCCTGGAAAAACAAATAAATAAAATTAATACCACAGTAATATTATAAATGCGCAAATGTTTCTGTCGCGTTTCTGAACACAAACAAAAACCAAAGGCGAATTGTGATGAATTGGGCGGCAGATATGTAGTATGTATATACAATAATGTGTACATTTATGTATTTTCGACTACAGCCCAATATATCATCCCAGTAGTTATGTAACGTCCCTCGTCGATGGCGACAATATTGCTTCATCGACATCTTTAATGCTGCTGTTAAGGCTGCTGTTCCACCAGTGATGTGCGAGGCTAAGCGATGTGCGAGGCTAAGCGATAAGCGAGGTCAATGCTAAGCTACAAAACTGTAAAAATGTGACCGTTCGTACGGAAGCTAACCAGTGCTTGTAAACTACGTAGTACGTCATCTATTCTAGTTTAGGCACAGTAACATCGCTCGCTTATCTCACCTTACATCATTAGCTTCCGTCATTTCTTAACTCGCATCGCATCCCTACGTATAAACAAAAACCATAGTTTCGTCGTATTATAATATGTTCTATGTTATATGTTCGTTTCCACCAGTGCTATATTTTTTTTAACTAAAAACAGAACCCACTTCTGTCATGACTTGTTAGTCAGTAGCATGCTGATTGACTCTGTGCTCCCATTTTCATGGTCCGACTTCCACAAGTTATTCCATACTTTTTAAAAGAAAAAAACCTCCTTTTATTTTTTCCACAATATACAAAATACTGGTTACCAACTATATAATTGACAATTACCAAGTCATATTGGTAAACTCCTTTTTCAGTTATTTGAGTGTTAAGTAAGTAATTTCAGTTAGTTAAGTTTAACCGATGTTGATGAAATTTAAATGGAACAACATCTGACCTACCTAACGAAAAAAAAAATCTAAATTAATTCATGATCGGCGGAGTGATCGCGTAACAAACATACAGTAGAATTGAGAACCTCTTCCTTTTTTCAAATCGGTTAAAAAAATGGATTCTATGGGTGGGTTTGACACATATCCGTAGCTTAGCATCGTAGCATATCACCAGTGGAACTAAGCCTTAAAGTATGAAGGACTGCTACGAAAAAAACTCGGCAAATATCCATCCCGACATCGAACCACAGATCTCAAGCTTTCATCGCGTCGCTTAACGCCACCCGACCAATAAGCCCTTATCAATACGGTACACTTTTGGGCGTGAAAAGATAAACGAAAACCATTACATTGTTTAAGAATAGCTTTAATAATACCACATTAGCGTTAGGAGGTCATTGAACCCGGCGTAGGGTGAGGGAGGAGAGGGAGCGAGGAAGGGGGAGGGAGGGGCTCGGTGCCAACCGAGGCGACGTTATGATAATCATTATTACCGTGAATGACGGAGTAAATACAAAACAATGTTTTAAAAATGTCTTTATTCTCATAAATACACAAAACACAGTCGTTTTTTACTAAGAATAATTTCGGTTTTCGCTTAGCATGCCTCAACAAGAGCGTTGGTATTTTATTTAGTAACGAATTATCGTTAGTCAATTAACAAAAATGGCGTTATCCACTTGATGTTGAGTGTTGATATATATCTAAACAAACAAAAATATATTTAACAAGCATAAAATTAATTAATTAATTACCTATAATAGTAAAAAAATCCCGACTGCAAATTATCATCGTGGAGGGAGTTTTTATCTTTTGAAATTACAACTAAAAGTTATATAATATATTCATGGAATCGTTTTAGTGTCACCTGCGCTATCAATACGAATCTAAAGATATCTCTTACATAAAAATCAGTTAAGCCGTTTAGAACTTATGGTGGAATAAAGAAACTCACAAACATACTTCATACATGAACCCTCCTTTTTTTGGGCAGTCGTGTAAATATGCGTACCTAAGAGAGGAAAAAACTGGCAGGGTTTTATAAAGTGTACCTTACAGGTATAATAGCGTAGTTTTATTAAAAGTGCATCTCAGGGGAATTAGTCTTCTTGTCGAAAGTCACAAAGGCGACTTGGTGCTTTTTGCGCCAACGTAAATTCGAGAGTTGAAGTCAGGTTAACTTGTTTTTTGTATGACAATTTACACTTAATTCGAGTTTAACTCGCGTTTCCTCGTTGGCGCAAGTGGGCTAAAACAATGCACCAGGCAGAGGCACGAGGCCCACCTGGTGTTAAGCGCTAACTTCTACCTATAAAAGATGCAGTTCACAAGTGGCGAACTGCACTGCGCCATCCTGAGACATACAATTGTTAAGGTTGAACTGACCGCTCACTTCTCCGTACAAACGTCGTGATCACTCCCTTATTTGAGATTTTAGCACCAATATTAAGTTATACAAGTAATACCAATTGATCTCGTCATTATCTAGGCTTGTATGATGTCGAAATTTTAAAAAGATAATTCAGTTAAAAGTTATATCCTCGAAAAGTTTATATGAAAATGTTTCGAGGCTCATAACTCTCAAGTTAATTATCTCATTAAAAAGGTTACGATACAAGTCTGGATAATAAAGAAAGCAAATCAAATCATTTATTTACAGATGTGGCAATACAAATGTGGTCATAGTAATATTATTGTTCGCCGTACATGACAATATATGTTTATACAATTACAATTATTAAAAAATATAGATCATATTGCGCAAATGTCATTCAAACCATACAAGGAATGAATATATTATAAATACATTTATGTCATGTCCCATTATAAAAAAATCATGTCATAATATTTTTTTTTATTAATCAATCAATATCATACTTTGTATTGAACTTAAATCCTCAAATAAGGGAGTGATCACACAGTGACAATATGGTATACACATTCTACCGCGTTATGTGTTGGTTAGAGGCAACATAGAGTACCGACAACATGAGGTAAGAAAAGGATCGGTCTGCTTAGGACCCGGTGGTCCCACCTGTCAGAGAATTATCATCAGGTCTATGATGGTAGATGCAGGCTTAACCTGAATGGAAACTGACTTTCCAAGACAGCTGACATAGAACACCCTTCGATGCTTGGCGACAGATTTTTTATGTATAAAAAGTCTTTAGGGCGGTAATGCCCAGGCGAGAAATTCAATTGCCATACACCATGCACTGCTATTATATCATTTTCCTTCCATAAGTTTTGAATGTCAACGCGTCGTTTTTTCAATTGTCAAACACCTTGGAAACACCTAATAATTTAATAAAATATAAGTAAACCATAGAAAAGTTGGAAAGAATATATATTGATAATGGAATCTTATTGATTTTTGAAACCGTACACAGAAGGCACAATTCATAAGAAACTCGAGCTTAGCTTACGAACTTTGTCGCTGTAAGAAATTATAGAACTTATTTCCCGTATGCTTGTCACGACACGAACAGCCGCGTTATAGCGACAAAGTACAAAAGTGTTAGTACAATGTGGTACAATGACTATTGGTGTAGTTAAGTGCCATAAAAGAGGTGATAGAATGATTGATAAAGCTCAATAAAATATATTTACAGGCACGTTCTAGATGGAAGATGTATTATAGCTCAAAACGTAAATAATTAAAAGTGATTGTTTATTTATTACTAAAAATATCTATGGTTGTTAACTTAATGCTTATGCGTTTAGAATGATATGTCGGGAATTTAGTTTACATGCATGACATGATAATCATAGAAATGTTTATTTTGAACCGACTTAAAAAAAGGAAGAGTTTCTTAACTTGACTGTTTTTTATGTTTTACCGCAAACCTCTTTACTGGGTGTACCGGTTCATGAAAGATAGTAGTTGCTTGTCATTTTGTCGCATATTTTGAGTGAGATCTTGCGAGTATATTATTTGAATCATCCCTAATAATGCGAATTTAATTGACTTCGACTACATTGATGATGCTCTCACTTGTCGAGGTAAAATTTATAGTATAAAAACAATATACGATGGTTTGGTTAAATAAACTAATTATGTAGTAAATTCTTGTTTTAGAATATTTTCTATTTGAAGTTGTTTTTTTTATTGAATATTTCAGCGATTACGATTAATTGTAATCGTAATCTTTGTAGCACTACTGAGAACCATATTACTGTTACAGACCCGGACATCGAACACAGGACTTCGAGCTTCGAAGCGACGGCACTGTGCCACTCGACAAATATGTAAATACTCCTGCTCTGTATATTTATTGGAAAGAATATGAGTGAGTGCAGCAAATTCAGGTATTTCAGTATACTTAATAGCAAAGGGAAATCTGTGGTCTTTTTTACCGCTCTTGAATCGGTCGTTTAGTAAGCTGTTTAGTAAAGTAAAATATCTTTGCTATCTCTCACTCAACAACCCTACGCTCAGGGTTGTCGCTCAAAGGAAACAGACGAACGACTTTCTTGTTTTCTATCCCTTGGTAGTTAGGAAGGTAAAGCATTTTGTAAATGTAATAAAATTGGACGGTACTAACTACTGTCTTCATTTATTAACGCCGCGACAGTTAGCCGATGCATTTTATATGTAGTAAGGGGTAAAACAAAGGCTCCATCGATTGCAATAAATAATTCCACGTTGCAGTCCAGCGACAAGGAAAATTTTATAGACATCATAAATATACTCTATTTTCAGAGGCAAAGGAATAACTTATTGTGAAATAATCGATCGTAGGAGACTGTTCCGAAAGACAGCTGACTTTGCTTTGGGACAGTACTACATTGATAATAATCACAAATAGTATTAAGCTTTGCTGAAATTTAAATTAATTATATGTTAATATATGAAAACGTTGGTTAACTAATCAATTATCCCGTGTGGTGCCGGGCTAGAATGTCAATCCCCCCATTTCTACCTGTGGGAGCTGTGGGTGTCTTAAGAGGCGACTAAAGGTTAAATACCGGAAGGTGGGCAGCAGAACCTTCTGAGGAAATGATATCTTAAACTGCGGTGCCCAAGACGCCCGCCAAGCGTGGGGATTATGGCAAATGTCCCCTTAACGGAGTAGGCTGTGTTTAGCAGTGGACAATCCAGCTGATATGACAATTACAACTGTTCTGGGTACGTACTGTTACCATGTCTATTTCTACTACAAAGCAATAATGTTCACATTACATACTGTGTTCACGTTTGAAGGATACGGGTGGTTCCCTACTGACAAAATGCATCTTTTAAATGCAGTGGTTAACGCTTTATACCAGGTTGTTCCTTCACAATTATACAAAATAGAATAGAAGAGAAAAACACGATGTACCGACTACAATTGTTACACGTTGTTTAAGCGATTCCTATCATGTTCCACGTTCTTTGTTATTTTATACAAGGAAAATTTCAAATTCAACATAAATTTACGTAGCCCACAAAGCTTGTAATTCTTAACAAAAAACCGTGATTAAAAACGTATGCCGACTTCGTTAAAACTTGGCAGGTTCCCTTTATTGCAAAAAAAACTGTCCAAATAAACCTTATAACCCAGAAACCTATTTTTTCCAACACAATCATGGTGAAAATATTTCTGGCGGAACGAACGAAAGCCGTTAAATAGAGCGGGCGTGTAGCCAACACAAATCATCACCTTTTTGTTTTAAGTTTCAAGAAATTGGGGGTATCCCTTGGGCTTTGCCAAAGCATTTATCATCTTCGAAATCTTTCGCGAGCAATTTATTTAGACATATAACCTTTATATAGAAACTGTTATTTAGGCCGCTAAATGAAATTCACAAATTGAGAACGTTGCGAAGGAAATGAAGCATTTTTCACCTTTGAGGACACGAAATCTAATTTTTAACCCCTACGCTCAGGTCAATTTTCGCTCAAAATAATGGGGGCCCGCAGTTTGACCCCTTTAATTTTAAAATATATAAAAACTAAATTTCATAATTATTTATTATTATTTTTAATATACATTTTTAAGCAATTGCATAGCTTCTATCGCGTGCCTTGAGCGTGGAGACCGAATCCAGAAATTCCGTAACGAAAATAACCTAACAACCCCCACTCCGACCGGCACAACGGTGATACTATATTTGATCAGCGCCTCTACAGTGCGTAAAAGGAACTAAATTTTGGCAGAAAAAAAGGTTTTGACAACTAATATAAGCATAAGTTGATAAAAATGCTATGTAATAGCTTTACCGCGGCAGTCTCCGCGTGCCACATGTCTTTTTTTTTCAAACTTAATTTTTATAATGTTTTAAATTCAGACTAAGCTGAGAATACATCTATTCTCTAATGAGCGGGATCAACATTCATTAACAGCCATGACATCTATTTTTTTATTGTGATTGTTACGAAACAAACATCCCATCAGATGCTAAGCGGTAACCTCTGCCTATAACAGACGCATTTCGTCACATATGTCGAACTGCACTACGCCCGTCACACTGAGACAAACAGTTATTTAGTGTCATGTGCCTGTTATTTTGCTGGCTCTCAAGGGCTGCTACCAGAACATACTGTTAGGGTGCTTGGCGACAGATTGGCTGGGTGGCTAGCCAGGCGAGAATTCGCAAAATGCCCTTCCACCATGCGGTAAAGCTCAATACATCAATCATAGACATGCAGCACCGCAGTCCATAGCTAAAACCGCTCGGCTATCATTGCTTCAAGTCCACTGTTAAACAAAGGGCTTCCCTGTAAAGGAAGCTTTGCCGATTCCCTAAGGTTGGCAGGCGTTAACCGTGTTATCATTCTGTTGAAATTGAAACTGCAAGTTATATAATACTTATTGAATCGTTTTTTAAAGCCCTTCATATTGATTGATACTCTACTCGATTGGTTTGGAAGACAAACATTTTTTTATCGAACAATATGCCGTCTATAATCCGCCAGTTTGTTTCTATTTTTATGTACCTAGTGTCACTTGCGCTATCAAGACGAATCTAACGATATCTCATACATTAAAATCGGTTAAGTTAAGCCGTTTATAAGTTATGGTGGATAAAGAAACTCAACATACATACATACATGAAGCCTGAAAACTTAAAACTCTTTTTTTGGACAGTTGTGTAAAAAAACGACTTCAACCACTCAAAACTATGAAATACAATTTCATGTCATTTCGCGTACATATTAGTGATATATTTTATCTCGTTATTTTGATTTAAAAACCGAAAAATCTAAACCTATTTTTAAGACTTTCTAAGTACCAATTTGAAACGGTATAATTTAAAATAAAACTCCAACACGGTAGACAACAACCGAACTGAGAACCTTTTTGAAGTTAGTCAAGAGAAAACGAGCTTTGAAAAAACCCTTCTTGCATGGGCTACCAAAAAACAGCCGTGTGGGATAGTAAGATTTCTCAGGCTTTCGTACGGCTTAGGTAATAGTGTCAAGATTTTAAGTACAGAACTCTTAAACCCTAAATATCGGTATCTAATTCATAACAATAGAAACGTATTGTTATCTTGTGAATATATTCACACCAGATCCTCACCGGTTCAATCCCTGCTCAAAGTCAAAATCATTCATTCAATTTAGTATTTAAAGTATTAAATTTAAATAAAATGCAAATATTTCGCTAAGAGCCGTCCGTTTCCCTTTCTTCCCCAACAAGTTACAAAAGAAAACGTTGTCACTCATGAGCTCCGCGACCTGGAAAGTTAAAACTAGGGCATCAGCGGGCATCACGCTCGTTTAATAATTTTGTATGCAATTAGTGGAGCAGCACGCAACATAATTAATTACGCGAACCTCGCTCGATTAGACACGATATGCATCCAGGTGTTGCAAGGCTTCCTTTGTTTTTTATTAGGGTTACCGCTTAACATCAAGTGGGCTTCGTGTTTGTTCCATCATAATCACAAAAAAAGGTCGGGCAAATAACCTCTGCCTTTAACAGATGCATTTCGACACAAGCGACAAACTGCAATGCGCCCTTTATACTCAGACATACTGTTAAGTCTCATGTGCCTGTAAATTTTTTGGCTCTCATGTCTCAAGGATTGCCGCCGGAACACACGGTTAGGTGCTTGGCGACAGATTTTTTACTTGAGGTGGTATGTTACATTGGAGAAACGTATTTGGTTACGGTAAAAAAGGTAACACATACACGCGTCAAACTTGGAATTATTATCGTCTAATATCTGACTAATAACAACAAAAAATTAGACCGGTCAAATGCAGGTCGGACCCACGCTACTGATCTCAACCTGTTTGAAAAATATATCGAGTTTATGGTACATTCTAGTTTTGGTACAGTATGCGGCAACCTCGGTGCGAGAGTCCATCGTGCAGTTGCTAGTTTTTTGTTATATTACAATAATTTTGAGCCTCCTGCTAGAGGCACTCATGCTGGATAAGCGGCCAGTATGATAGGTCTAACGGGGGACCAGGATATTACTTGCTGTATTCACTTTCCTGTGCAGATGAGGACATGGATATACATTACAAGGTAGTCAAATAATAAAATCATGATAATGAACAGATTCAGGCGTAACTTTGCAGAAATTCATTTTAAAAAAATTTAAACATTATATTAACGTTTTAGAAAAACACTTTATAAAAATATATAATACATTTAAATTTATAATATAAAAAAAAAAACAAATTTCTCGATCATGTGCTCGAAGAGTCTCCTCATAATGCTTCGTGTAGAAGCGTCGAAAAACACTTGCAATTTGGCTACGTAAAATAGGCAGAACTGTGGCTATATGATTAATTATTGTAAATGGTATGTCCGTAATAATTAATTAATAATAAATGATATATATATAAATAAGTATCAGTCACTTGAATACACAAAATAGGTCCCATAATTCTATCGTAAAACTTATTAAAAGGTTCTTAGGCAATTTATTTTTTACTAAAATTTTAATCAATCCGTATTATACGTGAACATGGTCTAAACTAAAGGATCAAGGATCAATAAACAAGAGTTACCTATAGAACAATTAATAAAATTACTTATATATCAATGGTATCTAATCTTTTTTCATGTTAGGATTCCATGAGACGGACTAGTCTTTCGGTGGTAAACGACAAGCCTGTCTATCACAGTTGCAGTGTTACTGTTCTCATCCTGCTTACACAGCATTGCGCTCGTCACTCCGCGACAGTTAGTCGTTCGCTCAGTTATTCCAATATTTAATTTATACTGAGAGCACCTGCCTACAATGCAACATATTTTATTTCAATCGGCCCCTGGTATGTACCTTCTTACTTTACTTTAGAATTCGGGTTACTAAGTGGAACGTAAAATAAACTCAAATCGAGTACTATTTATTTTTCTGTTTCAGTCGCCCATCGCAGAGGCTTTATTCTCTCGTAACTAAGACGTTTATAATACGCTGTAATTAAAAACAAATACTTCTCGCCCCTGTATCCAAAGGGGTTACATTGCGTTATTAATGCTATTTTAGGTTCCCACATTATTAAGGGGCTTGTTTTCATTTCCAAGTACCCATTCGATTCACACATTTCACCAAAATCTATAACAATACGGCGCCACACAATATCTAGGACACGCTCTACGAGGAAACGAGCCAGCGTCAGATACGAGATAAAAAATATATATAACAACCGTAAAAAAGTGCCAATCCATCACTTCAGCTCACTGAACGGAAAATCAAAATAAAAAATATTCAGGGTGAGAACGATCCGTCCATCCGCTTGACGTGCCCGACGTGATCCGGCGTCGTTACTTCACACACAAAATTATTTATCAATATAAAAAAAAACAACAAAGAAACTCGCAAAATACATTCTTACAAGGATAATGAACCTCTAATTAAGTCTGTCTGCGTTTGTTGATACAGGTTTCACCAAGGGGCCCACGTTATCAACCGCTGAACATTTCACAGTTCTTAATTTGAACAAAACGCCAATAGCGTCACGTCACGATGGACGACTTAATGATTCACTCGACTAACGAGCACAGCCGAAGATGACAGTCGAGGGACTGGCTGAACGCTGAACCACACCCACCGGTTACACGTGTGGTCACTCAGCAGAGGCCCCAATGTTTTATTGGAAGCGTCTGTCCCGATTCAATTTAACATCGATTCGTACGCATGTTCCAGTAATACAATATCGTATTTCAAATTCAAAATCATTTATTAAATTTAGGCGTCTACGACGCACTTATGAAGGTTTACAAACTTTAACATTGAAATATTCTACATTGTACTGCCACGATCAGCAAACTAAAATTATTGTATAGAGCCACTGCGAGAAGAACGGGCAAGAAACTCGGGGCCATTCTTTTAAAAGTCTTTTAACAATGTGTTACATAATATATATAGCAAAATTATTATAATATTTGTTTAAATTAGGTAAGTGACAGCGATAGCTTGGCGGAGGCGGAATTGTCCAGGCATTTTTGTAATTTATCAGCATATCAACTGTGTAGTAGGATTTCTTAATCAATATGTTTTTCACGTGCAACATGAGTTTCCCTTCAGTGAGCGTTGTAATATGTTTGGGAATTATTCCGTATCGACTAAGGCTATGCAGATTAGAGTGACAGGTTTAATTTGAGCACACCCTTCGGCGCGGCGTCACGTCGCGTCGCGTAGGTGTAAGCCCGTTACATGATGGAGCGAGGTTTGAGGGTTGAATGGCCGATTTCACGGCAATCCCTTATAACGTGCGACCTTTATAATAAAACGAGCACACAGATGCGATCGTCCGTCTCAAGATTATGGGGGCGAAGTAAATAACAAGGTAATATGCGAGACTTCATAACGAGGAGAGGGACTCCAATATTTAGTTTCTTGCTAATAACGGGAAACGCTTATTTACCTGTCAATAACAAATTAGCGAGTTCGGAGAAATCATGTAATTATTAATGCTTTTGTATCTATTATCTTAGATATTCTCGCTTTATGTAGGATTCGTACAATATTTACACTCGACAACATAACAACACAAATTACTACATAAGAATATCATAAGTTCAGTTAGGTTTTTACGGCCACAATTTTACGGCCAAAACACATTCCTGACGTCAACTTTCCATGGGAATGCTCGTTAGCAAATTTATGTATTATGTACAAAGAGCCATAACTTAAAATACAGCAACAACCTACTTCACTTCACGTAAGTGGCAAATTCGGTGCATTTTAGGGTTCCGCTGTATAAAACGGGACCTTATACTTGACCTAATAGATAACAATAATAACTGAAACCTATAAATAATAGGGGACACATAATAAAAAATTACCATGCGAGGGGTCTGACTCCCGTTAAAGATCTCGAAATGTATGACGTTAAATGTATACGATTTTTTAATACATTACGAGTTGGCACGGAACCGTCGCTCGGTCTGCGAGTATAAATCGCACTTGGCCGGATTTTTTCTCATCGTCACCTGGACCTGAGTCACCTTATACATCATCTGATGCGCGATGCACGGCGTGGATTCGTAACCGAGCGTAACATTTGAGTAATCGTTACGAGTCCGGTAACACCGGTAACACTCACTAGCTCAACAACGTTTTAGTTATAGTAATAGCCATTTCAAATCATCGCGAAAAAATCGTCCCAGACCAGCTGCAGCGTTTTAAGCGCTCGTAGCGAAGTAAACTTAGCCGTTCTTAATCGATCAGCTAAGTTAAGCAACGTCCGCCGCGGTCATGAGTTGGATGGGTGACCGCTGGTGACATTACTACTAAGCGTGCACGTGCTTCGTCGGTCCCGGTTGTTGTCTTATGATGGTAGTCGTTGACCATGGTGGTAGGGCATTTTGCGAATGCCCGCCTGGCTAGCTACCACCCTCAAGTAGAAAATATGTCTCCAAGCACCTAACGGTGTGTTCCGGCAGCTGTTCTTGAGAGTCAGTAACTGTAGGCTAGCCTTTTTTTTTTTTTTTACACTGGGAAAAATGCATTGCGCATGCCCCCCCATCGGGGGATGGAGGGGGTATGTGGGACTCCCCGGTAGAAGACCGGTATACCCACTAAACAACCCAGCGGCATTCCGGCATCGTCTGTTTTGAGAAGGACTGGGAGACTGGCAGAGCCTTTACGTCCAGTCCCTCGCCGACGACCGCCCGCCTTTACAGCGGGGCCTACACGCCCCTCCCGACAGGAGGGGCCCGGGAATGACCAGGAATGCTCGGCCATTCCCGCCCAACGAGCAACCGAAAGCCAACTCTAGGCTAGCCTGAACAACATCTCCAACCACAACATCTGCTGCGCGGCAGTCCATAGCCAAAGCCACTGAGCTATCACTGCTTATCACTTACCATCAGGTGAGATAGTGGTCAAAGGTTAGCCTATCAGCTATAAAAAAAGCGTTGCCGTATACAGATTTCTCTGTATTTATACAGATTTTCGATGTGCGATACAGATAAGTATTAGATACACATTTTATAAAGAATTTTCACAATCTATTGCCTTCATATACGTAATGAAAATAAATAAAATCAATAACATCTCAACAAAATGATACTCTAAAATGCCGTCCGCAAATTTATTATTATTAAATGTTTCTGCTACATATATCGATTATTTATTTAAGGTAAATTTATTTATTAACAAAAATAACGTTAATTTATAACCGACTTCGAAACAAGGAGGAGGTTCTCAATTTGACTGTATTTTCTTTTTTGTGTGTTACCATAACTCTTTACAGAATGTACCGATTTCCATGATTTTTTTATTGGAAATCTGGACATGTAGTCTCAACTAAATTGGAATGAGATCTGACGCATAGTATTTGAGTTATCCGTATTATTGCGTATTTTATGTTTTAAGGCGGATGTTTTTTACAAAACAATGTTTTACATCATTCTAGTGCTACCGGAGAGAATTTTTTCATCTTTCAGTTTAATCAAGACAAAACAACGCAATGGACTTAATACTAACACTATGAAAGGTCTTTTGCATACAAAGGAATTGATGGGTGAAATTAAAGTACCTAATTATTTGCAGTTTCAATTTTGATTTATTTTATTTTATCTTCCGTGGTAAACAAATAGCTAAAATTAAATACAAAATAATGAGAACAAGAGTCTATTACTCTAAGCTTAAGAAGTTTTCGCATAAGCGAGTGTTGCCATAAAGTAAAGTAACACTAGTAGATAAATTATATCGATAAGACAATATATGTTATAATTAAGTATACTTGTGTAGATAATACCAGAAATACAGTAATAAGCACAAAAAGATAATTTGATAATTTGTTGTTTGTTTTAATTATAATTTCAATTGAAATAATAAATACATATGACAGTTTAGTATTTTGTGTCTTTTTTATTATTTACCAAATCTATTTTTATATTTTTATTTTTGCAATAACGCGTTATCTGCGGATTACATTACAAATTATACAGGAATGATTATTCCGCACATGACTTAAATTTTTCCTCTCGTAAATTTGTAACCTAACCTACGAGTAATGCCTTGATTTCCAAAAGAAACAGAACAAAGTAACTGAGCTAACCAGGCTCTGATTTAATTATATTAACCATACAATTTTTAATAGTTTACACTACAGATACAAAAGGTTCAATGCGTCTGGCAACATTGCTCCAGATATCCGATAGGAACGATAGGCGCGACGCGCCACGTCTGAATGTGTCACCAGATTATATTTTCCAACGCACAACTGAGTGTAAGAGGCCTGCCAAGTATCACATAACAGGCCGGGTCACAGTCGAGCAGGCAGGCCGGCTGAGGTCGCCAGCTTAGGATTACACGCGGGACACCGAGGCTGTTGGCAAGCCGCGATCGACCGGCGCGGGCGCGCGATGTGACCCTATTCTCACTAACGATAACACGCTAACGTTTCCTGAAACTTAGCAGGTTGTTTACACCTCATTGTCTGAGGCATGTTACGACACCTTGCTCTGTGAAAAAAAAAACCTCAAAATGGAACCGACTTTAACTCTCAAAAGTGTTAAATAACTTGTTGAAGTCGGTAACATGATAGTTCAAAAGTACCTAATATCGCAAAACTTTGCGTATGGTACCGACTTCGACAAGTTATTTCACACTTTTGGGTGTTGAAGTTGGTTCCATATCGAGGAAAAAAAACCTTCATTCTTTTTAGTGACCTACATACGGGATCGATTGTCATTCAAACTGGCTCAACCGATTTTAATGAAACTTAAATGGGGCCACACGGGAAGCAACAGCTTTCAAATAAAAAAAGAATTATTAAAATCGGTCTACCCAGTCGAAAGTACTGAGGTAACAAACATAAAAAAACAGATGAATGAGAACCTCCTTTTTTGAAGTCGGTTAAAACAACTACAAACTTCTTCGTGAGAACAAGGGTTTTAAGAATTTTAATAATCATCCTTCATCCGATCGTCAGATGTCTTTAGCCTCAAAATAACAAAGGATTTATTTAGCGATTCGCCCCACAGTATTTCGCCCCTCATCATCAAGTGTTCACCCCAAGTCATATAGCATATTCGCTACAAAAATCTTTACAATTGATTATTGTTTCCCAATCCGTTATAAGTTTTTCATTCGTCTACTATATGTTAGTACAGTCATGAGTAATAGCATTTTCTGTATGGAACCAAAGAATTACAATAAGTTACCGAGATCAAAACGGGAGCTAAATACTAACCTATTCAAAATTAAGCTAAAGAACATTTTAATGACCAAGTGCTATTACAGTGTAAACGAACGTTTGACTGATAATTATCTGACATAATCTAATCTTTCTAGCTTGACATAATAATTACGACATTCTTTAATATATTTTATGCACAAAACCGATTGACATTAGATTGCACGTAAAATAATGTACGAGTATTTTACTATTGGATTGTTGTAATATTGGGAGTTATTTTCCTTTATTGTTTTGTATAATTTTTCAAAATGCTTTCTCTCTAAAAAATTTACGCCTAAATAGGCAAAATATGATGTACCTACTGAATTATTGAATTATCCATCTATGTGCATACCTAACTTGTGTGTATATAATACTCATGTATAAACCTATTTTTAAAGTGCTTGAAAAACAGGTGGAACTCTGGCAATGAAACACCAGAGACACATAAGTGAGTATTAATAAAGTAGGCGTATCAAATTTGAGTTCAATCTTATGATGCAGCTTTTGAGAGATTCTATGGAGTATTAAACGTCAAAACTGCATCGTAAGATCAATTAGAAATTCATTTATAAAACGAACATGTAGTAGTAAATTAGACTTCACAAGTACCAGGCAAACAGAAACATGTAAGAGGTTAGAATATAAAATATCTTCTATAATTCAGGTAATTAAAATACCAAATTGAACTCTTTGAAAGTACTAGGCGAGCAGAATTTCATAAAAGGTAGCCTGCGAGACAGGCGACGACGCTCAGATAAAAAGTAGCCCATCCAAGCAAAATACCCGAAGATTCGTTTAATGAGATGAATAATTACACCCAAAAACAAGGAATTAGTTCCCGTCATAAGACATTTAGGTATCAGTTTCCATCCCGTACACATGTCTCGGCAATTAAAGAGGTTTTTGTCACGAACCGTCGAAACACATATTATACTAATTCACTTATTGAAACCGGCTTGTGGACGCAAATGAGTCCAGTTTTATAAGTGGACATATATCTATCCTAAATTAAATGACTAGTTAGTTGCATGTAATTAACTTTGACGTATTTTTGTATTGAAATAATCTGAAGTATGTTTCTATATGGCTGTTGAATCCTTGGCCTAATACTAACAGCTGTTATGAATAACTTATTGATTAAAACTAGAACTTTCAACATAGTAGAAAGAGTGGGAAATGACATGGTGAAATGACCTCACTCTTTCTACTATGCTTTCAATGACGAGAATAACTATAAACCTTGTTTTATTGGTAAGAGCGTATAACACATTCAAAGTTTCTTAAAATACTTTTCAGTGATCGTGTTTAAAAAGCGCTCGTATCGTAGCTTCCTTAGGCGTTCTTAACCGTTCACCTAAGATAAGCAACAGCGGGACCAGATTATATTAATATACTATTTTAATAGACCAGATATTTTAATACATTTTTTGTGTATTTTTTCGAATATGAGTATTTTAACAGACTTCAAAAAAAGGAGGAGGTTCGCAGTTCGGTTGTATTTTTTTTTATGTTTGTTACCTTAGAACTTTTGACTGGGTGAACCGATTGTAATAATTCTTTTTTATTTGAAACGATAACCATCTCATGGTTGTCGTTTGATCCCTTTTAAATTTCATCAAAATCGGTCCTGCCGTTTTGAATCACACTCTAATAACTGAAAAGTTTTTTCATATCTTGATGATATATTCATTGACAGTGAATGACAATCGATCTCGTAAGTAGATTGGGTCAAATATATTCCAAAAATGAAACCGACTTCAACAGTGAAAAGTGTGAAATTACTTGTAGAAGTCGGTACCATGCACACAATATTGTCATAATAGATACTTTTGAACTATCATGGTACCAACTTTAACAAGATAAGTATTTCATACTTTTGAGTGTTTAAGTCGGTTCCATTTTTAGGTAAAATATTTGTTTTTGGTATATTTTGGTTACGAAGTTGTTAACACCGAAAGCAATCGTTCGCGAACATCGCGAACCAATGTTCGGGGAATTTTGTGAACATCAATTATATAAATAATCCCCGGATTCAGTCTCTTCTTTAGGAGCAAAGATCAGTAATTTACAGATAGGACACGACAGGCGGGCCGACATGCCACTCACCACCGCTGTTCATGGACTATTTAACTATGCAATAATAATCTACAATTTTCTAAACATGGTTTATAGGTACAAGGTATTCATAAAACTGAAAACTTAGATCGGTACTTGCAGATTGTAAGTTTTCAGTTTTATGAATAGGTAAGTAAACAGGTACCATATACAACTTTCGGGTTTGATTTTTGAATTTGATGAATTACAAATAGTATCGATTCGCCCAACGGTTAGTTTAGGTGAAATGATTTTTTACTTTGCACTTTAGGTAATCTTTCAGGATGTTCTGACAAAATTAGCGAATTTCACAATGGCCATGGATTTGCCTCGTGAACATTGTAAAAGTTTGATTTACAACAATTTTAAGTATAATTAAATCGTAAGCAGAACCTCACCCGGTCTCAAACTGCTTTGTCGCGTTTAAATTCTGCAAACCACCTTTACATATAGATAGTTTGCAGAATTGAAGCGCGGTCCGTCGGGTCTACCTATATCAGTAAAGAATTTCGTAAAGATTTTCCTTCTTCCGTTGTGAACAATAAAAATGTCGATGCTGTGCGCCGTATGATCGAAACAGACCAGTATGAGATTCCGGCATCCTTAGGCAAACGTATGACTCAGACACTATCAATGCTTCAAAAACATTTGGACATGAAACAGCAAGCAAAAAATTTTTTATCCAAAAATTGAAACCGACTTCAACACTCAAAGTATGAAAAAAAAGTTGTTAAAGTCGGTATCATGATAGTTAAATAGTATTATCTATTATCACAATACTGTGCGCATGGTACCGACTTCGACAAGTTATTTCACACTTTTTGGTACTAAAGTAGGTTCCATTTTAAGGTAAACAAAATTTTTTCACTTTTTGATGACCCTTTCTACTTCCAGGATCGATTGTCATTGACTGTCAACGACTATATCATCAAGAAAGGAAAAAAAACAGTTATTGGAGTGTAACTCATAAACGTTTTGACGGATTTTGATAAAATTTAAATGGGACTATACGACAAATAAGTAAAAAGATTAAAACTTTCAAATAAAAAAGAATTATCAAAATCGATTCACCCAGTTAAAAGTTCTGAGGTAACAAACATAAAAAAACACGAATGGAACAACTCCTCCTTTTTTAAGTCGGTTAAAAACGTACTGCGTCACTTACGAGATGACATCCTTACCAGATTCAAGGAAAAGGCGTCAATTTTTTTGCGAGACATAGTATAAGACACCCTTAAAACAAAGCAGCAATCGACCGTTCGTGTCTTTCAGAATGAGCCGAAACCAAACTAAGTGGCGAGCATGCAAAGTGACGCCAAGCAGGTGATGCCTTTTTTTAAAAAAAACTGAACAGGTGGCTACTTTTGATATTGTTATGTTTGCAATAATAACGCTTCTGCGGATTGCATTACAAAGTTACAAATTAACGAAAAAAAATTATAGTCAAGGAAGTAAAGGTGTCGCACCATCCCCATACGATGGTTGTAGAACGAGAGCAAAAATTTGAGTTATGAGTCATAATGTCATGTTAGCTCAGTCGGTCAGAGCATACCCCGGCTATATTTGCTCGTCAGAAAATGAATTATGATTGGTACACGACAATTAATTTGATAACATTTATTGATAAACAACGTAAAAATGAACGTAAACGCCATATGATTTCGCACCGTGACAATGCCAGCTCTAACACGGTCAGATCGACAAGACACAATTTTGAAGGTGACATCACGAAGAACGTATTTATCTTGCTTAGAATACAGACCTGACACCAAGAGCGTTTTGCAAATCCTTAGAAAGAATTTGCGTGGTAAATTATTTTCATCACCAGAAGAGGCTGTAGAAGAGTACGAAAAACATGTTTCCGAAGTCACCACAAAGAAATGGCGTTAATATTTTTAAAAAATTGTTCATTTGCATGGAAAAATTTCATCAACACTAACGGAGAATATAAAAATATTGAACAATAAATTCATTTTTGACTTTTATAGTATAATTTCTTATACATTCTGTACTTAAATGTTTGTGAGCCATATGTACGTATCTTATACTACACTTCATTAACATTACGCAATTTAATAAATCCAACTAGTGTCTAAATAGCATTACGACACAAGTCGGACACGACGTACCTATTACTGTAATATAACACTGACAGATACCTCCTACCTATGATCATTTCAATATTGTTCTCTGCAATTTGGAACTGTTTTGATTAAATAAGCGTTTGTATTACAATTAATGTGTCTCAGCTAAGATTACATCATCCTTATATGGATAAGACAAATTTGGATTATTAACAGTGGAAGTTCAAAAAAATATTTACCAATTAATGGAACCGACTTCAACACTCAAAAGTGTGAAATAACTTGTTGAAGTCGGTACCATGATAGTTAAAAAGTATCTATTATCACATAACTGTGCACATGGTATCGACTTCACAAGTAGAAACATACTAAATAGGGTATTCCCCGAACATAATACGGGAGCCATTGAAATAAATGTTTGCTGTTATTATAGAAGATATATATAATTGCCTTTTGTAAAGTTCATTAGCGAAATTTAACACCAAGCAATTCTTCAATGCCCACAAATTACCAGCACATCAGAAAATATCTAACAGGATGTACCTAACTAACTACGACAACTGCGAACCGGATAACGTGGACATTTACATTATCACTACAAATTTAAGATTTCGCCCCACATTGAGGAACGCGCGGAGTGTTTAATTCTGGTGGATATTCAAAGTATAAGGAAATAACTGGGTCGTCATCATAAAAACGAAACTGAGCCAGAGAGCGGGATACGAACACTTTATGACCCCAATTTAGTCCTTTGTGCGCCGACATTAGGTATTATTGAAACCGCTTCACATACGGCGACGGCTGCGTGCTCAGACGAAACCGCGAAACCGCTGAAACTATATCTATCTATACATGATATAATTTAATAACACGAATTCCCAACATGATATATACGGCTGTGAGGCCGGAGATTACAGAAAGAATTATTGAAGAAAAGATAAACAAGGCGGCTATGAACGGATAACCCAGAATAAGAGACGGAATGATGGACAAAGATTCGATTATGTATGTAATCTATAGGGGACTGCTCACCTTCAAAAGAATAAAAGGGAACAGAACGCGAACAGGGTCCGAATAGTTCGCTTCGAGTTAGCAACGAGACCACAAAGGAAACGTTTAATAGGGTCAACGGATACGGGCGGGCGAAGTATTGCCGAAATGGCGAAACGTAGGTACAAGTGATAATCGATTGATTAACTATCACGCCGACAAATCAAACAAACTAACGGGTTCAAGATAAGATTGACAAATATCTACCTAGAAGCCAAAATTACGAAAAATCTACCTTTGTACCATATGAAGTAACTGTAACGCGGAACTGAGAGTTTGCTTCAAGGGTAAAATAGAAAGAGGCACTTAGAACATAAAGGTCAACGATGCCACCATCATTTAGCACCGTGCGTGAACATTTCGCAAATGTTGCGTACTGACATCTATGATAGATGTAGGTTCGCGCGCGCGGCAGCTGCCTAAATGTTCGAATGATATCTGAGGGGCCCGACCTAGGGTGAGTGCAGACGGCTAGCAGCGGCAGCGCACGGGGCCGGGCCACTGAGAGCGCCAAGAGACACTAGCGTTGGCGTTATGTAAGTAGTTCAAGGAGGGTCATTGACAGCCCGCAGCAGACGCCATTGTGGCAGACACTAGCCAGACGCGCAAAAAAGTGAAACCTGTACTTTTCGCAGAAAAAAAAACAGCCGCGTCTCGAACCGTGGTGAATGAAGAAACCATGACTTAATTATGCAACTGTGAGCCGTAGCAGTCGGCTTTTGATTGTTTCGCAAGTCTAGCGCTAATAGACGTGCAAAAAAATTAAACAGATACGTGTAGTAGTAATTATCGAAACCAAGTGGTATTGCCAGTTACGGAGGATTTGCGTAACAAAGGAGCATGCCTAACGGATGTGCCAGAACGGGCTTTGTACGCAACCTGCTACACGTAACGCATGTACCTAACGATCTTTTACAATTTTCATTCCATTATTACATAATCTATTGAAAAGAGGACAAGGCTAGTCTACAATGTGAACAAACAACACATTCACATGCATCTAAATGGCAGATAATTTCCGCAAATATGTACAAGAAGAGAGACAGTTTATGGAGAATTTAAGCGTTACCTACGTCATCATTTTGTTGTCACATAACAATTCCATGGCTAGACTAAAAAGACCGTGGTATCGTGATATCTGTATTAGTTAAGAATGACTCACTGGACAACGAAAAATCGTGCCAAATGGAGCAAACAGGGCGAAAGATAAACAATCTAAGATAAATAGGCATTAATTGGATCCTGTCCTGTTGTCAATGGCACAAACACAAAGGAAAACGGGAAAATTGTAACAATATAGGGAGCCGATTTGATCATTCCAATCTAATTGATGGGTGATTATATGATATAATGAGATGGTTGTTGGAGAAATATGTGTTACTCAATCATGTGTAGGTAATTGACTTGACTTAAATCATGTGTATATATGATATATATATATATATATATATGTTTACATGTATATTGTGTTGAATCACATGTAGGTACTTACATGTATTTTTTAAAATGGTGTGATATTGAAGAAAATAGAAGGCACTTATGAATAGAAAGACATGTAAAAATGGTTGAGAATACTGATATCACCAGTTTTCTCATCCGGACAATGAAATTCTTTGCATTAAAAAATAAAGTGATTGAAGACTGTACCATTCTGTTATTTTTTCTGCAAATAAGCAGTTTCTTTCATATTTATAACAACAAATATAACAATAATTTTATAAAATAAATAAATAGTCTTACTGGAACCTAACACAACAGAAAACACAAATTTAATCAACAAAAATGGTCATGTGTGATTTGAACTCACACACCAAAGGTTTTGTACTAACACAAAATGTACCATAAAATCCATATTTTTTTAAAAATACAGTTTGAGATCCTTACGGATGCCATTGTCTAGAATAGTACTTATAGAACTTGCTGTGCTGTGGGAAACAAACATAACTAAGGACCACACATTAAAAACAAACAAATATTAAGACCTAACAAATGAATTAACCAAAAACGTTTATGAGGTTAATTTATATGCTGTAGAAGTTGGAGCAAGGGGTATACCAGGGAACCCCCTATGTAACCTACTTAAAGACCTTGGCCTGCCATGAACAACCATAACTTCCATCCTAGAATGTGTATCTAAGGTGGCATTAATAGGATCTTACCAAATTTGGTTAGGTAGGGGAGGAGGCTTGAGCGGGAAGGGGAGTGTTAATGCATTGTAAAGAGGCCTCTTAACCCTACACCTGGGTTGCAAGTCTCAGGCCCCTCTAGAGGAAGACCTCTACAACGCTATGGACCCGGCACCCGCGTGGTGAATCTACGGAATGCTAAGTAATTTGTCTCTCTTCTTAACTAATACAGACATCACAATACCACGGTCTTTTTAGTCTAGCCATGGAATTGTTATGTGACATCAAAATGATGACTGACCTGGTTTTTATTATTTGTTGTTATATGTTAGATTATATAGCAAGATAGATTAAATATTTTGATTGGATTATTATCATTCTATGTTTTAAGCCTGTGTGTAATACCCATTTTAGGATATACAAATAGACGAACAGACAGCCGAGGCTTAGTAATAGGGTCTCATTTTTATATGGAACCTTAAAAATTTTACCTGGAAATAGAACACTTGTTCCTTGAATTTTTTGGATAGAGATATAGAATAGAAAGAAAAACAAAAGAGCCGAGTTGATAATATTATTATTTTTGATTTAGAAGTCAATTAAGGGGACTGTTTTTCATCTAGCCCTATCCAGGTACTCTATATAATTTTGTAATCAATTTGCAAAAGGACTAGAGTATTAATCACATTGAAACTTAAATTGGATGATCATATCACATTAAAAGGAAAAAGACAACTCTTTTTTAATTTTTTGTCATTTGGAGATCATTCCATTATGACTATAAATTTTCTAAAAATATACAAAACATACATCAGACCCTTGCTAAAGTATGGTTTTCAAGTTTGGAGAAAACAGAAAGGAAATCACTACAAAACTATAAATCGAACACTGCAATGATATGGATATATAAGCACAATACTGCATGTCTATAATTAAATATACCTACAAACATACTCACATTTGATATGTTTTAAGGACATGACAATTTGTACTTGCTCAAATTGTACAATTCCATGTTAATTGCTTGTCAGTTTTATACACTTACTATTTTGTATTGAATTAACAATATTTAAGAATTTTGACACTATTAGTACTCCAAATATTATTGGAATTAAATATCTATGGGTATATAAATACTAAGCAATAAAAGCCATTATTAAATTTCATTGACCACAATCATCTCCATGAGCTCTATTAAACGCCAATAATGATTTGTGGAAGAAAAGTTAATTTGGCTTCCTTAGAAGGAGCCAAAAGCTTAAAGTTAAGTATATAAGTATCTGACATTATATACCCAAAAAAAATTCAAACATCGATGATATGAATTATACAAGAATGTAAGCTACATACTTAATAAACTAAGACTCATTCATAAGGTTTTTATATGAGAATGACAATGAGAAGTCACATGTCTGATAATAGTAAGCATCATGCCTACCTTTTATACATTTGCAGTGTCACCCAGAGATTTAGCCTATAATGTTTAGCATTGACACTGTACTGCGCTTGTCACCAAAAGACATATGTCTCATTCTTTCCAGAACTTTGGTTGCTACATTGGCCTGGCCATTAAAATGTGCACTGTGAATATTGGTAATGGATACATAACCATACAATCTAGTTTTTGGTATGAAGCAAATAAAATAATATGCTTCTATAAGTTAAAAATATCAAAAACATCAATCTCAAAATAAATAGAATAAGAAATTTGCCCAGGCTGTCAAAACAAAAAGAAATATATACAACTTAGGTTTCTATTTTATTTGAAGTATTAGATATTCGAAAACATTTTAAAGTTATGGCAGAAGCCATGCAATAATTATAAAATATAGATAATTGGATATGTCTACTTGTATTTTATCACTTTGTTTCCTAACTGAATGTAAAATTGAGCTCTCTCTCACATTTTCATTGCACTATTTAAGACTTTTACAATAATAAACTGCTCAACTACTAAAATCTTCCTATCCAAATCCCTGAAGTGATCATAGCGGTGATTGTATAGTCGTTTTGAACCAATCTACTAGAATAAGCAACATACTCGGCATTCACTGTAGGAATGGATGACTCGTAGTGGCATTTACATCAGAGAGTTTCCATGCTTCCCAGGGCACATCTGTTGTTGTCTTATATCCAAGGCCTTCAAGTAGATGGAACTATGACACTTTGCATGGCAGTAGAGCAATGTGCATACACCTGGCTAGCTAACCCCTTTATACAAATGTAAAAATTCCAATTATAAAATTGGCTCATATGAGCTACCAAAATTAATGTAAATCACATCACCCATTTGAAAATTATCATTGGACATACATTAAAATGGTCAGGCTATCCAAATGATCCAATAGCTCTCACAGCGTTTGGCTCAACCATCAAATTCTGAAGGTAATTTTACTATATGACACAAATTTCAATCCAAACATTAAAATTTAGAAAATTATGTAATTTGTACAAATAAACAGGTATTTGCAACCCTTTCTTATCTAGCAGGTAGCATCTGACCAGTATTCAGGGATTCAATAAGAAATCAGGGGCCAACAAGGTATTTCTTAAAAATTTCATTCAATTTATAATTACTACAGCATTAACACAAATTATTTGTTTGATAAATGGAATATAAATATGTGTATGATAAATGGATATATTTTGTAAGCAGGTCAAATTTTAAAATATGTTTCTCACAAGAATCATTTACATTTTTATAAGTGAATATGACTAAAATATAGTTCAAAAAGATTCTTATAAGAAAACTTGAAGCAATTGTCATGTCAAGAGACATGGAGTAGTGAATAGAATGCTTTTAGGGAAAGGATTTGAGGTCATACTCATCCAGCTTTATTGAATGGTGCCGATAGACTTCCTCTTTGTTTCATGCAGTGTTTCTTCATCCACAGCACTGCACTTACAAGATTAGTTTATCTACACTTTCAATTACAATCAAAACACTTTATATCACTATGAGATTAAACCAATATGACCATTCTTTTGTTTGAATATGATTTTATGACACTTGATGGTGAAACTCTTTGTTCTTAGGTCATTGGTATCAACACAGATTAAGGCCACTTTCACCATTACACAACAACAGTTCCATCACTTGGTCCAGCTGCTGAGAACAAAGAACTGCACTGGAAATTGAGAAGACACTTGCACTGGGTTGCGATTACGCGGCGCGATCCTAAGACTTGGTTCCAGGATTTTGGAGCAAGCGCTCAGCTGACGCGGCGCTGGGCGGGCGCTCCGCTGCGGCCGCCGACACCGGTCCGCCCGCCGACGGGAGGTCGCAGACAAAAAAATCGATAGGTCATCAACCCCGGCGGCGGGCGGTTGGGGCCGTCCAGGTGCCCACCGCGCCTCCGCCTGGCCTCGCGGGGCCCGGCGGCGGCGCCGCTACCGCGGCTGGAGACGTAACATACCCGAAATCGCCATTTTGAAACGGGAACAATGAGATATTTACTTTTGAACAATAAGACAGTCGCGGAATACGGTCTAGACGGTTATCGGACACGGCGCCTAGCCCTGACATCGAGGCAATTCATCGCTGATAAAAGATACATACTCTGACTAGAAATCCCCTCGTCACCGCTGCCGATATCCGACATCGCAATCCACTCCAAAATCTACAGGCGATCCACGATCCACCGATCTTTTCGGAACCTCTCTTAGAACTCGATTTTGATTGTCTATGAAATGTCAAGCCATCAAAATAAGGTTCTTCATCTGGCACTATGAAATTTTATATGCTTTTTTAACCAAATACAATTTTCGAGTCTAGAGTAACAATGAACTGACACTTGAAAATTTTTAGAGTAATTAATTTCTAGTCAAACTATAAAAATAAACTGTTACATTTACTTATAATTACATAAAAATTAACACAAGTCTTACGGAGCAAAATCATCTGTTTAGTGTTCAAATTGGTGACTATAAAGAACCTTAAAAAAATTTGAAAGCTGTCTACATTTGCCTATGGTATTGACATCCTTTGTCAAGGCGAAACTGTGTTGCAAGTATTCAAGTCAGCTGCGAACATAAATTGAGCCATTATGGTGAAAGTCATACTAAGCTAAAATACCGTAGAAGTAATAAGTACTACGTACAACAGGAATGAGCTGTTGTCACAAAATTTAAGCCGAACGAGAGCTCAGTAACAGTACCACTTATCCCTCTCTGGCAATGGTGACAATATTGAAATATGATATAAGGACAATAATTTTAGTATAAAAAATGATTTGTGATCTGACGTCAACAGATCATTGCTTCAGATGGATTTTAATCGAAGATGCTAATTATGAACTTGCCCTTTGTGGCACAGTACATTTCCTGTTTTTGCTTGCTTTTCACACTCGCGTCATATAAGTAGGTACTTACCTAATGGTCCTTGTGGTACACGACATGCAGTTGGACTGAGATAAAATTACGATAAACTACCTATTGTGGTATATTTCATTAATTAGGTAACGCAAAACAGTTAAGTGTAATTCTAAATCAGATATTGTTAAATGAAACAGTCTTGTGAAGTTTCTGCCGCAAACCCAGCTTATTCCTTATATGTTTCATTGTTTCTAATTTTGCATTATGAGTTAACCTAACATTAGGATTAATTGAAACAAAGTTATTTTAATAGAGACAGGAATAAAATATACATAGGTATCTAATATATTTGTTCTTGAACTATAATTGGATAGTCATGCATGGTCACCGTAATTCCTCACTAACAAATTATGTTTAAAACTATTACCTGTGAAAAGATAAACCACAATCAGGATAATACTCGCTACCGCAAGCCTCCACGACACAAATTCTCCCCATTTTTACTAAAATTCTTCAAAAATATCACGAAATCAAAAAACACTCCGTTATTAAAGTCCGAGTCTGCAATTTCATGTGGGGTTGTCAAGTCAGGTGTCCGTATTTCATACAAATAAAACAAAACCTATACGTCAACTGCAAAATTTTTGCGTTAGTATGGCTTTACACGTAGTAACTAATAATATTGCTTTAACATGTTGGTACAAAATTATTATTTATGTTTGGAAACATTTGAAAAGTAAATGTTTTTACTTCATTACATTACATCAATCGCATATTTTTCGACAAACAACGAAAGGATTGAAATCAACTTAGACCTGGCAACTCTAAGTCACTGTTAGAACGAGACACGTGATTCAGTGGTAGCCTTCTCACTCGGCTTCATTTTTATTTTTTGGAAGAAGTTTAGTAAAAATAGAGAAAATTTGTGCCGTGGAGGCTTGCGTTAGCGAGTATTATCCTGATTATGGTTTATCTTTTCACAGGTTCAATAGTTTTAAACATAATTTGTTAGTGAGGAATTATGGTGACCATGCATGACTATCAAATCCTAGTTTAAGAACTTTTTCTGCGCGGGTAGGAGAGTGTAAAACATCAATCAAATTTTGTCTGAGTTAATTTATTATAAAATAATAAGTAAATCTTCTCCTATATGTCTAAATTGTATGTATAATTAAAATCTAGTACAAAATACCTGCCAGTGGGTGTTATCCTTATCACAAAGTCACTATACACATAATTAAAGTGAGATATACAGGTATTGATTACACACACATTTATTTCAACATGGAGGCAGTACAACAGTCAATGGCCCAACTCCAGCAGTTATTTATGCAGCGGATGGATGCTTATGAAGGTGAGCTTCAAGTTGCAACTCCTTCAACCAATGTAAGCAACTTGGCATCAGAGTTTACTGCATTCCGCTCCTTTATTATGAAAGCTATTCAATGCCTTCAAGATCAGGTGGGCATGCTTGTACATCAGCAGGATTCGATGGAAATGCGTAGTCATCGTAAGATCTTGCTGCTTCATGGCCTTGTGGAATCTAAGGACGAAGAGACTTCATCAGTGGTAGCTAGGGCCGTGGCAACTCACACGAAATTGAGTGTAACTGTCGAGGACATCAGCCGCTGTCACCGAATGGGTCGTGCGTCCACTCCAGACAAACCCAGACCGATCCTGTTCAAATTACGTACGTCGGAAATGAGAAATAAGATCTGGTTCGCAAAGACGGGTTTCAAGGGATCAGGTATAACACTATCTGAGTTTTTAACGAAGTCGCGGCATCATACATTTATGGTGGCTCGTCAAAGATATGGTATTGGCAAATGTTGGACGAAAGACGGTTTCCTGTTCATATCGGGTGCTGACGGAATAAGACATCGTATCAGCTCTCTTGTAGAGCTCTAAAAGATTGGTGGTTCGGAAGCGCCGATTACAGCGCACGGTGTTCCCAAGGAGACGATAGCTACATCCAAGCCGAGACGAGCTGCTTCCAAAAAGCGTTGACATGCCTGCTTCTATTTCTCGAGTGTATAATTACTACACAATTTTGTTTACAAAATGGTTTGTTCGAGTGGTACCCTCTACTTATGTCTCCGAATTTTAAGTTAATATGTAGCTTTAGACCACATTATGCATTATTCACTTATCTTATCTTGAAATAATTTTACTACCTACTACTCGTATCAGTTTTGATTTGACACTTTCAATTTGTTTTGACGTTGACGTTATTATTTTAACTTCACATCAAACCATAGAGTTTATCACTATAGTTTATTCCGTTCAAACCTGGCGACATAATTATCATAAATGTGGATCAGGATGTGAATTCACTCATATTGTCATTATGGTAACTTAAAATATAATATGTGTATATTATATTTGATGTGGTTAGTTTATGTCTATGTGTTAGTTTTTTTTTTTTTTATCTTTTTCTTCCCTGGGTAAAAACGAAAATTTGTACGTGAGTATATTGTGTGTTTTTGTATTTTTTGAATTACTGATACCCAACTGGCAGGTGGAGAATTATAATATAATTATCGTACTCCTTGCCCGGCTTTAACCTTATCCGAAATGATCGTACTGACAGCCGTGGGAGTGGGGTGGCTATTTACCTTAGATCACATATTCCTTTCTCAGTAGTCAGCACCTCATCCCAGCCGCCTACATCAAATGCCGGTGAGCGTCTTTTTGTGGAAGTCCTTCTTTCACATAATAAAATCTTACTCGGAGCCTATTATAGCAGTTCTTCTTGTAATAATTACTTTTCATCTTTTGAACAAATCCTTGAAGATCTTACCCCTTCATATATCCATACCATTATCATGGGTGATTTCAATACCTGTCTTCTCAAACGGGATTGTCGTACTTCCTCACTTGAAGCTGTTGTTAATTCCTGCAACATGCATATTCTGCCTCTAAATGCTACTCATCACTCCTCAAATTACACTCCTTCACTTCTTGACTTGATTATAGTATCATCCACCCTGCATGTTGCGAAGCACGGTCAATGTTCCGCCGATGCCTTCTCATATCATGATCTGATATTCCTATCTTATAAAATTCGTCCTCCTAAAGCAAAACCTAAAGTCATACTTCAGCACAATTTTAGTGGCATGGACCAGGTTGCATTTCTTAATGATGCCCAAGTAGTCGACTGGTCTCCGGTATATAATGCAGCGACTGTGAATGACCAAGTTGCTATTTTCAACTCCTTATAAACACAGTTGTATGATAAGCATGCCCCTCTGCGAGCTATAAAATTAAAACACCTTCCAGCTCCTTGGCTAACCAATGACATAAAAGTGTTAATGCATAAAAAAGCAGTCACTAAAAGTAAATACAAGCGTCAACCAAGTGATGAAAATAAAGCTGTGTATGTTAAATCTCGCAATCGCTGCAATATGGTGTGTAGGGATGCTTTACGCCACCATGTTCACAAGTCTGTCGCTAACGAGGACCCTGCCAAAGTTTGGAAATTTCTCAGGTCATTGGGCATAGGTAAATCACGACAAGAGTCTATTCCTAATGATTTAAATATCAATTCTCTCAACCAACATTTCTCTTCGTCATCTGATATTAACATCTCAGATAAAAACAATACCTTACGTTATCTTTCAACTTTACCGACTCCCGATCATTCTCCATTTATTTTTAATCAACTATCCGCTTGTGATGTTAAGAAGAGCGTAATTTCAATCACTTCCAATGCTGTTGGTGTTGATGGCATAAGTCGTAACATGGTTATGCCCATCTTAGATGTTATACTTCCTGTTATCTGTCACATTTTTAATAACTCTGTCTCTGATGGAGTATTTCCCTCAATTTGGAAAGACGCTCAAATTATTCCCTTGGCTAAAAAATCAAACCCTAAATCTTATTCCGATTATCGACCCATTTCTATCCTTCCATTCCTGTCAAAAGTTTTCGAGCGTCTTATCTACAACCAAATTAGTAAATTCTTATCTAGTCACAATCTCTTAAACCCTTTTCAATCTGGTTTTCGACCTGGGCATAGCACTGTAACTACTCTCATCAAAATTACTGATGATATCCGTCTTGGAATGGACAACGGCCAACTTACCGTATTAACTCTATTAGATTTTAGCAACGCCTTTAACACTGTTAATTTTGACATTCTTCTTGCTCTCCTTCGCTCAATTAACATTTCTCCAACGGTAGTTGATTGGTTTCACAGTTATCTGTACGGGCGCAGGCAGCGTGTTCGCCTTGAAGATAAATACTCTTTGTGGTGTAACACGTCAGCAGGCGTCCCGCAAGGTGGCGTCTTATCTCCTTTATTGTTTGCTTTGTTTATTAATTCCATTTCTCACAACCTCTCTTCTTCCTACCACCTATATGCAGACGATCTACAGATTTATTCTAAGGCACCAGTGCATAAACTATCTGAAGCAATTCAGACTGTTAATGCTGATCTTGATCGTATAGCTAAATGGAGCAATTCTTTTGGGTTACAAGTAAATCCCATTAAGACACAAACAATAGTAATTGGTAGCTCAAGATTGCTGTCTACAATAGACTGGACATTACTTCCTCAAGTTTTCTTTGGTGGTATTGCTATTCCCTTTAGTAGCTCTGTAAAGAATCTTGGAATAACAATGGATCGCTATATGAGGTGGGATCAACAGCTACAGATCACAAGTCGCAAGCTATTTGCCGCAGCAGGATCCTTAAAAGGTTGCGCAACTTTCTTCCAACAGCCACTAAAATTGCATTAGCTCAATCTCTTTTACTTCCTATTCTTGACTACGCTGATGCCTGCTATCTAGATCTCACGGAGGAACAGCTAGATAAACTTGAGCGTCTTCAAAATTTTTGCATTAGATTCATATTTGGTTTACGCAAATATGATCACGTATCTCAGTTTCGTTCTAAGCTCAATTGGCTGAATATACGTTTTCGCCCGAATGCTCATATTCTCAGTCTCGTTTACAATATATTGTTCAGTCCTGCATCCCCGCCCTATCTCAAGGAACGCTTCGATTTCCTTCACTGTTCTTCATACACGTTAAGGTCATCAGAAAATCTCACACTTGAAATCCATCCCCATACGAGCTCGTTTTATAGTAAATCCTTCACTATTCAAGCTGCCCGCTTGTGGAATTCTCTTCCTGTATCAATCAGACAAGCACCGACTCTCAATATGTTCAAGGATCAAGTTAAAAGGTTTTATTTGTCCAATTAATTTTGCACTATATTTTTGTCAATTTCTATGCTATACATGAGATAATATTATAATATGTACTATATTTTTATATAATTTATAGGTATATGTATATATCATTATCTATTTATGTATGTTGCTATGTTTAAGTTTATATATATATTATTTATATGTTTATAATTGTATCTGTTTAATTATTATAAAAACCTATACGTATGCTATTTTTTATATATTTGTTTAGAAATTACACTAAAATACGTTTTATTTTAAAATGTTTTTATGAAATTTGATTATGTATTTGGACTACACCCGCCTCTATTGTTTTATTCGTTCAACTCCATCCTAAGGTTGCCTGGTAGAGATCACTTTTAGTGATAAGGCCGCCCATTGTAACACTATGTTATTATAATTTAATGTGTTAACTTTTATATTTCTAAAGTGGTGTAACAATAAAGAGTTTTCTATCTATCTATCTAACTATCTATTTTTTATTCCTTTCTCTATTAAAATTACTTTATTTCAATTTCAGATTTCCTAAAGATCCTAATGTTAGTTTAACTCATAATGCAAAATTAGAAACAATGAAACGTATAAGGCATAAGCTGGGTTTGCGGCAGAAACTTCACAAGACTGTTTTATTTAACAATATCTGGATTTAGAATTACACTTAATTGTTTTTCTTACCTAATTAATGAAATATACCACAATAGGTAGTTTATCGTAATTTTATCTCAGTCCAACTGCATACCGTGTACCACAAGGACCAGTAAATAAGTACCTACCTATATGACGTGAGCGTGAAAAGCAAGCAAAAACAGGAAATGTGCCGCAAAGAGCAAGTTTATCATTAGCATCTTTGATTAAAATCCATCTGAATCAATGATCTCGTGACATCAGATCTAAAATCATTTTTTATAATAAAATTATTGTCCTTAAATCATATTTCAATATTGTCACCATTGCCAGAGAGGGATAAGAGGTACAGTTACTGAGCTCTCGTTCGGCTTCAATTTTGCGACAACAGCTCATTCCTGTTGTACGTAGTACTTATTACTTCCATGGTATTATCAGCTGTAGCAAAGTTGCGTTTTTTTATGGAACTATACAGCCAAAATGGACGGTGTAATTTATTAACCTTGGATAAAATTTTGCCCTTTAATATGGCTGTTTGTCTGATGTCACATTTCATTCAAGCCAATACAATGGTGAATTTAATATACTGCAACATCATTGGACGGCTTTGGTCTATAATTTTTTAATAGTGACTAGGATTAGAGTTATCTTCATATACTTCTTTCATATACAAGTATAACGTAGTATGGTAGTTGAAGGTGAGTAAAAGTTACAGTTCTATGTTTTATATATGCTATTTTTTGTAAAATTTTATGAACATACAGAAAATATACCATTTCTATTTACTATATAATGCAGAGGTACCCGCGTTTTCTGACAGACCGGGGAAAACATAGATCGCAGATAATCTTTCTAGGAAGGGAAAACGTTTCTTTCCATAAAGGGTATGCTACCCTTTTTCGTATATTTTTGGGACTAGTCATAAGCGGTGGTCAAGGCGCGCGCCATATTATTTGCGTATCATATGCGAGCACGCGTGCGCCCATTACCATACAAAAGGTAACCTTGTCATGTTTTGAATCACGAAAATTTTAATGGATTGTATTTTATAACATTAGCGTTCAGGTTATATGATGATTATCTTAAATTGATAGTTCACTCCCATTATAATCTGAGAACGGCTTTACCAATTTCATACATCTTTTTTATGTATTCTAATACTATAAAGAAGGTTCATACATTATAAAAAATTAAGATATCTGCGCAACTACTTTGAAAATCTATGAAAACTTAATGACTAGTTTTATTATAAACTTTTTTAATTTAACGTTATTTGATAAGCACGTTTGACATAACTATCAGCTATTGGATCAGTTGTCTGTCAATTTATCAGACAGATCGGACACCGCTAATATTGTTAACAAAGAATTTGTGGAACTTAAAGTTTGTTCATAAATTATTTTTTCATTGAAATTTCCATATTAAAAATGTCGAGAAGTAGACATACTAATCTAGGTTGCAGAACTCGCAATGCCGCAAGTCAAAGTTAATATAATCACTTTATACAGCTGAAATATCATAATAATAGTTGAGTAGGAATAAAATATGACACCCCGACCAATATATGGACCATATCCCTTATTGATGGGTTGTCTGGAAGAGATCGCTCTGAGCGATAAGACCGCCCATTGATACACTTGGCTTTATGTTTTAGTAATAAGTTTATTGTTGTTATTACAGTGTTGTCAATAAAGAGTTATCTATCTATCTATCTAAAATATGGTAAAGAAATGTAATTCAGTCGAGTATACCCCGCGAAACGTCCATTGGCTAATGGTGTGCTCGCCGCATTGCCTCTTTGTATGGCTAGAGATCTGGTGATGATGTAAAAAAATGCCAGGCTAAGGGTTACGGTCCTTGTATTTCAGGCGATACCAATGGTATGACAATGGGCTTAGACGAATTTTTGGCATCAATCGGAGCACTGATGCCAAAAATTCGTCCATGCCATCCAGACTCGGGAAACGGTAAAAAAATGTAAACTGATTCAAGCATGAAATGTGTTTGCCAGGTTGGTAGCGAGACGCATATTGCGATTCGAGTTGATGGTTGACTTCATAATAATTTGGAGCCCATAGCAACAATCTCGGGAGATTTCACAATAATGGTAACACTCTATTTCAAAGTAAGTCAACTTTCATCAGCAACAAAATTTGACACAACTGGATGAAAAATTCCTCTATTGTCTGTGATGGCAGATATTGAGGCCGATTCTATACCACGATCTTGATTAAAACTTGACTATAATTGGTCGTCCTGTCAGATGCATAATATGGTATTCGGAATAAGTTGAACTAAAATAATTTTAATCACCAAAATTAAAATCAAAGACTTGTTAGTGCCCGTGTTATAAACTTTCTTGTTAATGTTACCAGATATATTCTGGAGAATAATCGATGAGCGTTGAAACGATTATAGAATCGCATATAGTATCCCCAAGACACCTGTGAAGCACGGGGATTATAGCAAACCCCTTCAATGGTGTGCCTGTGTTCAGCAGTGGACAATCCAGCTAATACAGTATAATGATTGCAGTTAAAGGTTTTTCTTTTATGGATAAGTATCTTTATATCAAATAAAGCTTTTGCAACACATCGTTACGTGCTTTGGGACTGATTACTAGATAAGAGTTGCATCCATACAGGCGTGCATTTTCAAAACGCCAAAATTATTTTAATGTATGTTTTATGAGAGTTATTTAATTAAAGGTTCTAGTAGAGCTTGCCAAGTCATTCTTAAACAATAAACTGGGTTCAGCAGCTAAGTTGTTTGGATAGTTGGCTGCAAGTGGAATTTTAAGTGGTGGTAGAGCATTTTGCCTTGAGTCAGAAAGCATACATAGCTAACTTCCACCCTCAAATAGGAAAATCCAAAGTTAGCTGGGTGTTGCTGCAGCTATCCTTGAGAGCCAGATTCCATTCTAGGTTAAGCCTCATCACCATCTGTTACCACATGACATAATCACCTAGCATTAGTTGGGATTGAGAGCAAAGGCCAGCCTAACGGCTTCTAAGATATGTTTATTCAAGTCAGCATGTTGCTCGGAAAATGTTAAGCAAACCCATTAAAATTATCTAAATATGATTATGTATGTGTATAAGTGTATAAGCACTATCACATTCACATATGTAAAATCACATTCACAATTATTTTTAATATATAAAATTGATAACCTCGTGTGGGAATCGAACTCACCTTTTCTCCTCGAACTCGCCTTAGTGGTGTCTTAACCACTAAGCCAATGACGATATGTATATAGACACACATCAATCACGCGATAATTTACACATAAATTTCTAATTATCCTTTCACTCATTAGTTTGCAAAACAGATATAATTTTCAACGATTATCTCGATCATTGAGGGTTTCTCGATTCTAAATTTTTTCAAAGTCAAAGTCAAAGTCAAAATCATTTATTCAATTTAGGCGTCTACGACGCTCTTATGAAGTTCAATTACAAATTTTAATATTGAAATATACTACATTGTACTGCCACGTTCAGCAAACAAAAATTATAGAGCCACTGCGAGAAGAACGGGCAAGAAACTCGGGGCCATTATTTTAAACGTTTTTTAACAATGTGTTAAGTACATACTATATAGTAAAATTATTACAATACTTAATTTACATTACGTAGGTGACAGGCGCTAGTTTGGCAGAGGCGAACCAGTCCAAGCATTTTTGTCGTTTAAGTAATCACAAACTGTGTAGTAAGATTTCTTTATCAAAATATTCTTCACATGCAACTTGAAATTTCTTTCTGTGAGCGTTGTAATATGTTTGGGCAATTTATTATAAAACCGCACACAATTGCCTAAGAAGGACCTTTTATTTGTCTTTGCTAATCTAAAACCTGGCACCGCTATTTTATCTTTATTCCTAGTGTTATAATCGTGATTGTCACTGTTTGATTTAAATTTGCTCAAATTTTTACGAACATACATAATATTTTCAAACATATACAGACTTGGTAAAGTTAAAATATCAATTTCTTTAAAAAGATCTCTCAGGGATTCCCTAGGATCCATTTCATATATGGCTCGAATTGCATTTCTCTATGCTCACCAATTCGTTGACCATAATAGAATACGGTTTGACTATAATTCGTCATTGAAAAGTGCTTATAAGCGTTTCGACTGAAGTTGGTTAGGAGATCGGTCGTTGCATATTTTTGTATATGGATAAAGATACCTATTTTGCCCTTAAATATATGAAGGTAGAAGCAGTTCCAACAAACTAAAAGGCTTATTACACTATACTATCGGTAGGGCCCTATTAATTGAGTGGGCGTGGTCCATAGCTTTTGAGCTGAAAGTCAAAGTAAAACATATTTTTTTAATTTAGGCGTCAACGTCTATTATGAGTATTATGACATAAGAAGGTCAAAGAATTTTAATATTGAAATATTCTACAACCTACCGCTATGTTCAGCAAAAAAAATGTATAGAGCCACTGTGAACGGGCAAGACACTCGGGGCCATTCTTTTATACGTCTTCTAAAAATGTGTTACAAGCTAGGTATATTATGAAATTACGTAGGATATGTGATAGCTTGGCAGAGGCGGAATCGTCTAAGCATTTTTGTCGTTTAGGTAATCGAAAACTGTGTACCTAGTAGGAATTTTTAATCTAAACATTTTACACGTGCAACTTGAATTTTGCTTCTGTGAACGTTGTCTTTGGGAGCTTTATTATAAAACCACTCACAATTCCCTAACCCCTCGCGCTTCGAACGCCCAGGCGTTGATTATCAAGCGGTGTGAGCCGATTTTGGCCGTCTGGCGTGCGTGCGTGTTTAACCTATGATTTCTCGAGTTTGGTAGGGCTTAAACTAAAAGTACATATGCCATTGCAATTGCGGTGAAATAATTTAATTTTTAATGTAAAATAACTATATGTTTTATGTTTATTCCCACTATTAATGCAAGTTATAAAGGAGATTTATTTCCGTTTTTGGTAAATATATTGTTATATAGTATTAATATAACTATTATTAAAAAAAAATAACTTAAATGTACATATTAACCTAGTATTTACAAAGCATATTTTTAGATTGTATCTTTTAAAACATTTATTTTGCACCACGTGACTACCACACGGCAATTCACAATAAAAAAACCGGCCTCAGATCCGTTTAACACAATAAATAAAGGCGAAATAAAAAAGTGGCACGAGCGGCCAGCACCTAGCCGCTCGACAGTTGGACGTATACCGGAGTGGTCAGCTGATGGCCGCTCGGCAGTTGAGAGGCTAAGAATGACCTTTTATTTGTTTTTGCTGATCTAACCTAGCACCGCCATTTTATCTTTATTCTTAGTGTTATAATAATTTTGATTGTCACTGTTTAATTGACCGAGTGAGAACTTAGTTCGAGCGAAGCGTCTCTGCTTTAACTTAGACAAAAATGCTTTCGTATGTCCGGTTGTTTTCCTCTGCAGGTCGCATTTCTCAACCGATTGACACGACATTTTGTGAGCAGGTTTTATAAGTCCATACATTTTTTGTTGATTCAGTTTTTGGATTTTTTCAAAATGACGGAGAAATACATAAGAAGGTATTGAAAGTATGGACGCTCGTGCTTAATTTAATGCCAATAATATGATATAGATAGATAATTATTTTTTGTTACACCAATAAAATTACAAATTTAACTCTTACATACCTATGTTGTCGCCATCATTAATATGCCAGAGAAAAATGGCATCACTACCGCCATCTATCTGGCACTAAGAGACTTATAGACACTTAAAAGTACGGATATGATTAGAAACTACCACTGTAGCATCAACGACTTGCTTCCGATAGTCTTTTCTCTATGACAAGATATTTACGTAATATCCGCACAGTTGATGCTAACAGTGGAGCTCACTTTTGACTTGTCGTTCAGTGAGAACATACGTTTGGCTATATTATATAAAGTTAATGAATAAGTATGTGTATTTGTGAAATCTATCATTTAAGTTGTGGTGTATACAAGTATTCAGTGTGGTTTTATTTAAGAGAAGTTAACATCAGAATTGGGACAGAACCACGTGACATGCCGTGAAGCCGAAAACGAACGAACAAAGAAGAGGAGGCGTGCTTCAACATCGTCAAGCACGAAACAGTCGAAATTATGAGAGGTCACTATCTTCAAGTACCAATGAAATGGATAGAAGGAGACAAAAAAAAAGTAGGTGATAGTAGCTGCACAAATGCAGCACGTGGACGCAGTAAGTTGAAATTCCGTTAATGATTTACATCCTTTCATATCCAATGAAAGCGTAATGGCAATAACTGAAGAGGACTGGCTACTGTCCTTGCAGCTTCAGGATCAAAATATTTGCAAAATATGAGAAATATTACAGTCAGGAGGAGCCGAGTCGAATAAAAACACATATAAGGAGTATGAGCTGTTGGGTAACAATGCTAACGCTTTTTATTCTCAAATGCATTTCTGTTGAACACTTATATTGCTATTCCTTTGGGCTGAAGTCGGCATATTTGCTGGTCATGACCATGAGATTGTGAGGCTTTTATGTCTGATTATGAAGCCAGAGCTTGTAATGATATGCAACTAGGGTTGTCGACTGCTTCGCCTAGGGTAAATTGCAAGCTCCGGCAAACTAACCGCTGATGGAATAGTTTTGAGGCCCCAATGAATGGCAATATATTTAGTGTTACAACTTCATGTGCTACAACTTTTTGTGTGTTTCTTATTTTGTGTCAAGGCAATAACACACAATGTACGTTTTACTGGCTACTGTCTGTGCGGCTTCAGGATCAAAATATTTGCAAAATATGAGAAATATTACAGTCAGGAGAAGCCGATATAAGGAGTATGAGCTGTTGGGTAACAATGCTAACGCTTTTTATTCTAAAATGCACTTGTGTTGAACACTTATATTGGTATTCTTTTGGGCTGAATTTGGCATATTTGCTGGTCATGACCATGATATTGTGAGGCTTTTATGTCTGATTATGAAGCCAGAGCTTGTAATGACATGCAACTAGGGTTGTCGATTGCTTCGCCTAGGGTAAATTGCAAGCTCCGGCAAACATACCGCTGATGGAGTAGTTTTGAGGCCCCAATGGATGGCAATATATTTAGTGTTCATGTGCTACAACTTTTTGTGTGTTCTTATTTTTGTGTCAAGGATAATAACGCACAGTGTACGTTTCACACATTTGATAATTGATTGTTATATTTAATTATTGTTCTCAGAATAAGCATCAGACTTGAACGCGGCCGAGGACAGCTGCGTGCGCAGGAGGGCCGGATGTTGTCGCCATCATTAATATGCCAGAGAAAAATGGCATCACTACCGTCATCTATCTGGCACTTAGAGACTTATAGACACTTAAAAGTACGAATTTGATTAGAAACTACCACTGTAGCGTCAACGACTTGCTTCCGATAGTCTTTTCTCTATGACAAGATATTTACGTAATATCCGCACAGTTGATGCTAAAAGTGGAGCTCACTTTTGACTTGGCGTTCAGTGAGAACAGACGTTTAGCTATATTATATAAAGTTAACGAATAAGTATGTGTATTTGTGAAATCTATCATTTAAGTTGTGGTGTATACAAGTATTCAGTGTGGTTTTATTTAAGAGAAGTTAACACATAAATCTTTGAAATGTCACAATGGGCAGCCACTAATAGTCTTGATTCAACTGTAAGCTATGCAAGGGCAGACTCGCGAGGTCTGCAGCTTTTCCTTTTTTTGTGTACGGATATCCGGCTTGTAACAAAACTGTAACACCATTTCTATTTATTAACTTTAAATCACACGATCCTGATACATCAGTCATTACTCTGTTAAAGAAAAGAAATATCTATCTACCTAATAATTAGGTCATAGACGGAAATATTGCAACCAATCTATAAACTTCATGATATCAATGTATAGATTTACTGTTTGATTATTTATTGTATTTCACATTTATTGCACAGTTTTTAATTACTTACAACAGCACACCACAATACGACAATTGACAACAAAATAAAATAAGATCAGATAATTTGAAAGAGTTTTTAGAAGTACCTATAAAATAATAAATCGATGCGAAAAACTACCTTTAACGCAACTTGGGTTACCTACGTTAGGAACAATTCGTAGGGTCAGGTTGAGAAAAGGGTTAGGTTCGGAACAAATATAATATTTTTTTTCAAGACAGGGTTAGGACTTTGAGTCAGGATAGGAATAAACCACTCGGTAAAGTTAAAATATCTATTTTACAAAAAGGTCACTAAGAGATTCCCTAGGATCCATTTCATATTTGGCTCGGATTGCACACTTTTGTAAGATAAAGATTGTTTCTATCTCAGCAGCAGCTCCCCACAGCAATACACCGTACGATATAAATTATAATACTGTGGAAGTACCTTCGCTAAATAACTAGCTAATCTGTTAACTGTCTTACGAACTGCATATGCAGCATAACTAAATCTTCCGGATTGATAATGTACATGAGGATTGTACTGTTAAATAGAGTCCATTTTGATTCACTGGAAGACTATCACATTGTGAATAGATTATCTAGTTCAACTTAAGTAAAATTTAGTCTTTTTTGCCTTTCAGAGATTATTAGCAGTTTACCTTTAAAAATTAGCACATTATTTAATTGAATTAGTTCACTATATTTTCTTGCTACCAGAAATATCAGAGAGGTATCATCTACGATAAAAAAAATATCGCAAAAATTCTTATGTACATCCTATCCTCAGTCATCATAAAGTTAATTAAAAAGTGATTTCATTAAAAAATTGAGTTTGTAACATTATACAGTATTTAATGAGTGAATATGCTAATTTCGGCTTTAATATTAATTAATTTAAATAGAGAAAAGTATATAACATAATTTTAAATGCATTCAGACTTAGCAATGAGGTAACAGTTTCTGGATGGATCTTCACCATTACGGACTTCGTATCCAGTTGATATATAACTTCATTTTAGTTTCAAATTACAGTATATTCGTAACCAATTATCATTGATAGACGTACAGTGTAGGATTAGATTAGAATGCAATATCCTGGTCAATATCTTCGTCAAAGAGGATGTAATAAAGATCTAGTAAATAGGTCAACATTCTGAGAAAAAATACCAACATATTTTGTAAATATTGGCATTATATGGTTGTCAAACAACACAACACCTTCTCCTAGTCTATACATTTACTGTTTCTTTGTAACTTCTTCCACATATCCTTAACGTGAAACCACAAAGTTCAAACGCTATAGAAATAAGGTTCAAAACAGATTGCAGTTACAACGAACGGGATGGCAACGTCGCGTTCAGTAACGTTTTTACCGAAATATTTAAATATTAAGGCGGGAAGAAATGTTTTTGCTTATTACGAAAAACTATGAGGCCCATTGTTTTGAAAATTTTGGTGCCGATGGCACAAATTCTACCCAACATTTTAAGCTATTAAACAGAAGTCTAGCCTTTCCTGTTTGAGCTGTGCAGCATGTGCTAGCTGGGGACACGTGTCTCCAGCTTACACGTTTATTTGAGCTTGTAGCTCCAAAACCTTAATAGCCACAGACTTGAAAATTTTAGTGCCGATGGCACAAATTTGGCGCTAAATTTTGACATATTAAACAAAGTCGTAGGCCCATTCGTTCAGAAGATACAGAAGAGCAGCTGTAGACACGTGGTCTCCAGCTTACACGTTGTAATCGGGTCATTACTACTACAGCTTTCAAGTTGGGCGTTTAAAATTTTTTGTGCCACTTGCACAAATTATGCTCTAAATCCCTGGCTATAGTATATAATCACATCTTCAGCCGTTTCGTATATACAGCATGTGTCAGCTGGAGACCATAACGCCAGCTAACACACTAATAATCACATGTAGCATCGGCACCTAAATTTTGAGTTGGTATTCATAATTGCACTAAATCTGCTCTAAATATTGGCATATTCAGAATTAAGAAATTTCAATTGAGTAAGCTGGAGACATACACATTTGTGTAACTAACGGGCTGGTACTGTACCACCCCGAGGAGCACTTCACTAGACGTACCTACCGCTCCTGGTGCGCCGCCGCCGCGTTGTTTACTGCTTGCATTATGGAACACGTACAGTGATGTGATGAGCTGAATGAAACCACACTATAATATTACAAATGACTATAATTTTGTCACAATTTTTCCATACATGTTAATAATAACTTTACCTTAAGACTATTTATAATACATTACTTATCCATTAATAATGTTGTATTTTAAAATTCTTCCAGTTTATTCTAATTACATCTCACGGAGTCGGCTTTTCAAGAGACTATTTATTAATTTAAAATTATACTCACAAAGGACGATACAAATTTTAAAACGTAATTTTGAAACTTCGAGTACTTTATGTTACACTATCATGTAATTCGATTAGATCTTATACTAAAAATATTTCTTGCTTATTTACGCTACGAGAAATAGTATTATTGTTAAAAACTGTACAAATATATCAACTTTAGTGTTACCGCTAGCGTAATGTATAATAACGGACACACGAATCGATCGCGACCTGCGATGCGATGCGATGCGACGCGACGCTATATTGGCGAAACGCTGCGATAACATCACATCGCTCGTCATCGCAATACTGTTCATTATTCATATAAGTAATAATAATAGAGATAATTAAGGTAAATTGTACTTCATAACGCGTCGGGGGCGGCACGCGACGCGGCCTCTGCTCTCTTATACACAACTTAATACCTTTCAAGGAAACAAAAATACATAAACACCCAAGATATGTATGTATAGCAAAAACTTGTGTATTCTTTATAACTTTATAGATGGTTACAAATAGGAGATCTTCACTACACGGGGTTCATTAAGTACATCATTCCTATGTATAATGGTAACAAAACTCAACCTAAATTATTCCGAATAAATATTGAGCATTAATGAAGACCTCCGGTGTTTCATTAAATATTAAGTAAAGTATGAGTTTATTTTATGTAGAATCAATAATATAATGTTATGTAGACGGGTTCACACGGTCCGAGTGCCATCCTGCGTGATCGTATGCGCCATATAACTTGACTTTTCTCAATCGGGTACAATGCTCTGTACCCCATTCAATATATGATGATGCACGGGGTGAGGGTGTATTTATACTTATATAATTTTTATACATAGCATTTCTTATTACATTAAATAAACAAGAGTTTGTTTTTAATTGCTGTTAAATGTATTGAACATTTCTTTGTTGTTTAATATAACATTTTTCAGTACCATTAGGGTGTCTGCCCGATGCTCACTCCCTATTTAAATATTGGACCGTAAAATTTTGTTGAATCGTAACTATAGACACCTTCGCTTACCCCATGGGGGGAATGTTTTTCTTTCTAAAATCTATCTTAGTATATACACCAAAGATATTTTATACCAAGACTTATTTGCGCAATCTACTAATTTAAAATAAATTCGCAACGATTATGACCGAAGCGCCAATAATACTTAACATAACTTTTAAAGTTTCAATTTACCACATAGAAGCCTACAACATGGTACAGTCGGTCCTCCTGCAGCCGCGACTCGAGTTTCGTCCGGAAATTTGAGATTCGCAACGTGTGAGCCCCCTACGTATATAATTATAAAAGAGCAGAGACCCTCGTGCCGCCACACCTATATAACACAAGCACCGTGATCCATAATGCGAGTTGTCCGAGTAATGCAGGATGGGGTCACCTCGCCGCCACCACTAAAGAAAGATAATGTACACTAATGTTTCTATTAGTTAACTCCATGTTCGGTAGATGGCGTTGTTCAATATAAACGTACAAAATTTACGGTATCTTCTTGATTTATCAGTTCATTTATACAATTTCATATTTGTATAATGGCATGGATAAAATAGATGATATATTTATTTTTTTAAAAGTTAGTGTGGTATCGTTGTCTAGTGGTGGCAATCAAAGAGTTAACTAACGGCATATAACAAGCGAGTAGAATAATAATAAAATATAGTTAAGTATCAATAAAATTGAGCTAGAGTCAAACTTAATCGTTCGAATGTAACATGTCCTTCACTAATACAGTTTTAATTAGTTTCAATTGTAACCATAATTAGTAATTACAAATCTGTACGCAGATTTCTGGTTCAAATGTCTGAAAATCCTACAGGTTTGATACAGAAAACTCACTTATGACTAAAATTCAAACTATTTTTAAAACCCACCTGTGTATGAAAAATTATCACGTGGCGAAAACTAATTTCTACATTATTTTCACATAATAATAATTTTTCAAACGCACCACACGAATGCCAGCGATTTCGACTAAATTTTAAACCATCACTTGTTAATCTGACGTTAAATATATTGAGTTACAATATTGGATCTGAAAACTGCTGTGCACGGAAAGAAATATGGCACGCAACTAGATAGGACCCAAATAACATAATGTGTGTACATATGTATACTGCCAACCCACAAACCCACACCACTCAACTAATTTCCAAAGCTAAATGTTTTCTGTATCGTTGTTTTATTCTCTTGTAAGATGTATAGGTACGATTTTTACAAAATTGTTTATTCATATTTTTGGCACCATATTTCTTGCCGGCTTCTGCAATATTAGAGAGGCAACACACAGTCGATAATGACTTACAAAATCATCGTTATTGCTTTCGAATAGTGAAAAGTTTATACAAAAGTTATTGCTTATTCGATCCTGCTTTTATGTATGTTTTGGCACGTACATACTGACTGAAGCGAGACAGCTAAATGGTGAATCGGCATGGAGTAGCGTGATCAATTTTGTACAAGTTAAAAATACTAAATTTCTCAGACACTAGTCATTGCTATACATTTTTGATTGGACTATGTTGTAGATGAATTGATCAGACATGTGACAGGTGTGAGTAACTGTCGTTTCAGAATAGTTTGCACTAGCTACTGTATCGGAGAGGAATGGGGGATGAGAAGCAAGACTAATTCACAACCAAGCGGCGCGCCGCAGCGCAATATACTTAACGACTGACTCGTACCGACCTACACACACAATACTACTTACATAGACCTTGTCATCTACATTTCTAATATTGCTGTTGCATTCTCGCAGACATACTGTGATATAACGTCAACGTATATAATGTAAAGGTAATGCTATCAAATTCTAGCACGAGATTAATACATATTTGTAAGAATCAATAAATAATTCAGATAGTTGATAAAAATAACATCTTATTCTATATATTACGTGTGTAAGTTCGTACTATCATTATATGTATTCGACGTCAGTGCGGGCCCGTGAGTCGTGCAACTATAATTCTAGTCATTTATAAATGAGACTACACTTTTACGAACCGATTTCAGTTACACAGTAACAAAAGTGTATACAAATATCGCTCGCCTGTCAGATCCCATCGGTATAATATAAATTTGTTTATATTTAAAAAAAGACAATGTTATCAATAACGATACAAAACAAAAAAAAACACGAAAAACGTATAACAATTGTACTAGTTATAATATAAAAATTTGTCGATATTACGCGCACGAGTCAGAATGAATTATACAAAAATATACACAACTGTACAGAATAGTTGAGCGACTCAATGCATACCTACACTGGTCAACCCTAATTATAACTAGCCGAGATTTCTGCGCACAACTCTCCGACGACCTGACGAGGTAGGGTTGTCACGCGAGAAATCAGACCATTATTATAGAGATAAAAAACTGGCGTTACGTAAACGTGCACGCTCGCGCGCGCGTTTATGTAACGAACATTCCCATGTACAAACTAATGCTAACTCGTTGATAGAGACTTACGTAACTAGGGGTTAGTGGGCACTCTGCCTCGCCTCCTTACGCCTATCACACACGATCCTACACTATCCGCCCGATAGGAAACAACTGGCTCGAGTTTGCCGAACGGTCTAGAACACACCATATAAGTACATAAATTACGGTAAAACATACAAATAATCTCCCGACGTTTGCACTCCATTGCTAATATTCGATATTTGAGGGTATTTTAAAATCGAACTCGAGTTTCGATGAAGCGAAACGCAGCGCCGATGTCCACACTTCTATCCGAATTAATACTGACAGATTGAGTGACACAACTTTCATTACCGTTAACCCGAAAGAGATACTAATTTTTTTAAATCATAATTCAGAAACAAAGTCTTAAAATTACTTTTAAATGCACCAGATGTAATGCTCCCTTTTCACTTGACTCACAATACGATGGTAGCGCTACGTTTCGTTCACATGTAAACAAACTTAATCTATCTCTTGCCGGCGGTACTTCACTTGAGTATTTAGTCACAGTTGACAGTTGAATAGAAAACTCCCCATAGTAACTGTACCCGAAGCTATATGCGAATAGTTAATGTCCCCGGCACTGGTATAACGAGATACGTAAATTGTGAAAGTAACAAAAAGAGATTTGTTAAAGGCAGTGACAGTAATCAAATCACAGAGTTAGAGCCGCGCTGCGCTGGTGGCAGCCCTACTGTAGGCCTTCCTTTCAGCAGAAGCCGGTCGAGGTATAACGATCAAGTATTTGATAGAGTTAAGTTATTCTCAACACAAATGTTAGCTTTTCGAACACATATTGTGTTGCAGTCAGGGACTTTCAGATGATTCGCTTTATTTTAAAGTGTCTGTATTTTGTGCTATTCATTAAAACATTTGGACTAGACTCAAAAACAAGTGGTCATATTGCTGATGGAAAAACATATCAAGACTGTTTAAACAATATTATATATAACATAATTATAAAATGTATTGATACTATGATTGTTATTTTCAGGTATTATAGATTGCACCGCGCGAGTATCATACAATATTCGACTGTTATACCTCAACTATTTAAAACAAAATTAATAAAATCAGATTCATACACATAATATTTATTCTAACATACACAAAACGTACATATACAAACAATAGTATAAATATAATAAAATAATATCAATAAAGCGTAATAAAGCACTCGTTATGTACAAAAGCGTTATGCAAACGCGTAATTCCACACACGTGGTGATGAGTTCAGCCATTTTCACCACATGGACGCATTTGACCAACATTTGACGCAATTCGACCAAAAGAAAATACATTTTAAGTAGATCTGTCTTCACACGTATTAGGTGACATATTGATAAAAAAGTGCGCAAATACTACCAAAACATGTCTGCCTACTTACAAACAGTAATGTTCGCTTCTATTACAAAAATAATTCAATGTATATTTGTATTCCACCAATGAGTGTTGTGAATTGGCTGTAGCGAATATTTGTGCTTGTCCTAAGCACGTTTAAGTAGCCTGGTCACCGTTGGTTTGTATTGGCCCAATACTGCCAATATTTGTCCAACGCATCCATGTGTTGGTTGGCTTTAGACTTGCGCACGCAATCTACATTAGGAACTTTAGAAATTTTGTTGTAATTCTGATTACTTCGGATTTACTAAAGGTAACTAATTATAATGAGATATTTAATCATAACGTTACACTTACAACATTAACATGATTTTAGTTTTAATTACATTCGTTTTATATAAACGATAATCATATTTAATCGTAAAGTTATCTAACTCAACTTTCCAAGAGAACATTATTTATATTGTATTCTGTTTAGTAAAATAAGATCACAGTATCGACTAACGTTTATAATAATGACTAATTATTACTTAGTCATTGAGTGCGCAAGTCAACCGCAACTAAATAAAACTAAAAATGTCCAAAAATAAGTACAAGTGAAACACTAAACGCAAACAACGCAACGCAACGCAACGCTGGCGCACCGCGCGACATTCATTATCAATAAATACAAAATAATAAATCTTAAGCAATCTTAAATACCCTGTTGATTTCATTTTTAAATTATTAATTTCCCTCCTGATTTATGAAAAAAAAGTACTAAAAATAAATTAGTAAAACTCGTTCAGAGAATGTAGCGAGATCGAAAACATTTCATATCTATCGTACCTACCTACTGATGTGATCACAAGTATCAGTTTACAGACACGACACACCTCAGTTTCTGAGAGCATTCGAACTGTGGCTTAACAAAACAAACCGTATTGCTATCTAAATGATAAACAAGGTAAATCGAATGCCTGCCTCTGCCCGCGAACACATAAACGTGTTTGACACGGGATAACAAATATACGATTTAACTCACAATTCGTGAATCAATGATAAAGATTGCGAAAATCTATGAAACACATGGATAAAATAATCAGTTTAAATATCTCAGAAGCTGCAGATAAAGCCCCGTCCCGTGCGTATCTCGCTGCACTGTCCGAACGATACAAGGCGCGACGCGACGCGACATTGAGCACGATCCTTCCTTAGACAACACTCCACCCCCTCCTCCCCCCCTACCCCCCCCTCCCCGCACGCTCCCCATACACTACCATATAAATTCTTCCGAGTAATACTTAACTATCATTAACGTATATGTCTTTATTACGTATGTTATTTCGTTTCTTCAATTATTTTTAGCTTATATATTAAAAAACGTTTGTGCAAAGAAAAAGACTTTTTTTTCATTTTAATTTACTAATTACTTTTAAAACTTTTTTGTACAAGAATTTATAAATGTCCCCCCGTTGTAGCCCTCTACCGGTTTGTACACGATCCGCCGCGGTCACTTACACCATATGCACCCCACGGGGGTACCTCCTCGCTTACCTATCGACACGACAATCTCTATACCCTCCAAACTATATACTCTTTACAACACCCGATACGATACCTAAACACCATCAAAATACAATTAAAAAAGAAATAAACCTTTCAACGACATAGTAAAGAGCTAAAATGATACTTATCGTTAAAGTTACTAGAGCCACATTCGCGTAAACAAGTGATCAGCACCCTATGTAAACTGTAAATATGCATAATGCATTGATTAACGTTAAATTAAACCTAGAAACGGTACAACCAGTCACACGGTACAACAAAATGTCCACAGACTAAACAATATCGTAGGAAGTTAACAGTTGAGACTCGCGGACGATAAAATGTATAAACTACATAAAAAGGTACCTAAATGTTAAGTACATGGGCATTAAGATACCTACAAAGAGTAGGAAAAAATATTAATAACATCTACACATTGTTTAGTCTACAGAACCTTACAATAAGATGGCATAAAATATAGTTTTTATTATTATTTAAAATGTATGCTATCACTAGCGATCCGAAGCTATGTAACTGATAGGGTAACGTTAAGTAAAATGCGTGGTGTACATGGCAATGCGATACGCGGTCAGTGACCTTGCGACGCGCGGGGTCAATGAACTCCCGTGAGGGGCGCGCGGCGGGTCAACGACCGCCTACTAAAGGGCCGCCAAAACAACATGGCGACAATAAAACATTAAGTCGTACAAAAATGCTAAACATTATAGACAGCGTAACGAAACGCGTCTCGCCGCCGCACTACTAACTAAAATAAAAAAGTATACATCGTACGTTTCGTAGGCCGTTGTGACTTAGGTCAAATATATATATAAACGTTTTAGATATAATCCCCGCCAGCAGGGGCGGGCGCGAGGGGGCGGGGGCGGGGGGGGGGGGGGGGGGGCGCCGGTACCTTCCATCAATTTGACTAGCCGACACGAATTAGGAACTGACTAGAAACGCGAAACACATCATTGGCAAGACTTTTATTCAATCGCGGAATATCGTTTGCCCGCTTCCGAGAGGAATATTTATTTTCAGTATGGCAATAAGAATGGCCATCGTCAGGCTGAAGATCACAGACACACCGAATAAATTAAGTACTTAATGTCGCCCGCCCCCGCCCTCGCCCCTCCCCCCCCTCCCTCCCCGCCGAGGCGCCGCCCCCAGCGGTCAAAATAATAAACCGTGTGATGACCAAAAAACATACATACAATATTTACAAATAAACGACTATAAATTAAGCTCATTTAGTTTGAGAAATGATTAAATTACATTACTAACGATTGCTTTACAAAAACTTCGCGATTCGAGCCTTCAGAGTCGATATTCAGTTCATTTCCTAGTTAGTCTACGCACCGCACTGTACTGTACTGTACTGCACTGCACTGCGGGTCCGGGTGACCCGCACCCGCATGTCGGCTCACATTCCTACTAATGGTCCGGCTTGCGTGCGAACAACAACTACCTATTCATTACAAATAACACTTTATTCTTGTATGGAAAACGGTTCATTTTCAGTTTACATCGGATGCGCGTACGCAATACGTACAGAAACGCAGACGTCGCACGCTAATCGGACCATTTGTATTATACAACTCCTCCGCGTATATTAAATAAACTGAGATTCTTAACATTTCACCCACGGTCCGTCACTTAGCGTCCCAGCGAACGATGCGGGCGCGAATCCAACTGAAGTCCATTCCCGCCCGTAACACACTGTCGAGACTCGAACACGAACGGCGCCAATCGAACAACGCATAATTAGGCCTAAGTTCCGCGTCAACAACACAACAATACAGTGAAATAAATATTTCTGTAAATCTTGATATACAAAGAAAATGTAAACGAGTAGCGATCAACGCTTACGGTCGGATAACCCATAGTCCTACGTGACGTCAGCTAGCGGCGCGATGCCGATCTATTAGGAGACATGACCGCGACGCCGCCGCCGGAGGGCACGTAACTAGTAATGCTTTGGGGCGCCGACGCAAACGTAGCGTGTTCGAGTGTCACATGTAGTAGCAGTAGCGGTAGGCGGTCCACAAGGAGAGCGTCGGAGGGCACGGGCACGGGCACGGGCCCGCTCCGGGCCGCGACGTGCACTAACAGAAGGAGCCAAACCCGACGGAGGGCACGGAGGGCACGGAGGGCACGGCGGGCACGCCGCCCGAGTGCTCGCCGTTCTTGTGCAGCTCCAGCAGTGGCGGCGCCGACAGGTAGTGCGTCTGCAACACACACACACACATATAGATATCTACAATGTACATTACAAACAACACTCATTCTATAACCACACATCTACAAAGTAGTGAAATGAACTAATCAGGAATAAACGAAAATTTACCCTTTTCTCAAACATGCTTGGAAATGTGAGCATTATTTTGACAACCTTTTTCGAGATAAATCGAAATTGCTGTACTGGCCAAATACATGCGCGCAGCGGCCGGCAAAAAATGTATGAAAATCTATATCTGTCGTGTCTAGCGGCCAAATAAATTGCATAGTAAACTCATATCTGTCGTGGAATTTAAAAATGGAACGATCTTTTACTAAGCATGGCGACCAAGGAGGTAACTAATCAAAGGTTTTATTTAAATTTCGATCTGGCTTGCAAATAGAACTCTGTTTATTGAAAATTGTATATTTAACAACTGTATCTTCAAATAAAAAAATCTGCTTAGGTACTACTTTGTTTTGATTTCCGCGCATTATTTGAGAAAAGCACTATACAAGCCTTGGCCACAACTAGGCATTGATGGACTTACGTATTTACACGTTCGTCCATCAATGCCTCCTTTGGTGGCCGCTGCAGTAATGTACTATTCCGTGGAATGTACAACTCTAGTCACATAACATAGGTGTGTGTCCTACAGCGAGTTGGTCGCGTTACTGAGGCGCCGCGCCACCATACCGAATACCGAGCATTTTGTCGCATACATATTTTACTTGTTGGTTCGTTAGAGACCTTGATCAAATAAACCTACAGCTTAGGAAAAACGTTAACTTTCCTCTTAACGTAAAGACTGCACAGCTTTTGAAAACCCCTATACACATGTGTACGCTACACCTAAATATGTAATTATTCATATGAATGATGAGAATCTGTCTTTTTATCTGATGGTTTACCCTTTGCCCACTATCTTTCTACTTCTACCACTCTACCACTTCCTTACACCTTTTGGGAAGTGATAATGTGACCCAGGTTGGTCCCAAATCAATTTAGATAGTGTCTACAGGACGCCTGCCGTGAACACCGCTAGTAACTGGCTTACACCGCTATTAGATATTTTGTATCTTATTACATATAATAAGATACAAAATATCTAATATCTAACATATTAAACCCAACACAAAATCTGCACAAAACTTTTCTTCTGCTAATAATGACTATTCACCAAATCTGTTGTTAAAGATATGAGATTACCAAACACAGATTTGCCTCCACAGTAACATGAACATAAGTTAACGTGGATTATTGTTTGGTTAGTGACAAGACGAAGAGACTGAAATTAACTAAATAATTAATAATAGTTTTTTGTACTAAAAAGTTATATTATTACACATTAAAGACCGCGTATGCACTAAAGACCAACACCTAATACTTTCATTAAAGCCATGAGGTGCACCGGTGACCGGTAAGCGATGCCACAGTTTTTTTAAAACACTTGGACACGTAGAGTCTTTATTGACATTTTCATGTGTTTTCCAATGATACGGCAACGACTCCACTGCACGGATTTGTTTTCTATCAACACTTATCCTTATGATCCACGTTTTGTAGAGAATAGCAATTCAACCAAAACAGCACCATTAATCATATATGATATAAGGACCATAATTCTTTGTAATTTGTGACAAAGAAGTAACTTTGCTTGTAAATGAACTTTTGAGCGTAAATAAACGATGATTTTGGTTGCATCCAAAAAAATATATCTACGTAATACCGCGTTTGATTTATTTTTTCTACGATAAGTTCGACATTTTTGGGTATTGAGGTACTCCGCACTTCAAATCACGCGATAGTAATAATATGATCGTATGAAATAGAGCGTTCAAGAGATTACTTTAAAATCAGAGAAGCAAAAGATTTAGCTTTTTAGTGAAATCCAATCAGCACACAGCATTAGCCTTTTATTCCCTTTATTAACCAATATTATATGTTTTACTCCCGCTGAAGCCCTGACAAGCTGAACGAAATGAATGAACTGATTACCTTTTCAGTTTAGTATTATAACCATCGGTTCAGCATTAACTGTATGCGAGTATGTAGAGATCGTAGAGTCCCTCAGACGGGGTTACTGTCGGTCATGTAGGGTATGATCCGTCCTAGAAACAATTAATAAGCAAAACTAGCCAACTGTTATGTAAAGAGCCCACTAATTTCAATAGTTGAACAAGATTATATTTTACAATGACAATGAACTTCTGACAATAAATTGCATTTAAATCTCTACATTAAATGGTTGATAATTAACATACTTCATCTCCACCTAACTGAAATAACCAGTGTCGGTTGTAAGGTATTTTGGTTATGAACGCATAAAGTATGTTGGTGGTGACAATTGCTTTATATTTGTTTCTTGCTGATATTCAATCTTTCTGAACTATGAATAAGTCTCTGTATATAATGTTTGCAATATATGAAGTGTGAAGTGTTGTTCGGGAGTATTAATAAATGTTACATGTTGGGGAACGGTGTGATTAATATAAATATGTTTGAGAGGAAAGATCAGAGGGTAATAGCTTTCTGCTTCTTTGTAACAATTGCCTGTGCTGCATCTTTACTGCTTTGTTATTGTACCATGCTTGATCAACGTACGCTCTGTTGTATAATCATTAGTTTAGTCTATGGCTGTCACGGATTAGATACAACATCATTTTTTACACACTAGTAAATTTTACTAATATAGTGTCGAATTTCAAAACGTATGTACAAAACTGCTTTAATTGTGAAGTACTTGTAACGTTATTAGAAGAGTTATGCGTGAGGGTGTCATTAGACAGTCGACTAGAGGATGTGTAGGTGTGTGTGTGCGTGTGTAGTAGTTACCTGTTGGTGGTGTGCGGGCGGCGGGTGCGAGTAAGAGTTGTAGTAGGGCGGGTTGTAGGGGTTGTAGGCGGGCGCTACGCCGCCGTAGCCGTACTGCCAGTCCGAGAGGTACCCCGGCGCCGGCCGCATCACCGCGCCCACCGCGCCTACCGCGCCCACCGCGCCCACCGCGCCCGCCCACCCGCCGCCGTACCCCACGAACCCGCCGTATCTGCGTATTACACACATCACCTCACTCACTCTCCACTCATTATACAACATAATACACGAAAAATTACTCCTTCAAAGTCATACGACAAGCTACTTGGAATGATGTATTTTTATTTATCACACAGCAATTGTTTCGACTGCATAAAATATATCAGACCCACACTAACCCTTAAAAAGTGTTATTAAAGTGAACGTATTGCTAAGATTGTTATATTGTCACATTTTTTTTTAAATGGAATTGTGATGGATCAAGCACGACTCGGATGTTAAGCGGTAACCTCTGCCTGTAACAGATGCATTTTGCCACAAGTGACGAATTGCAATGCACCCATCACCCTAAGACATACAGCTGGTAAGTCTCATCTGCCTTTATTTTTCACTGGCTCTCAAGAACTGCTAGTTTCAGATCTAATGCTTGGAAAGATTTAGGTGGTAGCTAGTCAGGCGAGCATTCGCAAAATACCTGCGGCACGGTAGTCCATAACTATTACCGCTCGGCCATCATTGCTTCTAATACCTGTTATATAGGGTGCCGGGAGGGTAATATAGCAAGTATTGCAAACATATTCTCAGACCAACCTTCATATCAAGACTACTCAATGGTAAAACACTGCATCCTCTAAGTCACAACTACACCACTATCGAGAAGGTAGGTACTACTGACTGCTATTATTTTACCGTAGAAGGCACTTTGCCATAATAGGCACGTGAAAAACTGTAATAGAATATCAGCAATAACGATACTTAATTATACGTAAAGACAGCAAATTATATAAAATATAGGAACATTAGGAGTACATGAAATCAAGAAGAATCAAAGAGTTAATAAAAAATTTACAAAGCAGTGTACCAGGAGTACATAAAAGATAGACAATATGTCGGTTGGACTCACCCGTTGTTGGGATAGGGCGCGCCGCCGTATGCACCGTAGGGCGGGTAGAGCGCGGGCGCGTACTCGGGCAGCGAGGGCGGGGGCGCGGGGGGCGCCGCCTCGCCCCCGCCGCCGCCCGCCCCCGCGCCGCCCCCGGCCCCGGCGCCGCCCCCCGCCCCGCCCGGCCCCTCCGCTATCGAAGGGATCTGATCAACGAGCGATTCGAGCCCCGAGAGTGACTTGGAGGCGACGTCTTGCGACTTGCTTTTAACGCCCGCGTACTCGCCCGGCGAACCTACACACCACATCCATACGTTACATCGCAAACTAACTACTTATACCTTTCATCATTTTTATTACCGATAGGCTAGCGTTATACTTTGAGACGACAACCTCACCTGATGGAAGATGGTAAACAGACTTTGTCTACATTGGAAACTGGCTCTCAAGGACTGCTGCCGGAACACACGGTTGAAACTAGGCAACACTTTTCCTACTTTCCTATTTCAAAATGTCACACTATCATGCAAAACAATGTTATCAAGCCATAATGTAGGTCACCGGTGACCTACATTATGCCTAGGTATGTGGCCGTACCGTACCGGTGAAGGTGGTTACCACCTTCACCGGTACCTAGGTTAGCTGATTAATTATTGTCTCTTTTTGTACATATAAGACAAGCATATTATTGGAATCTTACCTGATGGGCTAGCATGCGCACTGTGAGATATGTAACTCAGGACAATATACGTAAATAATATCGTTTTCGATTGTTTTTCAAGTAGCGAGTTTGCCGCTCTACTATATTTAGAATTCGTCACATCTGCGTGAGTATTTTTCTCTTCTCTTGGAAATATAACGCAATTTATTTTTAACCTTATTATAACTGTTTATATAATAGTAATTCGTGTATTACATTTTGTCAGATATGAGTAACAAATGCAGTACAATCAATTTATTTTCGTACGTACTAAACCGGTTTTGCTGCAGATATGGTACGAGTCATAGGGCAATGTTACTTTGCCTCTACGGCGTGATTGAATTTTACAAAGAACTAACGCGACGTGCAAGTCGAGATGAGTGGTAGAGATATGTTATAAAGGTACATCTCTATTATTATATTCTCTATCATTCATTCATAATTCTCTTTCGCACAATAAACAGAGCCGGGAATATTTAGAGCCGGCCCATAGCTATGTAAAGCGAAGACGTCACTTAGTGTGGGAAATGAGGTCGCCTTCGCCTATATCAAAATACAGCCTTTCTTACTACCTAATTAGGACACTTTTAAACAATTTTTTAAAGATTCTCAGCAAAATGTTTCTTCTAGCAGTGGTTCAATAATTTCATTTTTTTGCTGAACGTGGCAGTACAATGTAGAATATTTCAATATTAAAATTTGTAATTGACCTTCATAAGAGATAAAATGGAGTAAATAATTATGACTTTGAATGAAACTGTAAAATTTTCGTAGTTTTAAATATTATTTTGTATATTAATTATTAGGATCAACTGATTCAGACAACTTATTAACTTACACCTACTTTGAAATTATTTTATCTCTTCATTACTTGATAATATAAAATATGATGAAAAATTATACTTTGAATATATTGTTATTTTAAAGTTGATAGATATTTTGTCAACTAACTCGCCTGTTGGCGAAGACGACAGCGGATTGGGAGCCCTGATATCTGAGAGCTGACAGACCTCAACATTGTGTGCTTTATAATGCCTTACATTACCAACTGAAGTAAAAGAACATGATGGACTTTCATCAGCACTCCTATAAGTATATTTAAACAAAGTTGTTATGGTAAGATGATATTTTACTTTAAGATTTTTACTGTGTATGATGATGTTATTCTAAAAAACTATTATTTGACTATTATATCTTTATTTAAGCTATTGTGACGCGACAAGCTCGAGGCCCACCTGATGTTAACCGGACTAACCTCTGCTTATTACGGATACCTACATTTCGTCACAAGTCACGAATTGCTCTGCGTCCGTAACCTTGAGACATAGTTGGTAAGTCTCATGTGCCTGTAATTTCACTGGCTCTCAAGGACTGCTGCCGGAACACACCGTTAGGTGCTAAGCGACAGATTTTCTACATGAGGGTGGTCGCTGGCGCTCGATGGCGGGCATTCGCAAAGTGCCCTCCCACCGTGCGGTGAAGCTCAAGCCCGCGGCGGGATTCGAACCATGGACCTAGCTGCGCGAAATGCCACTGAACCATCACTGCTTCAAAATTTTGTATTGAAAATTTACAAACTTGTCTTTATTTCAAGTCATGTATCCCAAAATGACTGTAACAGTTGAAATGTTAAACATTTTTTTATGCTTTGAAGTGACGAGACGAGCGAAACGGTGCCTGATGGTAAGCATAATGTCTGCTCATAAGCAGTTGCAGTGTCATTGATCTGCACACTGCACTGCGCTCTTCACTCTGACACATCCGCGTTAAAGTGTCGTGTGCCCAGTAATTTCACTCGCTACAGTGCCCTTCATACCTAAACACAATGCAATACTGCTTTAAGGCAGAATACATGATGTGTATATTCAATGAAGTCGCAGATAAATACAGTTAATACAGAGTGTCACACATATCCGTCCTCAGGCAGTCAACAACAGTACAGTAATGTATGTGTTATAGAGCTGCAACTCACCAGTATCGTAGTGATTGTGTGGCGAGTCGTTGTGTGGCGTGTGTGTCCCTCTGAAGGCACCCCCCGCCCCCGGGGAGAACGCCTCCCCCCCGCCGCCCTCGGGGGTTGATCTATAACACAAACAGTCAAACGTACAAACAAACATTACACAACGTCAGTTCCTCCGTGACCGCGGTCGATGCAATTCGATAGGAAAATTGACGTAAACAGTTAGTGTATTATTTATAATACAAGAAATGAGAGAATGAGGGCACCAAATGTTCGAGAGCCTAAATAGGTCTTCCACCCGATGGTAATGATAGATAGTAAGTAAAGCAGATTGAAAGATTTTTACTCCGCTTTTCAATGTTTTCAACATTGAAAAGCGGAGTAAAAATTCTGGACGCGTAATTAAACATCAATTAATGTTGTCTTAAATTATTTATCCATCCGCTGGGCGTGAGTACTGTAACTGTTGAGTGGTGACGTTTAGTGCCCTTCGTACAACTCGGACCAGCTATGAGCGTGCTATTGGTACCGATGGCGCAAGTCGGACCGCACCCTGTAGAATGCAAACGGTAGCGAAGTAACGATAATGTACTGACCTGCTGAAGTTGGTGGGGTACATGGCAGGGTGCTGGTGCAGCTGGTCTAGCCGCGGGCTCTCCGGCACGCCGCCGCCTGCCGACAATATATTATATTAACGAAACATTCATATCATTATCATCAACGACACTCAAACGACGTCCAGCGTTGAATAGACCAGTGATGGCTCAGTGGCGTTGGCTATGGACCCGCGCAGTAGATTTAGCGAGTGCCCGCCTCGCTAGATACCACCCTCAAGTATAAAATCTGTCGCCAAGCACCTAACGGTGTGTTCCGGCAGCACTCTTTGAGTGCCAGTGAAATTACAAGCACATGAGACTTAACAACTATGTCTCAAGGTGACACGGACGCAGTGCAATTCGTGACTTGTGATGAAATGGATCTGTTATAGGCAGAGGTTAGTCCGCTTAACATCAGATGGTCTCGAGCTTGTCTCGTCACATAAAAAAAAGTCATGTGCTTTATTCGAACCCGCGACATCCACCTCTTTAGCCAGGGTTTACATTTATTTTGACTTGTTGATATGAATTAATATACTTATGTAATACATTACCTTGTTCTTGTGAGTAATGTTCGTGTTCAGATTGCGAGTACGAGTCTGCATCGTAGAGCGAACGTGCGAACGTGCCGCCCCCACCCCCTCCCCCCGACCCACCCCCACCGCCGCCCCCGGGGGACAGCGACCCGCCCACAGACTGGAATAACACACAACGATCATTATTTAAACATGTATACAAAAATAAGAAGGGGTCAAGCAGGTGGTCAGCAATAACTTTAGTTTTGCGTGAGAAACGTGTTTGTAAACCAAGCGATCAAATTATGTGGTATTTTAAATGCTTAAATTAAATTAGCTGAAGTTCTTGAACCTCATATAATTATATGCTTTATAAGAAATGTATACTGAAGTTCATAAGTAAAACAATCTTGGTGCCATCATCATATGCCAAAAAAATTTTGAAAACACAGGCAGATATATTCTGGAAAAGCTTAGTTATAATATTTCCACCCAAATTTAATGTTTCGTAACTAGAAAAAGTTAAATTTCTATGCAGATAGTTGATATATTTATAACTTCAGTAAATTACTAATTGTATTCAATGTATAAATTAATTGAAATTACTGAAAACACATATAAGATATGTATATTTTAAAAGGAAAACAGTGGTTAGAGTCTGATCTGCCTTTGATTGATATGAAATTAACACTTAAGTAGTTGGGCGAGTTCGAAAGTGAACTCGTTGATCCGAAGGAGGGGAGGTTACCCTCCCCCCCCCCTGAGAGGAATCGTCCTCCTGCGTTAACTATTATGAAGAATATGTCAGAGATTCAATACAAATTATTAAGAATGACTACAATCACAATGCCTCGACTAGTTGGCCAAAATAATTAAAATCAGGCGGTTTACAAGTTGACGACGACGAAAGTACCCCCACCAGCGGGGATTTGCAGCAGAACAGTGGAACTGTTGCGGTGGTGGAACTAACTAGCTGCGTACCACGATTTTAGATAATATACCTCAATTAAAAATTACATATATCCTAACTGGAAACTCACAAGTCGCAGTAAAAGTCGTCGCAAGTATAATTGTATGGCTCTTGTCGGTTTACGAATACTTCAGTCAACAGATTGATCCAATAAGGGATTTCCAATGTATTGAGTAGATGGCACGGTTTAAGCGTAGCAACCTCTGTTCGCGGTACCGTGCCGCCTCCGTAGCGACGTCGCGCTCAGTGACGCATGCCGTAGTCCTAGGGAGGGAGTTATTGAACAGTAGGTATGCACCTTGTTGTAGTCGGGCAGGTCGGAGCTGCAGTCGGAGGCGGGGTGCAGGTCTGGGGCGGAGGGCGGCGCGCCGGGGGCGGGCGGGGCGGAGGCGGGCGCGGGCGGCGTGGGCGGCGCGGGGTGCGCCGGCGGCTCGAAGTCCGCGTGCAGCGTCGCCGGGGAGGGGGGCGGGGGGGAGGAGATGGCGGCGCCCAGCTCTGCCGACAGCTCGGCGCACACTCCGTGCCCGCTGCCGCTGCCGCTGCCACTGCCACTGCCGCCGCTCGATGTGCTCACGCTGCCGCCGCCCTAGAACATTGTATGTATGCACACTTTACTATTACTGTTATATAACTCAATATATAAAAGTTTAAAGTCACCCAAGTGTTTGTTCGGAAATCACCTCTGACAATTTTCACATTCACTCTCGGCTGTTATTTTCTTGATGAAATATGATGATCACGCTTTGTGAAGGTGCCCCAAGTTTAATTTAGGCATCTACGATGCTCTTAAGAAAATTTAAAATATTTTACCGTAAAGTTCTAATGCCGTTTTCAGTAGAACAAGTATACCTATCATATGGGTGGTTGTAACGTAACTAGTCGTTTGATAATCCATTTCTTCCGTAGTTTGGTTATTTGTACTATATAAGATATCAATTTTTGTATTTACTTAAAAATATTAATTGTATAAATTAACGAAATAAAACAATATTCGCGTACAATAATATTTTTAACTCTTAATTAGCGTGAAGAAAAAAATAATTAAAATGTACTAAATTATGTTTATCAGTCTCAAAAACAATGGTTATTTTTAACTATTCAAAAGTAACACCATATTTAAGAAAAATATAATGTTTTGAAATTTTCACATTATAGAATATAAAAAATATTCAAAGTCAAAATCATTTATTCAATTTAGGCGTCTACGACGCTCTTATGAAGGTCAATTACAAATTTTAATATTGAATTATACTACTTTGTACTGCCACGTTCAGCAAGCAAAAATTATAGAGCCACTGCGAGAAGAACGGACAAGAAACTCGGGGCCATTCTTTTAAACGTTTTTTAACAATGTGTTAAATACATACTATATAGTAAAATTATTACAATACTTAATTTACATTACGTAGGTGACAGGCGCTAGCTTGGCAGAGGCGAACCAGTCCAAGCATTTTGTCGTTTAAGTAATCATAAAACTGTGTAGTAAGATTTCTTTATCAAAATATTCTTCACATGCAACTTGAATTTTCTTTCTGTGAGCATTGTAATATGTTTGGGCAATTTATTATAAAACCGCACACAATTGCCTAAGAAGGACCTTTTATTTGTCTTTACTAATCTAAAACCTGGCACCGCTATTTTATCTTTATTCCTAGTGTTATAATCGTGATTGTCACTGTTTGATTCAAATTTGCTCAGATTTTTACGAACATACATTATATTTTCATATATATACAGACTCGGTAAAGTTAATATATCAATTTCTTTAAAAAAATACCTTAGAGATTCCCTAGGATCCATTTCATATATGGCTCGAATTGCACGCTTTTGTAAGATAAAGATTGTCTCTATCTCAGCAGCAGCTCCCCACAGCAATACACCATAAGACATAATACTGTGGAAGTACGCGAAATAAACGAGCCTAGCAGTAGCTACGTCTGTTAGCTGTCTTATCTTACGAACTGCATATGCAGCAGAACTAAGTCTTCCGGATAGATCATGTATATGTGGATTCCGGATTGATTCAAATGTATGTTTCTATACAAAAAACAAAACATGCAATGGGTCTCTATCACTATCTATTTGCAGTGTTGGCATATCATTTTTGAGCAAATCCAGTATATTGGTTTCTGTTATTTTGTGCACAGATATATAGGTCGTCCCACAGATATGCTATATGGAGAGAAAGTACCTTGAATATTATAGATTGAACATTTTACTGAAATTATTTTAATTTAAAAAAACAATTGAAACTGCATTCATAGATATTTAAATAATTACATGGTTAAACCAGGAATCGAACCCGTTACATGAGAAAAAAATCACACTGTAGCTTTATCATGCCGAACAAAAGATATCATCATATGGATTTTTTTTTCTCATAATATCAGAAATAAAACACAGACCGTGAATATAACATTTGATGTGATAATCAGAACAAATATTAAAATTCACATTCATTTCTGTATGTATTTTGTAGTGTAAATGGTCAAAGGTGTGGTGACACAACATTCCTATATCGCACCTTGACATAGTCATGTTTGTAAGGAGAATCCAAAACTGTTGTACAACTAACAGATGTACTCGTCCCTAACAGACGAGACAACAACAAACTGCGCTTGCACAAGTATAACACTGCACTCATGTATATGAGCGTATTCTCTATGGCTCCTCTACTTTATAACCATATACCGAATTCTATTAAATGTTTAAATACAGATTTGTTCAAGAAATAGATGAAATTTATATTAGTAGACAAATGTTATTACAATATAGGTGAGTTCCTGACTGACAAATTGTAACTGTTGTAAATCTAATTATTTTATGAGTAACGAACATTTCTATTTTTAATTTGAATTTTTTTATCTAATATAATCTAACTTCGCCTATTTAAGTAAAATTGACATCATTATTTTGTACGTAAAATTTTAATAAGTATTTTAATTATCATTAAATGGAATCTATGTAATTTAAAATTCTAGATTTGTATGCCTCTAAGGGCGAAACGTTGACTACTTTATAATAAGATCTTGCATGCTCATTTAGTATGTATACACATGTTTACAAATAAATGATTTGATTTGAACCTTTATGTACGCCGCGCCGGCGCCGGTAAGGATTGATATGATATATTTGGTATGTTTTTGCTATAATCTATAAAATTGTCGATTTTTTTTGCGCAGTTTGCAATTTCATAACTAAGATATTGGTATTTCTGTGGGAAATTTTAAATAATGCTAAATATACATGTATTTTTTAAGAAAGTAACGTCATACTTTATTCCTTTAATTAAAATAACAGTACATTAGATACAAACTGTAAGTATGTTTTTATAACACTCCGTTATCTATTACTTTACTTACCTTTTGATCATAAATTTATAAAAAAATTATGTACATTACGAAGACAAACAGACCACCCACAACACAGGGTTTACCTAGTGTGGGGGCTAGTGTGAACTAGTCACTAACTATGAGTCCAAAGTAGAATAGAAATAATTTAGATTGTAAGTGTTTTTGGTAAAATTTTATATTAACTGCTTCTGTTATACTAACTTATAACTAATATTTATAATAATACACCATAATATTGTTTAATCAACGTAAGAAAATGTTTTAGAACTAATAAAAGCATACTATTATTATTATTCATAACTTCGTCCATTCATGAATGAAATTCGAAATGAAATCATCCACGCGGATGCCAAGGGGTTTTAACCATTATTTTACTGCCCCCGAATTTCCTCAAATTAGGTATAAAGTTTGAGAGCCGTAGATAGAAGTGATCACGAAACTCGTGTCCGGTTACGCGACATCCGGTCTCAGAGTGTATTACAATAGTACGGCGCAGTATATTATTGTATCGTGGTTGAGCTGACTAAAGTTATGGAAGAAAATTCATGACAGTCGTATACAGTTGTATACATTTGAATTATGACACTGACAACTGTCATGAATTTTCTTATATAAAATTTCTAAATATATGTATAATAAGCAACTGCTTATTATACATATATTTAGAATTTTTATACAAATAACCAGTAGGATGCTACCTAACATATAGGTATGCGATTACAAGAGCAGTTTAATATCACAAAATTACTGTGAAATTTTTCTAGTATGGGCCGTTTTATATTTGGTTAATTTTCTAGTTAGACCTGCTTATACTTGAACTTATTCCCGATTAGGCGTTTATACATATTTTGTTTATACATGTATATTTTGACATAATGAGCCCTTGGATGATTATGAGCCCTTTTTATGTTTTACATTAGTTGTGCAAATCATTATTGTGACAGTTCCCTTGTGAGGGCACGGTCGGTCGGTGGTGCGAGAGAGTGTATTACCTGGTGATGGTGGTGGTGGTCCATATAAGTGGGCGTGTGTGAGGGGGGCGCGGGGGAGGAGTGGTGGCTGTAGGGGGTGTGCGGGGACGCGCCGTACCCGCCGGGGGACGACATCGGGAACGGGGTCCCCGCGCCGCCCCCGCCCCCGCCCCCCGCGGGGCCCGGGGAGCGCGAGTATGGCCGGGACTGACTCTGCAAACAACAATGACATACCTGTAACATAGCGTATGTACAGTACTACACTCGCCGCGACGTGACGTGGGTAATGACGCGTTCTGCAGTTTCGGAAGTACACAAACAAACGTAACCTTTCACAGTCGGATGGCCCATTTTAAGAACTACTTAGTCTCTTTATGCACTCGCAACACCAATATAAACAAAATCTCATTGTCTATGTCAGGGGTCGAAACTGATTGTACAGTCAAATATACTGATTTTACTGACTGTAAGACTAAAAAATTATTACTGACCTTTTACTGTCTTAACTTTAATCTCTGAAATGTATAATAAGGGGGTTTATGACAGATTAATACTCGCAAAAGATGACTTGAGACTTCACATGTAAAAGTCAACTTTATGAAGCTTAAACAACTCTTGCGGGTTGTAAATTAAGTAAAAGAATATTTTATTTTCTGTTTGGCCTCCACCATCCCCATGGCAAAAAGGTTATGCGATCAGCTTTGTCAATGCATTCAAGCTCATCTGGTATGGGATTTTCTGAAACAATTTTTTCCACAAAAAGGCAAAAAACACTTTGATGAAATTGCCGCCTGTGTGGTAATTGGCGCTTTCGTCACACATATGCGATGAAACAGAATTTATCAGCGTGGTCAACTCTTCCCACAAAAGGTTCATCACATTGGAAAAATCCAGTGAACTTCATGAATGTCTTTACACTATGTGCCGTGGACACTACTTTAATTTCTCTGTAGTGCTCTTCGGGAAGCTAAGGATATTCTTGTAGGCCATAGATGTCGGCGGCGTTTTAGACTTCGGTAAACGTTGTGTAAAATATTCAACTATTGCCGGCCATTGTTCTAAACCCTCTTCGAATTCTCCCAAAATACTGACTTTACTGACCATTTTCATGAAAAACTGACTTTTACAGACCGAGGTTAAAAAAACTGACTTTACTGACCATTTTCGACCCCTACTATGTATGAAAATATTTCCAACGGTTTTTCGCCCCTTTGTTGATTGATTCTCATATTTCAGTCAACGATGCCGACCGACGACAGGCATTTTGAACTGATTGTAAGAAAAATAATCAAATGCGAGAAAATATATAACCCGGGATTGTATATTACACTGATACTAAACAGCAAAAATATAATTTAAGTATCTTCGTAAAATGTCGTACAATTTAAGGCAAATCATTGGTGAGCATAAATAGCAAAATTATCAAATAGTTGCTGTAGCATCGCCAAAAAGGCCAAAATAGAAGCTGGGCGGATTCCACATAGGTTGGGACAATACGATGGACGTTTAAAACGAGGGTTCTAAGAAACACACTAGACCTAGCAAATACTATGCACCACTTACCTTGGTGTGCGCAGGTCTCCGTATAAAAGTCTTTCACCAGCCAAATTCACAAACCAAATTCGCATTCGAGGTCCGTATTCACTTGAGAAGTTTGAATATTTGTTTATGGCCACCACACTGCAGTTCTGTTTATTATTTGGTAATTTTCACATAACGATAGAAGGATACGTGAGCGCACGATGTCGAGAGCCCCAAAGCCGGCTTTTTTAACCCCCACCAGGATTCTAGCGCTCCGATTGGACGAGTGAGTGATGCATTGCAGCTATAGGCTGCTTTGCTAGGCGGCGCGAATTTCAAACCCCGTTCCACCCATCCAGATCGATTTCCCAAGCCACAAAAAGAATCGCAGTGAATTGTGGCAACGATACAGTTGCTTTCCGAATGCCGATTTCAAAACTGCTACAAACTCTATCGTCTTAAACCCACTATAAGGGCTGCCTTATAGTGGGTTTAAGACGATACACATACACACTCATGATATTCTATTACTGAATACAATATCATGAGTGTGTAGGTGTGTGTGTGTGTGTGTGTGTGTGTGTGTGTGTGTGTGTTTAACATTAACATAAGCCATAGACAGAGACATCATACATCAGCGAGAAGGACAACCTCACACCTCACGCAGAGTGCGCCACGCACTGCACTTATGATTTGTGCCCGACTATACTATAAATAGTGGAAAGTTGTTTGTCACGACCATTCTCTTTTGACGTGTACTTTTACAGCACATTTTTGCCTTTTAGAGATATAATATGATTTATGTTTTACTGTAAACCACACAACTGGAAGTACGTAAAAACATTGCAACATTTACTAAACACATATTTCCTTTTAGGAGTGAATCTAGCATGTAAAAACAACAAATAATTTATATCCTAGTACTAAATCGAGCTGAGTAGTAAACGTGATTAAGAAATTGATACTAAAATGATTATTTTACATATTGACTGTATGCCAACATAACTAACAATTTCAACAGTACTACCTATCATTGTTATAAATATTTAGATGAAGCTGGAATTTAACTGAAAAATATAGAAAAATATATTATAAGACTTGATAAAATTGTTGTAGCTACGAATACGAAAAATTTTACAAATCATTACATTTTTTAGCAAAGAAAGCCACTTTATAATCCGTGCTAACCTGTTGAAAGTAGTAAAAAATCGGCCAAATGAGAGTCGAACTCGCGCACGAAGGGTTTCGCACCATTATCTAAACAACATTAGACACTTTATTACAAACCTTTTTTTAGTTTCCTCGAAGGGTACGGAACCTTTCGTGCGCGAGTCCGACTCGCAATTGGCCCATTTTTAGTATTTGCTGTCCTCATGGCAACATAAATATATATTCTGTGTAAATTTTAACTGCCTAGCTATCACGGTTCGTGAGATTCAGCCTGGTGACAGACAGACGGACAGTGAAGTCTAAGTAATAGGGTTCCGCTTTTACCCTTTGGGTACGAAACCCTAAAAATGATTATCCCTTATATATAGCAATAGAGCTTTTCTACATGGAAACCTAGCATAATATGGAATGACTCTCATCGACATATTTACCTCGACAGCTATAACGTTTACGGGTGAACAAAAGTCAAGTGTGGAGTATTATTGCGTGTGTACTGTGTATGTGAGTGTTTACCTGCGGCTGCGGCTCGCGCGAGTATGGATGCGGATGGTGCGGGTGATGCGGGTGTGGAGAGAACCGCGCCGGACTGCCGCCAGCCTGGAACAGCGCCTCCTGCAGGTGGGGGGGGGGGAGCAACTTAATGAACAACACACTACTATCGAGCGGCCAGACCTTAGGTTAAATAATGTGACTGAATATCCGTTTTAAAGAACCATTCATTAATCTGTGCCTTAGACTGTACACTGTACTGGAGCACTGTCATAAAAATACTTTTATATATTGCGAACTTAAATTGTAATAGTCTGTGAGGACATTTATAATAGGTATTAAGAAGTATATTTACATACCTGTTGATGTTGGTAGGGCTGCGGACTGTGCGCGTAGAGAGGGGACCTCGCGGCGAAGTTCCCCCCGCGGCCCGCCGGGGAGCCATAGCCCCCCGGGCCGCCGCCACCCGCCGCCCCCCCGCCGGCCCCCGCGCGCGGGGGGGACGGCGCTGAGAACGCGGCCGGACTCGACGGGAACTGATACACCACAGGAACACGTTGTTAGTTAACATCAACATTATCTCATTGATAGTGGTTACTCTGATTCAGGGTTGCGTACACCAACAAAGCTCCGTTAAGTGTCAATTTGTTCTAGCCACGGATACACGGGGGCGGCGGCCATTACATTACTTACGCTGGTATTTTATTTAATTATTGTGTCGGAACAAGCTTGAGGCCTACATGATGTTAAGCGGACTAACCTATGCCTATAATATATGCATTTCGTAACAAGTCACGAATTGCACTGCGCCCGTCACCTTGAGACGTAGTTGTTTAGTCTCATGTGCATGTAATTTACAGTACGGAAGTATGTGATCATAATAGTTTAGTGACCAAGTGTCAATTTGAAATTATATTTATCTAAGGGTCCGTTTCAGAATGTCCTAATAAAGTTTGGGGTTGCTATGCAACACATAAATTATAAAAATGACAGTTGACATGCAGCGCGTTTCAAGCTTTAACCGATGGATATGCTAAATCGATGACTGTGAAACGCAAATATAGTGTTTTATTTATTATATAATTTCTGGGTAATAAAACCGGAACTTACTCGAACATTCTGAAACAGGCCCTTAGTGTCGAGTTTGGTTAATTTTAACTAAACAATCATGATTTTATAGTAAACGAACACATATTGGATTTAAACGTGAACAAAATTTATAAAGGATTTTAGTTAATTTTAAAGTAAGAAAATTCCTACAGAAACATCACAATAAAATTATATAATACTCTTTTTTCTTAAATAGAAAGGGAAATATAGACCAGAGGACATTGAAAGGAACAAGTTATTAAAAATATAAAGTTTCAAAGTATAAGGTACCTGCGGCTGTGGGGTGCGCGCGGGACTCGGCGAGTACCCCTGCGAGCGTGGCGACGCGTACACCCCCCGGGGGGAGGCGGCGTACCCCCCTCCCCCCACGCCCACCCCCGGGCCCGGGCTGGAGTACCCCCCGCGGCCCAGCGAGCCCAGCGAGTTGGACACGTCCAGGGGAGACTCCATGCCTAAACAACAACACACACTGTGAACATACATATTGTTACGGCGCAAGGGCTCGAACAATCTAGAATAATCCAACGGCAGTAAACAAGTAAAAGAAATCAAGAATGTACCTACTCTTCACACAAAAGGTTATAAAAAAAAGGGTCGCCTTTGTTCTCAGGTAACTAGTAAACAACCACAGAATAAGTAGTAGTTAACTTTCGTGGAATTCCATTCAAAGTTGTTTACGTTAAAAGGATGATTTATGGCCCTTATTGTTTTTCTATCTAGACTATTAGTGAACATTCTGGAAAATGTGACTGTTGAGTATAAATAGGGTCGGGTCCGGGCCGACCAGTCAGTCTTACTTTGAGTTCGAAACGATCAACAGTGCGATTACCTTTGGACCAAGTGCTCCATACGCGAATAGTGAAGTACAGTGTGAAGTTTGTGAATAGTGTTCTGTGAAGTGCGATTAGTTCAGTGTTTTAGTGTAGTTGGAAGTGACTGTAGAACGGTTAATAAAGGTGTCAGTTTGCCGAAAACGTATTGCATTATTTATCCCGAACCCCCAGCTCGTAACAAATTGGTGTCAGAATTGGGGATAAATAATGCCAGTGCTGCCAAAGGAAGACGTTGAAGGCATCCGAACGAGGAGCCAGCGGCAACAAGACATCGACCAACGAAGGTTTGGAGGAGCTACACCACCAGTGCTATGCGAAGAACAGCCGGCTGCAGAGATAACCACCGCCACTACGTCGGGAACTACTTCGACTATGGCTGCTCCGGCTGCGCCTGATTTTGCTGCACTAATGGCGATGCTTCAGGAGCAGGCCCGCCGCCAAGAGGAACAGCGACGCTTGGACAAAGAGGAGCAGGCCCGCCGCCAGGAGGAGCAGGCCCGGCGTCTTGAACAGCAGCTGCAACAAGACAAAGAGGAGCAAGCCCGACGCCAGGAAGAGCAGGCCCGCCGCCAGGAGGAGCAGGCCCGGCGTCTTGAACAGCAGCTGCAACAAGACAAAGAGGAGCAAGCCCGACGCCAGGAAGAGCAGGCCCGCCGCCTTGAGGAACAACTCCGACACGACAGGGAAGAACAGACCCGTCGCCAAGAGGAGCAGACCCTTCTAATGAAAGACCTGCATGCAACGTTTGGGAAGAAACTCCAAGTGGTGGAAGATCAGGTCCATCAGCATGAAAAACGTTTTGAGAAAGTGGAAGCCAGAATGGATGATATTCAAAAAACGCTGGGCGTTTTAAAAACTGGAGGCGGATTACCTGCGTCAGCACCTGCATCTGTACCGTCACCACAAGGATTTAAAGTACCACCATTCGACGGATCCTCTTCGTGGTCGGCCTACAAAATTCAGTTTGAGGCCGTTGTGCAGGCCAATGGTTGGACTAAAGCGCAGGCTATGACAGCGCTTACTCTGGGACTTCGTGACAAAGCCTTAACAGTTCTGGAGGCCCTTGGAAAAGACATAGCTTATGACCAACTTCTGGAGGCATTGGAGTCTCGGTTCGGTGATGCTCATCTGGAGCATGTGTTTCCGCGCTCAGCTCAAAGAGCGAACCCAGCGAAGCAGTGAAAATCTTCAGCAGTGGGCGCTGGAAGTGGAAATGCTCGTACGGAAGGCGTATCAATCTTCACCGGCACTCATCGACGGAATCCTACTTCAAGCATTTGTAGATGGGATACGTGACTTAGAAGTGAGAGCTGCAGTGAGGCTGGGCCATCATGAATCTATAAAGGACGCTCTGGCCCATGCTTTGGAGGTGGAAGCTGTACGGCAGGATCATCGATCGCATTACATTCGCGAGGTTAACACACAACGTTACCGTGATGACAACCAGGGATTCAGCCCTCGATGTTTTGAATGTGGAGAAAGGGGTCACTTAAGATATAACTGCCCGCAGAAGAGCGATAGAAGAAACGACAGAACATGGGAAAGAAAACTTTCTACTACTGGTGTCAATATGCAATGGACCAGGAAAGGAGATACACTATCTGATACAAATTTTCGAAGATTCAGCCCGAGATGCTACGGCTGTGGAGAAAAAGGGCATTTAAGATCCAGTTGCCCCAGATGGAAGTTGACATCAGAAGACAGACTTCGACAGGGATGGAATCAACAGCGCGACCGACTTCACTCTAATATTGAACGCAGCGACATTAGAGAAACTCACGACGGCAAAGTGAAGGAAGTCATACCAGTAAGGATGGTGAGAACAGTTATAACCGACGACTGGAAGAAATCCATGCGACGTGCACAGGAGGATGATGCGAACATCAGGCCTATTCTGACATGGATGGAAGCTGGCACTGGGAGGCCCAAGTGGAATGATGTTGCTGGAATGGGTATGGCAACAAGGGTTTATTGGGCGCAGTGGGACAGCTTGGTGATCCATGGTGGTGTGCTGTGCCGCAAATGGGAGAATGTTCGGGGAGATAACTATCACCTGCAAGTGGTTGTTCCGGAAGCGAAAGTTCGTGAGATTCTACGGCGATGTCACGACGAATGTTCAACATGTCACCCTGGAGTGAGAAAGACACTGTTAAAGATACGAGAGCAGTTTTATTGGATCCATTGTCGGAGTGATGTTGTAGACTGGTGTAACAAATGCAGTATTTGTGCTACTAGGAGAGCATCTCAAGCAAGTAGTGGTTTCGCGAGTGACTTTCGCAACCAGAAGAATATCTGCGAGCGTCAAGATCAGTACAGAAATGGATTTTCCGATACGAAGAAGACCCGATACAGTGGAGAACTGGTTAAACCCGGATTCCAAGAAGGTTCACAAGTTTGGCTGCATAACCCTATACGCAGTAAAGAGAAGTCACCGAAGCTTCAGCCTAATTGGGACGGACCATACCTGGTTGTGACTAAAATCAACGATATCACGTACCGGATACGGAAGGGTCGACGAAGAGTCTCTAAGATTGTTCATGTGGATCGATTAGCGCCATACTGTGGTTCCAACTATGCTCGGGACGAGCATGTCTTAGGAGGGGGCAGTGTTACGGCGCAAGGGCTCGAACAATCTAGAATAATCCAACGGCAGTAAACAAGTAAAAGAAATCAAGAATGTACCTACTCTTCACACAAAAGGTTATAAAAAAAAGGGTCGCCTTTGTTCTCAGGTAACTAGTAAACAACCACAGAATAAGTAGTAGTTAACTTTCGTGGAATTCCATTCAAAGTTGTTTACGTTAAAAGGATGATTTATGGCCCTTATTGTTTTTCTATCTAGACTATTAGTGAACATTCTGGAAAATGTGACTGTTGAGTATAAATAGGGTCGGGTCCGGGCCGACCAGTCAGTCTTACTTTGAGTTCGAAACGATCAACAGTGCGATTACCTTTGGACCAAGTGCTCCATACGCGAATAGTGAAGTACAGTGTGAAGTTTGTGAATAGTGTTCTGTGAAGTGCGATTAGTTCAGTGTTTTAGTGTAGTTGGAAGTGACTGTAGAACGGTTAATAAAGGTGTCAGTTTGCCGAAAACGTATTGCATTATTTATCCCGAACCCCCAGCTCGTAACAATATAAACATTTTGTCAGCTATCAACTACTAAATCACACCCCTTACTCGTATTTATTTGCTGAAATAGGTACAATCATGGTCTTATATTATAAAACAAGTCTCTCTATATTCAATCAGAATCCTGATATGCAAATCTAGGTTCAATATTTTATATAATTTACTATAACATGCAATACATAATCATAATAATATCTATATCCCATAAAATTTGAATAGTTATTACGAATACTACAATGCACTTCTGTAGACGTAAAAACGACATGACATTTTATGTAGAAAATCTTCGATTGTGTAAAAACTTTCGGGAGGATTACTGCTTATATTATGTGATGGGGCAGTGAATTGTAAATTAATGGGGCCATTTAAGGGAAGAAATAGGCATCTTAAGATGCATGTGCGACAATGAGAATAAAAGAACCACTACTCATGTGAGTAGTGGTTCTTTTATTCTCATTGTCGTTACTTTCAAAGAGATACATATTGCTCCTTACAAACTTAGACATTTCATAAATATATATACAGGGAACTGTTAGCAGTTTTTATTAATTCAAACACTGATTTACAAGAATCAGTGCCTTGCATACCGAACATAGCATGAATACACTTTTTTTAGGCAATATATACTCTGAGTATCTCTGTAGAGTTTCCCCACACTATTATGTTATATCAAATAATGGAACATACATAGGCATGATGCACCATTAAGACTGTAGACACCGGAGTACACTGTCTGAGTTTTTTCAATGCAAATACAAATTTATTCAATTTCCCACATATATCATCAATATGTTGAATCCATGACAGATGTGCATCTATAGAGATCCCTAAAAAATTACAACTGTCTACTTGATCTATTTTGTTATTGTCAAATGTTATGTTTAAAGGACTGAATTCCCTTCGATATGTTTTAAAATTTATGATTTTAGTTTTATTTATGTTTATTTTTAATTTATTATTATTTGGCCAGGCAATTACATTATTCAAACAATTATTAATGTCATTTTCGTGATCAATAAATTTATTATATTTTATAATTATTGTAGTGTCATCAGCAAATAATATACTTCTATGTCCAACAGCCGACGGCATATCATTCGCGTAAATGAGGAATAGTAAGGGAACTATGATACTCCCTTGAGGAACTCCACAGTTATTGAAATTACTATCAGAGTCAAAATGTTTTAGACTATTTCAATCTCTAAGTAGTTTCGTAATCCTGGTCATCTGCTTTCTATTATCCAAATACGAATTGAACCACTTTTGTGCTGCTCCTCTTATACCGTATTTCTCCAATTTAGCTAAAAGGATAGTATGGTTTACATGGTCAAAAGCACTACTCAAGTCTAGAAATAGAACAGAAGAATTTCTTTCTTTTAGTTCAAGTTTTGACAAACCTTTCAGAAACTGGTGGTAATGTCAATTAATCGTCTTAAATTTGCATACATGTGATGATAAAGGCAAGTACATATTGTCTAAAAATGACCATTAAGAAGGATGATGAAAATAAATTTAACATTCTGGAAATACATGCAATTCATACATTACAAAGTCATTCTTGTTATGAGGTTTTTCTTATTTCACAATGTCATTTTGAATTTAACTTTAATTGAACCTGACTAGAAGTCACGCTTATAGCTACTCGGCTCCCCAAATCGAATTATGTCATACTTAATGACAGTGTTCTGACCTGGGTTAGTCTGAAAGTAAGTAGCGTTGTCGTTTATCTGCTGGTGGTACATGAGGGGCCCCTGCGCGAGCGGCGAGGGGAGCTGCGAGGGGAATTCTCCCCCCACCACTCCCCCGCCGGCCCCACCTCCCCCCGCGCCGCCCCCGCCCGCCACGCCACCGCCCGACAGGTAGTTCTGTTCATGCGGGAGGGAGTTCATCGACGGGAGCCCGCCTTGGAGCATTGAGTTGGCTTGCTGCTGGAGAGGGACAAAAAACAGGTTATATAAATATGTTACAATGTATGATGTATGTGAACTCATTTATTGCAATGCATCAAATAAAAGCTCGTATAACATCTGAATATAAAATGGAAAAATTCTGGCAAACACGGGCTAATAGCATGCAACTGTATTTGAAAAATTTATGTACGAATAGTTTGGTAATAATTGGAAGTGAAATATGAATGTTAAGTAGCGGAGCAAACCTCTAGAACACATATATAAGGTGGATATTAATTCATCAACAATACTGCGGGGGTAGCGTTCGTACGTGTGAGAATGGAGTAAACCGCGGTTCTCGCTATCATACAATAAGGCAACGCGCTGCGCCTAGAAAATTGTTATACTGATTTTTTGTATGTGAAAATTAAACATGAGTGGAACACATTCCGTTATCAATTCTACACCATCCTCCGCAGTATTGTAGATGAATTAATATCCACCTTATTTATCAGGGAATATGGAAAAGGTAAAAAGAAGCTTGAGATTTTTGTTTCAATACAAATCGCAATTCAAGAGTGTATGTAAACCAAACTCACCTGCTGTTGCTGTTGTTGCTGCTGCTGCTGCTGCTGCTGCAATAAGAACTGCTGTTCCTCCGGTCTAATCTTCTTGGGGCGTCCTCGTTTCTTCTTGGGGGGTTGGTCCCCGTTGGGGTCGAGGACGGGAGGGGCGCGAGGCTGGCGGGGCGCGCGGGGTGTGGGTGGGGCCACCTCCCCGTTCTCCAGCTTCACCTTCTTGGGGCGACCGCGCTTCTTCTTGAGCGGGACTTCGGTGCCGTCCTCTAGGATGATAGTGTCACCCGGCTCGGGCTCCGTCGTGAGTCTGCAACACGCGGGGACCTTCCTGTCAGGGGAACAACCACCATCGGTCTCGACTCGGCCCGACCCGACCCGACCCACCGCGTCGCGTAACGCAACATAGAGGGACACAATTTACTTATTGCTCCTACCGCTATAATCTGACTGACACTCTGCGTTACATTAGGCACGAGAGAGCACGATCGTCACATTAGACCATGCTTTTCGTTACTAGAGCGCACGAATGTGGTTTGCAACTGTACGCACGTAACAAGAGCGTCATTGAAAACTGACAAATTGCGGCCATTACGTTTTGTTTTACGCACGAAAGCACTCGTTCGTATGACATAGCCAGTGGTTCCACGCATAAAATTTTGCGAGCGTTTTGAATATATTTTTTGCTCTACCGATTCATTTTAATAAAGAAACGCGTCTGACACTGTCGTAATAATTTAAATCGCACAATTGTGACTGTTAAATGAATTATTACATCGCTCATAAGTCCGAACTAAACAAATATTAGTATTTGCACTAGCGCTTCCTTTTTAAACAAACAGGCAAGCGTTTTGTATGGACTATATGTAACACAGTTGCAAATTGAGATAAACCTTACTAAATACTAAGAATATTTAGTCTCGAGAGCTCAAGAGCTTCAAGAGCTCGCTTAACCTATAAAAAATTGTATCAATGTTGTAATTGCTTGCCAAAATGTTACATTACGGATAAAGGCTCGGATCGTTCGTCACTTTAATACATGGAATGATTCAGGATGATTACAATTCTACGAAGAATGATGTATACAATTAATTAATTTGATAATGATATTTTAGCTACTGGTGATTGATTAGGCTTTGAAATAGTTTATCACAAGGCAGGATAAACTTAGATTTTAACAATCAGCACGCTTCGAAGATATACACATAGGTCATAATATATTATGTGATTGTTTTTAATCATCATTAATTTGGCGAAAGAGTAACAGCGTTTTCGGAATACGTAAAAGCTAAATCAAATCAATAATAAAACAGTAGGAACCGATATTTATATACAGAGTACAAGATATCATCGATTAAGCATTTATGGGCATGCTATTAAATATTTTTTTCCAAATTACAAATATACAAATAGTTTTATGTGTAAGAGGGCTGCGGTCAGATTAAATAAGGGGTCATCTATTGTCCACTTAAGGGAAACCCGACAAATCATAACACGAAGAACATCATAACAACAAGAAGTTAAATATGAAGAACTATTATCCTCTCCGGTGCGCTGTTCGAATCCAAGTCGTGAGAGGCGGGAAATCGCTACCAACTATAAAATGAGCTCTGTAGACGGTCCCTAGTTACACACCTGCCTGAATGAGCTTCAACATAAACGGCATATTGCCAGGACCTGGCTATCTACCACCCTCAAGTAGGAAATCTGTCGACAAGCGCCTTAAGGTGTGAACCAGCATCTATTCCTGAGGGCTTAACTACGATTCCATTAACAATTGAACTCTTGTTGGATAGCACAGTCAAATACAACTAACAAGCATTTACTATCATTATGAATCAGTTATGACCCAGAGACTATGGACGCGGTAAGAAGATATTTGGTTCGATTCCCGCCGCAGTGAAGTGAACTTCGTGGTAGGATTGGAGGAGTCGCACTAACAGCATCGAGACGTGATGACTCCGCAAACAGAGAAGCAAACAGGTTTGCTTTCTCTTCAGCGGTGTTTACAGCGCCAGCGTTCCATCAGGTTTCTGCAGTGGAGGCAGTGAGGGGCGGCAGAAGTTCGATTCAACTGATTTAGCTAGAGACCAAAACGCTTTACTACCCGTAGGGTACGAAGCAAGTTTGTTCCCTTTTCGGCCAATGTGGTCAAAACGAGCCTTCTGTAAGACCTTTTTGCTGGATTTGGCTGCCTTGTTAAAAGCTCTCTTCTTACGGTAAATATACTTTGCCTTATGCCTACGAGCATCAGCCCAGGCTAAGTATGCCTGATGTTTTAACGCCTCAGCGCGTCCACATTCAGGACCGAACCAAGGGCGAGCTTTGCCGGATAGCGGTAGGCTATCATGTAGCTAATTCCAGAAATTTAGTGCATTAAACAAAAATGAGTACTACTATTATTCTTTAAAGGCTTTTAACAAAATTATTAAGAATGTTAACTTAGAAATTTTAGAGCACATTTTTATTTACTCGGGAATCTAATCTGACATTGTTGGAATGTAGTTTGATATCCAAACAAAAATATTATATTATTTACTTATAAAACTTTATTATTGAAACTGTTCAATTATTCACAAATAAGCTCATTTCTAAATGTATCAATATGTAGAGAGTGCACCAAACGAGAATGATCATGCATTTTTACAGACAGTACTCAGTTTGTGTAGACTTTATCTTCTTGTATTTCATGTTTATTTTTTGAAAGAAATGAGAAAATAGATGTCGCCTGCTGGATGGTAAGTGTTGCGTTTGTCTATTAGTTATGTGTGCAGTATGACAATGCATTGCATTCGTTGTTCCGAGGCGTTAGTTGTTATGTCTTTTTCACCCAGTTATTTCATTTTTTACATTGTAACCATTGTGCACAGTACTGCTTCGGGGTAGAATATTATTTACACTGTGTACGGACTTTTCCTTTTAGTAAAGCGAGTCTCTCATTATTTTTTAAATCTAATTGTAGTTGCAACTACTATAAGATCATATTGTACATTATAATGTCTTACCGTATGTACCATTAGCATTTAGAGGCACACTGTTATGAGACGAATTACTTAGCATTCCATGAATTCACCGTGCGGGCGCCGGGTCCATAGCGTTACAGAGGAAGAGACTAGAGGGGTCTGGGGCTTGCAACCCAGCAATTAGGGTTAAGGGCCTCTTTATAATGCATCAATGCTCTCCGTTACCTCTCGAGCCTCCCCTCCCCTACCTAACCAAATTTAGCAAGAACTTACCAATGCCGCCTTAGATACACGTTCTAGGATGGAAGCTACAAACGAGAGCTGTCTGTAGAACCAGTGCGAGTAGACAGCGTACCTGCGTATCTCCATCTCCTCCTGCGGGCGGCGCGAGGTGTTGTCCGGGAAGACGAGGTCGGCCTCGTCGAGGTGCGGCACGAGCCCGTTCAGGTAGTCGCGGAACTTCTTGAGCGCCGCGTAGAACGGCACCTTGTCGGCCGCGCGCGGGAGCTGCGCGCAGCGGGCGCTCGACGAGGGCATCACCCACATGTACTACACAACAACACTTCATATCCACACTAGACCTTGCCGCAATCTTCTGCTCATTACATTACGAAATTACTAATTTACGAGAGGAAAAATTTAAGTTATTTGCAGGATTTTTAAACGGACTCTCATACCGAACGGACGTGTTAGAGATTTTTTTACATAATATATTTTCGGTTGCACTTTTCACTTTAGTCGGGTTTCGTTTCGACATCGGTCCCTCTCTTCCTACTCTTCCTACCCTGGGACAGTCGTCGTTGGGACCCGCGGCCATCTTGAACGGTGTCGGACCTTTCACCCGTAAGGCGCTGGTGCGCTGCCCCCTGAAGGTGTTTCCTTGTTTGAGAGTGTGTTTTGATTTGACAGTATTATATGTTTTCTTTCCACAAGCTGTGAATAAAGAGGAGCATACAAAAACTGCGCCTGAGTTGGGGACCGAACTCGGACTTGCGGATTGCAAATCACCTGCTGTCATAGTTGAGCCCCATTGACTGGAGCCACGACATTAAATAAGGCCCATTCTACTGATAAACTGGCTTCGACTCACATTGGTTTCACTGATGAAACTCAAGGATATACCTATCTGAACATTTGTCTCTAGAAATCAAAGAAATACGTAGCGCTGCAAGAAAGTTCTGCAAAGTAAATAGCTTCAAGTTTGTATGGACGTGTTTTGGTCAGGTTTATGTACGTAAAAATTTACAAAGTCCGGCTATACTTATAAAAACCTTGGAAATTTTAAATAAGCTGCAATAATGTATTTGTATATACTTTAAAAAAACTCAGTTTTTTTATTTAACAATATCTAAAACTTAATAATGATTAACTTGGACTATCAGAATATTAATAGATAACTAAAAGGCACTAAGTCAGAACTAGATACAGCTGATTGGTATGATGTATGTCCTCTTCTCATATCAATATATGCACCCAGAATTTATATGATAAATTATTTGACATTATTAATAGACACACTCCATTGATGACCTCAAAGTCTTTGACTTACCCAATTTGGTTCAGTAAACCTTTAATTAAATGCAATGAGGAAAAGAACTAGTACCATAAACTATATAAAAAATATAATAATCCCCGTGATTATGACACATTTTCATTACTCCGCGAAAGATTTAAAAAAATGGCAACAGACTGTTATAATAAATATATTGCTTCAACTGAAGACTCTATTGATAAAAATATTAAACTATTCTGGAGCTTTGTGAACGGAAGAAAGTGTCAAACATCCATTCCCCATTTAATGAAATTCGGAAATGCCGTGTCTTCTGATGACCAAGGTATCTGTGACTTATTTTCTGGTTACTTCGGTTCAGTCTTCGCAAAAGATGATCTAAATTGTTAAATTTATTGTGATGAACATAACATGAATTCAAGTGATTTTGCGAATTGCTTCCATAACTCATTATCAAATATCCTAATTACAGAAATGGATACAACTAGATAAGAACAAAGGTGCTGGTCCTGATTTACTTCCCCCTGCTTTTATTAAAATGTTTGGCAAAGAATTGGCTGTTCCATTATGTATAATTTATAATAAATCGCTGTCAAATGGCGTATTCCCAAAATGTTGGAAAACCGCACACATACCGATTTTCAAAAATGGCGATAAATCACATTGTAACAACTACAGACCGATTAGTATCTTGTCTGGTTTTGCGAAATTATTCGAATCAATTGTTTACGACCACTTATACAATCATTTCAAACCAGTCCTTTCCACCAAGCAACATGGCTTTGTTAAAAATAGGTCAACAATTACTATTACTAACCTCTTGGAATATAAGAAATATCTTTGTAAAAGCTCTGCTGTAAGGGGTCAAGTCGATTCTATCTACACGGATTTTCCTAAAGCTTTCGATAAGGTTAACCACAGAATACTTTGTAGTAAGCTTGCTACGCATGGAATCAGGGGTAGCTTATTCCGCTGGATATGTTCATATCTCGATAACTGGAGTCAATTGGTCGTATTGAGAGGGTATGTTTCGTCTCCTATAGAGGTAACTACAGGGGTATCTCAAGGCTATCATTTAGGGCCCCTCATTTTTTCATATTTAATAATGACCTTATTGAGCTCCTGTCATGCCAGTGTCTTCTATACGATGATGATTTAAAGATCTTCAACGTCGTGACTAGCTCAAACGACTGCCATGCTTTGCAAAAAGATCTAAATACATAGTTGAATTGGTGCAAGTTAAATAATATGTACTTAAATGTCAGTAAATGCTTTACTATATCGTTTACTAATAAGCGCAATACAAAATCATTAATGATTACACTATCGACGGACAGGTGTTGAATAGGTCACAAGTCGTTAAAGATTTAGGTATCCTTTTTGACGAACAGCTTTCATTCCGTCCACATTATCAACATATAATAAAGCCAACACACTTCGGGTTTTGTTTTAAGATCGACAAAAAGGTTTTAAAAAGTCTTGTAGTCTTTTGTATCTCTACTTCACACTTGTAAGAAGTGTTTTGGAATACGGAAGCCCGATCTGGTCTCCGTATTACAAATTCACATAGATAATATAGAAAGAGTACAGAAAAAATACCTAGAAATATTATGTTACCGTCAGATGCTGGGGCGATCACAATTCAATTACGCGATGAGGCTCACTAAATTTAAGACTCAGTCTTCAGAGTCGCGCCGTAGGTATTTTGATTTTATTTATCTCTATAAAGTTACTCATTCTATAACAGACACCCCTAATCTACTTTCAAATATATCCCTGAATATAAAATACAGCCGACGTCGGTCTAACACTACTAATTTATTTGTTCTCAATGTTTACACAAACAACATCTCGTATTTCAACCCTCTAGTTAGAATAATGAATTATCAAAAAATTATCCAGAATTAGATATTTTCTATCCTAAACTCAGCGGTTATATAAAAAAGATATCCTCTATCCCAATACGGAAAGTTCGGGCACGTCTGATGAAACGTGTCCATGTTGTCCTAGTTAATTATCAGTAATAATATATAAGTGATGTGAGTGGGCATGTCTGTACGTGGTGGTTGAATTGATGCTTATTGCTGACTAGCTATGTAGGTAATTATAATTATTATTAACAAAGAAAATGATTATGTCTACTCGTATAGTTTGTAGCATATCGGTTGGCTTGTTTGCATGCTCGTGCACTCGTGCTCACATAAGCATCATTATATTAACTCACAGGTTTATGAATTACCTTTTTGTAAATATATAATTACTTCTTATTTTATTGGATTACAAAAGTGCTTGGTCTATACTTTTTGTTTTTGCTGAATGCACATCTGTTTAAATTACAAACCAGTTCAAAACTTAATATGTTTATATTATATACATATTGTACACTTAGTTGATGCAATGATTGTCATTTGTATTGTGCATTTAAATATATAAATAAAAGGATTCGATGACTAAAATTTTTCCTCTCGTAATTTTGTAATGTAATCCGCAGAGCATGCATTATTACAAACATAAATATATTAAAACAGTGTAAACTCCCGAAGCCTGGAGTTCAAACACCATAATTTAAATCGTGCGGTAAACATTACCTACTGTATTAGTGTACAACATAATATATCTATATACACTACTATTACAGCAATGACGTCCGTAGTTAAACAGAGGCCTCTCTAATAGGGAATTTTCATAATTCCCAAGCTTTGGAGATCGCAGTCTAAGATTCCTCAGAAGGCGCTGCTGCCTACCTTCTAGTGTTATTCCCTTCGTTGCCTGTTAAAAATACTACTGGAAGTCCGGGGGGATGTGACTCTACCCCGGCACCCAATAGGTAGACCTAATGAATGTGTATATATGATATAATAGGATAAGTAATACAACTGACTGTGTTAGTCCCCGCTATAGTGTCCGGCTGCTTCCCAAAGCAGAAGTCCTTCTTCCCGGAGAAGACCTCGTAGATGAGCTTCCCGTTGAAGACGGCGACCTTGGGACGGAAGGTCTGCAGCTTGTCGAGCAGCACCGCCGAGCCCTCCTTGATCTCGCGCCGCGTCAGGTCGGCCGAGCCCTTCGTGGCGCGCGGGACCATGTTCGTGAACCCGATGCCGAAGTTTAACAGCTGCACACAGAACACATACACACCACGTTACTCACATTGCTCCTCTGTATGTGCTTTAAAGCAGCGCGCCACTTGAAACTCTCCAAATAATAGCTATGCTGTTCTAATTGTTACACTTACGGCGCGGCCAATTCAAATGTTTAATTGTACTCGTAGTCTTGAGCCATCCGCCACCGCCCACACAGGTACAACGATTTGGGCGAGAATCAATTTGTAAAGCGCTGATACTTTGGTATAGAAGACAATTTTTCTTTTAAATGTTATGAACTGACGAGACGGACCTAACGCATGCTTGATGTTAAGCGTCACACCTGTCCATTCCAGTGGTAATATCACTGTCCTCGTTCTGCTTGTCATTTAAAGACAAGATTGTTCTCATGTCTCGTATGCCTAGTAATGCGACAGTGCCAGTAAGGAGCACTAGGCTCCTTACTGGCGGAGAGGATAAGGAGCACTAGGCCCGCCGCACTACGAGCGCATTCAAATAATAATAATAACCTTATAGTCCTCGTCTGCGCTCATCTGTTCCCTGGTGAGTCCCGAGAGGTAGAGGCACTTCCAGAAGTGGTTCCCGGGCCCGGCGTAGTGGTGCCCCTTGTACGCAGCGAACAGCCCGGGGTTTATGCCGATCTGAGGAAACATTACACATTATCCTTATTATTCTATAACAAACGTAGGGTCACAATCGTTAGCTGGGAATAAACATTTGCAGAGTTCGTGCCTGTAAGGTGTATTCTACACACTACAAGACGTAATGTATATAACTATTTAATTATGGAGGGCTTCATGAGCAACAGTGGATGTCTTCCAGCTAATGAAGGATTGTTAAGACGCTGTCAAATGCTGCTAAAATTTAGTCACCGTCGGACTGCGTAGGAGTGAAAGAGAGGCAGCGATGGTGAAATCGCGATAAGTTTTGAAGCAGTGATGGCTCAGTGGCATTGGCTGTGGACTGCCGCGCAGCAGGTCCATGGTTTGAATCCCGCCGCGGGCTTGAGCTTTACCGCATGGTAGAAGGGCATTTTTGCGAATGCCCGCCTGGCTAGCGACCACCCTTAAGTTGAAAATCTGTCGCCAAGCACCTAACGGTGTGTTCCGGCAACTGTCCTTGAGAGCCAGTCATTCTAGGTTAAGCCTGTTAACACCTTCGACCACATCATCACTTACCATCACGTGAGATTGTGGTCAAAGGCTTCCCTATCATCAATAAAAAAATTAAAAAAAAGTTTAGGTAAAATCCGAAAGAAAGCTTAATAACACAGTAAAGTAAATCGAAAATGTAACTCTTCTTGTCCTTTTGCTATTTTATTTTGCTAAGCTTTTGCTAATTTTTTTTCATATTTTTCACACACATACGTAAATAATTAAGATTGATTCGTTACAAGCGTAATTTAGGGTCAAACTTGCAATTTGATTGTATCGCGAATATATTTAAGGAAACGTGTTTCGGACTGTTCTTGTCCTTAGAGAATATGATCAAGATTAACATATAAATTGTTTTGTTTTGTAAACATAATTTTTTTTTACTGCTGTTAACTAAATAAATTTTGCTAAAAATCTGTTCAAGTAAAGCTATTTAGCAGTTGTCAGCGTCTTTGATTGCCCTTTTTTGTTTGTATCTATCTATTTAAACAATGCTTCACATTGTAGCCTTATTGCACTGCCAATGTGGTGGTGTTATAAGATTATGGTTTTTAATATTATACAGAGCCGCGTTCTGAGGATCAGAGTGTGTTGTTTAGTCGCTTTAACTTACTCGAAGGTTCCGAACGACTCGGTTGTTTTATAACCTCAAATATCGTTTTTGGCGGGGAATTTTGGAAAATTCAGTTAAAGATTCAACATTTTAATGACCTCTTTTGATATTTAAAAAGTTGCGCTCTACCCGAAGGTTGTGAAAGACGTTAAGAGCGAAAAGTTGCACTCCGAGTGCACTCCGAGTGAGCTCTAACCGAGGTGCGGAACACGTTCCAGCGTCAAAGCTTAGGTCTGTGTAATTTTTTTCGTCACAAATTATACAGCAGTTTCTTTAAATAATTAACACCATGTCGAAGCAATTATTGTGTAGTTTCACTTGAACAAATTAAAGGCATAAATTTCATATTTTCTTTATTGCTTCTGGTATAATCTGGGTATAATAGTAATCTGGTCTCGTATAGCTACTATGCAAAGTAGCTATACGAGGGGGGTTCAAAGCATTCTCGCTATGAATATGAAAGAAAAGGTGAAACATATCAGTGTTATTTTTCTTTATGTACACCATCAATCGGAAAACATATTTTCATGGATTTTGATCACAAAGCTCCAAAAACTCTTACAACTTTCAATTTGCACTTATTTTTGCGTTGGGGGGAGCATATAAATATATACATATATACATTTAGATGGTCCCGACATTAACTCGTCAGACATTTTATTGTACTAAAAGGCCGATTGTGAAAAAACTAATGATGATAAACGAACGAAATTGTATAATTGTCACCTTAATAATGTTATACAAGTTCTTCTAAATATATAATACTTTGAACTTCCCTCGTAGAAATGTAACCTCATAAGTAAACATTCAAGCAAATAAAAATACCAATAATAATTCAATGCAACTACAACAGCAGGGCCTTTCTCTTCCTAATCCGTATCATATATAACTAAAATCATTCAAACAAAATGATGATGCGCTACCGATGCGTGGCTACAAGTGGGTAGGTGTCGAGGCGATCGTACTAACAATGATGATGTCGAGGTCTCGGCGAGGCTGCCTTGTAGACTAGTTCACTAGCGACAGCTACAGTACAGCTAACAGCGCTACCGATGCGTGGCTACAAGTAGGTAGGTGTCAAGGCGATCGTACTCACAATGATGATGTCGAGGTCTCGGCGAGGCTGCCTTGTAGACTAGTTCACTAGCGACAGCTACAGTACAGCTAACAGCGCTACCGATGCGTGGCTACAAGTAGGTAGGTGTCGAGGCGATCGTACTCACAATGATGATGTCGAGGTCTCGGCGAGGCTGCCTTGTAGACTAGTTCACTAGCGACAGCTACAGTACAGCTAACAGCGCTACCGATGCGTGGCTACAAGTAGGTAGGTGTCGAGGCGATCGTACTCACAATGATGATGTCGAGGTCTCGGCGAGGCTGCCTTGTAGACTAGTTCACTAGCGACAGCTACAGTACAGCTAACAGCGCTACCGATGCGTGGCTACAAGTAGGTAGGTGTCGAGGCGATCGTACTCACAATGATGATGTCGAGGTCTCGGCGAGGCTGCCTTGTAGACTAGTTCACTAGCGACAGCTACAGTACAGCTAACAGCGCTACCGATGCGTGGCTACAAGTAGGTAGGTGTCGAGGCGATCGTACTCACAATGATGATGTCGAGGTCTCGGCGAGGCTGCCTTGTAGACTAGTTCACTAGCGACAGCTACAGTACAGCTAACAGCGCTACCGATGCGTGGCTACAAGTAGGTAGGTGTCGAGGCGATCGTACTCACAATGATGATGTCGAGGTCTCGGCGAGGCTGCCTTGTAGACTAGTTCACTAGCGACAGCTACAGTACAGCTAACAACGATACCGATGCGTGGCTACAAGTAGGTAGGTGTCGAGGCGATCGTACTCACAATGATGATGTCGAGGTCTCGGCGAGGCTGCCTTGTAGACTAGTTCACTAGCGACAGCTACAGTACAGCTAACAACGATACCGATGCGTGGCTACAAGTAGGTAGGTGTCGAGGCGATCGTACTAACAATGATGATGTCGAGGTCTCGGCGAGGCTGCCTTGTAGACTAGTTCACTAGCGACAGCTACAGTACAGCTAACAGCGCTACCGATGCGTGGCTACAAGTAGGTAGGTGTCGAGGCGATCGTACTCACAATGATGATGTCGAGGTCTCGGCGAGGCTGCCTTGTAGACTAGTTCACTAGCGACAGCTACAGTACAGCTAACAACGACACCGATGCGTGGCTACAAGTAGGTAGGTGTCGAGGCGATCGTACTCACAATGATGATGTCGAGGTCTCGGCGAGGCTGCCTTGTAGACTAGTTCACTAGCGACAGCTACAGTACAGCTAACAACGACACCGATGCGTGGCTACAAGTAGGTAGGTGTCGAGGCGATCGTACTCACAATGATGATGTCGAGGTCTCGGCGAGGCTGCCTTGTAGACTAGTTCACTAGCGACAGCTACAGTACAGCTAACAGCGCTACCGATGCGTGGCTACAAGTAGGTAGGTGTCGAGGCGATCGTACTCACAATGATGATGTCGAGGTCTCGGCGAGGCTGCCTTGTAGACTAGTTCACTAGCGACAGCTACAGTACAGCTAACAACGATACCGATGCGTGGCTACAAGTAGGTAGGTGTCGAGGCGATCGTACTCACAATGATGATGTCGAGGTCTCGGCGAGGCTGCCTTGTAGACTAGTTCACTAGCGACAGCTACAGTACAGCTAACAGCGCTACCGATGCGTGGCTACAAGTAGGTAGGTGTCGAGGCGATCGTACTCACAATGATGATGTCGAGGTCTCGGCGAGGCTGCCTTGTAGACTAGTTCACTAGCGACAGCTACAGTACAGCTAACAGCGCTACCGATGCGTGGCTACAAGTAGGTAGGTGTCGAGGCGATCGTACTCACAATGATGATGTCGAGGTCTCGGCGAGGCTGCCTTGTAGACTAGTTCACTAGCGACAGCTACAGTACAGCTAACAGCGCTACCGATGCGTGGCTACAAGTAGGTAGGTGTCGAGGCGATCGTACTCACAATGATGATGTCGAGGTCTCGGCGAGGCTGCCTTGTAGACTAGTTCACTAGCGACAGCTACAGTACAGCTAACAACGACACCGATGCGTGGCTACAAGTAGGTAGGTGTCGAGGCGATCGTACTCACAATGATGATGTCGAGGTCTCGGCGAGGCTGCCTTGTAGACTAGTTCACTAGCGACAGCTACAGTACAGCTAACAACGACACCGATGCGTGGCTACAAGTAGGTAGGTGTCGAGGCGATCGTACTCACAATGATGATGTCGAGGTCTCGGCGAGGCTGCCTTGTAGACTAGTTCACTAGCGACAGCTACAGTACAGCTAACAACGATACCGATGCGTGGCTACAAGTAGGTAGGTGTCGAGGCGATCGTACTCACAATGATGATGTCGAGGTCTCGGCGAGGCTGCCTTGTAGACTAGTTCACTAGCGACAGCTACAGTACAGCTAACAGCGCTACCGATGCGTGGCTACAAGTAGGTAGGTGTCGAGGCGATCGTACTCACAATGATGATGTCGAGGTCTCGGCGAGGCTGCCTTGTAGACTAGTTCACTAGCGACAGCTACAGTACAGCTAACAGCGCTACCGATGCGTGGCTACAAGTAGGTAGGTGTCGAGGCGATCGTACTCACAATGATGATGTCGAGGTCTCGGCGAGGCTGCCTTGTAGACTAGTTCACTAGCGACAGCTACAGTACAGCTAACAACGATACCGATGCGTGGCTACAAGTAGGTAGGTGTCGAGGCGATCGTACTCACAATGATGATGTCGAGGTCTCGGCGAGGCTGCCTTGTAGACTAGTTCACTAGCGACAGCTACAGTACAGCTAACAGCGCTACCGATGCGTGGCTACAAGTAGGTAGGTGTCGAGGCGATCGTACTCACAATGATGATGTCGAGGTCTCGGCGAGGCTGCCTTGTAGACTAGTTCACTAGCGACAGCTACAGTACAGCTAACAGCGCTACCGATGCGTGGCTACAAGTAGGTAGGTGTCGAGGCGATCGTACTCACAATGATGATGTCGAGGTCTCGGCGAGGCTGCCTTGTAGACTAGTTCACTAGCGACAGCTACAGTACAGCTAACAGCGCTACCGATGCGTGGCTACAAGTAGGTAGGTGTCGAGGCGATCGTACTCACAATGATGATGTCGAGGTCTCGGCGAGGCTGCCTTGTAGACTAGTTCACTAGCGACAGCTACAGTACAGCTAACAGCGCTACCGATGCGTGGCTACAAGTAGGTAGGTGTCGAGGCGATCGTACTCACAATGATGATGTCGAGGTCTCGGCGAGGCTGCCTTGTAGACTAGTTCACTAGCGACAGCTACAGTACAGCTAACAGCGCTACCGATGCGTGGCTACAAGTAGGTAGGTGTCGAGGCGATCGTACTCACAATGATGATGTCGAGGTCTCGGCGAGGCTGCCTTGTAGACTAGTTCACTAGCGACAGCTACAGTACAGCTAACAACGATACCGATGCGTGGCTACAAGTAGGTAGGTGTCGAGGCGATCGTACTCACAATGATGATGTCGAGGTCTCGGCGAGGCTGCCTTGTAGACTAGTTCACTAGCGACAGCTACAGTACAGCTAACAACGATACCGATGCGTGGCTACAAGTAGGTAGGTGTCGAGGCGATCGTACTCACAATGATGATGTCGAGGTCTCGGCGAGGCTGCCTTGTAGACTAGTTCACTAGCGACAGCTACAGTACAGCTAACAACGACACCGATGCGTGGCTACAAGTAGGTAGGTGTCGAGGCGATCGTACTCACAATGATGATGTCGAGGTCTCGGCGAGGCTGCCTTGTAGACTAGTTCACTAGCGACAGCTACAGTACAGCTAACAACGACACCGATGCGTGGCTACAAGTAGGTAGGTGTCGAGGCGATCGTACTCACAATGATGATGTCGAGGTCTCGGCGAGGCTGCCTTGTAGACTAGTTCACTAGCGACAGCTACAGTACAGCTAACAGCGCTACCGATGCGTGGCTACAAGTAGGTAGGTGTCGAGGCGATCGTACTCACAATGATGATGTCGAGGTCTCGGCGAGGCTGCCTTGTAGACTAGTTCACTAGCGACAGCTACAGTACAGCTAACAGCGCTACCGATGCGTGGCTACAAGTAGGTAGGTGTCGAGGCGATCGTACTCACAATGATGATGTCGAGGTCTCGGCGAGGCTGCCTTGTAGACTAGTTCACTAGCGACAGCTACAGTACAGCTAACAACGATACCGATGCGTGGCTACAAGTAGGTAGGTGTCGAGGCGATCGTACTCACAATGATGATGTCGAGGTCTCGGCGAGGCTGCCTTGTAGACTAGTTCACTAGCGACAGCTACAGTACAGCTAACAACGATACCGATGCGTGGCTACAAGTAGGTAGGTGTCGAGGCGATCGTACTCACAATGATGATGTCGAGGTCTCGGCGAGGCTGCCTTGTAGACTAGTTCACTAGCGACAGCTACAGTACAGCTAACAGCGCTACCGATGCGTGGCTACAAGTAGGTAGGTGTCGAGGCGATCGTACTCACAATGATGATGTCGAGGTCTCGGCGAGGCTGCCTTGTAGACTAGTTCACTAGCGACAGCTACAGTACAGCTAACAGCGCTACCGATGCGTGGCTACAAGTAGGTAGGTGTCGAGGCGATCGTACTCACAATGATGATGTCGAGGTCTCGGCGAGGCTGCCTTGTAGACTAGTTCACTAGCGACAGCTACAGTACAGCTAACAGCGCTACCGATGCGTGGCTACAAGTAGGTAGGTGTCGAGGCGATCGTACTCACAATGATGATGTCGAGGTCTCGGCGAGGCTGCCTTGTAGACTAGTTCACTAGCGACAGCTACAGTACAGCTAACAACGATACCGATGCGTGGCTACAAGTAGGTAGGTGTCGAGGCGATCGTACTCACAATGATGATGTCGAGGTCTCGGCGAGGCTGCCTTGTAGACTAGTTCACTAGCGACAGCTACAGTACAGCTAACAGCGCTACCGATGCGTGGCTACAAGTAGGTAGGTGTCGAGGCGATCGTACTCACAATGATGATGTCGAGGTCTCGGCGAGGCTGCCTTGTAGACTAGTTCACTAGCGACAGCTACAGTACAGCTAACAGCGCTACCGATGCGTGGCTACAAGTAGGTAGGTGTCGAGGCGATCGTACTCACAATGATGATGTCGAGGTCTCGGCGAGGCTGCCTTGTAGACTAGTTCACTAGCGACAGCTACAGTACAGCTAACAGCGCTACCGATGCGTGGCTACAAGTAGGTAGGTGTCGAGGCGATCGTACTCACAATGATGATGTCGAGGTCTCGGCGAGGCTGCCTTGTAGACTAGTTCACTAGCGACAGCTACAGTACAGCTAACAGCGCTACCGATGCGTGGCTACAAGTAGGTAGGTGTCGAGGCGATCGTACTCACAATGATGATGTCGAGGTCTCGGCGAGGCTGCCTTGTAGACTAGTTCACTAGCGACAGCTACAGTACAGCTAACAGCGCTACCGATGCGTGGCTACAAGTAGGTAGGTGTCGAGGCGATCGTACTCACAATGATGATGTCGAGGTCTCGGCGAGGCTGCCTTGTAGACTAGTTCACTAGCGACAGCTACAGTACAGCTAACAGCGCTACCGATGCGTGGCTACAAGTAGGTAGGTGTCGAGGCGATCGTACTCACAATGATGATGTCGAGGTCTCGGCGAGGCTGCCTTGTAGACTAGTTCACTAGCGACAGCTACAGTACAGCTAACAGCGCTACCGATGCGTGGCTACAAGTAGGTAGGTGTCGAGGCGATCGTACTCACAATGATGATGTCGAGGTTCTCGGCGAGATGGTCGGGCAGCGTGCGCCGCGACACTTCCTCCTCACTCATCCCGTTGAACCGATCGTGCTTCTTGCGCTCCTTCACCGGCCGAGGGACCAGCGCGCCTTCCATGCCCGGCTCCACTTTGATCTCCATGCTGAAACGGAGAAAAAGATATAAAAAATAACATTGCACTAGTAGAGGAGGGGCTTTCATAGCGATTATGTTTAAATATAACTCTGTGGGAGATATCATCGACATTTTGTATGTTTGAAAGATTAGCTATAGCGCCTTTCAATGCCATTATGTGTGGCATAACATTGCCGCGGCTTCTCTGGGCTGCGCGCATCCGAAATGACCAATTTTCCGAGACTCTTAATATAATCTGGCGTGAATCTGGCTGTCCGATGGCATGGATTATGTTGACTCTTAGCGCCGCTGTGGTTTGTGGCTTATTCACATAGACCTGAGACTTAAGGAAACCCCACAAGAAAAACTGTAACGGGGTCAAATCGGACGATCTGGGCGGCCAGTTCACATCGCCTCCACGTGAGATGACCATACCAACAAGACATCCTGTTGCTCCATATCGTCTACCTCAGGTTAACAGAAATTGGACCTATAGCGCTCGCAGTTGGCGGTGAAGGCCTGGTCAAGCAGTGACTTTTTCGGGATGCAGTGGATTCTCTTGAATCTTACGTGAATCGATATTCCCAAATTCGACAATTATTGTCGTCCAGAAATGGACCTCATCGCTGAAAATGATTATTCGATGAAAATAAGGAATGTTGCCCGATCAGAACGCCCATATTGATAAAACAACTTCATCATTGTCACGTGTTTTGAACGCTATATTTATAAATGGTGTTTGGCAAAACAGACTGAAAAAAATATAGCCTATTTAACAGATGTCGCTTTAACAATATGGCCTTTATCAACAGTCAAAGTTCGGAAGCTATTAGCTATTGTAAGACTCGTTATATCGCTACAGGAATTATTTACCTATATTTTAGCACCTATATTTTGTTTACTTAATTTTATGATTATTGAGGAAATTTAAACCATCATTATATTCTATATACAAAGACTTATGTCTGAGCTTAAGTTGTTCAAAATTCATTGCAGGAACTTATTGCAACAGTTTTTCACTTCTCATGCTCTTAAAGTTCTTGTTTATGCCGATATTTTATTGTAAAGTAAATAAATTAACAAACATTAGTTAAGTGGAAATGTATCTTACATATGTGCTTATTTAAGCCTGCACCGAGGCAGGGATATGAAATTGTGGTTCGCTTGATCCCTTGCTGTATCTTTATTTCTTAATTTTGAGTCATGCAATTAATATATATTATATTTAAGGATTAATTCTATAAATCATACAATTTGGAAACACGATTACTTAAAATTTTCTCGATAGAATATAAATCCAAAGTTACATCTAAAAAACTAAATAAACCCTTAGTACGGAGTAAATACTTAACGGAGAGTCATCCGTATTTGAAAAATAAAAAAAACAACATGTTTTCTATAACGTATACACATTACATTTTTGAAAAAGGTATTTGTTTTTATTATACGAAGGAAATACTCAAATTCACGCATGTTCCGCCCATTTTAGTCAGAGCCGCGATGCTTTGTCCCTATCCGCTTTAGTAATTCTTCGGCCGTCGGACGGGGACGGATGCTGTTGGCGTGCCTTACTTACTTATGCACACATACGCGGCGCGCCTAAAAAGCTCGGTGCGCCCTTAAGAGAGAAGGCTGCATGTGGTTATCCATACAAGTTTATTTCTTCCTAGATAATGGCTCTACAGCAAAAAATTCATAACATTTTAATCCGGGCCGGCTATATCCTTTCCTACAGGTCCTTTCCTTTTTTCAGCAACGATTTATTAACAAATAAAATATTACCCTGAATATCACTAAAAATGCCCTGTTTTACCGCCATGATCAGATTTGAACCACAATTTGAATACATAGTTTCCAACATAAAAAAATATATAAACTTCGCTATACTCTGTCTTACAATGTCAATAAATACTAGATAATTTGAGACATTGTTATTACTAATCCTATTAAGTTATTTTGAAATTGTATTTATATTTTATTTTAAATCAACATTATACAACACCATACATAGTTTAATTAGTTAAATATCTTATCATTATTTATAGTGTAAATTGACTTGCCTATATATATAATAATTATATTCTATTCTAAATATTTGAATCAGCTAAGTTGGAAAAAACGGGTAAGACAAAAAGTACAGGCTCTATAACGGAGAATGCTCTCAGGAGCTGTTTGATCTTATACCGGCTTCGCGATTCTATCATCGTACCTCGCGTCACCGGTTGAAAGCTCATCCACACATAATCGAGTCCTGGAAGTCTCACACAGCTCGATTTATGCGTTCCTTCTTACCGCATACTTGCAAAATGTGGAATGATCTTCCAGCTAACGTTTTCCCGCGGAGCTACAATATGGATTCCTTCAAAAAGGGTGTTAAAAGAGTCTTACAGGGTCGGCAACGCATTGGTAACGCCCCTGGTGTTGCAAATGTCCATAGGCGACGGTAACGCTTACCATCAGGTGGGCCGTCTGCTTGTTTGCCACTCCATCACATAAAAAAAAAAAAAAATAGATTGCTTCAATTTTTCTCCCTGTTCCTCGCAGGCCTCGATTCGTCTTAATCATTGTGATAGCGCAATGATAAAAAAATACACAGATATTAAGAACCGCTTGTCCTAATGTTTCAAGCAGTGCAATGCATCATGCTTATCTCAAATAAAAAAGCAGAAGCGAAGCTAAAAAGAAAATATAAATTTCAATGTCTTTCATTTTCATTTGATCATAACATATCAATATTGAAGCTTAAAAAGGCATATAGAAATATTTTCAAGTCGTGTTCCATTCACGTGGTCGCTATAGTTTCGTTGTTTTATTTCGTCCATTGAGTCATTTGTTACCGTACATACTGCCATTTATCTGTGTCCATGCAGTTACGTCACCAGATGCGGAATGGGGGATGGAGCGAGTGTATTAATAGAGACACTTTTTGTTTATAAATATATCAAATTGAGGAGAGTTTTACGAGCTCCGATTCTATAGCTTTGTAATTAACGATTGTGTTTTCTTATACTGTGAATGCTTCGCGGTTAGTTTAGACATTTGTATGGCATAAGTAGAGCAATTTATTCAAATAAGTAATAATTACTTCAAGAACACTGATAAAACATTTTCGTCGCTCACTGTGAGTCTGCAAAATTGTTTCTTGATGTGTAAAAAAAATTGTGTAAATTGTCACAACCTAGTTGAAGTTCGCCGTTCTTGGGATTATTATATTCTCAATCTGATTTATGTGATAACTCTGTTATATTCTGTGCTATGTGTCTGTTGTATCAGTATTTATGCTCATTTAGAAGAAAGCAGTAACTATGCACAATAACTGAGACTCACGAGGCGAAGATTCCATACCAACAATATATTTGAAAATTTCGTGTTATTTTTCATTCTTTCTGTTCGGGATACTTAGCGCGAATTCAAGAACCCGACTCACACTAGGCAAGTTTATAGAGTTTGAAACTTGAATGTATAACCGTTTTACGATACGCAATAAAAAACCTTGCGATCACGTTTCTAGTAGAGGTCCATCTACAAGTTTTCTTATTTGTTTTATGATTATTTGTCAGGACAAAATAAGACATTATTCTATGAAAATGTTGTTGTATACAGTGCAAAAACTGTCTATAGACATATCAAAACGAATTAGTTGTACCAAGTAGGACAATATATGTGACGGTATGGGTCAAGAGTCGATGCACTCTTTAGCAACTAGACAAAGCGCTGCGTTTTCTATCGAGTTGAGGTTATAGCAAGACAGCGCGGTTCATATGAACGAAGTGTAATCGAAAGCATTTTCGGTAGGTCCACCTTGATCCGATTGCGGAGATTTTGGCTAGCGGCAGCGGCGCCCGGCGACTAGCGGCGAATGGCGGCGGCGGTGGCGGCGGGTTCCGGTACAGAAATACCCGCGCGACGTAAACACCCGCGCGCTACCACAATACACAACATAATTGGGACGTGGAATTTCTTTTATTGGTAGCTAAACTAGATATCATGATAATTAAATTTGTACACAGATTACAATTAGAAGTTTCTAATGTGTGCAAAATGAAGAACGCAATATCAGGTGGAATAACTGAGCGAACGACACTTGAACTGATGTGTGGAAATGACAAGCATACTGCAGGTGAATGCTAATAAGAGTTGCAGCCAAACACCAGGGCAATACGCTGACAAGTTTTCGGGTATATGCCAAAGATACCTTTGGTACAATAAATAATGGTAATATGTAACAGGAAGTCAATACTAATGAAAATAAATAGAGTCTGCCAAGAGAAACGGGGTCCCTGGTGGAGTTCAAGCGGCCAGTTTGGTATACTTACGCAATCGCATAATGTTCTATGGGTCTAACGACAAGACTAGTTTCATATTGCGTTCTATGGGGGACAATTCATAAGGAAAAGTTGCATCATTTTGTCCGATGACATCATGGAACAAACAGACCTACAGTTGAACAGGAGAGTGAAATGCTATAGTATTTATCATCAGGATGATAGGCTATTGTAACCAGGTAAACAGGAGTTAATCACCATCTGTATGATGACCAGACAGACGCTACTTCACGCAGCGTGTGAACGACCCTAAGCGGAGGAAGAACCCATGGTAAACATCTACATAAACCAACTGCATTGAAAATGGGGGTGGCAAAACGTAAAGAAAATATATTCATAACTCTCGCTCCAGAAGCTGTACCGTATAGAGTATTAAAGAAAACTAAAGAGCCGAGGTTTTTTTTTAGTATGAATGTATAAAAAATTCGAAACAGAGAAGACTGATATATAAGTACACTGGCAGGCAATAAAAGAATCATGTACTAATCTTAAGTCAATTCCACGTTGGAGAAGGGCTTGTATTAGTTAAATTTATCCTCACTTACCATCAGGTGAGATTGTGGTCAAAGGCTTACACCTATCAGCAAGAAACAAAACAAACATTTACTGCCATTTAATGCCAGCGCTGACTCTTCGGCGGGCCATTAAACATTGCAATCTTTTTTTGTTTTTATATCACATCGTGTAACTGTTGTAGTTAATCTCGTAAAACGCGTGATTCAGGTTATTTTTATAATATTTAATACTTTTAAAATAGCTTATTGAATTCATTACATTTGTAACAGATAAAGTATTTTTGTATATTTTTGACGGTATTAGGGGTAATTTATAGAATCATGTGCATCGGCGATCGATAACTGTTCAAGATAATACGAGAAAATTATTTTAAATTCGCAAATAGCACGCATCTTGTTGTATGGCTATGAAACGTAGTTCCAAGTGTTGATTTTTAATTTCCTACAACAGACGTGAGTTACCCCGTGGCGTGGGTGGAACGTTGGGTATATAACATTGTGTATTATTTTCCATTCACTTTTGACGTTTTGCTGGAAGGTTTAGTTATTAGTAGTCCCGGAAATTGTTTTCAGAGATCGCATACCATCTACTCGTACATAATGAAAGCTATTACGAGTATATACTGTCCGAATAGCATTAAACCGCAACTTACGTAGCGTAATTTATATTTATTCACAAAATTCAACGGAATTCTTTGGGGAGGCCAAAATGCTCATCATTAAAAGCGGTCAAGTGCGAGTTGAACTCCACACCGAGAGTTCCGTACGAACACAAGATATACCAAAAAAAACAGTTACATACAGTTTCAGACCCCTAGCGGTCCAGCGGTTATTATTATTTGTAGTTATACGTTAGAAACTGGACTATTTTCATACATAGTTCAACGCTTGTATCTATTACCGTTTTTGTGGTAGAGCAATATCAATAAAGGATGAAAAAACTCTTTATGTACCCAAAATACCTTTTTAAACGTTTTGTTATTATTATTATTTGGCAAGAAAGCCTTTATACTACTACATATTCTGTGAAAATTCAACTGTTATGGTTTAAAAGATACAGCCCTTACAGGGAAGTGTGTTCATTGCGCATTCCATACGAAAGTAGTTTTGTCTTGATTTACCTAAACACCATGTCACGGTAATGTTATCTATACAGTATTTCAACTTCATAGAAACGGACGAAACGCGAGTTATACCTACGCGCCTCGATCTCGGCCCGCGCTCGGCCCGCAGACAGGTTCGAGTGTCGCGACTACGCCGCAGTGACGAGCGAATGGTTTGTTGTTTTTCAACAATAACCGCGCGATTTTTTCACCAAAAATAAGTTCAAGTACATAATTACATATTAAATATGACGAGTAAGATATAGTGTGCTGTTTTTAGTTACATGAATTCGTCAAAAACGCATCCAGAGATAACTTTTTAGATTACCTGGAAACTGAAATGTATAAAATATATAGATACTATAAAATAATTTTACTTAGAACTATAAAACAATTTTACTTAGAACTATAAAACAATTTTACTTACTAGTAAGTAATTTTTTTTATAGTCTACATATAGTTGACGGTACATAATGGGTGTGTCTTTTTAATGGACAAGTTTTTTTTAATCCTTTTATCCTGCGAAAATAAAATGTCTTTTAAAAGTGAATAGAGTGAAGGAAAGTGATTGACACGAGTGAAATAGGTAGTAGTTATAAGCAAGTTATAATAATATTACAGGTAGTTATTAGAATGTGGATTTTTAATACTTTAAAATATAATAATAAAGCATTTCGCACGTCTCACAAATATTTTTCGGTCGCCAATTTTTCACAACGATTTTTTATTCAAACATAAACATGTTTTATTGTTTAAATCTACCTACTGGTCAAGAAAACAACACGCAATTGTAGTGAACACTTCCTGTTCAATTTACAGAGTATTTTATTTGTTTATATAAAAAGAAGTATATTTACAATCACAAAACTAAATAGAAACACAAAGTAGGCAAATGTAATTAAAATGCTGGAGGCAGGCAGCCCTATCGTATGTTTACGTACCGCGCGGCTGTAGGTACTTATTTCGCAGACAGAGCCGAGTTACAATACTGTATAGATAACATTACCGTGAACATGTCCTTGAATCTAATACGAGGGTGAATCAAAAAATTCTTGGAATCAATATTAAAAAATGCAAAGATTTAAATAATAATATTTTATTTTTCTACATAATCTCCCTCCAATGCAATGCATTTAGAATAACGCGTTTCTAACTTCCTTATTCCTTGTGAAAAAAAAATATTTTCTTGACTCTCGAAAAAGTCCTCTACGGCAGCTATAACCGCGTCATTATCGTGAAATTTTGTTCCACGAATTTCCTCTTTTAATTTTGGAAACAAGTGAAAATCACTTGGGGCTAAGTCCGGAGAATATGGTGGGTGGTCAAGGAGATTGAAGCCAGCACAGCGGATTGCGTTGACCGCAACTTCCGATCGATGAGCAGGAGCGTTATCTTGAAGGAACAACACGCCCAACGACAGTTTTCCACGACGTTTTTCTTTAATCGCTTCACGCACTTTCGGGATTAAATTTGCGTAATAGGGTCCAGTAATCGTCTGGCCTTTTGGCATGTAATCAATAAAAAGGATTCCTTCACTATCCCAGAACACAGAGGCCATAACTTTGCCAGCGGTAGGAGCAACTCGAAATTTTTTAATGGATGGAGAGGATGGTCGTTTCCAAGACATGCTTTGTCTTTTAGTTTCAGGATCAAAATGGTGGACCCACGTTTCATCCATGGTGACAAGACGACGGCAAAAATTATCCGGATCACGCTGGAACATTTCGAGATTACGCTTGGAAATTTCCAAACGTCGCTTTTTGTTTTCGTCGGTTAACATTCGTGGCACCCATCTTGCAGACACTTTTTTGAACCCCAGTGAATCAATTAAAATGGATTGAACGCTACCAAAAGATATCTTTAGGATCTCAGCTATATGTTTTATAGTCATTCTTCTGTCTTCCAAAACCAGATTCTCAACCTTTTTGACATTTTCTTCTGTAACGGAGGTTGAAGGCCGCCCAGAACGCGGGTCATCTTTACAGCTTGATCTACCTCTTTTAAATTCAGCCACCCAGTACGCAACCGTAGAATAGGGTACAGCATCACCCCCTAATGTCTGCTGAATGTCCAAAAAAATTTCCTTCGTAGACATTTTTTTCAAACTGAGATATTTTATCACCGCACGTAACTCACTTTTATCCATAATTTTGACTTTTTAGCAACTCGTTGCACAAAAAAATTTATTACATGCGAACGAACTGACAAAAATAAGTGACAGTCTGCATAAATATAGTGTGATAGACACTCTTTAATTTGAATATCGAACTTGATCCAAAAAGGTTTCATATATATGCACTTCTAAGAACTTTTTGATTCACCCTCGTATTTATGCTATTACTTTGACAATTTTTCGTTCGTTTAATTTATCTATGAATTAATATGAAAATAATCTCTGAATTAATTTCCCAATGTCACAAAACGATGATTCCGCATAATTTTGAAAATAAATAATATTACAGATAATACAAACCACAAGCATAGGCATCAGGTTCAATTATATTTTATGCATATAAAATTTCGCCCAGTTTGACGCTTGGTATTTAAAATATGTTGAAACTAGGTTCGTATTGAAAGTGCTGTGAATACACTGCCCTTAAAGGTCATATGGACGGACAGATAAAGCTTAGTAAGGGTCCATTCCCCAAATACGGAAATCTAAGAATACGCTTTAAATTAGACTAGGAAACAACCACGTTTAGATAAAATGTGAATTATCGACATTTCGTAGTTCCTTTTATCTAACTTAACCTAATTTTTAGGGTCCCGTACCATATTACAAGTTATATACTATACTAAGACTGGGTTGTCAGTCCGATCTTGTTAAGGGCTATATCTTTGGAACGGAAATAGGTAGCCTGTTGATATTATCACAAAATATGTGATGTGTTGTGTTATGTTATGTATGATAATAATTATAATAACAAAACGTTAAAATAAAACGTTGGTACCCACAGAACAAAACTTGTTTATTTTAATCTTTTTCATCTAATGTAAAACCGCTTATTTTGTATGTACGTTTACATTAAAACGTATATACTTCAAACTTAGAATGGGTATAGTCTGGTGTCTAAGGTATAATAAATACAAAAAAACAGCCAAGTGCACGTCGGACACCAGCATAAAACCTCAAACACATGAAAAAATTTTTTTGTTACGTATTATTTTGGTACGGAACCCTCTCGGCGTGGAAGTGCAACTCGCATTTGGCCGTTTATATTATAAAAAATCGTCAGATACATGGACCATGGCAGTAACCTAAGCACCGTCCATTACATCACAGTTTAAACGTCCGGCAGTCCGTGCATCTTGCGTCGACACTCGTACTCTTCTTTGTTCTGTATACCTAGTAGGTACCCAGTGTGCGCCTTCATTAACATAGCAGATAGGATCAGTGGCGGAGTGGCTGCCACCACCCAAATGTAAGCATAAATTATTCAAATTAGCGCCATTACACAGTCGTACGGGCACCCATGCGTTTGTACATATATACATACGTCGTAGGTATACATAGCAACCTTCACTTCTGGCTCTCACACATTGTCAGTTCTACGTGTTGCAATCAATTACGATGATTTTTATTTCATTAGCAGAAAGAAGCAGTGATGACTCAGTGGCATTGGATATGGAATGCCGCGCAGCAGGTCCATGGTTCGGAACCCGCCTAGGGCTTAAGCTTCACCGCATGGTGGAAGGGCATTTTGCGAATACCCATCAAGTACAAAATCTGTCACAAAGTACTTAACGTTTTGTTCCGGCAGCTGTCCTTGAGAGCCAGTAAAATTACAGGCACATGAGACTTAACAGCTATGTCTCAAGGTGACGGACGCAATTCGTGACTTGTGACGAAATGCATCTGTTATAGGCAGAGGTTCCATCATAAAAAAAAATATTATCACGATCTGAGAACATATGTAACTTGAGTGAATAAAGCAATAGCTGTGTTTCAGCATCGTATATAGTAGAGAATCTGCCACTATATACTGGAAACAACCAACACATAATCAACTGTCACAATCACCACGCTTGGCAGACGTCTTAGGGATCGCAGTGTAAGATGGAAGTAATTCAGAAGGCGCTGCTGCTTGCCTTCTGGTATTTTTCCATTCGTTGCCTCTTCCTCAGGGAGATATGGAGGGGAGCAATTTTAGACCGGCAAAACAATGCGTTTATGGTAATGTACGTTTAAGCCATCGAGATATACGTTACACTAGAGAAGACATTTGAGACAAAAGTCGCTGCCATTTTTGCTTATTTTAAACTCAAGTGCGCTTCAGCGCTTTACGAGATCGGACTGCAGTCTAGAACTAATTATATCGTCTAACCAAATATCCAAACACGCAGCGCCACAACGCTGAGGTATGGTTTCTCAATATCAAAGACTATAAGCACACAGAACGGACATGGCTTTTGTACCTACGAAACATTGTGAAGAGTATATTAGTTAAAAAATAGTAATATAAAGTTAAAAATTAAGTATTACTGAGGGTCACTAACTACGCTATTCAGTTTTTGAAAGTAAAGGTACAATTGGCTTTTTACTAGAAACAAAGTGTTACTAAGTTTTTTAAATCTAGATTTTATATTATGATAATATAAAATCTAGATTAAAAAAAGTGAATAATCGTATTTTGCATACATACATTTAAGTAAATAATATTAAATTAAAATACACATTACATTTTTTAATTAAAGTTTTTTAATATTTTTGAATTAAAAATATAAATCCGAATTTGTTGTATTTATTTAGAAACTTATTTTAAGAGAATACGTACGAGTAATTGACATTATATAGTTATGAAGGGAATAATAAATATGCTCCTTGGAGTGTTTCAACCATTTGGGAGTTATGTTGATAAATAGACACGTCAAACTTTTTTCATCGTGAATAAAAAATAGGTAATTTACTCAATGTTGCTAGTTGTCATTTCACTACGTCAACATGGCTGCCTATGCTGTGTCGTGAAGCATTGTCTTTCGCGATTACAAATCGACAAAATAATAATGTATTCGGGCGTGTTCAATTCCAAAATCTGAACTAACATGTGAATAGTGATTCCATCGCTTTTATTTGTTTTTCCCGACTGGTTTCTGCAGTATCTGAGGACGCAGGATGGCATTTTGAATACACAATTTTCACGTGTGATTTCTATGAGTGCGCAGCTGCGTGTGGGTGAGTACATGCCGTCTAGCTGGTCCTACCTATTCGACTTTGCTTGTTTGAGATGTCGAGTCCAGTATATAGAGGTCAATGGTTTAAGCTATCCTTCCCAGTTGGTGGAACGTCGAAATAGTCGTCGGTCAGGCATCACAAGGTCCAGAATCGACCCCGGAGTAGCCTTTTTTTTAATGTTATTGTAACAAGCTCAAGGCCACCTGATGTTAAGCGGACTAATCTCTATTAGTCCTATAATACTAACCTATAACAGATGCATTTCCTCACAAGTCTCGAATTGCACTGCGCCCGTCACTACGAAATTCTAGATTATATAGAGATTGGTTCATATCTGTCTTTCAACCAGTATTTCACTTGATTCAGTGCCGTTCACGCCTAAACACAGTGGTGCTCGCACAATACTGTTTCGAGGCAGGCTGACATTGCGGTGGTACCTACCAGAACGGACTCTCACTAAAGAGACCTACCACTCGGTGAAGTGTACATTAAATTACGATATAACATAGGAAATATATGTATATCTGCTTTGTATGGATTTTCATTTTGATGAAACCGTTTTTGGGAAGATATGAATGACCTCGATTGGGCACATTGAACTGGTAGACGCAGCATAGGGAGAGGACCCCCCGGCGCGGTGGTGGTGAGATGAGAAGCAGCGTCAATGCGACCGGCCGCTGACCGTCCGTTGTCACGTTCTGTGCACAATTTCCAAGAAGTCGACGTGATGTCGACGTTTTAAGGTTCCGTGCTACAAAACTGGACCCTATTATTAAGTCTCCACCCCGTGCGTCCGTCCGTCCGTTCGTTTTTTGGAAATGTAAATATCAATGAGAATATTTCGTTTTATTGCGGCGGATTGCCTAACAAATAATATTAAAAACTAAAAGTATATAATGTACACGATATAAAAATCTCATATTTTTAGGACGTTTTTTGTGTTTACTGCCCTGAACAAAACAGTCATAGAACAGTCTCATGAATATACAACAACTATACAAAAATTAATTAAAATGATGAAAGTATCAACAGCTATCTTTTCAGGCGTATGTACAATATTACATAGATAATATATATATATAACGATAACCGACATACGCGCGGGCGGAGCCGCGCCCGGAAAGCTAGTAACGTATATTTACTAAAATAATACCTATTACATAAATAATTCAAACATCAACACTGGACAAGTAATGTTCCTTAACCATTTTTTTAAATAAGTAGAGGGATTCTGCCTGCCGAACTGGCAAAGGCAAAGCATTCCACAAACGAGAAGCTTGCATCGTAAATGATTTTACCGAAAACTGTTCAGAGGGTAAAGAAAACTTGAGAACTAGAGATTTGGTGGAACGTATGGGCACGGTAATGTCATCTATATAGATAACATTACCGAGGTATGTGTCTAGAAGATGTGTCAGAAAGGAATTCAAAACGTTTTTTGAGATACAAAGGGGCGTTAGGGAAAAAAATAATAATTTAGATAGTTAGCAGGGTACCAGTAAAAGTTGAATCAGAGTTTTTTAATTAGGTACGGGAAGGAGAAATACGGATATCTTCTCCAAAGTCTAAGCAAATGTAATTTTGTCTAGGTTCCACCCGAAGAATTTTTCAGCCATGACAGTCTTAATAGTGAAATTTTGAAACCTTTATTAAGAGTTTATATATTTTTTACGTATAATGTATTAAATAACTAACGACCCAGTAGTTTCTTAAACAAGTTGTAGTTCGCATTCCCGTCTTTTGGAGATAAAATTATTTTTATACGTCACACAACGTGCGCAGGACTTATACTTGCATAAGTATTATATGGAACTTGATTAGGATATCCACATGCCTTTTTATGTAGACGTTATTTCAAGATATTATATTAGATAACTACCAGCGTGATTTCAATTCGCAATCCTAGAATACGCTCTGGGTACATTTACAATTATGCTCTTGAAGCTGGTGCTGGAATATCGTTTTTTTTCAGTACCTTCTATAGCTTCTATGTCTTCTTTGCTATTAGAGCAGTTGTCAAAATCTCTTAAAAGATATTCGAAAACAGAAGCACGCAGAAGATCATCTAAATATAAATTCAACTAACTAGATACAGTACATTTCTATAAAGAATGTTTTTGATGTCTCGTCGACGTACAAGGTGTACTGTGTCTGGTAGTGGTGAGGTATGATATGGGATGGGATGTGATGGGATCAGATAGGAGCAGTCGTTTAGGTTGGACAGTATGGATTGGGCTGCGTTGCGTTGTGGTTGCGGCGTGGTAAGTGGGTCGGGTCGGGACGTATCGCTAATTCCGTCGGGGTCGGCGGCCGCGGCACCGCGCTAATCGTGTCACCCACCACGCGACACGACGCGACACGCCATGCGACTGGTCGCGGTCGAACCCCTCTCCAAGTGACTGCATTGTTGATCCTTTTTGATCACACTGTGCAAGTCTCTCACTAATGTTACGTTACGACGCAACGCCACCTATTTATTGCACCCGCCTGATGGTCACTCCTGTGCATTGTTGCAATGTCACTGTTTGCAAACACCCTTGCTCGTAAAGTGAGCTTTATTATTATATCGTTCTTAAGGCCATAAACCGAACTATAACACCCTCGTGCATAATAATATTATACACTAGTGCGTAATAGAATTATCCCTACAAAGGTAAATTAGTACCTAACTGCAAATTATATGCGACCAAACAGAGCATTTTCAATTTAACCGGGTAATACAGATTTGTAACTACAAAGAGGTTAATATGTAATCAACCATGAAACATTTGCGGCGCGCAAAAAAAAACAAACTTGCGCGCTATTTACCATAATTTTCGTATGTTTTTTGTATCACATTTGTGCAATATTTTTTTTTTCACGCAAGGGTGTTGAAAAAGTGCGTATGAAACTCATGAGCAACTTAACTCATTTGTATCATAATATACTATTACGGGGCGAGATAGCATAGCAAGTGAAGTTACTGTTCAAACGAGATAATATACTATATACGGAACCCTCGATCCGAAAGTCCGGATTCGCACATGGCATTGGTTAACCATTCAACCACTCTCTCACTTCACTGTTGGTACTTGTTCATGTGGTAGTAAATGTTTTTTTTTTTTATTTATAGCTGACCCTTTGAACACTATCTCACCTGATAGTAAGTAATGATGTGGTCGAAGGTGTCATCAGGCTTTAACCTAGAATTACTGGCTCCCAAGGATAGCCGCCGGAACACACCGTAAGGTGCTTAATGACAGATTTTCTAGTTAAAGGTGGTCGCTAGCCAAGCCGGCATTCGCAAAATGCTCTTCCACCATGCGATGAAGCCAAGCCCGTGGCGGGATTCGAACCATAGACCTGATGCGCCATAGTCCATAGCCGACGCCACTGAGCCATCATTGCTTCAAACACTGCACCTGTTATGGACACGCGACGCTTACCATCAGGCGGGCGAATTGTCCGCCTAATTACTTAACCTTAACATAAAGAAACACTAAACAGAATAGTTACCGGCTTGTGTGTACATAATTTCCTTAACAATATTTTCAAAGACATCAAATAACTTCCCCAGTAAGTTCGCGAACACATAAACCGGTTCATTGAATATTATATTTAATGATCTGAATAAATATTGAAATTAAATGTTGTTTCGTTATATAATATGTTATTAATTATTATATTCTCATAGTTTTGACGTTTATTGTTATATAAATAAGTGTTATTGTTGTATATTATGTACATCATTTCTGTTTTATTATTGAATGGATGCCCGAGATGTACGAACTGTTATAGTACATAATTATTATGTAATAAAACATTGTAGTTATTTTAATGTATTTATCATAAAAATATATTAGGTTTTAAACCGACTTCAGGAGGAGTTTAGAACCGGCTCCATTCGTCTGTTTTTTGTGTTTCTTACCTCAGAACTTTTGACTAGGTGATTTTGATAATTCTTTTTATATTTGAAAGCTGATGCTTGTCGTTTGGTCCCAGTTAAATTTCATCAAAATCGGTCAAGCCGTATTTGAGTTACAATCCAATAACTGAGAAATAATTTCATATCTTGATGTCGTTGACAGTCAATGACGATCGATTCCGTAAGCAGCAAGGGTCGCTAAAAAAAGTGTTGTTTTTTTTTACCTAAATATGGAACCGACTTCTAGTCGGTACCATGCGTACATACATACATAACTTCATGCCTCTTTCCCGTAGGGGTAGGCAGAGACCACAGATTTCCACTTGCTACGATCCTTGCTCTCTTTTTCGCTTCATCTACATTCATCAATTCTTTCATACATGAGCGTCGGTTTATGGTACTCCTGACCTATCCTTTTTTCAAAACGTCTTCAATTTGATTTCGAAGCGTTAGTATTTCGAAACGTAAACACGTTCCGGAATACGCACGAGGCCCACGTTTGTCACCTCAGGCGCCAGCGCCCATCACATAGTTCACCCTGAGATATAAAGTTGTTAAGTCTCATGTGTCCGTAACTTCAAACCGGAACAGTAATGCAAACATTACTGCTTGGCGGTAGGAATAATTATAGACCTTTCAATCCACGACTGCTCGTTCTTACGTACCTATTTTTTGAGTGTAGTTGCTAGTATTACAAACTACCCAAGTAAAAGTTGTGGTATTTTTATTACTAAATCCATACATAACATTTTATAATTATTTAATATATTTTTATTTTAAATAATTATATGATGTTACTAAAAATTTATGCTTTTCGCATTTTTTCCTTCATCTGTGCTATGAGACGTTGCTTCGTACCTAATGTCAATGTTCTGAAATGACGAGAAAGTGCCCTGTAGGTATTGAATCCCTTGCGAGTGTCGAAAATTTGCGGCATAAACGGCTTTAACTTTTGATTACGTTGGCTAGTTATAGTTTGATTTATTCACAGCTCCAAGGGACAGTAGACCTGAGTATTTAATATCAATTTCAGCTTGATACCTCCACGCGCTCCTGAGAAAAAGGGTCTTGACAGACAGACAGACAGACGGACAACAAAGTGAATCCTATAAGGGTTCTGGTTTTTCCTTTTCGAGGTACGGAACCCTAAAAATACTTATTAAGTATTTGCGGTAGACGCACAGTCAAATGTAATGATATGAAATTGTGAGCAGCTAATTATGTCACCGAGCGCTCTTTACGAAGCCGAGTTCCCATGGCGGTATCCAGTCGGCTATAAATAGTTAAATATAATGTACCGGTGGCTATAAATGTTACCGCCATCACAGAATCACTGATAGTACGTGCGTACAGACGGACTCCATCCAGCACAGCAGGGCGATCACCTAACTTGTTACTATCCACTTCTTAAGAGTAAAGCTCACGGAGCGCTTTCTATACAAACGTCTTTTTTTCAAATTCAAAATTATTTATTTGCTTGAACATGGGTATTTGCACTGATATTACATAAAATAGGTAGCGCTCCACATTCCAACATAATGGTATGAACATTATATGTTAAAATTATAAAGGTGACTGGATCAATCACGAGAATAATGTCAAATATTCAATTTGAGAATAACTGAATTAGAAGTACGAGATCTAATAATAATACTCTAATTAATTTGCATTCTAAACTATTGTCATATCTTAAATACTAAATGTTAAAACTCGGTGAAACTTTTCATAAATGTCCTAGCGCCTAATATACAGGGTTATTGGAAAAATGTTAACAACCTCTTAGGGTTGACTTCTGCTAGTCCCAACAAACATTTGAGATGATTTATTTAAAAATATTTTTTTGTTTTTTTTTTTTTTTATGGTATAAGAGGGCAAACGAGCAGGCGGCTCACCTGATGGTAAGTGATCACCGTCGCCCACAAACATCCGCAACACCAGAGGTCTCGAGGATGCGTTGCCGGCCTTTAAGGAGGGAATATGTTGTATGTATTCTTTTGTAATTGACTTATTCAGTTCAAAAAAAAATAAAAAAATACCAGGATCGAGGACCACCTGATGTTAAAAGTCCCTTGTGCCTGTAATGTATTATTTCATATTTTTTATTACTTTGCTCGCTGTAAATATTCAAAACTCTATTAAAAAGGTAGCACAGCGCGGTCCAGTGTTGCCGCGAAGGGCGCTCTTGGTTTGGAGTAGGCATTAAAACATTAAAAAAAATCAAAACAAACTTTTTTTATCTCAGAATGTTTGTTAGGAGCAGAAGTCAACCCTAAGAGGTTGTTAGCGTTTTACCAATAACCCTGTATATGCTTCTGGATGGCAAGATTTCCAAAACGAAAAATCGTTTTGTATGAGAATTGTTTTTTGACATTTAGGGATAAAATAAATGATAAATCGAAAAAATTGCCAAACCAGAAGCATAGATATTAGGCTCCACAACATGCATACAACATTTCACCGAGTTTGTTCACTTGGTATATAAAATATGACGAAACTACGTTTGTATGGAAATCGCTCCGTGCACTCTGATGGCCCCAGTTACCAACCGAACTCTATTGTAATAGAAAACTGACTTAGATGATTATAGTGCGTGCACTATAATCATCTCATTTATACCTGAATTGAGCTCACCAGATGGTAAGCGAAAATGTAGTTATGCAAATGTTGTTCAGGCTAACCTAGAATTACTGACTCTCAAGGAAGGCTGCCGGACCACACCGTTAGGTGCTTGGCGACATATTTTTACGTGACTTCCTACAATATAAACTAACGCATGGTTAGTTTATTTCAGGGTCCAATTGACTGATTCGTTGGTATACCTACCCACCTACAATACACCGCAGCTTAATAGTCTAAGATCCGGCTGCAAATTAGTGCACTCATTGAATTTTGGTTAAAATCAAATTTTTATGTCTATATGATTAGGAAAATATATATCAAAATGTTGCCGCTAGTGTCTTTAATTAAATGATCGTTAATTGATTCTTGGGAAAACATTTCATTCATTTGTTTTTTAAATATAATATCGTCTACATCACGGCAAAATATATAAAGATTCTGAAAAATCATGGTTGCCGTTGTGCACCTGGCCGCAACTCTTCGCAGCCAAGTGTAAACAGGTATGATTTCAATACATTTACACGTTCATAACGTACATTTATTATTTATGAAGAATTATTTTTTTTCTATTTATTATATTTTACATTTGGCTGCCTAATTAAATCCGGCCGCAAATAATGCTGGCTGTTGAAAATGGTAAATATTTAAAGTAGGGTGAAAGAGAGTTAGTGCGCCGCTTTTAAGCCATCGGTTTTTAGCAAAAACTCGTTGAGTGTACTAATTTGCAGCCAGATCTCGTACTATAAATACCGAAGTTTTAATATTTATGTTGTTTATTACCAATATAAATAAGGAAGACTTATGTCTCCTACTGTCATGTCAGTAATTTACGTCAAATCTATTTTTCCTCATTCGGGAACCTTGCATGAAAATCTAACAAGTTGAACATTAAAACATATATATACTACGCACTACAAGAATTATTATTTATTATTACATACATTATTGTAATCAAACTAATATATTAATGAAAGGTAAGTATAATGTATTTTAATACGTTTCTTGTGGTCAACATTAGTAAGACTTAAATAGGCTAAAAAAGCTAATTGTCAGTTTACGTACTTATAGGCTTAGATTTCTGATAACTGTTTTAATGTAATATATATATTATTATTATATAAGAATCAGATAATTGTGAATGTAAGCCTGTTTTAATGTATATGGTAAACAAGGGTACCCAAGACACAGGCTGTGCCTAGTTTGGGACCTACTGATATTAAAATTCATTTTAACGTGAAATTCTTATAAACGGTAGTAATCTTTTGAAAACAAATATTTATTATTGTAAATGCTTTGTGAGTGAATGAAAGTGTGTATGGTTGATATAAACATCTAAATTTAATAATTGTCATTTTATATGGTTTGTGATTCGCGCACAATACTGCCGGTCGTCCGTCGTGTAAACCAACATTGGAGGTAAGTGTACCTACTCGACCCAACAAGATGGAATCATCAAGATCATGCATTACAAGTATATATGACGATCAAATTCTCATCAGTTTCACACGTATTTCAATATTAAGCGCTCGTAGCGAAGTTTGCTTAGCCATTCTGAATCGATCAGCAAAGTTAAGCAACGTCCGCCGCGGTCATGACTTGGATGGGTGACCGCTGGTTGGGCATTACTACTGAGCGCTTCCGTGCTTCGGAGGGCACGTTAAGCCGTCGGTCCCGGTTGTTGTCTTAGGATAGCAGTCGTTACAGCATGGTGGTAGGGCACTTCGCAAATGCCCGCCTGGCTAGCTACCACCCTCAAGTAGAAAATCTGTCGCCAAGCACCTAACGGTGTGTTCCGGCAGCTGTCCTTGAGAGCCAGTAACTCTAGGTTAGTCTGAACAACATCCTCGACCACATCATCACTTACCATCAGGTGAGATAGTGGTCAAAGGCTAACCTATCAGGCATAAAAAAAAAAAAAATATATAAATTATCCGGCAAAACGTATATTAAGCAATAAAAACACCATAACTTTTCCTTATACACCTACAGGTTTGACGGAACTCTCGCTGCGTGAGTACGATTCGCACTTGGCCGTTTTTTTTAATACCTGCCAACTCCTTGGGAGAAATACAGGGTTAATTATATATATTTCAACAGTACCCGTGGGATCCCGACAAAACAAAATGTCACGCAAAGTCTGGGCGGGAAAGTGCAGAATAAATCTTTAGTAAATAAATGGAAAGCTCTGTACACAATGGGCGGCGCGGGTCGGAGCGGGTCGGAGCCGAACTGCACATAATATTTATTATTTGATCCATTTGATTCAAGTAGCGACGCGGACGTCACAACTGTTGCACAAACGTTTGGCTCAAATGCAATACTTTTACTTTCCGCCAAGATACTGCCTCCATTCATATTTTATTATTATATTTAGCTTATCCGCAGGCGGCTTCTAACAGGCAGCGCTTCTATTCTAAAGTATTTTTACTTTAAGTAGAATATGTTACGTACACATGCCATTCGGGAATTACTGGAATCACATTCTAATCACATAACGCCACCCAAACATAAAATGCGTATGTTTGAGAATGAATACACTTATAATCATTTTGTACGCGGGTGAACCCGCGGGCGCAGCTAGTAATGCGATTTATTTTTGACTGAGTGTGTGTTTGTTACTCCTAAACGCTCAAACGGCTGAAACATTTTGGATGTATTATATTGAATAATAACAAATACTTTTAAAAGTATCCTAAGAAAAATATATTTAAATAAAACACTTAAAAAATAATAAAATTATATATCTAGTGACAATTCCGCCTAATTTTCCTGTTATCTACGTGACGTCACAATCATCACGCAGCCTAACCGGAAGAATACCCGACTAGTTTCGCTTCTAAACGAAGCATCTTCAGGTCTTGACTCACCAAGCGCACGATCGAGACATATATAATTTTATGCTTTTTTAAGTGTTTTATTTAAATATTTATTAATGTTTTTTTAGGATACATTTAAAAGTATTTGTTATTATTAAACATGGATTTCCGCAAAGTAACGCCTGAATTTATTGATTATGTATTATATTTTTTTTTTTTTTTTCAAAAACGCATGCTCTGCCGATTACATTAAAAATTTGAGTACGAGAGAAAAATTAAAGTAGTACAATGTAGAATATTTCAATATAAAAATTTATAATTGACCTTCATAAGTGCGTCGTAGACGCCTAAATTGAATAAATGATTTTGAATTTGAAATACGATATTGTATTCTTCGAACATGCGTCGAATCGAAGTTAAATTGAATCGGGACAGACGGTGGATGGACGCGGGTTCGAATCCAGCACATGACTTTAATTTTCCTCCCGTAAATTTGTAATTTTGGATGAAATTTAGAATATAAGTACAGTTAAACGTTGATTATCAGAATTAATTGGGACCTGGGTCGATCCGAATATTCGAAAATTGGGATAATTGGACATATACAGGCCTTAACAAAAATGCAAAGTATACACATTAACAACAATAATAGAGGCGCACTATAATCGTATTCGGTTTTTTTTTTATGTCAAACAAATTTTCCGTACAAGTTTAAAACCATCCCAAGGCGCAACCTACTCATAGATTTTTAGTAAATAAAAAATAATTATACGGAATAACGTGGTCGTTCCGACACGAGTTGAAATGTTGCCAGTTCCCAATAGGCCGTATAATAGTTGTGGACATTATCTACGGAGATACACGTGGCTGACTATGCACTCACAATCATATCATCTCACGTTTGCAAACATTTTCACAAAAATCATATTTTTGCCAAGAAAACGTGTTCTTTTCATTTAATTAGTCTTTGACAACTGACATATGCATGAACTAATCACACTACATATCTACTATAAAACAAAGTCGCTTCCCGCTGTCTGTCCCTTATGTATGCTTAGATCTTTAAAACTACAACGGATATTGATGCGTTTTTTTTAAATATATAGAGTGATTTAAGAGAAAGGTTTAAATGTATAATACATGTATAATATATTGATAATTTTAGAGTATTCTAATTTGATGTCAAGAGTAACCTTTAACCTTTCAAGAGTAACCTCTAAAAAAGCTGTAAACGTTGTATATAGAGACATTCTGTAGTATATTCAGTATCAGCATTGGACCCGTGCGAAGCCGGGGCGGGTCGCTAGTTATTCAATAATTAAAGGTATCTCTGTTTACAGGCATATCGTTACAGTTTTTCTTTCATATACCTTTTTAGTTAAAGGTAAGGAACGCTTTGTAGCCTTGGCTAAAGTACGGAGAATAATTCAATAACTACTCAAACGAAGTTAGTGAAATTCAAATATAACATATACCGAAATGTATTCAATAACTTGTTGAAGTCGGTACCACGCTGATTGAAAACATTGACCCCACATCAACGTGGTGCGACTTTTACGAGTTGTTTTATTCTATTAAATGTTGGATCCGTATTATTTGAAAAAATATATTTTTGGAAATTGTATGGAACTTAGAATCTTCAAATCGGACGAGCTAATAATTATATTATAAAAAAAACTACGCGTGGAGTTACAACTATACTAACCGATTTTCGTAGTAGCTTAGAAATATTAAATAATTCGTATATAAATTATGGTGCCCATGAAATTCCGTTCATTAATGGAATTTGCCATATTTTATTGTCATAGTTTTTAATCTGTCGCCAAGCACCTAACGGTGTGTTCCGGCAGCTGTCCTTGAGAGCCAGTAATTCTAGGTTAGCCTGTACAACATCTTCGACCACATCATCACTTACCATCAGGTGAGATAGTGGTCAAAGGCTAACCTATCAGGCATTAAAAAAAAAAAAAGTCAAATGTTTAAATTTCCATAGAACACAATAGCAAAAAGGAACTCACCCATTCTCGTCTTTAATTTTCTTCTTCCTCCCCCGTTTCTTGGGCTGCGTCATGCACATCTGCTGATGCATCATGTGCGGGTGCTGGTGAGGATGCATGTGGGGGAGGTGGTGCTGCGGCGGCTGCATCATCTGGCACATGGGGTCCTCCTCCACGAACGAGTAGGGGTCCTCGCACTCGCGCTTGATCCCGTTGTAGACGTCGTCGTCCCGCTTGGGGCCCATCGGCCCGTACGGGTGGTGCGGGGGGGGCTGGTGGTGCGCCTGTTGGTGGTGCTGGCTCATGTCGTACGGGACGTCCGCTTCCCTTTTGAAAGGATACGGATCATTGTATTTGGGGAAGGGAAAGTGCTGGTAGGGGTTCTCTTGCTGCTGGGGAGGCTCGAAGTGCCTGTACTCGGGTTCCGGGTCTGGGTACCGCATGAGGGGCTCGTAAGGCGGCTCCGGCGGTGGGGAGGGGTCGGGGGGTGGTGCAGGGGAAGCCTCCGCACTGGAGGGCTTGCGGCGCGTCTCGCCGCTGTTGCTCGTCTCATAGCCGTCGTCGGCGTTCTCTGGCGGCTTCGGCTTGTCCTCGCCCTCCTCCCTGGAACACGTACAAAAGGGGACTTTAGCATCGTCTCACACATTCGTCACTCATTACAAACACAATGAGGTCTTATCTGAAAAAGATTATATATATATAGTGTTTTATGAAACGGGGGCGCGTTCGTGAAGCAATTGAGTCATCGGAATTACAAAGTGAAAATACCGATAAAGACATCAGTTACTATGACAAATTGAATGCTGTCGTTAGTAACTGTGACACGATGTTAGGAAGAATATGGGGCGCCCATAGCTGTATCGTACAACGAGAACATTTGATTCTTGTTGTGTATAGGGTCACAAAATCATGATCAGCATTATCACAAACTTAAGGTCATATAGAAATAAATTTACCTCGGATATTGACTACGAAAAGTTTTGAGTGACGTTCTATTAAGATTTTGGACCCTGTATATTTTAATGCAACTGCCCAAGACGATACGATACGATACTTCTCAAAAACATCAGAATTTCGTCGTAGAAAGAGTTAAGTAATAAAAAAACGTGTATATATATATATATATATATATATATGAGAGGATTTTCTCCTTACTGCCATTGCCCCATGGTAAGTGGTTCAACACTGTAGAATACTATGACAATGAATCCGCTTGTAATACTTTTTAAATACTTAGCACAAATTTTAAAACGATTACTGTAAGTTACCTACTTAGAAAAATGCAAACGGTCAAGATAATTCCGCGCCGTTGAGTACTCATCAATTATAACATAACGGAGTTTTTGCATCAAGTTTTTGTGAATATCCATTTTAAATGCATGAGTGGTGAGGTTTTGTCGACTCTATGGATTATAGTCATTATTAGATGATCAATCGGAGGTTAAGGCTGTTAGAGGGTTTCCCATAATGTTCGTGGTAAACTTTGTACAAATATTGGTCATAATATCACAGACATATCACACACTAACACGAGCTGGTGCAAATTAGTCTTCACATACCTATAGATGAGATAGTAATCAAAGGCCAGCCAATCAGGTAAAAAAATAGGTACTGTTCAGCCAATATTCTACCAAAATCGAACAACATCAAGTTAAAAAATACTAATGTACAACTCACAAGTCTAATGTCAGTGCTTGTTATGGTATTTTTTTTCTTAAAACAATATAGTCTCATTTTGATATACGATCATTTTTAGGCTTGCTTACCAAAGGGTAAAACGGAGCTATATTAACGAGTCTTCGCTGTCTGTCCGTCTGTAGTATATCACAGGCACTTAGTTCGTATACGAAATGAGTTACAAACCTGGAACTTTGATATTTTAATGTAGAATTTTCCAAAATTGATTAATCCAAAACGAATGGAATTCAAAATCCATATCAATTATTTTTCAGAATGTATATTTAATGTAAGAGTGGGTACGAAAAGTGTTTAGCACCCTAGCAAGTGGGGTGTTTTTAGTATGTCTAGAGCTCATTAAGTAGTGTATAAATTTAATAGATAATCTCCGAATATATCAAAGTTGTCAAGGTGGTAAAATGTACACCATTTTTGTAACGGTATTTATCTCAAAAACTAAACTAGTAAGTATGTAATCTGAAATATCAGTATATTACGTAAAATAACCTCTATTTATCCAACAAACACTGAAAACGCCGATTCAAAATGTTGTTCTCAACAAAGCCAACAAATAACGGCAGTATCCGGACATAAAGTAAGTGAAATGTTATCTTATAGAAGTAAGTCTACTTCTATAATATAACATTTCAGATTGTGTTTATCATTAACTTCAGAATTACCTTATATTTGATTTTTCAATTATTTAGTTTCCATTTTATATTACGTTATATTACACTCTCTAGGTAGAGCAAGTATATTCGATGAACCATCGTTTCCCTCGGACAGGCGATTTGGCACAACTGGCCTTGGCATCACACGTGTGGTGCTCTCTAATCCCACGCCGTCCTTCACGTACCCAATGATGCATATTGCTGCGAGCGGCACTCACAATTGACCCTTCACGTATCCGACCATTAATTGCCAATAAACACCACCAACAAGTCTTAAATACCTACTGAGTTAGCCTATTTAAGCATGTTACCTAGACTGTCATGTCATACCCAGCTCTAACAAATCTAACCGAAACTTACAACCTGATCAAAAGCTACATTCAAGTGTTTTTGTGTTGAATATCTACGTAAAACTATTATACATTTCTGTAAAAAATATAATATTATGCGGATAGCTTAATAATAAATCCTAGTAATACTAGTTTAATCTGGATGCTTAATAATTAAACGGATAATATAAAACCTGTTTAATATAGAGTTTATAACTCTTGTTATAAACTAAAAGCACCGACGATAACCGTTTGATAAATAATCCGTGACGAAAATGTAGTATTATTAATCGTTATTATTTGAATAAGAATATGTTAAGTTGATAATTTTTTTTACTTTTAGTCATATCCGAAGTACGATATGACTAAACTTACGAATAATAATATGCCCAAACCTTAGGTCGAAAACTTAATACAATGGAAAATCCAAACTACTTACCATGGTGTTACCATGGCTACCAACAATAATAAAGGTAAGGTCAAAAACCATGCCACAACACACAAATCAAATGTATATGAAAATTATGAAACGCAGCGTACCATTCACACGTTTTAAATTATTTATCATATTTCTTTCCCTAAACTCGAATTACTTTTATTAATAATAACACATATTTTAAAAATAATTTTAGGAAACATTATTTTTTTTGGTTAGGCTGCGTGGTATTTGTGACTTCACGTCGGCACTAGATATATTTTATTAATGTATTCTTAATATATTTGTTATTATTAAATATGGATTTCCGCAAAGTAACGCCTGAATGTATTTATTAGTTCAATTAAAAAAATTTTTTTTTGGTATATTTTAATAACAGGAAGGCAATTATCTGACCACACTCTCAAGTGATAGAAAGCGATACTGTAAAGATGTTGGTAGCAGTGTTCCATAAATCAACCGTACGGATAATTAATGTCGTGCAAAAACGCTTCGTGCGTATATTTGAATATCTCCTTTTCACTCCTTTGGACTCCTACTTTCAATCACTTCTCCAACTAAACTAACCACTAGCAGAGTTGAGCAACCCATCGCGTGTAGCACTTTATACTAATCTGCACATTTATGCTAATCTAATAGTCCCGGCACACTATACCCGCAAAATAATTAAAATACACAGAACTTCACAGAAGAGAACCTGCCTAGAAGCGACCCGAACATACAAGACACGTGCATGAGTCAGATGTATGTGTGAGTATACACACACATACACAGCTCGCTCGCTCGGCGTTTTCAGGTTTCTTCAGGTGTAGTATGTAATGTTCAACTTTGACCGATATGAAAAGCGCGTGACGCACGACTGAGTTTATGTACGCAAATATATACCGAATACATATGTATTAGTAGTAGCAAATAAAAGTGCAGCAAACCCACACTCACAACATAACGATCGACATATTTGAACATCTTACGACAAAATATCGCTCTTTTTTTCTATATAGCTTTTACTTAAACCTTATTTGGAACTAAATATGTAGATCAGGGACTACGTTATTTTACTTTTATTTAAATGGTGTCAAGTTTTGAAGCATGCAGTGATGGCTCGGTGGCATTGGCTATAGACTGGCGTGCAGCAAGTCCATGGTTCGAATCCCGCCGCGGGCTTAAGCTTCAACGCACGGTGGAAGGGCATTCTAGCGATCACCCTCAAGTAGAATATCTGTCGCCAAACACCTAACAGTGTGTTCCGACAGCAGTCCTTGAGAGCCAGTTAAATTACAGACACATGAGAATTAACAAGTATGTCTCAAAGTGACGGGCGCAGTGCAATTCGTGACTTGTGACGCATATGTTATAGGCATAGGTTAGTACGCTTAACATCAGGTGGGCCTCGAGCTTGTTCCGTCACAATAACTTTAGAAGACATTCCATAAGTTATATTCGTACGAACCACACACTACAACAGTTTATTCACGTGTGTAAGATAGAATCAATGTGATAATCATTTATTCAAACAAGACGTTTACGACACTCTTAGTACGGACAATTACTATACTTAATATTAAATAAATACATTATACTGCCGCGTTAAGAAAAAAGGGTTTATAGAGGCTCTGCGAGAAGAGCGGGCAAGATACGCGGGGCCATTATCTTTAAATGTCTTCCTATAATGTGTTATTATTATAGATTAATAACATATTTTTATAGTTTGACAGAGGCTGGATTATGTTTGTCGTCGAAGTAGTCACACAACGGTAGGTACAGTAGGCCTTTATAATAAAAACAAAACAAATGGAACTAGAATTTTCTTTTTAACCAAGTTCAAATAAAGAAGGAGGTTCTCAATGTTTGTTACCTCAGAACTTTTGACTGGGTGAACCGATTTTGATAATTCTTTTTTATTTGAAAGATGATGCTTGTCGTTTGGTCTCATTTAATTTAATCAAAATCGGTCAGGCCGTTTTTGAGTTACACTCCAATAAATGAAAAATAATCTTGATTATGTAGTTGTTGCCATTGAATGACAATCGATCCCGTAAGTAGCTTGCTACTGTTGACCCTTGGGTCACTAAAGAGTCAAAAAAAAAAACAAAAAATGGAAGTGACTTCAACAGTCAACAGTGTTAAATAACTTGTGAAGTCGGTGAGTGTCTAAGTCAGTTCCATTTTTTGGATTTTTTTTGTGTGTTCTCTACTTTCTATCTTTTTGTCTGTGTCTTTCCTAAAATATTCAAAACAATATTTTTACGAACTACATTATTAGCCGTACTTATGTCATGTTTAGCCAAGTATCACATCTGTTATGGCAATAGGTACTCTGTGCCGGCTATAGATAGTTGTGAGAGTACCGCAGCCTACGTAAGTCAGTCACAAGTAGAATATCAAGTCTGTGCTCAATTAACGAATGGCGAAACCAATAAGCAGGAAGAGATCATTATCCGACGCTGCGAGGAGAAAGTCTAAGCTCGGATGAGTAGCTTCATCTACCTAACCATGTTTCGGGGTTCTATGCTCTATGAAAACAAACATTTACAAACTGTAATTATTGTCAAATAATATATTTAAAAACTATATAAAGCGAAGCAACGCGACGCAGCAATCTACGATAGATTTGTATTTAACCGACTTCAAAAAAAAGGAGGAGGTACTCAATTCGTCTGTATTTAATTTTAAACGAAAAAAATTTTAACAACAAATGGAACCGACTTCAACATCCAAAAGTGTGAAATAACTTGTTGAAGTCGGTACCATGATGGTTCAAAAGTACCTATTATCACAATATTGTGGGCATGGTACCGACTTCGACAAGTTATTTCACACTTTTGGGTGTTGAAGTCGGTTCCATTTTTTGTTAAAATTTTTTTTTCAATCTTTTTAGTGTAACTCATAAACGGCTTGACCGATTTTGATGAAATTTAAAATGGGACCAAACGACAAGCATCAGCTTTCAAACAAAAAAGAATTTTCAAAATCGGTTCACCCAGTCAAGAACAGACGAACTGAGAACCTCCTCCTTTTTGTGAAGTCGGTTAAAAATGGAACCTACTTTAACACACACGTGTTAAATAACTTGTCTAAGTCTGTACCATGTGCATAATATTGTGATAATAGTACTTTTGAACTAATTGATGAATGATTTTTTTTTTTGTATGAAACGATTGAACTTAAAAAAACACTGGACCGATTTAAAAATCTTTCACGGTTTAAATTCTACCATAGCGAAAAGTCTTTTCTCTATGATTCTACATTATCCCTAATGAATATAGAGTATTTTTTTTTTTTATTCTGTTAAATACCCTTGCGAAGCTGGGGTGGCTCGCCAGTAATTAATATAGTTATTAAGTCGTTGCAATATTTATTTACACATTTACACATCCATCACACGTAAGTCCTGACTGCATCAAATACTATTATTTGATTTTTAACCGACGTTCAAAAAAGGAGGAGGTACTCAAATCCAATCTATGATTTTGTATGTTTGTTACGCGATCACTCCGCCGATTATGAACTTATTTTGATAATTAATTCTTTTATCGAATGGAACTTACGTTCAAGTTGGTCTCATTTAAATTTCATCAAAATCGGTTGAGTAATTTTTAAGTTATAGTCAATTAATGTACTTGCATACTTATTAAGATTAAAATGGTAATTGCAACTCTTGTTGATGATGAAAAGTACTTGCGAGTGAATGACCTTGTAAGCCACTGTACGCGCCACTATAATGAGTTTTTTTTACTCATTTCAGTGGCGCATACAGTATGTATACAGTAAATATATATTTAAATAACTTAACCGGCACTGAAAACACTTGCCACTGTGATAACTCACAACATTACAGATCTATACAATGAAATTACTTGTTGTAGTCGGACCATGATAATGGGAGGTCTGTGTTTTGAATAAGCGGGGTACCGCTTTGAACAAGTGTTTTCCTACTTTTCAATGTTGGAAGTGGGTACATTTTTTTTACACGTAGGAGACCTAGCTCTCTATGACATCTGCCGAAAGAAACCTCTGGGCACTGGCGCGCCGACGCATCATAATTTCACACTACAAAATGCTCTTCAGTCTCGGTGAACTGACATCATAATCCTGACAATAACAAAATGTTAATTTTCACTTAGATAAGGTACAAGAAATCATTTAAAAAGTAAAATAAATATAGTACAAAACTCTCACTTCCGAAAGAAAAAAAACCGCATATTGAAAAGAGCGCACTCGCTATGCAGTTTGTGTAAGGAACCATGACTCATTATTAATTTGGCAGAACCGCTGGTCATCCTAGTTACTTGCGTGCAGTTAACCTACTCTTCAAATACGCAAATGCGTTACCTACTATGCCTTCTGCGGCGACGACGCGCCGCGCCACCGATATTTAAGGATATTTATTACTAACGAAACAAACAAGTACCTTAGTCTGGCTGATGATTAAAAAATGGAACAGACTTCAACACTCAAAAGTGTAAAATAACTTGTTGAAGTCGTTACCACGATAGTTCAAAAGTACCTATTATCACAATATTGTGCACATGGTACCGACTTCGACAAGTTATTTAACACTTTTGAGTATTGAAGTCGGTTCCATTTTTCAGAAACAATTCTTTTTCACCTTTTTTACTATCCCTTGGTACTTACGGGATCGATTGTCAATACTGTCATTCATTGTCAACGACTATTCCGACTATAGATAAGTAAATATTTTTCACTAATTGGAGTGTGACCGATTTTGTTGAAATTTAAATGGGACCACACGAAAAGCATCAGCTTCCATATAAAAAAAGAAACATCAAAATCGGTTCACTCAATAAAAAGTTCTGAGGTAACAAACATAGAAAAAAATAATACAGACGGATCGAGAACCTCCCCTTTTTTGAAGTAGGTTAAAAACTGCTCAGCCTGGGCGACGATTACGAGTTTAAGTTTTTTTTATTTCATCTCTATAACATGCAACTGTTGTAGTCAGACGCCGCTTAACAAACATCAGGCGAACGAATTGAAAAACGTCAGTACCTACGAGTAGAGCATTTCCTGTGTTCGGCACTGCGAGCTGCGCCTGTACTGGTCGGGCACTACAAGTCAAATAGTCTATCTCTTATAAAATAACTTTGCCATTTATTACATTAGCATATATGTATGTATATAGGTAGGTAAGCAGCTGTGCGCTGTATGTAATCCTTTTTTCATTTCACACCAGACTTCAAAACTGGTTATTCACGTTGTGGGTACACCGGGCGGAACCCACATCGCAATAACCTGATTCGCGCATGCTACGCGACTAGTGTTCGCTAAGTGGAAATGGGACCAACATTTGAAGGGGTGTACTGGATAACAGCGGTCATCACAATAATTTTTAGTAAAAACGAAAAATCGGCCAAGTGCGAGTCCGACTCGCGCACGAAGGGTTCCGTACCATTAGCTATACAACATTAGACTTCATATTTTAACCTTTTTTTGTTTTAACGAGCGCGATTGCGACTCGCACTTGGACAACTTTTAGTAGGTATGTGTTGTTATAGCGGCAACAGAAATAAATCATCTGTGAAAATTTCAACTGTTTAGCTATCAACGTTCTTGAGATACAGCCTGGTGACAGACGGACGGACGGCGAAGTCTCAGTAATAGGGTCCGATTTTACCTTTTGGGTACGGAACCTTAAAAAGGAGAAGGTTCTTATTCAACTGTATTTTTTTGGGGTGTGTGTTACCTCATAATTCTTTACAGAGTCCTTCCCTTTTTTTTTCACTTGTTTCGTTTTTACCCTTTGGGTACGGAACCCTAAAAACTAAAGGTAAGACCATTAAGGTTACTTCTTATACAAGAAATGTATTGTTTTCTTTAAAAACTATGCCTTAGCTTAGCGGCCGCTGCTGTGTGACGCTGTCCTTTTGCGAATATCAAATATAAATATTAAAAGCAGAACTGACGGACCCTTTAAAAGAAGCAAAATAAGGAGAAAATTTTACATACTTTTTGTCTAAGCCACATAATAATTAGTTGGTATTGTTAAAAACGAGTACCGTTATGTGATTAAGTAAATTTCTAGGATGATTATTTTATTTATTTTGAGTTCTTGGAACGTATCACCAACATTTCTATAGAACGGATTTCACGGAACGTATACCCCGCGAATAAGGAGCTTTAACTGTAGACAGTATCGGTACGGAACCATCGACGTTCAAGCCCGATACGCACTTTCAAGATTTGTTAAATGTTCCCATGCGGCATACATGAAACAGGTAGAGCACCTGCCTCCGCCAGTGTCGGCGCGGCGCGGCGAATCTATCAATTATTTTGTGCCGGTCATTTTGTCTCATTACAATATTTCAAACAATCTCAGTACACGACACCTTTGACGGTTCACTTTAAACTATACTTTTTGTATTTATAAAAAGGTAAAAAGTCTTCTGACGGTATGGACTAGATAGGTATCCAGTTTTTTAACACGTTCCATGTTTTAATAGATGTTTTGACAATGCGGTAGGCGGTCTTCAATGATTTCTGAATAGACAGCTTGCAAAAAACTATTTACAGTTTTAATTTTGTATTTGCTAGCTATCTTATATAGTCTGACTTTTATCTGTAACTTCAGTCAACTTTTTTAACCATTACAAAATTGGCAATCAAGTTTTGCGTCTCGCTTGCTCTCTATTCAGAAATTAATTAAAATTCTACTTACAGCATTGTCTCTAAAAAACCACTTACGTTTTCCTACTTGGTACATCTAGGATAATAAGTTTTCAAGTTTTTTATTGCTGATGATAAGGCTTTGACTACAATCTCACCTGATGGTAAGTGATGATGTGGTTGAAGGTGTTAACAGGTTTAACCTAGAATTACTGGCTCTCAAGGACAGCTACCGGAACACAACGTCAGGTGCTTGGCGACAGATTTTCTACTTGATGGTAGTCGCTAGCCAGGCGGGCATTCGCAAAATGCGCTTCCACCATGTGGTGAATCTCAAGCCCGCGGCGGGATTCGAACCCGCCGGGCAATGGACCTGCTGCGCGGCAGTCCATAGCCAATGCCACTGAGCCATCACTCAGTATAATTCTTATTCCAGGGTACAATTCTCTGGAGGTTAGGCGCTCTCATGACCAATTGGCTACAATGTGCAAAATCCTTCGTGGGAAGATAGATGCGCCTGATCTCTGTAGCGAGTTGTGCCGTCTGTTTGTCCCTGACCGGTACCTTCGGGGCAGAAAACATGAACTGTATGTTGTCCCGAACTGTAGAACAGTTGCACGTGCGACATCCCCGATACCGCGTTCCCTTACTGCGCTCAACGCATTACTTAACGCTAAACAGGATTGTGACGTCTTTGCTGGCAAATGGAAGGACATTATGTCGGAATGTTTGTTTCTCTGTGAGTGTATAGGGTAGATTTTTTTTTGGACATGTACTATTATTATAGTTATTTTTGACATACATTTTACATTCTGCATGACATTTTATATATTAATCTAATTAAGTAATCCAGTTATTTTTTTATATGATAATTAATTGACATTTTAAATTTTATGATTTAAGTTTGTTTGACATTGATATTGTATCTTAAATTTTATAACAATGTATTGATTTTGATGTTGTATTAAAATTATTTTTTTTATCATTAGTGTAACTGGCCTAAAGCCGTTCTAATTGAATAAATAAATAATAATAATCACTGCTTCAACACCAAGTGGTATGGGTTGGACAACATAATAGGGTGTTTTTTTTTTATCGTAATGGAACAAGCTCGAGGTCCACTTGGTGTTTAGCGGTAACCACTGCGTATAACTAGCACAGTTCGTCAATAGTGGCGCTGCGCCCATCACCCTAAGGCAAAGTGGTTTAGTCTCATGTGCCTGTAATATCACCGAGACTCATTACTGTGTTCTGTTTTGTAGTGTATGGGTACATTACAAAACGGAACACAGTAATGACACATTATTGCTTGGCGGTTGTAATAGGCATGGTTGCATTACTGCCCCGGACGAACTGGCACAAGAATTCTACTGCTTATAGATGACATACTGAACGGTTGAGAAATTGAATGTAAGTATTACACAATATGCATTTTCGGATAAAATGGATTAAAACAATATGGATTTTCAGATTGCAAAATTAAAGAGCCTGGTAACAGTTCAACCTTTCATAGAAATCAGTAACCAATCTCAAATTGGACGAGTTTAGCCGAAATATGAGACTTATTCTCTCTGTACATGAGGCAGGGTCGTCGATTCTGCTAATTAGACTTAAAAACATTTATCATGTTATTTATATCTACACAAATCTATTTGTATTATTTTGAAACTGAAATTTACGTTCATTAGGATCACGGCAATTATCAGAACTTGAGATTAGACACACAGTCTATCTATTTGATAATTGTGTTAAGGGGCCGATCCCTGATTTTTATTACTTTGAAGGTGAACTCGTCTTCATACGGTCATTGTTTGTAAATATAAACAATATACACTATATTTTAGTAAATAATACGGGATAACTCACGCGAGTCAGTCAGATAGCTCCGACTATTATAGTTTCAACCACAACGTGAGTTATCCCGTATTATTTACAAAAATGAGTGAAAATCACGTTAGTTTTTATAATAAAATATACACTATAATATGTAAGCACATTTTGGCAACAAATCCGTGCAAAAGGTTTTTTCATAACTGCTTCATTAAAAAGTAAATAATTAAATAAAGCGTTTTCAAATATTTTTTTGGAACTCCTAGCCTTCCGCCCATCCTTCCCGCCATCTTGTGAGGCCTTGTGCCTGTAATATCACCGAGACCCACACACTACACACAGTGGTGAACCTAACAGCTGTTGAGATGACCTACCTACACTAGTATTATAAAGAGGAAAGATTTTGGAGGAAGGGGATGTGTGGGACTTGAACCCACTAAACCCCCCCCCCCCCTTGCCAGATAGGGCAAGACAGGGTCGCGTTAACAGTCACCATCTTGTCCCGGCGCCGGCGGTAGGCCCTAACTCAATCGGGCCTGCGCCTGTGGAGGGGGCGACCCGGCTCACCAAGAATACAATCCTACGTTATCCCTGAGAATCAAAGGCCATAAAAAGTTGTTTTTATTTTTGTTAAATACCCGTACGAAGCTGGGGCGGGCAGCTAGTGTGATATATTTGGCAAATGTTAGATCTGACCGTATTTACTAACGCGTGTTATAATCGTTCGGCCACGTAAACACTTTCTTATGTGTCGGTTGAAAGAACAGGTCTACAAGATCACTTAACATGTACATATCTACAACAAACACACATCTCAGCCATCATCAACCCACACCAACACTGAATCACATCACATCAATCGACCGCGTTACCACACTATAGCAATAGCAGCGATTCGCAACACATTATTTGCTTCAAAATGGTTCGTTCTTATCTACTAACATTTAATAATGAGATGACCAGGAGGATAATAAAGATGCAAGACAACATTCGAATGGGAGTGCATTTCACGTTTATATTCACTTCACTTTTACAACCGCTATAAGGTCCACCGTTGCACAAATCCTCCCCCATTAAAAGGGGTTTTGTCATAATCCCAACGTTTGGCAGGCGTCTTGGGGAGGCATTGCTGCCCACCTTCTTGTATTATTCCAAAAGTCGCCTCTTACGACTCCCACAGAGAGAAATAGGGGGGATGCCGACACCCCATGGCGATTTTCATCCCTCTCGAATAATTAAAAATAAATGATGAGTAGAAGAATTAAATTCGAATGAATACAGTTGAGATTAGATGTTCGGGAAGAATGTGGATTGTATATAAGAGTACAGTGAGATTAGTCGTGAAAGGTATGCTATGGTTAGTGCGAGATGATTTCTACCTGCATTCTACAGGTATGGACGAAGCAGGTATACGAGTACGAGGCGGGTGTGAATGGGAAGTTTGGAATGGGAATACTTCGGCGAACATATTTGAAAGTTTTCGTATAGTACACCCAGTTGTGAGTTGGCACCCTTAACACAAGGGCGTGGATAAAGAATGTGATGAGAGCGGCGGAGAAAAATTCTTAGTTTCGCAGCAAAGTGTGCAGTCAATTTTTCCTCTCGTAAATTTGTAATTTTGTAATGTGCAGCAAAGTCAAGCAGTAATGGCCCAGTGGTAATGGATATTTATTGCAAGGTCCATGGTTATAATCTCACCGCGAGCTTCAGCTTCACTGCATGGTGGTAGCATTTTGCAACTGCCCGCCTGGATCAAGTATAAAATCAGTTGCCAAGCACCTAACTGAGTCTTAGAGCAATTATCTAAGAGAGCCGTTAAGTTTGTTTACCAATTTCTACCTCACCATTACTTAAGTACCTTTAGGTAAGATAGTGGTTAAATAAGTTAAAGGCTAACCTAAAAAAATAAATAATCAATAGGTGCAGGCGTTACTTTGCGGAAATCCATATTGAATAATAAATATTTTAAGAAAACATTACATACCTAAATTAATATTTTAGAAAAACACTGAAAATATAATCCGTTCGTGCTCTCAAAGAGCCAATATCTCCTGAGGATGCTTCGTGTTGAAGCGAAACTAGTCTATTTTTTTTCCGGTTTGGCAGCGAGGCGTTTGTGTAGTCACGTCGCGTCGGCTTCACAGGAAAATTAGACGGAATTGTCACTATATTACTAGGTAGATATATTTTAAGTGTTTTTCTAAAACATTAAATAAATATATTCTTAAAATATTTCTGATTATAAATAAAAATAAAATGATCTGCCTACCCCTTCGGGAAACAGGCGTGTATGTTGTGTTTATGATTATATGTCACGAAAACTAATATCAATTTGGAAGACAGTTACCACTTAACCATAAACCAAATATAATTTCAACAATGTGTTTCAGTACTTACGTACTAATAAGTACTATTTACCTATTACAATAAAATAAAAAAATCTTATGAAACTCCATTGTTGTGTTGTGACCAAAGGTTGTGATACTATTACTTAGTTACCGACCACAAAGATTTTCAATTTGTAAAACGCCAGAATCTTGTAAAAGGATTAGGAAGCGTGAGGTTCTCAACACACAAGGGTCGCTGTGCATACAGCAACAAAACTTATCTTGTTTCGCACCATTGACTGTCATTATGTCACCTCTACAAATTTCCGATAAAAACACCTTAACATAATAACAAATATTTTAAAAATATTTAAGGAAACATTAAATTCATGGTTTAGAAAAACACAGATAATAAAAAATATACCTACTTGTATACTGTAAAAAACATCTATCAATTCTGCTTAATTTCCTGTAACGCCGAAGTGACGTCACAAATGCCACGCAGCCAAATCAGAAGAATTTTCACAGCGTTCCGATACTACACAACAATGACTATATTTGGACATAATAATCGATGAAATATTTGGACCAATTAAAATAAAAGTGTAAATGTCCGCTCTCCTAATTGTGTTATTAATAGATATATGGATATCCGCAAAGTAACGCCTGAATCTATTCATTACATCTTAACATCTAAACATCGAGCTTTTTTTCATTGCAGCAGAAGAAACGTACGAAGCGCTATCATACAGAATCGATAATCATAAAACGTTTCTAAATCGGTAGCGCCACGCCGCAGGTACGTGAAAAAACATTCCACAAACAAAAACACAGCTACCTCAATAAACCAAAATCATAATAATGTGTGTACACGGAACGCGATTCGTCACCGACACCTCGACAGTCAATCGAAAAAACATTTAAATTGATCGTCACATAAATAAATTGAGACGATAAGAACATAAAATTGTAATGGAATCAGCTGATCGCGAGCACCGACGCGACGGTAGCGGCGGCACCAACATACGGACATAATGGCACATGTTATAAACATAAATGTCGAGTGAACGAGCTCCATTCATAAACCCGACAAGAGTTATTGCGAGCCCACTTACTATTATTGGACTTGTAGTAAACAAAACACGCTATTAATATTAGTCAATTGTTATGTAACCTGCTAATACAATATACTTACGTATGTTTATTTATTCAATAATTCAGCATTTATTTATCAGTGCGGTGTAGTTTTTATTAGGTTTTTGTAAAGTCGCTTCGCCGCCAGACCGCTTTGTTTGTTTATTTTTTTATTAAGATCGATTATGACTTTATTAGAGCATTTTTTATGTTAATATGACAGTTTGGTTTTATACTTTAAATGTATTATGTAAATATTTAATTCTCAAGTCGCATAATATTGCGAGTAAAGACACTCGACGTGTTAATTTTTGTTTAGGCGTCGCTGTCGGGTAAAGACGGAAGAACGGATTGTTGATATGAACATTTAATTTATACATATTTTTCACAGACTGCATCAGACTTTTCGACATTTTAAACGATGACCTTAAGCAGTCAAGTACTTTATTAATACCTTTTCATTTATTACAGTATCCTTTTTTGAATGTTATGAAGCTCGTTTTGTGTTGGATGACCGAGCGGATTTCTTTTAATATTGTTCCCATACTGTATACGATTACTTGTTAATTTTCATGTCTGTATATACAAGCAGTGATGGCTCAGTGGCATTGGATATTGACTGCCGCGCAGCAGGTCCACGGTTCAAACCCCGTCGCGGGCTTGAGCTTCACCGCATGGTGGAAGGGCATGAAGGGCAGTTATAGGCAAAGGTAAGTCCGCTTAACATCAGTTGGGCATCGAGCTTGATCCGTCACAATAACATAAAAAGATCTCTTCTATTTCGGGAATAGCTGGTTTGGTTTCGAACTTTGCGCATTGGTCAATTTCACATAGATTTAGCAGAAAACCCGCAACAGAACTTTGGCTCGATTACACTCGCAACGCAACACTAATCAATATCATACAACCGTCGACTGGGCATAACGCAAGCCGGTTCACTTCAGATCCGACCGACATATATTTTATACTTCTACGGTAGTAAGAAAGCATTCAATACTATGGTTACAATGGTGTCCATACAGAGCTAGTGTAAAATCCCAAAAAACGGACGTCATATCTGTTAAGTAAAGAATTCTGTCAAAATGTCCGGCTCAAGAGTCGATATGTCGTCAGTTTTATTGAACTGTATTAGTATACCGACCGTTATTGCATAGAACAGAGATAATTATTGATGCGCGATGCACGCGACAGGTTTATCTACACTATACATGTGTCACTGTTAATGATCATTGTAGCTGATGCGATGGACGAAAGAGATGACGTAGGACCGTAAACATTACATTCTGATACGATACAGAGCTACAAGTGATTAGTGCAGTTAATAGAAATTAGCCAAACGAGGAAGTGACGACTCGTTAACGTAACACAGCTCAGAGCAAACTAAGTAGATACTTCACGTAATCAATGTACTGCCATTTATTTGGCCCAAGAATCATTTAATCCAACAAGGTAATGCTGCCAGCATGCAAAACACGATACCAACTGGTCTGGAACTGGGGGTTTGGACCATTTAGAGTGCCCATGGGGACTTGCAATGGTCTTTAGTTTGGCTTAATATTTTTTTAAGTAGTAGCTGTGTAACGTGAATGTTGAGGCATTCCAGCTCCTTGAGAACACAGACATAGTGAGAAGGCTAAAAAGGACAAAACCTTTGAGTTAGTGTAGTTGAGTGACAATGATAAGTAGTGAAGTGAGTGCTACATATAAAGAACACAAGAACACATAGTGTCTTCCCCTTAATAGAACAATAAGATAGGAATGGACACTATCTTAACTATACTCTATTTAGCAGTTTCAGTCAAGCTAAAATTACTCATTGGTCCGTATTGTTGGCTAGATTGTAATACAAAGTATATCATTAGAAAAAAAATACTTTGGACACCAGCTACTGTTGAGTCAGAAAGGACACACAGGCATAACTGTTAGCACAAACTTATAGACTAAATATTTACTGTGTACTTAATCTTTCTTCAATTTGAAACAGAAGTGTCTTTTGGAAAACAAATAATAGAGCAGATAAGCATCGGTGGCGTGTAATTCAAGTTCGTTTTCATGGACGTCACCCAATGAAGGAAGCGAGTGTGTGAAACGTGTAACTGCCGAATCGCCGCCAACAATCGAACAATTCAATTAAAAACAAGTGTGAGAATGTACGAGACCTCTTTACGTACCTAGTGCCTGAGACTTGTAAATAGGTTACCCAGATTAGTACAAGGTTGTTTGGTATCGCGTGGACGCGCTATCTCACTCCGATTTGTAACGTTCCGTTCGACTCCATTGCGGTAAACATGCGACCGACGCGACGCGACCTACGTACAAGCTTAGGGTCACTATAATGAACAACGCATGGACGAAAAAAGAATATATATATATATATATATATATATTAATTTAAAAAGTCAAAACCCTACTGCAATTTATTTCAAAGTCAAAGGCAAAATCAATTATTTAATTTAGGCGCCTACGACGCTCTTATTAAGGTCCATTACAAGTGTTAATATTGAAATATTCTACACTAGCTTTCCGGGCGCCCGCGCGTATGTCGGTTATCGCACAAAAACATTAAGCTCTTTTTGCGCAGTTGGATAAAAAACTGTCGTATGTTTTTTTCCAACTTAGACGAAGAAAGAACTTTTCAGAAGAGTTTTATTTAAGAAGCATTAATCAGTCAAGTTGATACTTATGATTGCGAAAAATCTTCAAATTATATTGATCTGTAAGGGAACAGGGCCAGACAAAACTATATCTATAGGTATATGTTATTGTAAAAATATTGTATTTTTGCAATAACGCATGCTTTGCGGATTACATTACAAATTAATTGCAAAATTAGTTTTGTTTGTAGTACAACGTAAGTTGAACTATAGGTGTCGCTCCATCCCCATGCGATGGTTAAAGAACGATAGGAAAAATTAGAGTTATGACTCATCGTCATGTTAGCTCAGTCGATCAGAGGATACCCCGGCTAAAGGGGTGGATGACGCGGGGTCGAATCCCCGCACATGACTATATTTTATCCTTACGTAAATTTGTAATAATATTAGAATGTTAATAAAACTCTGGATGCTAATCTAACGTAGCGTTTTATCAATTTTTTCATGAGTATTTCAATTTGACGAAATGAAACCGGCAAAAAACTGGTTCCTCATGCAAATCGACGAGAACCTGTATTCTAGTTTGCAATTTAAATAGATATGATGCAAATTCGACTGAGAATAGACAAATAAGGAGTGGAGCCGCGGAGGATTGCACACGGATGACGAACTAGGGGACTTTAGGATTCCTGGGCTATTTCATCATCGGCATCATCCAAAACAATGAAATTCACAAGAATATTACGTATAGAAAATCGATGGGTGTTAGTTTAGCGCCACCCGCTTGCAAAGTGCTTTAACAGAGATTTAAAGATCCAAGGAGTTTCTTTGCAACCTATCTACGAGTAGGTACATAAAATGACGTTCGACTAGGCCAACCAACACATGACGGTGATTCTAATAATAGTGGTTCGGGAGTACTGGGTCACACATTCACGCACTGCTATATTATGGAACCAGCTGCCTGGTGAAGTATTTCCGAACAATTACGACTTAGGAACCTTCAAGAAGACAGCATATTCCCTCCTTAAAGGCCGGCAACGCATCCTCGAGACCTCTGGTGTTGCGGATGTTTGTGGGCGACGGTGATCACTTACCATCAGGTGAGCCGCCTGCTCGTTTGCCCTCCTATGCCATAAAAAAAAAAAAACATTACCCTGGAATGTCTCTATTTGCCCAATGCCACAGTTGAATTGCTTATTTTCACAATAACCCTATGAGGAAGAATCAGTACCTTATGTATCACCAATAACTGACTAGTTTTATTAACTTTGTGAGAGATCTATGCCAGAAGATTATACTATTCTTATTCTTGCTGTGGTCCCAATTGGAATTAATTAATATTTGGAATTGGTGCATCTGTGTATTTTCTTTCCATTCTCCTGCATCAGTCATCACTGTACAATTAGCTTCCTTTTCATTCATATTAGTCGTTACAGAACCTGATAGTTTTGACATATTCTATTGAATAAATAAATATTATTGTAATGTTGTTAATTTAGCGTGTAATGTCATATTGTTAGATTTATTATTAATAAATAATGTATGGGTCATATTTTGGATAATATTACTTAATAGGTAGTTCATTATAGTGTGCAGTTATTTTATTTTGTATTTTCGCATAGTATTATTAAATTTAAAGGTATTGATTATTAAATTATGTAAAATAAATTTTTAGTTCAATATCAGATAATGTTTTTAAAATTGGCACACCATTGTAATGGTAGAAATGACTGTATCCAAACTACATTCTAGTAAATAAATGAATTAGATTATTTGAACGATAGGTACTACTGTGACTGGACTTGGATACTGCATCCAGTATCCAGCTGTATATTGTTCGGGTCAACTACATGTATTTCCTAGGCACACCTTTACTCCTATGGACCCACCACAAAACCACACGGGGTCAATCAAGACAGTATGCAGTTTTATTGTGCCTCTTGGTATTTCGCGTCATTAAAGAAAAGCAATTTCAGCATCGGATGTTTCACGATCGTGTAGGAAACGACTGTTTTGTGAAAAATCACTCTCTACATAGCCGTTAAAACTTTCTTCGGCACTTTCATATGTTGTGACATCAGCACCTCTAGTTAATGGAATCCAACACTACCCTTGCATTTTAATGAGGCAGCAGCGAATTGTTACACTATTGTTGGTATAACTTATTCTTGCAACAACTTCTTAAGAAAAGACTTCCCCAATATCTTCCACTGTTCAACAGGTACTCCATTTGATCCTACCGCTTAAAATCCCATTTAAACAGTTTATTTACTACATTCAAACCTACCTTTCGCACAACATTCGTCCATTTCCACACTAGCATATCTCTCTCTCTAACCATTATTCATAGTTAACATTTATCTTTTAACATGTTTTACATCCTTGTTCAGAGTACATTACTCAATTACCCTTCAACTTGTCCGTCACTAGTGCTAATTTCAAGTTTCAACTGACACTCCCGAAATGCTTCTTTACATTAGAATCTCCAACACAAGCAATTCTTCCATCAGTTCTCTTTCCGTTTGATTAAATGACTAAATAACTGCTTAACAAGAATGTCAAAGAGATAATTTGTGACCAGCAGGAAGACGTAGACATTTCATTTAGCTAGGGTCGTAGGCTTAGTTTCGGAAATATTGCAATATAGTGACGAACAGTGCGTAGATTCGAGATATTATTATAACATGAGAATATATAATTGCTACAAGAGTGCTGGTTATGCTAGCTCAAGTGTAAGTAACCGAGTGTTGTAATATGGATAAGTCATGGTGTAAGTATGTTTGTCTTGCCGAGATCCGGGGACAATGCACTTTCCAAATCTCAATATTTGCAGTGAGCGATGCGGTGTGCGCGAAGGGTCTCCGGTGGGCGTGAAGGGTCAGCATTGTGCTAAGAGGCAAGGCACTGTATAGTACATACACCCCCTATATTACTAGAATACTCAGGTACGCATAAATGTGTATTAAGTATAATGTGCCTGGTTGGTGGTTGCATCTCAAAAATCTCTATTCAGTATCGAATCAACTTTGATGATCTATAAAAGTTGGTGACAAATCAGAACCATCGGGCAAAGAGTTATTTTTTTCACATTGTTTCCTAATATTGACGGATTTCAATTGTATATAACAAATGCATTTCGTGACAAGTCTGCACTGAGAACTGCATTGCACCCGTCACTCAGAAATATAGCGTTGTTTAGTGTTATGTGCCTGTAATTGTATTAGCTCTCAAGGAATCCTGCCGAAACACACTGTTAGGTCCTTGGCGACAGATTATCTACTTGATGGTGTTGGCTAGCCAGGCGAGCATTCGCAAAATAACCTCACACCTTGCGGTTAAGCTCAAGCCGGATCGAACCATGGATCTGCAGCACCCTAGTCTATGGACAGCGATATATATAACCGCTCCGCTAGCAATGCTTCAAAATATACACTATTAACTCATTCCTGTTTTCAGAGCCCATAAATTATCTAATATTATACATTCCTTCGTTGACGATACCTTTATGGAAAATAGGAGTCCCAAGGCTAAGAAGCTAGCAACAGAGTAAAACCAATCGCAAGAGAAGTTGGTTGCTTACGAGTTACGAGTATGTGCGAATGCATTGTTCTTCTTAACGTGTGGATCATTGGTTCGACATGGTCAAATAAATTAGGTTTGCTAAATAAGCACAAGGTGGTACATTGACTACCATTATCGGTAGAAATCTTACCAATATTTACTGTGTACGTACGATAATTATAAGGAAAGGTTTATACTGAGAATTGTAACTAAATGACTATATCACCCAAAATTGATTCCCATCTAATGAACATCAGTGTTCGACATTTTACTTTTTCATTAATGTATAAATAAGCCGGACTCGCGCACTGAGGGTTCCGGAACACCACACAATTTATTCTATTATCTATGGTAAGTATTATATATAATACATTTACGTTTGTAAAATAGAGAAACCTTAAATATACTCGTATTTATTTGTTATTAGTTACATATTCTGTGAACAGCCTTAACCAGCTATACCTATTACGGTTCAATAGATACAGCAAGCACTTTATAATATCACATAGACGGACGAACAGACGGCGCGGGGGGCGCGTTGACTTAGTAATAGGTTCCATATTATCGTAAGGAACTCTAAAAACCACTTCAGTGACAGGCAGATGACATAATTATAAGATCCGAATGGCGTATGGCGAACAAAGTGCATAACCGTAATCATTCTAATGTTTGAGAGGTTTGTGCTCAATATAATTGTTGCCCTTGGGGTGCCGGGCTAGAATAGCTTCCCCCTCCCCTTCATATGTTCCTGTAGGAATCGCAAGAGGTCAGGAACGGAAAAATACCAGAACGTGGGCATCAGCGCCTTCTGTAAAACTGCCAGCTAACACTGCGATCCCCAAGACGCATGCCAAGCGCGGTAATACTACCACCTCTCCCTCCTATATTAGGAACCTTTTGTCCAATGTTTATGTTATGGCTGTTGAATTTTACTCACTATACTTACAACATTTTTTACATTACATTTTCTATGTTGAGGATGGTTAGGGGCCGACGGAGATGAAAAATTCCTACCATATAAGTACGTCATTGGATTAACCAGAACGTCCACCGTCGAAGTAGGTGTTATGATCCCCACAATTGCCAGCTCTTGGGGATCGCAGGAGAAGATGTCACTTCTTCAGATGGCGCTGTTTCGCACCATGCGGTTTTTTTCCCTTAGTCGCATATTACGGTACCCATGAGAAGAAATGGAGGTGTCACTTTCTAACCCGGCACTCCACGAGATGAGGTAGGTTATTGGATAGAAATACTCTGAAGCTATCCCCGCACACATTGCCTTAGTACATATAGTCAATAGAAACTAAAATCCTATGCACAATCATCTCCTGACAATTTATCAATTTTTCACTTTCACCCGGGCCGGGGCCGGGTGCGTCACGTAGCATAGTTTGGTATGTCACAGTAAGTGCGCAAGTGGTATGGTCACAGATTATACTGCAGTAGTTACTGCGAGTATGGTGCTGAAATAATGAGATATCATGTTCTATGGAGGCGAGATGTGACGTACCGTACCGATCCATACTAGTTACTAGGGGAACATATCTCTATATAGTTGTGACTACGTCCCAGTTTGTCCGTTCTCAATATATCTGACATACGAAATGAGAATACTTATTCTTATTTAGTCCGTCACGCGAGCTCTTGTTACTAAGAGTATGTAACGAGTCTAATTAAGGCTTCGATTTTTTTATCGTTTTAAAAATTATAGTTAGATATCGATTTTAATCTCGTAAACATGAATTAATGTAGATTAAAGTATTTATCTAAAAAACATGTTTTTATGCGCCTTAATAAGAAAACATCGAATCAGGATGTGCTCAAAATTTGAGTTCCAAGATTTCATCCAGAACAGCATACAGACAGACGAACAAACAAGAAAGTGACTTATAAAAACGTGGTAAAATCAAATGATTTGTTTAATTATATCAGTTACTAATAATTATATAAGATACTAAATCTAACACTCTGTTTACAACTCCGATTTAAAAACTATTTCCTAATATTCCTAAAAATATATATTTTAGAGTTTTATCACAAGCAGGATCATACAGATTGCATCTTTAATTCTTTACAATACAGCATTCTGCATATCGGTTAAATTTTTTGGTTAAACATATTTTTTTTTCACATTTTTTAGTGAGCCTTGCTGCTCGTACTTACGGAATCGATTGTCATTCATGTGACCATGTACCAATTACTATATCATAAGGTTGGGAAAACACTTTTCAGTTATTGGAGTGTAATTCAAAAACGATTTTGATGAAATTCACAAGGGAACCATCAGCTTTCTAATAAAAAAAGAATCATCAAAATCGGTTCACTCAGTCAAACGTTCTGAGGCAACAAACAAAATATAACAGATGAATTTTCAGCACCTCCTTCTTTTTTGGAAGTAGGTCAAAACAAATATATTAGAGTTTCATAATATGCAGGATCATACAGTTTACATGTTTGCATTGCATCCTCTTTTCAGGGGTCTTCTTGCTATTTAACTGTATTTCAGATCTATGGACATAATACGATAACTGAAAGGTAATCAAAGTACACAAAAAAAACAGCTCAATTAGTTTTATCTGTACGTAGGACGTAGGTTTGTATAATTGGGCTCTCTGTACGTTGTAACTCTAGTTTATTCTGTGAGTTTAACGCGTGGAGTTGTCAGCCTCCCTGTTTTCTGAGATAATTGAGGAAAATGTTTGGGTTTTGATGGTGCCCAGGCAGTAACAAGGCCAAGGACTTGTACTATTGCTGAGGAGGGTTCTGAAAATTACAATGTACCTATACCTAGTACAGTACAGACTACTACATACCTATCTAGGTCATGGGAGTTTCAATTTCTTTTGATGATGATGGCAACTGACCTAACAAGACATAACCTACCAAATGCCTCTGCAATTAAAACATTTTCACGTCGAGAAAACGATTTATCATTATCTGTTTTTCTTATGCGAGTACACACCTATAACGGAATCCCTGCCCTGCCTGATGTTAGAATTATATACCCGTGAAATGGCACCTAATTCAAAGTATATTTTTTTGCTATTTTTGTAGCATATCTGTCCAAGAAGATAGCTTTTAAAATTGGTTCTATAAAGTTATTCATTTCCTAACTCATAACATACTGGCCTTAATACTATGATGTGGAGGAAACAAGTACCCAATGATGTATACTCTGTACTTGAAGCATTGATCTGCCATTGCCTTTCTAAAGAGGCATTAAAGATTTTCATTTGTACATGAATTCCCTGTGACGACATAAACATGATACCAAAGATAGTAAGTTCATAACAAGTTAGGAAGACGCGAGCTCTCCTCAACCTAAAAGATCAAAGAGATAAACGACACTTGGTGGGAGTTTACCCTATTTGAGTAGACATACCTATTTAACACGATTTAAAGGCCGAAACCTAGCTTTAGGCTACTCGATACAGCCTTTATGCCGGGTACTGGCGACCTCCAAAATCAATGGACGCCCGCATGCCTGCTCTACTACATATATCACACGCCAGAGACGAAACCAGGATTACCCAATAGGGGGTGGTTACAAACATGTCTATTGAAAAAATATTGCTAGAGTAGAATTAGCACTAATAACACTTCATGGACGCAAGTTAACCTTTAAAAATGGCGGCATGTTATTTGGCGGCATTACTTGTTAATGGTCGATCAATTACAAAAAGACTACAGCTCACTGTAGTGCGGTGTCCTTTCTCTTTGGCTACAGGTACTAACATATTTATAAAGTAATGAGAACTTTGCAGCGCTCGTAGTTTGCTTAGCCGTTTTTAAGCGATCAGATACGTTAAGGAACGTCAGCTGCGGTCATGAGTTGGATAGGTGACCACTAGTGGCATTACTACTGAGCGCTTCCGTGCTTCAGAGGCCACGTTAAGCCGTCAATCCCAGATATGGTCTTTGGATAGCAGTCGTTATAGCACGGTGGTAGGGCATTTTATGAATGCCCACGAAGGCTTTCTACCACCCTCAAGTATAAAATTTGTAAACCAAGCACCTTAACAGTTTGTTCCGGCAGATGTCTTCGACCACAACATAGTGGCTATAAGGCTAGCTACATACTTACATAAAATAAAATAACAAATTCAATGATCTGCTAGTTGCAATGGAACTACCTAAAATCTCACATTGTAGGATTTATACGTATATTTAATTTAACCATTTGGTAGTCTATAAAGTCAAAACTAGTTAAATAATATACCTAAATTAAATAATGCTTTAATAAAAAAAATATAATACAACGCCCTCCTGCCCCAGAGTATGCCTGCAGGTAGACAGCAAAATGTATAATATGTGAAACACATCGGAACACGATGTTGACTAGCAAACCACCCGTTTGCTATTCCAGCTAACCCCGGCTTCCATCAAAAAACGCATTAATCTATCAATCAATGGTGAAAATAACATGAGATTGATATCACAAATGAATAAGGTCCGCGCACTGTTCCTCCCGGCATCGCATAGACATTTTTGATGCAGTGATGGCTCAGTGGCCTTAGGAATGGACTGCCGCGCATCAGGTCCATGGTTCGAATCCCGCCGCGAGCTTGAGCTCCACCGCATGCTGAAGGGCATTTTGCGAACGCCCGCCTGGCTAGCGACCACCCTCAAGTAGAAAATCTGTCGCCAAGCACCTAACGGTGTGTTCCAGTAGCTGTATTTGAGAGCCAGTAATTCTAACCTTCAACCGTCAAAGGCTTACCTATCAGCAATAAAATAAAATAACATCGCATCAACAAAATCTATAGTATTCTTTGTATTTAAGGAACTCTATCGATGCCACACCGGCACATCGTCTTGACTCGGACAAGCTCGGGAGTAGTGAAAACGAAGCGAGGCGATATTTCGACGTTAACCTTAAACGAAATATTTCAATAATGACACCTATTACATATAACTCTTCACCAATGACACAAAACCAGACCTTATTCCTAATAAACTATCTGTAATTGTACATCATTGTGTATTTGGAGTGATTCGAGCCCCTCACACCTCCCCCCGGCCCCCGGCCCTGGTTGCGAGCCTGCCTCTTGCTTACAGAGCGCCGAGGACGGTAAATGGCAGCCAGGACGGCATTATGGCATGCGCCGAAACCTCGCCTCGCCTCGCCTCGCAACATAACGCGATGCTATATGTACTTACTACATACATACCTACCAATACTATATTTTTCTTTGTAACAAAAGCTAAGAGAAACAAGGCTTTATTATGATCATAACAACTAGCTTAGAGTAGAATTATAGAGCTGAGCTCATCAGTTTACTTCTAGTTTTCTAAAGCGGCGCCCTACAACCCTTCAACTTACGCCTAAACAACAGCAACAACGCCTAAGCAACAACTAAAACAAGGTAACGATTCCATTATTTCCACCACAAAAATCCTTCCCCTGGGCACAACAGCGTCAGGAAGCGTCAAATACGCTCAGGAAAAAAGCAATAGCAGAAAAAAAAACAAATAAACATTTGAGATGAATGTATTTTACATTAATCTCCAATGTTTATAAGGATTAACAAAAGTCAACTGTAAGAGGTTCAGCACTTCTTCAATGACCCTGTACACAGTATGTATATCTCTAATCTAGATTCTACTGAAGAATCCCGAACATCCTCGAGAAACAAATTATCACTATGCCCATCGAACACAAATAACTATTGCTCGACGTACTAAACCACTTCGAGGAATATAACAAAAGCCCATAGATACGCAATGAGTATTAGCAAGGAGGTCACACTAACCTGACAAATTTCCTGTGACGTCAAATCTGTCTTCGGATTCACGTTTCCAAACGTGACGTCTGACGTCTGTCGGAATAAAAATAGACGTTTCTAATAACTCTTTTTAAACTCCTTTTGAAAATACCTTTTAGAGAAAAACAAAACATCTTTACAATTGTTTCAAATTTAATTTGCACCTATTTTTTTCAATTGTTTGAATCTATAAACGAGCGATTATATGACTACTTTATATTTGTTTTATTGGATTATATTTTTCATATTTTATACTCGTAATTATGACATACTAGCTTTCCGGGCGCGGCTCCGCCCGCGCGTATGTCGGTTTTGCGCAGTTGGATAAAAACTATCCTATGTGTTTTCCCGGGTCTCAAACTATTTCCATATCAAATTTCATTCAAATCGGTCCAGTAGTTTTGGCGTGAAAGCGTAACAGACAGTTACTTTCGCATTTATAATATTAGTACTGATTGCATTATTATGGGTCTTATACGTATTCTATCCTACATATCTATACAACGTTACTGCTAATTAACTGGCGAAACTCGACAGGCGTGATGGGTATCGATAACAAACACTAAAAAAATTTTTTTTTTTGATGATTTTTTTTAAGTGGTCAGATAGTTATCAATAAGATATTAAGTAATACACAATACGGTATGGTGCTTAGATTCACTTACAAAACAATAAAAAAAAACCTAAGTAAAAGCATCAGCTGTTTTGAATTAAAAACGTTCGCGCTCCAACCCGCTCGTCTTCGAAAAATAAATTATACCTTCACAAAGGTTAAGGGGACATTTTGATTCATAACGATCAATACTAATTTGGCATTAGAAAAATATGACTTCTAGAAGACTTCAGCTGTTTCTTATCCAAAAATTCGTACGTTTTCGTGAGCATACGTTGGCTCATATTTTTGAAAATACTGTATCATTATGGTCAAATATAATCGTGACTACTAATAAGATGTTAAGTGATAAAGCGGTCGAAGATGTTATTCAGGCTATCCCAGGAATGATAATACATCCTATACGTGGTTTTGCAATTAGAACAATGTTAACGTTTGCGTTTCCTTATTGTTATCTGTGTCCGTCCGTGTGCCCGCACCGCAGCCACTTACTCTGATATGGTTCAAACGCGGGAGACGTTTTCGATCCTTATCGTGAGGATTTTGGCGGTTAATAATCGTATGTTATTATAATTTTCTGTTCTTTGGAAAAATATCTAAACGATACAAATTCACTGGAAATAGGTAAAATTTATATTATTCGATCACAAATTATTTACAAATTTCCGAATAAACCATCTCCTTCGTTCGATAGTGTACGGTAAAACGTGGAATGCTAAGCTGGCAACATTCAAAAATAACAAAATTGAAGACCTCCTACTTAAGATTTGTATAAAACTATTGATAGGGACCCAATTTAATTGATGTGCGCATATATATGTGACTGGAAAGGACAATAATTGGAATTAGTATACCAGAGAAAAAAGTGCCTGTGACCGTAATGTGGAAGAGTAATTGAAATAGTCGAAGAACTGAGAATGATGTTCAGTAATAGTTGTGGACGGATACAGAGTTAAAAGAAGACCGAGACATATGCATGGATTGCGTGAAAAAGGATACAACATCTTTAAAAATATTTGTCATATTATATCGATCATAGCCACTAGTGGTAGTGTCTATGATTAACGTCTCACCCAAAATACTAGCAACGAGAGCATATCCAAAGAGTCGTTGGCGTCAGAATGTTTGACAACAATCCGACAAATTTCAGAGACGGCTCATTAAATTAATATTTCAGTTTACGAGAGCGCCTAGCTGAATGGGAATACGGCAACACGTTTTCGAACAAAAACTTGTCTCTTCTGAGAAACGGGTTAAAGCCGAAGAACACCGAAGCTTCCGAGAATCGCACCACCATTACCACTACTATATCATAGTTTGCAACTCGCGAGATAAGATCGCTACGATGGAGATTTCCTTTTCCTCGCCTTGAAGTTGTTGACAAACACACCCCGCGGAGTCAGCGATCTGCTCTACAGGACGACATTTTCTCGATAACGAATAAGACGTATATGCGGCTAACACATAGGATTTTTATTGTTTACCACACGCACACATACAGACGTATTATCAGCATGCACGTACAGAGACGGTGCAGAGGCAATAGGGCCGAGAGAGAAGAGCAAGTAGGTACATCGACCCAGTTCTGCTGAAGATAAGGACCGTGAGATATTGACTCGATGATTAAACGCAGTGTACTTGCACACGTATTTATGTGCTCACAAAGATAAGCTGCGATACGACGCGACGTAAATGCACGAGTGCTCGAGTACACGGCAAAGGCGGGCGAGGGTGGGTCAGCTGTCCCTTGAATTTCAGTCCAACCGCCTCCCTCTCGTCCCGTTCGCCACCCTCTCGTCTAAGCCGGGGCTGTACAGTTGAAATTTTTGCTTGTGGCGTCGTTCGTTTATAATCAGCCAAATTCTAGAGAAGTTTGGTAACTCGGGAGTTTGGAAACTCGCAAATAACTCTCGCTCCCGAACGGAATTCGTATCCACCTGTTCGTTCATGCGTTAAATCTGAATTCACCTGTTAGGATCGCGGTTTCAAGTGGTAAAGCAGATTCCAATGTCAAATTCCTGGCTGTACCGAGTTCAGTACACGCTATAGGTAAGTGTATACCAAGAAACCTTGGGAGTCGAGTCTAATGTAAGAGGCGATGATGCTTGCATCGAACAATACCCTTCGTTCGAGTTATTTACTCCGAGATATAATAGCAGTCGACAATGCCAGTTTAGTTAACGCAGATTCGTTCTGACGATTGCGACTACGACTGAGGTAATCTGTAACCAAGGATTCTGACAGTAGTGCGGATCGCTAGTCGCACAGTCACACAACTTTTTCTTTGCATAATGATTGTAATCGTAATTATTCAAATGGTGACCCCGGGAGGGTCAAACCCCAAGGTTGAGAGCGTCGCGTCGTCGGTCCCGAGGCGAGCGACGCGCGACGCGACGATGGTACATGGCGACCACTCGAGCCGAGCGCTCTTGCAGCCCGACCCGACTGCCGAGTGCCGCACCGCACCAATACCTACTTATCTTTGAATAGTTAATTAGGCGTCGAACCTCCAAGCGAAATGTGTTTCGCAAATGAGTTTCGGCGAGTTACGCTCTTATGTAACCAGCGAACGTGAGCTAGCTGGCTCGGCACTCGGGGATTGGCGATCGATGGTCACCGCTTACCATTACTTGACAGTGTTTAGACCCGCACGCTGCACCGGGCGCTAGCAGGCGTCCCGCTCGCTCGCTCGAGTGCAAGCGAGACACAATACCGTCACCCAGCTGAGCGTAATGCGATGGCACGGTGGATGGACTGATCCCTTCCCTTCCGATAGTTCTTCTACAATCGATGCGAGCCCCGCTCATTATTTGTTTTCTATATTTTACTTCATGTACTATTCATCATTTATTAATTTTCGAAGGTGATTCATTTGGGTAGTTATGTAGGTACGTCCTATCGGAACAGAAAGGAACCAAGGTCGGTAGATTACGAGCTTGTTTAGATATCAATCAGTCCACTATTGTCTTTGGGAGCTCGCCTTCCCCCGTCCGCCGTCCGAAGCTGTCAGTTATAGTTTTTTTGCCGTGAACTCTTTTGATCCCATGTCTGATCCCGAGACACTTTGACATTTGTACGTTGCTCCTACATCGCGTCGGCGCCGGTTCGTGACTATCGTGACATTCCTCGGTCGCGTTTTATTTTAAAGCGTGCAGGAGAACGAGCACGGACCACGGCTCAGGAGGGCTATACTCTACCGGTCTACCTACATTCTCGTAACATACCCACCTACAGGGCTATAGGTAGCTGGCATGTGAAGCTTTCCGAACGTTGCATTTTTTCCCTCATTATATTATTTGGAAGGTGGCGCGGCGCAGCAATGCGGAAACTTTCGAACAACGGTTCTAAATGAAATTATGAGTTGAAATGTTTAGGTCCAAGAGTGTTTTCAGCGTTCATTGGCTATTAGCTTTATTATGTGTTATTCCGACGCGGAACAACAGTTAATTCGTCGACAGTTAGAAAATACAATAGGTTATGGCGCAGTCTAGTCGGACGGTGGAAGAAAGTTTAATGCTCTATTCGACCACACGCATTGAGTCGTAAAATGGAAGCAATCAGCGAAGGTATTTTCGCGTTAGTCATGACATGAGTAAAGGCCCTGGCACGTTGACGGTTGAAGCACATTCGTAGTCGTGCATGACATGACGGAGTAATGTCAAGTGTCAAGGGTATGCCATCCATATAACCGAGATCTGCGTTACCGTCTGCGATGCGGCCTCGTCCTGAGTGCAGATTCACCTGCTATATAACTAGGTATATATACATATCTAGATTACTACTATATCCATGGTTGCAGAATGACATGCACTTTATGCAACTTCAAAGGATTTTTCAACCTGTATCGCTCACTACCGACATGGACGCACGGTGCAATCAAACTATAAAAACAATAATCTTAGATTACGGAGCTCGAGCACGATTAGAATTTCAGTTGAACAAAGCAAAATATTCCAAAAAGGCAGAGATAAGCTTGCCGAGAATTCGAGAATCTGTGCTATCCACGTAGGTATATAACTATATATACGAGAAAATGTTGATCGTCCTTGCGAGCACAAGCGCCACCGTCGCCGCCCGAACGTGCCCGCTTCGTCACACCTCATACTCCGTCGTGTATATAGGTATATATACTACTATACAACACAGTGGGTATAGGTAGGCATGTACTATAGCTAGGTGTAGGTATGGAAACTACTGCGGTTACACACAGCCCGTTGTATCCACGCCATGTACCTTTACGAGCGCACTTATCTACATAAGTATACGGCACGGCACGCCACGCTATGTGGCAGGTTTCGCTTTGGCAGCGTAAAAAGATACATAGCGGGGTAAATAGGAGCGGAGTGGCGTGAGCAAGCTCGATACTTGTACCTCTCTGCTCTGCCTGCAGTCAGGGTAGAAACGTACCGCGATATTATATCGTTCAACTTTGAGAACATGTCGGTTCTCTCAGCTGTCCTTCAGAGTCCGTTCCGATTCTATGCTTCTTCTAGTCATACCAACATGTGAGATAGTGATCAGAGACTAACCTATCAGCAACAAAATAAAATTACCTAAAAAAATGGAACCGAATTCAACATTCAAAAGTGTGAAATAACTTGTTGAAGTCGGTACCATGACAGTTCAAAAGTACGTATTATCACAATATGGTACGGACATCGACAAGTTATTTCACACTTTTGAGTGTTGAAGTCGGTTCCATTTTTCAGGTAATTTTGTTTTTTCTCCCCTTTTAGTGTCCCTTACTTTGCTACTTACGGGATCGATGGGCATTCACTGGCAATGACTTTATCATCAAGATAGGAATAAATTTTCAGTTATTGTAGTGTAACTCAAAAAAATTTTGACCGATTTTGATGAAATTTAAATGTGACCAAACGACAAGCATCAGCTTTCAAATTAAAAAAGAATCATCAAAATCGGTTCACCCAGCCAAAAGTTCTGAGGTAACAAATATAAAAAAAACACTCGAATTGAGAACCTGCTCCTTGTTTAAAGTCTGTTAAAAATACACCGTCGTTTGAGCAGAGGTCCTTAATTAATCGATAATTTCTAATAAATTAATGCTTACAGACTAACGACGGTCACATACATTCGAAGTGGCCCATCCGACTGATACAGAAATCTTCTTATTGGATGTTCACGACACGACAATGCAGAGGTTTGCACTCCACTGAAGCTACTCTCAAACTGTGCTTTCAGAAGTCCGCAGCGAACAATCGAAATTTATTTTTGTACTAAATACAAATACGGATTACTTCGGCAGGAAAACTAAGAGTATGCGGTCCACCCTGATAACAACGTTTTCGATACACAGTCGACTCTCGTTAATTCACACCTGCGGTAATTCGAACCTCTCTATAATTCAAAGTTATCACAAGTTCCATAGAAAATCTCTTTACATTTCAATACATTTATATGCATTTGGTAATTTGAACGAATAAATGAACGCTACGCAACAAAATGACGCCTTGATTCGAACTTACCGTCGTCAAACACTCGACAATTCGTAAAGAATACGTCACTTGATCCTCCTATAAACAAGTCCTAGTAATCCATCCCGCCACGGAGACACCTAAGTACATTGCAGAACAAGTTCAAGCTTGTATATCGAGCCTTTGTTTTGGTAATGATTAGTTTGACATACTTTTCCAAAAGAATTGGTTTCTTTTCTCTCAAAAATTTCGAACCATTTGATATTTCAAACACTTGATAATTCGTAACATTTAAGACTCCCTCTCGTCGAGTTTCGAATTAACGAGAGTCGACTGAATCTTCATTCTCAGTGTAATCATCATACATTCATAAATACATGCCCCGAACAAGATTTGTAGCCCGGACCTTGAGCTTCGCAGGCAGGGTCACTCAATCAATACGGTGAGATCAAACCTCTACACTACAAGTTGTACTATAAATAATGTATGTTGGACAGTAGGTACGTGACAGTGCAATACACTAGTGGAAGACCTCGCGACTCAAATATGTATTTTTACGTTTCCAACTTTTTTACTTTTAACTTTCCCGATATCCGTTTTGAAAAATTGCCAAAAACAGAATCAACAAAAATACCTGCTTACAAAATTTCACCAGAATCGGTTGGGAAATGCGACCTGTAGAGGAGAACAGCCGGACATCCGCTGGGCAGACATACGACAATAATTCTGCCCAAGCTGAAACGTAAACGCTTCGCTCACACTACGCTCGCCCGGTCAATTGATAACTATATGATGTATTTGCTCGGCCGATTAATGTTATGGAGTGATAGACTCCAGGTGCCACAGAAATTCACAGAATGGAACTTATAAAATTGTATTTTAATAAAGCAAGTCACACAGCAAATAGTTGTAACTAACCGACTTCAAATAAAAAGGAGGTTCTCAATTTGTTGTGTTTTTATTGTTTGTTACCTCAGAACTTTTCACTGGGTGAGCCGGTTTTGATATTTTTTTTTATTTGAAAGCAGTTGCTTGTCGTGTTGGCCTATTTAAATTTCATCAAAATCGGTCAAACTGTTTTTGAGTTACACTCCAATAACTGAAATATATTTTCCTATCTTGATGATACAGTCGTTGACAGTGAATCACAACACAATCGATCCCCAGCAAGGGTCACTAAAATTAGTGAAAAAAATGTTTCACCTAAAAATGGAACCGACTTCAACACTCAGAAGTATGAAATAACTTGTCGAAGTCGGTAACATTGGCAGCATAATAGGTACTTTTGAACTATATTTCACACTTTTGAGTGTCTAAGTCGGTTCCATTTTTACGTAAAAAATGTTTGCATAGCATCTAATTCCCACAGAATGAGAAAGGCGCACGGATGATGAATGAGATGAGACGTCGCCTTCGTCGCGTCGATTCGTCACTCACTACCGACATCGCACCGCACCGCACAATGCTCCGCGATTGATTTGTATGCGATGCGATGCGACCCCATCGCGTCGCGTCGCGTCGAGGAGGACACGTAAATACCTACGCCTTTGTTACAACAATACCACTCGCCGCACCGAGATTATGAAGATTGAACAGATTCGAGAGATCCAAGAGTAGCTAAAATTGTATACCAGTTTATGATTGTTTGTGGTTAACTAGATTTTAGATTATTTCTGAATTTGCTTCAACGGTTAAGAAACGAGAGAAAAATTAGAGTTATGAACCATTGTCATGTTAGCTCAGTCGGTCAGACAGAGCATACCCCGCCCGGCTAAAGGGGCGGATGGACCCCGCACAAGACTTTAATTTTTCCTCTCGTAAATTTGTAATCAACGAGTGACTTGGGTTTAGTTATGGTGTATTTGGTCAATGCGATAGAGATGTTCGAAACAAAACAGTAGAAATTAATAATAACAAATACTTTTAAAAGTATCCTAAAAAACATTAAATAATATTTAAATAAAACACTTAAAAAAGCATAAAATTATATATCTAGTGACAATTCCGCCTAATTTTCCTGTTATCTACGTGACGTCATAAACATCACGCAGCCTAACCGGAAGAATACCCATTATATTATTAAATATGGATTTCCGCAAAGTAACGCCTGAATCTATTCATTACAGTAGAAATTGTTAATCGGTATATTCAATGACCCCCTCGTGGGGTGCCGGGCTAGAATGTCATTCATCTCATCCCGTTGGTGGCGTAAGATGCGACTAATGGAAAAATACAGCAGCGCCTTCTAAAGAACTTTTATCTTACACTGCGATCCCCAAGACGTTCGCCAAGCGTGGGGATTATGGCAAACGCCCCCTAAACGTGGAGGGTGTTCAGCAGTAGACAATCCGGTTGATACAGCATATTCAATGAAGAGGAGAAGTTTTATTTTTACGTGATTGTGATAGAACACGCACAAGGCCCACCCGATGTACAGAGCCACGAACTGCCCCCATCACCCCGAGATTTATAGTTGTTAAGTCACACTTGCCTGTAATTTAATTTATTAACTCTCAAGGACTGCTGCCGAATACACTGTTAGGTGCTTGGCTTGCTTTGGTGCAGATTTTCTACTTGAGGGTGGTAGCTAAAAAGTCAAGCATTTGCAAAATGGTTTTCCACCATTCGGCGCAACTCTAGACCTGGCAGCACGGTTTTTTTTCTAACGATATACTTAATACGATATTATATTACAATCTAGCCAACAATACGGACTAATGAGTAATTTTAGCTTAATTTAATCTGCTAAATAGAATAAAGTTAGGAATGTGTCCATTAACACCTATCTTATTGTTCTATTAAGGGGAAGACACTATGTGTTCTTTATATGTAGCACTCACTTCACTACTAATCAATGTCACTCAACTACACTAACTCAAAAGGTTTTGTCCTTTTTAGCCTTCTCACTATGTCTGTGTTCTCAAGGAGCTGGATTGCCTCAACATTCACGTGGAGATGGCAGGAGAAATATAAGGATTTAAAGATGTTGCACTCTTGGTAAGATACCAACCAACAAGTCACATATTAGTTTTAAACATTTTAAATTTAAACTACCTTTATATCCTCATAAACCCAACCAATTTTAATGTGCCTAGGATGGTATGACCACAAAATGTATATAGTACCTCCTAATGGTACGCCTCCAACAAATGATGCTTTCTGATGAGTGTTATGTAATCGATAAGCCAAAGTAAGAAAAATCGAACAAGACAAGAGTCAAACATGTTCTATGCAAACACTGATATACTATTGAGAACTGAATCGGCATAGAATCCAAGGAGTGAGTCCCAGCCCAGCCAAGTGTCATAGGTCAATGTCTACAGTGGAATCACTTTTGGAAGGAGAAACACAGAGGTACTCAAGTTATGACTTGTTGTGTTCATTAGTGGTAGTAGCGGGCGGCCAGTGTTGCCGCATCGCACTGATAATGCAGAGACCTTTGTCAGCTGTGAGGAAACCATTCGCTTCCTTATTGTTGGCACATACGGAGGAAAACTGCAAGGTCGTTTGTTCTCAAAGAATAGTTATGCCAAAATAACAATCGATTTGCCGTACTATAGCGACTTTGACGAGTTAAACCTACACATATTTATTAATATCTAATTTTAAAAAAACACATGCCTTGCCATAAAAATAAAGCCTTCACAATAAAAAACGGACCAATAAAATAAATATAATTCGAAAAGTTTCTCAGTAATTTGACCCAAAGAAAGCCTCAAGTGAAACATCTGCCGCCAAGCAACTAATGGTGCGTTCCTGCAGCTATCCATAAGAGCCAGTACGTAGGTAATCTGTGCCATTACTAAATCTATCAATTGACAACGGTTGCGATTGTAGACAAAAGTACGAACAGAGTATACTAAACTTACCGGGCGGCAGGATTTCTAATCTTCTTCTATAATGTCTGAATGAGATGCGCCTGTCTTCTCCCATTAGAAGGAATGTTAATTTTCCGTTATAAAAACCTTGATTGATTAATATCTCAACTTCGGAACGCAAAGCAACGTTGAGGTCGCGTTGCCTACTCGTGTCGAAAATCGTAGTTATCATTAAAAAAATGCGGTATATCCTAATTTTGGCAGCGATAGCCCTGGACTGATAACACCTAGTTACCTAACCACAATAGATACAAAAATATATTGTTACTACACGTTTGTATGTTAATACACGTTTGTATGGTTCATGTGTTGACCTTTGTGTTGTTAGAGGTAATAGTATCGACCCCTATATATAGTTAAGTGAGACAAGGATAGTAAGATTAAACTGACTGCTATACTGGAAGTACAGATATCTGCAATGTGTTTAAAATTTAAAGTAGAGCCAGTCGTGCCCCCCTGGAGATGGGTGCCAATGCCAGGTGAGAAATGCCGACAGATGTACCTACTATATTATGCATGGCTGTATTATGATGGGTGTTTAATTTCAACCTTAATGATCGTATCTTAGCCGACATTGAGAGTAGTATTATAGGGATACCTCTGTCAGGATGAAAGTAGCCTCGCAAAGAAAACTTCAGGGAGGCTACTACCACCTTGTAATTTATTTAGGCACCATGAATCGTCTGTGTTCACATTTGATTTGGTAGACCGTGAAATTAGAGGAAGGTGTCGGTATTAGGCATTCAAAATCTCGGAGGCAGGCTGCAAGGCAATTAGTGCACCAAAGGTCCGAAAGGTAATACCGTTGTGCGGACTTGTGCGGCAGTTAATAGAAACTCAGGGATTTAGTTTATTTTTCTACACACTTGATACTTCACTTTATTCTTAGTAACTAGTATTTTAATTATTAAAGCATAAAGTTGTCTTAGGTTTTCGCAAATATTACACATAGTAATTAAACAACTTTAAATGGTTTAAATCGCGTATATTTATCATCATTTTTGTCCCGACGCGACGTTTCAAACACTTTGCAGTGATCTTGGTCACGGGGTGATTGTGGCCCATGAAAATATATGCGATTTAAACCGTTTAACGTTGTTTAATTACAATGTGTAAGGCATAAAGCACGAAAAGTTCATAGAACGGATATGAGGGCCCAGAACGCGCAGTGGATTCTTTAAAGCACCCACAGCAAGTTTGACGACACTCGACAAAAATTGTATTATATGATACGAGGATGGATCAAAAAGTATGTGTGTGTTGTGAATTGAAATACTTTTTTTAATCCCTCTTTTAGCTCATTCATTCATTGGTAAACTTAAGGTATGATTTGATTTACATAGAACTTATTTGTAGTTTTTAAGTTAGAGCCAGTAAGGCGCATCAACATTTGCATCAATATATACCAATACTAGCGGCCTGCCCCGGCTTCGCACGGGTAATTACGACTATAAATTGAGATGTAAGCTATCCTATCTTTCAATTTGCACACGGTGTGTAAATCAAATTTAAAATTGGTTGAGTAATTTAGGAGTCCATCGCGGACAAACAACGTGACACGTTAATTTTATATAAAAAGATTATAAATGCGAAAGTAACTAACTCTGTCTATCTATCTGTCTCGCTTTCACGCAAAACCACTCGACCGATTTGTATGAAATTTGGTATGGTAAGTAATAATTTGAGACCCGGGGAAGGATATAGGATAGTTTTATCCGATTGCGCAAAAAGAGGTTAATGTTTTTTGCGCGATAACCGACATATGAGCTGACGGAGCCGCGGCCGGAATTCGGAAAGCTAGTTTAGAATAGCTTGAAAATATTGAACATCAATAGCCACAACAACGACCTCCTAACAAATGCCTATGAGAAGGCATTAGGCGGTACCTATTTGCCTCTCCACGATTGGCAGGCGTCTTGTCACACACATCACATCACAGTGTAAGATGGTAGTACTTCAGAAGACTGCTTCCCAGTTTCTAGTATTTATTCCTTCGTCGCCTCTTACGAATCCCACAGGAAGATACTTATTGAGGAGTGCAGTTCCAGCGGCACACCACGGAGCATGTATGCAAGACCGTAGTCCTTCAACCTACTTGAACAATCACTGAGAGGCAGTTATGATGCGACTTGCGAACACACTGTTCGTTCTCAACTCAACAAAACATTCAAAGTTTTCAGTGCAGACAAAGAAGAATTATCTTAATAATTCTGCTTTCTGGAGACATAACATGTTATTTTACACAGAGATTCCATAATTAATTCGCTATATTAGTTGGATTATAGTGTGCTATTAACGGTCATAAAATGTAAGATCTCAGTTTCAATTAAGCAGGTATGTTAAGCATGATTAGCTATTGCCACAGTACATCTAATAGTTGCTATCATTATCAGTACATCTAGCTAATTTACTAATTACTAAACTACCTTCCCGCGACTGTGACGCAGTTTTTTTTTACATTTTCGGTACTGAAGGTAGTTATTAGGGGTTGAGGTACTAACTATGACCTGTTATATTTAGGGCCTGTTTCAAAATATTTGAGTAAGTGCCGGTTATACTACCCAGAACTTATTTTATTATATTAAGGGCCTGTTTCAGAATGTTCGAGGAAGTTCCGGTTTTACTACCCAGAACATATTTATTAAACAAAACACTATCTTTGCGTTTCACAGTCATCTATTTAGCCTATCCATCGGTTAAAGCTTGAAACACGCTGCATGTTAACTATCATTTTTATCATTGAGTTATTTTATGTGTTGCATAGCAACCCGAAACTTTATTATGATATTCTGACACGGACTCTTAGGGTACCATATTGGTTATTTAGTAATATTCAATGACACTGAAAAATTATGGATTGCAAATGGTGATCTGCAGTCCATAATAGTACCTAGTAGTAGAACACTGAAAGTGTCCTCAGTTATCACTTATCATATACAAACATAGGATTATATTCATAGAAACTCATTATTCGTACCTATATATTATTATATATAAATGAAAACTTATGTATCTGAATTTAAATCATGATCGTCAGTACTCTAAGATTTAATTTTGCTTGCAATTAATTAGCATTAGGATGACATTCTAGGTTAAGCCTGTTAGCACCTTCGACCACATCATTACTTACCATCACGTGAGATTGTGGTCAAAGGCTTACCTATCAGCAATAAAAAAAAAAAAATTGCTGGCGGAAGTTGCGACTAGCGTATTGGAAAAGTAGGTACATTATAGTATTTATTATATAGGTTTTATTACATTTTGTTCAACTGAACTGAGATATTTGTAGTTAAATCATAATTACAAATGAAACCTACAATTAAGTTGTAAATATGACAGTTAAAATGAGAATAAATAATATGTGTTATAATTTTCTAAGGTTATAGTGATGGATGATGAAACAAGCAGAAGTCCTGCTTAAGGTCATTGACCTTCACACCAAGTTCAAAATAATAGCCAAATATATCTTATCACATTGCTGACATAACAAACCCCTTCTTGAAAAGTTATACCTGTATGGTTAATTAAGTTATTATAAATAAAAAGAGATCCATACCTAATACTTATGAGAATTGTAAATCTTCATGGCCATAATAATTTTTCTTTTCACAATTTTGATCTAAGTTGAATACACATATGTATTGAGATATCGGATAAGTGCTGAATTTGGACTCAATTTGAGTGACTTAGGAGTAGTGCAGGGTATATTAGCTAATCCATTAAGTGAAATGGCTAGGGTACTTTGCAAAATGTTGCTTGAAGTACTTAATTCGTTTTACTGTTAAATATTACTGTAACTATTAAATAGGGCTGATATAATCACTAAGCAACCAAAAGTCTAAAAAAATAAAAATAATGTTTTGGCATTTCTATTGTATTTCAAACATAAAAGTAAATATTTCCTTCAACGGTGTCTTAAATTGTGATGAAGTAACGTAGTTTATTTGGCAGCCGGGTCAATGCAACTGCCATTTCTGCATTCAACAAAAACTTCAACTGTTAAGAGGAAACATGCATGCAAGGAGTAGTTAGAATATTCACTAAACCAATGTTTCGTAGCCCCCTGTTTACTCCTCCAAAATCAGGCCAACACAATTTTTTCTTCTTAAAATGTAGGCTATGCTAGCCCGTCTGGCTAGTGACCACCCTCAAGTATAAAATCTGTCCCCAAGCATCTAACGGTGTGTTCCGGCAGCTTATGTTCAATAAATTGGGTTGTGCAAAAGAATCAAGTCAGTCAATCTGTCCATATATCATAAGACCTCATCTCAAAGCCCTTGAGATCAACACACAGATAATCAAAATATGCTGATTTACCACCTCATATTATTATTTTGTCTCAACAACAAGGGCAGCATTGAATACCTCATATGATACATTTATTTATAAACTTGTGTTTTCCTCATGTTAGTGCCACTGCGCAGATTTGATATATATGACCAAGTTCACGTTCAAGTTATTGGGTAATATACTTCATGCAAAATTTCCACAGCTGAAATTCCATGAGCTGTGCTAAAATATCAATACAAATAAAACAGTTGGCTTGGTGTGATGCAGAGTGAATGTACCTACCCCAAAAAATTACAGGACTGTGTGTGTGTGTGTGTGTGGCCCCACTGCCGATTAGGTAATAACATGCAAGAAGAGAAGAGTTACAAAGATTTAAGCAGCTATCACATGGCAAACTTAGTTGGTTGCTTTACTTGCTATGTCATGGTTAGCTAGCCAGAATCAAATTGCTCAAACTAGTAGTGGACTACTACAAGTAGAGTGCAGTAAAGGCATACTAAGACGTGTTGCCTCACCTCATTCTCATAACTACTTCCAAGCTTGTCCCAATTCAAGGCCAATATGTATAACAGTACAGAGCTCTATATAAAGAATACTGAACTGGATGATTTGAGATGATACATCAATTGCATCTCACAATATCCTAAATATAATAAATGCCACATTAGTTAAAATTAAACTGCAGTACTAAAAACAGCAAAATATATAACACTAGCTTTACGGGCGCGGCTCCAGCCGCGCCTATGTCGGTATCGCGCAAAAACATTAACCTCTCTTTGCGCAGTTGGATAAAAACTATCCTATGTTTTTCCCGGGTCTCAAACTATTTCCATACCAAATTTCATTCAAATCGGTCCAGTAGTTTTGGCGTGAAAGCGTAACAGACAGACAGACAGAGTTACTTTCGTATTTATAATATTAGTACTGATTTTCGAATTTTAAGAGTACAAAATTTCTAATTTCATTTCTTCTGGGAATCAAACCTATGTCCCACAATTTAACACATTGGGTGCCTTAACATTTAGTCTTTTGAGGATCTATCAAAGAATAAATCATGTTATCAATGCGGTGCAGCCAGCTCTTTCATGCAAATAAGTGTTTGGTTTAGAATATAAATAATACATTACAGGCATAAGAAACTTTTAACATTAGATGGGCCTCGTACTTATTCCGTCAAAAACACATAAAATATTAAAAAAAATTAAATTGTCAAAATATTTGTCAGGACTAACAGATGTCAACTCTAAGAGGTTGTTAGCATATTACCAATAACCCTTTCTAACTAAGATGATCATCAAACATGCTGCAAGTAAGTAAGTAGTAACAGACGGTTTCTTCCTCTGGTTAAAGGCTTAATAGTTGGTATATTAACAGCTCATTGCCATTCAATACAAAAATCAAACTAACAATCGTTGAATAAAGATCATTTTAGTGCACTGCTAGACTTGGCTGTTACGTTAAAAATTTTACCTGAGTTGCAGGAAAATCACATAAAACAGTACTAAGCACAAACTCCACACTTTAGAATAGTCATCAGGGCAATTTTTGTATTTTTTTAACTTCTATCTTTGGGTCTAAAGTTTATTTACAAAGCATTTGTTGTTATCACCATATTGAGAGCTATGTATAAATGCAGATGTACTTTGCAATCATGATATCAATGTTTAATAATAACAAATATTTTAGGCACGTTATTACAAATATTTTACTTTGTAACTGTGTAATATTTTACTCTTTGAGAAGAGTCAACACATCCTGAGGAGGCTTCATGTAGAAGCAAAATACATTGAAAATTCTTCCAGTTATTTAGGCTTTTATGACGTAACATCAGCTTAGCAGAACCATGAAAAGAATTGTCACTAGATTTTAGACCTAAACTATTTCAAAATCTCAATTCATTATTTTTAAAATATTTGTGATAATTATTATGTGAAGAAATCAATATAGGTTAAAAGCATGGCATTGTAATAGCATATTCTGAAGCAGATCTATACTATATAATGAAATTTTCATTGTAAATCACTCATGAGGGAGAATGACATGCATATTATTATAATTTACATTAGGCCACAATTTAGATGATCTTAAAAATTATATGTACAGGTACTTACGGTAACTAGACAAGTAAAAACAACATAATTATTAAGCTTTACCGAACATCTCTTGAATTTTTGATGTAAAATTATGTTTATTTTCTTTTAAAGTATGCTTGTGACATGCAACACATGCATGAACAATTTAAGGGTAGTAACATTGACATGCAGAAAGCACAAGAACTTATGCCACTGGATGTGAAAATTCTATCTTTTATATGGTTGGTGTTCTCTAACTCCACAAAATCTAAGAAGCAACAGTTGTAAGGAGGAACATTTTTACTGAAAACTTTGCCAAGCTCTTAACTCTACCATCATTGGTCTTGTATCTCTTCCAATACTTCTATTTGCATACTTGTACTACTAACTTATATACTCATATGACATAAAAGGGGTAGCAGGAAGCATGTGGACAAGAGTGGCAGGGGATCCCTAAAAATGGTCTCAGTTCCAGGAGGCTTTCATCCAAAAGGACATACAGATAGGGGTGTTATCAACTAGTTTTTAGTCTTAGATAATTATTGAATCAAGGCTTTTATTATATTATTATTACTACTTACTTACATAGTTCCACTTCTACTACATCAGGCCTAGAGTAGGGATATTATTTTTATAGACTTATAGCATAAATCAAGACATTTTTACCATGAAAATAAAAAAAGTGATGTAGCAAACCTTCAAAATGTGAGGACATGCCATGGTCATGTAAACCAGGGTTATTAGTTATTACTTTATACTAATATGGTGTCCCTGTGGGGTGTCAGGATAGAATTGCACACACCTTCCCCTTGGTGTCATAAGAGGAGACTAAGGGGAAAATTACTGAAAGGAGGCAGCAGCACGTCAGAGAAATTATTGGCACATCTAAATCCCCAAGCGTGGGGATTATGGTATCAAATGTGACATTCCGGTCAATGTGATGATGATGTATATGGTGTAGTGTCTATTGTGTCTGAATGTATTCAGGCTGTTTTTATGAAGCAAGCTGATCAATCATTCACCTAAGTATTTAATGGAGTAATAAAAACAGTTTTAATATAGAAGTGTTTGCTTTTGCTTTGTTGGACTCTTAACAATAGATTTAACTTACAATGAAGTATTTTCAATGCACTTTCAGATTTTGAATTACACAGTGTAGATAATACCTGTGGATAGATAACAATATACAATGTTTACGACTTGTAGATTATGTTACTGTTTGAGTTGTATTTTACGATTTGTTTGTAAACAAATTGATAATTGCAAGAGTTTTATAAATGAGCTGATATTTTCACAGGTAATATAGTCTACCAATTATTAATTATTTCAAGGCCACAAGCTGCTCTGTAGACTTGTTATGTTCTTGAGTAGTAAGATATCAACCAACTGATTAAACAACAAGCAAGTGAAACACACTTCCACTGAACAAATTATTGCTCATTAGAAACATTTACAACACATCTGCACACTTATCAGAAACTGGCATGAACAAAGAATAATGGTGATAAAGCAGCACTGTGTGCAATCGTGGTGATGTAATGTGCTGAAACATGTGCCTAGTCCTGGCACTTCTGCCACTATACAATGCTAGTTTGCTAATCGTTCAATAGACAGGTTAATGACCCTGCAAGCTAGTGTAGGAGTCAAACATGCTTGCAGTGTGTGTCACGAGTATATCACCTGAGCATTAGGCCGCCCTGTTTTCACATGGACCGCTGCAAGCTGGTCACCATCCACACTCTCTGGCACAATCACAATTATATATGGGTGCACTGCATGAGCATTTAAAAAGATTGCAGTTCGTAGTAAATATGTTGACCCAACATGCACACAAATGAAACCGGGAGCACTCTCACTGAACACTTCACTGTACACTCATCAACATCTAGAATGGCGTGGCAGGGCGCCTTGAGCCCCAGACGAGCGCAGGAGCTCTGAAACGCGACCTAACCTCAAAATATACACGAAAACGAAGGATTGAGAATCACAGATGTTACCAAACCAGACTAAACACACATGACATCATGCCCGCGATAATATCGCACGAAATTTCACAAAGAACACGAGCGGGTGGCGCGCGAGCCTCGTTGTATGGATTTGTGGGCAGAATGCTTTGTTTGAGTATGTAGGTAGTGCAGCCTTCGCCGCACGCCGCCGCAGCTATAGATAGCGTAGGTATATTGTGTTGCAGAGTGCACTGTGCAGCGAGCTCGGCACGGGTCGCGCTCGCATGCACTAGCCATAGCTCACTGGGCGAGTGAGTGCCAAGCTCGCCTCTCGCGCCGCCCTTTGTCTCGGGGGCGGCACGACAGGTTCCGTGCGTTTGCAAAAACTGTAAACACGAGTCTGATTTACGAGCCCGGGCGAACGAGCCTGCGGCGACGGGCCGAGGACGCGAGCGCAGGCGGAGGCGGTCACGCTCGGGCGCGGCGCTCCGGCCTCGCTCGGGCCGCGGAGGAGCTGCCGGAATGGCGCAACGCGGAGGCCGTGACGCCTCGGCCGCAAGGAGAATGTCCGCTGCGACACACGGCGGCGGGTCGGGACGAGCGTTTCGCAACGGAGTGCACCCGGGGTGCAACATGCATCGTGCAGTGCAATGCAGGGATACTCACGGCCTGGCGGCTCGCAGCGGGTCCGCGGCGCCGGCGTCCATGGCGCGCCCAGGCCCTGGCCGCGGCCGGGCTCCGGGCCGACGGCCGAGCGACGCGACACTCTCTCCGATCTCACTCGGAACGCGACGATGGACACAGTCGCACCATCACGACGACACACCACTTCTACACGAGCACTTCGATACGCGTATAAACACTCCGCGAACGGTGTTTTGTTACATTGGTTGAGTTTTCTTTGAAAAATCAATATACATTTTCCCAGTTTAGAAATATACGGACGAGTCGATGTCCAGCGCAGGTTAGGTGCGTGAAGTTTGCAAGCTTTTTTAGCGCACCGGTGTTACCAACATTTTTTTGCCTATTTTTTGTTTTCGCTGTTGTGATTTTTTCTAGATTTGCAGCTCACTTCAGTTCGGTCATGGAGCATTGGGTCTTTCATAATACTCCACGATGTTCGTGTTGGCGCTAAAGTTTGAAATATTGAAGGAATAGCATATTATGATGCTAGCGATTTTTACAAATATTGCGTTGTGTTGTTGTGAATTTGTGACCATACAACCCAATTAACTACGTATGAAGTTGTTAGATACTAGACTGTTAAAATTAAAATCAATTTATGTAGCTACATAGATTTATTTTATACTAGCTTTCCGGGCGCGGCTCCGCCCGCGCGTATGTCGGTTATCGCGCGAAAACATTAACCTCTTTTTGCGCAGTCGGATAAAAACTATCCTATGTTTTTTCCCGGGTCTCAAACTATCTCCATACCAAATTTCATTCAAATCGGTCCAGTAGTTTTGGCGTGAAAGCGTAACAGACAGACAGACAGACAGAGTTACTTTCGCATTTATAATATTAGTACTGAAGTACTGATATAAAACCTAGTTCTGAATTGTAGTTCATAATCATAGTATATCAAATAATCTGGTACTAACCTAATAAAAAAATTCATGTTAATTTGGGCATGACATTTATAGTATGTTGTATTTCATAAATTATTGAAGGTGCTGCCCCAGAGTGCTACTAGGTAAATGAGTACTACCTCGTTGATCGAGTAGTGTCGAATTGCAAGCGTCGCGTCGTCACCTCGTGCGTGTCAGAAACTCGAAATCCTAGATTTGAACCACGGTCGGGTCAGGCAGTATTAAGTATTTGGATTTTTGGGGAATAAGTAAATTTTCAGTACCAATGCACACTGGTAATGTGTCAAGAAAATAGCAATAGGCTTTCCACCATATATTATGTGACCAAAACGAACTGTGGGTGGTATAGACATTCCACCTACTCCTTCGGATGTATGAAGGAATTATATTTTGTTAAGTTATCGTACTTACATATTAAAACCAAATTTTTTTGTGACAGTAAATGTATTAATACGTATACCTAAGTACCTACTCTTATAATAAAGCAGCAAGATTTTTTTTATTTCATATTCTTTATAGGTAAATCATAGTATACTGACAAACATTATCTAATATTTACACTTAACAATGTTTTAAAATTAACAAGTATTACTGATTTCACCTCGTCTGCGTTGATTATGCAACTAAGGGTTAAGTTGGAGGAGTTGAATCTCACTTTAGTAATGAAAAGTGAAGAGATCACACCTCCACTTAATCCTTTGTCGCTTAAAACTTCATGTTGCAATGCAGCCACGTTCTGATCGATGCAGTCCCTTGTCACCGGTTAGCTTCTCCGAGTAGTGAAGTGGCTCCACGCGTGAGCTGGAAAGATAGATCTGGCAGCATATGACGGCAAACTGTCAAGATCCCCTGTCCAACTCAGACGTGAAGCCAAGCGGGCCGACGCAGTTGCGCGAACGATTGAGCAGTCTGTAAAACAAAATAAATTATTACACGAGTCAAATAAAGTCTGCTGCGTATTTACTCAGTGTGACAATCGCAGTGAGCGCTCGATATGGAGTCAGGCGGCTCGCTATCACCGCTCGAAAAGGTGCGGCTAACGTTCTCTGATAAGAACACCGCTTTTCCCTATCACGTCAGCGATCCTACATAGCTCTAATATGAATGTTTTCGATATTTAATGCTTGTAATTAAGAGGATAATTTAAGCTCACTCTTTTCAGCGAATCACATGGACCGAGTGAACACATGTGCCATTGGAACACCATATGTTATTACGTAATCAACGCAGTTTTATATTAACAGTGACATTAATTCATATGCTCAATTGTTGCTCAGTTAAAGTAACTTTAGAGACTTCTAGCTGAAATTGTTGTGATGGAATTTTTTTATGCAATATCCGAATGCCACGTCAACATTCATGAACAAACTTGATACATTTAAAGAAACAGTGTGTTATTTTAATAAAGGGACACGTTATACAATCACGATTCCTGGGGTTACCGTATCCTGGAGAGTTGAGGTTCCAAGCAGCGCACTAATACACGAGCTCGATGCCACAGTCAATCGTAATCACAGCTCACACTTCGATAGAGACCCGATCGATTGATGGGCCCATATTTATACTTTCGTCGATATCTTCAGATACGATATCAGGGAACCAACACAAGGTACAAACTTCCACCATGATCGTGATAAGATTCGTTGAAACGGGGAATCGATTGGCCCCTGCTCGCCGTATCTATCGCGCAAACACTTCACTCCACCAATCAGCAAGGTATCGATGATAAGCCTTATGCGATGACGAAGCGTGAGCGCGAGCACGAGGCTTCAGCGCGGCGGAGCCCCAGCGCCCGGCGGCAGGCAGCTGCGGCGCTCCGAGCCGTCCGGGGCCGTCGCCACCAGCCCGCTATCTGCTGCCGTCGGCTCATCACGACCACTCTCACTGTTTACAGTGGAGATACACCTTTATTACATTCTAATTATCTAGTTACTGACTGATAATTGTTCTCATACATGTGAGTATGCGGTACGCACCTATAAACTAGCTCAGGGTATAGTGGCAGGTGCCAAGCATCCGAATATAATTTAGGTAACATTTATCGCCTTCTCGAATAAACGTATTTTGAAGACTAATCAAGTACACACTGCACGTTATCAGACTGAACATTATAATAAAGAGATAAGCTTATGAATGTTGATGAAATCATAACTCTACAAATAGGTATTATTTCCTTTATTTCAACATGATTCTATTGAATAAACACCGGTATAGTTGCCGTTTACATACTTACATTTACCTACTTTCCTATTGAAATATAGCGCTATAAGCACCTACTTTGCTAGGATATGATACGAATATGATACGTGGAAGAATTTCGACATACTTAATAGATAAGGTGGCAGGCGCATATCAAACGGTGTCATTTGATAAGAGACAAGGTGTGCGCTTTCTGGAGCACTTATATTTAACAGGTGTATGAAATATGATTAGGCACTTGTAGGATTTCACACATAAGCTTTATTTATATGAATAATTTATACACATTTCGATAAATTTGATGAACAGTAATAGCACAGTTTAAGATACCCCACACGAACCAAACGTTGAAATGCTTGATGTAACAAATTTAAAATTAAATCTTTCTTGGATTACATTTTTTCGGTTCCTCTGAACTTAGCAGAAAAAAAAACTTACTTACCTACCTAATGTTTCATACCGAACTTTAATGAAGTGTAACTTGAGACAGTACATTTTTTGTTAGTGTTAAGTATCTGTATTACATTCTCTTAGGTGTTAAGATGTTACAATAAAGGGACACATCACACTGTAATAATTGACTGTAAAATAAAAGAACTGTACGAATCTGACAAATAAATCTCTATCTTTAATAATTTCATGGCTTGACGTTAATAACTTGAAGATTAATTTAAATAAGACTCAAATAATTCATTTTAATCAAAGGCCGCCAGAAAAAACTGACATTTTCGTAAAATACATTATTATTATTCCTTTGTTAATGGCTTCTGCGGTCGTAAAATACAAAGATGACACCATATGTGAAGTTGACACTGCTAAGTTTTTAGGGATGACCATTGACAAACGACTTAACTGGAAGGCACATATAGAATCACTCTGCAGAAAATTAAGTAGTTCGGCATATGCTCTATTTAAATTAGCTCCAATAGTCGATGAAACTGCTTTGCTTACAGCTTATCACGGTTTAGCGGGCTCTGTGCTGAGGTATGGTATTATCTTCTGGGGCAACTCAACTGATAATGAGTTAGTATTTAAGGCACAGAAGCGTTGCGTACGATCCATGTTCGGCTTAAAAACAATTGATAGCTGTCAACCATATTTAAAAAAATATAAAATTCTGACACTTCCGTCACTTTACATTTTTGAAGTAGCAATGTTTGTAAGAACCAATCCTGATTTATTCCTAAAAGAATCAGATGCCGTTACGCGTAATACGCGTAACGGCATCTGATTCTGACGAGATAATTTAAAATTGTCTATATATCCAGGCAAAAGCAAGATGTTGCGCAAAGGGATATTAGGAATGGCACCTAATATTTATAATAAAGTACCAAAATATTTAGAGACATGAATCATAATTTATTTAAAAGGACATTGAAAAATATACTGACTGCAAAATGCTACTACACAATAAATGACTTTTTAAATGATACATTTTGACATATTATTATTATTTTCTATTTTTATTTCACTGACACAATATCAATATCCTTTAATTTAATTAAATTATTGTAATTTCCATACGATTGAAGTTAATATTGTATAATATAATTTACTATAGTTAAAAATATGATATGTTGCACACCTTAATGGTATACCACAGCGCTCACCCAATTTATATGACCATTTTTTGTATATAACCTGTGTTAATGCAATAAAAATAATTTGAATTTGAATTTATCATTCAGAGAAACACATTTACTCAAAGTCACCTTAAAACCCCTTTTTTCTGGTGCATATTCGTAGGGGTGCATGAATTACTTTTATTTAATTGCGACAACCTGCCTGCACTAGTTATGTATTAAAAACATAAACTCTTCGTTCTCACAGTTAGAGCCAGAGTGATTAATATGTCTGGCAAGGGAAAGCAATCCGTCTAGTTGCGACTGAGGAGAAGTTTTGGCCAATATCTGGAGAAGTTGTAAAGGGATGGTGGGTGGCGTGCCGGCGACGCGGACGGCGCGACGCGGGGTGCAGGGGGAGGGCGGAGGGTACAAGGTGGTGGATGGAGGCTGCCGCCGCCGCCGCGCCGCCGCCGCCGGTGGTGGAGTGGCGGCGCCCGCTCGCCTCGCGGCCGTGAACTGGAACTTCGGAAACTTCTGCCGTATTGTGTTTACATTGAACTTTGTTATGTGGGTTAAAGTTAAGCCAGAGTTCACCAGCGTGTGTGCCGCTCGTTTTACTCAATTGCAAAGTTGACTCTCAAGTTTTCGTATCGATTTTCATCTCATGTTTATCAAATGTTTCAAGGTTGCAGCTGATCGTGTTCTATTATTTTTGTCAGGTTAGAGTTATTATGGTACATTTACAAATAGAGTTATAATTCATAGAATTCCATATCAATATTCATTTTAAGATCAACATTCTGTACAATCTAAAATTAATGAGTAAATCTAAATCACTAACTCTCTTCAGCAAGAAGCCTTTCTTTGTGCTTACCACCGCTGTGTTTGATATTCTACCTGGAAGCAGTAGTATGAAAAAACTACTGTGTTCAGGTGAAGGGCGCTCTAGCAAGTAGGGCAAATGGCACATAAGAATCAACGTTCCAGACTAGTGCAGTGCAGTGTCTAGTTGAACAAGAACGGTTACACTGCAATTTTAATGGACTGGCGTGAAGCTTACCGTCCGGTGCCTCGTCACTTCATTACATAAATAAATAAAATTTCTGAACCCTGAACCAATTTTGATGAGAGTAGTATTGTTAGAACGATAGTATTATCTAATTTAAAAAAATACTTCGATGGTACATAAATGAAACCAGAATTTATTGATAGCATGATCACCATCTGAAACCTGTTCAGACGATTTTAAATATATTTGTAGTAACAATACTCTCAAATGTACCGTTAGTACATAAAACCGACTTCAAAAAATTATGTTATCAATTTCTGCACGTATGTAGGTATTTAATATTATTGAATCTGTTACAACGTATAATAATCTATAAGGGCTTCTAAATAAATATACAAAATTTGTTCGTCCACATTATCTCTGAAACTACGAACAAAGAAATTATTATTCGCATAGTGACATTTTTTTAATGGCTTACATGTAATTAAACACTTTATGTTTAAATTAAATCTGTTAAGTAAGATTCAAGATCCATATCTTGACTTGACCTAGTCTATACTAATACGTGAAGTACCTAAGTGCGATGGCTCGGCTCATTGATACCGGCTACAGGTTGGTGTCGGAGGGAAAATATCTCCAAACATGAGTCAAATACTAATGTGTGTAAGAATAACCTCCTTTTTACGGTTCCATACTAGCAAATTGGACCCTGTTAATATGTCTCGGCTGTCCGGCTGTCCGTCTTGAACTTTTTTTTTTTTTTTTTTTTAATTTATAAATCTACACACCACAGACTCCAGGGTCCGTGACTTTTTTCAATTATGACATTTTTTATTTAATAACAAGAAATACTAAATATGAAACATGCAACATTGTAAGGGGGAACAGTGTTAAAAGTTTTTTTTTCCGTTAATGTCATTAGCACTAGCATCCAGAGCAGACCAGTATCCTCTAGCAGCACCCGTTCCCGAGTTGACGCATGTGCCAGCCATCAACCATTTTTGAGGGAAGATGGCGACCCGACACACAACAACACCGCTAGACAACACCTTTCTGTGAGCATGACCGCTCCGGATACCCGTGCCAACGATTACAATTATAAAATAATTTGGGACTACAATAAAATAAGATACAAACAGAAATTTACATATTTTGTTATTCTCCCACGTCACATTTTAACAGGGCCTCCATTACCACGTTATTTCGATCTTTGATCGCCATTTTGAGGTTGTAATCATGGATGGCTTTTGGTGTCGCAACCATCTCCTTCCTAACGAACCGTCCTATGGCGTCTTGTTCGTCATCTGCGTAGTAAATGAAGGTTCCAGTATGCCGTGAAACTGCAACGACGGCGTGCGGGACGCTCTCATGCAACTTCATGCTGCTCTTGGTCTTGATGGCGATAACCGACTCGTATGTCAGTCCCTGCGCTTCGTGGATGGTAAGGGTGCGTGATCCACTTCCCTCTCCGTAGCCCTGGCTTATCAGGGTCTCCTTTTCTTCCTGGGTGTGAACCAGGAATAAAGTATTGGGGAGGGATTTGGGGATTTTTGCACCAGTGTACCTTTCAAGCTTAAGGGACTTAATACGGGGAGCTGAGGAATATATACCAGAGTAATAATAATAATAATAATAATAATAAAAAATTACCAGGTTAGGCCGGTTGTACCTTAATATGAACAGATTTTCTCTATCGATATAAGGCAGTTGAATATCTCCAATGAGGACAAGTTCACCAATTCCAGATAGCGTGGAAGCCATGACTATGGCTCCGAAATGGTTCATTAGAGCTTCATCCACCGTTAGGCGGCTGTGGCTCTCAGTTTTTTTAAAACCATTTACGAGGACTGAAGCCATTGTGCGCACCTTGGTTTTAACTAAGTCTCCAATTCGGTGCGCAAGCTTCTCCCTCAGGTCTTTCGCTGCTTCTGTAGTTGTTGTGATAATGATGTCCTTGTCCACATCGAATTGCCTTACTACCCAAGTTGTTTTGCCACATCCTGGAACTCCATCTACCCATTGTATTTTCGGTACTTCCCAGTCTTTCCAGAATGCTTCGATCTCCGATACCCCCAAGATAGATTTCGCCATTTCGAGGATACGATCATCTAACATTATTTTGGTGCACTGGGCCGTTACTACAATAGGGTCATTTAATGGTGTCGCGTATTTAGGCCTAACTAGTCGCTCCGTTTCTCCCTCGTCCAGGGACACAAATCCGCCTGTTGCATTGTATGCTGCCATATACTGACCTAACATTTTCCCCTTGATGACCTGGGATGTGTCGTTGTTGTATATAGCGGCTTCTGCCTCTTCGAGTCTTACCTTTAAAAGGTTTTCATTTTTAAGCCTGAAAGACTGCAAGATGTTTTAAGATTTCCTGAGGATGCTTCGTGTGGTAGCGAAACGCGTCGAATTTTTTTACGTTTGGCTCCGTAGCGTTTATCACGTCTCGTCGCGTTACCAGGAAAATTATTCGGAATCGTCACTAGACATGTTTTATATTATTTAAGTATTTTCTACAATATCAATTTCATGTTTTCCTAAAATATTTGTTTTCTATGGATTTCCTCAAAATAACGCGAATCTACATTAACTATCTTATTAATTAAATTACGGCTTTAGGCGTCATAAAATTCTCTCCCTCTTTGTTACCAGTTAGGACAAAATTCAAACAAAATTTCGTTGAAAATTGCGTATTTCAAATCAGAGCGTGTTGCAGCGTAGTGATAGGTATTAGGTACGTCAATCGCTCCTTCTGAAAGAACCAAAACACAAAATTGTACTAAACGTACTAGGGACTTCAGGCTTATTTTGACTGAAGATGGCGTTTCTTTTAATTATCTTTCTTTTCATTTAAATCTTGGATATTATGACATATTAGTAGTACCATTATTAAAAATGTTTTGCTATGATACACAAACCTACTTATTCGAAGAAGTTACTTTAAAAACTTTTTGAATTAAGTAGAATTATGGCATTAATAGTTTTATGTTGTGATATATTTCAACAGGTTTTATACAGCTTTAAAGCCTTGTTACAGGCGTTATTGTAGCAAGATGTCTGTTAGGTAGGTAAGAATACGTTCGCGGCAGTTTGAGTAGATAGGCATGTAGGTAGGTTTATGATTTGACGCACGTACCTATCAGAATTTTGACCAAATAACAGAGATAGGGCCACACCTGAACCTATTTTTGTTATCAAGGTAGGTACTGGTTCCTGATAAACTTTCACACACAATAAATGGTTTATTTTTACCTTATTTATCCACAGACTGGAATTTTATTAAACATTAAGTTGATACTTTTTTATAGAAGCATATAATTTCCCGTAGTCTCGTCTGATACAGTGATGAATCGTTCGAAGGTGGAGGTTGCTTGCCTAGTAAAAAGTCTTAGAAGTCTTCAAGTACAGAGATAATGTATAGGTACTTATAGACTACCATACTTACGTATCAAAATGAAAAAGTTTACTAGTAGGCACATTAGAATACACTTTTATACAAGTTAAATAATTGCCGTTGCTTGATTTTGTTTAATAAAACTAGGTAGGTATTATTAGATATCTTCTACGTGTCTGTAGTGTATAGACATTTATAGTTATCTGTAACTCTGTCGTCTCGAGCAGTGTGACGCGCGGGCCGCGGGGCGGTGGAGGGACTAGCGAACCGACCGCCGCGGAGTAAAGACGCGGACACTAGCTGCGAGCCGATATCATTGTAGTTTGTTACTTGATCTTCCCTAATATCAATTTCAGTCATACAGTGTACATTACATGTGGCGACGAGACAAACTGTGAGTATTTTAAGAATTTTTACATTTAATAACAAAAGAAAAGAGAGGAAATCACACTTTGACTAAAAGTGGTTTCTTCACACTGTGGTTGTTGCACTAGATAGTGGGTGACCTACAAGTTACCTATCTACTTGAGTTCGTGCCTCAATATTTACCTTTAAAGTTAAAAAAAAAACAAATAAAAATAAAAAATATACATGTAACTACCCACATTTTTGTTTAGTTAGCTGTTGATCCCATACGTTGTTATTCAAATATTACTTTTTCGACATCCGCATGTTACGTCATTAGACGACTATTATTTATGTCAAAATTTAAATCTCATGTAAGTGAACTGCATCATGTTCTTGTGAAGGATAAAGATTCATTAAACCTAAACTTATCTATTAAATAAAGGGTGTATTTTACTAAATCATGTGGACAGTTTAAGACATTTTTGAAAAAAAAAGTGAAATATAAAGTAACTAGTAATTAGGTACTGACTTGGCCGTGAGTTGCGTAGGTATTCTTTTGTTCGCGTTTTACGTATCTAGATTTCTATGGGTGTATAACACCAGGGGAGTGACATATTTATATATTTGTCAACCATACCTAACTACTTATTAAAATTTATTTTTAAGAGTGTAATGTTCTTCGAACATCACCGAAAGTATCATGTGGTTAAAGGTTTTAACTACCTAGCATTAAATTGCGACTGGGCATTAAATTGCGACTGGGCATTAAATTGCGACTAAGCATTTAATTGCGACTGGACATTAAATTGCGACTGGGCATTCAATTGCGACTGAGCATTTAATTGCGGTATGAGACTCGAGAAAGACTTAGGATAGCAAAAGCATTAAATTGCGGATATCGATTGATACTTAGTATAGAACTTGCATTAAATTGCGGAGGTTAAATAGCATTAAATTGCGGACATGGCATTAAATTGCGGGCATGGCATTAAATTGCGGACATGGCATTAAATTGCGGACATGGCATTAAATTGCGGACATGGCATTAAATTGCGGACATGGCATTAAATTACTTATTAATTTACAGTACTGCACAGTATGACAACGATGCGTCGTCATGGGCACACAGGGTGTCTTTGCCATGACGACTACGTGTCGTCATGGGCACACAGGGTGTCTTTGCCATGACGACTACGTGTCGTCATGGGCGCCGAATATGTACCACGGGTGGAGATACCTACGTAGCGTACTAATTATAGTATTATGTAGATTATAGGTACAGTCACGTACAGTAGATGCTTTTTACTAGCATTAAATTGCGATAGCGTGTTAAAAATCTATAAAAATGCAACATAGTATTTACGTTGTCAACAGGTAGCCCCAAATGGCACAGTACACTTTAGAGAAGTTCGAATGTGAAGGGGAAGTTGGTTCAGTCTCGGTCCGTTGGGAAAGATGGAAAAGAAGTCTAAACATTTACCTCGAGGCGGCAGGCATAGACACCGAGGTAAAGAAAAGAGCTAGTCTTTTACATTTCGGTGGTCCCGAGTTACAAGAAGTGTTCTACAACATCCCGGGAGCTAATGCAACTGAAGGCGAACTTTTTAACATCGCTATTGGAAAATTAGACAACTATTTTGCACCTAAACAGAGCAAAGTGTATGAGCGACATCTGTTTCGTCTTCTAAAACAGGAGCAAGATGAGAAATTCGAAAAATTTCTTATCAGACTTCGACTGCAGGCCAAGAAATGTCAGTTTGGTGAAAAAGAAGATGAGCATATCATAGACCAAATAACTGAAAAGGGTAAGACAGAAGAACTCCGAAAGAAAATATTGAAAACAGGGGACAAGATCACTTTGGATGAAATAGTTGCAGAAGCGAATGCACTGGAAGCCATAGATCGTCAATTAGGAAACTTTGGTATGAAACCTGTGGAAAGTCAGGCAATCAACAGAGTAAGTACAGAAACATGGAAGGAGAAGCAAAAAAATAAAAGATTGGAATGTAGCAGATGTGGGAGCTCCAGGCATCTGGCCCGTGACAAAAACTGCCCTGCAAATGGAAAGGCTTGCCTTAAATGTGGCATTTTAGGTCACTTCAGGAATCAATGTCGGACAAAACAATCTCAGAAGAGGAAATTGGAAGGAGAAGAATCATCGAACAGCCAGGGAATACAGAAAAAAAATAGGACAACAAATAATATCGAAGAAACTGCAAACATAATCACGGATGAAAGAAAAGTCGACTACATTTTCAATATCGAGAACGACGCAATGGTCACATGTAACATAGGTGGAACCAACGTAGAGATGTTGATAGATTCGGGCTGCAAGCACAATCTTATAACGGACCAAACCTGGGAAAGAATGAAGAGAGATAACGCCCAAGTTACCAATCAAGATCCGAATCCTGAAAAAACGTTCGTAGCTTACGGGAGTCAAACACCGCTGAAGGTGTTAGGATCATTCAAAGCTGCGATAAAACTTGCCGGTACATCACAGGAAAGCACAATATTCTATGTGATCCAAAACGGTACGCGTGACCTATTGGGACGGGTGACGGCAACCTCATTGGGAGTACTTCGAATAAATTTGGATATCAACCAGGTTGAAACTGAGGCGTTTCCAAAATTTAAAGACGTTTTAGTTAGCATTCCAATTGATGATTCAGTGAAGCCCGTTGCTCAGCCGTATCGGAGGATTCCCATCCCTCTCGAAGAAAAAGTAGAGAGGAAACTGGAAGAATTACTGAAAAGAGACATTATAGAAATCGTGAAAGGTCCTTCTAACTGGATCTCGCCTATAGTTCCTGTGCTAAAAGACGGAGGGGACATCCGATTGTGTGTTGATATGCGCCGAGCAAATGCGGCTATACAACGTGAAAACCACCCACTGCCAATGATGGAAGAACTGTTGCCAAAAGTTCGAGAAGCAAAAATCTTTAGTAAGCTAGACATTCGAGATGCATTCCATCATATCGAACTTCATCCAGACTCAAGACATATCACGACCTTCATTACCAGCAAAGGATTGTATCAATATAAAAGGATGATGTTTGGTATATCGTGTGCGCCTGAGATTTTCCAAAAAACACTCGAACGAATCCTTTTAGGTTGCGAAGGAGTCATCAATTTCATAGATGACATTTTGACGTTTGGGAAAGACAAAGAAGAACATGACTTTAGACTTAAAAAAGTTATGGCAGTGTTAGAGGAAAATAACGTGATGTTGAGGGAAGAAAAATGTATTTTTGGAATAAAGAAGGTCCAATTCCTAGGGCATGAACTGTCAGAACAGGGAGTTAAACCACTAGACAAGTATATCTTGGCTATAAAGGGATTCAGAGCCCCGACAAATATCGCTGAACTACAGAGTTTTATGGGCTTAGTTAATTACGTGGGAAAATGGATCCCACACTTAGCAACGGTAACAGAACCCCTGAAGCAACTGCTACGTAAAAGAACGGGAAGAAATACAGACATTCAAGATGACTGGAGAGATGCCCAAAAGAATGCATTTAATGATCTCAAGGCGGCACTTATGAAGATACCAAATTTAGGTTACTACAATCCTCATGATAAGACTGTGGTGATTGCAGATGCAAGCCCAGTGGGTCTGGGTGCAGTGCTGGTGCAAATCAACAAGAATGGGCCGAGAATAATTGCATTTGGTAATAAGACCCTCAGCGGCTGTGAGCGGCGTTACTGCCAAACAGAAAAAGAGGCCTTAGCGCTAGTTTGGGCAGTCGAACATTTTCACATGTTCCTGTATGGCAAGGTTTTCGATCTAGTAACGGATCATAAGCCCTTAGAGGTGATATTTGGCCCGAAAGCAAAACCATGCGCTCGCATTGAAAGGTGGGTATTAAGGTTGCAATCCTACAATTTTAAGGTGAAATATAGCCCGGGGAAGACCAACATAGCCGATCCACTATCGAGACTCTGTGAAGTAGCAACAAACCCGACGGCTTTATTTAAAGACCATGTTCAAGCGGTTACTGAATCTGCACGACCCGTAGCCATCCCATTACAAGAAATCACTGAGAGTTCCTTGGGAGATGAAGAGATACAGAAGGTAAGAGAAGGCCTTTACAATGGAAACTGGGATGAAACAGTTAAAGCCTATAAACTTTTCCAGAATGAATTATGCTTTCATGGCGATATTCTCCTTAGGGGGACGAAAATTGTAATCCCAACAAAATTACGCAGCAGAGTTCTGGAAGCTGCGCACGAAGGCCACCCGGGGATAGTCGCGATGAAAGGCAGATTGAGGACCAAGGTATGGTGGCCTAAGTGCGACAAAGATGCTGAGAGCATATGCAAAGCCTGTAAAGGATGCATCCTGGTCTCTGCTCCCAGCGCCCCAAACCCATTAAAAAGAAGAGATTTACCTTCTGAACCATGGGTCGACATAGCAATTGACCTCATGGGCCCCTTACCTAGTGGAGATTACATCCTAGTAGTTGTCGATTATTACACCAGATATAAAGAGGTGAAAACATGCAGAACCATAACAAGCTCCGAAATAATTGGAATGCTTAAAGACATTTTCAGCAGACTTGGCAATCCGGTCTCGCTTACATCAGATAACGGGAGACAATTTTCCAGCGAAGACTTTAAGAGTTTCTGTGCAGAGAGAAACATACGACTCTATAATACTATTCCCTATTGGCCGCAACAAAACGGTGAAGTAGAGCGCCAGAATAGGGACATCTTAAAACGCCTCAAGATTTCTCAGGTAGAGAAAAAGAACTGGAAGGAGGCTTTTCGTGAGTATATGGTGATGTACAATAGTACACCTCACACAGTTACAGGAAAAACACCTGCAGAACTATTCTTTAGACGACAATTTCGAGACAAGCTGCCTATGATTCAGGACATGACCCATCTCTCACAGGATCTTGAAATGAGGGATAGAGATAAGGAACTAAAAGAAAAAGGGAAAGAATATGCGGATAGGAAGAGGAAAGCTACTAGTTGTGAATTGGAAATCGGAGATAAAGTATACGTCAAAAACAGGACCAAACAAAACAAGCTGAGCCTAAACTATGAACCCGAAACACATACCGTCGAAGCGAACAAAGGAGGGGACGTAAGTCTTCGAAACGATGAAACTGGTCAGCGAATCAGACGGAACATCGTTCACCTAAAACGAGTGGAAGGACAATGGAAGGTGCTAGGTGATGAGAATAATGCTAATGATGCTCAAACAAACGATAATAGTGATGAAAATCAATCACAACTCGAGTGAATAGAATTATGGTCAATAATGACAAAATAATTGATGATTGGTGATTAAACATAAATTGTATTAAGACTTGCTGATTGTACTTGATATACTTATGAAAGATTAAATTACTATATTTAGTTTGGTGATTATGAATGTATTTAATTTGTACGTTAACCTGATCACAGTCCTTTCACTGCATATTTTTACTAAGTGTATTTATAAATTATAAACATTGATAAGGGAGGGATGTAGTGTATAGACATTTATAGTTATCTGTAACTCTGTCGTCTCGAGCAGTGTGACGCGCGGGCCGCGGGGCGGTGGAGGGACTAGCGAACCGACCGCCGCGGAGTAAAGACGCGGACACTAGCTGCGAGCCGATATCATTGTAGTTTGTTACTTGATCTTCCCTAATATCAATTTCAGTCATACAGTGTACATTACAGTGTCGATATTGATAATACTGCTGCCGCACTAAACAATAATCTGCACAATGTTAACTCAGAAATTGACTAGAAACATTTTGATAGTACATGCAAATGTTCGTGTACATTGACTAAGTATATAAATAGTAAAGAGACTGCACACAGGGAGTAATAGTTTTTAACAGATTAGATCTAGATCTCCGATCACACTTAGCCAAGAGTGAACACGACTTTCAGCAATGAAGGAACGACCGTTGAGAGAGAGATCTAGATCTCTCCCATATTGAGATTGGAAGGGTGGTGTTATGGCACTTGAATAACTAAAAACTGGTTAATTCCAGGTCCAAATCAGATTCATTTAGCTATTCTTCTGCCAATTAAATATGACTCGGTGGACTCACTGACAAACTTTTTCAACCGCAGGTGTATGGAGTCGTATATCTATTTCTTATTATAACTTGAAAGCCATCTTCTATACTCTATAAGAAATAAACAGGAAAAATGCACACAATATGTCAGAAAAACACATCAAGCTTGATGTTAAGGACCTCATGGTCATAGATAATTTACTTGAACCAAACTGGCGCAGTGGAAGGTGAGAAAGATAGATGAGGTCGCTATATGCATTCTGTCTCCAGGATTACCTATTCATCCTGTTTATAACAATTGAAGCACTAGACTTGGGGGATAAGCGTGGAGGCGTGCGCGTCGCATCCCCTGCCAGTCCTTTCGAGGGCTGCAACTCCACTTAAATCTCCGTGGTGGTAGGACTTCATTGAGGTCCGCCTGGACTGTTACCACCCGCCTACTAAAGTGTGCTGCCAAATGTCTTCGTTCATAACGTAGTCGTGTTCCAGTACTATTGTAGGTGAACCAGCCCCCCTACTTCGCCCCTTGTGGCCTACACCGCTAACCCTCCCGAGACCGTTGTTTGCATCAGAAGGACCCAGTAGACGTGATGAACGTGAAGGGTTGGCACGGGGGCCAGGGAGACCCGGTGAAACGGTTGTCCGCTGGCCGCCCGCAAGTCAGTAGGGGACCCGAACCCGTGGATCACTTTTTAAACTCCGCCACGGGAGGCTGTCCCGCCAGCTCGCGCATAATCCTGCGTGGTGGCTGTCGTGCCGGAGTAGGAGACCGGAGTGGAACCCGGCAGGCACCCGCAGGGGGGTCCGGGGGCCCTTCCGTCTCCCGTGCCAATCAGTCACTCGTTCCGTCCCTCTAGTCGGTTTCTAGTTGCCTTCATTTTGTCTTTCGGATTGAAGCGGTGTACGCGACAACGTCCCTCTAACTTTATCCACACCATGGCCAAGTCAAATAAGAGCAAACGTTGTTCAGCGGCTTCCCATTCCACACTACGTGTGGACTACTGCAACATTAGAGGATTGCACGCCAATCTCAATGCCGTCCATCTCCATCTTGAAACGGCAAAGCCTGCCCTGCTCTTTTTGACGGAGACACAAATACTTTCACCCGCGGACGCATCCTACCTCTCGTACCCTGGGTACACGCTTGAGCACAAATTCTTGCCTCGTGCTGGGGTATGTTTGTACGTGCGAGAAGATATTTGTTGCCGCCGTCTCAAAGGCCTGGAGGATAAGGACATGTCGCTACTTTGGACTCGCGTAGACTATGGTGGTCAAACGCGGATCTACGCATGTCTATACAGGTCTCATAGCGGAGACCAGGAGACTACTCGCCTGTTCGATTATGTGGCTTCAGGGGCTGATAAGGTTCTTGAGCAATACGTTTCTGCAGAATTGGTCATTCTTGGCGACTTCAATAGCCACCACTCCGAGTGGTTGGGATCGTTAAAAACTGACCACGCGGGGCGTGTTGCTTATGACCTTGCTACGGCTTATGGACTCTCTCAAATGGTGTCAGGGCCGACCAGAGTTCCCGACATTGACAGCCACACTCCCTCATTGCTGGACCTTCTACTGACTTCCAATCCGGACGGATATCAGGTCTCCGTCGAGGCACCTTTAGGTGGGTCCGACCATTGCCTGGTACGCTCCGAGGTGCCAACCCTAAGCCGCGTCCGCCCCCATCCACCTGGGAAACGCACCGTATGGCACTATGGGTCAGCCGATTGGGATGGGTTACGAGAGTTTTACTCTTCTTATCCCTGGAAGCAGCTCTGCTTCTCGACCTGCGATCTCGATACTTGCGCCGACTCCGTCGCGGACGTTGTGCTGCAGGGCATGGAATGTTACATTCCAAACTCTGCAGTGCGCGTCGGCGGTAGAAGTCGCCCCTGGTTCAGTAGGCCCTGTGCAGTAGCTTCAAAGCTTAAGCTTGACGCTTATAAGGCTTGGGCTACGGCGCTTGTATCGCAGGATCCTAAGTGTCCCGCTTTAAAAAAGAAGCTTAACGCTGCTTCAAGGTCTTGCAAGAGGGAAGTAGCCGAAGCCAAAAAGCTTCATGTGAGCAGGATTGGTGAAAAGTTGATGAGCTTTCCTTCAGGCAGTAAGGTCGTAAGCCTGATGACAGTTTGGCCCATAGCGCAAAAGAGAAAGCAGATCTCCTTGGCATTCTCTTTGCCTCAAACTCGACTCTTGACGATGGGGATGCAGCACCGCCTGTTATACCACAGTGCGAGAGTTCCATGCCAGAGGTACGCGTCTTTCAGAGAGCAGTACGGAAGGAACTCGCATCTCTTGATGTGCGAAAGTCGAGTGGGCCGGACGGCATCCCGGCTGTTGTTCTAAAAAAGTGCGCACCAGAGTTGTCCCCGGTTTTAACGCGCCTGTTTCTGTTCTCCTACACTTCGGGCTGTGTGCCATCATCGTGGAAAGTAGCTCTTGTCCACCCGATCCCTAAGAAAGGCGATCGGACGGACCCTTCTAACTACCGCCCCATTGCAATCACTTCTCTGCTCTCCAAAGTTATGGAACGAGTTGTGAACTCCCAGCTTCTTGGATACCTGGAGGAACACCGGCTGATCAGCGATCGTCAATATGGATTTCGTCATGGCCGATCAGCCGGTGATCTTCTTGCTTATCTTACGCATCGATGGGCCGAAGCTGTTGAGAGTAGAGGAGAAGCGCTGGCGGTAAGCTTAGACATTTCCAAGGCCTTCGATCGGGTGTGGCACAGGGCACTTCTTTCGAAACTACCGTCATATGGCATATCTACGGGGCTTTGCACATGGATATCCAGCTTCCTCACCGGGCGTACTATTAAAGTCGTTGTAGACGGATCTTGTTCCGATGCCATGCCCATCAACGCTGGAGTCCCCCAGGGTTCTGTGTTGTCGCCTACGCTATTCATCCTGCATATCAATGACATGTTGCGAATCGGTGGCATTCATTGCTATGCAGATGATAGTACGGTCAGCGCACAGTACTCTGGTCGTGTTAGTGCTCCGCACTCTGAGGTGTGGGAAAGCAGGAACCAACTTGCGTCCGCGATTGAACATTCTCTTGGCAAAATCTCTGCGTGGGGAAATCTTAACCTCGTGAAATTCAATCCCTCTAAGACACAAGTTTGCGCGTTCACAGCGAAAAAAGCTCCTTTTGACGTCGCTCCGCAATTTCGGGACATTCCCCTGAACATCTCTAAGAGCTTGGAGATCCTTGGTGTTAGCGTTTCTGGCGAGGTTCAGTTTAGGGGTCATCTGCAGGCTAAGGCGAAACTCGCTTCAATGAAGCTCGGTGTGCTTAACAAGGCGAAGCGGTACTTTACATCTAGTCAGCGGCTTTTACTCTACAAAGCACAAGTGCGGCCCCACGTAGAGTACTGCTCCCACCTTTGGAATGGCGCACCGAAATACCAACTTCAGCCTCTCGACTCCCTACAGCGACGAGCCGCCAGAATTGTCGACAATCCCAAGCTCTCTGACAAGCTGGATCCTCTCAGTCTCCGTAGAGATGTAGGTTCCCTTTGTATTTTTTACCGCTTGTTTTTCGGGGAATGTTCCGACGAGCTTTTTGACCTTATTCCTGCGTCGAAATTTTACTACCGCACATCTCGACACCGTCAAAAGACCCACCCCCACATCCAGCAAGTATGGAAATCACACACTGTTCGCTTTTCTCGCTCATTTCTACCGCGTACTTGTGGGATGTGGAACGACCTTCCTCCGGAGGTCTTTCCGCGAAGCTACGACATGGACCAGTTCAAAAGGGGCATCTACAAATTCCTTTCTGGGCAGGCAACGCATCGGCAGCGCAGCTAGTGTTGCAGATGTCCATAGGCGGCGGTTACCGTTTACCATCAGACGGGCCGCCTGCTTGTTTGTCACCCATAATATAAAAAAAAAAAAAAAAAAAAGACTAAAGCATCAATTTCAAAGTAGGGTGTCATTTTTAATGGGCAAGCTCATTATTAACATCAGATCATTGCATCAGATATACAGCAATAACACTCTTTCATGCGTGTAAATCTAAAGACATACAAAATATAGTGTGTTACACTTTAACAGCCTTAAACCTACTTCTGTTGCACACCATTCTTCTATTGAAACAAAAGGTCAAAGGCTTTCTTTTCCAACTAAATGTCACACCCTTCTAGTGATTTATTGACAACTTGAGATAACTATTCAGATGGACTACTAGCCCTGTTATAGTGTGACAGTTTAAATAACAGAGTGTTGGTGTCACGACAGTTTAACGACATGTCGAGACCGGTGCAGTTTTACACATCATAATTATTTCATAGAAACGCTTTGATCTAACTGGAGCATGCGTATCTACGTGCCATTTTCCTAATCATCGTTGTGTGCATTTTGAGCTTGGGGTTATCTCACAATATGTAATTTACGTTTGTGAGATAAAGAAATAACACTAGAAATAATAATACGCAATAGTACTTACTAACAGTTTTATAAATGTAATAGATTCAAGATATAGTACTTATATCTTGAATTCATGATAAATAATCATACCAATACTTATTTATCACTATATAATAGTACAATATACATAAGTACCCAAATCTCCTAACCTTAGAAACATACGAAGCTGGTCTGTTAAAGTTATTATTCTCTAAAACTTTCTAACGTGGTAGAAGACTTATAAAATGATGGTTATAGAAGACATAGACGCATCATATACGGCAAAAGTTAATAAATAATTTTGAGTTTGAGTTGTCACAACATTTTCTTAAAAAGCCTGCACTTATCAAATAAATATTTATATGTAGGTATGTGTTTTTTTTTATGCCTTGTAGGTTAGCCTTTGACCACTATCTCACCTGATGGTAAGTGATGATGTGGTCGAGGATGTTGTTAATGTTGTGGTAATGGTTACATATATGAGCCGTTTGGTTTAGGGAAATTGGGTATATGAGTATGTGTAAAAGTAGTTGCTCTTATTTTCCAAAACTCATCAAAGCACTAGGTCAATGCGCCGAGTGACCACAATGCTGGCCCTTGTTTGGCTCAATGATAAACATTGCAATCCAATGGGGCAATGCTGTCAGCATTTTGGGCACGTTACCAACTGCTACTGGGCCGTAGCGTTTGTACTATCTGTATAGGCCTGCATTGATCTTTAGTTTGCCTAAATGCCAATGTAGTAGCTGTTGTATACGAGCATAGTTCGTAGGATGTTGTTGATTGAGTACATTTACATTTTGGGGGCGATGTCGCAGAGCATAGGATTTTTTCGCTACTAAGCCTATGTTTCACAGTATCTTTATGATATACATAATAGGTACAGACACTTTGGCAACAAATCCATGCTGAAAGTTTTTTAATATCTACTTTGATCTTCATTTTTTTATTATTATTATTTTCATTTTCCTTTTTATATATCGTGCCGTTTTTTATTTGTTACAATGCTTAACTTAAACTTAATATGCTAATCGTATATAAATATGGTACTACAATTAAACACATTTACATTTGTGTGCAAATGCATATGTTTTATAACTATTCATTAAACTCCACAACAACAGTGATTTTTCACTAAAATGTGACCAATTATATCCTTACTTGCTTCAACGGACGCACCCGAGAACTCTGAGGAAGATGAGCGTTGAAGGCCAACAAAGACCATCAGCAGAAGCAATAAGAATGCAGTGTTACATTGGAACATAGACTCCGCGTGAAGCGGCTGCTCCAAGTGTAGCCACCGCAGATAAATAAAGAGAACCGTGGAGTAGTAGTGGCTCCATGAGTTCAATCTCGATGTTCATTAATTGTGATTGCCATTTATTTTGTAAGTACTTGTTTGCAAAAGTTGCCAAAATACATTATAGTTCATAGTCGGGGGATATGGCATGGGAGCGTAGCACGTGTTGCCAGCAGTCAAACTGAATCTGTATGTATACGAGAGGCGGCTGTGCGATCCGCTTGTTTTTACAATTGATGTGATTTAATTAAACACTTTAATAAAATGTCTCGTCATTGGAAGTGTACAAAGTAAGGACGACCACAACGAACCTTAAAAGATTTTAACGTTGGTGTGAGCAAAAGCTTGTGAGTGACTGAGCGAGGTTGTGAGAGTGTATGTTTGTCCCTCCATTACGCTGAAACTGGGTTTGGCCAACTTTGATGAAACTTGGAATATTAATTATAATTACTATTGATTTAGATCCTGGATTAAGTGTTAAATAGTTTTTATTATCATCATCACTTTCCATCATTGTCTAAGCAAGTGAAACCACGCCACGGAGTGCAGTTAACTTTAAAGAATCCTGCATAATAGAGTTTTACTTACGTACCTATACCATTATTCAATCTTGCACGAATTTCCTCATAATAATATAAAAGTCTAATGTCTGGAATAGTTCACGACAGGTGGCAAGAGGCTCGCCTTCTTTTACATGCTATTGAAACAAAATGTGGGGTGTTTGGTGGTGAAAATATGTTCTTTTTCATTAACACCACACCTTTTGTCATAGGTAGCCTTTTTTGTTTGTAAATAAAGATTACGATTTCTTGTTTTCTACTCTATTTAGTAGCGTGTTCTTCATTGAACATTGCCTCCTTAATTATGCAATGCAGTCCAAATCACTGTCATGGATGCTCATATTTACATGTTCTTTGTAATAATTTATAACTAAGTGACATTCGAGATCATCATTTTTTATTTAGTTACGTTGATCAAAGGTAGATAATGTTTGATTCATGCTATACTTCCACAAAATGCACGCGTCGCATAGTCGTCACGTCTTTTACATAGGTACCTACTAGGTATACCAACGTACCTTGCTTGCCTTTATCTCGTTTTTTACACTTTATTTGCTGAAGGCGCACGATAAAGATAAGTGGTTGTCGACTTTTTATCGCGTCTATCGCGCGAATTGTGCTCGCTTCAGGAAGTTATGCTATATGTATTTTTATTCGGATTTAATTAAACATTATTAAGCTGTTTAAATACCTAAGTAGCTTATTCTTGGCAATGCTCTGATTGTATTTCGAATCATTTGTTATTTTATCCATGAGTTAGGTGATACTTGGTTACTTGTGACGTCGGTATCACAAGCAACCTAGTCATGTAATTATTGGAATAGACCTCATATGATTTTTTTTGATAACGTGTGGGTACATTATCTAATATTCGAATAAACCTGAAACATGGTCCTTAGTAACAATGGCAGGTACTTAGCTACTACTGCTTACCTTAGTAATCATACCATTTTATGATTTTGATATTGACATTATTATCCAAAACCGTAGCTTAAAAGATGTTTAATTCCTCATTTTCAACAAATTATTTAGCAACGGCTGACAGTTAAAATATTAATAGAATTATTGGTATTATCGAGGAAAATTTACTAATAAATAATAAAATAGAAGTATAAAAAAGGCAATAATACTTATACATTGCTAGTGTTCTTTTAATTTTTGCCCTATTGGAAAAATCTTATATAAAAGTGACCTTTCCAGTCACTCTCTGACTAAACACGAAATCTCGAATACTACTTGACCTATGAAGCTAAAATTTGGCAGGTAGTTTAGGTAGGATACGTCAGCTAAGAATGGATTTGCTAACAGGGCCTAATTAAGAGGGTCAAATTGGGGCTCAAAGTTTGTATGAAAGCCTTTCAGTTCCCATCCTAAAGTCGCATCCAAAAATAATTCAAAAGTGTTTTTGAAGTCAGGAGATTGAACTTGACAGCTAGTAGATACGGTTTATACGTATATAGGAGCCTTCAGTTAAGAACGGATTTTACAACAGGGCTGAATTGAAAGCGTTAAATTGGGGTTCGAAGTCTATGTGAAATTCCTACATCATAGAAGTTCCGTATGAACTAAGTTCGAAAGTAAATACGGAAGATCAGAAGGAACACGAAATTCAGTATTAATAACATACAATGAAAAAGCACTATTAAAAATTTCACGAGAGGGACGAATTAAGGTACACAACTAGGGGTTAAAATTATGTGTAAATCTTATGTTTAAGCTGAAACCACACCCCATGAAGCAAAAATTTGTAAGGTAGGCAGTTCACAGATAGGAAACGTCAGCTGTGTACAGGTTAAAATGCAGGATGAAACATATCAAACCTGGGGTAGAAGCATATATTATTTTCCGTTTTTAAGTTAGGAGCATGAAAATTAGATTTAAAATAAAAAGTATTGTACTAAGATTTTTGAAGTAGGGACGAATTAACAGACACAAATAGGGGTTGAAAATGTATATGAAAATTCAACATTTAAGCCAAACTGAAACTGGACATCTATATTTCTTATAATATTATAGTATGTAGACATCACCTAATAACATACATTTAGAAGGGCAGGATTAAAGGGGACGAATTTTCATGTTATGAATGTGGCTGAAGGGACTAGCGGAAGGAATACAGGTGATGGTATCTAGGTAGGGGGAATTAAGGGTAAATGTAAGGGTGTGGATAATGATAGTGGTCAATTAAAGTCAAATTCGAGCTCGAGTTAGACTTTGATATCTATTGAGGTCAATCTTGAGATAACGTTTATTAAATATTGTGTTGATATAATTACAAAATATTTAAAGAGAATAATTTTATATAATGCGAAATTAAAATACTAAAATAAACGCGGAAAAAGCTGGAATAATATATAACTGTTGTTGCATTTTAAATATTAATATCAAAAGAAATTAAATGAAATCGACATTTTCAGTTAAAGTTAATAAGCTTCAGGCTTAGGTTGCGTATCCACCAGAAATGTGCGAGGAAGATGAGCGGTGTAAGAGGAAAAATTGCACCAATATAAACACTTCATTTTCCTAACCTCACTAAGCGCATTCTATTGGTTGATTTTTCATCTTACATCGCTCATCTCTAGTTCTTAAAGTTAATTTTATGCTTGAAGGCCCTCATATGTTAAAAGTAACAATATTTTAAGAAAACCTTCGTACAATAATATTTTCGAAAAACCTAACAAAAAATGTTCATGTCCAAAGTTGAACAAACGCCTCCTCAATGAACGGCTATTAGACAAGTTTAGTTGTCTAGTCAAACTAATTTGTAATAATTCAATTTTGACGTTTACGACACTCTTATGAACGTCAATTACAAAATTTTACTATTAAAATATTCTACGGCCACGTCCTGCAAAATATATTATAGAGCCTCTTCTAGGAGAACGGCAAAAAAACATGGGGCCATTTTTTTATACATATTTACTATATATTTACTTACATAATCAGCAATTTTATCTTACGTGTTTAAAAAAAAACTTTTTACAGCTCGAATTTTTCTTCTGAAAATTCTTAGTGTTGTAATTGTGGTGCTCGCCATTCGATTTAAATATACCTAAATTCTTCCAAGTACACAATATATTTTCCAGAATATAAAGATTTAGCAAAGTTAATATAATTGATCCCTTAATGAATCGCTGGAATCCATTCCATATATGGCACGAATTGCCCTCTTTTGCTAGATAAAGATGGTCTCTATATAAACTGTTGCTCCCCACAGTAATACACCATACGACATTTTTTTTTATTTTTTTATTGCTGATAGGTAAGCCTTTGACTACAATCTCACGTGATGGCAAGTGATGATGTGGTCGAAGGTGTTAACAGGCTTAACCTAGAATTACTCTGGCTCTCAAGGACAGCTGCATTAAAACAGCCTTTTCTATTATACTATGTATATATGCGAAATAAACCAGTCAAGCTGTAGCTACATTCGTCAACTGCCTTATTTTGCGAACGGCATATGCAGCTGAACTAAATCACCTGGAGAGATAATTTATAGGAGGTCCCCACTGTAGAATTGTTTGAATTCGTTTTAATTCCCAATAATACTGTTGATTTATCAATTGCACGTTTTACTTTTTTTTTTTTTTTTTTACTTGACCAAGCTCAATGTTGGGCTCTACATATCTAGCATTGGGTAAGAAATAAAACTTTAAACATGTCGTCTTTTTCCAATTTAGTACTAAAATATTAGTGGGGAACCATTTAGAACACATATTATTTACTTGAATTAACTCACTCTTTTTCCTATCTACTTTAAAAGTCAGAGAGGTAACGTCTCCAAATAAAACAATATCGCAGAGGCAAATCATTGTTTTTTATGCTAGAAACAGAAAGGGAACTAGTATTGATCCTTGTGGAACTGCCATTTTTACTAAACAACCGGAAGATATAACGAACGCCATTTATCCATCCTCCAATACGTTCGTTAGTAGTTTTGTACAAATAAGCTCTCTCTGTCTCACGTCTCATAGCAGTTGGATTGGTTCCGTGATCTTGTTTTGTAGCCGAATCGATGTGGTGGCGTTTCTATAAGAACAATTCACCGTTTCAATGTACCTATAGTCGATTTGCATCGCTGAAGAAACTGCAGTACAGCCCAGGTTTTGATTGAATTTTCGGGGCTTTCTCATAGAGGGACTTAATGGCCGATTATACTCCTCAGGCTTCTGTATAATAAGGTGGAGCGTATGAATGTGGTTTATGATACCAAAGCCTTTTTGGAAACCGGTTTATTCAGCAGGCTGGAAGTCATCAAACCACAAACAAAGATGATGGTCCATTACCGCACAAGCAGATTCGCAAAAACTCTCATCACGGACAGCTTATAAGCATGGCTCAGAATTGAAATGGGCCTGTAGTTCTTCAACAAGGTCTTATCACCTCTTTTGAAGAACAGTACACTCTTGGCCCACGCTTCTGGCGTTTTACCTTCAAGGATTAGGGAATTAAATAACCTCTGGAGGACTGAAATTACTGTTTTTATACCCGCTCTAGGAAACACTGTCATGATTCCGTCATCACCTGTCGCCTTAAACTGTTTGAGAGCCATTTAATCTCGTATAGGCTGATGTCGGGGTCCGGGGATGCTTTCAGCTTTCAGTATAATGTCAGTTAAGCTCTATTGACCTGAGCTACACTCACGACTGGTTCACTGCAGGTATATTTCTATGATTTTGTTATATTTAAAAAAGTATAGCTCCGATCGCACTCAATCCAACGGGAAATGATCAGGGATCGCGGCCTGCGTGTTTTGATGCGTGGAGCTATTTAAAAAGTTAAAACTGGATTTTTAATTTAGAAAATACACGAAATTTTTAAAAATATGACTATAAAACGGTAAAAACTTTTTGGCTATTGACTTCAAAGACCTAAAAACAACGCAGGACGGTCCGCTACCAGCGGCCACAATTTACAAAACACAAAAACAACACACAATTAGGAAACAAACAAAGTCAACACGAAGATATGAAATTTCTTACAAAAATATTTGCAAAAACAGGTTTTTGCTGTCTGGTGTAGAATTTTACTATAGTACGATGTAATTTAAACTGTCTGGTTGATTTGCGCTACCAGAGACGCAAATTTTGGTAGACTACACTCTATATTTTGACGTAAAATCGACTATGTTATATTCCTAATGTATGGGGAACGGTACGCCTAAGGTGGATTTTCTAAGTGTAAGTTATGAAGATTTTGCTATATTTAAAAAAGTGTTGCTCCGATCGCGCTCAATCCAACGGGAAACGATCGGGGATTGCAGCCCCCGTGTTTTGATGTGTGGAGCTATTTAAAAAAAATTGAAATTGGATTTTTGATTTAGAAAATACACGAAATTTTGAATAATATTACTATAAAACGGTAAAAACTATTTGGCTATTGACTCCAAAGACCTAAAAATTACGCAGGACGGTCCGCTACCAGCGGCCGCAATTTGTATAGATAACATTACCGTGATTCAGGTATGCTTGGCCAAACTATTAAAATTACTAAAAATCACGGAAGAACGCTTTGCTTATTATTTTTCTAAATAAACAATACTATCTGGAGTTCCAGACATATGTGACAAAATCCGCGGTAGTAAATTGTAATGACAACCTTTTTTAGAAGTCGGTAAAAAGAAATTTAGTACAGCATTCTATGGAAAGAAGTAGGTATGTTAGGAATTACAAGAAAAGATAAAATAAAAACTTATACATCAGAGAAAAAACTAGTCACTTTTTAATTTTTCGACTTATTTCAATAAGTCGAAAAATTTTAAAATTTAAGAGTTGGGCAGGTCACATACATGGTAAGAGGCCCTGATAAGCAGTTCAAATTGGTTACAACTTGTTACCCTAGAGGTAAAAACCGGAAACAGGGCAGTAAACTGGGAGTAAGAAATAATACATTACCGTGCTTTTGCCAAACGGCTTACAGACACAGAAGATGTTGCTTTTTGATGTCATTAATTCTATAATTTTTTACTCTTCATATACATATATAATTGTAATTGTAGTGTATGAATAAAGGGCTTTATTATTATTATTATTTAAAAAGAAATTGACATGATTCATATTCCATTTTTAGCCATACCTTACCCACAGACATAAGCATACATAATCTTTCGAAGTTTACTCAACTTATGATGTAATTTTGCAATATCACCGAAGTAAGTTAACTTTACAAACATTGTATTCATTAATCAAAAGTTTAGCGCAGTGCCCCTCACATCCTCCTGATCCTCCATCTCCGCCTCCCCTCTGGCCCACCCGTGCTCATCAATACACGTATTAATGTATATAGCTACAGCGCAACCTATACTTTTGGGTCATTCATAAAGACTAATTCTTACGTTGGCAACACTGTAAAACGTGGGCCCTCAAAGAGAATATAAACACTGCTCTAGGCCCACAGCCGCGCCGCGCCGCGCCTGGGCGCCATGGCCAAGTATGCAGCGACATCTAGCGAACAGCTGTCAATTTCAAATGTTTTCATTATAAACACCACGGCAGTGTAGTGATATTGTTGTAAAGTTTATGTATTTATTTTCCTATAAAATGGATGATATTTGCAGATTGTGCTGTTCTAAAAATTTCGTAAACAATAGTATATTTGATGAAGAAAATGCATTGTACCTCAAAATGTCTCTGTATTTACCAATAAAGGTAAAGTTGTACGTTCGGTCGCTTCATTTCATAAATTTAATAAACTTTACATTAAATTCGATATTTTTTCTAGGTGTTCAAAAACGACCGACTACCCCAAAAGGTCTGCGATAAATGCAGCTGCAAAGTCAATGATTTCTATCAGTTTTGTAATGAAACAATCGAAGTTCAAAATAGGTGAGCAAATAACCAATAAATTATAAATCTTCCACATAACAGTGTCGAAAGTTAACTCAAATAACGTTTTAAAATGCTTGGTTTTTTTAACGGAAATCTTGATTGCATTACCTTAACAATTGGTCACACATTATGCTTGACCTTGCATATGAATGTTACAAAATGTAAATTATTTGAGTAGGTATATGTATATGACCAATGACCTTTGCTTCTTTCAGACTACGCTCATTCCTTCTATCCAGTGGTATCAATTGTGATGAAATAGTTGATCTGACTCGCGTCAAAAATAATGCATCACCACCAGTCCATAGCACACAAGAGCAAAGCACTCAGACTGACTGCGATGTATCGTCTGTCAGTACTGAAGAATCTCAAAATGTTGATGTTAAAGAAGAACCCAGAACATTATCACCCATCAAAGAAGAAAATATTTATGATGACTATATAGACCAAGTTTCTGATAATAGTGATGATATTTCTCTTATAACATTAAAAAAGAAAAAGAAAAGCAAACATTCTGAACTGAATGGAGTAGAAAAAAAAACTCGGAAGAAGAAACCAAAGACTAGAACTGATTTAGAAATGATAATGACTTCTTTGCCGGAGGGCACTAACTTATCAGTAGTAGAAAACGAAAACTTAGCACCAGTGAAAGAGGAAATCCCAGATGTTTCAATTCCATTTAAAAACTTTGATGTGAGTTTGGATGTAAAGCATGTTAAGAATGAGCCAACTGAAATGGAAACGTTTAATTGCTGCATTTGTATGATTCATTGCTATAGTAAGAATGAAATGATTCAGCATTACAGGTAATTCTACTTTATTCCATCATGAAAAGTTTTAAACTGTTCTCCTGGTAGTAAACTTAGACAGTTTTATTGGCGTGGTATTAAATTATAGTTTACCAGTGATAGAGTGGCCCAGGCAGACTGTACTGAAAATTTCATTATATGCAACAAAACATAATATTTCCCATTACACAATAGCCAAATATTTCAATAAGTACCTACTTTTTAAATCAGGGTTATAACAAATCCTGCAAATTTCACACAGTTAATGATAATAATTTGAAATAATATTATACAAATAATCCATATCATTATTAAGCAATGAAATGCACCTGGATGGTATAATTAATTTCTGTTTTTGCTTAGCTTATTTCAAAGAGCTTTATTGCATATAGCTTTTTTTTATAATACTATCAATTAAGAAAATGGCTTCATTGATTTGGATTTCAGTGTGATTGTATATCAACCTAATAGCCTATGTGTCAATTTTTTTTATTTAGGTTTTTGCTATTTAGGTACATATCAACAAACAACATAAAAAAAAATGTGCATTCAAACAGATTGAAAAATTTTGATTGGCTAGCAACTACTTCCATACCATAATTGAAAATGCACAAGGACGGTCTTCTGGGGTTGTGGGTTCAAATCCCACTGGAAATCATCTTCTTTCATCCAAAATAATTTCTATAATTAAATATTGTCAAGTGCAGTAACTCCAAGCACCAGATCAAAAGACATAAAAGGTGACTATTATTCTGTCCCCCAGAACACACGCAAGTGATTCTTCTTTACCGACGGAACCGCCCCCTGCGCCTATGCCCCCCACTGGTGATGATCCGCTGCGGTGTATGCGATGTAGGAAGGTAATATTTACATCAGATATAATAATAATAGCCTTTTATTCCTAAACATAGGGTTACAAGAGGTCCCTAAGTTCGGTGTGCCTTTTGGCATAGGCCTCCTCCAATTCCTTACAATGGGTCCTGTCCCTTGCTACTCTCAACCAGAATGGTCCTGCTGTCTGTTTCAAGTCATCTTCCCACCTCTTGACTTGACGACCCCTACGTCTTTTACCATCTCTTGGTCGCCAGAGGGTGACTTGCTTGTTCCATTTGTTGATGGGGTGGCGTAGCATATGTCTGGCCCATCTCCATTTTTGGACGTCTATCTGGGTAAGAATGTCTGTGAGTTTTGTTCTTATTCTTCTATCTACGTTCCTGACTCTGTCTTTGATTTTTATCCCTAGCATGCTTCTCTCCATGGCACGTTGGCATTTTGTTAGCTTTTCCCTGTGGTGAAGTGTTAGCGACCAACTTTCACAGCCATAGATAAGAACTGGTAGAATACCGGTCTTGAATGTTTTCTTTTTTATGTGAGTGCCTAGATCCTTGCTTTTCACTATTTCCTTTAGGGACCAGTATTTTCTCTCCATCCTTCAGCTATTCGCCTGTTTATTTCCTTTGTCATTTCATCTGAAGGGGATATTATCTGTCCTAAGTAAATATATTCTTTGACATATTCTATCTTTTTGCCATCTACCATAACGTCTATTTCCCTTGAGTTTGTCATCAATTTTGTTTTACTGTCATTGATTTCCAGACCAACTTCTCTACTTATATTTGCTAGGCTCTGTATCATTTGTTCTAATGCTGCTGGATTCTCTTCAAGAAGCAGCAGATCATCGGCAAATCTTAAGTGGTTTAGGCGGGATCCATTAATGTTCAGACCTAAGTGGTCCCAGTTAAGCTGTCTAAAGATGTGCTCGAGTACGGCGTTAAATAGCGTAAGAGATAGAGGATCGCCTTGTCGCACGCCCTTTTTGATAGGAAATGATTCTCTTGTTGATTCTAGTTTTATACTGGCCTTGCTAGATTTGTATATACTCTTAAGTATTTCTATATAGTTGCTCTGGACCCCTTATTGTTCAAGGCTCCACCATATGTATTGGTGTCTGAGGCTGTCGAATGCCTTTGAGTAATCTATAAACGCCAAGTAGATTTGTTTATTGTATTCATTATACTTCTGTATCAACTGTTTTATTGTGTGAATGTGATCTATTGTGCTGAAGTCTTTTCTGAATCCTGCCTGCTCTACGGGTTGGCTTTCATTTAATGTTAATGATATTCTTTCCAGGATCACTTTAGCAAATACTTTATATATGTTTGATATTAGGGGAATTGGCCTACAGTTTCCAATCTCGTCTCTAGGGCCTTTTTTATGTAGTAGAATTATGTGACACTCGGTCCATTCTTCTGGAATTTGCCTTGTTGATGATTTCATTGAAAAGTTTTGCCAGCACAGGACTGATTTCTTCTAAGGTTCCCTTGAGCATTTCATTAGGTATCTTGTCTGGCCCTGGGGCTTTCTCGAGTTTTTGCGATTTTATTGCCTTGGTTACCTCTGAGGTAAGGATCTCTGGTCACATCAGATATACTACTTAAATATTGTAACAAGTGTACAAATGCGACTTAATGGTGTGACCATTTTTAAGCCTGGAGTGATTGACTTTATTATTTTTATATAATCAAATCATTCGGATAATTTTGTTCCATGTTAGCCTATTGGTGGTAATTAAAGTGTTGAATTAACTGGGTGGTATTACTTTCAAGCCATACCTCAGGGTCATGCTCCACATAGGGACAGCCAGAGCATAGGATTTGGGCAGCTCCCAACCTCAAGGACAAAATTCCATGCCTAACTGTACTGTATCAGCTGGATTCTCCACTGCCGAAAACAACCTCCCCTATTAACCTTCCTATACTCGCGCCTATTTTTGTAACACCTATACTCGCGCACGGTGTCACAGACTGATACTACAACATATATTTTTACCATGAAGCCCAAAAAAATATTATCAATATTTTAAAGTTTAGGATATAATTAAACAAAATAGTATGAATAATACTAAATGTATTAATAATTTTACTGACTCTCAGTCTATCACAAAATAGTCTTCGAATTTGAGATTTTTTTTCTCAAGTGCTAGGAAATCAAAAATAAAATATGTACTTCCTATTTGTAACAAAATAAACTTCTAAATAATAATCAACAAAATATCACATTTTTGTATGTTTGCCTTAGTTGTGACCTTTACCATAACAATCAGTGCATATGGTTACAGCATGTTCCAAACAAAATATTTTTTTGCTGGTGGCGCAGTTGTAACGTGTCATATATCTAGTCATTGTCGTTCTCTTGCTCGGTGTTGTATGTCTCTTCTTGTACCTTCACATAGTCTACCACCTCACTGTCATTTTGTGTTGATAGCTAGAACTAGAACTTAATACATTCAGCAGCGGTCAATTTCCATCATCGAACATTTTGATATGAAGTCTTATCTAAAATAATAACATAATTGGTCAAAATATAATACAGTGCAACAAACATACATACATTTTACTGTACTACTACGTCATAAAATTTATAAAGTATTCAAACTTTGGAAGAAATATATAAATGCACTAAATATATTACACAAAAAGTTGTACCTATACTCGCATCGGTCTCATGGACCGATTGGCACCAAATGCTACAACATGTGACTTTCCCAGGAACGCGTGGCATGCACTAAAATAAAATTAAAAACAAATCCAGCAGCTAGCAAAGAACTCGACTTCTTAGGATTTTCCTGCATAAAAATAATTACGAAAATGTGTTTCGTCAGTATCACAGAATAACGCGCGAGTATAGGAAGGTTAAAGAGGTTTGCCATAATGCCCACGCTTGGCAGGCGTCTTGGGAATTGCAATTTGTATGGAAATGTAATGCATGGTGGTAGGGCATTTTGCGAATGCCCGGCTGGCTAGCTACCACACTCAAGTAGAAAATCTGTCGCCAAGCACCTAACGGTGTGTTCCGGCAGCTGTCCTTGAGAGCCAGTAATTCTAGGTTAGCCTGAACAACACCTTCAACTTCATCATCAGTTACCATCAGATGAGATAGTGGTCAAAGGCTAACCTATCAGCATAAAAAAAAAATTAAGATATCAGTTCCTCAGAAGACGCTGCTGCCGCCCACCTTTCAATATTTTACCTTCATTTGCCTCTTACGAGACCCACAGATGGGGGGGGGGTGACATTCTAGCCCAGCACCCCACGGGGCACCTTTCCTTTTACCTTGCCTATCACCTTACAGATAATTTTGCTGACTGTCCTTGAGAGCTTTATTTATTACTATTCATACTAGCTGTTCCCTGTGGTGTTACTCGCGAGTTTTTCGGCATAAAATGTGTCTTATATTGTTGGTGTTTCGTGTGAAGAAGTAACAAACGAACATACTCGAAAACTTTCGCTATTATAATATTAGTGTGATATATATACATGCCAGTTTCACATAATTGCCTAGAGCATGTAGAATGGGTTGTTGTTAATAAGTAAGTGTTGTGGGTATAATCCAGAACAGTGATACATGTATGTTGGTGGCACATTCCAGTCGTTGAAGCCCGAGGAGTGGGCTCCCCACTGGAGGCGGCACTGGGAGCGCGACCGCCGCCCCTACAAGTGTGCGCTGTGCGAGCGGACCTACCGCGACCCGCACCAGATACTCAAGCACGGTCAGTACAACAAACTGTTCTACAGTGCAGTGCAGTACAGTGCACTACATCCCTGGGAGGCGATAGTCGCCTCTGCTGTGCGCCAATTGTTATACTACGGTTTTTACTAATTATCAATGACATTAATATTGTTGCTGGTTGGCTTAGACCGCTCGCCAAAATTCAGGCTATTATTCGCCCGCCTGCTGATCTGTTACGTTAATAATTACTTAAACATAACAGACTTTCACTACTGAAAAGTATAAAACGAAATTTCGTTTATATTTACTTAGGTGACATATTGGTATAAATATTTTTTATTTTTAAAACAAAACTACTGAACTGTATTTGACGAAATTTCGTTGGGACCAAT